>CM022298.1:196096075-197580857 GCA_011799875.1 Thinopyrum elongatum
CGGGTGTGGAGTCCATGCGGTGGACGGCGGGACCGGGGTGGCCGGCGCCGGGGCGCGGTGGGGTGGCCGCCGGGCCGGAGTGGCCTTCGGCGGGGAGAGCTGGCTGTTTGCCTCCTGCTCCTTGCAGCTACAGAGCGATACACGAGAGTGTCGGGGCCTGCGCAACAGCATCAAGCAGCGATCGTGCCGGACCAGATTCACCACAGTTTATATGATTTGTGCTATTTCTAGGTTTAACGGGAGTCGGTAGGTTATCACAGGACAGATTATGACAAAATTTAGACACAGCTTACGAGTCATCCCTACTGTCACAGGCTAACAGCTCACGAAGCAAAAAAAAAATCCTCTTTTGAAGAAATTTCATACTTTTTTTAGTAAATTTAAATCCTTATGATTCTTTTGTGCTTTGTTTTGGAGGAAAATTTCCATCCATTCAGGGCTCTTTGTATTGCATAAATTTAAAGTGTAGGAATAGGAAAAATGTAGGATTGAGATTTTATAAACAACTAGGAAATGTGCCCGTGCGCTGCAACGGGAGAGAAAAATCCCCACACATAAAAATAATCATCTTTCTTTAATTTTTATATTTATTTTTTATGCCATGGTTTGATCTAGCTATTAAGGAGAGCATGTGTTTCAACAGAGCAATAGATTGCGTATATCGAAGGCGCGTGAAAAACATAGAATTGTTCTATCTAATCCAGGGGTGAATCTGATCGGCAAGGATACAGACAGTCTTAAGAGATTTTTTCTGTTGCAAAAAATAAATAGATCCTCTAGGCTGGGTAGTGAAACCATTGTTGTTCTATCACAGCTCCTAAAATATTATGAACCATGTGTACCTTCCATATTCCCTCCTCGGAAAATCCTGTAAGCCTTTGATCCATAGAGCAACTGGGGATGTTTTGTCTTCACTATTTCCTGCATGAGAAACAGTCAAATGTCAACTTCACAAATCTGATGCAATAACCTGTATTTTATTCAATGATCCTTTATAAATAAAACAAGCTACTACTATGCAGATTTATGTTTTGCCAATGGGCAATGCCCTCTATTTGAAGACCATCACTCTGTACTACAGAGAAAGTAGCAACATATTTTTAGGATTTATTTTGTGTTCAGACTAATTACTTCACAGTTGCCTAACATGGTCGAGAAAGCCGACAGAACAATATTGAAGCAATATAGAAGCTACATCTTTTTTAACCCGTGATACATCTTATTTTTGTTCATTGTCCAAGCTTCAAAAACAAAAATCTAACAACAACCACGTTCAGTGTATAACAAGCTAACCTACAATAGCCAATAGCAGAGTAAACTTCCAGTGTATAAATTTATAACTTGGGAAAAATAACTATGCTGGCAACATCCATGTGTAACATCCCCAGCCTCTCACCACAGTGATCACCCTCTGATCATGCCAAGTCATCATCATTATTCCATAAGAAAAATAATTCAACTCCAAATTCAAATTCCAAACTCAAGTCAAATATTTATTTCTTCAAATGGCAAAACTAAAATGTCCATAATGCTGCAAATAATCATAAGGTAAATATAAAATTGGTACCAACCTTATCAAAACTCCCAAATTGCCCCTAGAAATTATTTAGGGTTCCAGCAGCATTTAATTATGCCCTTCTCAATTTTCTAAATTCCTAGACAACTCCTCTTGGCTCCCAACCTTTTTGTGGCAGAGCCAAAAATTTCAAAGAGATTTATGGGCTCAGTTCCATATTTTTCTAAAATGTTCAGTGGCCACAAAAACCCCTTATCTATTTCTGTTAATAAATAAAAAGAAACAGAAAAACTTAAAAGAGAAAAGGCCAGAAGACTCACCTGGCAGACCGAGCCGGCCCAGCCCATCTCCACCCACTCCCTCCTCCGTGTCATCGTCTCCATGGACGACGCGTCTCCACCGCTTGCCGCTCGCCACCACGACGAGGCAGGGGCTGAAGGGGATAAGGGCGACACCAGGTCCCTTTCCCCTCTTCGCCTCGCTCACTCTCACCTCCCTCCTCCTCGCTCCATTTCCCCTCCCGCTCTGGATCGGGCCGTGCCCGTGGCTACGGTCGTCGCCGCGCCGCCCCTCCGCCGCGGCCACCGGCCCTCCCGCGACGAGCCAGAGCAACTAGGAGCACCCCCGTTGGCTCCCGCGTCTTCCCCGAGCCTCGGACCAAACCGGTGCGCCCCCAACCCGAAGCCATCGCCGTTTCCCCCGCCGGAAGCCGTCTCCGTCTCGCCGTCGATTCGGTCGGTCCCGAGCTCCACTGCGCTCCCGTTCACTCACGGGGCCTTCTTGCGCCCGCAAGGTGAGCCACCGCCCTCTCCTTTTCCTCTCCGAGCTCGCTGGTTAGTCGCACGCGTCGCCGGACGCCATTGCCGAGCAGAGCTCCGCCGCGTCGCTCGCCGCCGCCGTTCCCGCCCCTGTCGTGGCCACCCGAGCCTGCCACCGTGCTCGGAACACTCCCGTAGTGTGGCCTAGCCTCTCTAATCGCTCGCGCATGCACCGTTTTGCCCTCATCAAGAGGCACCCGAGAACGCCGCCGCCTGACCTCGTCGTCCGGCCACTTTTGGTCGCCCCCGAGCCCACGTTTTAGCCCAGCTCAAAGCGGCGTCGTGTCCCCGTTCGAATGGCGCAAAAATCACGTCAACCCGTGCACCGTGGCACTTTTCCGAGCCTCGCCGGCGAAGCACCGCCGCGGAGAGCTCACCAGAGCAGTCTCCGGCGTCGCCGCTGACCTGTCGCCGTATGGGACCCGCCCAGGGTCACCGACGCGTGGGCCCCTGCGCCTGCTTGACCACGTTGACTTCGGTCAACGTGAGGCACTGTTCCCCTGAGGCGCTGACATGTGGGCCCAGCCGGCTAATTAAATTAACTAAATGGTTCTTAATTAAAACTTAATTAGATTAGTTAGAACACCTACTGACAGACTGGGCCCACCAACTAATTAACTTAGGTTAAGTTTAAAATTGTCCCTGATAAATCCACTGTCTATGACAGGTGGGTCCCGCAGGTCAGGTTTGACCTGGACCAACGGGTTTGACTCGCTGACGTCGCTGTGACGTCAGGCTGATGCAGTATCTCTTTTTCTGATAATTTAATAATTCCAGAATATTACTAAAACTTTAGGAAATTCGTAGAAAATAAACCATAGCTTGGATTGAAAAACTTAAAACATGAAAGTTGTTCAGAACGACGAGACGAGTCTGATCGTGCCGTCTGTTTCCATGTCGGAACCCCCTACGTAGGAGAACTCGTAACTCCGAGCCCGATTCCGGTAAATAAATAGTGCACACATACCGGTAAATAAATCCCAGATTAATTCTAAAAATAACTAAAATGACTTAGAGGCATATTTAGGCAACCCTGCACTGCATCATAGCATCGCACGCACTGTGTTGCATCTGTTTGCATTATATTTACTTGTTTCTTCCCCCTCTTCTCTTTCGGTAGACCCCGACATTGCCGTAGCTCCTGAGGCAGACGCCGCTTCGGAGTACGACTACGTCCCCGACGATCAGGCCCTTGCTGTCGAGCAGACAGGCAAGCACCCCCATTTTGAGCATGCCTATATCGCCTATTCTATTCTCTCTTATGCTTGCATTAGAACTGCTACTGCTACTGTTTTCCTATATCTGCTGCATAGCCTGTTTATTGTAACCTGCCTTGCTACCTTGCTGGTTATCCTAGACTGTTTAGAATAGGCTGGGTAGAGACCCGACAAAGACCCCCACTTGATCCCGACTGCCCCGCTGGATATCAGAAGACCCGATCAACGGGATTGAAGACCAGGCCCTGGCACCGCACATCACTTCCCCCTTAGTTGCCAACACTGCTGGGTTACCGTCGAGTGCCAAGGGTGATACCTCGTTAGCACTTCTGATGTTAACCTTGTAGGTTAGTTAATCGGTCGTGGTAAGCAAGGGTGATTCCTCCTACACCACCCCCGATAACGACATCATCGCGCAACACTTCAAGCGTGGACCTCGAGGGTGATTCCTCCTTCGTTCACCTTGACAGAAACATCAGTGGGAATTCCATCGAGGGTGATTCCTCAGGGTTCCCTTGGTGTCAGACACACGGATACTGTTGTTATTATGACTTGACTTTGAACCATGATACTAAAGACGGGTCGGCCCTGAGGGGTACGCGCGCGAGCATAAATGCAAAGTGATGTGGAGTCGGGTTGACCTGAGAGGTGCCCGCGAGATAACTACGAGGCGTGGCCGGGCATTCTTAGCCCTTGCCGCAAGTCCTCGAGACGGGGCGACGGGGTCACATCGATCGTGAGTCTCTGCTCGTTTCCGCGCGCTCCTAATCCACTAAACGGTTTGGATATTTGATCCGAGGGGCCTCTGGCCTGATAGCACTAACCATCACGTGGGCATAGTATGGGCATTCTGTGTCGTATACTTCAGTCGGAGCTTAACGGACGTCAGCGACTGAGCGGCGCGCGCTGAATTGGACTGGTAAAGCAACTGCATTTGTATAAGGGGTTGCTAGGTCTGCTTTCAGCCGCGTACGCAACGTGCAGGAGTTCCCGGGGCGAAGGCCCAAGACCCCTGGGCGCATAGGTTTAGTCCGGCGTGCTGACCTCTCTGTTAAGTATTCGGTCGGGTTGCGGCGTATCGTTTGGCCGAGGGCGGGCATGACCCAGAAAAGTGTGTCCGGCCGGAGTTAAGCGAGCATGGTGGGTAACTTGGTGCACCCCTGCAGGGAAGAAACTTCTATCGATAGCCTGTCCTACGGTAACGGACACTCGGAGTTGTATCCCGATCGGTACAACTAGAACATGAGATGAGAACTGGATAGTACGGCTCTGGGATTGCTTTCTCGCAGGGAGTCGAGGAAGAATCCCCGGCCGAGGTTGATGACATTACTGCTATAATTTACATTATGTTATTCTGCTCTCTTCTAATGCCGCGAGACCGTTGAAGATACTGAAGATGCTAGTCTTCGATAGGACTAGGCTTTCCCCATCTATTCTGGCATTTCTGCAGCCCAGTCCACATATACAGCCCCCTTTGAAAATGTTGCATATGTAGTGTAGATCCTTGCTTGCTGAGTACTTCAGATGAGTACTCACGTTTGCTTTATTTTCCTTTTTCCCCCTTTATTACTTTGTCGCATCCAGACGACGGAGCCCCGGAGCCAGTTGTCCCCACCGACGACCACTACTACTACCAGCCCGGAGAGTACTACTACTACGAGGAGCCGACTGACGACCAGGAGTAGGATCGGAGGGTCCAGGGCAGGAGGCCTACGCCTTTCGATCGTAGTATTTTATTTTGCCCCGCCTTTGTGAAGGCCTATCTCTATCTGTAATATATCTATACTCAGATATCTGATGCTTCCGCTGATGCTTGTATGCCATCGAGCTATGTATTCGAGCCCTCGAGGCCCTGGCTTGTAATATAAAGCTTGTATGACTTTATTTATGTTTTAGAGTTGTGTTGTGATATCTTCAAGTGAGTCATTAGGCTTGATCGTGTGCATTTGCGTGTATGGTTAGTGCACGATTAAGCTGGGGTCGTCACAGGTCAGGGAAGTCATCCTGTAGGTAGTCCAGCACATTTTGGACGTCCTTGGAGACCTTGTTCATTCCCTTGGCATCCCCCGTGCTGTAGATGAACCTCATGTGCAAGTTTCTCCCAGCCATCGTGCACTTGACCCCCTGCAGCCTTCTTCTAGAGAACTGAATCAAATCGTCTTGAATTCAATGAAGAACTCCTGCATCCCGTCATTCACCATCTCGACGTACTTTCAGAGTTGCAACTCCATCCATTAAATAAAGCTCACGAGTGAAAATTGAGAGCAAAGATGTAAGTTGTGAGAACTCGGCAGCAAAACACAGTTTCCCATTTAAATATTCCTTGCATAACCCGAGACTGAAATCCATCCAAGAAATTGAGCGAGTGGGCTAGACCAGTAGATAACAATTCATTTAGCTCTAGAGGCAAAAGGGATCACACGTTTCTAACCAAACCGAGCCACCACAACTACATACACCAGCTATAAGATCAGACTGAACTTTAAGCCTAAACACAAGACAACAACAGACCTGATAGGCCCGCATATTCAGTATCAGGTGTCAACCAGTTTCAGTTAACGGACGTACAAGATTCAAGCCAGCTAAGAAGATTCAACGGCTCGCGATGCTCGCCGTTATTACTGAACCGTTTTTTACTTTCACTATTGCAGTTCACTTGTCGGAGCTGTAGCTTTTCACCGTTCTAGCTGAGCTTATAAGCTAGCGACTCCTTCCTGTATTCTCATCGTCAATTCTGGAGAATTATCTCTGTAATATATATTATAGCAAAAGAGCCCGTGCGTTGCAACGGGTTCACTACGGAGTAAACACTTATAGTCCTCGTTCTGTGAGTCGGTGACGGGGAGCAGCCGGTCGAATGAGATCTTTGTCTGCACCTCTAGTCGCACCTAGAAACTGACCATACATGACCAGTAGACGATGCAAACATAGTAGCTTTCACAAAGATGGAGTGAACTAATTATACTAATTCACGCAGATTAATCATATACTTACCGCAAAACCAACAACAGAACTTTACTTATTTAATCCTTGCAAACAACATCAAGCAATTGTGTATAACAACCAAAGGAACACCGTTATGATACGATAATGAAGACCGCTCAGTCAGTCTTGGAGAACAATTTATATGTACACCAAGTTAAGAACAACGTCGACAGGACTCCGTTAGTAGCATAAGACAGTCCAACTTGTGCAAAAATATTTACAGTATCTTCCTAATTTATCAAATAACGGTGCAAACTAACCATCTTAGTCTGCTGTCAAGAATAGGATAGCAAAAGCAAGTGAAGATGGTTGTAGTTGCATACCTAGAGTAAAAACATACCGCCTACGTTTTAACAACCCCCTGAGTCCAAACCGAGGTGACATATATTACAGTTTACACATTTCTTAAATTGAATACAATTAACTCTCCAGCTTGAATGTGTACCTTGGAAATGCATCAGTTTATAATCTAACCAAGTAAAGCGAACTCAAAACATAATGTCTGTATCTTTCGAACCAGAACCGAAGTTTAGCAAACAACAAAACTTATAAATTATTTCATGCTTCTTCATGTTGTTAGCTATAGAATATTTTCCAGTTAGTCCTATCCTCTCAAGAAACATATGGACCCAGTTTGATGAGGACATCGATACCATTGTTACACCCACAGCCCCAGCTGCTATACATACTGGACCAATTACTAGAGCTCGCGCACGCCAATTGAATTACTAGGTACTTTCGTTTCTTAGTGACAATTCTAATGTTCATGAGAATATGATGCTGCCTAAATTGGATACATTTGTGTTGATTACTAATGAAGGGTCTAGCATGGACAAGAGGGATGAACACTGGAGCAGGATCAAGCATGGAGATGAAGGCGCGCGCGAAAGGATCCAGAATGTCATTTCTAGTGCATATTTGAGCACTTTGAAGCCTCCGTGATGACCTACAAGGACATGGACGAAATATACAAGATGTCCCTTCATAAATTTTGTCCATAGCATATTTTAGGTGCCGCGCCACCTTATTTTTGGGCCAGGCCCATGTAATTTCGAAATACAACTTTCTAGGCTGTTTTTAGAGTCTGTATGTGTGGGGAAATAAAGTTAAGATTGGTTTCGGACCCCTCCTACAAGGGACCATGAAATTCCCCCCTACTCCTCCATATATACAACCCTTAGGGCGACGTTTAGACTTTAGGTTTTGTTTAGATTAAAAGTTCGCCATAGCTGCAACTTCACGTATTTCATTTGTGTTCAACGACCAGACCAAGACGTCACAGAACCACACCTTGATCAATAAAGCTTTCATCTTATATTCGCAATATCCAGATTGCAATCTTAGTTTCTTGCTTGTTCCTCGTTTGCTTGCAGAAAATAGACCTTCGTGGTCAGGTTGATCGTACTTCGGCGTGGTCAATAACCTCTCGGAGTTGGTTTAGCGATTGCTAAGGCGCGACGTCCTCGCATATTCATAGTCGGATCGTCAAAGTCTACTCCTCCGAAATGATAACCACCATCTCATCGAAAGACGGGACACCCTCGCCTCTATCAAGTGGTATCAGATTTCCCGGTTGCTCGGTGAGATTTTACAGTTTTTTGTAGTTTAGATCGAGTCTGTTCTTCATACCTACAGTCCACGAAAAAGCCAAAAAAAGGGTTAGTTCATCATATCCAAACCAGTCTGAGCCATTGCATAATCTTTTCTGTATTTGCTTTGTTGAATTTGCGGTTGCATCGTCGTGTCTAGTTGCTGGTCTTAGCGTCTAGTCTTTTAGAGTTTCGAGTTCTGTTCACGGGTATTCACGCCGCCGCCGCACCATCATCATCCGCTGCCATATACCACCACCACACCAGATTCATCATCCGCTACCATAAACCACCACCACACCAGATACATCGCCGCTGCCATATACCACCATATATCTGCCACCAATCCAAGTCCATATATACCACGCCACCAATCCGAGTCCACATATACCACCGCATGTCCATCACCAATCCAAGTTCTTTTCATATTAGTTTTGTTTTCGAGATCCATATACTTTCAGATTCGTGTTTCCTTGCCTGAGTAGGTTTAAAAAAAAAGTCTAGAGACCCCGGGCAGTTTTTAGGCCAAAATTTCGGCAGTTGAAAATATTTTCTCTATCCTGTTTTTAGGTCCCTGGGAGCGTTTTGAGACACTCGCCATCATAGTGATTTTTTTTCGCACTTTTTGGTCATCGCTGCCCCTGATTTCTGAAAAAAAAATTGTCAAAAAATTTCGTGCCTATCCTGTTATCTTGACTTGGGACGAGTTTTGAGACACTCGCCATTATAGTGATTTTCGGCAAAAAAAAAGGGAGCGCAAAAAAAAAAGAAGAGCGGAAAAAAATTCAGAGTGTGCTTTTCCCTTGTTTTCCGTGCAGCGCCGTGATTTTGTTAGTGTTCTAGGCTCGCGTCTCTAGCACAGTCTAGCCTAGGACCAGCACAGTATCGTCGTTGAGCGTTTATTCAACTTTGCATCTCTGAACTGATTATTGCTGACATTTTTGCTACTATATCATAAGCCTTCCCCAGCTCCACATACATCTACATCGTGCGTTTGACACCACCTGGCAATCGCTCTGTCCAAGCTTTGAGAGTTTTGACTACAAAGGTTGCCGATCACCACCTACTACTGGGTAAGAACTGGTAAGAATTTGAGATTTGCTTGACGGATTTGTGACACCATACCACCACTACTTTCTAGTAGTCTGTAGGATCATATTCTTGTGTGTTTCTATTGCTGCTAACCATGGCAGGATCACAAGCCGACGAGATTAACTGGGAGAACATGACGAAGAAGGAGCTTCATGATAAATTTCAGCAAATGTTGGCTCAACAGATGGAAGACGTGATGGCCAGCTTTGGAAAGGCACTGGAGAGGATGGATGACATTGAGAAGACAATTGACGCCAAGTTGGCTGCCAAGTTCAATGCAGTACTTGCACGTCTACCACAACCGCCACTCGCATCTGCTGCACCATTGCAACAACATCAACCACGCTGCGATCCAGCAGGGCGAGCGCAGCGTGTTCCTTTTGAGCCAAGACAAACTTCTGGTGCCGCTGCTACTGCTGTTGATGCTTCGGTAGCTCCTGCTTCTACTGCAAAGGTGGAAGGCTATTACGAGGATGAGGTTGATCAAAATCAGAACTACGTGCAACCACCAGCACTAGGTCGTCCTCATGCTTATAATCGCAACGGTAGGGCTGCACCACCACCTCAGGTACGAGATTATGACCATATTCCTAAACTCAAATTGAATATTCCACCATTTGAGAGTAGATACATTCCTGATGTATATTTTACTTGGGAGTTAGAAACTGAACAACGTTTCACATGCTTACAATATCCTGAGGATAGACGTGTTGCTGCTGCTGTTTGTGAATTCACTAGTTTTGCTTCTGTTTGGTGGTCTGAACATTGTCGATTATATCATGATAATATCCCTACTACTTGAGCTGCTTTGAAAACTGCTATGCGTACTCGTTGGGTTCCACCATATTATCAACGTGAATTACTTCAAAAACTGCAGCGTTTGAGACAAGGAAAAAATTCTGTAGAGGAGTATTATCAAGAATTACAAACTGGCATGATTAGATGTGATATTGTTGAGGATAATGAGGCTATGCTTGCATGTTTTATAGGTGGATTAAATAGAGAGATTCAGACCATTTTAGAGTATAAGGAGTATAACAATATCACTCATTTATTCCATCTTGCTTGCAAAGCTGAACATGAAGTGCAGGATCGACAGGCATTGGCGCTAACTAACTTTTCTGCAGACCGACCTTCATCATGGACACCGCATGAATCCTCTACTTCCACACGTTCTACTGCACCAGCACCTCCGTCAGCTGCCACCTCCAGCCGTGATACAACAAAGCAGGCACTACCACCACTATCTGCCAAGAGCGCATCTATCGGGCCTGCACAGAGCTCTTTTTCATCCATGGCTTCAACAGGGCACACACATGATATTATTTGTCGTCGTTGTAAGGGTAGAGGTCATTATGCGAGAGAATGCCAATCTCCGCGTGTTATGATTGCTACTGAGGATGGTTGTTATGAGTCCGCTAGTGACTATGATGAGGAGACTTTGGCTCTTATTACAAGTGAAGAACACGATGGAGATGATTCTGATCATGAGACGCAATACATGGCTGCTGAAGATGCTGACATGTATGAAAGTTTTAGTTGCTCAATGTGTTTTGAGTGTGCAGGTCAGACAAGCTGAGCAAAATCAGAGGCATAATTTGTTTCATACAAAGGGAGTTGTGAAGGAACGTTCTGTTCGCGTCATCATAGATGGAGGGAGCTGCAACAACTTGGCTAGCATGGAGATGATGGAGAAGCTATCTCTCACCACAAGACCACATCCACATCCTTACTACATCCAATGGTTTAACAATAGCAGCAAGGTTAAGGTAACACGTACTGTTCGTGTGCATTTTAGTATCTCTACATATGCTGATTATGTTGATTGTGATGTGGTACCCATGCAAGCATGTTCCTTATTACTTGGTAGACCTTGGCAATTTGATAAAAATTCTGTACACCATGGTAGAAACAATCAGTATACTCTTGTTCATAAGGATAAACATATTACTTTGCTTCCTATGTCTCCTGATTACATTTTGAAAGATGATATTAATAGAGCTAATAAAGCAAAACAGGAGAAAAATAAGAGTGAAAATCAGATTGTGGCAAAAGAATTTAAGCAACAAATGAAGCCTAATAATAAATCATCTAGTGTTGCTTCTGAAATTAAATTGAAAAGTGCATGTTTACTTGCCACCAAATCTGATATTGATGATCTAGATTTCAGCAAATCTGTTTGCTATGCTTTTGTGTGCAAAGAGGCATTATTTTCATTTGAGGATATGCCTTCCTCTTTGCCTCCTGCTGTCACTAACATTTTGTAGGAGTTCGCTGACGTCTTTCCACAAGACGTGCCACCGGGTTTACCACCTATTCGAGGGATTGAGCATCAGATTGACTTAATTCCCGGTGCTTCGCTGCCAAACCATGCGCCATACCGTACCAATCCAGAGGAGACGAAGGAGATTATGCGTCAAGTACAAGAGCTGCTCGACAGAGGTTATATACGCGAATCTCTTAGTCCTTATGCTGATCCTATTATACTAGTGCCAAAAAAGGATGGTACGTCGCGTGTGTGTTGATTGTAGAGGCATTAATAATATTACTATTCATTATCATCATCCTATTCCTAGGCTAGATGATATGCTTGATGAATTGAGTGGCTCTACAATTTTCTCCAAAGTTGATTTGCGTAGTTGATACCATCAAATTTGTATGAAATTGGGAGATGAATGGAAAACAGCATTTAAAACTAAGTTTGGATTATGAGTGGTTAGTCATGCCTTTTGGGTTAACTAATGCACCTAGTACTTTCATGAGATTAATGAACGAAGTTTTACGTGCTTTCATTGGACGATTTGTGGTAGTTTACTTTGATGATATATTGATTTATAGCAGATCTTTGGAGGAACATTTACGTGCTATTTTTATTGCTCTACGTGATGCACATTTGTTTGGTAACCTTGGGAACTGCATCTTTTGCACCGACCGAGTATCTTTTCTTGGCTATGCTGTTACTCCACAGGGAATTGAAGTTGATAAAGCCAAGATTGAAGCTATTGAGAGTTGGCCGCAGCCCAAAATGGTCACACAAGTGAGGAGTTTCCTTGGCCTCGCTGGTTTCTATAGGCGTTTTGTGAGAGATTTCAGCACCATTGTTGCACCTCTCAATGAGCTTACAAAGAAGGATGTGCCTTTTGTTTGGGGTACCGCACAGGAAGAAGCCTTCACGGTATTGAAAGATAAGTTGACACATGCTCCTTTATTCCAACTTCCTGATTTTAATAAGACTTTTGAGCTTGAATGTGATGCTAGTGGAATTGGATTAGGAGGTGTGTTATTACAAGATGGTAAACCTGTTGCATACTTTTCTGAAAAATTGAGTGGGCCTAATCTGAATTATTCTACTTATGATAAGGAATTATATGCTCTTGTTCGGACTTTGGAAACATGGCAACATTATTTATGGCCCAAAGAATTTGTTATTCATTCTGATCATGAATCTTTGAAACATATTAAAAGTCAAGCAAAACTGAACCGTAGACATGCTAAATGGGTTAATTCATTGAGACTTTCCCTTATGTCATTAAACACAAGAAGGGTAAAGAAAATGTTATTGCAGATGCATTATCTCATCATTATACTATGCTTTCACAACTTGACTTTAAAATATTTGGTTTGGAGACCATTAAAGATCAATATGTGCATGATCTTGAATTTAAAGATGTATTACAGAAGAAGGGAGAACATGGAACAAGTTCATCGTTAATGATGGATTTGTGTTTCGTGTTAACAAGCTATGCATTCCAGCTAGCTCTGTTCGTCTTTTGTTGTTGCAGGAGGCGCATGGAGGAGGATTAATGGGACACTTTGGCGTGAAGAAGATGAAGGATGTACTTGCTACACATTTATTTTGGCCAAAGATGAGACGGGATGTTGAGCGCTTTGTTGCTCGCTGCACTACATGTCAAAAAGCTAAGTCACGACTTAATCCTCATGGTTTATATATGTCTTTGCCTGTACCTAGTGTTCCATGGGAGAATATCTCTATGGACTTTGTTTTGGGTTTACCTCGAACAAAGAAGGGGAGGGATAGCATATTTGTTGTCGTGGATAGGTTCTCGAAAATGGCACACTTTATACCATGTCATAAAAGCGATGATGATGCTAATGTTGCTGATTTGTTCTTTCATGAGATTATTCGCTTGCATGGTGTACCAAACACAATTGTTTCAGATCATGATACTAAATTTCTTAGCCACTTTTAGAGATGTTTATGGGCTAAGTTGGGGACTAAACTGCTTTTTAGTACTACATGTCACCCCCAAACTGATGGACAAACTGAAGTAGTCAATAGAACATTGTCTACTATGCTTAGGGCTATTTTGAAGAATAACAAGAAAATGTGGGAAGAATGCTTACCTCATATTGAATTTGCTTATAATCGTTCACTGCATTCTACTACTAAAATGTGCCCTTTTGAAATTGTGTATGGTTTCCTACTTCGTGGACCTATTGATTTGTTGCCTCTTCCATCTTCAGAGAAGGTTAATTTTGATGCTAAACAACATGCTGAATTGATCTTAAAAATGCATGAGTTAACTAAGGAGAACATTGAGCGTATGAATGCTAAATATAAAATTGCTGGAGATAAGGGTACAACACATGTTGTGTTTGCACCTGGAGATCTTGTTTGGTTACATTTGCGTAAGGATAGATTTCCTGATTTGCGCAAATCAAAGCTAATGCCACATGATGATGGTCCTTTTAAGGCGTTAGAGAAAATAAATGATAATGCATATAAACTTGAGCTGCCTGCAGATTTTGGGGTTAGTCCCACTTTTAACATTGCAGATTTGAAGCCTTATTTGGGTGAGGAGGATGAGCTTCCGTTGAGGACGACTTCATTTCAAGAAGGGGAGGATGATGAGGACATCAATACCATTCTTACACCCACAGCCCCAGCTACTATACATACTGGACCAATTACTAGAGCTTGCGCACGCCAATTGAATTACCAGGTACTTTCGTTTCTTAGTGACAATTCCAATGTTCATGAGAATATGATGCTGCCTAAATTGGATACATTTGTGTTGATTACTAATGAAGGGCCTAGCATGGACAAGAGGGATGAACACTGGAGCAGGATCAAGCATGGAGATGAAGGCGCGCGCGAAAGGATCCAGAATGGCGTTTCTAGTGCATATTTGAGCACTTTGAAGCCTCCGTGATGACCTACAAGGACATGGATGAAATATACAACATGCCCCTTCATAAATTTCGTCCATAGCATATTTTAGGTGATGCGCCACCTTATTTTTGGGCCAGGCCCATGTAATTTCGAAATACAACTTCCTAGGCTGTTTTTAGAGTTCGTATGTGTGGGGAAACAAAGTTAGGGTTGGTTTCGGACCCCTCCTACAAGGGGCCATGAAATTCCCCCCTACTCCTCCATATATACAGCCCTTAGGGCGACATTTAGACTTTGGGTTTTGTTTAGATTAAAAGTTCGCCATAGCTGCAACTTCGCATACTTCGTTTGTGTTCAACGACCAGACCAAGACGTCACGGACCCCACCTTGATCAATAAAGCTTTCATCTTATATTCGCAATATCCAGATTGCAATCTTAGTTTCTTGCTTGTTCTTCGTTTGCTTGCAGGAAATAGACCTTCGTGGTCAGGTTGATCGTGCTCCGGCGTGGTCAATAACCTCTCGGAGTTGGTTTAGCGATTGCTAAGGCGCGACGTCCTTGCACATTCGTAGTCGGATCGTCAAAGTCTACTCCTCTGAAACGATAAACCATCATCTCATCGAAAGACGGGACACCCTCGCCTCTATCACAGTTATCCCGTGAAAACAGATACGTAAAAGAAGTGAAGCGTGTGACACCTATCTGCAGCAAGGTGTGTCCTAAAGCACAGGACAAAACATTTGCTACTAATACCTGTAGGAACTCTCCAAGCGGAAGAAAATCAAAGGGACTAATAGAAACACTTTCTTCCCTGTCAATTGCTGCCCAGTGGCTCTGAAGAACTGCTACTGCCAACCCTGAAGCAATTTTTTTTAGGGTACTCTGAAGCGAAATTACACCAGCATAAGTAGCAAATGAAGGTTAAATCATACACAATGGAAGAAATTGATTGGCGCAAAGCTCAAGAGTGGATTTTGTAAGGGAAATAACAATTCCAATGGTCTTCATTTTAGCAATATCTCATTTAATTTTTTCGTCGGATTGTCGTATCAGCAGTGCATTGTAAGAGGCCTCATCAAGTTTTATTATCTCTGAGCATACAGAAAAATCTAGCTATGAAGTTTGACCTCTCCAAAACATGATTGAATAGCCTGACTCATCTCTACTTATGCGGTATACTAAAAGTCCAATCCTATCTGCAGTCCAGCTTGAGCGTGGATGTGACATTACTGAAACATGAAGGATCTGCTACATGGATAACAGGACATGTATAAGTGAGAAGAATAACACTCTTTATTTTCTGATTGTAGATTATTGATCAGAAGAAATTTCTTGGCAACCAGTAAGTATTTGATAAACAATTTCAAGTTACTGCAAAACAGAAATTGAGGATCCCCATATCAAATTTGTAGATCCCTATTTGGCCAGATCTTCACCTGAAGAAACAACATCCATTAAAACAGAGGAATCATTTGGTGACTGGCTAATTACCTCCAACAGCAGAGGCAAGTGTGCAGCGGCCCATGGTGACCAGGCATGCCGGGTGGCCTGGGCGATGTTGAGTCTGAGCGAATAGCATAGGCATCCATGGCTCCGCTCAACGTGTCTTCAGTCATGAGAAAGGTCTACCTTCGGCAACTTGTGTCACAGCTTCCCCCTCCATCTATTGCACTGCCTTGGAGCCGGCCCCTTCTTCTCTTACCCTCACAGTAGCTCCACCTTTGTGAACTCCCATCCTACATCTATCGCCCCACCTAATCCCACCAAAGCTCCATCTAGTCTCAACACGCCAAATCAAGGATGACCAAGGCAACCTGCTTCCTCGACCGCCCCTCTCCTGCCAAGAGCGCCATCGGGCGAGCGACCGAACTTTTCTCAGCAACACCCTCTTCTTCTCTCGTGCTTCACCACCACCAGTCCCCATCAATCCCCATGTGCGCCCCCACGCCCGGGCTAATGCAAAAGGGCGCGATAGTGGCTTATCTTGAGGTGACTGATGGGGAGCTGCGCCGCCGTGGCTGGGGAGGCACGCGGTGGTGGCCGAAGAGGTGGGCGATGGAGCGAGGGTCGAAGCTGGAGGATCCCCGCCCACACGGACGCGAGACTGTGGCAGTAGCAGCGCGAGTAACGGGGAAGCAGGATCCTTGCTGGCGCGGGATCCCTGGTGATGGCGAGGAGCGGTTTGAGCGCTGGGGGTGGCGGCGTGAGCGAGGTGGGAGTAGTAGAGAGTGTGGTCGGGGACGATGGGGAATTTAACAAAGGATCGCGGGTTGAATAATCTCAAAGACAGGGGTTTATGTGTAAAAATGAAATGTTTTCTGAGATACCCACTTAAAAGGGGACTACGGGTTCAATTGTCAAAAATTTCAAGGGCCTTTTTTGCAAAAACACCCCGACGATGAACCCGACAGAACCAATGCTTGCTTCATTATTATTAGTAGTTAAAGATAAAGATGAAATCCTACATGATTTGAAAATACATAAATTCTGCAATATGTGCCTTTGGATGGTGAACAGAAAATAAGATAAGAATTCCAAAGGATTAAGGAGAGAGGGTAAAGACTTCTGTTGTTACTGATCCAGCTTTACTTTCCTTTCTCTAAAGGCGGCTTGGGAAAGTCTCTCCCCCCCTCAATCTCCATCGATGAGCCCGTGGATTCGCCTCCCCTCCGCCTGCCGCTCCGGCGGCCGGTGGCGGGGAGGAGAATCCTAGTGTCTCGGCTTCTGCTAGTAGATAGGTAGGGTTTTAGTCCTCGTAGGGGCGACATTTGGAAGGATGGTGGCGCTCCTTCTTCGAGTCATTTTTCTGGGCTTCGATCCTCCTCAAGTTCGTCCGTTGGGACGGATTAGACGGAGCTTCGGCGTAAATTCCTACCAGCTCCTTGGGGTGGCGAGGTTAGGGTTTCTCACCGCACGTACGCAACGGCGATATTTGGTGTCAGGTTCTGCAGATCAATTCAAGGATTCAAAGCGACGACTACGGCTCCAGGGCTGTGATGCCCCCGACTCAATCATGCACTAATCATACATGCAAATGCACACGATTGATAACCCACAAGTATAGGGGATCGTTTGTAGACTTCTTCAATAAATAAGAGTGTCGAACCCAACGAGGAGCTAAAGGTAGAACAAATATTGCCTCAAGTTCTATCGACCACCGATACAACTCTACGCACACTTTAACGTTTGCTTTACCTAGAACAAGTATGAAACTATTTTGCAAGAATAAAACTACAAGTACTTTGCGAGAATAAAACTATGAATAAATTGCAAGTTAATAAAAGTGGATAGCTTTTGTCAACAAGAAAGTCATTTGTCCCTAGGCAATCGATAACAAGTACCGGTAATCATTCTTGTAATTTTATATGAGGGAGAGGCATGAGCTAACATACTTTCTCTACTTGGATCATATGCACTTATGATTGGACCCCTAGCAAGCATCCGCAACTACTAAAGATCATTAAGGTCGTGAAACCCAACCATAGCATTAAGTATCAAGTCCTCTTTACTCCCATACGCCATAACCCACTTATCCGCATTTAGGCTGTTGTCACCCCCGCAACACCGACAATAAGCAAACCATGAACATATTGCAACACCCTACAATGAGGACCCCCCATGTTTGCGCGAGACGGAGGGCACCGTAGGACAACACCATAAATAAAATATACAATCATACCAACCAAGATCACGATTAACCCATAGGACAAAATGGAACTACTCAAACATCATAGGATAACCATAGATCATGGGGAAATAATATATAGAGTTGAGCACCATGCTTAAATAGAGATTACAACGGGGAGAAAGAGTGTTACACTGCTGCATAGAGGGGGAGAAAGTTGGTGTTGACGGTAGCAAGATTGTTGATATAGATCGCCGTCATGATCCTTGCCCCGGCGGCACTCCGGCGCCACCGGGAGAGAGGGGGAGAGAGCCCCCCTCCTTCTTCTTCTTCTTTGGCCTCCCCCCTAGATGGTAGGAGAGTTCCCCCTCTGGTCCATGGCTTCCATGGCGGCGGAGGGGCGGGAGCCCCTTCGAGATTGGATCTCCCTCTCTGTTCTCTTCTGTTTCGCGTTCCCCAGATCAGGCCCTTCACCGTTTCTTAAATTCTCGGAGATCCGTAACTCCGATTGCGCTGAAATTTTTACACGATTTTTTTTCCATAAATTATCTTTCTTGCGACAGAAGAAGGGCCCCAACCGATGTTCGAGGAGGGCACAAGATACCTGGGCGTGCCAGGGGTGCTCGGCACGCCCTGGTGGGTTGTGGTCACTGTGGGCCCCCGTTTGCGTTGATTCCACCTCCCAAAAATCATAAATATTCCAAAATAATTCTTCGTAAATTTTTATCGCGTTTGGACTTCGTTTGATATGGATTTTTTGCTAAACAAAAAACATGCAACAAACAGGAACTAGCACTGGGCACTGGATCAATAGGTTAGTCCAATAAATCATATAAAAAGTTACCAAAAATATGTGAAAGTTGTATAATATTGGCATGAAACAATCAAAAATTATAGATACGACGGAGACGTATCAACGATCAAGATCAGAGACTCACTGGAAGATATCACAACACAACTCTAGACACAAATTCAAACATAAAGCTTAATATTACAAGTCAGGGCCGCGAAGGCTCGAATACATAAGTCAACGAAAGCAACAATATCTGAATACAGACATAATTAAACAAGTTTGCCTTAAGAAGGCTAGCAAAACAACTACATCTGGATCGAAAAGGCGCAGGCCTCCTACGTGGGGCCTCCTAACTACTCCTGGTTGTCGGTAGTCTCCATGTAGTAGTAGGCTCCGATGGTGTAGTAGTAGTCATCGACGGGATCAGCTGGCTCTTGGGCTCCATCATCTGATCGCATCAATCGGGTAAAGGGGGGAAAAGGTAGCAAAGAAACAGTGAGTACTCATCCAAAGTACTCTCAAGACTTACATCATATCTATGCTAAGTATGCATCAGTATCAACGGGAAGGGGCTGTATCTATGGACTATACTACAGAATTGCCAAAATAGAGGGGAAGGTCTAGCCTATCGAAGACTAGCATCTTGCAGCGTCTTGAAGCAATAGAAGAGTGCAGATCAGTATAACATAAAGCAGCAAGTATGTATTAGTAATGCCCAGAGATCCTTCCTCGACTACCCCGCGAGAAAACAATCCCGAAGCCATCATATCCATTTAGTGACTCAAGTATCTAGTTCTAGTTGTAGTAGATCAGGATACAATTCCGAGCGTCTGTTACCGTGGACACGGCTATTCGAATAGATTACTTCCCTGCAGGGGTGCACCAACTTACCCAACACGCTCGATTAACTTCGGCCGGACACACTTTACTAGGTCATGCCCGGCCTCGGCTGATCGACACGCCGTAGTCCTACCTAGGCTCAGCAGAGAGGTCAGCACGCCGGTCTACATCCTAAGCGCTCAGTGGTCTTGGGTCCATCGCCCTTTGCACTCCTACGCATTGCGCGGCTGGCCGGGGACCAGACCCACCTCCTTATACAAGCGCAGGTGGTTACCGTCCACCCCAATAATCAACCCGCATCTCTGAACTGTGACATCTGAAGAGCTTTCGGGAGAATCGTACGACATCGAGTGCCCATACTATCCTCTCGTGGTGGTTAGTGCGAAAAGGCCAGAGGCCTAGTCAGATCACATATCCAAACCCGTTAGTGTGTTGGGAGCTCGCGAAACGATCAGTGATCCAGTCGCCCCATCTCGCGGACTTACGACAAGGGCGAGGCCCACTCCTGGGGGCGGTCTCTGCCTGCCCGGTCGTACCGCGTCATTATCCCGCGGGTACCCTCATGGTCAACCTGACTTATCAAGAGACTGTCGAGAAGTCAGGTCCACCTCTACCATGGTGGTACCACCTGTCCCTTCAGTCCCGTAGTAATAGTAAACGGGGAACAGTTAAAGGTAACAGTGTGTCCTTACCATCAAGGTGAACTCAGAGGAATCACCCTCGACAGTTTCACACCTAAGGTAAAATGTCAAGGTGAACTTGGAGGAATCACCCTCGGTAGGTTCATGCTTGAAGAGTTGCACGTCAGAGACACCATCGGGAGTGGTGAGTGAGGAATCACCCTTGGCTAACCACACTTGATGTGCTACACTACATAGACATCATCGTAAGTGGGGTACGAGGCATCACCCTCGGCACTTGATAGTAGCTCTGTAGAGTCGTACAACTAAGGGGGGTGCTGGTGTGTGTTCGGTCTCTGCACATCGATCACATTGATCGAGTCATCCGGAAGCAAAGCATGGCAACATGGACCAGGGTGCAGGGCCACTGATGGATCACTAACCAACCTATACTAGGCATATAAGATAACAGGTAAAGCAACAACAACAGGTTACAAAAGCAGGCTATGCATCAGAATAGGAGCTATCGAATAACAGTAGTAAAATCTAATGCAAGCATGAGAGAGAAGGAATGGGTGATATAGGAATGATCAAGGGGCGGGGTTGCTTGCCTGGAAGCTCTGCTGAAAGGGGCTGGTCGTCAGGACTGTAGTCGTACTCGGGAGCAGCGTCGGTCTCGGGGTCTACCGGAGAGAAGAGGGGGAAGGAACAGTAAATACAAAGCAAACAAATGCATCACAATACAAGACATGGCAACATGCTGTGTTAGGGGTGACCTAATGCAGTGCTACGCGTTACAGACGAAGCGGGAAAATGTCTGGGAATATTTTCCCGGCTTTATGCATTTATCGGACAGACGATCCGGAGGGGAAGGTTCCATGTTTGCAGTGTTGGAGGAATGTGACAGGTATGTAGATGGCATATACAGATTTGTCTTATTTTTTTATCAATGTTCATATATAAATTATTTTCATCTGAGCTACGGTTGAATTTATATGAATTTTCAAAGTTTAAAGGATTTTCTGGAATTATTATTAATTCGAATTTAATTGGAAAATTGCTAGGGGTACCCAGATATGTACACAACAGGGTGCACCATGAGGCAGACAGTGGGGCCCAGTTGACTGTTGAGTCAGCAGACAACAGTCAACAGTTGACTGGTCAAACTAACCAGGGGGCCCATCTATCATAGGCACAACAGGTTAACAGAGGCTTAATTTAACTATTAAGTTAATTAGCTAGTGGGACCCACTTGTCATTGACACATTAATTAATAGATTAAGTTTTAATTAACAAAACAATTAACTAGCGCGTGGGAGGCACATGTCAGTGACTGGGGGTTGCCCAGTCTGCACGTTGACAAGGTCAACGGGGCCCGTGGGACCCACTGGCACTGACCCAGGGTGGACCCCAGGGCCGGCCACGTCGATGGTGGCGCCGAAGCTAGCTCCGGCGACCAAATCCGCGGCGGAGCGGCTCGGGCCGGTGTCGGGATTCGCCCTCTGGTGACTAAATGAGGCGAGGGAGGGGTCGTTCGAACGGGCGAAGCGAGCCGCGTCGAGTGGTGGCGGTGGTTCGCCCGGTGGTGGCTGGAAACGACGCCGACGATGAGCGGAGGCGGAGCTCGCTGGAAAGGGGGTTGCGGGGCACGGCAGCAGAGCTGGAGGGTTCGACGACCTCCTGGCTGTGCCAGGAGCACGTTGGAGTGCTCGGACGCGAGCTACGGTGGCCCTAGATACGGCGGCCCTTCCTACGGTAGCGACGGAGCAGGCGCCGGTGAGCTTCAGCTCTCGAGGCGAAGAGGGCTACGAGCACGGATTTGGGCAAGGCAGAGAGGGGTTTTGCGCGTGAGCTCACCGGGAGCCTATAGGGGAGCAAAGCGGTCTTGGGGGAGGCTCGACGGCGATGAATCCAGTGGCGAGGTACGACGGTGTCCGAGGAGGAAGAAGAGGTCGAGGCGGCGTTTGGGGGCGACCGGCATCGGGCGGCTTGACGAGGAGGCGTAGTTGACGGAGGCGTAGAGGGTGGACAAGTCGGAGAGGCGAGGCGATGGCCGGGGCTACGCGAACGACGGCGGCGTGGCCATGGCAGCGCTTGTGAGAGAGGGAAGAGCGAAGGAGAGAGGGGGGATAAGGACGGGGTGTGCTACTTGTGAACTGCGTTGGGATTTCCCCGAAGAGGAGATGATGATGCAGTACAGTAGAGATAAGTATTTTCCTCCGTTAAGAACCAAGGTTATTAATCCAGTAGGAGAACCACGCAACACCTCATTAGTATCACCTGTACACAAACAACAAATCCTTGCAACCCAACGCGAACAAGAGGTTGTTAATCCCTTGGCGGTTACGTGCAAGATTAAATTGTGTAGTAATTGATAGATAGATTGAACAAAAATACAAAATAAAATAGATAAAGTGAAAGTCCAGCAAGTTTTTTTAGGATTTTTAGTATATGATAGAAGTAGACACGGGGGCCATAGTTTTCACTAGAGGCTTCTCTCTTGAAAATAGTGTACGGTGGGTAAACAAATTCTTGTTGAGCAATTGATAGAAAAGAAAATAATCATGACGATATCCAAGGCAATGATCATGTATATAGGCATCATGTCTGAGACAAGTAGACCGACTTCTGCCTGCATCTACTACTATTACTCCATAAATTGACCGCTATCCAGCATGCATCTAGAGTATTAAGTTCATAAAGAACGGAGTAATGCCTTAAGCAAGATGACATGATGTAGACAAAGTAAACTCATGCATGAATAAACCCCATCTTTTTATCCTTAATGGCAACGATACAATTACGTGTCATGTCCCCTTCTATCACTGGGATTGAGCACCGCAAGATCGAACCCATTACAAAGCACCTCTCCCATTGCAAGATAAATCAATCTAGTTGGCCAGACCAAATCAATAGATTGGAGAGAAATACTAAGCTATAACAATCATGCATAAAAGATTTCAGAGAAAACTCAAATAATATTCATGGATAATCTGATCATAAACTCACAATTCATCGGATCCCAACAAACACACCGCAAAAAGTGATTACATCGGATAGAATTCCAAGTACATCGAGGAGAACATTGTATTGAAGATCAAAGAGAGAGAGAGAGAGAGAGAGAGAGAGAGAGAGCCATCTAGCTACTAACTATGGACCCGTAGGTCTGTGGTAAACTACTCACACATCATCGGAAGGGCGGCAAGGTTGATTTAGAGCCCCTCCGTGATCGAATCACCCTCCGACAGAGTGCCGGAAAAGGCCCCCAGATGGGATCTCGCGAGAACAGGAACTTGCGGTGGCGGAAAAAGTATTTTGGCTGGCTCTCCATTGGTTTCCCGATTTTAGAGAATTTATAGAGGCGGAGTTAGGTCAAACGGAGCCACATGGGCCCCATGAGCCACCAGGGCGCGCCCTGGTGCCTCGTGGGCCACTGCTCCATCTTCTCGTCCCCTCCCGAAGCTTCCAGGGTCTCTTATGTCCAGGAAAAAATCTCCAAAATGTTTCGTGGCATTTGGACTTCGTTTGGAACTGATATTCTGAAAACCAAAACAGGCAAAAAACAGCAACTAGCACTGGGCACTAAGTTAATAGGTTAGTCGCAAAAAATGATATATAATTGCTTGTACATGTATATAAAACATCCAAGATTGATACTATAATAGCATGAAACAATAAAAAATTATAAACACATTGGAAACGTATCAGGGAGGTGTCCCCGAGGCGCGGCGGAGGTGTTCTTATCCCCCCACAGCGCTGTAGTGGTGCGGGCGGCGAGGTGGCTCGGCGGGGACAGGCTCGGGTGTGCTCGGTCGACCGCGTTCGACAGGTGGAGGAGGGAGGTGGAAGGCGACGGGGAAAGCAGGCTGGGCCGGCTGGGCCAGGCACTGTGCACTAAGGCCCAGTGCACAATGGCTTTTGCCCCTTTTTTTTCTTTTCTGTTTTCTTTTTTCTTTCTGTTTTGCATTTATTTTTAATAGCAAATGAGTTTTTTAAAATATGGAACTTGGTCAATTAATTACAATGCAATATTTGGCACCGCCACAAAAAGTTTGGGAGAAGTTTAAATTAGTTTGAGTTTTTCATAAATGGAAAAGCATTTAAATATGTTGATTTGGCAATGTTTTAATTGCTATAGCCCAATTAAGCAAATAAGTGATGTTGTTTTCCTTAACAAATAATTATTATGGAATATTTGCTAAATGATGAACTATTTTGCAATCATGTTTGTGAAACTTTAAATTTCACTTGCAATTTGAATTGATTTCAGAGGTGGAATTTGAAATGAGATTTGAACCCATAGTGATCAAGCATTGCAAAGCAAAGTGACTTAGCATAATCATGAGGGATTACTGTAGCTTAATACATGGGGGTGTTACAACTCTCCTCCTCTAAAAGAAATTCTTGTCCCGAGAATTAAGAGGTAGAAGGGAAAAAGAAAAGATCGGGGTATTCTTCACAAAGACGATCCTCATGTTCCCAAGTGGCTTCATCTTCAGTATGATTCGACCACTGCACTTTAAGGAATTTGATTACCATCTGATGGGTTTGACGTTCAGCTTGATCAAGAATGCGGATCGAATGCTCTTTATAAGAGAGATCATCTTGCAATTCGAGCATTTCATGATCCACGGCACAGTGTGGATCCTTAAAGCATCAACGAAGTTGCGATACATGGAAGACATCGTGAACATGAGAGAACTGCGATGTCAATTCCAATTTATAAGCCACATATCTACGTCTGGCGAGAATGTGGAAGGGACCAATGTAGCGAGGAGCTAACTTGCCCTTGATTCCAAAACGATGAGTGCCCTTCATAGGAGTGACACGTAGATAAGCTTGTTCACCAGGCTGATAGATTGATCCCCAGTATTTACGGTCATAGTTGTTCTTCTGGCGGGACTGGGACGCCTTGAGATTTTCCCGGACAATACGGACTTGCTCTTTAGCTTGTTGAATAATATCCGGACCGATGAGCGACCGTTCCCCAGTTTCTGACCAATTCAGAGGGGTTCGGCACTTACGGCCATATATTACCTCGAAGGGTGCCATCTTCAAGCTAGCTTGATAGGTGTTGTTGTATGAGAATTCAGCATACGGGAGAGATTCTTCCCACTTCTTGCCAAATGAGATGACACAAGCACGTAGCATATCTTCAAGCACCTGGTTAACTCGTTCAACTTGACCTTGCGACTGGGGGCGATAAGCTGTACTCCAGGTTATATGAGTTCCCATAGCTTTTTGGAAACTTTCCTAGAATTTTGAGGTGAAGAGGCTGCCACGGTCTAAACTGATCTCCTTAGGAATACTGTGGAGTGTCACAATTCTGGAGATATACAAGTTTGCTAACTGACTAGCAGTGAGCGTCTCCTTGACTGGCAGAAATGTGCAACTTTGGATAATTGGTCGATGACGACAAGAATAGCATTATGACCCTTTTTTGATTTGGGAAGGCCAGCGATGAGATCCATTTGGACCTTATCCCATTTCCATTCAGGGATAGGAAGTGGTTGCAGAAGTCCAGTAGGTTTCTGATGTTCTGCTTTGACGCGACGACAAACGTCACATTCAGCAACATAGCGAGCGATATCTTACTTCATCTTAGACCACCAGTATCTCTGACGAATGTCTTGATACATCTTGCTACTTCCCAGATGAATAGACAGAGGTGTGTCATGTGCTTGTCTCATAACTTTCTCTTTCATATTATCGAATTGGGGTACCACAAGGCGATCTCTAAAGAAACAAAGCTCCACCTTCATTGAGCGAGAAATCTTTGGCATTTTCAGAGGCAAGAACACTCTTAATCTGATCAATTTCAGTGTCTTTCTCTTGCGTAGACTTGATAGCTTTCTCGAGAGTTGGTTCCAGGACAAGGGTATTAAGAGAACCCTGTGGGACAATATGAAGGTTCAACTTGCGAAGTTCTTCATGAAGGAGGGGTTGAGTTTGCTGAACCATGAGGTTGTTGCAATAAGACTTATGACTTAGGGCATCAGCCATAACATTAGCCTTACCAGGGGTATAAGAAATATCACAGTCATAGTCTGTAATTGCTTCCATCCATCGCTGCTAACAGAGATTCAAATTTGGCTGAGTAAACAGATACTTCAGACTTTGATGATCGGTGTAGATCTCGCAACGATTACCGAGAAGGTAATGTCGCCATAACTTCAATCATAAATAACTACAACAAGTTCGAGATCATGAACTGGGTAGTTCTCTTCATGAGGATGCAACTGTCGAGAGTCATAAGCAATCACCTTGCACTCTTGCATTAGGACACAACCTAATCGATCCCTAACGCGATGCATCACAATAAATGACGAATTCCTTGCGAGAATCTGGAGGAGCAAGCACTGGGGCAGATGTCAGCTTGTCCTTGAGTGTCTGGAAACTTCCCTGACATTTTTCTCTCCACTCAAACTTAACGGCCTTGTGAAGCAGATTAGTCAAAGGCTTGGCAATCTTGGAGAAGTTCTCGACAAAACGGCGGCAATAGCTGGCGAGTCCGAGAAAACTTCTGACTTGTTTGACATTCTTCGGGGGAGTCCAGTCAAGAATAGCCTGAACTCGTTCTGGATTAATAGCAATACCATCCTTGGAAATCACATGACCAAGGTAGGTCACTTCGGATAACCAGAATTCACACTTTGAATATTTAGCATATAGCTAATGCTCTCGAAGCTTTTCTAGTACAAGACAAAGATGTTCAGCATGTTCTTCTTTATTCTTGGAATACACAAGGATATCATCTAGATAAACCACGACGAACTTGTCAATGTATTCCATGAAGATATAGTTGATGAATCGAGAGAACGTTGCTGCAGCATTGGTTAAGCCGAAATACATGACGGTGTACTCGTATGAACCATAGCGAGTAACGAATGCGGTCTTTGTAATATCCCCTTCACGAACCCGGATCTGGTGGTAACCCAATGTCAATTCGAGTTTAGAGAATACGGAGGAACCAGCAAGTTAATCATATAGATCGTTGATCCAAGGAAGTGGATACTTGTTCTGAATTGTTGCCTGGTTGATAGGTTGGTACTCTTGGACCAAATGATTCGTACCATCCTTCTTCTTGACAAAGAGAGAAGGTGCTCCCCATGCAGAGGAACTTGGACGAATGAAACCCTTGCGAAGTGATTTGTCCATTTCCTCCTTAAGTTCAAGGAATTCATCATGCGACATCTTGTAGGGTCGCTTGGCAATAGGAGTGGTGCCTGGTTTCAAGTCGATGACAAATTCGATAGCTCTAATAGGGGGTACTCCTAGGAGTTCTTCTGGAAAGACATCTTGAAAGTTGCAAACGACTAGAACATTTTCAATTCCCTTAAGAGGAGAAGCGTTCAACGCATTCAAAGAATAAATCTGGGCTTCGACACTTCGAATAAGATGAGAAGAGTAGTTAACTATCTCGTCCGAAGGATGTAGGAGTTGGACGGATTTAGTGGCACAATCGATTGAAGCAATATGAGCTTTCAACCAATCCATTCCGAGTATGACATCGATGTTAGAAGTCTTGAGGGTGATGAGTGAGGCAAGAAATTCTAGACCTCCGATTTCAATGGGAACATTATGGCTTATCATGGTGGCATGACAATGGGATCCCGGGGTACTAACAACTAATGGGGAGTGTAATTCTTCATGTGATATACCATGCATGAATGCAAACTCTTCGGAAATGAATGAATGTGATGCTCCTGAATCAAATAAAACAGATGCTGGCACTGAATTAACGAGAACAGTACCCATCACAGTAGTAGGCTGGTCTTGAGCTTCATTCATATCAATGTGGTTAGACTGACCACGACCATAAAAAGGTCTGGCAATGTTGTTGCGGTGCTGGTTGTTACCACGGCCATTGCCACGACCAGTTGAAGGAAGGGTGATACGTCTCCAACGTATCTATAATTTTTGATTGTTTCATGCTATTATATTAGCAATCTTGAATGTTTTATATACATTTACAAGCAATTATATATTATTTTTTGGGACTAACCTATTAACTTGGTACCCAGTGCCAACTGCTGTTTTTTGCTTGTTTTTGGTTTCTCGGAATATCAGTACCAAACGAAGTCCAAATGCCACGAAACTTTTTGGAGATTCTTTTCTGGACAAAAGAGACACTAGAAGCTTAGAGAGAAGACCAGATGAGGGAGCATGGGCCCACAACCGGGGCAGGCATGCCCTGATGGGTGGTGGGGCCCATGAGGCTCTGTTTGATCTAGCTTCGCCTCTATAAATTCTCTAAAATCGTGAAACCAACAGAGGAGTCCACAAAATGCTTTTTTCGCCAAGGCAAATTCCAGAACCACGAGATCCCATCTGGAGGCCTTTTCTGGCACTCTGTCGGAGGGGGATTCGATCACGGAGAGGGCTCTTCATCATCCTTGCTACCCTCCGATGATGCATGAGTAGTTTACCATGGACCTATGGGTCCATAGTTAGTAGCTAGATGGCTTCTTCTCTCTTTTTGATCTTCAATACAATGTTCTCCTCGGTGTTCTTAGAGATCTATTTGATGTAGTGACTTTTTGCGGTGTGTTTGTTGGGATCCGATGAATTGTGAGTTTATGATCAGATCTATCCATGAATAGTATTTGAGTTTTCTCTGAACTCTTTTATGCATGATTGTTATAGCCTCGTATTTCTTCTCTGATTTATTGGTTTGGTTTGGCCAACAAGATTGATTTATCTTGCCATGTGAAGAGGTGCTTTGTGATGGGTTCGATCTTGCGGTGCTCAATCCCAGTGATAGAAAGGGACATGACACGCATGTATCATTGCTATTAAGGGTAACAAGATGGGATTTATTTCATATTTGAGTTTATCTTGTCTACATCATGCCATCTTGCTTAAGACGTTACTCCGTTCTTCCATGAACTTAATACACTAGATGCATGCTGGATAGCGGTCGATGTGTGGAGTAATAGTAGTAGATGCAGAATCGTTTCGGTCTACTTGTCTCGGGCATGATGCCTATATACATGATCATTATCTTCGATATCTTCATAATTGTTTGTTTTTCTGTCAATTGCCCAACAGTAATTTGTCTACCCACCGTATGCTATTTTTATGAGAGAAGCCTCTAGTGAAAACTATGACCCCCGGATCTATTTTCTTAAAACAAAAAATATCTCGCTGCAATTTACTTTTATTTATTTTATTTTGTATTTTTGTTTGATCTATCTATCAAAAAACTATATCGTTTAATCTTGCTCATAACCGTTGAGGGATTGACAACCCCTCTACGTGTTGGGTTGCAAGTATTTGTTGTTTGTGTGTAGGTGATGTTTACATAGTGTTGGTTGGTTCTCCTACTGGATTAATAACCTTGGTTTCATAACTGAGGAAAATACTTATCTCTGCTATACTGCATCATCCTCTCCTCTTTGAGGAAATCCCAACGCAGCTCACAAGTAGCAGGAAGAATTTCGGGCGCTGTTACCGGGAAGACATCATCAACAACTATCAAGTACCTACGCATAAACTTTCATCTCCTTGCATTTACATCATTTGCCATTTGCCTCTTGTTTTCATCTCCCCCACTTATAAAAAGTTTTTACAAAAATACAAAAATATTTTTTGTTTGCCTTTTTCTTGTTTGCTTCTTTGCTTGCTTGTTATCTTGTTTGCGTAGTCACAATGTCTCAAGAAAATACAAAATTGTGTTATTTCTCTAATACTAATAATAATGATTTTATTAGTACTTCTATTGCTCCTCTCGCCGCTAGTGCGGAGTCTTATGATATTAATGCCGCTTTGTTGAATCTTGTTATGAAAGAACAATTTTCCGGTAGTTCTAATGAGGATGCCACGTCCCATCTAAACACTTTCATAGAATTGTGTGATATGCAAAAGAAAAAGGATGTGGACAATGATATTGTGAAATTAAAATTATTCCCGTTCTCTTTGCAGGATCGTTGGCAACCATGTCATACACCTAATCATATAGGATAATTCATGCAGATTTAAGTTTTTGTAATCCTATGGCCTACTATGTGCAAGTTTTTGCAACCATTTGTTTTAGTTTTTTTCCATTTTCTTTCTTCTTCTTGTCTTTCTTTAATACCAACTCTCCAATGCCGGTACTTTTATCTTATAGGGTAATACCAAAGCATTTAATTCGTCTTCCTTAAAAACTTAAGTTATTTATTTCATTTCAGGTTTTATTTTAATTTAGTATTATGTTTATTGGAAAAGTTCACATAAAAAATCAAGAGCATGTTAACTAGGCACCCTCTGTTGTGTATGCTACCTTCTTGTACCTAAAATATGTTCAAAGAACTGATACACAAAGTTGAAGGAAAACTAACAGGCCACAAACTGAGAAGTGAAATGCTACAATGTTGAGCACCTCTTCCACCAATGAGCTCACAACAGAGGGAGGGGATTTGTAGTACGCATGTGCAGGGGGCACGCAACCCCCTTTTTTTTGGTTTCAACTTCTAATCTTTCATAATTTTTTAATCAAAATTCCAAATTAAGTTATGTTTTCATATTCATGTTTCTGGTGGCGAGGGCTTTCAAAAGAGATCCATTTTGAATACGTTTTGACGAGTTTTTCAAAAACTCATTATGTCGAACTTGTGAAACTTAGTACGAGCACCCAACAAAATCGTAAGTTTTAGTACCTGTGACCGACAAATCGTAAGCTTTAAGTTTCAACTCTAAAACTTGGTTTGAGTGACCGGCAAAATCATAAGTTTGAAGCTGGTACTGACAAAACTGTAAGTTTCAGAAACTAATTTTAAAACTTGTTGTGCCCTCATGCAGGATCCAACAATTTTGCGGATCGCGAGGCAATCGGGCGGCTAGCACGGCTGGGCCGGTGCGTGCCTCTGTGTCTATGTGCCCCAGCGAATTTCCACACAACGAGACGAGGAACACAAGTCTTGAAGGGAGCCACGCTACCCGAGTCTTGAAGGGAACAATATTAGCCCGCAAGGAAAAAAACTTTGATTCCACTAGAAGTTTTCTAGAGGGTAAGGATTTCATTCCTTGGATAATAGCAATGTCATTTACAAGTAAGGAAGAAATGAAATCAGGTGGAGTATTTTCTCAAACAGAAGAATTCTTCAAAATTTAAGCTTCTTTAGCCAATGCATCTGCTACTTGATTTGATTCTCTATCGCATGAAGAGAATTGAATTTGGCCAAACTCATGGGCTAGCTGAGCGCATTCCACGTTGTTCCTACTTGAGCACCATTAAATCCATACAAATCTTTGATTGCCTCAATCACAAATTCACAGTCAGACTCTGCTTCGAGCTTTGACACCCCACATGCACTACTAAGTTAAGTTCGTTCTTGAGTGCAAAAACTTCAACATTAGCTGCATCAGAAATGTAAGGAACAAACCATATTGCGCAGCAACAAAGTGTCCCATTCATCTCTAAGAACTGCTCTTGTAGCACCCGAAACACATCTTCATGGAATGAAGCTTCTACATTAACTTTAAGAAAACCATGCATTGGTTTGTGCCATATATGATGTTCCTTTTTCTTTCCACCGAAGGCTGATTAAACTCACACACTTGGTATTGCATAGCTAGCCATGGGATGATATAGTACACGAGTAGATGTAGAGTTTCAGAAGCGGAACATATTACATGCATGCACCTTTCATCTTCTAGACTGTTGGCTAATCCTATTCCACTAACACCCCCCCCCCCAGTTGGAATGGGAGCGGCACGGACGTTCAAACTGGAACAGAACTCTCCAAGGACAACAATTGGTAATCCCTTAGTGAAGACATCAGCATACTGCGAAGTCGTCGGGACATGAAGAACACGGACATTGCCTAGAGCTACATGCTCTCGGACAAAGTGGAGATCAATTTACACATGCTTCATCCATTGGTGCTGAACTGGATTAGTCGAGAGATACACCACACTCACATTGTCACAGAAGACAATAGTGACCTGCTAAAGTGGACGATGAAGTTCAGCGAGGAGTTGGCGGAGCCAGCATGACTCAGTGACGGCATGTGCAACAACACGATACTCCTCGGAACTGGAACGTGAGACTATGTGCTGACGCTTGGATGGCCACGACACATGGTTGTCATCGAGGAAGACACCATAGCCCGAGGTGGACTTGCGAGTGTCGGGGAAGCCAACCCAATCAGCATCCGTATATGTAGTGAGGGATGCCCGGGAGGTGCAATAGAGCTGCAAACCATGGTCGAGAGTGCCCTTGAGGTAGCGAAGAATCCGCTTCAAGAGGTTGGCGTGGGGTTCGCGAGGGTCATCCATGTGCAGGCAAGCCTGCTGAACTGCATACGTGATGTCTGGACGAGTGAACATCAAGTACTGAAGAGCACCGGTGATGCTGCGGTAGTCAGTGGCGCTGTCGATGGGAGCCCCTGTAGTGGAAAGCTTGGGGTTGGTGTCGACAGGTGTACTACAAGGCTTGCAGTTGCTCATCCTTGCATGAGCAAGAATCTCCTCGATGTATTGACGTTGAGAGAGAAAAAGGCCAGCGCCAGCACGCTGAACTGAGACACCGAGGAAGTGGTGTAGCTCGCCAAGGTCCTTGAGGGAGAACTCATGGCTAAGGGAGTCAATGAAGCACCGCAACAGTGTTGTGGACGATGTAGTCAACACGATGACATTAACATATAGTAGGAGATACGCCAGGTCACTCGATCCGTGTCGATAAATAAATAATGACGGATCGGCCTTTGAGGCGACAAAGCCCATGGATGTGAGAAACGTGGTGATGCGACTGAACCGCACACGCGGCGCTTGCTTGAGGCTGTAAAGCGACCGATTAAGCCGACAGACATGATCGGGTCGTGCATTGTCGACGAAGCCAGACGGTTGTTGGCAGTAGACGGTCTCAACGAGTGTTCCATTGAGAAACACGTTGTTGACATCGAGTTGGTGAACCGGCCAGCCGTTCGACAAAGCAATGGTGAGGACGGTACGTACAGTGGCTGGTTTAACAACCGGACTGGATGTCTCACCAAAGTCGATGCCGGGTCGTTGAGAAAAACCTTGAACCACCCATCATGCCTTCTAGTGGTCCAATGTGCCATCGGACTTAAGGTTGTGTTGAAATATCCATTTACCTGTGACAAGATTAGTACTAGGTGGACGGGGAACAAGGTCCCAAGTATGATTAGCACACAAAGCATCAAACTCCTGCTGCATGGAAATACGCCAATTTTTATCATTGAGATCTGCACGATACATGCGTGGGATAGGGGAAGGAACCATGACATGCAAATTTAGACGATCAACAGGTTGTCAAAAGCCAGACTTTCCACGGGTGCGCATGGTGTGGCTGTTCACAACCAGAGCAATCGGAATGGCGGTAGGAGGAATGGGTGGCGCCTCAGCATGAGGCGACTCGGGTGCTGGTGTAGTGAGTGGTGCCGTCGTAACGACCGGGAGTGGTGATGGTACGTGTGCAACTGTGGAGAGGAAGTCATAGTCATAAGAGGTTGGGGAAGCAGGATTTTCAGCGAATGGAAAGGAAGTCTCATCAAAGGTGACATGACAAGAGATGATTATCCGATTAGTGGACAGATCGAGACAATGATGGCCACGGTGCTTTGTAGGATAACCTAAGAAGATACAAGACTTGGAGCGAGGTGGAAGCTTATGTGGGGTTGTGGCTGAGAGGTTGGGCTAACATCTACAACTGAAAACACGAAGGTGTGAATAATCGGGAGGTGAACCAAATAGAATTTGGTGGGGAATACCAAAGTTCGGGGTTTTGGTGGGATGGAGATTAATAAGGTATGTGGCTGCGAAAAGATTTGCCTTCTTTCCATTTGCCTCTATGTCTTACTTGGCTTGTCTGCTTGATATAATTGTGTGTTTATTGAAATTCAGAAACAAAAGTTTATGGATCCTCATCCGCTTGCTAATCTTTTTAAGAGATCCAATTATGATGAACCAATTGCTAGTGAGTTTTGTGCACTAGATTATCTTTATGAAATTTTGCTTGAAATTCGTGAATCTGAAAATTGTGATGAAGAAATTTATGAAGTGATTCACGATAGCTCCTTGAATAAAAAGCATGATTGCAATGGTTTTACTATAAATTCTATTGATGTCAATTGTGCTAATAATATGCAAAACCCTAAGCTTGGGGATGCTAGTTTTGCTATGTCCACTACTTATTGCAATGACCATGATTGGGGTGATTCTTCTTATGATCTTGAAAATTTATTTAAGCCTCATGATAATAGTGTTTGCAATAATATTCAAAGTGGGTTTGGAAGAGTGTCAACTCTAGGTAATAATGATCCCACTACTTTGGAGAATGATCAATCTCATGAAATTTATGATAAAAGTGGGTTTGGAGAAGTCATGACTTTATTTGATGATAATCCCACTATTTTGGAAGAGTGTCAACTTTGCATGCATGTGGATCATGAAGAGAATATTTTATGTGATTATTATATTGTTGAATTTGAGTATGATCCCACATGTAATTATTATGAGAGAGGAAAATATTGTGGTAGAAACTTTCGTGTTACTAAATTACCTCTCGTTATGTTGAGATTGCTATTGTTTCTTTCTTTTTCCTTGCATATGCTAGTTTTTGCTTGTCTTGATAATTTGTTTGCTTATAAAATGCCTATGAATAGGAAGTATGTTAGACTTAAACTTATTTTTCACAAGCTACATGATGCTCTTTTCGTGTTTCAATTGCTATCTTTCATGTGAGCATCATCAAAATTATCAACGCCTAGCTAAAAGGCTTTAAAGAAAAGCGCTTGTTGGGAGATAACCCAATATTCTTATTTTCTGTTTTTGAATAAATAATTTATCTAGCCTCTGGTTAGATGTGTTTTTGTGTTTTAATTAGTGTTTGTGCCAAATAAGACCTTTGGGATGGCTTACGGTGATAGTTGATTTGATCTTGCTGAAAAACAGAAACTTTTGTGTCCAGTCACAGAATTATTTAGATTAACTGGATCGTGAAAAAACCCTGAATGTTTTACAAAAGATTTATATACAAATTTCCTCTGTTTACCTAGTTTTTCAGAATTTTTGGAGTTACATAAGTATTAGAACAATTCAGATCTTAGCAGACTGTTTTGTTTTTGACAGATTCTATTTTCTATGTGTTGTTTGCTTATTTTGATGAATCTATGGGTAGTATCGGGGGGTATGAGCCATGGAGAAGTTGGAATACAGTAGATATTACACCAATATAAATAAATAATGAGTTCACAACAGTACCAAAACTGGTACTTTATTTTCTTATACTAACGGAGCTTATGAGATTTTCTGTTGAGTTTTGTGTTGTGAAGTTTTCAAGTTTTGGGTAAGGATTTGATGGACTATGGAATAAGGAGTGGCAAGAGCCTAAGCTTGGGGATGCCCAAGGCACCCCAAGGTAATATTCAATGACAACCAAGAGCCTAATCTTGGGGATGCCCCGGAAGGCATCCCCTCTTTCGTCTTCGTCTATCGGTAACTTTACTTGAGGCTATATTTTTATTCACCACATGATATGTGTTTTGCTTGAAGCGTCTTGTATGATTTGAGTCTTTGTTTTTTAGTTTGCCACAATCATCCTTGCTATACACACCTTTTGAGAGGGACACGCATGAATCGCGATTTATTAGAATACTCTACGTGCTTCTCTTATATCTTTTGAGCTAGGCAATTTTGCTCTAGTGCTTCACTTATATCTTTTTAGAGCACGGCGGTGGCTTTATTTTGTAGAAATTATTGAACTCTCATGTTTCACTTATATTATTTTGAGAGTCTCTAAACAGCGTGGTAATTTTCTTTGGTTATAAATTTAGTCCTAATATGATAGGCATCCAAGAGGGATATAATAAAAACTTTCATATAAAGTTCATTGAATACTATGAGAAGTTTGATTCCTTATGATTGTTTTGAGATATAGAGATGGTGATATTAGAGTCATGCTAGTGAGTAATTGTGAATTGGAGAAATACATGTGTTGAGGTTTGTGATTCCCGTAGCATGCACGTATGGTGAACCGTTATGTAACGAAGTTGGAGCATGAGGTATTTTTTGATTGTCTTCCTTATGAGTGGCGGTCGGGGACGAGCGATGGTCTTTTCCTACCAATCTATCCCCCTGGGAGCATGTGTGTAGTACTTTATTTCGATGAGTAATAGATTTTTGCAATAAGTATGTGAGTTCTTTATGACTAATGTTGAGTCCATGGATTATACGCACTCTCACCCTTCCACCTTTGCTAGCCTCTCTAGTGCCGCGCAACTTTCGCCAGTACCATAAAACCACCATATACCTTCCTCAAAATAGCCACCATACCTACCTATTATGGCATTTCCATAGCCATTCCGAGATATATTGCCATGCAACTTTCCACCGTTCCATTTTATTATGACACGTTCCATCATTGTCATATTGCTTTGCATGATCATGTAGTTGACATCGTATTTGTGGCAAAGCCACCTTTCATAATTCTTTCATACATGTCACTCTTGAGTCATTGCACATCCCGGTACACCGCCGGAGGCATTCATATAGAGTCATATTTTTGTTCTAAGTATCGAGTTGTAATTTTTTAGTTGTAAGTAAATAAGAGTGTGATGATCTTCATTATTAGAGCATCGTCCCATGTGAGGAAAAAAAAGAAAGAAAGAAAAAAAAATGAGAGAAAAAAAGAGAAGGGGCAATGTTACTATCCTTTTTCCATACTTGTGCTTCAAAGTAGCACCATGATCTTCATGATAGAGAGTCTCCTATGTTGTCACTTTCATATACTAGTGGGAATTTTTCATTATAGAACTTGGCTTGTATATTCCAATGATGGGCTTCCTCAAGTTGCCCTAGGTCTTCATGAGCAAGCAAGTTGGATGCACACCCACTTAGTTTTCTTTTGAGCTTTCATAAACTTATAGCTCTAGTGCATCCGTTGCATGGCAATCCCTACTCCCTCACATTGATATCTATTGATGGGCATCTCCATAGCCCGTTAATACGCCTAGTTGATGTGAGACTATCTCCCTCTTTTTGTCTTCTCCACAACCACCATATTCTATTTCACCTATAGTGCTATGTCCATGGCTCACGCTCATGTATTGCGTGAAAGTTGAAAAGGTTTGAGAACACCAAAAGTATGAAACAATTGCTTGGCTTGTCATCGGGGTTGTGCATGATTTGAATACTTTGTGTGATGAAGATGGAGCATAGCCAGACTATATGATTTTGTAGGGATAAACTTTCTTTGGCCATGTTATTTTGAGAAGACATAATTGCCTTGTTAGTATGCTTGAAGTATTTTTGTTTTTATGTCAATATTAAACTTTTGTTTTGAATCTTATGGATCTAAACATTCATGCCACAATAAAGAAAATTACATGGATAAATATGTTAGGTAGCATTCCACATCAAAAATTCTGTTTTTATCATTTACCTACTCGAGGACAAGCAGGAATTAAGCTTGGGGATGCTTGATACGTCTCCAACGTATCTATAATTTTTTATTGTTCCATGCTATTATATTATCTGTTTTGGATATTTTATATGCATTAATATGCTATGATATATTATTTTTGGGACTAACTTATTAACCTAGAGCCCAGTGCCAGTTTCTATTTTTTTCCTTGTTTTTGAGCTTCGTAGAAAAGGAATAACAAACGGAGTCCAAACGGAATAAAACCTTCGCGATGAATTTTCTTGGACCAGAAGACACCCAGGAGACTTGGAGTGCAAGTCAGAAGAGCCACGAGGCGGCCACAAGGGGGGAGGGCGCGCCCAGGGGGGAAAGGCGCGCCCCTTGCCTTGTGAGTCCCTCGGTGACCCCCTGACCTAGATCTTCCTCCTATATATTCACATATATTCCCAAACCACCAGAAGCATCCACGAAAACACTTTTTCACCGCCGCAACCTTCTGTTCCCGTGAGATCCCATCTTGGGGCCTTTTCCGGCATCTTGCCAGAGGGGGATTCGATCACGGAGGGCTTCTACGTCAACTCTATTGCCCTTCCGATGAAACATGAGTAGTTTACCTCAGACCTACGGGTCCATAGCTAGTAGCTAGATGGCTTCTTCTCTCTTTTTGATTCTCAATACAACGTTCTCCTTGATGTTCTTGGAGATCTATCCGATGTAATCTTCTTTTGCGGTGTGTTTGTCGAGATCCGATGAATTATGGATTTATGATCAGCTTATCTATGAATATTATTTGAATCTTTTCTGAATTCTTTTATGCATGATTTGATATCCTTATAATTCTCTTCGAACTATCGGTTTGATTTGGCCAACTAGATTGGTTTTTCTTGCAATGGGAGAAGTGCTTGGCTTTGGGTTCAATCTTGCGATGTCCTCTCCCAGTGACAGTAGGGGCAGCGAGGCACATATAGTATTGTTGCCATCGAGGATAAAAAGATAGAGTTTACATTATATTGCTTGAGTTTATTTCTCTACATCATGTCATCTTACTTAAAGCGTTACTCTGTTTTTCATGAACTTAATACTCTAGATGCAGGCAGGAGTCGGTCGATGTGTGAAGTAATAGTAGTAGATGCAGGCAGGAGTCGGTCTACTTGACACGGACATGATGCCTATATTTCATAATCATTGCCTTGGATGTCGTCATAACTTTGCGCTTTTCTATCAATTGCTCGACAGTAATTTGTTCACCCACCGTATTATTTGCTATCTTGAGAGAAGCCTCTAGTGAAACCTATGGCCCCCGGGTCTATTTTCCATCATATTACTTTCCGATCTAATATTTTGCAATCTTTTATTTTCAGATCTATAAACCAAAAACCCTAAAAATATTTACTTTATCTTTTGTTTAGTTTTATCTATCTCTATCAGATCTCACTTTCGCAAGTGACCGTGAAGGGATTGACAACCCCTTTATCGCGTTGGGTGTAAGTGTTTGATTGTTTGTGCAGGTATTGATGATTTATGCGTTGTCTTCTACTGGATTGATACCTTGGTTCTCTAACTGAGGGAAATACTTATCTATACTTTGCTGCATCACCCTTTTCTCTTCAAGGAAAAAACCAGCGCAAGCTCAAGAAGTAGCAGGCACCAACTGAGGTGGGCTGCCATGGCACACCTTGCCATTGATTACCCTGCCATGGCACACCTTTCCATGACATAGGAGATGCTGGTGGCTGCGCGGTGGTGAATGCAGCAGGAGGAGCCGGCCCGAGAAGCCCTTGGCCGGAGGACCGTGACTGGCCAGGCCACATGTGGATGGCACTGGACCAGGGGTGCTGGAGTGAGGGCTATGTTGTTGTGGGCTTGCCACCCATGTAACCACCAGCATCGTTACTGCCACGGTGCCGGTGGTTGTTGGTACCGGAGTTGGAACGGTTGGAGTTGCCGTTGTGGGCCTGCTAACCACCAGCAGCTCCAGTGTTGGGGCCGTACCCCTTTTTGGCGCGAGAGGACGAGGCGTGCGGTGGTGGCTTGCCGCTGCCGCCGGAGCCGATGTTGGTGTAGAAGGCAGTATGGGGCGAGCTGTCGGAGGACTCCGACGTAAGTTCCTCGAGCATGAGAGCAGAGCGGACGTCGACAAAGGAAGGAAGCGAACGCTGCATCTGGAAGATCGGACGGAGGTGCTTGTACTGGCTGTTGAGACCATGCAGGACGTTGTGGACCAAGGCCTTGTCGCTGATGATAGTACCAATAGCTGTGAGTTCATCGGCGAGTGATTTCTGCCGGCAGCAGTAGTCACCGATGAACATAGCACCTTGACGAAGGCTACAAAATTCTTGCTCGAGGTAGACAGCTCGCATATCGGCGTTGTCGCGGTAGATTGCTTCGATGCTTTCCCAAAGGACACGAGCAGAGGCGGCGGTATCGAGCACCATGGGCAGGAGCTCGGGGGAGATAGCACCATACAACCATCGCTTGACCAGGGCGTCGACGCGGAGCCACTGGGCCGTGGGTTCCGTTGGTGGGTCGTCGTTGATGTGGTCCTCAAGCGCATATGTGACGAGCGCATTCTCCACAAGTCCGCGCCACTGCGAGTAGCTGCCGGTGTGCAGGTCCAGGGTGACAGGGATCACTGCCTTGGCGCTGGGAACTGCAACGGCGAGTGCCCAGAGAGCAGCCTTAGCGGCGGCTTCGGCCGCGACGGCTTCAGCGGCAGGAGGCGCCATGGCCGCACGAGAAGGAGAAGAGGTGGAGAGTTGGTAAGGTTCGAATCAAGACCTATCTGATACCATGAAGGCCGATTAAACTCAAGCACTTGGTATTGCATAGCTAGCCATGGTCTAATATAGTAGAGTAGACGTACAGTTTCAGAAGCGGAACAGATTACATGCATACACCTTTCATCTTCTAGACTGTTGGCTAATCCTATTCCACTAACATCCACCTTTCATGTTTGATGCTCGCCAAAAGTTTGCGCTATTGCTCTGATAGATGTGGCAGTTTTATTGACCCGTTGGACAGGCTCACCCTTCGTCAACTGCTAACGTTGCCACCAAAGATACCATGAGGCCACAACCACAATCCCAAGTATTTGTAAATGGCCAATAATTGGCCTACCTGAATTCTCATATAGAAGCCAATCCATGTTAACTGATCCAGATCTATCCCGACAGATGATCTTTCTGTTTGGCTCATTAAGGTCCAACTTTTCTCAAATCTCGGTAACTCTTTTGCATGTGAAAAGACAATGTTGAATATCCTCAGCGCCACTTCAATAGATAGGGCATTAATTGTGCTTGAGTTGTTACATGTCTGTTTGCCAAAATCCCCTTACAAGGGAGGGTCCCATGTAATATTTTCCAAAGGAGATGTTTAACTTTTGCTGCCACCTTGAGCTTCCAAATGGGATTTGGGCTAGTCCGTCCTTGACCATCTTCTGACAGCAAACATTGACCAAACTTATGGTTCCATTCCCTATGATATGCCAAACGAACAGAGAATGTTCCACATTTGGCATAGTGCCATGCAACAAAATCATCAATTCCTTAAACATTCAGTAGAATTGTGGAATGCGATGCACACTGACTGGATAAAACAATATCTTGGATTAAAGCCTCATCCCAAAGGTCAGTATGAGGATCAATGAGCTCTTCAATTTTGGATGAGAGAATTCCTTATTTAACACTATGTTTAAATTTTATGCCCTATTTAACATCGACAAATATTTTCTTCCCTATCTAACAACAAGTCTAAATTTTATGCGTTTTATGACACTTCTGTCCATTTTGAGCATAAATGACACTTGAAAAGACTCTTTTGCCCCTCATGTAGTATGTCTGTGCGCGCGTGTTGTTCGATGTTTTTATCATCTTTATTAATAATTATTACACTATTATTTGTTGGATTTTCTTATGGAGCTCACATAATCTATTTTGAATATCTGAGTTTTTTTAGTGCAGGATCTCCAAGGGAGAATATATGTATGTGTAGATACATGATATAGGATGCATACAGTATGTATATTTGTTCCGGTATTCGTGTACCGGCCGCCGTGCGGACGTGTACGTATTGAAATACCCATGTACGCGGGCTAGCTAGCCACTCGGAGCCTCGGACCGTGTCTTACAATGGGTTCATGAGCCGGTTCAGCTACAAACGTGTACGTGGCTGACTATGAAATCCTTTTTTTTTTATATGGAATCCATTATTTGGCAAGTAGAGATTTAGATGCGTCGGGGACAACTCAAGCAAGACAAGCCACAGAACGCAGAGGAGAGAAGAGAAGCCACGCCGAGGAGACGCACCCTAGGGCAGCGTCGAGGAGACCCGGAAGGGCGCGCCCATAGCTACGACACGTTCGGTATCGCAGTAACACTGGTGCGTGCGTGTGTGTGTGTGCTGCTGCTGCTGCGTGTGTACACTGCGTGCGTGTGTGCTGTTGCGTGCATGTGCTGCGTGCGTGTGTGTTGCTGCGTGTGGGTGTGTGCTGCTGTGTGTGTGCGCGTGCGTATGTGTTGCTGCGTGTGTGCGCGCTACTGCCCCATTGATATTGTGTGTATACTACTGCCCCGCACACACACATAACACATACACACATAACACATGAGGGGCAAAAGGGTCTTTTCAGGTGTCATTTAGTCTCAAAGTAGACGAAAGTATCATAAAGGGCATAAAATTTAGACTCATTGTTAGATAGGGAAGAAAAAGTTTTTGAGTGTTAAATAAGGAATCGAAATTTAAGATAGTGTTAAATAAGGAATTGTTTCATTTTGGATAGCATTATCTGCCCGCTTGGGAGGAATGATCTCCCCGTTACTTTTTTGTTTTTGTTTTTTGCGAAAAGGATCAGATCTATTTTAGAAGTTCATCGGAAGTACAAAGTATCTCAAATGTAATGAAATTACATTGAGATTTGGAGATCATCGAACGACCACTACTCCGCTAAAACGAGCCGTTAATGTGGTGATGTTGCCGCTCCCCTACCAGAGCCGGTTTGACATTGTCGATGACAGCCGAAAAGTCTTTGTACACGTGCCCGTAAAAACCTATGCCCTGGAGCCGCAGTCGTCACCGTTGAACCCTAACATAAATCTGAAGCACCTGACAGCAAATCTCGCCACATGAAGAGAAACCGTAACCTCACCGCTCCAAGGGGATGACAGGAATTGACGCCGGAGCTCTGTCAACTGCGTCCAAACAGATGAACTCGAGGAGGATCGAAGCCCAGAAGACAAACTTGAAGAAGAAGCTTCGGCCTCCACCCAAGCGCCGCACCTGCAAGGACTAAAAAAACCCTAACCTAAACTACTAAACGGAGCAGAGGCATTGGGATTCTCCCCCTCGCCACCGGCCGCTGGTGTGGTAGACAGAGGGGAGGCGAATCCATGGGCTTGCCGGTGAAGTATGGAGGGGAAAGTTGTCCTAACGACAGAATGTCCTGTGGCAATTACTTTGGCAACGATCTTCCTGTTATTACTGTTTGGGATCCATGGATCAATCTATATATTTATGTTTGGATCCCTAGCAGTTAGTAATTGACTATAAACTATGCTCTGGAAATAAAGTGTTAGACTGTATTTTGTATAGAGCTTCGGTGTATATTCGTATATTGTATTTGTGTAGAATATGTACTCTTATATAAAAAGAGCCACACCTGTATTAAGATGTCATGCAGTTTCCCAAACCCTAACTTTTACATGGTATCAGTTTAGGTTTCGATCGCTTCCGCTCTGTCCCGGTCGCCCTTGACCCTGATCGTTCCCGATGACATCCGGCCCGTCCGCCGCCTCCCCGGCCTCCCCGTTCCTGGCCGCTGTTTCCCCTGTCCAGTGCTGCCCCGTCGTCGCCGGTCGTCAACGCGTCTTCGCTGCATGCGGACGTACACAATGCATCTACGCTGCATGCGGCCGCTCCCGCCGTGCCTTCGTGTGAGATGCATCATGTACACAACGCATCCTTGCTGCATGCGGCCGCTCCCGCGGTGGCTTCTTGCGAGATGCATGCGGGCGTACAAAGCGCGTGGCCCGCGGCGTCCTACATCGCGTGGCCCGCGGCTGCGTACGGCGCCCCGCCCCCGGCCGTGTACAGCGCAGCACCCGCGGCCGCGTACACCGCGTCGCCCGTGGTTCCACACAGTGCTGCACCGGCGATCTACCGCGGCTACCAGCCGGCTCCTCCAATCGCGCCGTATTATGGTTCATCTGCTCCGTCCTATGGTGCTTCCCCGGCACCGTATCCTTCGCCAGCTGCGGCTCCTTCGACGGAACTCGTTCCCATCTCGCCGGCGTCTGGTGGTGGTCCGCATCAGGGCTACTACGCGCCTCTGCCGGATCATGTCGCCACTGCTGCATCGTTCTACTTCACGCATCTCATCCCGGTGAAACTCACGACGGATAACTACCTGTCATGGCGTGCACAGTTGCTGCCGCTTCTCCGCAGTCGCTACTTGAAGGGCTTTGTTGATGGTACTCTGTCGTGCCCTCTACCATATCATTCGGGGCATCATGCGTGGGTGGCTCATGATCAAGCCATCCTCTCTGCTATCCAGTCCTTTCTCACGGAGGGAGTCTCGCCGCTGGTCATCTTTGCCGCTACATCTCGGGACGCGTGGACAGCTCTTCATACCAGTTTTGCTTCGCAATCTCAGGCGCGGGCTCACGCCATCTGCACTGCGCTTGGGGAGGTGAAGCTTAATGATCTCACCGTCACCGATTACTTCAACAAGGTGACGGGTATGGCTGACACACTTGTCTCCATTGGCAAGACGCTTGGTCCAGAGGAGTTCACCTCTTATGTGCTCAACGGACTGAGTGACGACTATGATAATTTGGTGGAGAATATCAATGGTCGTGACACTCCCATCCAGCCGCGTGAGTTGTACGCGCGTCTCCTCGCTACGGAGCAGCGCATCCAGGTTCGTCGCTCTACGCCGAGTTTCCCTTCCGCCAACGCTGCAACGCGTGGGAAGGGCAAGCCTTACAAGCCACCAACTGGTGGCAAACCTCCGCCGACCGCGCCTAACTCGCGGAACACCACTACCTCGACGGGAGGTCGAGTCCGTGCCTGATGTCCTTCATGTGGTGCTCAGGTCCCCTGCCAGCTGTGTGGACTTGATGGTCACCTTACCTCCCGATGTCATCGTCGCTTCAAGCAGGATTTCTTGGGGATCGGGAACAATGGCAAGGGTAATGAGAAGCAGGCTGCCCTGGCGAGTCATGAGCAGGGGCATACTCCTTCCTATCCAGTTGATGCATCTTGGTACATGGATACGGGAGCTACCAATCACCTGACGAGTGAGATGGGCAAGCTCTCTACACAAGAGCCGTATCGTGGACATGATCAGGTTCGCACCGCTAATGGGGAAGGTATGCACATCTCACATATTGGTCAGGCATCACTTCTTACACGTCGATCCACACAATTACGTCTTATTAATGTCCTTCGTGTTCCCTATGTTTCACGTAGTTTGCTTTCAGTTCCTAAAACTACTCGTGATAATAATGTTCTTGCTGAATTTCATCCTTTTCATTTTTTTGTTAAGTACCGGGACACGAGGGACGTACTCCTTAGAGGTCGACTGCGTAATAATGGTCTCTATGCACTTGATGTGCCACCAGCTCCTAGTGCTTTCAGCGGTGTTCGTGTGTCTCCATCACATTGGCATGTATGCCTTGGTCCTCCTGCCACTCCCATCGTTCGCCATGTACTTCATCATCATGAGCTTTCAGTAGTGTCAAATAAACATGTTGATGCAGTTTGTGATGCCTGTCAGCAAGGCAAGAGTCATCAGCTTCCTTTTTCTGAGTCGAGTCGTGTAGTCAATAAACCGATTGAACTTGTGTTTTCGGATGTATGGGGCCATGCCCAAACCTCTGTTAGTAGTCATAATTACTATGTCAATTTCATTGATGCTTACAGTCGGTTCACTTGGCTTTATCTTCTTAAACGTAAGTCTGATATGTGCAATTCGATTGGGGGGGTGAGTACCACAACCTCAATGCATTCTTTAATAAGCTTGGAATTACACATCGTGTGTCATGTCCTCATACACATCAGCAAAACGATGTAGCTGAGTGTAAGCATCGTCATATAGTTGAGACTGGTCTTTCTTTGCTTGCCCATGCCTCCGTTCCTTTCCAGTTTTGGAGTGATGCGTTTTCCACCGCATACTTTCTCATTAACAGACTCCCTACACGACTCCATCAGATGAAAACACCACTTGAACTCTTGCTGAATGAAGTTCTTGATTATACATTTCTCAAGGTCTTTGGGTGTGCGTGTTGGCCACATCTTCGTCCATATAACCAACACAAGTTGGAGTTTCGGTCTAGACAGTGCGTGTTTCTTGGTTATAGTTCTCTTCATAAAGGGTACAAGTGTGACGACCCCGGCTTAATCGTGCACTAACCATACACGCAAATGCACATGATCAAGCCTAAGGACTCACTTGAAGATATCACAACACAACTCTAAAACATAAATAAAGTCATACAAGCTTTATATTACAAGCCAGGGCCTCAAGGGCTCGAATACATAGCTCGATGGCATACAAGCGTCAGTGGAAGCATCAGATATCTGGGTACAGATATTACAGAAGAAACAAATAGGCCTTTAAAAAGGCGGGGCAAAAGAAAATACTACGATCGAAAGGCGTAGGCCTCCTGCCTAGGATCCTCCGAACCTACTTGTAACACCCCCTTGTAATAAACTCTGTGACACTCTGTTAAAAATGCCAAGTCATGATCATTTGCAGTGCCAAGTCATGAGGGTTAATGATCCAATTCAAATCCACATCTGAAAATCAACTCAAATTCAAAGGTGAATTATAAAGTTGATCAAACTCTGCTGGAGAAATGTTATTTAATTAGCAAATAATCCAGTGGTCATGGCAAAATCATAATCATTATTTTTGGAGTTAGCTAAGTGAGTGAAACAACCTGAAACAGCACTCAAAACAGACTATTTACATCTATTAAATTAATATCAAATTCAAATGGAATCCAAATATGTTCAAACCACTTTTTGGTGAGAGCTAATATTGCACTACAATATTTGGGATCACTTTCATATTTCACAAGATAGCAGAAGTGGCTTAACTATTTCCAAACAGTAGTGTATAAAAAGAAAACTAAAAGAGAAAAAAAAAAAGAGGGAGTCCACTGTTGGATGGGCCTAAGTGCACAGTGTGCAGGCCCAGTCCAACAGCAGCCCGCCGAGCCCCTTTCTCCCTCCTCCCGCTCTCTCTCCTCGCGTGTCGGCCGCACGCGTGCGCTCGTCGGCGATGCCGCACGCGTCGACCATCCGCGGCGCCCCGGCTAGGTTAAGAATCAGCCCCGGCTCCCCCTCACCCTCTCCAACCCTAGCCGCCACTCTATCCCTTTCCCTCGACCCTCCTCTGTCTCGGTTCCGTCGACGCCGAGCGGAGCTGCCGCCGCAGCGGCGAGATCCCGTGGCCGCCGGCGCCGATCCGTCCACCCGAGCTGTCTCTCACCTCCGCCGTCGTCTGCTCGAGCTCCTGACGCCCTCAGGTGGAGCTGAGGAGCTCCGCTAGCGCCGCGCGACGTCATCCCCTTCTGCCTCTGCTCCGACGAGCTCCGTCGTCTCCGGCGAAGCCTCTGCAGCTACTAAACCTCCGAGGGCCTTCGGTGTGCCGCACGGTGAGCTACCCGTCCTCCGCTCCCCTACGTTCATCCTTACGCGCGCCGTAGTTAGCTGTCCCCGAGGCCGTGCTCTGGTTGCCGCCGGTGAGCTCGGTGCCGTCGACGTGGTCCTTGTCATCGCCAACAGAGGTCACCATTGAGCTCCTGGTGCTCCCAGGAGCCCGGCGACTCGAGCCCGAGCCTCCCGTGCCTCCTAACGTCATTCCCCCGATCTCCAACTCCACCCCGCCAAACCTCGTCGCCGCCCAGCTCCGGTCATCCCCTGGTCCGGCAAGTGCCCCAGCTGGATGCGCGACATCGCCAGCCTCCGAACGCAAGTAGAATCACGGAGAATAGACTCTTGTAGCGAGATTCCGGCCAACTCCGGCGACCAACCGCCGCGGGAATGGCTCGCGCAGTTGCTCCGGTGGCCCCGGCGTGGTGCGGCCCGGGCCACCCCTTGGGTCACTGACCCGTGGGCCCAGGGGCCCGCGTTGACTAGTTGACCAAGTCAACTATGCTGACGTGGCCGACCCAGAGCCACTGACGACGGGCCCCGCCTTCCTGTTTAATTAGTTAAAACAAATTAGAAATAAAAATAAACTAATTAACCTAATGCTCACTGACATGTGGGGTCCACCCCCTAATTAATCCGGTATTAAAACTGAATCAGATTAAAGAAATAGAGGCTGACATGTGGGTCCCCACTGGACCCACATGTCAGGTTTGACCTGGTCAACCGTTCCTGTTGACTTGCTGACGTCAGCAGCGCGTCATGCTGACGTCATAATTCATTTTCTGTTAAATAAAATAATTCCAGAAATTCAAATAATCTTTAAAAATTAATAACTTTTAAACCGTAGCTCGGATCGAAAAAGTTAAAACATGAAAGTTGCTCAGAACGACGAGACGAGTCTGATCGTGCCGTCTGTTTCTCCATCGGAACCTCCTACGTAGAAGAACTCGTAACTCCGGACCCGAATCCGACAGATGAATAGTGCACACACGTCGGATATTAAATCCCAGAATAATTCTAAAAATAACTAAAATGACTTAGATGCATATTTAGGCAACCCTACACTGCATCATAGCATCACACGCACCGTGTTGCATTTGTTTGCATTATGTTTACCTGTTTCTTCCCCCTTTTCTCTCTCGGTAGCCCCCGACGTTGACGTAGCTCCCGAGGCAGACGCCGCACAGGAGTACGACTACGTCCCTGACGATACTACTGAAGACCTTGCCCTTGCCCCCGAGCAAACAGGCAAGCACCCCCATTTTGAGCATGCCTATATCGCCTACTCTTTTCTCTCTTATGCTTGCATTAGAACTGCTACTGCTACTGTTTTCCTATATCTGCTGCATAGCCTGATTATTGTACCCTGCTTTGTTACCTTACCGATTATCCTAGACTGCTTAGTATAAGGTGGGTAGAGACACGACCGAGACCCCCACTTGATCCCGACTGCCCTGCTGGACATCAGAAGACCCGATCATCGGGATTGAAGACTAGACCATGGCACCGCACATCACTTCCCTTTAATTGCCGACACTGCTGGGTTACCATCGAGTGCCGAGGGTGATACCTCGTCAGCACTTCTGATGTTAACCTTGTAGGTTAGTTACTCGGTCGTGGTAAGCGAGGGTGATTCCTTCTACACCACCCCCGATCACGACGTCGTCGCGCAACTCCTCAAGGTGGACCTCGAGGGTGATTCCTCCTTCGTTCACCTTGATGATAACATCGAGCGGGAATTCCATCGAGGGTGATTCCTCAGGGTTCCCTTCGGTGTCAGACACACAGTTACCTTGGATATTATGACTTGCACTAAACTATGGTACTAAAGACGGGTCGGCCCTGAGGGGTACCCGCGCGAGCTTAACGCGAAGTGATGTGGAGTCGGGTTGACCTGGATGGTGCCCGCGAGATAACTACGAGGCGTGGCCGGGCATTCTTAGCCCTTGCCGCAAGTCCTCGAGACGGGGCGACGGGGTCACATCGATCGTGAGTCTCTGCTCGTTTCCGCGCGCTCCTAATCCACTACGGTTTGGATATTTGATCCGAGGGGCCTCTGGCCCGATAGCACTAACCATCACGTGGGCATAGTATGGGCGTTCTGCGTCGTACACATCAGCCGAAGCTTGTTTGACGTCAGTAAGGAGCGGCGCACGCCGAGTTGGACTGGTAACGCAACCGCGCTTGTATAAGGGGTTGCTAGGTCTGCTCTCGGTGGCCCCGTAACGTGCAGGAGTTCCCGGGGCGATGGCCCAAGACCCCTGGGGGCATAGGTTTAGTCCGGCGTGCTAACCTCTCTTATAAGCCTAGGTCGGGTTGCGGCGTGTTGCTTAGCCGAGGCCGGGCATGACCCAGAAAAGTGTGTCCGGCCAGAGTTAAGTGAGCGTGGTGGGTAAGTTGGTGCACCCCTGCAGGGAAGAAACTTCTATCGATAGCCTGTCCTACGGTAACGGACACTCGGAGTTGTATCCCGATCGGTACAACTAGAACATGTGATGAGAACTGGATAGTACGGCTCTGGGATTGCTTTCTCGCAGGGAGTCGAGAAAGGATCTCAGGTCGAGGTTGATGATATCACTACTACTACTTTACATTATGTTCATCTGCTCTCTCCTGATGCTGCAAGACTGTCGAAGATTGTTGAAGATGCTAGTCTTCGATAGGACTAGGCTTTCCCCCTCTACTCTGGCATTTCTGCAGCCCAGTCCTCATATACAGCCATTCCTTTGACAATGATGCATATGTAGTGTAGATCCTTGCTTGCTGAGTACTTCGGATGAGTACTCACGTTTGCTTTATTTTCTTTTTCCCCCATTTTCCATTTAATGCCACCAGACGACGGAGCCCCTGAGCCAGAAGCCCCAGCCGACGACCAGTACTACTATCCGCCTGGCGAGTACTACTACTACGAAGAGCCGTTCGACGACCAGGAGTAGGATCGGAGGGTCCAGGGCAGGAGGCCTACGCCTTTCGATCGTAGTTTTTATTTTTACCCCGCCTCTGTGAAGGCTTATCTCTCTCTCTGTAATATATCTGTACTCAGATATCTAATGCTTCCGCTGACGCTTGTATGCCATCGAGCTTGTATTCGAGCCCTCGAGGCCCTGGCTTGTAATATTAAGCTTGTATGACTTTATTTTTATGTTTTAGAGTTGTGTTGTGATATCTTCAAGTGAGTCCTTAGGCTTGATCGTGCGCATTTGCGTGTATGATTAGTGCACGATTAAGCCGGGGTCGTCACAGGTTGGTATCAGAGCCGACTGCCTCTAGGAGTCCCCCCTTTCCAATTCCTTGGCCGAAGTTGAGTCTAGTGGTCAAAAATTGTTTTACTAACTTGGCTGTGTGGCTTACGGGCCCACGTTGCCAAATGGGTGGTATTAGGATCTTTTATTCCTCGATCTTTACTCTGGGATTCTAATCTCTCATCTATTCGGGTTTAATAAAATTTACTAACACCGACATTTAGGATCTCGTTAATTCTATCCACCCGGAGAGCTGGATTCAGTGCGATTTCCCTGTCTTTGATCTGATTAGTCTGATAATCATTTTCCTTTCCATTGTTTTGTTTAACCTTTCCTTCCGAGATCGGTTATATTTCTCAATGTCTTATGACAAGCCTGAACTTCTTATTTTAGATGGATCGACTGTTTCCCCCTCGTCCTACGACGCAGCTCGTGCTTCGCACCTGTGCTCGAGACGTCCCTGGGTTTCCAGCTGTTCTGATCGCCCTCTTGATCAGGCTGGGATACCGCTGGTGCCCCGAGTACATGGTCTATGAGGTTTATCGTGAGTTCAACCAGGAGCAGTACTATGCTGATGTTCGCATCTACGATCAGCAGGATAACTCTGACACTGAGCTTCACCGTTTTCACGGGATCGGCGTGACGATTGAGATGGCAGTACATGATGCCGCCTACTCTGCTGTCGCACGTCTCCGAGGAGAGCACAGTGCTAACTTGGATGATACTGTGTTTCGGTACATTCCGTATGCACCTGTTGGAGATGCTACTGGATTTTACACAGCTATCTGTGCCCCGTACGAGCCTCGTCGCTATGATCAGCGAGTTCTGATCCACTATGCTCAGGCTCTGGATCGCACTGTTCGAGCACTTGCTGTCGAGTTGTTTGCCACTCGAGCACGCTACTACGAGGCTATGACACAGTTGCTACCAGCTGTTCGTGCAGGGATGCATCCGGAGTACATTCTTTACCCGAGCAGGACTGAGATGCCATCAGGGATCGTCTGGCCTGCTGTGGGAGGTCACACGCCTGCACGTGGACCTCTTCTTTCTTCTCGAGACCGGATTCTGCATCAGAGTGCCCATGGAGCGCAGGATCCTTCTGCGACGAACGTCCATCGTCCGCACTTGCAGTTACCCCGTTTCAGTGGTTTTCTCCGACGTTGATGTAGCCTTTGCTATGTCCCGTTGTGTACTTTCTTACCGCGTGCCTGCGCGCCGCCTAGAATGTCTAGCTTTTCATTTGCGCCGTTATACTGCCCGAATGTAACCGACTACGTATGGATCTGTATGTCTTAATGACTACTTTCAGCATCTGTGCACTACTTCAATAAATGTCGAGTTACATCATGTTTATTGCTAAACCCTTGCATAAGCTATTGCTGAAATACCCCTGTTGAATTAGCAGGATGGCTGACAACAATCCACCACCGCCGCCACCACCTGATTATATGGCAGCGATGATGCAACAGTTTGAACTCAACCGCCAGTTTATGACGGGAATTATGCAGCAGTTTCCTCGTCCTGATGCTAATCAGCAGCCCTTCTCCATCACTTTGCCAGAATTTATGCGGCTCAGCCCATCTTTCTTCCGTAACACAGTCAACCCATTGGATGCCGATGACTGGCTGCGTGACATCTCCCATGAGATGGAGTCTGCTGGTGTCGCCGAAATTAACTATGTCACTTTTGCGACATATCTTCTTAAGGGTCCCGCAGCCCAATGGTGGGCCACTCATCGACAGACTCTGCCGCCTGGTACTGTCGTCACTTGGGCAGAGTTTAAGATTGCTTTCCGTGCCCGCTACATTCCTCTAGCTGTCATAGCTAGGAAGAAGGCTGAGTTCCGTAGCCTTGTCCAAGGAAACAAGACTGTGGAAGTCTATCAGCGCGAGTTTCTAGACTTATCTCGTTACGCTGAAGAGGACATTCCTACTGATGAACGCAGACAGGAGAAGTTTCGTGAAGGACTGCACCATGACATTCAGTTAGCCCTTCTTGTTCAAGATTATCCTGATTTCGCCACCTTGGTGAATAAGGCCATCATGGTTGAAACTGGACTTAAGAAGCACAAGGAAGCGTCCAGACGCACCCGTGAGTCGGGCTCATCTTCGGGCTCGTCTTCCCAGAAGCGACGCATCTGGTTCCCCAAAGGCATGTTCCGTTCAGCAGCTCCTGCGAACAGACCTTCTTATACTGCTCCACGTCTGCCACCTCCACCACCGAGACAGCCCCTGCCAGCTCCAGCACCTCGAGCTCCAGCACCTCGTCCTGACAGCGGACTATGCTTCAAGTGTGGCAAGCCAGGTCACCGTGCTAGAGATTGTTCTCAGAATCAGAATCAACTAGCTCTCCCTTCTGCTGGACGTGGAATTGGCCGTGGTATTCCTCAGCAGCGCAACAATAATGCCAGACCTTCTTACGGTCGTGGGCAGTACTACCACGTCAACATGTCTGAAGCTCCAAATCAACCAGATACTGTGATGGGTACACTTCTCGTTAATTCAGTACCAGCATCTGTTTTATTTGATTCAGGAGCATCGCATTCCTTCATGTCAGAACATTTTGCACGCATGCATGACATTAAATGCGAATACATGAACACACCCTTATTGGTACACACCCCCGCGGGTGGTTGCCGAACCTTTGCAGTTAGCTATAATGTTCCCGTTGAAATCGAAGAGTTGGAGTTCAGTGCGTCTCCCATTATTCTGAAATCGTCCAAGATTGACCTTATTCTGGGAATGGATTGGTTGAAGGCCCACTATGCCTCAATCAATTGTGCCACCAAAGTTGTTCACCTCTTGCACCCCTCGAATGAGATGGTGAATTACCATGCTCATATCACTCAGAACGCCGAGGCTCAAATTTATGCCTTGAACGCGTTGAATGCTTCTCCGCTTGATGGGATTGAGATTATCCCAGTTGTCTGTGACTTCCCGGATGTTTTTCCAGAAGAACTTCCAGGAATACCCCCTGCTAGAGCTGTCGAGTTCGTCATCGACTTGAAGCCTGGCACCACTCCTATTGCGAAGCGTCCTTACAAGATGCCTCCGCACCACCTCATCGAGCTTAAGGAGGAAATTGATAAATCTTTAAGGAAGGGTTTCATCCGCCCTAGTTCCTCTGCTTGGGGAGCACCTTCTCTCTTTGTTAAGAAGAAGGATGGAACTAACCGTCTGGTTCAAGATTATCGTCCTATCAACCAGGCAACCATTCAGAATAAATATCCACTTCCCCGGATCAACGATTTATATGACCAACTCGCTGGATCTTCGGTGTTTTCTAAACTCGACTTGAGGTTGGGTTATCACCAGATCCGTGTCCGCGAAGAGGATATTCCGAAGACTGCATTCGTTACTCGTTATGGCTCATACGAGTACACCGTCATGTCATTTGGTCTGACGAATGCTCCCGCTACCTTCTCCCGCCTAATGAATTACATATTCATGGACTACCTCGACAAATTCGTCGTGGTATATCTGGATGATATTCTGGTTTATTCGAAGAACAAAGAAGAACATGCTGAGCACCTTCGACTAGTTCTGGAGAGACTTCGAGAGCACCAATTATATGCCAAGTTCTCTAAATGCGAATTCTGGCTTCCTGAAGTGACCTACCTTGGACATGTGATTTCCAAGGACGGTATTGCCGTTAACCCGGAGCGTGTTCAGGCTATCCTTGGCTGGACTCCTCCGAAGAATGCCAAGCAGGTCCGAAGCTTTCTCGGTCTAGCCAGCTATTGTCGCCGATTCGTCGAGAACTTCTCCAAGATCGCCAAGCCCCTGACTAATCTGCTCCACAAAGGCGTTAAGTTTGAGTGGACAGACAAGTGTCAGGAAAGTTTCCAAACCCTCAAGGACAAGCTCACTTCTGCTCCAGTGCTTGCTCCTCCTGATTCTCGCAAGGACTTTGTCATATATTGCGACGCCTCTCGTCAGGGATTAGGCTGCGTCCTAATGCAAGAGCGGAGAGTAATTGCATATGCTTCACGTCAATTGCGTCCACATGAAGAGAATTATCCAGTGCATGATCTTGAACTTGCAGCAGTGATGTATGCATTGAAGTTATGGCGACACTACCTTCTGGGTAATCGGTGTGAAATTTATACCGATCACCAAAGTCTGAAATACTTATTCACTCAACCGGATCTTAATCTCCGACAACAACGATGGTTAGAAGCTATTGCGGATTATGACTGCGGTATTTCTTATACCCCGGGCAAAGCTAATGTAATGGCCGATGCCCTGAGTCGCAAGTCATATTGCAACAACCTCATGGTTAGGCAAGCTCAACCTCGTCTTCACGCAGGACTGACTCAGCTGAATCTGTGAATTCTTCCCCAGGGTTCTCTTAATAACCTTGTGGTACAGCCAGACCTTCTGAAGGCTGTTAAAGAAGCGCAAGCCAAAGATGCTGAAATTGACTTGATGAAGAAGGAGCTTCACCTTGCTAAGTATCGGGATTTCTCAGTTGCTGAAGATGGTACATTATATTTCAGAGACCGCATCGTAGTACCTCGCTTCGAGCTGATGACTGACAAAGTCATGAAGGAGGCCCATGATACACCGCTGTCTATCCATCCGGGTAGTACCAAAATGTATCGAGATCTTCGTCAAAGGTACTGGTGGTCTAGGATGAAGCAGGATATTGCTCGTTATGTTGCCGAGTGTGACGTTTGTCGTCGCGTGAAGGCAGAACATCAGAAACCTGCTGGAATTCTGCAACCGCTCCCTATTCCTCTATGGAAGTGGGATAAAGTGCAAATGGACTTCATTACTGGTCTTCCCAAGTCTCAGAAGGGTCACGATGCCATTCTTGTCGTCGTCGACCAACTCTCCAAGGTTGCTCATTTCCTACCTGTTAAGGAGACTATCACCGCTAGCCAGCTAGCAGAACTGTACATTGCCAGAATTGTTTCACTCCATGGTATTCCCAAGGAAATCAGTTCAGACCGTGGTGTTCTTTTCACTTCCAAGTTCTGGGAAAGTTTCCAAGAAGCCATGGGAACTCATATTACCTGGAGTTCAGCTTATCATCCCCAATCCCAAGGCCAAGTTGAGCGCGTTAATCAAGTGCTTGAAGACATGCTTCGAGCTTGTGTTATATCCTTCGGTAAGAAATGGGAGGAATCTCTCCCGTATGCCGAGTTCTCTTATAACAACAGTTATCAAGCCAGCTTAACAATGGCCCCATTTGAGGTTCTTTATGGACGTAAATGTCGAACCCCTCTGAATTGGTCAGAAACTGGGGAACGACCTCTTGTTGGACCGGACATCATTCAGCATGCCGAAGAACAAGTCCGAATTGTCCGGGAGAATCTCAAAGCAGCTCAAGACCGTCAGAAGAGTAATTATGATCGCAAGCGATGGGGTGTGATCTATCAACCTGGTGATCAAGCCTATCTTCGTGTCACTCCAATGAAGGGCACACGACGTTTCGGAATCAAGGGCAAGCTAGCTCCTCGCTACATTGGTCCTTTCCGTATCATGGCTAGACGTGGACAGGTGGCATATAAATTGGAGTTGCCACCGCAATTCTCCCATATTCATGATGTCTTCCACGTGTCGCAACTCCGTAAGTGCTTCAAGGAATCCCCGCGTCGTGCAGTGGATCATGAGATGCTCGAGCTACAAGATGATCTTTCCTATAAGGAGCATCCGATCCGCATCCTCGACGAAGCTGAGCGTCGTACTCGTCAGAAGACGACCAAGTTCCTGAAAGTGCAATGGTCGAATCATACTGAAGATGAAGCCACTTGGGAACGCGAGGATCATCTTCGGGAAGAATATCCCGAGCTCTTCCCTTCCACCTCCTAAATTCTCGGGACGAGAATTTCTTTTAGAGGAGGAGAACTTGTAACACCCCCTTGTAATAAACTCTGTGACACTCTGTTAAAACTGCCAAGTCATGATCATTTGCAGTGCCAAGTCATGAGGGTTAATGATCCAATTCAAATCCACATCTGAAAATCAACTCAAATTCAAAGGTGAATTATAAAGTTGATCAAACTCTGCTGGAGAAATGTTATTTAATTAGCAAATAATCCAGTGGTCATGGCAAAATCATAATCATTATTTTTGGAGTTAGCTAAGTGAGTGAAACAACCTGAAACAGCACTCAAAACAGACTATTTACATCTATTAAATTAATATCAAATTCAAATGGAATCCAAATATGTTCAAACCACTTTTTGGTGAGAGCTAATATTGCACTACAATATTTGGGATCACTTTCATATTTCACAAGATAGCAGAAGTGGCTTAACTATTTCCAAACAGTAGTGTATAAAAAGAAAACTAAAAGAGAAACAAGAAAAAAAAAAAGAGGGAGTCCACTGTTGGATGGGCCTAAGTGCACAGTGTGCAGGCCCAGTCCAACAGCAGCCCGCCGAGCCCCTTTCTCCCTCCTCCCGCTCTCTCTCCTCGCGTGTCGGCCGCACGCGTGCGCTCGTCGGCGATGCCGCACGCGTCGACCATCCGCGGCGCCCCGGCTAGGTTAAGAAGCAGCCCCGGCTCCCCCTCACCCTCTCCAACCCTAGCCGCCACTCTATCCCTTTCCCTCGACCCTCCTATGTCTCGGTTCCGTCGACGCCGAGCGGAGCTGCCGCCGCAGCGGCGAGATCCCGTGGCCGCCGGCGCCGATCCGTCCACCCGAGCTGTCTCTCACCTCCGCCGTCGTCTGCTCGAGCTCCTGACGCCCTCAGGTGGAGCTGAGGAGCTCCGCTAGCGCCGCGCGACGTCATCCCCTTCTGCCTCTGCTCCGACGAGCTCCGTCGTCTCCGGCGAAGCCTCTGCAGCTACTAAACCTCCGAGGGCCTTCGGTGTGCCGCACGGTGAGCTACCCGTCCTCCGCTCCCCTACGTTCATCCTTACGCGCGCCGTAGTTAGCTGTCCCCGAGGCCGTGCTCTGGTTGCCGCCGGTGAGCTCGGTGCCGTCGACGTGGTCCTTGTCATCGCCAACAGAGGTCACCATTGAGCTCCTGGTGCTCCCAGGAGCCCGGCGAGCTCGAGCCCGAGCCTCCCGTGCCTCCTAACGTCATTCCCCCGATCTCCCGAACTCCACCGCCGCCAAACCTCGTCGCCGGCCCAGCTCCGGTCATCCCCTGGTCCGGCAAGTGCCCCAGCTGGATGCGCGACATCGCCAGCCTCCGAACGCAAGTAGAATCACGGAGAATAGAGCTCTGTAGCGAGATTCCGGCCAACTCCGGCGACCAACCGCCGCGGGAATGGCTCGCTGGAGTTGCTCCGGTGGCCGCCGGCGTGGTCGGCCCGGGGCCACCCCTTGGGTCACTGACCCGTGGGCCCAGGGGCCCGCGTTGACTAGTTGACCAAGTCAACTATGCTGACGTGGCCGACCCAGAGCCACTGACAGGCGGGCCCCGCCTTCCTGTTTAATTAGTTAAAACAAATTAGAAATAAAAATAAACTAATTAACCTAATGTCTCACTGACATGTGGGGTCCACCCCCTAATTAATCCTGGTAATTAAACTGAATCACTGATTAAAGAAATAGAGGCTGACATGTGGGTCCCACTGGACCCACATGTCAGGTTTGACTGGTCAACCGTCCTGTTAACTTGCTGACGTCAGCAGCGCGTCATGCTGACGTCATAATTCATTTTCTGTTAAATAAAATAATTCCAGAAATTCAAATAATCTTTAAAAATTAATAACTTTTAAACCGTAGCTAGGATCGAAAAAGTTAAAACATGAAAGTTGCTCAGAACGACGAGACGAGTCTGATCGTGCCGTCTGTTTCTCCATCGGAACCTCCTACGTAGAAGAACTCGTAACTCCGGACCCGAATCCGACAGATGAATAGTGCACACACGTCGGATATTAAATCCCAGAATAATTCTAAAAATAACTAAAATGACTTAGATGCATATTTAGGCAACCCTACACTGCATCATAGCATCACACGCACCGTGTTGCATTTGTTTGCATTATGTTTACCTGTTTCTTCCCCCTCTTCTCTCTCGGTAGCCCCCGACGTTGACGTAGCTCCCGAGGCAGACGCCGCACAGGAGTACGACTACGTCCCTGACGATACTACTGAAGACCTTGCCCTTGCCCCCGAGCAAACAGGCAAGCACCCCCATTTTGAGCATGCCTATATCGCCTACTCTTTTCTCTCTTATGCTTGCATTAGAACTGCTACTGCTACTGTTTTCCTATATCTGCTGCATAGCCTGATTATTGTACCCTGCTTTGTTACCTTACCGATTATCCTAGACTGCTTAGTATAAGGTGGGTAGAGACACGACAGAGACCCCACTTGATCCCGACTGCCCTGCTGGACATCAGAAGACCCGATCATCGGGATTGAAGACTAGACCATGGCACCGCACATCACTTCCCCTTAGTTGCCGACACTGCTGGGTTATCATCGAGTGCCGAGGGTGATACCTCGTCAGCACTTCTGATGTTAACCTTGTAGGTTAGTTACTCGGTCGTGGTAAGCGAGGGTGATTCCTCCTACACCACCCCCGATAACGACATCGTCGCGCAACTCCTCAAGGTGGACCTCGAGGGTGATTCCTCCTTCGTTCACCTTGATGATAACATCGAGCGGGAATTCCATCGAGGGTGATTCCTCAGGGTTCCCTTCGGTGTCAGACACACAGTTACCTTGGATATTATGACTTGCACTAAACTATGATACTAAAGACGGGTCGGCCCTGAGGGGTACCCGCGCGAGCTTAACGCGAAGTGATGTGGAGTCGGGTTGACCTGGATGGTGCCCGCGAGATAACTACGAGGCGTGGCCGGGCAATCTTAGCCCTTGCCACAAGTCCTCGAGACGGGGCGACGGGGTCACATCGATCGTGAGTCTCTGCTCGTTTCCGCGCGCTCCTAATCCACTACGGTTTGGATATTTGATCCGAGGGGCCTCTGGCCCGATAGCACTAACCATCACGTGGGCATAGTATGGGCGTTCTGCGTCGTACACATCAGCCGAAGCTTGTTTGACGTCAGTAAGGAGCGGCGCACGCCGAGTTGGACTGGTAATGCAACCGCGCTTGTATAAGGGGTTGCTAGGTCTGCTCTCGGTGGCCCCGTAACGTGCAGGAGTTCCCGGGGCGATGGCCCAAGACCCCTGGGGGCATAGGTTTAGTCCAGCGTGCTGACCTCTCTTATAAGCCTAGGTCGGGTTGCGGCGTGTTGCTTAGCCGAGGCCGGGCATGACCCAGAAAAGTGTGTCCGGTCAGAGTTAAGTGAGCGTGGTGGGTAAGTTGGTGCACCCCTGCAGGGAAGAAACTTCTATCGATAGCCTGTCCTACGGTAACGGACACTCGGAGTTGTATCCCGATCGGTACAACTAGAACTTGATATGAGAACTGGATAGTACGGCTCTGGGATTGCTTTCTCGCAGGGAGTCGAGAAAGGATCTCAGGTCGAGGTTGATGATATTACTACTACTACTTTACATTATGTTCATCTGCTCTCTCCTGATGCTGCAAGACTGTTGAAGATTGTTGAAGATGCTAGTCTTCGATAGGACTAGGCTTTCCCCCTCTACTCTGGCATTTCTGCAGCCCAGTCCACATATACAGCCATTCCTTTGACAATGATGCATATGTAGTGTAGATCCTTGCTTGCTGAGTACTTCGGATGAGTACTCACGTTTGCTTTATTTTCTTTTTCCCCCATTTTCCATTTGATGCCACCAGACGACGGAGCCCCTGAGCCAGAAGCCCCAGCCGACGACCAGTACTACTATCCGCCTGGCGAGTACTACTACTACGAAGAGCCGTTCGACGACCAGGAGTAGGATCGGAGGGTCCAGGGCAGGAGGCCTACGCCTTTCGATCGTAGTTTTTATTTTTACCCCGCCTCTGTGAAGGCTTATCTCTCTCTCTGTAATATATCTGTACTCAGATATCTAATGCTTCCGCTGACGCTTGTATGCCATCGAGCTTGTATTCGAGCCCTCGAGGCCCTGGCTTGTAATATTAAGCTTGTATGACTTTATTTTTATGTTTTAGAGTTGTGTTGTGATATCTTCAAGTGAGTCCTTAGGCTTGATCGTGCGCATTTGCGTGTATGATTAGTGCACGATTAAGCCGGGGTCGTCACACTACTCCTGGTCGTCGGTCGGCTCCTCGTAGTAGTACTCGCCGGGAGACTAGTAGTAGTAGCCGTAGTCGTCGACAGGGGCAGCTATCTCAGGGGCTCCGTCATCTGGCGGCGACATATGGATATGGGGAGAAAAAGAAAGAAAAGCAAACGTGAGTACTCATCCGAAGTACTCAGCAAGCAAGGATCTACACTACATATGCAACATTTCCAAAAGAGCCTGTATATGTGGACTGGGCTGCAGAAATGTCAGAATAGAGAGGAAAGCCTAGTCCTATCGAAGACTAGCATCTTCAAGCATCTTCATCGGTCTTGCAGCATTAGAAGAGTGCAGAATAATCATAATGTAAAGTAGTAGTAATGTCATCAACCTCGCCCAGAGATTCTTCCTCGAGTCCCTGCGAGAAAGCAATCCCAGATCCATACTATCCAGTATCATCTCAAGTCACCAGTTCTAGTTGTACCGATCGGGATACAACTCTGAGTGTCCATTTCCGTAGGACAGGCTATCGATAGATGTTTTCTTCCCTGCAGGGGTGCACCAACTTACCCACCACGCTCGATTAACTCCGGCCGGACACACTTTTCTGGGTCATGCCCGGCCTCGGCCAAACAATACGCCCATACTATGCCCACGTGATGGTTAGTGCTATCAGGCCAGAGGCCCCTCGAATCAAATATCCAAACCGTTAGTGTGTTGGCAGTGCGGTAACGAGCAGAGACTCACGAAAGATGTGACCCCGTCGCCCCGTCTCGAGGACTTGCGGCAAGGGCTAGGAATGCCCGGCCACGCCTCATATTCAATACTCGGGCACCGTTCAGGTCCACCCGACTCCACATCACTCTCATCATAATCTCGTGCGGGTACCCCTAAGGGCCGACCCGTCTTTATCCAGAATAATCAATATCAGGAGTAATCTAAAGGCATCCGTGTGGCTACCACATCAAGAAGGAATCCAAGGCATCACCCTCGTTGGATTCCCTCCTGACGTAAACATCAAGGTGAACTAAAGAGGCATCACCCTCGAGGTCCACACTTGAGCAGTTGCACGACGATGTCGTTATCGGGGGTGGTGTAGGAGGAATCACCCTCGCTTACCACGACCGAATAACTAACCTACAAGGTTATCATCAGAAGTGCTGATGAGGTATCACCCTCGGCACTCGATATTAACCCAGTAGTGTCGAGCAGTTAAGGGGGAAGTGACGTGCAATGTCGGGGCCTGGTCTTCGATCCCATTGAGCGGGTCTTCTGAGAATCCAGCGGGGCAGTCGGGATAAAGCGGGGTCTCTGATAGGTCTCTACCTAGCCTATACTAAACAGTTTAGGATAACAGGTAGGTATCAACAGTAGGTTACAATTAAACAGGCTATGCAGCAGATATAGGATAACAGTAGCAGATTCTAATGCAAGCATAAAAGAGAAGAGAATGGGCGATATCGGAATGCTCAAAAGGGGGGTGCTTGCCTGGTTGCTCGGTGGCAAAGGCAAGGTCGTCGACAGTGTTGTCGGGCTCCTGAGCGGCGTCGGCCTCAGGAGCTACGTCAACGTCGGGGTCTACCGAGAGAGAAGAGGGGGAAGAAACATATAAATGCACAGCAAACAATGCAATACAGGCATGCTATGCTAAGATGCAATGCAGGGTTGCCTAAAGTATGTCTAAGGCATTTTTAGCTACTTTAGGATTTAAGTTGGATTTATTATCCGGTGTATATGCACTATTCATATACCGGATACGACCCCGAAGTTGCGGGTTCACCTATGTAGGGGGTTCCGGCATCGAAACAGACGACACGATCAGATTCGTCTCGTCGTTCTGATCAACTTTCATGTTTTAAGTTTTTCGATCCGAGCTACGGTTTATTTTCTATGAATTTTCAAAGATTTAAACGACTTTCTGAAATTATTTTATTTAACAGAAAAGGTGATTATGATGTCATCATGAGGTCACCATTGCGTCAGCAGTCAACAGGACGCTGACCAGGGTCAAACCTGACATGTGGGTCCATGTCAGCCTCTGTTAGACTAACTGTGGTTTAATCTAATTAACAGACTAATTAGGGGAGTGGGCCCAGCCTGTCAGTGAGTGATTAGGTTTAAGCTAATTATTTTTATTTATAAAACTGTAATTAGCCTAATTTCCAGAGGGGGCCCACATGTCATACACCATGGGTGAACAGTAACAGGCGTTGACCTGGTCAACCAAGTCAAACCAGGGCCAGGGGCCCACTGGCAGTGACCCAGTGGTGGGCCCCAGGCCGCGCCAGCTCAGCGTCGGCGCCGGAGCTGCTCCGGCGAGCTCCAGACGCGGCGGCGAGCCTCGGCCAACGGCGGAAATCGCCTACAGGGGTTTATTTGCGACGCGGTCAACTGCGTTCGATCGGCCGTGTCGTGCCGCGTCGAGTGGTGGTGGCGCCGTGGCCTGGAACGGCATGTGGTGACGACGGCGAGCAACGTGGCGGACACCGGCGTTCGGGCGAAGATGGAAATGGCGAAGCAGTGCGCAGTAGCTCGAGCTAGTGGGTTGGTCGTGCCCTACGCGTGCGAGCGAAGCTGTTGGACGCAGGTGCGTGACCAAAAGGTCACCGGAACCTTGCTGGCGACGAGGTCCGCGGCGGCGGGCTCGGGCTCACGTGGATTAGCAGCTACGGGCGCGCTGGAGCATGAAGAAGAGCGTGGGGAGGATCTGCGGCTCACCTTGCGGCTATGAAAAGCCCTCGATGGGTTTAGTAGCTGCAGGGCTGGCCGGCATGGAGGAAGATCGCCGGAGCCAGAGAGATCGGCGTCGCGCTCGATCCACTGCCTCCGGTGCTCCCCGGCTTGCGCTTGCGGACGAGGACAAGGTGGATGACCACGGCGGAGACGAGGGACACGGCTGCACAGCGCGGAGTCGACGGTGGCCGCGGGATCTACGCTAGCGAGGCCATGGCAGCGCACTGGAGAGGGGGAAAGAGCTCAGCGGAGCGAGGAAGAGAGGGGGAAGAGTAACGAGGAGGTCCAGGGGGAGTGGACGAGGGGAAGCTTATCCCTTGGGCTGTCAGCGGGCGTCGGTGGCGTCGCGCTGTCGACGTTTCGCCGGCGCGCGCGCGCTCGGCTAGGGAGCGGCTGACACGACGAAGGAGAGAGAGGAAAATGGGCCAGGTGGGCCGGAACAGGGGCCCAGTGCACTTAGGCCCAGTGCACAGTGCCTCTTTTCTTTTTATCTTTCTGTTTCTATTTTTCTTTTGTTTTCTTTTCTGTTTTATTTTTCCTATGGCACCTAGCACTGTTTGCAAAATGTGCAACTTGTTCCAAAAATCATTAGGCTATATCCCTTACTGCCTCAAAAAGTTTGGGAGTAATTTGAATTCATTTGAATTTTATTTAAATAGAATTGGCTTGAAATAACTGATTTGGGTACTGTTTTTGGAGGTTAGGGTCATCTTAGGAATTCAGTTAGTGTTGATTATATTTTTACAGTTGCTTCTGGATTATTTTGAAATATTGTGAACATTTTTCCAATAGGATTTGAGCAATTTCATATTTCACTTTTGAATTTGAGTTGATTTTCATATTAGAATTTGAATTTGTTTTGAATAACCACTATGACTAGGCACTGCAAATGAAGATGACTAGGCATATTAGCAGATGATCACAGTGGCTATTACACAGGGGTGTTACAACAAGTGTCTTCATGTTCTCTCTAACCGCGTCTACATCTCACGTGATGTGGTGTTTGATGAGAATGTTTTTCCTTTTTCCGCATTTCCGGTCACCTCCACCACTCTCACTGCACCTGAGAAATCTGCTTTACCTTTGCCTGGTCAATTTGTTGATGCTGCATATACCCCCTTGTTGCTACCTAACCATGGTGCAGATACTGGGCGCGGAGCACGCCTCAAGCTTCTGGATGAGCAGCTGCCCGCGTCCTCTTGGATGTCCGCCGAACCCGCTCGCGACGTCACTCCGTCACCTGGCCTGCCGACGGGGCTGGCCGAGCCGGGCACTACAGGGCTTCCCAACGCGCCGGCCGAGCCGTCATCCTCGCCCGCGCCGGCGTCCCCGCTCGTGTCGGCCGAGCGGGCGTCCTCGCCTGAGCCGACTCCCTTGCCTGGCCTATCGCCTGGTGTGACTGGTTCTGCATCTGGAGAGCAGTCTGCGTCGTCATCGTCATCTTCGCCGACCCCGTCTCCGCTGCCTACCACTGTTCTGCGTACTCGTACGCGCAACCAGAGTGGTATTTTTGGCCGAAGGAGCGTACTGACGGCACGGTTGCGTGGATTGCGGCGTGTATGGCACAGACAGATGCTGACCCCACTGCTGAGCCTCGGCATTTTCAGGCGGCTCTTCGGATTCCTCATTGGCGCAGTGCCATGGAGCAGGAGTTTCAAGCACTACAGAGGAATAATACCTGGCGCTTGGTTCCTCCTGTGTCTGGTGTCAACAGCATTGACTTCAAGTGGGTGTTTAAGGTAAAAAAGCATGCTGATGGATCTATTGAGCGGTACAAGGCACGGATGGTGGCTAAAGGGTTTAAACAACGGTATGGTCTTGATTATGAGGATACCTTCAGTCGAATTGTCAAACCTACCACCATTCGTCTGCTTCTGTCCTTGGCTATTGTCAAAGGGTGGTCTCTGCGTCAGCTTGATGTCCAGAATGTTTTCCTCCATGGGGTCTTGGAGGAAGAGGTCTACATGCGGCAACCTCCAGGTTTTGTTGATCCTGCTCATCCGCATCATTTGTGTCGTCTTGGTAAGGAGTTTTATGGACTTAAGCAGGCTCCCCGTGCATGGTATGCCCGACTTGGCTCGGTCCTTCGACGTCTTGGGTTTGCTTCGTCCACTGCTGACACATCTCTGTTCATGTTCCATCGTCCTGAGGTTACTATGTACCTGCTGGTTTATGTTGATGACATTATTCTTATCAGCTCCTGAGTGACTGCTGCTGATCATCTGCTGTCTGCTCTGAGTGGTCATTTTGCTGTCAAGGATCTGGGTGCTCTCCATTACTTCCTTAGTCTGGAGGTTTCACGGTCTCCTGCTGGCCTGACGCGACATGCAGGTATGTTGCAGTGCAAGCATGCTACCACCCCTATGTCTGCGACTGAATTGTTATCAGCCTTGGATGGTGCCTTACTTCATTCAGATGATGCTACAGAGTACCACAGTATTGTTGGTGGGTTGCAGTACTTGACTATCACACGGCCAGACATCTCTTATGCGGTAAACCGTGTGTGCCAGTATCTTCATGCTCCTCAGACTTCACACTGGTCAGCTGTGAAGCGCATACTGCGTTATCTCTCTCATATTGTCTCCTATGGTTTGCATCTTCGATCTACCTCCTCGAGTGCTCTCTCGGCATTCTCTGATGCTGATTGGGCTGGGGGCCTGGATGACCGGCGATCAACGGGGGGTTATGTTGTCTTTTTTGGTCACAACTTGATCGCCTGGAGAGCGCGCAAGCAGGCCACAATCTCTCGGAGTAGCACCGAAGCAGAGTATAAGGCGGTTGCCAATGCCACGGCTGAGCTCATTTGGGTACAGTCGCTTTTGAGAGAGTTGGGAGTCTCTCAAGAGCAGCCACCGGTTCTTTGGTGTGATAATATTTGTGCGACATATCATTCATCCAATCCAGTTTTCCATGCTCGTACCAAGCACATCGAAATTGACTATCATTTTGTGAGGGAACGTGTTGCACAGAACCTTCTTCATATCAAGTTTATCTCCTCCAAAGATCAACTTGCTCACATCTTCACGATGCCACTTCCACAACCTTAGTTTGAAGGTTGTAGGTGCAATTTTAACTTGCTTTGTACTTCAAGCCACAGTTAAGATTGAGGAAGGATGTTAGACTGTATTTTGTATAGAGCTTCTATGTATATCCGTATATTGTATTTATATACAATATGTACCCTTATATATAAAAAGAGCAACACCCGCATTAAGGTGTCATGCAGTTTTCGAGACCCTAACCCTAGCTTTTACATAAAGTACACGCCGACAATACGATAGCCATAGTTGTCTTGCAGACTGGTCCACGTACGGCGTTGGCCATTTAGCTGGTCTTGTTGACGGCTGCATGCATTGCCGTCAAGTCAACAGTATGCAATGACGCACGACGAGACGACGTGCTACTACCTACTCTTCGAACAGCATAACACCACCTGCAACACTGCACTGCTCGCTTGTGCTTGACTGCAACACAAGTTGCTTCCTCGGGACTTTTCGCGAGATATCAGAAGCAACAGTTTGGCGATCTGGGCCTTCATTTCAGTTAAGCTCTAGCGAAGGGCCGATCGGATCACAGCTGAATAAACATACAGTAACATATTGGGTACAACTTTGAAAAACATATTGGGTACGAAATGGTACGTGTCCCTGCGTCTGCGTGTGACATTTTTTATGTGTGGTTATTTCGCTGCGACAGGGAGTCAGTCCCTTGTTGCTTACCCTTCGATCTGTGAGACCGTGACCCCTCGTTTTGTCGCTGCATACGCGTCCCACGCAGCCGCACTGTCCCCTAACGAAACTACTCTACACACGATTGTGCATGCACGATTCTTGGACGATGCATTTCTTGAACAGTGCAGATTTGTAAGACAATACAATCCAATGCTTTTGTCCATCGTGCACAACTCGTGCAGAAAGCCATCGTCCGTGTAGCACTGCTCGTCCCCTAATCTCGTGCAGAGGCCTGCTTGGCACCTGCGATGCGACGACGCCCTCTCGATCTCCACTGCGCAGTAGAGTTGGTGGCCAAAGACACAGAAAAGTTAGCTTCTTCTCCTTGGATAGTTCGATAAAATCAAGAGCTAAAACATCTGAAACTTGTACTACTACGTTGTTTTGTATGCAAAGCAACTGGACCTCCGGTGCAGCTTGCCTGATGCTCTCATGTTTCTTTTTCTTTCTTTCTTTTTTTGACATCATGCTCTGCGTGTTTTTTTTATTTTTGGAGTGAAACGTGTTCCGTTTTTGAGTGATTGATCTTCTGCATGCTAAATTAGGGAGCTCCTATGCAACGTTTCATGCTCAAATTGATGCTATAACACATTAAGCCACTACGTGCTACACGGCCGATCCTTTTTTTGCGGGAATTAATGTTGTAAAATTATTTATTCCGAATTCTATTAAGATATACTCCCCCGGTCCCAAATTAGTTGTCTTAAATTTGACTAGATACGGATGTACCTAATACGAAAACTAAGACAACTAATTTGGGACGGTAGTTATTTATTTAGAAAACTGTTCTTATTCTGAAATTAAAATATAAATATTTGAAAAATATCATATAAAATATTCATGACCATTTAAAAAAATCCAAAAAAAACCATGCTTACAAAAAATGTTTTTAAAACAATTTTAAGACACTTGAAAGAAAATATTCATGCACAACTAAATTTATGTATACACTTTAAAAAATGTTGACGCACAACTAAATTTCTGTACACAACTTTAAGAAATCTTCACGAATTTTTCACAAGAAAATAAAAGTGGAACCAGAAAAGAAAACGAGTAGAAAACCATGGGAAATGGGAAAACTGACAAAACCTTTTGAAAATAAAGAACAAACAAAAATGCCAGCGGAGAAACCGGCGGAAGACAGACCGTCGGGAAAAGGGCCGGTCCATATGACACTATGCGCGTATAATAGTTTTTTTTTCTTCTAATAAAAAAGGACCCAGAACGTGCGCGGCATCAACTCCCCTGCCCGCCGCGACGCGGTGCGCGACACCGTCCGAGATTGCAAAGCCACAATCGTGTGTCTTCAGGAGACAAAGCTAGATATTGTCGACGACGTGTTGATCACAAGCATGTTAGGCCCTTCCTTCGCCGCTAACTACTTCATCCTTCCGGCTGCTGGCTCTAGGGGGGAATGATAATGGCCGTCTCGGATATTTTCTTAAAGCTGTCGGACTTCCATGCTACACCGGGTTCAATATCGACAACTGTCACCATGTTGGCCGAGGGCACTCAATGGACCCTCTCTTGTCTCTACGGTCCCCAAGGAGAAAAAGAGAAGCCGCTCTTCATCAGTGAGCTCAGGGGCCTAAAATTTTTAGTCAAGCCGAGCTGGCTAATACTTGGTGATTTCAACCTTTTGACCAAAGCGGCTGACAAGAACAACCGAAACATCAACCGACGCCTTATTGGCAGTTTTTGTGGCGCTCTGGACCACCTCCAGCTCAAAGAGATCCGGCTGTCTGGACGCAAGTTCACTTGGTCAAATGCTCAAGACACCCCGGTGCTAACAAAGATCGACCATTTCTTCCATACCGATGATTGGGACTTGCTCTTCCCCAGTGCGCATCTCCAGGCCATCTCCTCTGCTTGCTCGGATCATGCCCCACTTTTTCTACAGGGGGACAACGAGGTGCGCCACAAGCCATCTTTTAAGTTCGAGGAGTTCTGGCTCCGCCTCCCGGGCTTCAAAGATATTGTCGCCGCGGCCTGGAACCGGCCGGTCCGTGCGACCAACCCCATCTGGAGGATCCACATCAAGTTATCCCGGACTGCTAAGGCTCTGAAGAAATGGCAACGTGAGAGCGTGGGGGTTTTAAAACCCAGATAAAGATTGCCAAGGAGGTCATCTGGAGACTGGACCTTGCTGAGGAGGATAGGCCTCTCTCCCCAGCCGAGTAGGAGTTGCGACAAAGGCTGAAGCTTTCCTATCTCGGCCTTCTGTCCTTCCAAAAAAAATCAAGCTATGACAGTGTTCCCGCCTCACTCGCATCAGGCTTTGTGATGTCAACTCCAAGTTCTTCCATGCCAAGGTGAATGGTCGCAGACGCAAGAACTACATTCAGATGCTTCAGACGGACAATGGAGTTGCGGTCACGGTTGAAGACAAGGAAGGTGTGCTTTTCTCGCACTTCCAGAGTCACCTTGGAACGTAGACGCCCAGGACCAAGGGGCTCATTTGGGACAACCTGGGTATGCACGTGCATGACCTATCAGATTTGGAAACCCCTTTTGATGAGAGCGAGATCAAAGATGCGATATTTTCACTTCCTTCCGTCAAGGCACAGGCCCTGATGGGTTCATTGGGGGCTTTTTTCAAGACTTGCTGGGAAATAATCAAGCTAGATGTCGTCGAGGCAATTTTTCAACTTGCGAGCCTTCAAGGAGACTGCGCTTCTCTCGTCAACTCAGCTAACATCATTCTTTTGCCCAAGAAAGCTGGCGCTAGGGTTGTTGGGGACTACATGCCAATTAGCCTCATCCACAGTCTTTCCAAGATTTTCTCCAAGCTCCTGGCCAACAAGCTAGCCCCGGTTCTGCCAACTCTGGTATCTAAGTGCCAGAGTGCTTTCGTCCAAAAGCGTTCCATCCACGACAACTTCATGCATGTTCAGAACCTAATCAAGGACCTACACCGCCGGAACATCCTAGGACTTTTCCTCAAGCTTGATATATCAAAGGCTTTTTGACTCTGTCAACTGGGCTTTCCTTCTTGAAGTTCTTCAACGCCTGGGGTTTGGCCAACGTTGGCGGGACTGGATTTGCATGACCCTGGCATATTCGTCATCTAGGATCCTACTCAATGGAAACCGGGGCAAGCCGTTCAAGCACGCGTAGGGCCTGCGTCAGGGAGACCCGCTGTCGCCGATGCTTTTCATACTGGCAATAGACCCGTTGCAGCAGATACTCCGTCTCGCCTCCGAGGAGGGCATCCTCAAGCTCATCCGCACTCGTTCCACCAGATGCAGGATTTCTCTCTTCGCGGATGATGCGGGCATCTTTGCCAACCCGGATAAGGAGGAGCTGCGGGCGATCTCGGCCATCCTGAAAGCCTTTGGGGAGGCTAGTGGCCTAATCACGAACCTGTCGAAGACCAAGGTTTTTCTGATAAGGTGCGAGGACATTGACCTGGAGGACATACTCACCGTCTTCCCCGCCAAGATTGCCGGCTTCCTGGGATGCTACCTTAGAATTCCACTGCACTACCGTCGGCTCCGGAGGGTTGACCTCCAACCTTTCATCGACAAGATTGCGGGTAGACTGCCGGGTTGGAAAGGAAAACTACTAAATAAGCCCGGCAGGGTCGCTCTGGCTCAATCAGTTCTAATGGCTATGTCGACTTTCCACATCTCCACTATCAGCATGCCGAAACGGATCCTGCGAAAAGTTGAGAAGATCATTTGCGGATTTCTATGGCAAAAAGAGGACCAAACGCAAACTTCTGGAGGGCACTCCCTCCTTAACTGGAAGACAGTCTGTCGTCCAAGGAGGTTGGGCGGCCTAGGAATTGCGAGCCTTGAGCGTTTTGGCCATGCCCACCGCCTTCGTTGGCCCTGGTTACAATGGACGGACCCGGAGAGGCCATGGGTGGGCACTGAGCTGCCATGCGACCAGGCTGACATGAACCTTTTTCACGCATGCACAACCATAACTTTGGGAGACAGCCGTAAGGCGATTTTTGGCATGACAACTGGAGTGGAATGGGCCCTCTAACGGTACTTGCGCCAGAGCTTTACAAAATCGCTTCAAGGAAAAACAGGACGGTGCATCAGGAGTTGACAAATGATAATTGGATCAGAGCGGCCTCTAGCCTTCGATCTCTGCAACAGCTGGGGGAATGTGTCACTGTGGGGATGGATCAGTCAGACAGCTCTGCTGCCAGACCAGAATGACACAATCTCCTGGAACCTGACCACTAATGGAGCCTACTCTTCCGCATCGGCCTATGTGGCGCAGTTCTTTGGCTCACACCCAAGATTTGACTCTTCAAAGGTCTGGTCTGCTTATGCTGAGCCCAAGTGCAAATTCTTCGTGTGGCTAGTCCTGCATGGTAGAATCCTCACTGCAGATATGTTGGCTATTCGTGGATGGCCACATGACCCAATGTGTCAGCTATGTCTTCAGCAGCCAGAAATGGCGACCCACCTTTGCAAGGACTGTCCCTTCGCAGTCGTTGTTTGGAACCAGGTAAACACCTGGACAAACGAGGGTGTTGCCGTCTCAGGTTTCTTGCCTGAGCCAGGCGTTGTTTCTGACTGGTGGGACAAGATGCTAGTGAACGAGCCATCCCAAGTGCAGCGACGAAGGAGTGGTAGGATCATCTACACACTTTGGGTTATCTGGAAAGAGAGGAACGGACGTGTTTTCACAGGTCAACGGATGACTCATCACGAGGTTGCTCTACTGGCTTTCGAGGCCATTAAGCAAAGGGATTTGGCTTTCGTTGGGGCCTTGCCATCTGTCGGCATAGGCTGAGTATGTACTAGGTTTTCCAGGTTCTTTTGGGTTTTTGCCACGTTCCCAAAAATGTGTGCCCCCTGTAAATTGCGTTTATGTTATTCCTTCTATAAGAAAAGGCAGTGCTCATGCCGGTTCCTCAAAAACACACAAAAAAAGTACCACATGTGTGGCACGAAGCAACTTGGGTCAAACGCCTCCATAACAATAGATCGCGCCACATCACCGCATGCATGCACAAATGACGAAACTGATGATGTCAGCGATAATCTTTTGGGTTTCAGTTTTTAAAATGTTTGATCTCTAAAATAAAAATCCGATTAAAAATCTGTTTTTTGTTGGAAATATGCCCTAGAGGCAATAATAAATTGGTTATTATCATATTTCCTTGTTCACGATAAAGGTTTATTATTCATGCTAGAATTGTATTGACCGGAAACTTAAATACAAGTGTGAATACATAAACAAATACTATGTCCCTAGTGAGCCTCTACTAGACTAGCTCGCTGATCAAAGATGGTTAAGGTTTCCTAGACATGAGTTGTCATTTGATAACGGGATCATATCATTAGGAGAATGATGTGATGGACAAGACCCAACCGTAAGCTTAGCATTCGATCGTATCACTTGAGTTTATTGCTATAGCTTTCTTCATGTCAAGTATCTATTCCTAAGACCATGAGATCATGCAACTCCCGGATACCGGAGGAATACCTTGTGCCTATCAAACGTCACTTCGTAACTGGGTGATCATAAAGATGCTCTACAGGTATCTCCGAAGGTGTCTGTTGGGTTGGCATGGATCGAGACTGGGATTTGTCACTCTGTGTGACGGAGAGATATCTCTAGGATCTCTCGGTAATACAACATCGTAAAGAGCTTGCAAGCAATGTGTCTAATGAGTTAGTCACGAGATCTTGTATTACGGAATGATTAAAAAGACTTGTCGGTAATGAGATTGAACTAGGTATGGAGATACCGACTATCGAATCTCAGGCAAGTATCGCCGGACAAAGGGAATTGCATACGGGATTAACCGAATCCTTGACATCGTGGTTCAACCGATAAAAGATCTTCGTGGAATATGTAGGAAACAATATGGGCATCCAGGTTTCGCTATTGGTTATTGGCCGGAGAGGTGTCTCGGTCATGTCTACGTGATTCTCGAACCCGTAGGGTCCGCACACTTAACGTTTGGTGATGCTAGAGTAATATTGGGATATGCATGTTGGTGACCGAATGTTGTTCGGAGTCCAGGATGGGATCCGGGACGTCACGAGGAGCTCCAGAATGGTCCGAAGGTAAAGATTTATATATGGAAAGTTGTTTTCAGGGTTCCAAAAAAAGTTTCTGTTTTTTCGGTAATGTACCGGGAAGCTTCCAGAAGGTTCCGAAAACTTTCGGAGGAGTCCGGAAGTCCACCAAGGGTTCCACCACGTCCGAAGGGCCAGCATGGGCTAAGGGGAGGCGTCCCTCAAGGCCCATGTGGCTTGGGAGAAGTGGAAAGTCCACCAGTGTATGGAAAAGGAGGGAATTGGACTGGAGTCCAACTCCTCCCCCTTGGTGCGCCCCTAGGGCTTGGAGGGCTGGCCACCACGCCCCTCCACCTATATATAGAGGAGAGGGGGCGCCCCCAAGAGTACACACAAGCCCTTGGCCCCCCTCTCTCTCCTGTTACTTCATAACTCCTCCGACATCGTTGTTTCGGCAGCGCTCGGCGTAGCCCTGCCGGAATCACTCCACCACCATCACCGTCACGCCGTCGTGCTGCCGGCGATCCCATCTCTCCTCCCTTGCTTGCTGGATCAAGGAGGAGGAGACGTCATCGAGCCGTACGTGTGCTGAACACGGAGGTGCCGTCCGTTCGGTACTTCATCAGTTTGGATCGCGATTGGATCGTGACGAGTACGACTACATCAACCGCGTGATATACGCTTCCGCTTAACGGTCTACGAGGGTACGTAGACACACTCTCCTGCTCGTTGTTATGCTTCTCCTAGATAGATCTTGGGTGTTCGCAGGAATTTTTTTGATTTTCATGCAACGTTCCCCAACAGTTTTTACCATTAAATCCGTCGGGACAAGATCTTCGAAACTAGATCTCATATCGATATGTTTTGATGACTTTTTTTGGTAAAAGTTGTCATGTCTATTGCATATAAATTGCCATGTTGTTTACACTGAAGTTGTCGTGATATGTTTCAACTACTTTTAGTTCTACGTCCAAAGTAATTTTTTACATGTTATGAAAAAGAGAATTAAGAAACTAAACTTGCTATGGTGAATTACTAAAATTTGTCATGATCCATCAACATAATTTTGACATGGTTCATAATTAAAGAGAAAATCCGTCGTCAATTACTTTAAAAATGCATGGTGGATGACTCAAATTTGCCATGAACCATAAACTAAAATTGGCATGATGAATTACTAAAATTTGCCATGATACATGCACTAAAATTTGCCATGGTTCATAAAAAAAAATATTTTTCATGGTCAACATATTAGAATTGCCATGGTCAAAATACTAAAATTGCCATGAACTATAAACTAAAATTGTCATGATCAATAAACTAAATTTGCCATGATGAATTACTAAAAATTGCCATGATCCATGAATTAAATTTACCGTGGTCAATTACAAAAAATTGTCATGGTCAATTAATAAAATTTGCCGTGAAAAGTAGTTGAAATACAATGGTATCTTTAAATCTAGAAAAAAAACTAGATGAAACATGTCATAGCAACTTTAGTATAAATACTATGAAAACTTTAGTGTAAACATCATGACAACTTTTGGCCAAAAAAAGTCGTCGAAACATATCAATATAGGATCTAATTTTGAAAATCTCGTCGAGATAGATTTAATGATGAAAACGGAATTTTAATTGGATTTTTTATTTATGAGATAAAACAGTTTTAAGTCCGAAAAACCAAAACGATTCCGCTGATGTCATCTATTTGATGCGGCAAGATGGATGATAATTGAGGCATTTGGACCATGTTGCTTCGTGTCACACGTGTGGCACTTATCATTTAGGATAAAAAAACTCAATGACGTGTGACACCGCGGTGGCGGCTACATCAGTCGCCAGGATCACGAGGACATGTTTTTCTTTTTGAGGAATAAAATACGAGGACATGGGGTGACACGTCGATACTAAACAACATGGAAATTGTCATGATGTATAACCCGCGTCACCTTGTTGGTTGTATGGTCCGGGCTAGGCCCAGCGCACGAGCGTGCCACCCGCGAATCATGGGTGCCCCTATGTCTCGCTGTAAGCGAGACAGAGGGCAGCCTCTCGCGTCGGGGGAGCTCTACATGGGCCGCGGCCTAGCCATGCATGAAGCTCTAGCCTCCTTTTTCTGTTTTTTTTCTTTCTGTTCTCTGTTTTCAGTTTTCCTTTTTTTGTTTACTTTTGTTTATACTTTAAAATATTCTAAATATATATATTAGAAAAAACACTCTACAAAACATTTGAAAAATGTTGAACTAGTATTTAAAAAATGTTGAATAAGTATTAAAAAATATTGAACAAGAATTTGCAAAGTGTTGAACAAGTATTCAAAAATGTCGAATAAGTTTTAAAAATGTTGACCAAGTACTTAAAAAAATATTGAATGAGTATTAAAAAATGTTGAACAAGTACTTGAAAAAATGTTGAACAAGTATTTAAAAAGTGTTGAATATAATAAAAAATATTGAAAAAATATTTGAAAATGTTGAATAATTATTAAAATATTGAACGAGTATTTGAAAAAAATGTTGAATAGGTATTAAAAAATGTTGAAGGAGTATTTGAAAAATGTTGAACAAGTATTTGAAAATATTGAATAAGTATTAAAATGTTAAACAAGTATTTGTAAAATGTTGAATAAGCGTTCAGACAATGAAAAAATGAAGAAAAACGGAGAAGAAAAAATGAAGAAACAAAAGCAAAAAAATGAAGAAGAATAGAGAAGAAAAAAGAGGAGAAAAATGGCACGTCTCGCTTCAAGTGGGTCGCGCCCTTCCTATTATCACGAATTGTTGGCACCGCGCAGTGGCTAGTCGCGCGTCATATGTTTGCGGCCACCAGGGATCGATCCCTGGTGCTCCCATGTAGCATCGCTTAATGCAATAAATAGTTGTCGCGGCGAATCATCGGTACAAAAAAGAAAACGACCGCTGCTTGCTGCCAAACCGGAGTCCCCAAGCGCGCCCGTTTGGAGGGGCTGCCTGGTCAGTGCCCAGACAAAATTTGGCCTTCCGACCGGGCTGTACACACCCAACCCAAATGCCCGGACTGATCGCCATTCCTCATAACTGTCCCAGTATGGAGAGGCCCGAACGCCAATGTCACGTCCCTCCGACCTGGTATGGCCCACGCCGGCCCCACCACCCTCCCCACAAATAGTAAATCCGACCGAAACCCTAGTCCCAAACGCCACTCCGCTCACTTCCTACTCTCTCCGCTCCCCTCCGTCCCCTCCCATTCCAATCTTTGATCCCCCCCTCTCCCCACCACCATGGCTGGCTCCGGCTCCGACAACATTAACTGAGTGGGGTTCGCCACCAGGAACTCGTCGAGTGCGTCCAACGAGGAGCTCTCGCTCCGCATTGCGCTCCGCCGCTCAAGGATGGACCACGGCAGGAGCTCCTCCTCGACAGTCGTGAACTCTTTCGTCGTAGCAGGAGGACATCGCCGTGCCCGCTCTCTGCCATCAACAGCGAGGCGAGAGCGCGAGCACCGGTGCCCGACTCCACCAGCTCCGGCCCCTACGGGTAGCCAATGGGTGCTGGTGCCTGCACCACCTAGCCCACTGGCGCGTGAGCTGCAGCCAGTGATGGTTTGTCGTGCCTACCGCATGGCATGGAGGGCGGCGTTGGGCAGAGTGAGGCACGGTTGCAGGTCGTCTAGATCCGCACCGGAGCCGCTGGCGCTTGACGAAGACGACGATGCGATGCTCCTCCTAGCTATCCGCCGGTCCTATACCTCAGCGGCTCTTCGTCACGCGCTCGACGAGTCGGCCAAGGTGACGTGGACGAAGAAGGCGGCGGGGGAGAGCCACGCCGTGCGGTGCTTTGTGGGGTTCCTCTTGTCGTCCTCCGGCTCCAACGACAGCGGGTCTACGATGGACGACGATGACCAGCCACCGACCGCGGATGCTTACTCCGCGAAGAGCCGCCGAGACTCCAAGGGGAAGCGACTGGCGAGGGAGTGGTGAACTCCGACCACCCCCGTATGAATTAAATTCAGTTTTTATGTTTTAGTTAGCTATGATCGGTATTTTGTATGAACTGTGTGGATGCCCGACCTCGGAATTGCTATGTCACATCGTATTTGCTATGGTCGCTGTCCTTTGCATGCGTTTATATGAAATAGAGTAGCCGAATTTGACATGTGTGGTTGTGGACGGTGAGAAAAGACAACTGTCTGGGCAGCCAGCAGGGGTGCCAGGACGCACCCGCGGGCGTTTGGGGGCACATTTTGGGTATTACAGTTGTAGATGTTCTAAGGGCATCTCCAACGGCAATCATTAAAGGGACGTCATCAAATGTCTGTGGACAGTTGGACGGGCACTAGCCAACTAACCATATCCATCAAATGTCCATCTCTTATTCAAGAAGAGAGGGGAGAGAAGGAAGGGATAAGGAAAAGTGGATTTGTGGTGGGGTTCGAGGGTGAGTTGATGGTGTCAGCGGATGTCCGTATTCCCACAGAACTCCCCTGAGTTTAGGAATGGTTCGTGGAATTTCGCACATCTGGACCAGTCCGCAGAAATTTGATGAATAACGTTGGATGACTACATGAGTCCAGATCGTCCTGTCACAGCATGTAAAGATTTGGTGACCCCGTTGGAAATGCCCTAAGGAGCAGACCTACAACACTAGCTAGTGCTACAGTACACACACACACACACACGCAGGTTTGTTGTTTTTCTTTTTTGACCTTTTTAATATACATTTTATCTAACTAATTATACAAACAAGTTCATGAATTTTCAAATTGTTTGTGAATTTTATAAAGATGTTCATGAATTAAAAAAATCATGAATCTAAAAAAATGTTCTGAATTTAGTAAGTGTCAACAAAGTAAGAAAATGTTCTTCAAATTTGTAAATTGAAACTCAATTTGACTTTTTCATGAATTCATACAAAACCTGAATTTGAAAAACTGTTCACGGATTTAAAATATTGTTTGCGGTTTTTTAAATTTTTTAGAAAATGTTAGTGAATTAAAAAATGTCCACAATCAAAAACAATTCGTGAATTTGAATAAAAATGTTCTTGATTCAAAATAATTTCGAGAATTTGAAAAATTATCATAAATTCTAAGAATGTTTGCAAATTATTATTTTTTGCTAATTTAAAACTGTTCATGAATTTGACAAATGTTTCCGACTTCAAAATGTTAGCAAAATTGAAATAGTATTCATGATCTGGAAATTGTTCTAGAATTTCGCAAAAAAATGGAAATTGTTCTAGAATTTTTGAAAAATTTCATGAATTCGGAAAATATTCGCGAATTGGGAAAAAATATTGTGAATTCATTGAATTTAAAAATGATCATGTATTAGAAAAATATTCATAAATTTAAACGGCTGAGGCCTATGAGCACTTCAGTTCCTAATGAGTCGGCCAAGTTCCGACGCTAGTGTGTGATCGCAATGAATATTTATTGCTATAAGCAATATTATATCATTTGCAGGTAAGAAGGGGCAAATCCTATTTGACACATTCTGCGCCAAATAGATAACCTTTCGCACAGAGGAGTGAAGCGAATCGCTCGGGGTGGACCGGCCCATTTAGCTAGCATACAGAGTGTAAGGATTTTGCGAAACTTTTCTTGTAGGGTTTTTGCCGGCTTTGGAACCTTTCAGAAGGTTTCTACCATTTTTCTGATTTTTTTTTTCTTTTACTAGGACTTTTATTTTCCCCCTTTTTCAATTTTTTTCAAAAATATCCGTGTCAAAAATATGTTCTTATTTGTACAAAAATGTTCGAACATCTAAACAAGGATTTTTGGAAATTGATTCGCTTTTAGAAAAATGTTCATCTTTTCCAAGAAATATTCCAAAGTTTTAAAATTGTTAACGAATTTTTATGTTAATAAAACTTGTAAAAAATCTTCAGGTTTTCCAATAAATGCTCACATTTTCAAATAACATTATGTAATTTTCTAAAAATGTTCACTTATCAAAAAAAAATATTTTCAAATGAATATAACAGCGGCCTAAAATAAATGCTAGGTAAAAGTTGGACCCGACGGTATCTTGCGAACGCGCCAGATCGGGGACGCCCCTGTGCGAAACAGAGCTATCTTGCAATGAAGAGCATCAAACAGGATTCTATAATGACGCACTTTGCGCCAAATTGCTGACCGAAATCAGTTGTTAGGGGTACCCTTTTGCAAAGGTCGCTCCCACCCTCTCTGGCGGTGACAACTGGTGCACATGTGCACCACTTGTCGCAACCTGATAGTTTTGCCCTTTTCTCGTAGATTCGTTTTTCTAGAATATTTTATCTTTTAAACCATGCGTTCAAATCACGAACCTTTTCACCGTTGGATTTTCGCGTCGAGAGCTTCGAAATTAGATCTCATGTTAATAGGTTTCGATGATTTTTGTGGAAAGATAAAACTGAATAAAAAACAACCATCAAAAGAAAAAAAGAAGCCGGAAGTACGGTTGTGCTTTTCACATTTTTAGGGAAGCGCAACTGTGCTTTTTCCCTTTTCGAGAAGCACGCACGAAACCACAGACTATGCTTTTCCATTTCCGTTCTCGTGTAAGCACACTCTGTGCCTTTTCCCTTCTCGAGAAGTAAAGGTTGTGCTGTCTCGTGGCAGCACATTTTTTCGCCAAAACCTAGGAAACCAAGCAAAAGCCAGAAGAACAAAAAAACGACAAACTTGCAAAAAAAATCAAAATCCCACGGGCGCGTCCAGAGCGCGACACGTAGCGAGTGTTGAGTGCATCACTTGCATGCTCAGCTCCCAAGCACAAGAAAGTGACCTCTGTGGGAGCCCTCCAAGGGGTAACCCCTAATTAGTTGCTCCCATTGTTCACCTCCCGCACAGGTGGCACTCAGGCGGGTCGGCCCTTTATCCCTAACTATTACGGCAAGCGTTCTTGTTTTTTCCTTTGTGTTTTACTATTTCTCTATCATTTTTTTGTTTTGCAGAAAAACAAGAGATACTTATTTATTTATATAAGTGGAAAAAATAAAAAATTGAGAGCATTGTTTATAATCATGAATATTTCTAAAATGTTTTGTGAATATTCCTTTTTAAAAGTGAACATTGTTTTTAAAAAAATGAATATTTTTAAACGCAAACATTTTATCAAATATTTTCTATTTTTTTTTAATGGGAGCGGTCACTTTTTTTAAGAGGTGAACATTTTTATGGTAATTTTTTTAAATGACAAAACTTCTCAAAAAACTCTGAACAATTTTTGAAAAGGGTAAAAACCTGAAAATGAAAAAAATGAAGAAAATAACTGAAAAAAGAAACTACAGAAAACAAAAAACAAAAAACTGGACCAGAACCTTCTAGAGGGTTCCTAAAACCAGAAAACGGATCCAGTAGCAGCTTATTGGAATTTATTGGGCCAGCCCATTCCTCCAGTGAGATTGTTTGACGCTTTCTTCTTAGAAGGACCTGGGGCCGGATGGGTTTCCCGCACACTTCTTCCAACGTCATTGGGACACTTGTGTTGCAGCTGTCACGAGAGCGGTCCTCGGCATAGTACGGGGGGAGGAGAGCCCTGCTTGTGTAAATGACACCTTGCTAGTGTTAATACCACAGGTATCAAACCCCACTCTGTTATCACAGTTTCGTCCTATCAGCTTATTGTGGCACCCCGATCCGCATGGAACAGGGGGCCTTCGCACGTCAGCCCAGGATAACACCTGACGCACGACAGGTACATGATACAGCATTCCAGGTACACAAATATTCATCAATTAACATGGCATAGATCATTACATCAGTGATGAATAAAATGAGTGGCATAGCTCTAAGGCTATCTAAATGGCGGCGGAAGTCTTGGTTTGGCGGCTCGACGACTCTGGCTGGGCTCCACAACTCACAGGACTGGCAAGGTTACGGTCTAGCTCGACAAGTCTCCTCCTGCAATCTGGCCACGTGCAAGGCCAGGTGAGTACTTTGAATGTACTCGCAAGACAACCAAATACACAACATCCAAACAAGCAGATGACAAAGCAAGTACCGTGCGCATGCAAGAATTTACCTCATAACAATAACTAAGCATGGCATGAATTAACAAGGAACATGGATCAAGCTAAGCATTGACATATCATAGCATATTATAGCATGGCAATAACATAACATGACATATCATGGCATACCCAATCATAGCATTTCATAACATAGCATGGCATGGCATAGTTGTATCGACAAAACATGGACATATGCATGAACTATGCTGGAAAGTAAACTACCATTACCTCCCGTGGAGAATGAAAATAGTATACTATTCATCAATCACTTACTCTGCCACTGCCCCTCTGGGCCAACTCATGACTCATCGAGATCTCATCTCGTGATCATGCTCGAAACAACTCCGTGACATCTTGCGACTATCTCATAGTTCAAGTCACCACATTCTTTATAGCACATTATTTATCAAACTAGTTATATCAGGTTTATCCTCCATTTCGACCAAGACCCGATAGTGTGACCTAGTACGAACTGTGACCATATCCGAGGACGCGGCTATCGATAGTTTATACACTCTGCAGAGGTTAGCACACTGTACCCACACCACAGAACCCATGGCCTCGTGCTCCCATTCGGGTGGACCAACGGCGTTCCGACGAAACCGATCTATTGCATGACACTCTCCCGGCCACTCCGACCAACTCCCCTTTGGGCTAAGTCATGGGTGGCCCCGATGCCACTCTGGATATCCAATGGCCACCCTCGTGGCAAAACAAAACGGTCCCAAACGGGGACATGAGCTCAATACCAAACACGGGCACACAAGGTTATTGCCGCCTACCGGGCCAGGGTAGCGCGCGCACATAACCTTCCCTAGTTGGAGGCACCGGTGAGAGGCATGACAATAGATCACATTAAGGCCTTCCCATAAAGGCAAATGTGGCTGCACTGAAAAAGCTCGGTTCGATGGCACTATGACTTGATCCCATCAATGACGGAGGAGGTTTGTTATTATTAAGTCATGTTATTATCCTTTCCATCACCATCAACATTATGAGCATGATTAACGTGAATGCATCAACGAGCATGTAACATACAAATGCATTAACAATCATATAATACCGAGCTGCTTAAGTGAACAGTTATGACATATGAGGCAAGGCAATACATGATACAAACATGCCAACAATGTAACATAATCATAATAGCATTGATAAACATGGCATGAGACTAAATCAAAGTATCAACATGATATTATCAATAAAAGTATTCTAGCTAACAGGGCAAAAGATATCATGAAGTAAAGGCATGACATGGCAAGCAATATCAACATATAGCATAGCTGATATAACTGCAGACGGAAACATGATAAGAATATACTGCAGCTACACACACACACAAGGTGCAAGCAAAGTCAACATGCAAGTCTGGGGCTCATGATAAGAGGTTGGCTTGCCTGGGGGTCGATGAATACTCCGGGAAGAAGTGCGATTACCTCACGGAATAATTTGCCAGAAAAAGATTCCCTCTCAGAGGGGCTGGATATAGGGCAAGGGTAAAATGGGTATTTTCAGAATGTGTAAACATCATGAAAATGATACTATCAGAAAGGACTCGACGAACAGAGGACGTGGGCGCTGGAATCACCTCAATCGGAGTTACGGGTCGTTCACTCTTTAGGTAGAAAAGTGGCTTAAACAGTGAACGTTCACAATCTAAGGGATTCGGCGTCGTGCTGAAAAAGAGAAAACGCATTCTGAGGCATACGTCTTTATAATACTGAAAGCGTATTCTGAACAGAAGAAGCAGCGGAGTATGCTTTCATTAACCGAAGACGTATACACCCGAAGTGCGCTTCCACTTATCCACGTCAGCTGGCGCTTCGTGCGGCTGACAGGTGGGTCTCGCCAGATCTCTCTCTCCTCCCGCGCTGGCTTCTTCTACCTCCCGACAGGCGCCCGTGGAACAGAGAGAGGACGCCGGCGCCGGCGCTCGCCCGGACGGCTCCGGCCACCTCCGGCGGAACTGGAGGCACCGGCGGGTTCGGGAGGAAACACCGCATCCATCCAGGGGCTCCGCGCACACCAGAGAAGGTCGAGGCGGCGGCGGCTCAGGCGCCCGCGGCGGAGGCCGTCGGCCAAAGTTGTTGTTGGTGCTCCGGTCATCTCCCGACGAACTGGCTGATGCGGAGGGGATCGCAAACGCCTTTGGAGCGCCATGGTGGTGGTGGGAGGGCGAGAAGGAGCCCGGGTGATTCGAATTTAAGGCGAGGGTGGCGACGTCGAAGGCTGTAATGGAGGGGGCTGGAGGAGCTCCGAGGCTTGGGGAAGCTGCTGGTGGCTGCGAGTGACGAGAAAGAGCTCGAGGACACGCCTAAATAGTCGCGGGGAAGACTCGAGAAGGGGGGAGAGGTGGCACGCGGTGCGGCAACGTGTCCGTGCTCCGGCGACGGACGCGGGGTCGGCAGGCGCAGCCAAAAGTGACGGGACGAGGCGGGCAAGGGAGCAGACACCGACCTGACGATCGCCAGAGGGAGTGGACAGCTCGGGAAGGCTCGAGAGCGAGACCAAACGCGGAGCAAATCGCGTCTGCCACTGGGCATGACCTAAGCACCGCGTAGGAGGTGACCTGAGAGGGAGAGAGGGTTCCAGGGCGACGACGACGGCACGAGGAAGGTCCTGGACATGGCGAGGTGTCGAGAGATTGAAGAAACAGACGATGAGGAGGGGTCCAACTGCCAGAGTGCGGGCACGAGCATGACATCCGCATGGTCACCACGTGGATATGGTGTAGACACACGTTCTGGGTAGTCTTGCTATGTCTGGCGGGTAGATCGCTCCCCCAATAGATGTTGTGAGCAAAGAGACAGCACCCAGGGCGCAAGATATGACAGCACGGTGCACAAATCCAAAACAGTAGCAAATTGTTTGATGGAAAGACTAGGCAGTGCACAGCTCCATTAGGCACGGGATTTGGGTGAGAGTTGTCATCTACTAAGGTGACTAGTGTGCCAAAATATCAGCCCAAAAAGCTGAGGTTAGATGGTACTTGCTGTGCATTGTGCCCAACTGGCCAGAAACAAAGATGAGGATGCTGGGGAAAATTGGCTTAGTGGAAATAGCTGAAATTTGGTGGAGACAAATGATATAATCATGAGAGACTGCTGGAAAAGTTTTAGCTCATTTTGATCATCCATGAAGGCACTTCCTTCACAGACAAGCAATCTGAACAGAAACTTGAGAAAATTGTAGGGGACAATTGGCTTGATGAAATGGGCTGGTTCTTGGTATCCATGGGTGATTTATTAATGTTAATCACCCTGAAAAAAATCCAGCTCAAAAAGATCAAGGGGTCAAGCACTTCCTTTGCAAAAATTTCAGATAGGGCAGAAACTTGCATTGGATCATGTGCTCAAATTATGAACTGTGAAGCATGGGTTTGGATGAAAATGGTGAATATACAGCAAGGACAAGCTCCACAAATTATTTGGTAATTTTCCTTGCTACCAAAATGGTAGTTCCTTTGGAAAATGGCAGAAATGCAATATTGGCTTAAAATAGGAAAAGACAATTTCCCTTATTTAATTATGGCCAATATTTTTAGGAGAGCTCAATATGGTCACAAAGGATATCTCCACAAGTTTTTAGGAGCTTTAGAGACAGATAGATATTTTCCTGGATTTAAATCCTTTAAATAGCAAAAAAAAGGAATTAATTTGTAATGAAAAATATTGCAAATGACTTGGCAATATTTTTGCATATCCAGGGTTTAAAGGTATAGGAGAACCTCTGGGAATATTTGGAGGATCAACAGAGCAAAGGAGATGAGGGCTCCTTTGTAATCACAAAGGCAAGATTTGAAATTCCAAATATTGGAATTAGAGTTTGAATGGGTCTTAAGGGAGTTTGAGATGATGCAAATGAGGTCCTGCCCATCATCAAAGGCAGAGGCAAGGTTTTGAAAGGTTGAAAGTTGCCTGGATTCTTAGAATCATCCAGCAAACTCCGGAGAAAGATTTTGAAAAAGAATGCTAGGTACACTTATGCAATGTCTTTTACAAGATAGCATCGAAGGTACTGTCAAACCGTCTGAAGGTTATACTGCCAGATATTATTTCAGAGGAGCAGTCGGCTTTTGTCCCAGGGAGGCTTATTACTGACAATATAATATCTACTTATGAGTGTCTACATTTCATGAAGAGAAACAAATCAAAGGGCAATAGCCACTGTGCACTCAAACTGGACATGATGAAGGCTTATGACAGGGTCGAGTGGAGTTATCTAGAAGCTATGATGAGGAAACTGGGTTTTGTTGCACCATGGATTACGGTCGTCATGAGCATGGTCAAAACAGTTTCTTTTTCTATTTTGTTTAATGGCAGCATTTTGGAGGGTTTTAACCCTACACGGGGTATTCGACAGGGAGATCCTATCTCTCCATATCTTTTCTTGTTGGCAGCAGAGGGCCTTTCATGCCTATTAAAGTCTCAGAATGAATCATCCCATCTCAGCGGCATCAAGGTGTCACCATCGGCTCCGTCGGTGAACCACCTTTTATTCGCGGATGATAGCCTGCTGTTTTTCAAGGCGAGTGTCAATGGAGCGGAGGAGGTGTCAAACCTATTGGATACATATTGCATGGCCTCGGGACAGAGGATTAATAGAGATAAATCATCGATATTCTTCAGTAAGGGGTGCCCGCAAATTGTCAGAGATGCTGTTAAAGGCTGCCTTCACGTGCCAAATGAATCCTTGAGTGATAGATACCTTGGAATGCCTACTGATGTAGGCCACTCAAAGATGGGAACTTTCAAACACTTGAGTGATCGAGTTTGGGATAAAGTAAAAGGTTGGATGGGTAAGTGCTTATCGGCTGGAGGTAAGGAGGTCCTGATAAAGTCGGTAGCACAAGCAATACCAATATACCCAGTGTCCTGCTTTAAACTACCTAGAGGACTGTGCACCCATATTAATTCTATCATTCGCAAGTTCTGGTGGGGATGCAAGCAGGGAGGCAGGAAACCGGCGTGGGTATCTTGGGAGGTGATGACAAGGCCTAAATACCTAGGTGGAATGGGTTTTAGGGACCTGGAATTGTTTAACTTGGCACTTCTAGCAAGACAGGCTTGGAGGGTGCTGAATGACCCTTCTTCGTTGAGTGCAAGAATACTCAAGGCCTCATATTTTTATGACACCTCTTTTCTGAGTGCAGAGCTTGGGTCAAGGCCATCACAGATATGGAGAGCTCTTCTTGAAGGGAGAGACATCCTCAAGCAAGGAATAATCAGGCGGATTGGCAATGGGCAACAGACGAATATTTGGGAGCACAATTGGATTCCCAAAGAAGCGTCCCTGCGCCCTATTATTTCTCTTGTACAAAATCCGCCGGAGATGGTTTCAGAGTTGCTGGAGCCTACAACGGCATCGTGGAACGCAGCTTTGATCAGAACGGTCTTCTTGCCTATCGACGCGGAAGCAATTTTGAAGATTCTGGTATGCACCAGGAACATAGATGATTTTTGGGCATGGCATCTAGATAGGAAGGGTCGATTTACGGTGAGCTCGGCCTACAAGTTCATGATAAAAACAAAGATCACAAGAGAGAATTGGCTGGAAGGGAGAAGTGGCTCATCAAGTTCTGAGAAGGAGGAAAATGATTGGACAAGTTTGTGAAACCTGACAGTCCCGTCGAAGCTTCGGGTGTTCCTATGGCGCTTGGCTCACCACTCGTTGCCGACGACGGACGTACTAAACAGAAGAAATATGTCCACCAGGGACGCGTGCCCATTGTGCGGTGCCCCAGACTCATGGCGCCATGCACTATTATCATCCACTCACGCAAGATGTACCTGGGCGCTGGCTGATCCCGTCTTGGTTTCTAAGATGGCGGAAAATGAAGAACCGTGAGCAAAGAACTAGTTATTCCAGTTGAACGAGGAGCTCGATCAGAACATGTTTGCGAAAATGGTGGTTACCCTTTGGTCGATATGGTATGCACGGAGACAAGCAATTCACGAAGGAATTTTCCAATCGCCGGGACAAACCTCATCTTTCGTTGATCGTTATATAACTGAACTGGATCATGTTCCTAAACCCGTGGTGAGATAGAACACTGGAACGGGGAGCCGGCAGAACATTTCCCGTCGATGGCTGCCTTCGGCGGAGGGAGACGTCAAAATCAATGTTGATGGCGCTGTGGCACGCAACAGACGAGGGGGTGCGGTATCGGCTGTGTGTCGTGACCACACCGGAACATACCTTGGATCCTCCGCTGTGGTGTACAATGGGATCACTGATCCAACTATACTAGAAACATATGCATGCATGGAAGCGTTGGCACTGGCGGATGATCTTCTCGAGCAGAGATTGAAGGTGGCGTCAGATTGCCTGGGAGTGGTGAATGACATAAACAAGGGCACGGGAGGCTCTCATGCTGCCATCGTTCATGAAATAATGAGTCATAGTAATAGCTTTGCTTTTTGTTCTTTTGTTCATGAGCCTAGGAGGAAGGACCTGACTTGCCTAAAAAAAAGGACCTGATGCGCGGTTCCTGCGGTTTGCATGGGCACAAAGGGACTGAGATCCAGTGACTTGCCCACTGCAAGTCACGCTGTAACATCCCCCATATATCAACCATCCATTTGAGATCCAACGCTTGATATTGGCCCAAGTGCACTTACAGATATTTAGGTAGCCGACAGCACAGACATCATGAGTCATTCTTCAGTCCATTACAAATAGAAACAATGGCAACCAAGGTTAAAAGCCAACAATACTATATATAATTCTGAAACTGCATAAATTGAAATCACTCAGCACTCTCTTTCTGTGTTCATTCAACACTTAAAATTGAGAAAAATAATACCGGGAGCACATTATGGACTGCAACTAACGCTGCTCGAGATTGAAATTCACACTTAACACTTGTACTCAAGAGCAAATTATTGACTCCTGCTGGCAGCACTCAACATTGGAATCTAGACTTGGCAGTAGTAGTACTTAAGAGTAGATCATAGATTACATCCATTCGAGTTCTAAAATGTGCATCGTGTATTTTTAAAATGTTCATCGTGTATTAAAAAAATCATCATCGCGTGTTTCAAAACAGTTTATAGTATTAATAAATCTTCATTGTGTATATTAAAAATGTTCATCGTGTACAGAAACATGGATTAGACCCACAAATCGCACGAACCAATCAGCACCGCACGATTAGACCCCGCAATTAGCCCCACAACACCGCACGAACCAATCAGCACCGCACGATTAGACCCACAAATCTCAATCTAACATCCATCATTTTTCTAATAGCTCTATGGTGTGGACTTAACAATTTCCAATGATTGACCGTACTCCACCAGCCGGCGTCCCCTACAATCCGCAATTCTAATCGCAAGCTAAGGAAATTCAACGGAATCGGCACGCAAAAAGGAAAACTGCTTCATAATATTCTAATCGCAAACTAACAAATTCTCGAAGTGCAATAAAAAAGGTTCATCTTGTATTAATAATTTTCATAATGTATTTAAAAATTGTCTTCGTGTATTAAAAAGATGTTCATTTTGTATTAAAAATCATGTTAAAAACATCATGTATTTAGAAAAATCATCGTACATTGAAAATTGTTAATCGTGTATTTAAAAAATATTCACATCTATTAACAAATTGTTCATTTTATTACAAAATATTCATAGTCTATTTAATGGTCACCGTGCATTTTAATAATGTGTAAAAAATTAAAGGTGTGAGTATTTTTTTTAAATGTCATGAATATTTTAGAAAGTTTTTTTACACACACGTTAGCATTTGTTTTTTGAGAGAGAGATGAAGCTCATACACGACAGCTGTGGTCAATAACGAGCTGGCACGTGTTTATCTACAAAAATTACTGGAGCGAGCTAGTGATTATGAATCCTGTCATAAACTAGTACGTACAATTCTGGTACGCAACCTTCCTATGAGCTGCTTGCCGTGGAACGTAGACGTAGGTACGTGTAGCTTTGATCTTACATGGACTGGCCATTATTACGACGCTTAATGAGGGATGACGCGGCAATGCTCACAATTAGCGGGACGCAACGCTTAATGAGGGATGACGCGGCAATGCTCACAATTAGCGGGACGCACCACCGTGCGTTGGTCTGGGCTGTTTTCACTTGGGCCAATATCAAGCGTTGGATCTCAAACGGATGGTTGATACATGGAGGAATGTTACAGCGTGACTTGCAGTGGACAAGTCACTGGATCTCAGTCCGGCACAAAGGGTGTGAAGCCGTAGCTCGAGGCAAACCCATGCGAACTTGGTCACCTCATATTGCACGCTGTGATGCTAGTATGTATTTCATGGAAACAGAGTGCAGAAGGAAAACTAAAATTCAATTCCAAGTAGTAGTACAGAGAATGGGCATTTCACTTGCCACACATGGTTAAAAAAACACTGCACAACCCAAAGGCCACCTTTGTATTCTCTAACCGTGTAAGGATAACGAACGCCGCCCGGACAAATCGGTGGACGACGCTGATACAGAAGATATCACCAACTCTTTTACACTTAGTTGTACACGCCAATTTACAGGATATATGTATATCACCAGCACGTCAAGGGAAAAAGAATATGCCGCTATGAATCTCTCTACCATGGTACTACTTTCTCACTCTAGCTCCGCTATGTAGTTGGGTAGCTCACCCTGGCAGAGGTACTCGTCGCAGTAGGACATCGATCCCCAGCCCCTCCGTAGCCGGAAGATATCCTCTGTGAAGGTGGAGCCCGATGACCCTATGAAAACGTTCGACAAAGCGCAGATTGTCTTGTCGAGCATGGCCTCGACCTGCATAAGCAATCAGCACGGTTTCCTAACTGAATCATCGTCTCAATACGAGAACCAAGACAAAAGAAAGTGAACGGGAACTGATATATACCTGATCATCTCCACCCATGTGTTTTCTGTACAACAAAGCATCCCACTTCTCCGAACCTTCATGCTCTGGTCTTCTCACAAGAGGTACTTGCTGGTCATTGAATACAATCAACGACTGCAGAAGATTCGTCTCGCTCCCAGCAGCATCAGTCGACAGATATATTACTGGGGCATTAGCTTTCTCAATGATCCGCAAGATGCATTCTGCTGCCTGGGGGATGGGAAAGAAGCAGCTCTCTTTCTTCACATTACTGCACAAAGACAAAAAAAAAAATCAATTAATGCCACACAGGAAAAGATAATTGCAAATTACAATAATATTTGTGTGTGATGAACCGAAAGTCTCAGCAGATTTTCCATGCAATGAGCTGTTTTCTCATCAATAATCCCCAAAGAACCTCAAACATATGGTGCATACAGGTGCCATAACTACAATGACAAAATGCAAGGAGTAATTCACACAAGTATGTGCTAGATTTCGTGTCAATCCAAGCTCTAACCAAGTGCCTGCTTTATATATATGATTTCTTTGTAGTCATAGAGTAGGTACTAATTTCTTAGAGCTTGTAACCTTCAAGCACAGGAGCACTATTTCTATAGCACAAACTCAAAGAACCTAATGATGTGTTAGCATGAACTGAAAGCAGATAACAACTGTCTCGTCACAATCAAACATCATGTTTCTTTGGCATATATATCCGTGGATATATCCAAGATGGAAAAGCAAAAAATAGAGTTCACCTAAATATGTTTCTCTGAAATGTTGTGACATGGTGAAACAATGAGCCAAAGATAAAGGACTAGTTCAGTTAACAAGTGAGGTCACGGAACTCACATGGTCAGTCAAATTGATAGAAACAATTTATTATACTATCAGGAACTGTTGACAAGGAAACTCATAATGCATTGCTCATCTCTGTAGGATTTTCTTTGGACACAGCAGTACTAAAATATCGAATAGTAAATTACGATTAAGTTTATGTTTTAACAAAAATAATTTTGTTTAACTGCTATAGAAAATTACCCCAACCTGCGAGGTGCTGACTGGTGGTAAGTATTGAGCACTTAGCAGAAGTGTATTATTGATGTATCAGGATGATAATGGGTTTGACATATGCTAACCAAATATGACCCACAATGTGAGGAACCAAGACCAAGAGCAGCAACCAGCTCAAAGTTGGTCATGAAGTTATCAAGTTAGACCATTTAGCTGAGCCTGACGAGTTAATTAAAACAAAAGGCAGAGCGCTCGTGAACTTTGGTGCACCCTCAGTAAGGTATCAGGAACTAAAGTAAAAATAACTCTTCAGAAATAACTTTGACCAGTAGAAGATAAATTATATGCTATCTACATGAAGCTTGCTCTATCATAAGGAAGATATGGTTAATTTATAGTATTAGCAGACACTTCATTAAAAGCCCCATCAAGACTGTCTATAGTAAATTTGGTCAGCTGTGTAGTAGTCAGACTTTGACTTATACAAATTTAACTGCCTAGATCTAAATGAAGAGCCATTCTTTATCAAAATAAGTGGCTGGTATTGTGGACGAATTATCTAAGCAGACAAGTTTCATTTTCCAAAATTGCAATGTCCAAAGCAACATCAACCAAGCAATGACTAAAAGAGGATAATGTATGAGCAACCCGAACGGTCCAATTATAACAGAGATAAGCCAACTACTACTAGAGCCTAGAAACAAAATGCAGCCCTGTCAGCACGTTGGACCACAAGTTCCACAAAAAACCTTAATACATGCATGTTGCTAAATATTGAGGTGATTGATACTAATTAACTGATATGATATCTTACCAGAACTTAAGAAAGCCATGTCGACGGAAATGCAAAGCAATGTAGTTTCCACCCAAGAAAGTCTGCACAAATCGCTGTGCAGTAAGCATTATGAGCCTGCTTGGTTGGATCAAAGTCTTGCATTTGTGAACCAATGGACCACCAGGCTGCATAATCCACTCTTCCTCAGCATCAGCATAGAACAACTCACCGACTGCAAACACCTCAGCGTCTGTCGTGAACTTTGCCGTGATATCTGCTACATATCTCTTCTTTGGCTCTTTCAGTTTTGCATCCTCTGGCCAAGCAGCCTCAATCTTCCCCATTGAAATCCCCACTCCCTTCAACTTCTTAATATGATCCTCATCCATGTAACACGGTGGCGACGCCACGTAACATATAAATTGATCGATGCTCACTTTCTTTCTTTTATCCACAAATTCCTCATAAGTAATCACAACCTTCCTTCCAATACAATCATTAATGTGGTTGATATCAAGCACCTTGTCGTACTGATAATCCACCTTCTGGCTGGGAACCACCAAGATCCGGCCCAGAAGTGCCGCGAAGAACATGTGCTTCTCCAAGCAAATCAAGTGGTTCGACATTTGCCCAGAGAGACAGATGGCGAACAGGTACCGATTCTTCTTGGGATTCCACTCTATCGTCCGCCGGTTGTACGGCAATTCCCTCCTCCTGCACCCGGGACCTGGCAGATCAAGATCCAAAGCATCCTCCGTAGCATTGCCGACCCCGGAGTGGTGCGTTGAGAGGAGCGCCTCCTGGATCTCGCGGTTGATCTTGATCTGGCTGAGGAGCGCAGCCTGGAGATCAGACAGCGAGACTGGGGCGGCGGTAGAGCTGTTGGTGGGCTCAGGGGCGGCAGTGCGGTTGAAGAGGCTGAGGAGGCCGGAGCGCTGGGAGCGGAGGAGGTAGAGGGCGTGGAGCTCGGCCTCGCGCATGCGGGAGGAGGCAAGGTCGGCGGCGGGCGAGCCGGAGGGTAGCCGGATGGAGGCCGGGAGAGACGAGGCGCCGCCGAGGGAGAAGAACAGGACGATGAAGAGGACGGGGAGGCAGACGCAGATGAGGAGGTACCGGCGGGACCAGAGGACGCGGCCGAGGGATGTGGCGGCGGAGGGAAGCGCGGGGCGGAAGCCGGAGATGCTGAAGGAGGCCCGGGAGCGGGAGGAGGGGGAAGGGGGCTTTGTGTGGTTCTGGGGGACGAGGGTCTCGAGGTCGTCGTCCTCGTCGGAGACGGAGGGTTCGAGGTCCATGGCGGCGGAGGATAGGGAAGTGTCGGTGTGGGGTGGGAGTGGCGGGGCGGGAGGGTGGAGTGATGTTGGGGGGAAGAAGGGTGGGAAAGATGGAGGGTAGATGACGGTGACCGTCGAACGGTGGGGATGACTGTCGTCTACCTTCGCGTAGTAGGCAAGCTGATAGATGGATAGAGCAAAGTCCAACCGACTCTTCTAAACCCAAAAGATGCCAATGATCACAGAGTAAAAAACATAAAAGGTCAATATCCTTCTTCTTTTTGACATATAGGTCATATCCTTCTTTCTTTAAAGTCGGAGATCTCAAATTCATCAAGAAAGAAGAGAGTTGCTCGATAATTAGCGAAAAAACGAGGAAAAACCATCACAACATGCCCGTAAAAGCAAGGCATCTTAGGTGACCTAAAGGCCCACATAAGAACGGCACACAAGTTGTCAAGGAGAAGAGCGACGTCGAGGTTGCCATTCGGTGCCACCGTCATCACTCCTCCGCGAGCCAGCAACTCCGACTCTACCATCGACGACCACCATCCGCATCGCAAACAAGCGTCGAGACCTGCACCGGCCAATGCCAAACAATTCGCCGCATGCGCCGACGACCAGGCAGCTCCGACTTTGTCGCCGAGGATTTGCTGGAGAAAAAGCGTCAAGCCGGCGCCGGAACCGGAACCGACCACCTGTCTCGTGTCATCGTCACCGCGAAGGCACCTCCTCGATAGCTCCTACTTCAGGAAGACAAAGTGAGGCACGGCGACCCCTCGAACACGCCGGATGAGACCGACTATTAAAACTCAGCTGCAACCCAACTCCGCCCGAAGCCGTCAATGTTGCCACGCAAGAAATCGCGCAAACATCCACACCACCGGACGGACACCTACCAACCGCAGTGACGCGAGTGTCCAACCCATGGAGCGCACAAACGAGACCAATGCTCTTCAAGGCGATGCCCTAAAGAGGGAAGCGACAATGCCGACATTGTCGCCTGACCCGACCGGGCCTTAGGCTTTCACCCGAAGAGCTAGAACCAAGGGTGTGCAAAACGGTGGACTCCGTGGCGGCGCTTCTAAGGAGGTGACACAACGTCCACGAACACCGACGTCGTCGAACAGCAAGAGCCCGACAAGCTTTCACCCAGATCACTACCCAATAGTACATCCCCACTCACCGCATCTCCGCTGGCCCGCACACTGATAAGCCACAAGTATACAGGAATGTTTGTACCCTTTTTCGATAAGTAAGAGTGTCGAACCCAATGAGGAGCTAAAGGTAGAATTAATATTCTCTCAAGTTCTATCGACCACCGATACAACTCTACGCACACCAATGTTTGCTTTATCGAGAAACAAGTAATAAAACTAGAAGTACTTTGTAGGTGTAAAGGGATAGGATTGTGATGTCTACTACGCAACTTTATTCTTGTAGACTCGTGTTGGGCCTCCAAGCGCAGAGTTTTGTAGGACAGTAATAATTTTTCCTCAAGTGGATGACCTAATATTTATCAATCCGTGGGAGGCGTAGATGAAGATGATCTCTCTCAAACAACCCTGCAATCAAATAACAAATAAGTCTCTTGTGTCCCCAACACACCAAATACAATGGCAAATTGTATAGGTGCACTAGTTCGGCGAAGAGATGGTGATAAAAGTGTAATATGAATGGTAGAAATATATTTTTATAATCTAAAAATAAAAAAGTAGCAAGGTAGCAATTGGTAAAACGGAGCACAAACGGTATTGCAATGCTTGAAAATGAGGCCTAGGGTCCGTACTTTCACTAGTGCAATCTCTCAACAATGCTAATCTAATTGGATCACATAACCATCCCTCAACGTGCGATGAAGAATCACTCCAAAGTTCTTATCTAACGGAGAACATAAGAAGAAATTGTTTGTAGCTATTCTTTCCGATCGATCTATCCAAGAGTTTGTACTAAAATAACACCAAGTTATTCTTTCCGATCGATCTATCAAGAGTTCGTACTAAAATAACACGTAGCTATTCTTTCCGATCGATCTATCAAGAGTTTGTACTAAAATAACACCAAAGCAAATTCAGATTCATAATACTCAATCCAACACAAAGAACTTCAAAGAGTGCCCCAAGATTTCTACCGGAGAAATAAGGACGAAAACGTGCATCAACCCCTATGCATAGATTGCCCCAATGTCACCTCGGGAATCCGCGAGTTGAGTGCCAAAACATATATCAAGTGAACTAATATAATACCCCATTGTCACCACGGGTATTCATATGCAAGACATATATCAAGTGCTCTCAAATCCATAAAAGTATTCAATCCGATAAAACGAAATCTCAAAGGGAAAACTCAATTCATCACAACAAGATAGAGAGGGGAAAACACCATATAATCCAACTATATTAACAAAGCCCACGATATATCAAGATCGTGACATCTCAAGAACACGAGAGAGAGAGAGAGAGATTAAACACATAGCTACTGGTACAAACCCTCAGCCCCGAGGGTGGACTACTCCCTCCTCATCATGGTGGCCGCCGGGATGATGAAGATGGCCACCGGTGATGATTTCCCCCTCCGGCAGGGTGCCGGAACGGGGTCTAGATTGGTTTTTCGTGGCTACAGAGGCTTGCGGCGGTGGAACTTCTGATCTAGGGTTACCCCTGATGGTTTCTCTATTTATAGGAACTTTTGGCGTTGGTTTCACGCTAAGATGGGCCTCGAGGTGAGCACAACCCACCGGGGCACGAGCAAGGGCCCAGGCGCGCCCCGGTGTCTTGTGCCCTACTCCTTCACCTTCTGGTCCTTCCACGAAGCTTCAGGGGTCTCTTTTGTTCCAAAAAAAATCGTCAAAAAGTTTCAGCTCATTTGGAGAACTTTCATTTCTGCACAAAAAACAACACCATGGTAATTCTGCTGAAAACAGCGTCAGTCCGGGTTAGTTCCATGCAAATCATACCAAAACCATATAAAATTGTTGTAAACATGGCATGAATACTTTATAAATTATAGATACGTTGGAGGCGTATCAGCATCCCCAAGCTTAATTCCTACTCGTCCTCGAGTAGGTAAATGATAAAAGAAATAATTTATGAAGTGTAAATGCTAGCATAGTGCATAAGTTTGATCAATGATAATTTCAATCACTTTTCCTAGCATCATAACAGTAACTCTTTCTCATAAAACTCATCATGACAAAGTAGCAATCAATTCACATGTTAAGGTTCAAACAATGAATTCTCTTGAAACTCAACAACCTATATTCTTAGTCACCAAACAATTGCAATTCAACTTATTCAACAGAGTCTAAGTAAGAGCTCCACATACTCAATCATCATATAGTCTTACATGATTGCTACTACTCAAAGCATATTCTTAGAACAAATGGCATCCATCGAACACAGAGAAAGATAGGGGCTTAATGTTTCGCCTCCCAACTCATTTATCATAGAGATAATTGTTAACAATAATAAATCATGATCAAATATATTTGACTGGTCATATGTGCCTAGATCTTTCCCCACCACATGATGCTTGCCAACTAGAGAATAATTGAGGTTGAAATGAGAATTCATACTATTGACTCTTTGCATAAAAGTAAATACTGAAAAGTAAAAGATAGGCCCTTCACAGAGGGAAGCAGAGGTTGTCATGCGCTTTTTATTTGGATGCCCAAGCTCTTAATGCAAAGGAACGTCACGTTATATTGCCCCTTATGATAGCAACCTTTATTATTCAGTCCGTCGCTTTTATTACTTTGCCATCACAAGTTCGTACAATGCTCAATTTTCCCTTACAATAAAAGATCAAACATATTTAGGAGCAATTTTTATTGCTTTATGCACCGATGACAACTTACTTGAAGGATCTTATTCAATCCATAGGTAGGTATGGTGGACACTCATGGCAAGAAACTGGGTTTAAAGATTTTTGGATGCACAAGTAGTATCTCTACTTAGTACGAATTTTTGGCTAGCAAAAGATCCTAGGCAAACACCACATGTTGGAGGATCCATAACAATATAACTTCTATGCAAATATACACAACCATAACTCATTACGTTGTCTTCCTTGTCCAACTTCAACTAATTTGCTCAAGTTTGAAAATAATTAATGGGTATTCACAATCATAGAAGATGTCCAAGATAATATATTTATATGTGAAAGTTCTCTTCCTTATACTAATCATTCATGAATTGCTTGTATGACCAATATTGTGATTGTCAAGCTTCAAAAGATTTCACTTTCTAAACCCAATGTGAAGTTACCACTAGGCATGATATAATTTCAACTTCATGAAATTCAATTCATTCAACAATTTACTCATAGGATATAAGTGAAGCACAAGAGTAAATGACAAGCTACTCCAAAAAGATATAAGTGAAGATCAAGCTAGTACTTAAGTAAATGGGTAGCCATTTGAGGACTCTCTCTTATTAAAAAAACTTTCAGATCTAAGTATTTTATTAAAACAGCAAGCAAGACAAACTAAAATGACATTCTAAGAAAAGCACACATCATGTGAAGAAGCGAAAACTTAGGCTCAACCGATACTAACCGATAATTGTTGATGAAGAAATGTGGGATGCCTACCGGGGCATCCCCAAGCTTAAATGCTTGAGACTTCTTGAAATATTAACTTGGGATGCCTTGGTCATCCCCAATCTTGAGCTCTTGTGTCTTCTTCATTCTTCTCATAACACGGTTTCCCTAATTCTTAAAAACTTCATCCACACAAAACTCAACAAGAACTCGTGAGATAAGTTAGTATAAATCAATGCATAACATTATCATTATCTACTGTAGCAAAACACTAAAATTATTATTTAAAATTTCATACTAAATGCCTCTGCATATTTAATACTCCTATCCTCAAATAGAATCATTAAACAAGCAAACATATGCAAACAATGCAAACATAACAGCAATCTGTCTAAACAGGACAGTCTGTAAAGAGTGCAATATTCATCATACTTCCCTAACTCCAAAAATTCTAAAAAATTACCACACTGTATAAAATTGATATATATTACTATGAAAAAAAATTCAACCTTTTATCACATTCTTAATTTTCTAGAGAATTTTTGCAACAGCAATAAACTTTCTGTTTTGAAACAGCAACTCATATACTTGCAAAATAAGCATGGAAAAGGCTATACTTGGCATTTTTATTGAAGTAAAAGATGCAAAACATTATTATAGATAACAGCAAGAAAATACTAATAAAATGAAATGATGCTCCAAGCAAAACACATATCATGTGACGAATGAAAACATAGCTCCAAGTGAGGTTACCGATAATGTTGGAGACGAAAGAGGGGATGCCTTCCGGGGCATCCCCATACTTAGTTGCTTGGATCTTCCTTGAATATTACCTTGGGGGTGCCTTGGGAATCCCCAAGATTAGGGTCTTGTCACTCCTTATTCTCCTCATATCGATATCTCACCCAAAACTTGAAAACTTCAATCACACAAAACTTAACGGAACTTCGTGAGATGGGTTAGTATGATAAAGACAAATCATTCACTTTGGTACTGTCAAAGAAAAGATTCATAATTGTTCTCACACAATGCCTACTTTACTATAAAATTTACACAATTTATAATAAGCAATATAAGCCATGGAAACCATAAAACAAGCAAACTATGCATTGCAAACAGAATCTGTCAAAAACAGAACAGTACATAAAGATCTGAATTAAGGTCATACTTCTGTAACTACAGAAATTCTGAAAAATTAGAAAAACGTAGAAAATTTGTATACCCATAAACTGTAAAAAATTCATAATTTTTACACGTTCCAATAAAAGACAGAAATTTCTGCACTGGACGCAAAAGTTTCTGTTTTTGCACAGAATCAAGTCAACTATCATCCACACTATCCCAAAGGCTTTACTTGGCACTTTATTGAAACAAAAGCTATAAAACAAGATCACTACAGTATCCTAACCATGTGAACACACAAAAACAGTAGGTAAAAGTGTTGGGTTGTCTCCCAACAAGCGCTTTTCTTTAATGTCTTTTAGCTAGGCATGATGATTTCAATGATGCTCACATAAAAGATAAGAACCGAAACACAAAGAGAGCATCATGAAGCATATGACTAGCACATTTAAGTCTAACCCACTTCCTATGCATAGGGATTTTGTGAGCAAATAATTTATGGGAGCAAGAATCAAATAAAATAGGAAGGCAAAACAAGTATAACTTCAAAACTTTCAACACATAGAGAGGAAACTTGATATTATTGCAATATGTAAAAGCATATGTTCCTCTCTCATAATAATTTTCAGTAGCATCATGAATGAATTCAACAATATAGCTATCACATAAAGCATTCTTTTCATGATCCACAAGCATAGAAATTTTATTACTCTCCACATAAGCAAACTTATTCTCATGAATAGTAGTGGGAGCAAACTCAACAAAATAACTATCATGAGATTGAAAATTAAAATCATGATGACAAGTATCATGGTTATCATTATTCTTTATGGCATACATGTCATCACCATAATCATCATAGATAGGAGGCATGCTATCATCATAATAAATTTTCTCATCAAAACTTGGGGGACTAAAAATATCATCTTCATCAAACATAGCATCCCCAAGCTTGTGGCTTTGCATATCATTAACATCATGGATATTCAAAGAATTCATAATAGCAACATTGCAATCATGCTCATCAATTATGCCAAACATTTTATTTAATTCTTTTTCTATCAATTGAGCACAATTTTTCTTTCCATCATTTTCACGGAAGACATTATAAATATGAATAATATGAGACCACCTCAATTCCATTTTTTTTTGTACTTTTATTTTTATAAATCAAACTAGTGATAAAACAAGAAACTAAAAGATCCGATTGCAAGATCTAAAGATATACCTTCAAGCACTCACCTCCCCGGCAACGACGCCAGAAAAGAGCTTGATGTCTACTACGCAACTTTATTCTTGTAGACTCGTGTTGGGCCTCCAAGCGCAGAGTTTTGTAGGACAGTAGCAATTTTCCCTCAAGTGGATGACCTAAGGTTTATCAATCCGTGGGAGGCATAGGATGAAGATGATCTCCCTCAAACAACCCTGCAACCAAATAACAAAAAAGTCTCTTGTGTCCCCAACACACCCAATACAATGGCAAATTGTATAGGTGCACTAGTTCGGCGAAGAGATGGTGATAAAAGTGTAATATGGATGGTAGAAATATATTTTTATAATCTGAAAATAAAAAAAATAGCAAGGTAGCAATTGGTAAAACAGAGCACAAACGGTATTGCAATGCTTGAAAATGAGGCCTAGGGTCCGTACTTTCACTAGTGCAATCTCTCAACAATGCTAATCTAACTGGATCACATAACCATCCCTCAACGTGCGATGAAGAATCACTCCAAAGTTCTTATCTAGCGGAGAACATAAGAAGAAATTGTTTGTAGCTATTCTTTCCGATCGATCTACCCAAGAGTTCGTACTAAAATAACACCAAGTTATTCTTTCCGATCGATCTATCAAGAGTTCGTACTAAAATAACACGTAGCTATTCTTTCTGATCGATCTATCAAGAGTTCGTACTAAAATAACACCAAAGCAAATTCAGATTCATAATACTCAATCCAACACAAAGAACCTCAAAGAGTACCCCAAGATTTCTACCAGAGAAACAAGGATGAAAACGTGCATCAACCCCTATGCATAGATTACCCCAATGTCACCTCAGGAATCCGCGAGTTGAGTGCCAAAACATATATCAAGTGAATCAATATAATACCCCATTGTCACCACGGGTATTCATATGCAAGACATATATCAAGTGCTCTCAAATCCATAAAAGTATTCAATGCAATAAAACGAAATCTCAAAGGGAAAACTCAATTCATCACAACAAGATAGAGATGGGAAAACACCATATGATCCAACTATATTAACAAAGCCCGCGATACATCAAGATCGTGACATCTCAAGAACACGAGAGAGAGAGAGAGAGAGAGAGATTAAACACATAGCTACTGGTACAAACCCTCAGCCCCGAGGGTGGACTACTCCCTCCTCATCATGGTGGCCGCCGGGATGATGAAGATGGCCACCGGTGATGATTTTTTCCTCCGGCAGGGTGCCAGAACGGGGTCTAGATTGGTTTTTCGTGGCTACAGAGGCTTGCGGCGATGGAACTTCTGATCTAGGGTTACCCTTGATGGTTTCTCTATTTATAGGAATTTTTGGCGTTGGTTTCACGCTAAGATGGGCCTTGAGGTAAGCACAACCCACCGGGGCACGGGCAAGGGCCCAGGCGCGCCCCGGTGTCTTGTGCCCTACTCCTTCACCTTCTGGTCCTTCCACAAAGCTTCGTGGGTCTCTTTTGTTCCAAAAAAAATTGTCAAAAAGTTTCAGTTCATTTGGAGAACTTTCATTTCTGCACAAAAAACAACACCACGGTAGTTCTGCTGAAAACAGCGTCAGTCCGGGTTAGTTCCATGCAAATCATACCAAAACCATATAAAATTGTTGTAAACATGGCATGAATACTTCATAAATTATAGATACGTTGGAGACGTATCAGATTGCAAGATAATAAAGAATATGAAAATAAAAGTTAGGTGCTGTTTTACTAAAAGAACAATTAAGTTAGTATAGCGAGTATGGAAAAGTAGTGGTAGGAATTGTGAAATTGTCCATAAGCAATTTGGCTAAGTTACTAGACCGGTAGCAAGTTTTTTTATGTGGGAGAGGCCGCTGCTAGCATGTCATCCCTTACTTGGAATTTTATGCACTTATGATTGAAACTATTAGTAAGCATCCGCAACTACTAAAGTTCCTTAAGGTAAAACCCAACCATAGCATTAAGATATATTGGCCCCCCTTCAATCCTGTATGAATCCATTTCTATGGTAGGAAGAACTTTCCGTCATTCTTGCCCTTCAATGCATAGTCCTATCAACATACAACTAACCCTATGGTGTGATCCACATGCGCGCTCATATAATGTGCACCAAAGGACAACAACATAACCACAAGCAATTTAAACCAATCATAACAATTCACCGATTACCCATAGGACAACAAAAATCTACTCAAACATCATAGGATGACAACACATCATTGGATAATAATATGAAGCATAAAGCACCATGTTCAAGTAGGGGGTACAGCGGGTTGCAAGAGAGTGGACCGCTGAATATAGATGAGGGAAGGTGTGGAGGTGTTGATGAAGATGACAGTGTTATTGGAGTAGATCGCCGTCACATGATGATTGCCCCGACGGTGTTTCGGCGCCACCGGGAGAGAGGGAGAGAGATTCCCCTCCTTCTTCTTATTCCTTGGCCTCCCCCCTGGATGGGAGGAGCGTTTCCCCTCTGGTCCTTGGCCACCATGGCTCCCGGCGGGCAGGAGCTCCTTCGAGATTGGATCTCTTTCTCTCTGTCTCTTATGTTTTGCGTTCATGTTTTCTGGCCCTTCATCGTTTTTTATATTCTCGGAGATCCGTAACTCTGATTGGGCTGAAATTTTGAGGGGATTTTTTATCCATAAATTATCTTTCCTGTGGTGAAAGAAGGGTCCCAACTGACTTACGGAGGAGCCACGAGCCTGCTAGGCGCGCCCTTTGAGCTCGTGGGCCCCTCGAGCATCGTACCGCATTGATTCTTTTTGCCCAAATCAAATATATTCCAAAATAAATCTCCATAAAAAATTTATCGCATTTGGACTTCGTTTGATATGGATTTTCCGCAAAACAAAAAACATGCAACAAACAAGAACTGACATTGGGCATTGGATCAATATGTTAGTCCAAGAAAATCATATAAATTGTTGCCAAAAGTATGTAAAAGTTCTAGAATATTGGCATGAAATAATCAAAAATTATAGATACGACGGAGACGTATCACACACCTCCCACGAAGCCATCGCGCCAAGGCCAAGTAGAAGCCACCGCATTCCTTGTCGTCGGTCAGAAGAACTAGCAAGCTAGATCCTCCCGAGCCTCGTCAAACATGGTGCCCTCCGCGCAGCACCACTACGCAACCGCCGCACTCCATGCAGCCCGCCACCCCTCGTCGGATCCACGCTGGAGACTAGGGTCCCCAACCAGGGCAGACCGACAACAGAGCCATAAATGGTCGAAGATGGCCAGATCTGGTGAGCCGCATATCCAACGACTAGCTCCAACACGAGCTCGCATAGGTGGAAAAGGGGGGTCGACACCCCACCTAGACCTATCGGAAGGGAGCCACCATGAGACACAGAGAAACATGATGCGTAGAGGCCACGAGAGGGTCGAGCATCTCCCACCACGAGGGCGCACCAACCACGCAAGGAAATGTCCCACCCCTGCTGCCTGTCGGTTGGGCTTAGCCCGCCAGCGCCCTCCGGTGGCGGCGAGGGAGGAGGAAGCAGGGGGCGATGGTGTCTAGGGTTCTGCCTAAGCCACCACCAGGAGCGATGTGGGCGTGGGGTACTGACTGGTTTTTTCAGTCTTATGCTTCTCAATCCATTATGAATGTGTCAACATAGTCCTGAAACTTCAAAAGTGTATATTTTGGTCCAATTTTTTTTTAAAGTCATTCATCGAACGATTCTAAGATGTTTGAGTTAGCTCTGACATGCTCGTGTGGCACATTGATCATGACCACTTTGATAGGTTTAAAAAAAAATCTTATAAATATATTGTATGTAACAGAGCAAGGACGTATGCAGTAGGCTAGTGGGTTCTCAAAACAATGATGTTGTAACTGGCCACCTACATAAGGAGCAACCATGGTTGATAGTGCAATATCCCGGGGGAACATTCTTTGTAGGGAGCCCGGAAGTAGTCCTGGCAAGGGGCCCAGAAGGGCCACCAAGGAGCTGGTGATACGTCTCCAATGTATCTATAATTTTTGATTGTTTCATGCTATTATCATACTACTTTTACATATTTTTGGCATGAATTTATATTATTTTTCTGGACTAGCCTATTAATCTAGTGCCCAGTGTTAGTTCCTATTTTTTTGCATGTTTTTTATTTCACAGAAAAATCATATCTAGGAAGGTCCAAAGTCCAAACACGATAAAAATTTACGGTGATTTTTTGTGGAATATATCTGATTTTTGGGCGCAAGAATCAACACATGACGAGGCCCATGGGCCCCACAAGTCTAGGGGCTCCCCCTAGGGGCCTGGGGGCCTGGCTTGTGGGCGATCCGAGAAGCTTCTGGAGCTCTCCTTCTGAAAGTTTAACTAATCCCCAGGTGGTTTTGGTAATTCATAACAACATATGCATCATTTAACTAATGCCTATTCAAAGAATATTTTAGGAAAGTTCAATTTAGGTATGGCTATGGGATGTGAATGTGTACCCCTCAAAATGCAAAGGACATGGATTTCCAAAAGTTTCAAGACTCTACATTTTCTTTAAGTGATCCAAGATCACATTGAGTGCATATGAAAGCCAATACTATTAAAAGGGAATGAGGTTTTGATCATGGACTATTTGCTCAAGTGCTTAGTGAAAGTGCTAGTTATCAACTAGAAGGGGGGTGAATAGGTTATTTTTATGAATGCCTTCGAAGATGCGGAAGCGAAATAGTAACTAAACAGGGCACAACGAAGGATAAGCCACACTAGGCACGCTAAAATGTATAACAACAATAGAAGTGATACGAGAAGACAAACAACAACTAGGTAGAACAAAGTAGTATAGGAAGATAGTGAGAAGACAAAGATACAATCAGAGGGAATGTCTTCACACAATGTCTTCGAATAGAACAAGCATGCAATGGCTTCATGAAACTAAATTGTAAGTTAAGGAGTGAGGTGATAGAACCAGTAGCTCGCTGAAGACAATCGATTTGTTGGACCAGTTCCAGTTGCTGTGACAACTGTACGTCTAGTTAGGGAGGTTGAGATTGAACTCAAAAGACCACGTCTTCACCTTATTCCCCTTAACCTAAGACATGTAGATATTGCCCAATCACTCAAGTAAGTCTTCAAGGTAGACTTCCAAACCTTCACAAACTTTGTTCACCAGCAATCTACAATGACTCTTGGATGCTCAGAACACGACGCCTAACCGACTGGAAGATCACAGTCTTCAAGTGTAACAAGTCCTCGGTTCACATGAAACAGAAAGACTTCAGTGATGCTCAAAACACTTTGGGCTCTAGGTGTTTTGGGTTTGTCCTTGCAAGGATTCTCTCAAAGGCTTCGGATCGAGGTGGGTTGCTCTCAAACGATAAAAGCCGTGCACTAACTCTGAGCAGCCACCAACTTATGGTGGAGGGGGTGGGATATTTATAGCCTGGAGGCAACCCGACATGATATGTACAAAATGACCCTGGGTCAGTGGACAACTGACACGTGTCCAACGGTCGGATTTCAAACACACGCGGCAACTTGACTTGGGCTCCAAGTAAAGCTGACTCGACCAACTCTGGTAGAGATTTTCTCTCATTGTCTTCACTCGAAGACATTGGATTTTAGGTTGAGCATCACGTTAGTTCTTCGACTTTGTTTACCTCGACCCCACTTAACAGTGCAGTGGTTCCTATGACCCAGGAAAGAAGAAAATGAAACTACCAAAAGACTATGTCTTCGCGCTCCATTATCTTCAAGCGAATGTCTTCACGTGACATTATCTTCAACATGAAGGTCTTCGCAAACCACCATTGTCTTCATACATTTTAGGGGTCATCTTCGATGGGTAAACCGAATCAGTAGTGACTTCTACCTGTGTTCTCCTGTGAATCTCACAAACACATTAGTCTCACAACCATGTTTGTCGTCAATACTCCAAAACCAACTAGGGGTGGCACTAGATGCACTTACAATCTCCCCCTTTTTGCTTATTGACGACAAACTGGTTGAGATTTTCAACAGGGATTAAAATATGTAAAAGTTAAGGTACGTGGTCATTGGCTTCATGAATATGGAGGGGCTCCCCCTCAAGATGTGCATATAAGTGATTTTGCTTTTGAATGCAAATGCACATGGCAGGTTTCACTTTGTGGAGATCTCCCTCTTTTCATGAAGTCAAATCACAATGCATATTAAAATACTTTGAAGATAATGTCATGCACAATGAGAAATGGGTGTCTGCAGAATGACTTCAAGCACACAAAATTTAAGTTAGGCAACGCGCAAGAAACAGAAGTGGCAAATGTAGCAGGCGTCCATCAGGACTTAAGTTTACAACCCAAAGTAGCCGATGTTCATGAACGGGAGTTGCAAACTTAACAAAAATAACAAAGGCCCAGCCCAAAATGCCCGCTTGAAGACTATCAACTCATATGCTTCTCCCCCTCTGTCATCAGATGACCCAAAAGGAATGAATACATAGAGCGTCTAAGCGTTCCCGGAAGGCGGTGGTGAAGATGTTGGTGCAACCGGGTCGATGTTGGTGTTGGGCAATGCAGAAGGGACTGACGTACCATCTCGATGCAGTGAAGTCAAATCTCGAGAAGTGGCATCATCTTCTTCATCAATAACCCGAGCATGAGCGATGGGTGCTAATGAAGAGTAATATGAATCTTCAATAGATGGCGTAGCACGCCACTTCTCAGTTTCTGGGGGCCTCAAGCCAAACTTGAAGCTTTCCTTGAAGCCATCGACATCAAGGTCATCTTTAGAGCATAGTAGTGTGAGGCTCTTCCAAGCATGACAATTGGCTTCATGAGCGACAAACGTATTTTTGGTGGAGAGATTTCTGATGTGATTAATGTCAGTGAGAAGACTTTGCATCTGACGCTTCATCCAGTCGTGATGCTTATTATGTTTCCGATGTAGAGAAACGAGAAGTTCTCTGCCAATCATAGTGCATGCACGCTTCTGAGGCCTTTGGGGTACTGTGCTGGTGGTTGCGTCAGTATTTGCTCGATGAGGCTGACGAATTTAACCAATAAGCAAACCAGAAGCAACCGTATTGGGAACATGAATTGCTTCAAGATGGCCTGAGAAGCTTTGATGTGCAGAATTGTCATCAGCAATTGAAGTCTTATCTGCCTGGGGATAAATAACTTCATGAGGAACATCAACTTCAGGCAGGAAGATATGATGGTTGCGGGCTGAAGCTTGATATTGCACAGTAGAGTGAAGCTTAATCAGTCGCATAATCTATGGCGCATATAATTTGAGGCCAAATTCAATGCTGTCGGAGGAACGACGATCTATTGGACCAGTGAGGCCCCTTTGCAGTTCCGCTTGGGAGGTCGACGAGCACGGAGAGCAAATCCAAGAGTATACGCTCGAGGTTTTCTCAGGTTCGGGCCGCTGTGGAGGCGTAAAAACCTACTCATGTTCTTGGGTGGTTTGACTTGGAGCACAAGTTACAAGCGCAGCTTGCCCGAAAGATGTGTGCAAGGTGCAGCTATTGTGTAAGCATGTGTGAAATGTCGACCCGTGCCAAGGTAGCCACGGGCCTCCTTTCATAGACAAAAAGGAGTTCACCACAGTGGCAACATGGTCATTACATGTATGTGAATAGTGGCCCCAATGCTATCCAACCTAATCCTGTCGAACTAGGACAGGGCATTTAATGCGTCGTGAGTTGATAGCAATCCTTTGGCAAAAGGCGTCTCTCCTTCCGTGTTGTCGACGTGGATGAGCCTATCTCCTTGACACGTCCATGAGACGGGTGTCAATAAAGTTGATCTGCATGTGACATGCTGACACGCGTCCTGATGTGTTGGGGAACGTTGCATGCAAAACAAAAAAAAATCTACGCACACGCAAGATCTATCCATGGAGATGCACAGCAATGAGAGGGGAGAGTATGTCTACGTACCCTCGTATACCGTTTAGAGAAAGCGTTTATTAACGCGGTTGATGTAGTCAAACTTCTTCGCGATCCAACCGATCAAGTACCGAACGTACGGCACCTCCGCGTTCAGCACACGTTCAGCTCGATGACGTCCTCGCCTTCTTGATCCAGCAAGAATGGCGAACTAGTAGATGAGTTCCGGCAACATGACGGTGTGGTGACGGCGATGGTGAACTCGTTCCCGCAGGGCTTCGCCGAGCACTGTGAAGAAACTGGACGGAGGACTAAATTGTGGAGAGGGGCGCCACACACGGCTAAGAGATTGTCGTTGGTTTTGTGTGGCGCCCCCTCCCTCATATATATATAGGTGCGGGAGGGGAGGCATCCAGGAGGCACCCCAAGGGTGGCCGGCTAGCCCCCTTGGGCTCCTGCCCTCTAGCGCCCCCTTCCTTGTATGCCTGCGGGGGGAAGGCAGGAGGAGGTGGCCCCCCTTCCTTCCTCCTAGGTGGAGGGAAGGAAAGAGGGGCTAGCCCTCCCCCTTTTCCATCCCTAGGGCTGGTGGCCAAGGGAAGGGGCGCGCCAGCCCCTTGTGGGCTGGTGTGTTCCCCCCTCTTGGCCCATAAGGCCCATTAACCTCCCGGGGCTTCCCGGAACCCCTTCCGGTGATCCGATGACTACCCGATAAACTCCGAAACCTTTCCGGTGTCCAAATGGCATCATCCTATATATCAATATTTACCTCCAGACCATTCTGGAGCTCCTCGTCATGTCCGTGATCTCATCCGGGACTCCGAACAACATTCGGTCACCAAATCACATAACTCATATAATACTATACCGTCAATGAACGTTAAGCGTGCGGACCCTACGGGTTCGAGAATGATGTAGACATGACCGAGACGCCTCTCCTATCAATAACCAATAGCGGAACCTAGATGCCCATATTGGTTCCTACATATTCTACGAAGATCTTTATCGGTCGAACCTTTATGACAACATACGTAATTCCCTTTGTGTGTCGGTATGTTACTTGCCCGAGATTCGATCGTCGGTATCTTCATACCTAGTTCAATCTCGTTACCGGCAAGTCTCTTTACTCATTTCATAATGCATCATCTCATAACTAACTCCTTAGTCACTTTGCTTGCAAGCTTCTTGTGATGTGTATTACCGAGAGGGCCCAGAGATACCTCTCCGATACACGGAGTGACAAATCATAATCTCGATCCATGCCAACTCAACAGGCACCTTCGGAGATACCTGTAGAGCAACTTTATGATCACCCAGTTACGTTGTGATGTTTGATAGCACACAAGGTATTCCTCCGGTATCCGGGAGTTGCATGATCTCATAGTCGAAGGAATATGTATTTGACATTAAGAAAGCAATAGCAATAAACTGAACGATCATATGCTAAGCTAACGGATGGGTCTTGTCCATCACATCATTCTCCAAATGATGTGATCCCGTTATCAAGTGACAACACATGTCCATGGTTAGGAAACCTTAACCATCTTTGATCAACGAGCTAGTCTAGTAGAGGCTTACTAGGGACACAGTATTTGTTTATGTATCCACACATGTATTTAAGTTTCTGATCAATACAATTCTAGCATGAATAATAAACCTTTATCATGAATAAGGAAATATAATAATAACAACTTTATTATTGCCTCTAGGGCATATTTCCATCAGTCTCCCATTTGCACTAGAGTCAATAATCTAGATTACATTGTAATGAATCTAACACCCATGGAGTCTGGTGCTGATCATGTTTTGCTCGCGGAAGAGGCTTAGTCAACGGGTCTGCTACATTCAGATCTGTATGTATTTTGCAAATTTCTATGTCTCCATCCTTGACCTTTTCACGAATGGAGTTGAAGCGTCTCATGATGTGTTTTGTCCTCTTGTGAAACCTGGATTCCTTCGTTAAGGCAATTGCTCCAGTGTTGTCACAAACGATTTTCATTGGACCCGATGCACTAGGTATTACACCCAGATTGGATATGAACTCCTTCATCCAACTCCTACATGTGATGCTTCCGAAGCAGCTATGTACTCTGCTTCACACGTAGATCCCGCCATGACGCTCTGCTTGGAACTGCACCAACTGACAGCTCCACCATTCAATATAAATACGTATCCGGTTTGTGACTTAGAGTCATCCGGATCAGTGTCGAAGCTGGCATCGACGTAACCATTTACGATGAGCTCTTCGTCACCTCCATAAATGAGAAACATATCCTTGGTCCTTTTTAGGTACTTTACGATGTTCTTGACCACTGTCCAGTGATCCACTCCTGGATTACTTTGGTACCTCCCTGCCAAACTTATGGCAAGGCACACATCAGGTCTGGTACACACCATAGCATACATGATAGAACCTATGGCTGAGGCATAGGGAATGACTTCCATTTTCTCTCTATCTTCTGCAGTGGTTGGGCTTTGAGTCTGACTCAATTTCACACCTTGTAACACAGGCAAGAACCCTTTCTTTGATTGATCCATTTTGAACTTCTTCAAAACTTTGTCAAGGTACGTGCTTTGTGGAATTCCTATTAAGCGTCTTGATCTATCTCTATAGATCTTGATGCCCAATATATAAGCAGCTTCACCGAGGTCTTTCATTGAAAAATTCTTATTCAAGTATCCTTTTATGCTATCCAGAAATTCTATATCATTTCCAATCAACAATATGTCATCCACATATAATATCAGAAATGCTATAGAGCTCCCACTCACTTTCTTATAAATACAGGCTTGACGTAAGTCTGTATAAAACCATATGCTTTGATCACCTCATCAAAGCGTATATTCCAACTTCGAGATGCTTGCACCAGTCCATAGATGTATCACTGGAGCTTGCACACTTTGTTAGCACCTTTAGGATCGACAAAACCTTCTGGTTGCATCATATACAACTCTTCTTTAAGAAATCCATTAAGGAATGCAGTTTTGACGTCCATTTGCCAGATTTCATAATTATAAAATGTGACAATTGCTAACATGATTCGGACAAACTTAAGCATCGCTACGGGTGAGAAAGTCTCATCGTAGTCAACCCCTTTAATTTGTCGAAAACCTTTTGCGACAAGTCGAGCTTTGTAGATAGTGACATTACCATCAGCGTCTGTCTTCTTCTTGAAGATCCATTTATTCTCAATGGCTTGCCGATCATCGGGCAAGTCCACCAAAGTCCATACTTTGTTCTCATACATGGATCCTATCTCAGATTTCATGGCCTCAAGCCATTTATCGGAATCTAGGCTCATCATAGCTTCTTCATAGTTCGTAGGTTCGCCATTGTCGGATTCAGGGCTCCGCAGACCCAAGAAAGGTTCGAACTCTGGGGCGTGTGCGAAGAACTCAACCTATCTAGCCAACCAGCTCGTCGCCCTACGGCCTAGCTTGAGGAACAAGGAAGAAGATGAACACGACAGTTTACCCAGGTTCGGGCCACCTTGCGGTGTAAGACCCTACTCCTGCTTTGTGGTGGATTTGCCTCACGAGGGGCTGAGGATGAACAAGTACAAGGGATGAACAACCTCGCGAGGTCTGCTCTGGTGAGGGTGGAAAGGATCCGATCCCAGGGGGTTCGTCCTGCTCTACGGTGGTGGCTAGCCTATATTTATAGTGGCCTTGGTCCTCTTCCCAAAATGTAGGCGGGAAGGGATTCCACAACGGCCAATTTGAAAGGGGACAAGTAGTACATCTTATCCTGACGAAAGGTGGTCTTCGCCTGCAAAGCTTCTAGCGTGACGCTGCGGTGGGCTTGGTGATGAAATCCGTCCTGCCATCCTGGTGGTCTTGGTCTCATTGCACAGGAATGGAAACCTTTGCCTGAGTCCTCGGGAACCCACGCCTGCACTTGCCTCCTTAGCACCAAAGAGGAAACTGTCTCCTCTGCGCCCGCCTGGCCCTGGTCGTCATGGCTTGCGTCACCGCAACCTCATGAGATTTGGGCACCTGCATAGGAATCTCCGCTCCTCAGGAGGCAGCCTGGGGAGGCCGCTCCCTCGGGAGGTCTTGGCGTCGTCTCCCTCGCGAGGCTTGGCCCTTCATGAGGGTCTTGTCTTGGTAGTCTTGTAGATGGGCCGTACCAGGCCATCGATGAAGCCACGCCATGGGCTGCAGGCAGGTAAGTCTGGGTACCCTGCTTCCCAGAACGCCGATAGTAGCCCCCGGGACCAAGGCGCACTTGGACTTGGCTCCGAGGCGAAGCCAGAGGGCAAGGGCGAAGCACCGCGGGCCCCAATCGCCTGCGGACCAGGCTGACGCGTGGCACTTGATGGGACGTGGGCGTCTCCACTTCCCCATGCCGCCTTGGCAACTGCTCGACTTGACAACTACCTGGTGCATGCAAAAAGGCCATCATTGCTTGGGGCGTGAGAGGTCGGCGGTTAGCCTTCCTTCGCCTATAAATGGGAGAGGGGGGCGGAGCCCCCAGCTCATCTTCATCTTCTTGCCGCTCGCTCCTTCTTATTCTTCGTTTCGCCATCTTGCCAGAGCATCCATGGCACCAGTGAGGAGGTTCTCGGCCACCGAGAAGGGAAAGGCCCCACAAGAGGGACCAGGCTCGCCGTCGCCCAAGAGGGGCCGCGGCCGTCCCCGCAAGCACGCTGCGACGCCAGCGATGGCTCCCCGAGGGCGTAGGCGCACCCCTTCGAAGGCTGGCGCCGCCTCCGACAGTCATGGGGGCGCTCCCTCCCGCGGTGGGGGCTCCTGCGGCCGGGGTGGCCGTGGCTAAGGAGGAAGGCATGCTGCAGCCATTTGGCCACCGTGCCCGTGATCCCATTCGGCCGATGCACCCTCGGAGTTTGTGGTGTGGGCGGAGAGGCCCGCGGGCGTCTGGTTCCAGCTCCCACGCTTCCTCCCGGGCGCGCTGCCGGTCGGGGGACCTGGCGGCCTCTGGTTGTAGGCCGATGGCTGCTGCAGCAGGGCCTCGTGGGTGGAGGTCGAGGTCACCCCCGCCGGCAACGTGTTCCTGAACCGCGGGTGGCAGCCGTTTGCTCGCGCACGCGGCCTGCAGGGGAGGTGTACCTGTTGGGAATCGTTGCATGGAAAAAACAAAAAAAATCTACGCACACGCAATGATCTATCCATGGAGATGCATAGCAATGAGGGGGAGAGTGTGTCTACGTACCCTCGTAGACCGTAAGCGGAAGTGTTTCACAACGCGGTTGATGTAGTCGAACTTTCTTCGTGCTCCACTGATCGAGTACCGAACGTACGGCACCTCCGAGTTCTGCACACGTTCAGCTCGGTGACGTCCCTCACCTTCTTGATCCAGCAAGACGTCGAGGTAGTAGATGAGTTCCGTCAGCACGACGGCGTGGTGACGGTGATGGTGAAGTGATCTCCGCAGGGCTTCACCTAAGCACTACGAAAATATGACCGAGGTAGTAAACGGTGGAGGGGGGCGCCGCACACGGCTAAGACAATGTTGTGTCCTTGTGTGGCGCCCCCTCACCACATATATATAGGTGGGAGGGGAGGAGGCAGCCCCTAGGGCGCCCCAAGAGACTTGGCGGCAGCCCTAGGGCTGCTGCCTTGCCCTGCGCCCCCCTTTCCTTATATGAAGAAGGGGGAAGGAAAGAGGGGGGGGGGGGGGAGGGAAGGAAGGGGGAGTCCTACTCCACACTTTCCTTTCCCTCCCCTCTTTCCTTCTCCTCCTCATAGGCCGGCCTCTATAGGGGGCACACCATCCCCTTGTGGGCTGGTGTGTTCCCTCTCCTGGCCCATAAGGCCCATATCTTTGCCGGGGGTGCCCGAAACTCCTTTCCGGTGACCTGATAAGTACCCAGTATCCTCCGTAACACTTCTGGTGTCCGAATACCATCATCCTATATATCATTCTTTACCACTCGACCATTTTAAGACTCCTCGTTATGTCCGTGATCTCATTCGGGACTCCGAACAACATTCGGTCACCAAATCACATAACTCATATAATACTATATCATCATCGAACATTAAGCGTGCGGACCCTACGGGTTCGAGAACTATGTAGACATGCCCGAGACACCTCTCCGGTCAATAACCAATAGCGGAACCTGGATGCTCATATTGTCTCCCACATATTCTACGAAGATCTTTATCGGTCGAACAGTTATGACAACATACGTAATTCCCTTTGTCAATCAGTATGTTACTTGCCCGAGATTCGATCGTCGGTATCTTCATACCTAGTTCAATCTTGTTACCGGCAAGTCTCTTTACTTGTTCCATAATACATCACCTCATGACTAACTCCTTAGTCATTTTCTTGCAAGCTTATGATGTGTATTACCGAGAGGGCCTAGAGATACCTCTCCGAAATTCGGAGTGACAAATCCTAATCTCGATCTATGCCAACTCAACAAACACCTTCGGAGATACCTGTAGAGCATCTTTATGATCACCCAGTTACGTTGTGACATTTGATAGCACACAGAGTATTCCTCCGGTATCCGGGAGTTGCATAATCTCATAGTCGAAGGAATATGATTTGACATGAATAAAGCAATAGCAATAAAACTGAACGATCATTATGCTTAGCTAACGGGTGGGTCTTGTCCATCACATCATTCTCCTAATGATGTGATCCCGTTATCAAATGACAACACATGTCCATGGTTAGGAAACCTTAACCATCTTTGATCAACGAGCTAGTCTAGTAGAGGCTTACTAGGGACACGGTATTTGTTTATGTATTCACACATGTATTTAAGTTTTCGATCAATACAATTCTAGCATGAAATAAACCTTTATCATGAATAAGGAAATATAAAATAACAACTTTATTATTGCCTCTAGGGCATATTTCCTTCAGTCTCCCACTTGCACTAGAGTCAATAATCTAGTTCACATTGCCATGTGATTTAACACTAATAGTTCACATCGTCATGTGATTTAACACCCATAGTTCACATCACCATGTGACCAACACCCAAAGGGTTTACTAGAGTCAATAATCTAGTTCACATTGCTATCTGATCAACACCCAAAGAGTACTAAGGTGTGATCATGTTTTGCTTGTGAGAGAAGTTTAGTCAACGGGTCTGTCACATTCAGATCCGTATGTATATTTGCAAATTTTTATGTCTACAATGCTCTACATGGTGCTACTCTAGCTAATTGCTCCCACTTTCAATATGTATCCAGATTGAGACTCAGAGTCATCTGGATCGGTGTAAAAGCTTGCATCGACGTAACTCTTTACGACGAACTCTTTATCACCTCCATAACCGAGAAATATTTCCTTAGTCCTATAAGAATAATTTTGACGGCTGTCTAGTGATCTACTCCTGGATCACTATTGTACCCCCTTGCCAAACTCATGGCAAGGTACACAACAGGTTTGGTACACAACATGGCATACTTTATAGAACCTATGGCTGAGGCATAGGGAATGACTTTCATTCTCTCTCTATCTTCTGCCGTGATCGGGCTTTGAGTCTTACTCAATTTCACACCTTGCAACATAGCAAGAACCCTTTCTTTGGCTGATCCATTTTGAACTTCTTCAAAACTTTATCAAGGTACGTGCTTTGTGAAAGTCCTATTAAGCGTCTCGATCTATCCCTATAGATCTTGATGCATAATATATAAGCAGCTTCACCGAGGTCTTTCATTGAAAAATTCTTATTCAAGTATCCTTTTATGCTATCCAGAAATTCTATATCATTTCCAATCAACAATATGTCATCCACATATAATATCAGAAATGCTATAGAGCTCCCACTCACTTTCTTGAAAATTCAGGCTTCACCGAAAGTCTGTATAAAACCATATGCTTTGATCACCTCATCAAAGCGTATACTCCAACTCCGAGATTCTTGCACCAGTCCATAGATGGATCGCTGGAGCTTGCACACTTTGTTAGCACCTTTAGGATCGACAAAACCTTCTGGTTGCATCATATACAACTCTTCTTTAATATATCCATTAAGGAATGCAGTTTTGACGTCCATTTGCCAGATTTCATAAAATGCGGCAATTGCTAACATGATTTGGACGGACTTTAAGCATCGCTACGGGTGAGAAAGTCTCATCGTAGTCAACTCCTTTGAACTTGTTGAAAACCTTTTGCGACAAGTCGAGCTTTATAGACGGTAACATCACCATCAGCATCACTCTTCTTCTTGAAGATCCATTTATTTTGTATGGCTTGCCGATCATCGGGCAAATCCACCAAAGTCCACACTTTGTTCTCATACATGGATCCTATCTCAGATTTCATGGCCTCAAGCCATCTGTCGGAATCTTGGCTCATCATAGCTTCTTCATAGTTCGTAGGTTCGCCTTGGTCTAGTAACATGACTTCCAGTACAGGATTCCCGTACCACTCTGGTGCGGATCGTGTTCTGGTTGACCTACGAGGTTCTGTAGTAACTTGATCCGAAGTTTAATGATCATCATCATTAGCTTCCTCTCTAGTTGGTGTAGGCATCATGAGAATGGTTTTTCTATGATGTGCTACTTTCCAATTTGAGAGAAGGTACAATTACCTCATCAAGTTCTACTTTCCTCCCACTCACTTCTTTCGAGAGAAACTCCTTCTCTAGAAAGGTTCCAATCTTGGCAACAAAGATCTTGCCTTCGGATCTGTGGTAGAAGGTGTACCCAATTGTTTCCTTAGGGTATCCTATGAAGACGCACTTATCCGATTTGGGTTCGAGCTTATCAGGCTGAAGCCTTTTGACATAAGTGTCGCAACCCCAAACTTTAAGAAACGACAGCTTAGGTTTCTTGCCAAACCATAGTTCATACGGTGTCGTCTCAACGGATTTAGACGGTGCCCTATTTAACGTGAATGCAGCTGTCTCTAATGCATAACCCCAAAATGATAGTGGTAAATTGGTAAGAGACATCATAGATCGCACCATATCTAATAAAGTATGGTTACGACGTTCGGACACACCATTACGCCGTGGTGTTCTAGGTGGCGTGAGTTGTGAAACAATTCCACATTGTTTTAAATGAAGGCCAAACTCGTAACTCAAATATTCGCCTTCGCGATCGGATCGTAGAAACTTTATTTTCTTGTTACGATGAGTCTCAACTTCACTCTGAAATTCTTTGAACTTTTCAAATGTTTCAGACTTGTGTTTCATCAATTAGATATACCCATATCTACTCAAATCATCAGTGAAGGTGAGAGAATAATGATACCCGCCGCGTGCTTCAATACTCATCGGACCGCATACATCGGTATGTATTATTTCCAATAAGTCATTAGCTCGCTCCATTGTTCTGGAGAACAGAGTTTTAGTCATCTTGCCCATGAGGCATGGTTCACAAGTATCAAATGATTCATAATCAAGTGATTCCAAAAGCCCATCTACATGGAGTTTCTTCATGCGCTTTACACCAATATGACCTAAACGGCGGTGCCACAAATATGTTGCACTATCATTATCAACTTTGTATCTTTTGGCATCAATATTATGAATATGTGTATCACTATGATGGAGATTCAATAAACCATTTACATTGAGTGTATGACCATAGAAGGTTTTATTCATGTAAATAGAGCAACAATTATTCTCTGACTTAGATGAATAACCGTATCGCAATAAACATGATCCAATCATATTCATGCTCAACGCAAACACCAAATAACATTTATTTATTTAGGTCCAATACTAATCCCGAAGGTAGAGGGAGTGTGCGATGGTGATCTTATCAACCTTGGAATCACTTCCAACACACATCGTCACCTCGTCATTAACTAGTCTCTGTTCATTTTGCAACTCCTGTTTCGAGTTACTAATCTTAGCAACTGAACCGGTATCAAATACCCAGGGGCTACTATGAACACTAGTAAAATACACATTAGTAACATGTATATCAAATATACCTTTGTTCACTTTGCCATCCTTCTTATCCGCCAAGTATTTGGGGCAGTTCCACTTCCAGTGACCATTTCCTTCGTAGTAGAAGCACTCAGTTTCAGGCTTAGGTCCAGCTTTGAGCTTCTTCACGGGAGTGACAACTTGCTTGCCATTCTTCTTGAAGTTCCCCTTTCCCTTGCCCTTTTTCTTGAAACTAGTGGTCTTGTTAACCATCAACACTTGATGCTCTTTCTTGATTTCTACCTTCGCCGATTTTAGCATCGCGAAGAGCTTGGGAATCGTTTTCGTCATCCCTTGCATATTATAGTTCATCACGAAGTTCTAGTAGCTTAGTGATAGTGACTAAAGAATTCTGTCAATCACTATCTTATCTGGAAGATTAACTCCCACTTGGTTCAAGCGATTGTAGTACTCAGACATTCTGAACACATGCTCACTAGCTGAGCTATTCTCCTCCATCTTGTAGGCAAAGTACTTGTCAGAGGTCTCACACCTCTCGACACGGGAATGAGTCTGAAATACCAATTTCAGCTCTTGGAACATCTCATATGCTCCGTGGCGTTCAAAACGTCTTTGGAGCCCCGATTCTAAGCCGTAAAGCATGGCGCACTAAATTATCAAGTAGTCATCATATCGAGCTTGTAAAACGTTCATAACGTCCGCATCAGCTCCTGCAATAGGTCTGTCACCTAGCAGTGCATCAAGGACATAATTCTTCTGTGCAGCAATGAGGATAATCCTCAGATCACGGACCCAGTCCGCATCATTGCTACTATCATCTTTCAACTTAGTTTTCTCTAAGAACATATCAAAATAAAACAGGGGAGCTATACATGAGCTATTGATCTACAACATAGATATGCAAATACTATCAGGACTAAGTTCATGATAAATTAAGTTCAATTAATCAAATTACTTAAGAACTCCCAATTAAATAGACATCCCTTAAGTCATCTAAGTGATACGTGATCCAAATCAACTAACCCATGTCCGATCATCACGTGAGATGGGGTAGTCATCAATGGTGAACATCTCTATGTTGATCATATCTACTATATGATTCATGTTCGACCTTTCGGTCTCCAGTGTTCCGAGGCCATGTCTGTACATGCTAGGCTCATCAAGTTTAACCCAAGTATTCTGCATGTGCAAAACTGTCTTACACCCGTTGTATGTGAACGTAGAGTCTATCACACCCGATCATCACGTGGTGTCTCAACACGACGAACTATAGCAATGGTGCATACTCAGGGAGAACACTTTTACCTTGAAATTTAGTGAAGGGATCATCTTATAATGCTACCGCCGTACTAAGCAAAATAAGATGCATAATAGATAAACATCACATGCAATCAAAATATGTGACATGATATGGCCATCATCATCTCGTGCTTTTGATCTCCATCTCCAAAGCATCGTCATGATCTCCATCATCACTGGCTCGACACCTTGATCTCCATCGTTGCGCCGTGGACGTCTCGCCAACTATTGCTTCTACAACTATCGCTAACGCATAGTGATAAAGTAAAGCAATTACATGGCATTTGCATTTCATACAATAAAGAGACAACCATAAGGCTCCTGCCAGTTGCCGATAACTTACAAAACATGATCATCTCATACAATAACGTATATCACATCATGTCTTGACCATATCACATCACAACATGCCCTGCAAAAACAAGTTAGACGTCCTCTACTTTGTTGTTGCAAGTTTTACGTGGCTGCTACGGGCTTCTAGCAAGAACCGTTCTTACCTACGCATAAAACCACAATGGTGTTTCATCAAGTTTGCTGTTTTAACCTTCTTCAAGGACCGGCCACAGTCAAATTCGATTCAACTAAAGTAGGAGAAACAGACACCCGCCAGCCACCTTTATGCAAAACTAGTTGCATGTCTGTCAGTGGAAACGGTCTCATGTGCGTGGACATGTAAGGTTGGTCCGGGCCGCTTCATCCCACAATACCACCGCATCAAAATAAGACGTTGGTGGTAAGCAGTATGACTATCACTGCCCACAACTCTTTGTGTTCTACTCATGCATATCATCTACGCATAGACCTGCCTCATGATGCCACTGTTGGGAATCGTTGCATGGAAAAACAAAAAAAATTCTACGCACACGCAATGATCTATCCATGGAGATGCATAGAAACGAGGGGGAGAGTGTGTCTACGTACCCTCGTAGACCGTAAGCAGAAGCGTTTCACAACACGGTTGATGTAGTCGAACTTTCTTCGCGCTCCACCGATCGAGTACCGAATGTACGTCACCTTTGAGTTCTGCACATGTTCAGCTCGGTGACGTCCCTCACCTTCTTGATCTAGCAAGACGTCGAGGTAGTAGATGAGTTCCGTCAGCACGACAGCGTGGTGACGGTGATGGTGAAGTGATCTCCGCAGGGCTTCACCTAAGCACTACGAAAATATGACCGAGGTAGTAAACGGTGGACGGGGGCGCCGCACACGGCTAAGACAATGTTGTGTCCTTGTGTGGCACCCCCTCCCCACATATATATAGGTGGGAGGGGAGGAGGCAGCCCCTAGGGCACCCCAAGAGACCTGGCGGCAGCCCTAGGGCTGCTGCCTTGCCCTGCGCCCCCCTTTCCTTATATGAAGAAGGGGGAAGGAAAGAGGGGGGAGAGGGAAGGAAGGGGGAGTCCTACTCCACACTTTCCTTTCCCTCCCCTCTTTCCTTCTCCTCCTCATAGGCCGGCCTCTATAGGGGGCACACCAGCCCCTTGTGGGCTGGTGTGTTCCCTCTCCTGGCCCATAAGGCCCATATCTTTGCCGGGGGTGCCCGAAACTCCTTTCCGGTGACCCGATAAGTACCCGGTACCCTCCGGAACACTTCCGGTGTCCGAATACCATCGTCCTATATATCAATCTTTACCTCTCGACCATTTTGAGACTCCTCGTCATGTCCGTGATCTCATCTGGGACTCTGAACAACATTCGGTCACCAAATCACATAACTCATATAATACTATATCGTCATCGAACGTTAAGCGTGCGGACCCTACGGGTTCGAGAACTATGTAGACATGACCGAGACACCTCTCCGGTCAATAACCAATAGTGAAACCTGGATGCTCATATTGGATCCCACATATTCTACGAAGATCTTTATCGGTCGAACCGTTATGACAACATACGTAATTCCCTTTGTCAATCGGTATGTTACTTGCCCGAGATTCGATCGTCGGTATCTTCATACCTAGTTCAATCTCATTACCGGCAAGTCTCTTTACTCGTTCCGTAATACATCACCTCATGACTAACTCCTTAGTCATTTGCTTGCAAGCTTATGATGTGTATTACCGAGAGGGTCCAGAGATACCTCTCCAAAACTCGGAGTGACAAATCCTAATCTTGATCTATGCCAACTCAACAAACACCTTCAGAGATACCTGTAGATCATCTTTATGATCACCCAGTTACGTTGTGACATTTGATAGCACACAAAGTATTCCTCCGGTATCCGGGAGTTGCATAATCTCATAGTCGAAGGAATATGTATTTGACATGAAGAAAGCAATAGCAATAAAACTGAACGATCATTATGCTAAGCTAACGGGTGGGTCTTGTTCATCACATCATTCTCCTAATGATGTGATCCCATTATCAAATGACAACACATGTCCATGGTTAGGAAACCTTAACCATCTTTAATCAATGAGCTAGTCTAGTAGAGGCTTACTAGGGACACGGTATTTGTTTATGTATTCACACATGTATTTAAGTTTCCGATCAATACAATTCTAGCATGAATAATAAACCTTTATCATGAATAAGGAAATATAAAATAACAACTTTATTATTGCCTCTAGGGCATATTTCCTTTAGTACCCTCCACTTCAGGCACGACGGTGCTGCGACCCTCTACGTCAGGGTCTTCGTGGAGGACGGCAGGCGCCTGGGGTGCTACCCGAAGAGCGACAACAATGATGACGTCAACCACCCCTCCGACAACGATGGCCGGAGGGGCGGTAGCATCTCTGGTGGTGAACTTGCCCTTGGCGACGGTCGCGATGCCTCCAGCAGCGGCGGCTCCTCCTCTGGGGAGAGCACAAGCGACGACGACTACGATGAGCCGCCATGCCGCCGAGCTCAGACCGGGGAGGGCGACGAGCTGCCTCGCCGCCGCGCCCCAGTGAAGCAGGAAGAGGACTCCAACTGAGCGCGGGTGTTGCTGGAGCCGGGTCTTGGGAGCCACGGTGGTCGCGCGGCCGCTTTTGCTTCTTTCTTTTTCCTGCATAAAAAAGGTAGAAAGCCCTGCCGGGGCATGTAATGAACCGTGGCGCTTGCGCCGTTATATTATCGTTTTTATATTGCATCCTAACATCCGTGTTGCTGCTAATTGACGGGTTCTTGCTGATCGTGATTGGAATGACTTAGCTTAGTGTGCTTGCGGTAGATTCCCATGCCGCGGGAGCGTGCTTCCCTGGAGCTCGTACCTCCTGTGCGCTCCTCGTTCCATAGAGGTCCTAACAGGGGTTTCCTTCTTGAGGATCCAAAGGTCCTCAGGCCTTGGGAGGCATCCGGTGGCTGCGGGGTTAGGGGACCTCTGGAGGTGACGTGCCCCGCGTGAGCCCCCGAGAGAGGGCCGCTGGTACGCCGTGTCACGATGCCCGGAGGCACGGACTCAGGGGGCGTGCGTGCCCGTTGGCTCGTTTGAGGGTGTCGTGCGAGGATTAAGACGCCAAAGGCTAGGACACCAAGGCTTTGGCGAGGTGTGTTCGCGGGTGAGCCCAAGCGTACACACTGTGCCCAGCCCCCACGCGCGAGACGCGCGAGGAAGAGCGACGGGCAACTGTCACTCTCCCTAAAACGAGACCTGAAAGAGCGAATGCTACAAGGAGAAAAAATTCCCAACCCTTTCAAATAAGGACGCGAGAACTTCAAATTTCATTCCAAGAAGTGGCAAATTAGATACAGAAAGCAAGCAAAAAGAACAGCTGCATCCGGCACCTATACTAGTCTTTTGGTCTTCCCGCCAGTGCGGAGCATGGGGCTTCCACTAGGACGTGGGTGGGAGCCCCCGTGAGGCCCAGGGGCGGCACTCAGGAGACTCCGAGGCGTGTAAAGCCCCACTCATTATTACGTGAGAGTGTCATGGGCGGAGACTTGAGAGGCGCATGGCGCTTGTTGGTCACGGATAGAACTTCCGGAGGTGCTGGATGTTCCAGCCATTCTGGATGGGGACCCTGTCCTGTGTCTCCAGGCGCGCGGCGCCAGGCCTGGAGACACGGGCGATCCTGAACGGGCCCTCCCACATAGGTGAGAGCTTGCGAAGCCCCTCCCTGGAGAGCACCCGTCTTGGGACGAGGTCACACACCTCGAGGGTCCTAGAGCGGACGCTACAATAGTGATACCGCTGCAGCGCCTGCTGGTACCTCGCGACACGGAGCGAGGCTTGGCGGCGGCCCTCCTCCCCAAGCAAGAGGTCCATCCCCTGCGAGGCGTCCTAGCGTGCCTCGTCAAATGCCAAGACCCGCGGGGAGCGATGTTTGACCTCATGAGGGAGGACCGCCTCAGCCCCGTAGATGAGGAAGAACAGGGTCTCGCCGGTGGGCTTAGTCGCGGTGGTGCAGATGGACCACAACACGGACTGAAGCTCATCGAGCCAACCCCTGCCGCAGTCCTCGAGTTGCTTCTTGAAGCTCCTCGCCTTGAGGCCCCTCAGGTCCTCCACGTTGGTGCATTCGGCTTGGCCGTTGCTCCGCGGGTGCGCCACCAAAGCATAGCATATCTGCGTTCCAAGGTTAGCACAATATGTTTTGAAGAGGTTGCTCATGAACTTAGAGCCATTGCCAGTGATGATATGGTTGGGGACCCCAAAGTGGCTCACGAGGTCCTTGATGAACTTGATGGCCGAGCCCGCTGGGATGGTGCGCACGGGCTCCACCTCCGCCCACTTGGTGAACTTGTCGATGGCGACGTAGAGGTAGCGGTAGCCCCCGGCCACTCGGGGAAACGGGCCCAAGATATCCAGCCCCCAGACCGCGAACGACCACGAGAGCGAAATGGTCTGGAGGCCCTGAGCGGGCTGGTGGATCTGCTTGGCATGGAATTGACAGGCCTCACAGGATCTCACCAGCTTAGTGGCATCGTTGAGCGCCGTGGGCTAGTAGAAACCGCTACGGAATGCCTTGCCCACGAGGGTGCGTGACGAAGAGTGATGCCCACAATCCCCGCCGTGGATGTCAGTCAACAGCTCGCATCCTTGCTCCTTGGAGATGCATCGCAGCGAGACGTCGTTTGGGCGCCTTCGGTAGAGCTCGCCATCCTGCAAGCAGTAAGCAGTGGCCTGACAGGCCACGCGTTCTGCGTCTTCCTCCTTCTCTGGCAAGGTGCCTTGGAGCAAGTACGCCTTGAACTCCTCAGTCCAGCACCCCTCCTGAGGTTCAAGCGCCAGGAGCAGGCGGGCTCCAGAGGTCGAACCGCAGGCTGGAGCGCCCGAAGAGGGGGCCATGGGCAGTTCCTCTCGGAGTAGCGCCGGGCCCGCAATGGAGGGGGCTGCCGATGGCTTGAATAGCCGTTCCTCAAAGACGCAAGGCTTCTGGGGCTCGCGTCGGGATGCTCTCATGGCTATGTCGTCCGCCTGCTTGTTCGTGCCATGCGGGACATGCTGCAACTCCAAACCCAAGAATCGTTTTTCAATTTTGCGTACCTCTTCCAGGTATGCCTCCATGTGCTCGTCCTTGGGCTTGTACTCCTTGTTGGAGAAGTTGACGAGGAGCTGAGAATCACCCTTGATGGTGAGACGCTTGACCCCTAGGGCTGCAGCCCTGAGGCCGGCGATCAGGCCCTCGTATTCCATGATGTTGTTGGAGACTTCTCGCCATGCTGGAAGCAGAGCTGCACGGCGTAGTAGAGCTTGTCCTGGGTAGGCGAGATGAGTACGGCTCCAGCCCCCGTGCCCCAGCATGCAAACGCGTCGTCGAAGTACATGACCCAGCCATCGGGCGCCTCATCTCCGGGCGTGAGGGAGCAGTCTCAATCCACCCCTCGGTCAGGGCATTAGTCCATTCCACCACAAAGTCAGCGATGACCCTGGTGGTGCTGAACTCGAGCTGGAATGCCTGCAGCTCTATGTTCCACTCAGCAACCCTCCCCGCGGCATTGGGGTTGCGGAGCACCTTCTCCAGGGGGTACATGGAGACGACCTTGATGGGATGGCGTTGGAAGTAGTGTCGCAGTTTCCTGGAGGCGATGATGTGGCACCCCGGCTCAGAGAAGACCGGAACGCCCCGTATTCCAGCCCAGGGACAAGTCCTCTGGAATACGGCACTGTTGGCATAGAACAAATCAGCTCTTTATTACAATGGATATGGTTACAAAGGGTACAAGGATTACATCGACACGGCGACACTACGCCTGCCCGGGGTAGCTCTATGCTAACAACGGAGTAACTCTCTCGGCAGCGGAACAGCGATGGCGGCGATGGACTCCACTCCGCAGGGACTCTGGCTAGAACGCGTTTCCTAGGTCGCAAACTCGGGATCCTCGACAAGCAAGCAATCATGGCATGACCTGCAAACTGGCATGACACGCCAGGTGAGTACTTTGAATGTACCCGCAAGCTCACAAAAAACATCAGCATTAAGCAAGACAACATCATAGCAAGGTAGCTACTGAAGTAGATGCAGTAAGGTAAAGCCTATTAAGTAGTTTAATCCATACTCCGAATAACCTCAGGATCCAATCTGAATCTGTTCCAAATCCAATCCAAATCTTTCGGTCATCCGACCACTCATCTCATAGCCATCCCATGGCTAACATATCATATTCCTGATACCATCTTCACTGCAAGTCTGACAAACTTACTCTCTTTCGGGTTGCCTCACAACCCTCAGAATACACATGATCCACCGAGTACTTCCGATCTTACGACGAGTTCTTCCATCCTTATCACTACTATGGTTGACCACCTAAAGAGGTCTGGACGGACTGTCCAATACCGTGGACACGGCTATTCGAATAGATTTTACACTCTGCAGAGGTTGCGCACTTTACCCACACCATGGAGCACCTGACATCGTGATCCCATTCGGGTGGACCAGCGTTGCTCCAACGAAACCCGCCTGACCCGTGACTCTCCAATCGTACCACCGGCAATCATCCTCCCCCGGAGTCCTGCCCTGGGTGGCCCCTGTGTCACCTCGTGACACCTGCCACCATCGTGGCTAACAAACTATCCCAAACGGGGACCTGGTTCCATATAACTCAACTGGGCTCACAAGGTTATCACCGCCTACCGGGCCAGGGTAGCTCGCACACGTAACCTTCCCTGTCGGGCGGTTACCGTTGAAAGAGCACGCGATTAGACCAAGTCAAGGCTGTCCCATACCGGCAAATGTGGCTGCACGGATAAGTCCGGACAGGTGACTCTGGATCAACCATGAAGTATCTAATCTCTGAACAATCTCTGTCATGGCTGACACTCTGATATCATAGCAATCCAAGTCAAAACGATATCTGGCTAGAAATTCGGTAACCAGTATGCTTAAGCCACTGCTACTAACTCATCTCCACGAACTGCCGGATGGAATCCAGAATAATCGTAGACGGTAATCTCAACATCATGGCATCAACGAGTGGGTAAACTACTAGTCACTACAATCCGGTACTCAACATGGTAGTCACCTATCCAAGAATTTACTCAGGCATTGAATAATCCAATTCATTTCACAAATAACTCATTCTTGTTGTTAAAGTGAATAGTTAAACTATGACATTGCAATGCGATTATGCAGATGAGAGTTGTGGCTTGCCTGGGGATGAAGGAACCATCGGGAAGGAGTGCGGAATGGTCGCGGAAGGAGTTGCCGGAAACAAATCTCTCTCGGAGGGGCTGTTTACGTGCAAGGGCAAAATGGTCATTTTCACAGTGTCAAAACATTATGAAAATGATACCAACAGAACGGGCTCGCCGAGACGAAGAAGTGGGCTTTGGAATCACCTCATTTGGAGTTGTGAGTAAAAAGATGTAATAGTTTTTCTGCCAGGGACCTATCTATAAGAAAAATCTTCACCAACAGGCCCCTGACTGAAAAACAGAAAGCGCATTTAGGAAGAATACACTTTCGGTATAGCGGAAACGTATTCAGTTGAATACATGTCCACTTATCCAGCTGGACCGGAGCCTGGGTCGCTTACACACGGGTCCTAGCTCGCTCCTTCTCTCTCCTCGTCAGCTGCCTTCAACCTCTCGCACGCGCCCGCGGGACAGAGGAGAGGCGCGGGGCGCCGGCGCTCTCCGGCGACACCGGCCATCTCCGGTGGATCTGATGGCACCGGCGAGCTCGGGGAGGAGTGCCGCGCCCGCCTGGCCCGGTCACGGACGCCGAGGAAGGACGAGGCCGCGGCGGCATGGCGCCCCACGGAAGGGAACAGAGGCAGACTCTGGCGGGACTTGCCGGCGGCTCCGGCCACCGTTCGGGGCACCCGGACCACCTACGCGCTCAGGGGGCCAAGACGGTCCCGTCCGAGCAGAGCACGGTCGCCGAGGAGGTTGGGGAGGAGTGGGACGGACGCGGCGGACGGTGGCCACGGTGAGCTCGGGTAGCTCAGGACAGACGCGGAGAAGAGGCGAGATGGTGTGGAGCAGCTCCTAGGTGGTGGTGGAGGTCCTCTGGAGGTGGCTAGCAGAGGCAGGAGGCGTCGTAGAGATCGAATTTGAGCGGAGGCAGTGGCGGTCATGGCGGCTAGAGCAGTAGCAGAGGAGCTCCTCGGGCTCGGGGAAATGGCTGGGAGGGATCCTGGGAGGTCAAGGAGGAGCTTGGTAAGCTCGGGAGGGGCTCGGCTGGCCTTATATAGGCGGGCGAGCTTGCCGGATAAGCTCGACCGCGGTGGCGAGCTTATCCGCGCACTGGAGCTCGTGACTGTCCGCTTGTGGTGTCGAGGAGCTTTGCGGAGGAGTGGAGAAGGCAGCAGCAGCTTCGGGAGAGCTCGAGGAGAAGGGGACAGAGGAAAACAACGACGGCGGTCACGGGCCGAACAGTGGCGGCGATCGTCGTGGCGCGAGGAGAAGGAAAGAGGAGGGGGAGAGGGTTCCAGAGCAAAGACGACGACGAGGCGAAGCCTCTAGACATGAAGAGGTGGCAAGGAAGCGAAGGAACGGACGAAACCGAGAGCCCCAACGCACAGAGCGCGTGCATTGGCATGCCGGCCGCGTGGTCACTGCGTGCACTGGCGCACGCGCTGTACCCTGGCGTGCCAAGTCATGTCCAGAGTGTTGTCCTTCCAAGTAATAGTTCCAGAGAGGTGATGGCTCAAAGAAACACACTATGGTTGGATGTGAATGATCCTCTGAAGTTTACTGCATCCAACTGTTGCATGAGACTGTGATCAACAGGAAAGGGATAAGAGCCAAGTGTGATGTCTGGGAGGTTTAAGGTAGGAAGGACTACAATCTTGTGAAATTTGGAAAGAAATGGACCAAGATTTAACAGGGTTGCTTTGCAACTGACCAATCTGGTCCAGAAACTCAATCTTGATGTGCCACTCACATGGTGTAGCCCATTGGGCTGAAATTTGGTATAACATGATGATTTGGTCATATGAGAGTGCCATAAAAATTTCATGCCATTTGGACAAGCCAAAATGGTACTTCCTTCACAAGGAACCTCTTTGACTAGAATCTTAGGAAAATTCTAGGGAATTATTGGAAAGATGAAATGAGCCCAAATTTTGTGGAGATAAGTTATATGAGTAGGGGAATGCTCTGGTAAATTTTCAGCAATTATGGAGTTGTATAAAATATAGTTGCTTCACTATGTGAAAATCTGACCAGAAACCAAGATTTGAGTCTGTGCTCACATAGTTGATTGGATAGGGTTTAAACTTGGTGGAGAGTCATGATTTGAGCATATGAAGATGCTTGCAAATTTTCAAATCATTTGGATACTCCTAGCTAGCACTTGCTTCACAAAGCTTCCAGTTGACCAGAAACTTTGGAAATTAGCCAAGGGAGATTTAATATCCAAATAAAGTTGAATTTTGGCATGTGGGAATGATATGGATAGGAAAGAATGACCAAAAAGTTTGAGACCAAGCAAGCAAATATAAAGGGTACTTGCTTCTCAACTTGACAACTAGGGCAGAATCAGAAAAGGAATATTTGTGAAATATTTTTGAACATGGCAAGGAAGGGTTTTGACATATTTGTGGAAGATCTGACCCAAACAATTAATGAGAATTATTTGGGAATCTTGGGAATGATGGAAATGTGGGTTGCTTCACAACCGAGGACAAACAGGGTTATTCCTTTAATAGAAAAAGGAATATTCCCAAGAAAAAGAATATTGGGGTTGGTCCAGGATGGAAATGACATGGTCTTGGGATGGTTTTGAGGTTGGCAAGCCACTTGGGAAGATGAATCAAGGGTGATCCCTCCAGGTTGCAAGACCATTGAGCCACAGAAAAGCAAATCCAAACCAAAAGGAAAAGGAAAAAGAAAATGGGGAAAATCCAGGGTGTTACAAACCTACCCCCCTTAAAGAAATCTCGTCCTCGAGATTTGGTTGCTCAGGGATCAAACATGAATATTTCCACTTGAGGAAACCGTTTCCAACTTGGGTTTCCTTTTACCTTTGTATAATGTTCCCACTGAGTTTCATATGACTGTCTGCCTTGCTTCGGGGTGGTTTGCTTCACTAGAACCTTTTTCTGGCAAATCTTACCTCATATGTTACTCTGACTCCAATCTTTTTATGTCTGCTATCCTGTCTTGGCAATAAATTATCCTGACCAAACTATGTGGCCTGCTCATAGGTCCGAGGGTGGTTCCTCATGGATGTGTTGTGACGAGGTCTAATACGAATGACCGTTCACTGAGTTGTGAACAGATTCTCTTGGTGGAAACGACATCTTTTACTCATTGCATTGGGTGACTTCAAATGGCTGTGTGTCCTCCTGGTTCAAAACAGTACCGTGAATCATACCGTTCTCCTGGCGGAATCTGACTTCTCGCACGGATTGCTGGGTCATCTTGGGTATCTTCACTGTCTTGGGTATAAGACTCCTACCAAATATTTGACTGTCACCTGTTGTGACCAGCATAAAGGTGTACGGTCTTATTGTGATATTATCCATAGACTTGACTGACAGTGATCCTGGCAGCAGAATCTTGTTCACGACAGGTTAGTCTTCAACTGATTCCCATCTGTGAGGACACATGGTTCGAGACTGTTATTCATCCTTCTGATTACTCAGTCTGTCGGTACCTCTATATGGATGGTAGGCCGTGTAATGCTTTGACACGGTTGCTGAATTTGAACTGCTGAGTTAATCTTTCAGCTGACCTGACCAGCTTGGTTGCCCTCTTCTGACAATTCTGAGCATATCTAGTTGGCTGGGTGGGTTGTCTCGATATGGGGTCCTTGCAAATGGGATGGACCCCATGGGTGTGTACCCATGGTGGTCGGTATCGAACAAGACTGTCCGTAGTATTTGTACCATTACCATACCTGTATGGACAACCTTGCTTTTTTTCATTATAGTTCTCTTTGCCTGGATCCTTTGCTGAAAGAACTTGGCTTTATGTGTTCTTGATTCTCCATGTGACCATAGGTGTTGTCAGGTGCAATATTCCGGCAGGCATATTACTTTACAAGTTGTAGCTGTAGTGTAACGATCGTCTGAACCCTTGAATAAAACCGGCAAATAAACCAGTAGCCACCAGAACGGTCTTTACAACTCAGATCTGGGACATTACTGGAGTAACTCAACCCCGACTCAAGATGACTGAAAAGCAGCTCAGAGCATGAGACAGTGTCGATAAGAAGAAAGTAGCAGTTCCCTAAGACAGCCGAAGAACAGCTCAAAGCATAGGGTCACTGCTACAGAGAGAAATTCAACAGCTGCCTGAGACGGCCGAAAAGCAGCTCAGAACACGGGCCAGTTGCTGACAAGAGAAATAAAAGTCGGCATCCACCCCGGACGGCCGGAAACAGCTCAGAACACAGGCGTGGTGCCATCACCAAAGAAAGACGGGCAAGGGTTCATCCGCGTCCCAAACAGCTCACTATTATGCATACAGGGTATTCGGCTATCCTTCTTCCTGAACACTAAGTTCATAGCACATGCTGGCTTGCTTCCGAAATATAGCAGGTTTCAAATCATACTCATAGCAGACTCAAACCTTGTATATATGAATCATACCTTTGGCACAGAATGCACTGTGGATCATACACGCATCTTTGCCTTCTTGCTGATTTGATCATTGCTGCTGTGAAGATTGCACATTGAGGTATACTTGACACTGATAATCAATCTAGCCAGGATATCATTTATACTCAGGCCCGATATTCCCGATATAACACAGTCTGCTGAAAATTCCATATTGTTGAACTGAGCTTCCAAATGGCTGTCTCTTCACTGACTCTTTGGGTTCAGTGTCGGTGAGCAACTTCCATATGGGGGAAAATAAAGTAACACCAAGGGCCCAAATAAAGAAGCAAAAGAAATGACTAAACAAAATCACACAGAGCAGCAAGATCACACACACAAGCAATATCACATTCTACAGCTATTCATAGCAATAATATGCATTCCTACTTAAGCACACAAATCTCGCAAGAACTCCGGTATTACGGTCTAACATGCTGTGGCGATGTGCACGAAAGTGAATCAATGTGTGGAAGAAAATTGGTGTAAACAAGGCTACACCAATTACGGCCTTAACACAGGTTCCATCTGGACGGACATGGTGGCAAGGACGGACTTGGTGATCGTGGGTCGGAACACAGAAGTTACGACCACATCATCATCAAGCGTACGGAAGAAGACCGTACATGCCCAAAGAATAGGTGGCGGAATGAGTTAGTGGTGGAGAGAAAGGCTTGCAGTCATTGCCCTTTTCTGATAACAAGGATCAGTAAGGGTTGCCGAACCGGCTAGTGGAATGGCACGATCCGGGATAGAACTTGTCTATCACCGAAACGATAGGGGTAGCTCAAGAGAATATATTGGTGTGGTACCGGTGCATCAATCTTGCTAGTGATCGACACCCCTAAGCACCTTGGCATCACTCCGCTGGGACGGAGATAACACCACACCAAGGAACAAATATGCAAACTGGAGAGCACAGGTAGTGAATCGAAACCGATGCCACCTACACTCACCAGATCCATCGTTAGTGATAAGATATCTAGTCTATATGCATGCTATGCACAAGCAAATGTAACAAACAAGTGCAGCAAACCAACTGGATCCTATACTATCGGTTACTAACGCTCGCGCCTAGATCGCGCGTCCTATAGCCAGACCTGCTCTGATACCAAACCCTGTGGCACCCCGGCTCAGAGAAGACCGGAACGCCCCGTATTCCAGCCTAGGGACAAGTCCTATGGAATACGGCACTGTTGGCATAGAACAAATCAGCTCTTTATTACAATGGATATGGTTACAAAGGGTACAAGGATTACATCGGCACGGTGACACTATGCCTGCCCGGGGTAGCTCTATGCTAACACCGGAGTAACTCTCTCGGCAGCGGAACAACGACGACGGTGATGGACTCCACTCCGCAGGAACTCTGGCTAGAACGCGTATCCTAGGTCGCAAACTCGGGATCCTCGACAAGCAACCAATCATGGCATGACCTGCAAACTGGCATGACACGCCAGGTGAGTACTTTGAATGTACTCGCAAGCTCACAACAAACATCAGCATTAAGGCAAGACAACATCATAGCAAGGTAGCTACTGAAGTAGATGCAGTAAGGTAAAGCCTATTAAGTAGTTTAATCCATACTCCGAATAACCTCAGGATCCAATCTGAATCTGTTCCAAATCCAATCCAAATCTTTCGGTCATCCGACCACTCATCTCATAGCCATCCCATGGCTAACATATCATATTCCTGATACCATCTGCACTGCAAGTCTGACAAACTTACTCTCTTCCGGGTTGCCTCACAACCCTCAGAATACTCATGATCCACCGAGTACTTCCGATCTTACGATGAGTTCTTCCATCCTTATCACTACTATGGTTGAACACCTAAAGAGGTCTGGACGGACTGTCCAATACCGTGGACACGACTATTCGAATAGATTTTACACTCTGCAGAGGTTGCGCACTTTACCCACACCATGGAGCACCTGACCTCGTGATCCCATTTGGGTGGACCAGCGTTGCTCCAACGAAACCCGCCTGACCCGTGACTCTCCCATCGTACCACCGGCAATCATCCTCCCCCGGAGTCCTGCCCTGGGTGGCCCCTGTGTCACCTCGTGACACCTGCCACCGTCGTGGCTAACAAACTGTCCCAAACAGGGACCTGGTACCATATAACTCAACTGGACTCACAAGGTTATCGCCGCCTACCGCGCCAGGGTAGCGTGCATGCATAACCTTCCCTGTCGAGCGGTACCGGTGAAAGAGCACGTGATCAGACCAAGTCAAGGCTGTCCCATACCGGCAAATGTGGCTGCACGGATAAGTCCGGACAGGTGACTCTGGATCAACCATGAAGTATCTAATCTCCGAACAATCTCTGTCATGGCTGACACTCTGATATCATAGAAATCCAAATCAAAACGATATCTGGCTAGAAATCCGGTAACCAGTATGCTTAAGCCACTGCTACTAACTCATCTCCATGAACTGCCGGATGGAATCCAGAATAATCATAGATGGTAATCTCAACATCATGGCATCAACGAGTGGGTAAACTACTAGTCACTACAATACGGTACTCAACATGGTAGTCACCTATCCAAGAATTTACTCAGGTATTGAATAATCCAATTCATTTCACAAATAACTCATTCTTGTTGTTAAAGTGAATAGTTAAACTATGACATTGCAATGCGATTATGCAGATGAGAGTTGTGGCTTGCCTGGGGATGAAGGAACCATCGGGAAGGAGTGCGGAATGGTCGCGGAAGGAGTTGCCGGAAACAGTTCTCTCTCGGAGGGGCTGTTTACGGGCAAGGGCAAAATGGTCATTTTCATAGTGTCAAAACATTATGAAAATGAAACCAACAGAACGGGCTCGCCGAGATGAAGAAGTGGGCTTTGGAATCACCTTGTTTGGAGTTGTGAGTAAAAAGATAAAATAGTTTTTCTATCAGGGACCTATCTGTAAGAAAAATCTTCACCAATAGGCCCCTGACTGAAAAACAGAACGCGCATTTAGGAAGAATACGCTTTCGGTATAGCGGAAACGTATTCAATTGAATACATGTCCACTTATCCAGCTGGACCGGCGCCTGGGTCGCTTACACACGGGTCCCACCTCGCTCCTTCTCTCTCCTCGTCAGCTGCCTTCAACCTCTCACGCGCGCCCGCGGGACAGAGGAGAGGCGCGCGGCACCGGCGCTCTCCGGCGACACCGGCCATCTCCGGTGGAGCTGACGGCACCGGCGAGCTCTGGGAGGAGTGCCGCGCCCGCCTGGCCCGGTCAAGGACGCCGAGGAAGGACGAGGCCGCGGCGGCATGGTGCCCCACGGAAGGGAACAGAGGCGGACTCCGGCGGGACTTGCCAGCGGCTCCGGCCACCGTTCGGGGCACCCGGACCACCTACACGCTCAGGGGGCCAAGACGGTCCCGTCCGAGCAGAGGATGGCTGCCGAGGAGGTTGGGGAGGAGTGGGATGGACGCGGCGGACGGCGGCCACGGCGAGCTCGTATAACTCAGGACAGACGCGGAGAAGAGGCGAGATGGTGTGGAGCAGCTCCTAGGTGGTGGTGGAGGTCCTCTGGAGGTGGCTAGCAGAGGCGGGAGGCGTCGTAGAGCTCGAATTTGAGCGGAGGCAGTGGCGGTCATGGCGGCTAGAGGAGTAGCAGAGGAGCTCCTCGGGCTCAGGGAAATGGTTGGGAGGGATCCTGGGAGGTCAAGGAGGAGCTTGGTGAGCTCGGGAGGGGCTCGGCTAGCCTTATATAGCCGGGCGAGCTTGCCGGATAAGCTCGGCCGCGGTGGCGAGCTTATCCGTGCACTGGAGCTCGTTGCTGTCCGCTTGCGCTGTCGAGGAGCTTCGCGGAGGAGTGGAGAAGGCAGCAGCAGCTTCGGGAGAGCTCGAGGAGAAGGGGACAGAGGAAAACGACGACGGCGGTCACGGGATGAACAGTGGCGGCGATCGTCGTGGCGCGAGGAGAAGGAAAGAGGAGGGGGAGAGGGTTCCAGAGCAAAGACGACGACGAGGCGAAGCCTCTAGACATGAAGAGGTGGCAAGGAAGCGAAGGAACGGACGAAACCGAGAGCCCCAATGCACAGAGCGCGTGCATTGGCATGCCGGCCGCGTGGTCACCGCGTGCACTGGCGCACGCGGTGTACCCTGGCGTGCCAAGTCATATCCAGAGTGTTGTCCTTCCAAGTAATAGTTCCAGAGAGGTGATGGCTCAAAGAAACACACTATGGTTGGATGTGAATGATCCTCTGAAGTTTACTGCATCCAACTGTTGCATGAGACTGTGATCAACAGGAAAGGGATAAAAGCCAAGTGTGATGTCTGGGAGGTTTAAGGTAGGAAGGACTACAATCTTGTGAAATTTGGAAAGAAATGGACCAAGATTTAACAGGGTTGCTTTGCAACTGACCAATCTGGTCCAGAAACTCAATCTTGATGTGCCACTCACATGGTGTAGCCCATTGGGCTGAAATTTGGTATAACATGATGATTTGGTCATATGAGAGTGCCATAAAAATTTCATGCCATTTGGACAAGCCAAAATGGTACTTCCTTCACAAGGAACCTCTCTGACCAGAATCTTAGGAAAATTCTAGGGAATTATTGGGAAGATGAAATGAGCCCCAATTTTGTGGAGATAAGTTATATGGCTAGGGGAATGCTCTGGTAAATTTTCAGCAATTATGGAGCAGTATAAAATATAGTTGCTTCACAATGTGAAAATCTGACCAGAAACCAAGATTTGAGTCTGTGCTCACATAGTTGATTTGATAGGGTTTAAACTTGGTGGAGAGTCATGATTTGAGCATATGAAGATGCTTGCAAAATTTCAACTCATTTGGATACTCCTAGCTAGCACTTGCTTCACAAAGCTTCCAGTTGACCAGAAACTTTGGAAATTAGCCAAGGGAGATTTAATATCCAAATAAAGTTGAATTTTGGCATGTGGGAATGATATGGATAGGAAAGAATGACGAAAAAGTTTGAGACCAAGCAAGCAAATATAAATGGTACTTGCTTCTCAACTTGACAGCTAGGGCAGAATCAGAAAAGGAATATTTGTGAAATATTTTTGAACATGGCAAGGAAGGGTTTTAACATATTTGTGGAAGATCTGACCCAAACAATTAATGAGAATTATTTGGGAATCTTGGGAATGATGGAAATGTGGGTTGCTTCACAACCCAGGACAAACAGGGTTATTCCTGTAATAGAAAAAGGAATATTCCCAAGAAAAAAAATATTGGGGTTGGTCCAGGATGGAAATGACATGGTCTTGGGATGGTTTTGAGGTTGGCAAGCCACTTGGGAAGATGAATCAAGGGTGATCCCTCCAGGTTGCAAGACCATTGAGCCACAGAAAAGCAAATCCAAAGCAAAAGCAAAAGGAAAAATAAAATGGGTAAAATCCAGGGTGTTACAGACAAGGAGAGCGAGCAGGAGCTTTTGCGGCATCGGGTAGCGCGCGCGCGTCATGCGACACCGTGCTGATGAAGTACACGGGGTGCTCGACGAGGGAAGAGGTGTCGATGGCGTCCGGCCCTGCCTGAGGCGTGAGGGCCTCAGGAGCCTCACCGTCTTGTGGGGTAGTCGAGGCCTCAGGAGCGCCGTCCTATAGTGGCGATGGTGCGGCTGCAGACGGGGCTCTGCACCACGCACCTGCGCCCGCGTGTTTTTCCCGGACTGCCACGAGTGCCGCGCAAGCCGAGTGGGGTGTGGCGGCCAGGTAAAGCACCAGGGGCTCAAGAGGTCGAGGCGCCACCATCTCCGGAGGGCTGGTGAGATACCTCTTGAGGTCTTGAAAGGCTGCCTCAGCCTCCGGAGTCCATTCGAACGGGCCCTTCTTCTTCATCAGCTTGAAAAACGAGAGGGCGCGCTCTCCGAGCTTGGAGATGAAGCGTCCCAACGAAGTCACGCAGCCTGCGAGCTTCTGCATTTCCTTGAGGGTCTGCGGCGGGCTCATTCTTTCTATTGCCTTGATCTTCTCTGGGTTAGCCTCGATCCCTCTGTGCGACACCAGGAAACCCAGCAGCTTGCCGGACGGGATGCCGAACACGCACTTCTCCGGATTGAGCCACAGGTTTACCTTGCGCAGGTTGGTGAACGTTTCCTCCAGATCTTCGACAAGGGTTCTTGCTTCCTGCGACTTGACCACTATGTCGTCGACGTACGCCTCAGCATTCCTCCCGAGCTGCCTGCCCAGGGCGATGTGCATCAATCGCTGGAAGGTCGCGCCGGCGTTGTGCAGCCCGAACGGCATGCAGGTGTAGCAGTACACCCCACACGGGGAAAGGAAGGCCATTTTCTCGACGTCCTGCACCACCATCTTGATCTGGTGGTAGCCCGAGAAAGCATCTAGGAAGCACAGCAAGTCGCACTCGGCGGTGGAGTCAACGATTTAGTCGATGGGCGGAAGAGGGAAAGGGTCCTGAGGGCAAGCTTTGTTGAGGCTCGTGAAGTCGACGCACATGCGCTCCTTTCCCCCCTTTTTGGGAATGATGACCGGGTTGGCCAACCAATCCGGGTGCCGTACTTCCCGGATGACGCCGGCTTCTTGCAGCTTGTGAACCTCCTGGACGATGAACGATTGCTTCTCCGGGGCTTGCCGCCGCGCCTTTTGCTTCACCGGGCGCGCGCCGGGACACACCATCAAATGGTGCTCAATCATGTCTCGCGGGACGCCAACCAGGTCCGTTGCCTCCCATGCAAATACATCTTTCTTCGCACGGAGGAAACCGACCAGCGCCTCTTCTTGGTTCGGGGGGAGGCCGGCGCCGATGGTGAAGGTGGGGCCTGAGCCCCCGTCATCGACCAACACTTGCTTCGTCTCGGCCCGGTCCTGAGAGAACAGCTGCTTCTTCTTCGCAGGCACGGCCTCCGGGATCTCCGGAGCGCCCTCCGCGTCTGGCCGCATGGCCGCCGCGGCCTTGAAAGCGAGCTTGAGGGCCAAGAGTGCATCCTTGGCATCTCCCACCACAGTAAGGATGCCGCTGCTCCCAGGCATCTTGATAACGTTGTAGCCGGGGTGCGTTGCCGCCATGAACTTGGCCAGGGCTGGATACCCAAGGATGGCGTTGTACGGGAGGCTGATGCGGGTGACGTCGAAGTCGATAAGCTCGGTGCGGTAGTTACAGCGCGTGCCGAAGGTGACGGGGAGGCGGATTTGTCCCAGGGGAACGATGGAGCTGTCGAGCACCCCTGAGAAGGGTCTGGTGGGGGCGAGCCAGTCGTAAGGCACCTGGAGCAGGTCGAAGGCTTCCACGAAGAGGATGTTGAGGCCTGCGCCGCCGTCGACGAGGGTTCTGGTGACCACGATACTGCTGATGGTGGGCGTGCACAACAAGGGGAGCACGCCGGCGCTGACCGTAGTCTTGGGGTGATCCCTGGAGTCGAAGGTGATGTCGGTCTCAGGCGCCGCCGGGACCGAAGGAGACCCCGGCCGTGGCTGGGCGGCCCCCAACTGTCGAAAGAGCTACTTGATGTGGCGGCTTGAGGCCGGTGCCTACGACCCACCGAGAATGGCCGCAATGGCGCGGGGCGCCGGTGCCACGAAGCGCGCGATGAACTGATTGCGCAGCTCCTCCCAGGAGGCCACCGAAGACTCCGGTAGGCTAAGGATCCAGGAGCGCGACACGCCCATGAGAGCCATGGGGAGCCAGTTCGCCATGGCCTTGTCATCGCCGTTCGCCGCCTCGAGGCTCAGCTCATAGAGGCGAAGGAACTCCGCGGGGTTCCCCGTGCCGTCGTACCGCGGAGGCAGCGCCGGCCTGAACTTTGGCGGCCACCGTACCTGCCGCAGGGCGGGGGAAAAGGCCTGGTGGCCCATGACATCTCTGAGTGCGCTCAGCGGCTTGGCGGGTGGGGCGACACCTGCCATGGGAACCACACAGCGCGGGCGGAGCGCAGCCGATGGAGAAGCAGAGCTTCGACACGCCCCTACCTGGTGCGCCAAATGTCGGATTCAGGGCTCCGCAGACCCAAGAAAGGTTCAAACTCTGGGGCGTGTGCGAAGAACTCAACCTATCTAGCCAACTAGCTCGTCTCCCTACGGCCTAGCTCGAGGAACAAGGAAGAAGATGAACACGGCAGTTTACCCAGGTTCGGGCCACCTTGCGGTGTAAGACCCTACTCCTGCTTTGTGGTGGATTTGCCTCACAAGGGTTTGAGGATGAACAAGTACAAGGGATGAACAACCTCGCGAGGTCTGCTCTGGTGAGAGTGGAAAGGATCCGATCCCGGGGCGTTCGTCCTGCTCTACGATGGTGGCTAGCCTATATTTATAGTGGCCTTGGTCCTCTTCCCAAAACGTAGGCGGGAAGGCATTCCACAACGGCCAATTTGAAAGGGGACAAGTAATACATCTTATCCTGACGAAAGGTGGTCTTCGCCTGCAAAGCTTCTGGCATGACGCTGCGGTGGGCTCGGTGATGACATCCGTCCTGCCATCCTGGTGGTCTTGGTCTTATTGCACAGGAATGGAAACCTTTGCCTGAGTCCTCGGGAACCCACGCCTGCGCTTGCCTCCTTAGCACCAAAGAGGAAATTGTCTCCTCTGCGCCCGCCTGGCCCTGGTCGTCATGGCTTGCGTCACCGCAACCTCATGAGGTTTGGGTACCTGCATAGGAATCTCCGCTCCTCAGGAGGTAGCCTGGGGAGGCCGCTCCCTCGGGAGGTCTTGGCGTCATCTCCCTCGCGAGGCTTGGTCCCTCGCGAGGGTCTTGTCTTGGTAATCTTGTAGATGGGCCGTACCAGGCCGTCGATGAAGCCACGCCATGGGTCGCAGGCAGGCAAGTCTGGGTACCCTGGTTCCCAGAACACCGACAACCATGGTCTAATAGCATGACTTCCAGGACATGATTACCATACCACTCTGGTGCGGAACGTGCTCTGGTCGACCTACGAGGTCTAGTAGTAACTTGATCCGAAGTTTCATGATCATCATCATTAGCTTCCTCTCTAGTTGGTGTAGGCATCACGGGAACGGTTTTCTCCGATGTGCTACTTTCCAATTCGAGAGAAGGTACAATTACCTCATCAAGTTCTACTTTTCTCCCACTCACTTCTTTCGAGAGAAACTCCTTCTCTAGAAAGGACCCATTCTTGGCAACAAAAGATCTTGCCTTCGGATTTATGGTAGAAGGTGTACCCAATAGTTTCCTTAGGGTATCCTATGAAGATGCACTTCTCCGATTTGGGTTCAAGCTTATCAGGCTGAAGCCTTTTGACATAAGTGTCGCATTCCCAAACTTTAAAAACGACAGCTTAGGTTTCTTGCCAAACCATAGTTCATACGGTGTCGTCTCAACGGATTTAGACGGTGCCCTATTTAATGTGAATGCGGCTGTCTCTAATGCATAACCCCAAAACGATAGTGGTAAATCGGTAAGAGACATCATGGAATGCACCATATCTAATAAAGTGCGGTTATGACGTTCAGACACACCATTACGTTGTGGTGTTCCAGGTGGCGTGAGTTGTGAATGCGGCTGTCTCTAATGCATAACCCCAAAACGATAGTGGTAAATCGGTAAGAGACATCATGGAATGCACCATATCTAATAAAGTGCGGTTATGACGTTCAGACACACCATTACATTGTGGTGTTCCAGGTGGCGTGAGTTGTGAAACAATTCCACATTATTTTAAATGAAGGACAAAGTCGTGACTCAAATATTCACCTCCGCGATCAGATCGTAGAATCTTAATTTTCTTGTTGCGATGATTCTCCACTTCACTCTGAAATTCCTTGAACTTTTCAAATGTTTTAGAGTTGTGTTTAATCAAGTAGATATATCCATACCTACTCAAATTATCTATGAAGGTCAGAAAATAATGATACCCACCGCGTGTCTCAACACTCATTGGACCGCATACATCGGTATGTATTATTTCCAATAAGTCATTAGCTCGCTCCATTGTTCCGGAGAACAGAGTTTTAGTCATCTTGCCCATGAGGCACGGTTTGCAAGTATAAAATGATTCATAATCAAGTGATTCCAAAAGTCCATCCGCATGGAGTTTCTTCATGCGCTTTACACCAATATGACCTAAACGGCAGTGCCACAAGTATGTTGCACTATCATTATCAACTTTGCATCTTTTGGCATCAATATTATGAATATGTGTATCACTACGATCGAGATTCAACAAGAATGGACCATTCATTAAGGGTGCATGACCATAAAAGATATTACTCATATAAATAGAACAACCATTATTCTCTGATTTAAATGAATAACCGTCTCACAATAAACAAGATCCAGATATAATGTTCATGCTCAACGCTGGCACCAAATAATAATTATTGAGGTCTAAAACTAATCCTGAAGGTAGATGTAGAGGTAGCATGCCGACGGCGATCACATCGACCTTGGAACCATTCCCGACGCGCATCGTCACCTCATCCTTAGCCAATCTTCGTGTATTCCGCAGCACCTGTTTCAAATTACAAATATGAGCAATCAAACCAGTATCAAATACCCAGGCGCTACTATGAGCATTAGTAAGGTACACATCAATAACATGTATATCAAATATACCTTTGTTCACTTTGCCATCCTTCTTATCCGCCAAGTATTTGGGGCAGTTCCGCTTCCAGTGACCATTTCCTTTGCAGTAGAAGCACTCAGTTTGAGGATTGGGTCCAACTTTGGGCTTCTTCACGGGAGCGGCAACTTGCTTGCCATTCTTCTTGAAGTTCCCTTTCTTTCCCTTGCCCTTTTTCTTGAAACTAGTGGTCTTGTTAACCATCAACACTTGATGCTCCTTCTTGATTTCTACCCCGCGGCTTTAAGCATTGCAAAGAGCTCGGGAATCATTTCCGTCATCCCTTGCATATTATAGTTCATCACAAAGCCTTTGTAGCTTGGTGGCAGTGACTGAAGAACTCTGTCAATAACACTCTCAACTGGAAGATCAATTCCCAGCTGAGTCAAGTGGTTATGATACCCAGACATTTTGAGTATGTGTTCAATGACAGAACTATTCTCCTCCATCTTGCAGCTATAGAACTTGTTGGAGACTTCATATCTCTCAACCCGGGCATTAGCTTGAAATATCAATTTCAGCTCTTGGAACATCTCATATGCTCCGTGATGTTCAAAACATCTTTGAAGTCCCGGTTCTAGGCCGTAAAGCATGGCACACTGAACTATCAAGTAGTCATCAGATCGAGTCTGCCAGACGTTCATAACATCTGCAGTAGCTCCTACAGCAGGTCTATCACCTAGCGGTGCATCAAGGACATAACTCTTCTGTGCAGCAATGAGGATAATCCTCAAGTTACGGACCCAGTCTGTGTAGTTGCTACCATCATCTTTCAACTTAGCTTTCTCTAGGAACGCATTAAAATTCAGGGGAACGGTAGCACGGGCCATGATCTACAACATAGATATGCAAAAACTATTAAGACTAAGTTCATGATAAATTAAGTTCAATTAATCAAATTACTAATGAACTCCCACTTAAATAAACATCCCTCAAGTTATCTAAGTGATACATGATCCAAATCAACTAACCCATGTCCGATCATCACGTGAGATGGGGTAGTCATCAATGGTGAACATCTCTATGTTGATCATATCTACTATATGGCTCACGTTCGACCTTTCGGTCTCCAGTGTTCCGAGACCATGTCTGTACATGCTAGGCTCGTCAAGTTTAACCCAAGTATTCTGCATCTGCAAAACTGTCTTACACCTGTTGTATGTGACCGTAGAGTCTATCACACCAGATCATCACGAGGTGCTTCGAAACGACGAACTTTGGCAATGGTGCATACTCGGGGAGAACACTTTTATCTTGAAATTTAGTGAAGGGATCATCTTATAATGCTACCGCCGTTCTAAGCAAAATAAGATGCATAAATGATAAACATCACATGCAATCAAAATATGTGACATGATATGGCCATCATTATCTTGTGCTTTTGATCTCCATCTCCAAAGCATCATCATGATCTCCATCTTCACCGGCTCGACGCCTTGATCTCCATTGTTGCGTCGGGGTCGTCTCGCCTACTATTGCTTCTACAACTATTGCTAACGAATAGCGATAAAGTAAAGCAATTACACGGCGCTTGCATTTCATACAATAATTAAGAGACAACCCGAAGGCTCCTGCCGGTTGTTGATATTACAAAACATGATCATCTCATACATCAACATATATCACATCATCTCTTGACCATATCACATCACAACATGCCCTGCAAAAACAAGTTAGACATCCTCTACTTTGTTGTTGCAAGTTTTACGTGGCTGCTACGGGCTTCTAGCAAGAACCGTTCTTAACTACGCAAAAACCACAACGGTGATTATCAAGTTTACTGTTTTAACCTTCTTCAAGGACCGGCCGTAGTCAAATTCGATTCAACTTAAGTAGGAGAAACAGACACCCGCCAGCCACCTTTATGCAAAACAAGTTGCATTTCAGTCGGTGGAACCGGTCTCATGTGCATGGACATGTAAGGTTGGTCCGGGATGCTTCATCCCACAATACCTCCGAATCAAAATAAGATGTTGGTGGTAAGCAGTATGACCATCACCTCCCACAACTCTTTTGTGTTCTACTCGTGCATATCATCTATGCATAGACATGTCTCGGATGCCACTGTTGGGGAATGTTGCATGGAAAACAAATAAATTTCTACGCACACGCAAGATCTGTCCATGGAAATGAATAGCAATGAGATGGGAGAGTATGTCTACGTACCCTCGTAGACCATTTAGTGGAAGCGTTTATTAACGCAGTTGATGTAGTCGAACTTCTTCGCGATCCAACCAATCAAGTACCGAACGTACGGCACCTCCGCGTTCAGCACACGTTCAGCTCGATGACGTCCTCGCCTTCTTGATCCACCAAGACGGGCGAAGTAGTAGATGAGTTCTGGCAGCACGACGGTGTGGTGATGGTGATGGTGAACTCGTTCCCGCAGGGCATCGCCGAGCACTGCGAAGAAACTGGACGTAGGACTAAACTGTGGAGAGGGGCGCCGCACACGGCTAAGAGATTGTCGTTGCTTTTGTGTGCCGCCCCCTCCCTCATATATATATAGGTGGGGGAGGGGAGGCAGCCAGGAGGCGCCCCAAGGGTGGCCGGCCGGCCCCCTTGGTCTCTTGACCTCTAGCGCCCCCCTTCCTTGTATGCCTGCGGGGGGAAGGCAGGAGGAGGTGGCACCCCCTTTCCTTTCTCCTAGATGGAGGGAAGGAAAGAGGGGCTAGCCCTCCCCCTTTTCCATCCCTAGGGCCGGCAACCAAGGGAAGGGGCACGCCATCCCCTTGTGGGCTGGTGTGTTCCCCCCTCTTGGCCCATAAGGCCCATTAACTTCCCGGGGCTTCCCGGAACCCCTTCCGATGATCCGATGACTACCCGATACACTCCAAAACCTTTCTGGTGTCCAAATAGCATCGTCCTATATATCAATCTTTACCTCCGGACCATTCTGGAGCTCCTCATCATATCTGTGATCTCATCTGGTACTCCGAACAACATTCAATCCCCAAATCACATAACTCATATAATACTATATCGTCAACGAACGTTAAGCGTGTGGACCCTACGGGTTCGAGAATGATGTAGACATGACCGAGATGCCTCTTCGGTCAATAACCAATAGCGGAACCTGGATGCCCATATTGGTTCCTACATATTCTACGAAGATCTTTATCGGCCGAACCTTTATGACAACATACGTAATTCCCTTTGTCTGTCGGTATGTTACTTGCCCGAGATTCGATCATCGGTATCTTCATACCTAGTTCAATCTCGTTACCGGCAAGTCTCTTTACTCGTTCCGTAATGCATCATCTCGTAACTAACTCCTTAGTCACTTTGCTTGCAAGCTTCTTGTGATGTGTATTACCGAGAGGGCCTAGAGATACCTCTCCGATACACGGAGTGACAAATCCTAATCTCGATCCATGCCAACTCAACAGACACCTTCGGAGATACCTGTAGAGCATCTTTATGATCACCCAGTTACATTGTGACATTTGATAGCACACAAGGTATTCTTCCAGTATTCGGGAGTTGCATGATCTCATAGTCGAAGGAATATGTATTTGACATTAAGAAAGCAATAGCAATAAACTGAACGATCATATGCTAAGCTAACGGATGGGTCTTGTCCATCACATCATTCTCCTAATGATGTGATCCCGTTATCAAGTGACAACACATGTCCATGGTTAGGAAACCTTAACCATCTTTGATCAATGAGCTAGTCTAGTAGAGGCTTACTAGCGACACGGTATTTGTTTATGTGTCCACACATGTATTTAAGTTTCCGATCAATACAATTCTAGCATGAATAATAAACCTTTATCATGATTAAGGAAATATAATAATAACAACTTTATTATTGCCTCTAGGGCATATTTCCATCATGATGATATTCCCCAAATCGCTCGCCCACTCGACATCTGTAAGTGCATCTAGTGCCCCTTAGTGATTTTGGTGTATTGAAGACTTATAGGTTAAGGGACTAATGCGTTTGTAAGTGTACACAGGTCTATAAGTCTATGAGGAGTTTGATATTTATGATGAAAGTCGACCCCTAAAAATGAATGTCTTCAGTTGAAGACTTTGGTTTTCTTGAAGACTTTGAAAGTGAGGAAATTGGTGTGACCCTGAAGACTTGATATTCATGCGAGGATTATGAAGCGTGAAGACTTTTGTTTTCGTAGTTTCATTTTCTTCTTCTTGAGTCATAGGAAACACCGTACTGTTAAAGGGGGTCGAGGTAAAACTAAGGAAAAGTTTCCAAGTGATGCTCATCTCAAAATCCTACACCTACCCAATCCTTTCGAGTGAAGCCATTGGAAATCTCATACAGTTCAGTCAATTTCTTCAGTGACAGAGACGAAGTTCTTCTGTTCTCTGAGGAATTTGTTCTGACTGAGGAGTTAGGAATTCGCCAGTGCGGATTGCCTACAAGTGAGGAACATGATAGCCCTGAGGCATTTGATACTCAAATTTCCGACCGTTGCTGTGCTACGCGCCAGCTGTCCAAATATCCTCCCAACCTAACGGTCATATCATTGAAGGGCATTTATGTCTTATCATGTCGGGCTGCTCCCTAGGCTATAAATAGCCGCCCCCTACAACCACTAGTTTGTTGGCTGCTCCAAGAGATAGATTGACACTTGTCATTTAGAGCATCCCATCCTCCGAGGACTTTGAGCGAAAATCATCAAGTGAGGAAAAACCCAAAAACCCAAACACCTACAAACCCAAAGTGATTGAGCATCACTGAAGAAATTGTTCCTGTGTGGAACCGACGCTTGTTACCTTTGAGGACTGTGCATCCTCCAGACGGTTAGGCGTCATGGTCTAGAGCATCCAAGAGGAAATTGTGGATCGCCGAGTGACCGAGTCTGTGAAGGTTTGGAAGTCATCTGAAGACTTACCACGAGTGATTGGGCGAGGTCTGTGTGACCTTAGCTCAAGGAGAATACGGTGAGGACTGTGTGTCCTCCGGTTTAAATACCTAGCCGCTCCAACCAGACGTACAACTGTCACAACAGTTGGAACTGGTCTACCAAATCATTGTCTTCACCGAGCTACTGGTTCTATTTCCTCAACTCTTTCATTTCCTCATTCATGTGTTGATTTACTTGATCGTTACTGTGTGAAGACTTTGACTGAAGACTTTCTCAATTTCCTCAATCCTATTTCTTCAGTCACATAGTCTTCAGCCTGCTTATCCTATGTTTCACGCTACCTGTACTCTGTGCCTATTTCATTTCATCATGATGACTGTTCTTATGCCATGTTATGTTTGCATCTGAGTACTTATTCCGCTGCTAAGTAGTTCATTACTTAGGAATTTCCTCACCGTGAAATTCCTCAGTGATGAATTTGTAAAAATCGCCTATTCACCCCCCCTCTAGTCGATATAATGCACTTTCAATTGGTATCAGAGCAAGGTACTCCCTTGTTCTGTGTGATTTTGGTTTAACCACCTGGAGTTTTAGTTATGTCGACTGCAGGCATGATCAAGGTCTCGGCTGGGTGTCTTACCTTTGATGGGTTGGACTACCCCTACTGGAAGAATAAGATGCGCATGCATCTTAAGGCAATTGACAATGATCTCTAGTACGTTGTGGAAAATGACGTTCTGTCTGTCACTCCTTCCGTGAACGCTGCTGATGTGAAGAGATTCAAGCAACTCGACTCTCAAGCGAAGAATATCATATGTGGCCATCTGAGCAAAGGACAGTATGGCAGAGTGAGTGCTTTGGAGTCTGCAAAGCTTATCTGGGACAGGCTGTCCAAGGTCAACGAAGGAATCTCAACTCAACGTGATTCTCGAGTTGACGTTCTTCGCAATCTCTTCAACCGCTTCAAAAGACTCGACAATGAGAATGTCCAGCAAACCTTTGATCGCCTCACTGACATTTCAAACGAGCTTAAAGCACTGGGTGCCACTGACATCACCGACCATGAGGTGGTGAAGAAATTGCTGAGGTCACTCGATTCTTCATTCGATACACTGGCACTGATGATTCAAGAACGTGGAGACTACAAGTCACTTGATCCTGCTGACATTCGTGAGAGGCTGAACACTCATGAATTCCAATAAGCTGAAAAGAGAGATCTCTACGGGCCAAGCTATGGAAGATCATGCGCACTAAAGGCCAAGGCAGTTTCCTCATCTGAAGGAGAAGATTCTGATAGCAGCCTTGGTGACCCTGAAGAACTAAGCCAGGAGCTAGCAATGCTCGTGAAGAAATTCCAGAAGTTCTCAAGGCGTGGTCGCTTTGTAAAATCTTCAAAAGGTGATGACACAAGATCAGATTCCTCATCCCGTGATTACAAAAAGAGGACTTGCCACAAATGCAAGAAACCTAGTCACTACATAACTGATTATCCTCAATGGGCAAAGGAATCAAAGAAGAAGAAATACAAGGATGATAGTTCAGATGACTCTAAGAAGAAGAAGAAATCTTCAAAGTCCTCATCATCAAAATCTTCAAAGTCTTCATCTCACAAGAAGAGCAGTTCCAAGAAGGCTCGGGCATTCATTGGCAAGGAAATGGACTCTAAAGCTGAATCTGAGGAACATGAGGAAGAGGAGGCATCTGAGGAGTCAGACTCTGGTGTGGCGAGCCTAGCCCTCGCTACTGCTTACGTCAGCAAGTCCATCTTCAGCACTGAGGAAAATGGCTTCCCCAACACTGCTGATGACGGCAACGATGACTATGCTCCCACCTATTGCTTCATGGCAAAAGGTGCTAAGGTATTCAAATATCCCTCCTATGAATCAAGTGAGGATGAATCTGATGATAACCTCAAACCCAGCTATTCCAAACTTGCTAATATTGTTGTTAAACAACAAAAGGCTTTGGAAAAGGTTCAAAATATGCTAGACAAAAGTGATGACCTGTTAGGTGAGGAAATGGATCGAACTCAAACACTGACTGATAATCTTCAGCAACTACAGTCTAAGTTTGACAACCTTCAAGGTCGTCATGAAACTCTCTTAGCCGATCATGAGAAGCTTTCTTATGAATTTCTTCAAAGAAAGCAAGATCTTGAGAAGCTAAGGGTGAGTCATGAAGATCTTCAAAAGGAAAATGATTCATTACTTGCTCAACAGATCAGTTCCGCTCAGGAAGAATTTATTCCACCATGCTTGAAATGCATTGAACGTGAAACTGCTAATTCTTCACCTGAAAGTTCAAATGCTTATATTGCTGCAAATTCTTCAACTATCTCTGTAGTCACAAATTCCTCATCTGAGGATACCACTAGTATCACTGACGAAAATGTAGGGTTGAAGGAATTGTATGTGACAGGCATGTACAAAAGCCTCAAAGGGCATCAGACTCTTTGTGATGTGCTCAAAAAGCAGATCTTGAACAAGAACCCTAGGAAAGAGGGTATTGCCTTTGAGAGGAAACTCAATGCTGATGGATCCTACTGGAAACCTGAGTAGTATCCCAAAACCTCATGGGTTGCTGCGAAGGGACCTCCCGTAGATCCATCCACTCTATCTGGCTTTACTTGTGAATTCTCACATTCATCTGATGAGTCATTTGACTCCAACTATAAACTATTCAAAAATCAGAATGGTGAAGTATTTGCTAGATATGTTGGAACTAATTGCAGGAATGATCCCCCTATGAAGAAAATCTGGGTTCCCAAAAGGTGCCTTGAAAGTCTTCAGGTGAATGTCCTCATGACACCACCTGTGGAGAATAAGAACCTCAGATCAAATTCTTCATGTGGACCAAAGTCTTCATATGGATCCAAGTACTCTTATGGATCAAATTCCTCACGTGGATCCAAGTGCTCATATGATCATCATCATGCTAACGCTTCTGTTTCACAGGGAAAATCTAAGAGTTCTGAATATGTGCATTATTCTTCAAATCATTATGTTCATAAGTCCTCGAAGAATTTCTCTGCTTACTCATATGCCTATACTAATCCCTCTCCTGTGAAACAAAGCGCTTTGGCTTCAATGCCACCTTTCTCTTATGGAGCTCGCAGACTGATGAACTCTTTGCCACCCCTCCAGATGTGGGTGGTGAAGAAAAAGAACTAACCTCTTATGCAGGGTTAGGTCTCCAAGCAAACTAAATTGTCTGAAGAATTTTCTGGAGACCTGAAATGCTTGAAAGGACGCGAGCTAATCATGAAGAAATGATTCATTCATTTCTCACATCCTCATACTGCTATATATACATATGTTGCATTAACTGATGAATTTCTGTCTGATGAAATTGATGTCATATTCTTCACTCTGAAGATATGTGTTCGTAAGATGCACTAATTCATCTGCAGGATGATTTACCCAAAGCTACTGAGTGGGTCCTCGACAGTGGATGTACTAATCACATGACTGGAGACAAGAGCTTACTGATGAACACTCCTTTATCTCCATCACATTTGAAGCATATCACCTACGCAGACAAAGGAAAAAAGCAAGGTATTGGGTCTAGGTAGGGTTGCAATCTCAAAGGATCGACACATGGACAAAGTCATGCTTGCCGAGTCCCTCGGATTCAACCTCATGTCTGTCTCAATGCTTTGTGATCTTGATATGGTTGTTGTCTTTGGCAAATATCGTTGCTTAGTGCTCATGGAATCTGACATTTCCAAAGTCTTTGAAGGCTTTAGGAGAGGAGACTTGTATATTGTTGATTTCTCTGCAGGACCACAGCCTGCCACTTGTCTACTTGCAAAAGCTTCAGAAGGCTGGCTATGGCATCGACGACTAGGTCATGCTGGCATGAGGAACTTACACATGCTCGTGAAGAAGAAGCACGTCATTGGCATTGAGGGTGTCAAATTCCTCAAAGATCATCTTTGTGGGGCTTGTGAGGCTGGAAACATGACCAGAGCCAAGCACCCCTCGAAGACTATCATGACCACCTCTCGTCGTTTTGAATTGCTTCATATGGATCTCTTTGGTCCTACTCATTATGCCACACTAACAAATGCAGCATCTCTATATGGCTTTGTCATTGTTGATGATTATTCTCGTTACACATGGGTGCATGTCATTACTTACAAAACTGAAGTGCAGGAAGTCTTCAGACGATTTTCTTCAAGGGCTTCGACGAATTTCGGTGTGAAGATCAAGCATATATGTAGTGACAATGGGACTGAGTTCAAGAATACTGGTCTTGATGACTATCTCGATGAACTTGGTATTACTCATGAGTTATCTGCCCCATACACTCCTCAGCAGAATGGCGTCGTAGAGCGCAAGAACAGGACTCTTGTTGAGATGGCTCGCACTATGCTTGATGAATACAAGACACCTCGTCGCTTCTGGCCTGAGGCAATTGATACTGCATGCCACATTATCAATAGGGTATATCTTCACAAATTCTTCAAGAAGACCTCATATGAACTCCTCACTGACAAGAAACCAAATGTGAGTTATTTCAAAGTCTTCGGTGCTAAATGTTGGATTAGAGATCCCCATCACATTTCTAAATTTGCACCGAAAGCACATGAAGGTTTTATGCTTGGTTACGGAAAGGACTCGCACACCTATAGGGTCTTCAACACCTATCACAACAAGGTTGTTGAAACTGTAGATGTGCGGTTCGATGAAACTAATGGCTCGCAAAGAGAGCACTTACCTCCCGTGCTAGATGAAATGACTCCTGAGGAATCCATCAAGCTAAAGGCTACTGAAGATGTCATACCTACTGAAGAATCTGCTGAAGAAGTCATTCCAGATCATGAAGAAAATCATGCTGGTGCATCTAAAGAAAATGGCTCTGAAGAAAATGCTGAGCCAAATCAAAGTCGTCAACCTGCTCATCCTCATGTTGCAAATGAAGTACAGATTGAGAGAATCATCAATGACATCAACGCACCAGGTCCTCTTACTCGCTCAAAAGCTTCACATTTGTCTAACTTTTGTGGGCATTTTGCTTTTGTCTCTATCACAGAGCCCACCAAAGTTGATGAGGCATTTCTGGAGCCTGAATGGATTCAAGCGATGCAAGAGGAATTACATCAATTCGAGCTGAACAATGTGTGGGAGCTTGTCAAGCGACCAGACCCACGCAAGCACAATATCATCGGCACCAAATGGATCTACCGCAACAAACAAGATGAAAATGGCCTAGTGGTGAGGAACAAGGCTCGTCTTGTAGCTCAAGGCTACACACAGGTTGAAGGAATTGATTTCGATGAAACTTTTGCACCTGTTGCTAGACTTGAGGCTATTCGCATATTGCTTGCTTATGCTAACCATCATAATATCATCTTATATCAAATGGATGTGAAAAGTGCATTCCTCAATGGTAAGCTTGAGGAAGAAGTATATGTTGCTCAACCCCCAGGTTTTGAAGATCCTAAGCATCCTGATCAAGTCTTCAGACTAAATAAGGCCCTCTATGGCCTCAAGCAGGCCCCTCGGGTGTGGTATGATACTCTGAAGGAATTCCTCATGAAGAAAGGCTTCAAACCCGGTTCACTCGACCCAACTCTTTTCACCAAAACATATGATGATGAATTATTCATGTGCCAAATATATGTTGATGATATTATCTTTGGCTGTACTAACCAACGTTACAGTGACGAATTTTCTTATATGATGAGTGAGGAATATCAAATGTCCATGATGGGAGAATTGAAATTCTTCTTAGGTCTTCAAATTCGTCAACAACGCAATGGCATCTTCATTTCTCAAGAAAAATACCTCATGGATGTTCTGAGGAAATTCGGTATGCAAGAATGCAAAGGCGTCAAAATCCCTATGCCCACAAATGGCCATCTATGCATTGATGAAAATGGTATAGACTTCGATCAAAAGGTATACCGCTCCATGATTGGCTCTTTACTGTATCTATGTGCATCTAGGCCAGATATTATGCTTAGTGTTTGCATGTGTGCCCGTTTTCAAGCTACACCGAAGGAATCACACCATAAGACTGTGAAGCGTATTATTCAATATCTAGCTCACACTCCAACACTTGGATTATGGTATCCCAAGGGCTCAGCTTTTGATCTCATTGGATATTATGACTCTGACTATGCTGGCGATCGTGTGGACCGCAAGTCAACATCAGGCACATGCCATTTCCTCGGACGATCCTTAGTATGTTGGTCCTCGAAGAAGCAGAACTGCGTATCACTCTCTACTGCTGAAGCTGAGTATATTGCTGCTGGTTCTTGCTGTGCTCAATTGCTATGGATGAAGCAAACCCTCAAGGACTACGGCATCAATGTGAAGAATGTGCCACTCTACTGCGACAATGAGAGTGCCATCAAAATTGCTCATAACCCAATTCAGCACTCTAAGACAAAGCACATCCAGATTCGTCATCACTTTCTTCGTGATCATGTGTTGAAGGGCGACATCTCAATCGAGCACGTGAAGACTGAAGAATAGCTAGCCGATATCTTCACAAAGCCCTTGGATGAGAAGAGATTTAGCAAGTTGCGGTGTGAGCTAAATATCTTAGAATCTTCGAATGTCCTTTGAAAAGGACACACATCCTAACACTTATGCAAATTGATGACTTAGATGTGCAACACACGAAGAAATGTTTCTCTTCAATCAATGAAGACTAACCCTCTAAGTGTGAAGAAATTAACGAAGAATTTGATTCTCAGAGCCCTACGATAATTGTACGCGGCGTATGAACTCACCATTCTTACACGGTGGGTCACGCCACCACAAAAAGTTGAAAATCTTCAAAACTTGAGTTTTTCTTCATTTTGCAAATTCTTCAAATTTTCAAATTCTTCTACCTTGCAAAGTCTTCACTCTTTCCGACTGTGTTCTTCATTGACTATATATATATTTGAGTTTTCAGTCCTCTACAGCATTCACTTATTGCTAATTCTTCAAGTTGATTTTCTTCTAAGTGAATGTGATCGGACCCGTTCCCCCTCTATGCTAAACTCAATCCAGTCTGTTCACAAATTCTTCATGTGCGTTCTATTTGAAACCCGTTCAAAGTCTTCACTGTGTCCTTGACAGCTGAAGAATTCGCGAATGAAACATTAAAATATTCTTATCTAAATTTTTGGCTTTTGCCGCTCAAACCGTTCCATATCCCTCGATAAGATTTGTCTATCCACCCACAATCAAACACGATCTCCACTTCACAGTACGTGGGTGACACATGTCATTAGGATGAGAAGGGTCAGGGGCACGTTCATCCATTTTCTTCGGACGAGCGGTTTTTCACCTCGGCTATAAATACCCCTCGCCCTCCTCAGATCTCATTTACCCCGCTCGAGCTCTCAGACCTAGCACCGCTGCTACACTCCATCATCGCCGGTGAGGAAGAGCTTCACTGCCTCGACCTCGTCGCCGTCGTACTCACGCCGGCCGCGGAAATCTTCACTCCGCCGCCGCCGTAGCTGTTTTCCATCGCCAAGTTAGGGCGTGGAAGATCTGAACGGATGAGCTTCTCCACTGCTACTCTCAGTTCATCGTGTTCTTCGTCAAGGGTAAATAAAATCTATTTTTACTGCCCTTGTTGTTTCTGATGATTTCCACAAAATTCTCAAAAGGTGTTTGTTCTTCAACTTTCATGTTCTTAAACACCAACTTGCCTCTGATCTTGATTTGTTTCTCTAAGCAACGTTTTTCTTCAAGATTCCTCAATTGTGTGGATTTTCAATCTATACAACTCTGGAACCTAAGTCAAAGAATGCTTAGTGAAATTCCTCGAGACACCCCTGGTCAAATTCCTCAAACTTGATACTTTTGAAAAACTTCTGAGAACGCATATGACCTCTCCAAATTCTTCGCACCTATATTCTGTTCACGGGTACACATGTCCGCTGCTGAATCACTAGGTTCTCATCAACTTGACTCATTTGCAGCGTTCCTTGAAGAAAAATTGCATACCTCGTCAGAAAATTCGATTGTTCAAAATCCTCAAGTGAAGAAGATGGCTGATGGTAAAAGACCTCAGAAGGGAGGAAAGAGGCCAGAGACAAATACTACTTTTGAGATCCCTGATGACATCTATGATGAATATTGTACTCCTGATGAAGCAACTCATGGCAAGGAGAACAAAAATTAGCGCAAAGTGCGCATTCAGAAGATTGAGAGGAGATGGGCAAGAGAATGAAGGGAGTATCGATATGTGACTCCAAAGTACATGAAGAAATTCGCTGTCAACCATCCATGTTCAAGACCTCCATTGGCTCCAGGCCAAGAAGCTGATCCCACAAGCATCAGAAGAGGTGAGGAATTTCCTCAGGAGTGGGCTAAGCGTCAAGCCAAGCTGGCCAAAATGGCTAAAGAGGCAGTGAAGAAATTCAACGAAGACTCAGCTACTGCCGGTACTGAGGCCTCTGCTAGCAAGCCTAAGAAGGCTATGACAAAGAAACCAGCTGTCAAGACAAGATCCTCAGCTGCAATGCCCTCATGGCCAGGTTCTTCAAAGCCCTCACGGCCTGATCCTCAAGCAACTCCTTCAAAAGCAGCTCCAACTCCCTCAGTTGCAAAATCCTCAGCTGCTCCTGCAAAGTCCTCAGCACCTGTGCATCTTGCCACATGCCAAAGGACTACTGGAATCTCAATTGCTTCAGGAGTCTCTGCAAGTTCCTCAGCTCCACCTCAGTCTTCAACAGCTCCGACCTTGCTGAAGAAAAAGGCCACTGCTGGACGAGGCACAAGGCCAAGTCCTCACAAGAAGAAGGTCGCCTTTCAGGTTCCGTCAAGCGAAGACGAAGCTGATGATGAAGAATTAGCTGAGATCATCAGAGATCGACAACAAAGGGCCGCTAGTGCCAAAGGCAGTGCTGTGCCCCTCATGCTGGATCCAAGGAAGATCCTTGATTTCATCGATCTATGGCACAAGGATCCAAATACACCTTTGCCTGAATTAAACCTCACTCCTGGCCAGAGCCACATGTTGACGGCCTTCATAGCCGAAGAAAAATGGAAATTTGAGAAGGCCAGGCAAGTCAAGAAAGCTCAATATAAGAAGGAGCGCTTTCTGAAGAAAAATGTTGTGAAATTGTCTCCTGAAGAACTTGTGACTATGCAGGCTGAGATCAAAGCACTCAGTGATGAATTTGACGCTTATCGTGCAGATTGGCTAGGTGCCAAAGTCAGATTCGTCAGAATGGCAAAGGGATTCACTCCAAATGTTGCAGCTTCATCGCAACCCAAATTTCCTCAAACTGAAACATCTGCTCAGTCTACTGAAGAACATGCAAGCACAACTGATGAAAATCAGACTGTCGAAGAAAATGAAAGCACCAGGGCTGATGAAGAAATTCCAGTCTCTGAAGAAAATGCCAGGGCAACCTCCAATGTTGTGCCTGAAGAAACTGAACCAATTTCATCTGCTCCTCCTGCAAAGTCATCACAGATGAAAAGTATCAACCTTCCTTCTGCATCAGAAGCGAAGAAAACCAAGGCTGCGGAGCGAGCAGCTGTGAAGAAAAGGAAAGCATCTGCCTCCTCAGAGTCTTCAGCTCTAAAGAAAGTGAAGACTTTGACAAGCTCTTATACAAATCCTATAGATGTTGTTCCAATATCAAGCATGCCATCAAAGGAGATTATTCCCTTTGGTGAGGAATATGCAATTCCAAGTGAATCTGATGAAGAAGATCCTTCTGCTGCTTCGACAGAGCAGTTAGATGAAGAAATTGATGTGGACAATATCACTTCAACTCCGCTGGTATCATCGCCCATGCCTCAGTTCACAGCTGAAGAGGCAGGCGTTGAGGAAATTGATGATGAAGATGAAGATATGGACATTGGGTGTACTACACCAAGTCTGAATGATGACTACTGGGAAAGTCATCACCCCAATTCACCACTGACGACTCCACTGCAACAAGTTCCTCAGTCCCCTGTGCCAACTGAAGAAATTCATACGGGCTCTGATGAACGTCAAGCTTCACTTCATTCTATTCCTAAAGAAGTTCCAACCACTAGTGCTGATGTACATGTTTCTGAAGAAATGGAGGCCAAGGCTGCTGCTGATGCCTTTGCTCCTGAAATTCCTCAGCCTGTGGCTCCAGTGGCTATACCTCAAGAGGCTGTGAAGACTTCAACTGTTAATCTTCAGCCCAAGCCACAGAACCCTCACTCCAAGAAGCAGAAGTTCAATGCTGAAGATTTCTTCAATGAGCACATATTCTTCACTGACTACAATCCCTATGACTCTGCTCGACTTCGTCGCAAGTGCTTCTGGACTGCTAGCCAGATGAACTTCTATTCCTCACTGTTGTTTGATAAGGACAAGATCTTTGAACATGAGCAAATTCCTCATGTGGATATGGAATCGCTGCCCTGCTTCACCCCAGTCCTCAGTGTTCTTCATGACGCTGGGTTACTCAACTTCTGCACCGACATCTGCGATTGGAATGAAGAACTCATTCTTTAATTCTTCGCCACGCTGCACATTACTGGAAATGTTGATGATGTCAATTCATGGGTATTGGACTGGATGACCGATAATACTCATTTCAAAGCACCGGCCTCTGAATTGCTTCATGCCGTCCCAGTCAGTCCTCCCACTGAAGGTGCAAGGCTTCTCTATGTTGAACCTGAACTATCCGATCATCTGATGCAAGTGCTGATGAAGCCTTTGAAGCCAGGCCAAGCTCCAAGGACCAAATTCCTTGTCAAGGAATTGCTCTATATGCCAAGGACAGTTTATCGCATATTGACCAAAACCCTCAGTCCAATCAAGGGCCACAACTCTGATGATGAAGAGGTTGTTGACATTATGAAGAATCTGCTGTTCAATATCATTCATGGTATACCTATCAACTACCACGATTTCTTCATGAGGACTTTGGCCAATGCTGCTCTGACACCTTTTGAGTTGAAGCCTTATGCTCCCTGGATCATGAGGTTCATCAGATCAAGGTCTTCAATTCATTATAAGGCTGACTTTCAAAATCATCTCAGCTATTTGCCCCCTATTGAAGTCGTCAAACGGACTATTTCCTCTGCTGACAAGAAGGGCAAGGCTGCAGTTATTGATGAAGGTACTCGTCCATTGGATGGACAGTTTCGCAAAGCTACTTCATATTCCACCAATGATGACTCTGCAACACAAGATTCTGCCGCCAAAGCTTCAGAACATAATCCTCAAGCCACAGCTCCGCGTGTGATGACTGATCGTGAACTTCTCCTTAGTCTTCATCAGAAAGTTGATCGAAATCACAAGTGGGTCAAGCGTCAGTTTGGTGCAATTCTTCAGAACATGACAGTCACTCAAAATACTATGAAGAAGAATCACTACTACTTGCATGAAGTCTTTGACCACACTTGGGCTATTCCGTCTAATCTTTATAGTGCTGAAGAACTCTAGGAGATGGGATTCCAACAGGACTTTGACTGGTCTCAGCCACCTTCGAAGAAGTTCAAGAAGGTCAAAGTTCCTCAGCTTGTTGCCAGTTCATATTCTTCATCGCGCGAGATGGATGAAGCTGAAGACTTGAACGACACCGCGGCAGGCCCTACCTCAACGGACGACCCCAACAACGTTGGCGCTCCTCCATCGACATTATGATGGTATTCTTCAGGGGCGTTAGTCCTCATTTTTCGTCCCTTTTGGTCATTCGATGACAAAGGGGGAGAAATTTGAGTGCCACCATATTTCATCATGCATTTCAAATTCTTCATATCATATGATTAAATGCGTGTATGAATTACAAGATATTGGAGGAGTTCTCCATGATATTACTCTACAATGTGCATTTGCTATTCAAAGCAAATTCCTCAAATATGCACATCTTCAGGGGGAGTTCTTCTATATCTTGCAATCAAATTCCTCATTATCAGTATCTACACTTCATATGTTTATCCCCGTTGAAAACTTAACCTATATTGTCATCAATCACCAAAAAGGGGGAGATTGTAAGTGCATCTAGTGCCCCTTAGTGATTTTGGTGTATTGAAGACTTATAGGTTAAGGGACTAATGCGTTTGTAAGTGTACACAGGTCTATAAGTCTATGAGGAGTTCGATATTTACGATGAAAGTCGACCCTTAAAAATGAATGTCTTCAGTTGAAGACTTTGGTTTTCTTGAAGACTTTGAAAGTGAGGAAATTGGTGTGACCCTGAAGACTTGATATTCATGCGAGGATTATGAAGCGTGAATACTTTTGTTTTCGTAGTTTCATTTTCTTCTTCTTGAGTCATAGGAAACACCATACTGTTAAAGGGGGTCGAGGTAAAACTAAGGAAAAGTTTCCAAGTGATGCTCATCTCAAAATCCTACACCTACCCAATCCTTTCGAGTGAAGCCATTGGAAATCTCATATAGTTCAGTCAATTTCTTCAATGACAGAGACGAAGTTCTTCTGTTCTCTGAGGAATTTGTTCTGACTGAGGAGTTAGGAATTCGCCAGTGCGGATTGCCTACAAGTGAGGAACATGATAGCCCTGAGGAATTTGATACTCAAATTTCCGACCGTTGCTGTGCTACGCGCCAACTGTCCAAATATCCTACCCACCTAACGGTCATATCATTGAAGGGCATTTATGTCTTATCATGTCGGGCTACTCCCTAGGCTATAAATAGCCGCCCCCTACAACCACTAGCTGGTTGGCTGCTCCGAGAGATAGATTGACACTTGTCATTTAGAGCATCCCATCCTCCAAGGACTTTGAGCGAAAATCATCAAGTGAGGAAAAACCCAAAAACCCAAACACCTACAAACCCAAAGTGATTGAGCATCACTGAAGAAATTGTTCCTGTGTGGAACCGACACTTGTTACCTTTGAGGACTGTGCATCCTCCAGACGGTTAGGCGTCATGGTCTAGAGCATCCAAGAGGAAATTGTGGATCGCCGAGTGACCGAGTCTGTGAAGGTTTGGAAGTCACCTGAAGACTTACCACGAGTGATTGGGCGAGGTCTGTGTGACCTTAGCTCAAGGTGAATACGGTGAGGACTGTGTGTCCTCAGGTTTAAATACCTAGCCGCTGCAACTAGACGTACAACTGTCACAGCAGTTGGAACTGGTCTACCAAATCATTGTCTTCACCGAGCTACTGGTTCTATTTCCTCAACTCTTTCATTTCCTCATTCATGTGTTGATTTACTTGATCATTACTGTGTGAAGACTTTGACTGAAGACTTTCTCAATTTCCTCAATCCTATTTCTTCAGTCACATAGTCTTCAGCCTGCTTATCCTGTGTTTCACGCTACCTGTACTCTGTGCCTATTTCATTTCATCATGATGACTGTTCTTATGCCATGTTATGTTTGCATCTGAGTACTTATTTTGCTGCTAAGTAGTTTGTTACTTAGGAATTTCTTCACCGTGAAATTCCTTAGTGAAGAATTTGTAAAAATCGCCTATTCACCCCCCCTCTAGTCGATATAACACACTTTCAACATCTAATCTTGACAAGCCATCAGTTGGCCGATGAGGTGGAGCGGTCGAGAAGCGAGAAGGTGGAAGCTTGCCGGCAAGGAGCTTGCCGGGTCTTGGCTTGCGGGTGCGAAGCTTGCCTGCAACTGAAGTCTTGATCTTCAGTACTAACTTAGTACTTCTCGATCACCTGCCTGGAGGTCTTCTTGACGGTCTTGGTGTCAAGTGTTGAGACTTGGGTTGAGTTGTCCTACGGCAAGCCCTTGCCGTCCGGAGGGCTGCAACTGCCTGTGCACAAGTCTGGGGGTACTAAAGGACCCCTAATTTAGTACACCAATAGGAGCCCCCGACCTGGGCCACACACGCATGCGAGGCGTCATTGGGCTAGGCCCAAATAGTGCACAGGCACGCGTGGCAGATAATAACTATCATAATCTTCTCTTTTACCATGCCCCCATGACTCGCATTAAATGCGAAATGTGGGAGAGGTGGAGCGAAATGGCTGTCAGGAGTAGTGCACCTGAAAAGTGCAGCCACATAAGACAGTAAAGAGCTAGCCCTCGTGCCTTCCTCGTAAAAAGGAAACTGCAAGAGGTGCTTCTCATTTACCCCCTTTCCTTTCCAATCTAGCAGCCGCCTCCTTCGTCTTCTTCCTTGTGCAAGAATAGAGCACGCTGCTGCTTTCGCCGCCGCTCCACCGTGCCATTCCTCAATCCCCCACCTCTACACTTGCCATGGCCCCGAAGAGAGCAAAGAAGGCAATGGACCCAGAGGCGGAGAAAAAGAAGCTCAAGAGGGAGAAAAGGAGGCGGGAGAATGCCATCTTCCCGCCGACGCTGACGGCCGATGATTTGACCACAAAATATTCGTACGTCTGGTCGACCAAGACCAATGCTCATCCGGCTATAGAAGTCCTTCCAGGGTCGGCTGAACCAGCGGACAACCAATTCCACTTCTTTGCCGGGTATTTCTATGGCGGGCTCTGCCCGCCCTTCTCATATTTCTTCGTAGAGATCATGCAGTCCTACAGATTTCACTTGCTAGATTTCGCTCTTAATTCTATCACCTGCATGTCCATTTTTGCACACATGTGCAAAAACTTCCTGGGGATAGCACCCAATCTTGATATGTTCCGGCACTTCTTCATCCCTCGGATCGAGGATGACTCTCTCTCCGGGAGTGTCACTTGGATTCCAGTTATGAATATGAAGAACCACTATCTTGACGGCAAACTGCACACCAAGTGGAATGAATGGAGGGAAGATTGGTGATGGATAAAGCAAGACCAGCAAGATGAAATTCTTTCCTTTTGCCGGCCTCCGGACCTAGAGAATCAAGAAGGGGGATACTTGGAGCAATGTCGGGCCCAACAATGCCAAACTAAGAATGGCGTTGTACGAGATCCACATCCTCAAAGTTGCTGGTTTGACCATAGAGATGGTTGGGGTGGATTTTACCCACCGCCGAATCGCCCCGCTGTAGCACGAAGGAAGTCGAAGAGCATGGGAGTACCAGAACTCCGCCGACCCAATGCGTCTACACACTGGGCCCGACAACAACTTGTTGGTAATGGAACATTATCCGCTCATCTACCAGATCTTCAACACAGGCTACGAATTTCACCTATCATAGAAGGTGATTCCGCTCTACAACAACTCCGCCAAGGGTGACATTCTGGCCAAGATGCCGGAGTGTGATACAAAGGGTGTTGTGGAGAAGTGGATAGAGCCTTCCAAGGAGGAGGTGGAAGAATGGCCTGCCAGTTTGAAGGAGGAGGCCGTCAGGGTGGAGAACGACATGGTTCACCCCACCAAGAATGACGAGGCCACATTCTTGAAGGCCAGGGCCAAAGAGGCTAAAAAGGCTAAACGTCTATGGAAAAAATCCGAGGTCGCCAGCAAGGGAAAGCAGGTGGTTGTTGGTGAAATAATCTGCCTCCTTATGTTTTGGAGTTTGTGGACATAAACAGTATGGGACTTATGTGTTTGCTAGTGCACACAGAGTAACAGGTCCCTGGAATCATGAGGAGTTTGATTCAAACGACAAAGATAATCCTCTGCATGGCATTGAAGGGTATCACCGAAGACTATGATAACAAGAGTGACCCCTCAAAAATTGCTGACGTGAAGCAATTGGTTTGGTGCTTGTGCGAGGAAAGTGACCGCGATCGAGAAGATTGAAGACGAAGTGAAGGCGTAGCATTTATTTCATTGTTTCTCTTCTTTTTCACAGGACCCCCATACTATTAAGAGGGGTGTAGCGTTCGAAGCTTTGATTCTCTGATGCTAAACCCAAGTCATATGAAAGTTGCGAGAGAAATCTCTTTGTGTTTCAAGAAAATACTTGCCAGCAAGAGATTGTGATCTTCTTCACTGCGAGAGATTTGTCTCTGGCCGAGGAGTTAGCATTACTTGGTCATCAAGTAATGTTACCGTTGCTCTTTGAAATCTGACCGTTGCGAACGTGTCGGTTGGCCATTAGCTGGACAACATGTCCAAAATGGTCATTTCCCACCAGGGAAGGCTACGGCTATAAATAGCCACCCCGCGCCGGCGTTGTCCGGTGGCTGCTCCATTTGATTGTGAGAAGATTGTTGAGCAACCCCCTCTCTAGAGTGATTGAGTTTAAAATCCACTGAGAGAAAACCCCTAGAGCCAAAAAATTAGATAGTGGTTTAGCATCACTCGAATCTAAGTCCAGTATGCTCCGCCTATTACTCTTGAGAGCCGCAAACTCTCTAGATGGTTAGGTGTCAATTTCTTCAGAGACCAAGAGTAATTGTGGTTCTTGAAGAAGAGTCTATAAAGGTTCGAAGATCACCTAAGTATCTACCATGAGTGATCAACATTTGTTGACGAACCAATTGTCGAGGAGAATAGGGCGAAGAGAGTTTATCTTCCGTGTTAAGTCACAACCCCTCGAACCAGACGTAGTCCTTGTGCAGAAGGATGAACTGGTCTACCAAATCCCTTGTCGCCATCGAGCATCACTGGTTACATCTGTCTCTCCTCTTTACATTCGAACTATTTCAATCATGTGATTTGTCTCGATGCATGCTTTTAGTTTTCATTCGGTAGTTTGTATTTGCTCACTAGATACTATTATCTTTCGTTCCGCTGCTGGGTTCTGAGAGTTTTGATATTTCTGAAGAAATTTTAAAACTCCCATTCACCCCCCTCTGGTAGACATACTTTGTTCCTACAATTGTTATCAGAGCAAGGTACTCCTTGACTCTGCTCATTTTGGTCTAACCGCCTTGGAGTTTAAGTATGTCTTCCGTGAGCTACAAGTCGCATCTCAAGATTCCCATCTTCGATGGGATGGACTATCCCTTCTGGAAAGAGAAGATGAATATCCGTCTCCAAGCTATTAACGATGATATGTGGAACATGGTGCTGAATGGAGTCATGATTGAAGTGCCTCAAGTTCCCACTGACCGCGAGAAGAGACTCATTCAGTTGGACGCACAAGCTAAAGATGAAATTGGTGGCCATCTCTCTCGTGCTCAATTTCTTTGGTATCATCAGTGTGAAACTACAAAGGAATTATGGGACATTCTTGAGAATATCAATGAGGGTGTTTCAACTCAGAAAGAAGACCTCATTGATACTCTTCAGGCAAAATTCAATCGGTTCAAGCGAATCGGAAATGAAAGCTGTCAGCAAACCTTCGATCGTCCGAGTGACATTGCAAATGAGCTGCAAGGTCTCGGCGCCAAAGACATCACTGACCATGAAGTTGTGACGAAACCACTCTGATCTCTTGACAGTTCATTCGACACACTAGTTCTGATGATTAGGGAACAAGTTGATTTCAAATATCTCGACTCTGCTGATATCATGGAATGGCTAAACACCCATGAGGAACAAGAAGAAGAAAAGAGAGATCTTTATGTAAGTCATGCTCTCAAGGTTGTGGCTGATTCTTCCTCGGAAGGAAATGCCAAAGAAGATTCAGATGACCCAGAAAGGATCAGCAAAGATCTTGCATTAATCACAAAAAGATTCCAGCGCCTTCATAGGAAGAACCAGTTTCAGAAGAAGGGATCCAGCAACTCTGGTGGATCAAAATCTTCATCAAAACCTACTGGATATTACACTTGCTTCAAGTGCAAAATCCCAGGACATTTCATTTTGGACTGCCCTCTCTGGGAAGCTAAAATATGTGCCAGTGGAAGATATGATTCAGGAAACTACCATGGCAAAAGCAAGAGCAAGAGCAAGAACTACGACTCCGATGATGAGAAGAAAACGAAGAAGTTCTTCAAGAAGAAGGACATCCAAGTCTTCGTCAAGATCTTCCTCAAGGAATCCTTCCAAGTCCTCCTCCAACCGCAAGAATACCTCTCGCAAGGCCAAGGCATACATCGGCAAGGAGATGGACTCCGATGAAGAAGAATCATCTGATTTCGAAGAAGCTGATGAATCCGATGATTATTCTGATTCCGGCATGGCTGGCATAGCATGTGCCTCCACGCCTACATCAAAATGCTTCAAGAATCATTCAAGCCATGATGAATCTCCTCCCTACTGCTTCATGGCCAAAGCCTTGAAAGAAAAGGTATCCTACAAACATCAGAAGGTTCACTCCAGTGATCAATATTCTTCGGATGAGGATGACCATGCTAAACTGATCAAAATTGCTAATATACAACAAAACTCTCTTGAGAAAATTGAGAAAACCCTTAGGAAATCTGAAGAGTTGTTGGTTGAGGAGATGGAGAAAAATCAGTCGTTGACTGAAGAGTATTCTGCTCTCAAGTCACGAATGGAAGAACTATCAACTCATCATGATTTTCTCTCGGCTGACCATGAGAGATTGACTTATGATTACCTGAAAAGGAAACAGGAACTCAAGTCACTAAGAGAGGCTCATGATGACTTGATCAGAGAAAATTCTCTTCTCACCCAACAACTCAAAGAGAAACCTGAGGTGCTTATACCACCTTGCTTGAAATGCCTTGAATGCAACAATTCTGAATCTTCTGTGAATGCTAACCCCTCTATCGAGGGAAATGATTCTGTATCTGATGAGAATGCTAGGTTGAAGGATCTTATTCAGACAGGAATGTTCAAGTCTCTCAAAGGGCATCAAACCCTTTGTGATGTTCTGAAGAGATCCATTCTTCCCAAAAATCCCAGGAAAGAAGGTATCAGTTTCAAAAGAAAACTGAATGAAGATGGCTCCTACTGGGAACCTGATCAATATCCTCGCATTGTGTGGGTACCTGCCAAGAGCAAAACGCTTGATCCAGCTTTGCTTTCGGGATATGACTCTCCTATTCCTGAATATTCTCATGATGATTCTCTGGACAACTATAGGCTGTACAAAAACCAACATGGTGAGGCTGTTGCTCGCTATGTCAGACCAATCAGCAGAAATGGCCCCCCAAAGAAAGCTATCTGGGTGCCAAGGAAAACTATCGACACTTTGCCTATTACTGTTGTACTAACCATGCAGGCAGAAAATGCTCGTAAAGAAGTTCGACAGAATGAGTACATGCATACCTCATTCAACCACTATACTCATTCATCTGGAAATAATTTCAGTGCCTATTCTTTCGATTATGCTCACACTGGTTCGAGTAACTATTATGGTTATCGAAAGAAATCATATCCTGCTCGCTCTCTCGCTTCGAAGCCACCTGCAAAGATGTGGGTGGTTAAGAAAGCCTAATTCTTCTGCAGGACTATGTCTCCGGGTGTACCAAATGGATAATGGATAGTGGATGCACTAGTCATATGACCGGAGACAAGTCATTGTTTGTCAACCCCAACTTAACTGCTTCATCCCTGAAGTATATCACTTTTGGTGACAACAACAAAGGAAAGGTAATTGGGTTAGGTAAAGTTGCTATATCCAAAGATAAGAGCATTGATGACGTTTTACTTGTTCAGTCTCTTGGATTCAATCTCATGTCAACTGGCAAGCTTTGTGATCTAGGCATGCTAGTTCTATTTTCCATATCCAAATGCATTGTCTTTATGACCTATGACAATTCCTTCGTCTTCGAGGGAAATAGAAAGGGTGATTTATATATTGTTGATTTCTCTAAGGGTCCCTCAGTCCAAACTTGTTTGCTTGCAAAAGCAACCGAAGGATGGCTGTGGCACTGAAGACTTGGTCATGCAGGTATGAGAAATTTGCACACTCTCACGAAGAAAAATCATCTCCATGGCATTCCTGATGTGAAATTCGACAAGAATCGTCTCTGTGCTACATGTGAGGCCAGTAAATTAGCTAAGAAGCATCATTCATCAAAGACTGTCATGAGCACTACAAGACCTCTGGAAATTCTTCATATGGATTTATTCGAGCCTCAAAACTATGCAAGTTTTGGAGGCAGTCATTATGGTGTGGTTATTGTTGATGATTTCTCTCATTACACTTGGGTATTCTTTCTCAAAGACAAAACCCGCACCCAAGACATCTTCAAAAGATTCGCCAAGAAGGCCCAAAATGAATATGATGTGCGAATTAAGCATGTCAGAAGTGACAATGGCACTGAGTTAAAAAAATACCCATATCGAAGATTTTCTCGACGAAAATGGTATAACTCATGAGTTCTCTGCCGCATACACTCCACAACAGAATGGGATTGTTGAACACAAGAATAGAACTCTCATTGAAATGGCGAGAACTATGCTCAGTGAGTACAAAACTCCTATTCGCTTCTGGGCTGATGCTATTAACACTGCTTGTCATGTTGTGAATCGTGTTTATCTTCACAAGTTCCTTAAGAAAACTTCATACGAGCTTATCATTAGCAAGAAACCAAATGTTTCTTATTTATGTGTTTTTGGTGCACCCTGCTATATTCATGACGTGAATCATAATTCCAAGTTTGCACCTAAGGCACATGAAGGTTTTCTTCTTGGTTATGGCTCGAACTCGCATACTTATCGTGTCTATAACTCTCAGCACGGGAAAGTTATGGAAACGGTAAATGTGCGGTTTGATGAATCTAACGGCTCCCAAAAGGAGCACCTGCCTACTGTGATAGATGAACCACTTATTTCGGATGCTATTCGGTAAATGGCCATTGGGAGTGTCAGGCCAGTTGAAGGAAATGTACTTGAATCTTCCGATGATGATGCCCCCATGACTCGAAGCAGAACACGCCAAGCCACTGCCGAAGAAAATGCCGCTCCGAACACAAATGGCAACCAGAATGCAGATGCTAATCAAAATGGCAATCGTGATGAAAATGGCGATACAAATGCTAATCCCGATGCTGATGTCAAAGAAAATGAAAATGTTCATCAAGATGAACATCCTCTTCCTCGAGTGGCTAATCGAGTTGACTCTTCACTAATACTAGACGATCTCGAGAATCCAGGTTGTCGACCCACAACTCGCTCTCGCACTCGTTTGGCTAACTACTATGGCAGTTTCTCGTTTGTCTCATTGACAGAACCTACCAAGTATGAAGAAGCCATGAATGATCCCGATTGGATGAATGCCATGCAAGAAGAGTTGGTGCAATTTGAATTGAATGATGTATGGGAATTGGTCGACAAGCCAAATCCTAAGAAGCACAATATCATTGGCACAAAATGGATATTCCGGAACAAGCAAGATGAAAATGGCATTGTTGTGAGAAACAAAGCACGTCTTGTTGCTCAAGGGTATACACAGGTAGAAGGTATTGATTTCTGTGAAACTTATGCTCCTGTTGCTCGCCTTGAGGCAATTCGTATTCTTCTCGCTTATGCAAATTACAATGATATCCTACTTTATCAAATGGATGTGAAAAGTGCTTTCCTTAATGGTGAAATTGATAAGGAAGTTTATGTTAGGCAGCCAGCTGGCTTTGAAAATCCTCAGCTTCCTAACAAAGTTTTCAGGTTGAAAAAGGCTCTATATGCGCTGAAGCAAGCCCCTCGTGCTTGATATGATACCGTGAAGAGGTTTCTGCTCGACAAAGGATTCAAGCCAAGATCCACTAATTCCACTGTATTCACATGCTTTGTTGATGGTGATCTATTCGTGTGTCAAACTTATGTGGATGATATTATTTTCGGCTGTACTAACAATGCTTGCAGCTTAGAGTTCGAACGAATGATGTCCGAGAAATATCAAATTTCTATGATGGGTGAACTTAAGTTCTTTCTCGGACTGCAAATTCGTCAACAGGACAATGGAATTTTCATATCTCAGGAGAAATATCTGAGAGATTGTCTGAAGAAGTTTAAAATGCAAGATTGCAAACTAAAGGGCTACAAAACTCCAATGCCCGCGAATGGTAAGCTGGACGCAGATGTGTACGGTAAGCATTGTTTAGGAAACCGGTAACTGGTAGCTGCTCGATCGGCTTGGGAGTAGTGATTAATCGGTGAATCGGCCTATTAACTGGATTAAACGGTTGACCATTAATTGGTAGATTAAATAGGAATGCCAACATATATCTAGTTTTTTCATGTATTAATAATATACTCTCATGCTCTCAGCTATGTAATATACCAAAATATTCTACTATTTGGTTGAACACTAGCTGTAACATCCCAAAATTCTAAATTTTGGAATGTTATATTAAATAAATAGTTTTGATTGATTATTTGTTTGTTGTGTGATTGATTGTGTGAAATTGAGTGGAATTTGAAACTTTTTGAAAGTTGAATGAGAGGGAATGAAATGACTTTCCCAAACTTTCATCCTTGCATTTTGATCCTCATGAATTCAAATTCATTTCATCACAAAAACCCTAGAGTGAAGATGATATGACTTCTTCCATTTAAAAAATGAAAAGGTTTTGAAAAGATTTGAATTCCATTTGGAATATTTCAAATTCGGAAACTTTATGCAACTCAATGATTTTCAGGAGAGAAGATAAAATGACTTCTTCAATTATATGAAATATGAGTTGGAAGTTGAAAAGGATCAAATTGAAAGTCCCTTTTGAAGGTATTTTGAAACCCACTTTCAATTTGGAGTTATTTGGTTTTTATTTAAATTTCTTTTCTCCTAAAAATAAATAAATTGAAATAAGGGTAAAATGATTCCCTTCAATGGAAAATTAGGAGAAAATAAATTTGGAATCATTTTGGTATTTTAAAAATAATTTTTATTGGGTTTTAATGCAACAGTAGCATTGTTTGCTTTATTCGATTTTTTGCTGATTTTATCTGGACCTGAAAAATAGTCCATGTTTTAGGATTTCTTTTTCTGAACATTTTGATATGTAATATGCCTATATATCATTTTTATTATTTGTTGTTTACTTTATTTTGTTGTCTGTTTAAAAAAAAAATCCTTCGAACAGTGCCAGGCCGAAGCCCAGCACTGCTCCTCTCTCTCTCTTCCCTCACCGCACCGGCCCACTGGCCTTTCGGCCCACAGCCGCGCGAGCGCCGAAGCGCTATGGCTCGGCCGCCCGCTCCCCTCTTGCTCGCCCTTGTGCCACTGACTGCTGGGCCCCACTGCCCGATCGCCCTCACCCGCGATCTTCTTCCTCCCCACGCCAGAGCCTCGCCCGAACGCTGCCGTATCCCGTGATCCTCGGGATCGCGAATCTCCCTTTGCCCCCTCCTCCAAGTCGATCGCCCCCCCTATATATACCCCTTCCCTCACCCCGTTCCACCCCTTCCTGACCCCCGAACCCCTCTCCCACACCGCCTATTCCTCGCCGGAGCTCCGCCTCCGCCACCGCGCCATTGTCGCCCTAGCCACTCTCTCCGTCGCCCCCAAGCCCCGCCACCTCCACCAATCGCCCAGATCCCGTCCACCGCACCTCCCCGAGCACTTGCCCGAGCTCCTGCGCCCTTGGAACGCCGGCAACGCCGACCACCCGAACGCCACCGCCGCCTCGAGCTCGCCGCCGACCGTCTTCGACCACCTCCACCGACGCCACGACCACCGTTGGACTCGTCGTCGCCTGCTTCATCTCCCTGAGCACCCCACCGACGCCGAAGATCACCGGAGCACCCGCCACCATCGCCGCCCGACGCTCTGCCTCGCCTCGACCTCGCCGGACTTCCCCTCCCCGTTGTAAGCCGCCTCGTCCGTCCGATCTCCTTCAACGGATCGGATTAGATCCCACTTACCCCTTTGGTTTATTTTAAGTGAGCCGCCGGTTTTGTTGTTTTTAGTTGACCATAGCGGTTTTGTTAAGGCTCGACCGTCTGCTAGTTTACTTAGGGCGCCCACATCTCCGAGGCAATCAGGAGCCGCCACGTGTACACTCTACGATCGATAGTTTTTTTTCTTTTTCTGTTTTTATTCTGTTTACAGAAATAGTTCTGATCTTAGATCTTTAATATCTTTTAGGATATTTAATGTTTTTGAGTGATTCTAGTTGCACCGTGTCACAAATTTATTGAAGTTTCAGTTTGTGTACTTAGATTTCAAATTTGAGTAGTTTAAAATTGAGTTTGATGGAATTTGTTCAAATCACTAATTTGTCCGTATTTTGAGTTTTATAAAATATTTTTGATTGATTCTTTTTGCTACTGTTTTGTTATTGTTTTGCCTATCCAGTAGCATATAGTTATTTATTTTTAGTTTATATTAAATTAGGGTTTTAGGCAAAACAGTACTGTTTTAGTTCTAGTTTTGTTTTAATCTTTTCTTTATAGTTTTAATTGTTTTTAAATTATTTCTTTTTGTCACTTTTCACAAATTTAGTTTTGTTTCTGTATCAGCAAAAGAAAATTTATTTTTATTTTTAAATTTTATTTTATTTAGTTTGTATAAAACTGTATAGGTCATAGCTAGAGTTTCATAGAAGCTTTTTATTTGTTTCTTTTTGCTACGAAAAGTTTATGAAAATTCTTTCTGTTATTTTACAAAAAAAACTCTTATTGTTTTCTGTTAATTTATTAGTTTATTATTTTATTTGTTGTTAGGTTTTATTTAGGACAAAATTATTTTTGGTGTGCATAATAGAGTTTTCTTTAGTGTTTCTTTATAGTTTTCTTTGAAGTTCTTTTGGACTTATATTTTGGTTTTTATTATTGAATTTCTTCATTTATTTTATTTGATGAATTGCATTTTGAGTTCTTTAATGATTGTTAGAATTGCTTGCTAGAATGCTTGCTTATGTGAATGTCATGTTTGTTAATATAGATTCTCCATGGAGTGACGAATAGTTCCATCAAGTTTTCCGAGAGCGTTAATATCTTCATCACCTTACCAGGCAAGTTCACTTTGACCATGTTATTCATACCCATGTTTTTATTGCATTTAGTGTCACCATCCATGATCCCTCCAGTAGTGTTATTGACTTCTTGTAGTTGAGTAGTATGCATGAGGTAGGAACCCATCACCCTGTTACCAAGCCCGGGACGTTATTTATTTTAATGCTACGCTATAGTAGACGGGGTTGGTATGAGTGTTCGGGAGTGGTGTGAGAATGGAGGACTCTACGTCAATGACGACAACTTCATGATGGCATCTGCAAGGACTGCATCTTCAAGACCTCAAGACTCGAGACAAGAATTCAATACACACTACTGGGTGAGGGACGGTTGACGGGCACCCTGGAGAAACCAGTGGATGGCCGGGATGCATGGAGAAGCACCATGACATCTTGCGGAAAGCTTCACCCAGACTCAAAGAGACGGAAGAATACTTCATGCCCGGAAGCTTACCTGTGCAACCGCAAGTCACTATGGGCTCTGGCTTGGTTGACCTTAGTTGTGACTCTGGCTGGGACTGTGCTAGCAGATGTAGAATTACGATAGGATTGGATGAGCACCGGACAGTGGTCAGAGGAACTCTTCGAAAGACCATGTTTCGATCATCCTGTTCTCAAACATCATGAAGTGCGAGGACGAAACGGGAGGGATCGAATCTTGCGGGTAAAGTGTACAAACCTCTGCAGAGGGTTAAAACCTAATCGATTAGCCGCGTCCCTGGTTACGGACAACTTGAGCCTCTGGACTTGGATCTATCTCGGAACTCTCAACACCTGACTGATAACTTAATTGTGGGCAACTTATGATTGTTCTGGGCTATGAGACATCGGTTGGTGGAACCATGTCATGATAGAAAACTCTGTAGTACAGACTCCTGATATTCCTTTGATGTAGGGAAAATAAAACCAGCTTTTACGCAAAACAAAACTCAGACACAGAGCCACAAAGCCAATTTGCATATAGTATAGTTTTATCATCTGCTTTCTCATGTTGTGATCTTGCCGGTACATTCAATGTACTGACCTACACGGCTGCAACGTATCATGTTGCAGATACTTTCTTCCGACGAGTAAGAGTACGGTACAGGGTTACGGTCTACACTCAACCTGCCGATGGCGTTGATGGGACTTCACACCCGTTTGTTTGTTTCCGCTGAGATATATCAGGTATATATCAGTTTTACGTTATTTATACATGTGATTGCACTTTGATATATACATTGATGTACTGTGTGTGCCAGCATACTGATCCAGGGATGGCACAGATACATAGAGGCTTGACCGTTTGAGGTCGGGTCGCTACACTAGCTATTGAGGAGGGAGAGGGGGATGGGACAGGTTACAAGGAAAATATTTGGGCTTTGTTTGCCTACAAGTTAATGGGTCAACAGTGATTAATCGGCCTACAACCGGTTAATCGGTGTAATGGGCCAAGTAATCAGCCTGACAAGTTAACACGATGAATATGTGCTATTCCATTCGGTTACCCTACGAGTAGCGATTAACTGGCCTGTTAGAAGTTTAATCGGATGAATTCTTGAACAATGACGGTAAGGATTACGATCAGAAGGCTTATCGTTCGATGATTGGTTCTTTACTCTACTTATGTGCATCCAGACCTGATATTATGTTGAGTGTTTGTATGTGTGCCCGTTATCAAGCTGCACCGAAAGAATCGCATCACCAAGCGATCAAGCGTATTATGAGATATTTGGCTCACTCCCCCACCTTAGGTTTATGGTATCCTAAGGGAGCACAGTTTGATCTCGTTGGATATTCGGACTCAGATTACGCAGGTGACCTGGTTGACAGGAAATCTACTTCGGGGACATGCCATTTCCTCGGTAGATCTTTGGTATGTTGGTCGTCAAGGAAGCATAATTGTGTATCTCTCTCTATGGCTGAGGCCGAATATATTGCTGCTGGCGCTTGCTGCACTTAGTTATTGTGGATGAAGCAGACTCTGAAGGATTATGGCATCAATGTCAAGAATATTCCTCTATATTGTGACAATGAGAGTGCAATAAAAATTGCACACAATCATGTGCAGCATTCTTGCACCAAACATATTGCCATCAGACATCATTTCATTCGTGATTATGTTGCTCGAGGGGATATTGTTATCAGTCACGTCAATACTGAAGATAATCTCGCTGACATCTTCACAAGGCCTCTCGACGAGAAAAGATTCTATGCGTTACAATGTGAGCTAAATATCCTAGATTCTGCAAACATGCAGTAAGCTGGACTCGGCACCCGTACCATCACTTCCACATCTTAGAAGGAATGGGTGCACAACACTCGAAGAATTTGAAAATTTTGACAAAGTAAAGTTTTCTTTCTGGGAGTGAATACATTAACGAAGAACTAGACTAACTGGGTGCCACGATAATTGTGTGATGCTCGGGGTCATGCAGTTCTTATACGGTGGGTCACGCCACCACAATTTCCCTTCGTTGAGTTACCTTTCGGTTGAAGGATTTTGTGTTAGTCCGAATGTATTTCACTCATAGCTTTTCTCTCGGGTGTTTGTGTTTCTTTCTCTGAGTGAAATGCCTAGGACCATGTTTTCCCTCTATTCTATCTCTTCCAGTCTATGTTGTTCTATTATGAATGATCAACTTCATCTGGTAACGAAACTTTATCTGGTGTCCTTGACCACGTTAAAGGTTCGTTCCGTACTTAATTTGATTTGGCGAAAGCCGTCCAAAATTTGGGGTTTCCCGCCCAAGTCAGGACCAAGATCTTTGATGATGGTTGCCACATGCTATTCATCTACTACCGTTCTTTCTGAACCATTGAATTGCAAAAGTCCTTCGACGGTAGCTGTCCGATCAGATTCACTCGATGCGGTTATTTCTCCTCGCTTAAATAAATACCGCATCGCCACCGCTCCCTCATCCACTTCTTCCATTCGCCTCCGTCACTTTCTGAAGCCCTACCACTCCGCTCCACCTTGAGCTCGACGTCGTCGATCGCCTTCACCGCTTTGCTGCCGGAAAGAGGTCGCCGGAGTCATTCCTCGCCGCCGCAGATCATCCTCCTCCCCGCGCCGCCGTAGCTACTGCACATCACCGAGTTAGGGTATGTGTAGTGCGAACTCGTTCTTCTATCCATCTTGTTCGAGTTCTTTCGCGGTAGAAATCACTTGCTTTTACCGCATTTCTCAGATCTTTACTGCTAGGTAACTTATGCGGATGTGGTTTGTAGTTGTCCATCGCATCCGAAATTTTTCAGATCTAGGGTTTGTGTTATGTCTTGCACGAATGGAATGCTTAGCACGTTGACTAGTATATTCTTCGAACCTACTAGTTCATTCTACACATTTCCTTCATTCGAAACATTTCTCAAAGTATGCATCTAATTCTTCTTCAAGATGTTTTCATTCGCAAAAATCTTCGTCATGAGCATTCATAACCCTGTCCCCATTTTCCCCTCGCATCTATCCTTATTCACAGGTGTATGCAGTCAGTTGAGGATTCTGCTCGACCAGTGAGCATGGCTGATGGAGAAGATGTTGTTTTGGATACAGCCGATGAGTTAAAAGCTCTGAATGCAAAGGGCCCAGTGGTAGGCTCATCAACCAGCAAGCGAAAGGGAGCTGAACAAAATGCCGATGAGCAAGAAGAAAATGCTCCGAAGAATAAGAAGGGTGGCAGACAACCATATGCAAACACAGCTGAATACATCTCCCATGATTGGTATAACACTGTTCCCGGAGAAACAAAGCATCACAGAGATAAGCATCTACAATGGATTCGACGCCACTGGGTGCGCAAATGGTTCAATTATGAATTGATTCATCCTCGGTTTGCACAAAACTTTGCATTTCATCCACCATGGGTGACTACCAGGAAATTGGTCTCCTCAAACCTACTGATCCCCAGGAGAGACCGCCACCACCACCAAATGCTCATGATTCTTCCCTTCGCACTCGTGAATCTTACCTGATGAGCTTGCTAAGCGTCAAAATAATGCCATCAAGCAAGCAAAAAGGGAAGAAAAGAGAAAGGCTCGTGAAGAGGAAAACCGTCGCCTTCTTCAAGAAGATGTGATGGAGAAAAAGGCCGAAGGAAAATCTGAAGGTCGCTCTAAACGCAAGCATGATCCCAGTTCTGCTGCATCTAAGCGAAAGAGTGCACCAAAGAAGAGAACAGTTGAATCAAGCAGAAGTGATTCCTCTGATAAGATGATCCTCCGCTCACAAAAGATGAAGTTGCTGCTACGCTCAGCGAGCAAGTGAATATCACCAATTCAACGGTGTTGCCTGATCTTTGCATTCCTATTGCACCAAAGAAGATCACTGCCAGGAAAACTCCACCTACAATTGTCACTATGCAACAGCATGTGAATACAACTCCTCATCCAGAAGCTATCAATCTGAAGGATTTGGTAGTTGACGCCCTTGTGAGTACTGCCAAGCCAGCGAACGGATTCCCAAGCCCGAGTAAAAGAAAATCAAGGCGCCTACCACCAAGCAAAGTGCTCCTCAAGCTACTGCTCCAAAGGAAAAGGCTGCTAAATTTGCTCCAACACTGATTCAACCATTGGCTTCTAAACCTCCCTCTGAGCAAATTCCAGTACAAACTGCTCCAATTGCAAAGTATGATGCTCCTCAGTACTATAATCATGTGTTCATCATGGAACATCTTGATAAGTTTGTGGACAATCCATTCGATGGTGAAGTGGCCTCATTGCCCATCCCTCCTGAAGTTATTTCTAGGGACACTACTGTTGTTGCAGAAATGAGAGAAGATGCAGTTGAAATCAACACTCTTTCTGCCGAACTGAATGAGCTTGATGATCGAATGAAAACTGCTTCTTCAAAATTTGTCATCAAAGCCCTCGAAGATTCTTACAAGGATATCAACCATGCCCTGACTCTCCTCCGTCACAGAAGGTTATATTTTCACATGGATCTAGATGAAATTGTTCAGAAGATCTATTTTGAGCATCAAGCAAAGGTTACTGGCTATGATGATCTTGTCAAGGGCCATATTGATCAATCTGCACAGCAAACAAAGAGGCGTCGAAAGAAAATTGCAAAGAAGAATGTTCCTCCTGCTCTGACAGAAAAGTCACCTGAACGACCAGATGCTCAGCCTCAGAAAGAAAAATCTCCTGAGCCAGCTATTCATTCACTGCCCCCAGTCAAAGTCTCGGATGCTCCTCCCTCACCAAGGCCAACTGAATTAGTGCCTGTGGCCTCCCCTGTTCAAGCTGATATTCCATCTCAGCAAAATGTTTCTGAGGATGGTTAAATCCTTTGCTCCGAGCCCCAAGCTTCTCCAGCTCGTGATTCACCACAGGTCTTGGCCCCTCCAACTGTTCAGCCTCAACCGATTCCAGTGGAAGAACCTCAACCACCCCGAGTGCTTGATTTGGCCCCAGTGCCTAAAATGAACGAATCTGCCCCAGTGCCTACTGTCTCTGCAACTCCCTCTATTGTGCCACCAGTTCGATCACCATTCAAGTTGTCTATTGACACAAAGCCAAGAATACAAGAAGCTGGTCCCTCCGAACAAAAATATGTTTCTGCTCGCCATACTGACTCAGTGGTATATGGTGATGAATTTATCACTCCTGAAGATGAATTCAAATACCCATACCCTCATGAAGAACTGCCTTTGTTCTTGGCAGGAGCTGGCGCCAAAGGTCCTCTTTTCAATCGGAATGCACATCCCCAATTCTTTCAAGACAGTCTATATGATGGGCCGCACACTTCTGAATCGCCTCGCTTCTGGACAAAGGAACAGGCTATCTATTACACTCGGGTCCTCTATGACAGCAAAAAGATATGCCCGCATGAATACCCGGACATCCCAGCTATGAAGAATATTGTCTGCTTCAATCAGTTGCTGCAAGATCTTGAAGATTTCTGCCTCACTAATGTATTTTCGTTCGAACGTCCTTGGAACAGAGAGATTATTCTGTAGTTCTATGCTACATTGTACATCTCTAGTGATGAATCTGACAGCTCAAAATGGATCATGGAGTGGATGACCGATGGAAAACGCATCAAATGCACCTCGACAGATTTTGTCTCGCACTTCCATTTCCCTCGTTTTGAGCATGGTGCCCATGAAATTCGAGTGCACAACATTGATGTTATTTCAGATGAAACTTTTCGGTGCACCATGGATGAAGAAAAGATTCGTGACTACACTGGTCCTCCCAGGCCTGAGCATTTAACATTCGAGAATCAGACATTATATCATATGCTCTCCTACACTATTTGCCCTCTGGTCGGGATGAATACAGACAAGTCCATCTCAGATGTTCTTCGCAATGCTATCTATGTAATCTCTGAGCGGTATATCTTCGATGTTGAGGATATGTTTCTGCGCATACTAAAGGATTCTGCTCAGTATCCCAACCGCGTCAAGGTTTATGCGCCATGGATCCAAAAAGTGGTTGATCATGCCATGCGCACAGTGTATCTGGCGAAGCAAAGTCACAAAAGCTTCATACCTCCTGTTCACGATACTTTGCAAGTCATGGAAGATATTTCTTCGGGTAAATCGCCCACTTCAAGCCCTCAGGATTATCACAAGACATTCGACAGGCCACGTCTACCTCAACATGACCGAAAGACTTCGCTTCAACCTCCATCGCAACTTGAAGTCAGTTTGCGTACACAACAACTGCTGCTGTAGCACATTGCTGAGGATTGACAAGAAAAAGAACACCTTGCCTCCGAGCTAAATGCTCTCAACAACCGAACAAGAATCATGCATCTGACTGCAGATGAAAACAAGAAGCGGCTCTGGAAATTACTTCGCAAGTTCTTTACAGAGCGACAACTCCTGAATGTCAATCTTAAAGAGCTCTATGATTATATTGACAAAGGCTTCTCCATTGAAGATTTCCAAGATCGACGTACTCCTTCGCTACCTGCTCGAGAGCCAACCACTAATCTTCTACATCTCAAGCTTCGCAAAGTGCTTGAAGAATCTGAAGCCACCTCACCAATTGTGAAACCCGCCGAAGAAAATGTGCTCTCCCGTGTTCCTCATGAGGCTGCTCCAGATATGCCATCGTCTTCTCAGCCCCAAGATGTTATCCCTGAAGGAAAATCTACTGCTATTGAAGCCAAAGTCAGTCCAGTCACTTCCAAAGATGAAATTACCTCGGACGATTCTTCTGGAGATGCCGCCGAGTGAACCAAGTTCTACGCTTTTGCACCCATGTTATTCGTCACCTTTTTGACACTAGTTGACAAAAAGGGGAGAATTACATCGAGTCTCGATAGATTTGCTTTCTGTGTTTCTTTGGTTTGATTTCATGCAAGTCTAAATCTTTTGGTTTAAAGCCTATCAGTTCTAAGTTGTAAAACTTTTGTGCTATAATGTTAATAACCCCGCCTGCTGCACTATTTCTCTCGAAGCATTTGTTTTGCAGGTGGAATTAGTATCCGAGGTTATGAATGATTGCACTACAATCTCGATGGATTATATGTCATCTGTGTGAATCATTGTCTCAAATGATTGAAATTTCCTCTGTATACCTCAAAATTTGCAGGAGAATTAATCTCATATCTTTATCCCTGCATACATTAGGGGGAGTCTATTTCATCATCGAGCAAAGTACCACTTATTCACTCTTGTTCGAATTACTTTTCACTTATCTATCTTCACTTCGATGATTATCTGTTTTGTCAACAATCATCCAAAAAGGGGGAGATTGTTGGTGCAATATCTGCCTCCTTATGTTTTGGAGTTTGTTGACATAGACAGTATGGGACTTATGTGTTTGCTAGTGAACACAGATTAACAGGTCCCTGGAATCACGAGGAGTTTGATTCAAACGACAAAGACAATCCTCTACGTGGCAGTGAAGGTTATCACCAAAGACTATGATAACAAGAGTGACCCCTCAAAAATTGCTGACATGAAGCAAATGGTTCGGTGCTTGTCTGAGGAAATTGACTGCGACTAAGAAGATTGAAGACGTAGCATTTATTTCATTGTTTCTATTCCTTTTATTGAGTCACAAGACCACCATACTATTAACAGGGGTGTAGTATTCGAAGCTTTGATTCTCTGATGCTAAACCCAAGTCCTATGAAAGTTGCGAGAGAAATATCTTTGTGTTTCGAGCAAATACTTGCCAACAAGAGACTGTGATCTTCTTCGCTGTGAGAGATTTGTCTCTAGCCGAGGAGTTAGCATTACTTGGTCCTCAAGTAATGTTACCGTTGCTCTTTGAAATCCAACTTGCAAACGTGTCGGTTGGCCATTGGCTGGGCCGCGTGTCCAAAATGGTCATTTCCCACTAGGGAAGGCTACGGCTATAAATAGCCACCCCGCACCGGCGTTGTCCGGTGGCTGCTCCATTTGATTGTGAGAAGATTGTTGAGCAACCCCCTCTCCAGAGTGATTTGAGTTTAAAATCCACCAAGAGAAAACCCCTAGAGCCGAAAAATTAGATAGTGGTTCAGCATCACTCGAATCTAAGTCCAGTATGCTCCGCCTATTATTCTTGAGAGCTGCAAACTCTCTAGACGGTTAGGTGTAAATTTCTTCAGAGACCAAGAGTAATTGTGGTTCTCGAAGAAGAAGTCTATAAAGGTTCAGAGATCACCTCAAGTATCTACCACGAGTGATCAACATTGGTTGATGAACCAATTGTCGAGGAGAATAGGGTGAAGAGAGTTTATCTTCCATGTTAAGTCACAACCCCTCCAACCAGACGTAGTCCTTGCGCAGAAGGACAAACTGGTCTACCAAATCCCTAATCGCCATCGAGCACCACTGGTTACATCTGCCTCTCCTCTTTAGATTCGAACTGTTTCAATCATGTGATTTGTCTCGATGCATGCTTTTAGTTTCCATTCGGTAGTTTGTATTCGCTCACTGTATACTTTTATCTTTCGTTCCGCTGCTGGGTTCCGAGAGTTTTGATATTTCCAAAGAAATTTTAAAACCCCCATTCACCCCCTCTGGTAGGAATACTTCATTCCTACAGTGATGGAACACACTGAAGAGCACACCGAAGAGGGTGCTAGTGAGCCTGTTGAGGACGATGCCGAAGAGCGTCCCGCTGAAGAAGATGACAAAGAGCACATCGACGAGACCACATATGATGATGATCCTATCGGGGAACACGAGGATGATGAGGGGGAGCCCGCCGGAGAGACACAAGGGGACGACGAGGAGGAGGAGGAGGAGGGGGAGGAAGATAAGTATATTCCTCCTACCCGCACCAAAGCTGCCATCACAAAGAAGCCCAGCAATAAGAAAGCAGCACACGTTCAACCACCAAGCATGAAGCTTGTTGGGAGGATGGAGGTCGGCAAGGTTTCCCAGCCACAACCTTCTCGGCGACAACCTCCCCGTGTCTCGGCATCCCGGCAATCGACTTCGTCAACTACTGAAGAACTGGTTGCCTCACAACCCAAGCTTCTTCAAGGACGAAGCGGGCAAGGACCCTCCACCACCATGACCAGAGCCGAGGCGGAAGCGCTCTATGACTTGTCCGTCCTCAGCAAGCCCGATGAGCAAGAGGAGTAAGCACTCCATCTTTCCATCATCATATTTTTAATATCCATTGTTAATTTTGATCATCTTGGATGGCTCGGCCTTGCAGGGATGTGGTGCCATTGGCGAAAAGGCACTGATGAGCCACAAGTATAGGGGATCAATCATAGTCCTTTCGATAAGTAAGAGTGTCAAACCCAACGAGGATCAGAAGGAAATGACAAGTGGTTTTCAGCAAAGTATTTTCTGCAAGCACTGAAATAGTCAATAACAGATAGTTTGATAGCAAGATAATTTGTAACGGACAAGTAACGGTAACGGTAAATAAAGTGCAGCAAGGTAGCCCAATCCTTTTGTGGCAAAGGACAGGCCAAAACAGTCTCTTATGATAAGCAAAGCATTCTTGAGGGTACACGGGAATTTCACCATGTCACTTTCATCATGTTGGTTTGATTCATGTTCGCTACTTTGATAATTTGATATGTGGGTGGATCGGTGCTTAGGTGCTGTTCTTACTTGAACAAACCTCCTACTTATGATTAACCCCCTCGCAAGCATCCGCAACTACGAGAAAAGTATTAAGATAAAATCTAACCACAGCATTAAACTTTTGGATCAAAATCGGTCCTTATGAAGTAGCGCATAAACTAGGGTTTAAGCTTCTGTCACTCTAGCAACCCATCATCTAATAACTACTCCACAATGCATTCCCTTAGGCCCAAATATGGTGAAGTGCCATGTAGTCGACGTTCACATGACACCACTAAGGGAATCACAACATACATATCATCAAAATATCGAACACATATCAAGTTCACATGATTACTTGTAACATGACTTCTCTCGTGACCTCAAGAACAAAAGTAACTACTCACAAATGATAATCATACTCAAGATCAGAGGGGTATTAAATAGCATAATGGATCTGAACATATAATCTTCCACCAAATAAACCATATAGTAATCAACTACAAGATGTAATCAACACTACTAGTCACCCACAGGTACCAATCTGAGGTTCCGGTACAAAGATTGAACACAGGAGATGAACTAGGGTTTGAGAGGAGATGGTGCTGTTGAAGATGTTGATGGAGATTGCCCTCCCAAAGATGAGAGGGTTGTTGGTGATGACGATGGCTTGTAGGATTGAAAGTAGGTCTAGAGGGGGGGGGGGGGGGTTATTAGACTACTTGACCAAATAAAAATCTAACCTTTTCCCAATTTTAGTTGTGGGCAGATTTTAGCAACTAGCACAAGTCAAGCAATCAACCTACACATGCAATTCTAAGAGTGTAGCAGCGGAATGTAAAACATTGCATATGAAGGTAAAGGGAAGGGTTTGGAGAGTGCAAACGCAATGGAGACACGGAGATTTTTGGCGTGGTTCCAATAGGTGGTGCTATCGTACGTCCACGTTGATGGAGACTTCAACCCACGAAGGGTAACGGTTGCGCGAGTCCATGGAGGGCTCCACCCACGAAGGGTCCACGAAGAAGCAACCTTGTCTATCCCACCATGGCCATCGCCCACGAAGGACTTGCCTCACTCGGGTAGATCTTCACGAAGTATGCGATCTCCTTGCCCTTAAAACTTCTTGGTTCAACTCCACAACTTGACGGAGGCTCCCAAGCGACACCTAACCAATCTAGGAGACACCACTCTCCAAAAGGTAATAGATGGTGTGTTGATGATGAACTCCTTGCTCTTGTTCTTCAAATGATAGTCTCCCTGACACTCAACTCTCTCTCACAGATTTGGATATGGTGGAAAGATGATTTGAGTGGAAAGCAACTTGGGGAAGGCTAGAAATCAAGATTCTTGTGGTAGGATTGGTATATCTTGATCTCAATACATGGGTAGGTGGTTCTCTCTCAGAAAATGTATGATGGAAGTGTAGGCACGTTCTGATGGCCCTCTCTCAAATGGAGAAGAGGGTGGAGGGGTATATATAGCCTCCACACAAAATCCAACCGTTACACACATTTGACCCAACTTGGTCAGACCGAATAGATGAACTCGGTGAGACCAATTTAGTTCAAAATGTGAACGTTAGGAATCTCAGTGGGACCTACTGGAACAACTCAGTGGGGCTGATGTGCTAGGGCTTAGGGAAAACCTCATCTTGGTGGCGCTGATTGCATCAACTCGGTGAGACCAAAGTGAAGCAATTGAGCAACAGAGAGTTGGTCAAGCCATCTCGGTGAGACCGATCGCTATTTTGGTGAGACCGAAATAATTACAATAGGCAACAGAGAGTTGGCAAGGCCATCTCGGTGAGACTGAGATCCGTATCGATGTGACCAAACTATTAGGGTTTCTGGCTATGGCTATGTCATATGAACTCGTTGGCTCCGGATAGAATGAATTGGTGGGGCCGAGTTGGAGTTTAGGGTTTTGAAATATTTGGAATGAGAAAGTGGTTGAGGGTTTTGGAGCAATATCACTAAGCATTTGAGCAAGCAAGCCATTAAGCAACACCTTATCCCCTTTTAATAGTATTGGCTTTCCTATGGACTCAATGTGATCTTGGATCACTAAAATATAAATGAAGAGTCTTGAGCTTTTGCCAATATGTGTCCTTAGCATTTTGAGGGGTCCACATCTCTAGTCCATGCCATGCTATTCATTGAACTTTCTGAAATATTAAACTTGAATGGATATTAGTTCAATGAGCTATATGTAGTTATAAATTACCAAAACCACCCAGGGATTAGTTGCACTTTCACCCCCCTTTTTGGTAATTGATGACAACATATAGATCAAAGCTTCGGCAAATGATAAAATGAATGAAATAAATTGTTGCTTTGAGAAGTATGTGATAAGCAAGAGCTCCCCCTAAATTTGTGCATTATTTAAAATTTGCGTTTGAATGCAAATGCACAATTGATTAGGATCATGGGGCACTCTTCCATGTCACATACATCTTGTTGGAGCTCACAAAATGATAAGAATTAAATAACATGCACTCATCACCAAAGATACAAGTGATTGGTCATACACAATCATTCATAGATATAATCATGCAAGCACACATTAAGCAAAGTATGATCAAACACATGATCACACAAGGTATCTCACGAGCATAACACACAAGTAGCATAAGTAGCAACAACTAACCAAACCAAAGTAGCAAGAAGCAAGGCAAATGAAACCAACAAAATCAAAAGACACTCTCTCTTGAAGCCTATGATCTATACACTTTCTCCCCCTTTGGCAACAAGTTACCAAAAAGTTTGAAAACATATAGTGCTATACGGCACTCTAGGCATGATCTTCGGGAACTCCTGAAGGGGTCTTCTGGCTTGTAGCTCTAGTGTGCGTAGATGGCGTTGAGAGGAGTCCATCTGTAAATGCTTCAGCTGATGTCTGTGGAGCTGGTGGAGTAGACATTGGAGGAGCAACTGTGGTTGTGGTGGTAGGAGCAAAATGAGCAGGCCTCAAATCTGCAACTGGCTCAGCAAAAGACCTCTGTGCCCTTGGCACTGTCTGGAATCTGTCTGTAGTGGGTCTGTCATCATTGTCCTCAGCATCATCCCTCAGCTTCTCAACTATAGTCTAAATCTCTGTGACCTTCACATCAAGGTTGTACATCTTATCCTCCACAATCCTCTCTAAGCTCTCCTGATTCTTAGTCAAGTTGGCCAGACTCTTCTCTATCCTCAGGGTTGCTTCTAGCAGGTATGCGAGCTGATCTTGCTTGGTCTTGATATTTACAGTAGAAGCATCCGGAGCACTTGCTGCCTTTGCTGCTCTAGCAGCCTTTGCTTTCTCATTCATCTCCTGGGCCTCAACAGATGTAGGATGTGATGCATCCATGACAACTTCATTGTCCTCAAAATCTGGCCTAAGAGGTAGATGCTCTTTGTCAAGTAGATATGTCCCAGTTCCAACCTTGGAGTTGATCAACATCTGAATGTGTGGAGCATATCCAAATGACCTCTTTTGGTCAGCTGCTGTCCTCTTGACTGTCTCAACTATCAAGCTCATGACCTTGAACTTTTGTGGAGCATCAAACAGGTGTAGCAAGTTGATTAAATGACCATGTATCATCCTATGATCTCCAGACTTAGGCAAGAGGGTATGCCTCAGTATGGTGTTTATGGTGGTCAATCCAGCAAGCAGATAGTAGATTGATCCGAACTTGTGAGTCTCTAGGGCTGCATCAGGAATAGGCTTATACATGTTAGCCATGGAGTTGTGATCCTTCCTGGGTTTGCCATAAACATCAAGATCATCTTCATCTTCCTATGGAGCATTGATGAGCTCAGCCCATTCAGAGATTGATGACTGGTACCTGGTGCCCTCAGTCATCCACACTATCTTCCCATCTGGATAGAAGTGGGCAGTGGAGTAAAACTGCATAATCATCTCATCATTCCACTTGGTGAGCTTCTGTCCAACAAAATCATCAACTTCATTCAGCCTGAAGCTCTGATGTACATGGGGAAAGAAATTCTCATTTTCATCAATATACTTCCAGTCAACCCATTTCATGTCACACACAATGGGCTTCTTGTCCGGCAACACAGTCTCATAGAAGTCCTACTGTTCTCTAGTGTGGAAATGATAGTCAACAGCAGTCCTCCTCCTTGTGGCATATGGATCATTCTTTCTCCATTGTCTCAGACCTGCATCCTTTCTTAGCTTCATGTTCTCAGCCACAGTATGATCATCATTGTGGTCTGGAATCTTTGGCTTCAGCTTTCTGAGCACTAGTGGCTCATCATCCTCTTGGACCTCTGGCACTAGGGCCTTTTTCTTCTCTGCAGCTGATATGTTTCTAGTGGATCTCTTTGGAGCAGAAGGCTTGGGTGCAGCAGGTGGAGGTTTTGTCTTGGGCTTGGAAGGAGCAGCACCAGTCTTAATGGCATCAGCCATCAACTTTTGAGACTTGGCAGGTGGTGCAACATCTTCTTCCTCCTCCTCCTCATCTTCATCCTCATCCCTCATCATGGATGGTCTACCAATAACTCTAGCAACAGTCTTCTTGACTCTCTCTTTCCTTTTCTTCTTCCCACCAGCAGCTTGATCTTCCTCTCTGGGCTCAAGTGTGAACTCCATAGTCTCATGTGCAGCAGCTGATTTTCTCACTTTAGACATGGGAGCTCTCTTGGCAGGAGATTTCTTGAGTAGGCCTGGCTTGGTGGTGGCAGCAACACCAACATACTCTTTCTTGACCACTTTCTTATTGGAAGTTACCTCTTCATCAACCACAAAATCTTCATCCTCACTGTCAGAATTCCTCTTCTTCCTCTGTTTGGTAGCAGCTTTTGGCAAGTTGCTAGGAGTGCTCCTACTGCCCTCATCATAGCTACCACTAGGGCTTGTGCCCTCACTGAGGTTGACTTGCTCCTCTGACCTGTTCTAACTATCACTGGCTTCAGACATCTCTTCAAACTGACCTTGTGAATAGATGGATGTGGGTAGAGTGGATGAGCATCACAAAAGACAGCTGGTTTTTGCAAAAATTGAGTCAAAAATCTTAATTTTAGTTTTCTGCAGAAAGCATTTCGGATCTACCGACATGATAATCTCGGTGACACCGAAGCACTTAACAGAGTCTAAACATGCAGTTTCGGTCAGACCGAGTTGTAGTTCGGTGACTCTGAGATGCTAGGGTTTCACTGAGAAATAGCCTTCGGTCTCACCTATCAGTACGTTTTGGTCAGACCGAGTTGCACTTAGTGCAATGGCCAGGGCCAATCGGTGGGACCAAAAACTTCATTTCGGTCGGTCCGAGATGAGTTCGGCGGAAACCTAACCCTAAGATTTTGCATCAAAGCTAATATAGAGGAGTTTTTGTGTGGATAGGAAGTTTTCAATCATGGCAAGAATACAGGCAATAGCTTTGTGCATTGAATCGGACAAAAGAATTTGCACAAAGGGGTCGAACCATACCCTAACTTGGTGATGGCTCGCTACGGCGGAGGCGATTCCCGTTGACGGCGGCGGAGACTTGCGACGACGGCGCACAGGTGGAGACGGCGACGATCCGGAGACCAAGAGCGGCAGCAATGGGGGGGGGGCGCGGGCTCGAGTGTTTGAAGAAATTTCCAAATGTCGGGCCACGGCATATATACCCATTAGCTGTTGGTGGCGCAGAGTGGAACTGCTCGGTGGCACTGAGATGCAAAACTGCTTGCAGTTGCTCAACTCAGTGAGATCGAATAGTTCTAATCGGTGGTACCGAGGTGAAAACCCAGATCAACCTAGTGGTTTCGGTGGGACCGAATATGAATGTGTTGGTCTGACCAAAATACACTAGGAGGTTATGGAAGTCAACCCTTGACGGATCGGTGGCTCCGAGTGCTCCTCACTCGGAGGGTCTGAAAAAGACTTGTTCAAATTTTGTGATGTAGCATTGATACGTCTCCAACGTATCTATAATTTTTGATTGTTCCATGCTGTTATATTATCATTCTTGGATGTTTTACAATCATTTTATAGTCATTTTATGTCATTTTTGGTACTAACCTAACGACATAGTGCCAAGTGCCAGTTGCTGTTTTTTGCATGTTTTTTACATCGCAGGAAATCAATACCAAACGGAGTCCAAATGCAGCGGAACTTTTTGTGGATTTTTTTTGGACTTGAAGACATCCAGTGGGCCGGAGAAGCGCCTGGGGGGTGCTCCGAGGGGAGCACAACCCACCAGGGAACGCCTGGAGGCCCAGGCGCGCCCTGGTGGGTTGTGCCCACCACGGGTGCCCCCGAACCGCCTCTTTGCTCTATAAATACCCCAATATTCGAGAAACCCTAGGGGAGTCGATGAAAATCAATTCCAACCGCCGCAGAGTCCAGAACCACAGATCCAATCTAGACACCATCATGGAGGGGTTCACCACTTCCATTGGTGCCTCTCCGATGATGCGTGAGTAGTTCTTTGTAGACCTATGGGTCCGTAGTTAGTAGCTAGATGGCTTTCTCTCTCTCGTTTGATTCTCAATACAATGGTCTCTTGGAGATCCATATGATGTAACTCTTTTTGCGGTGTGTTTGTTGGGATCCGATGAACTTTGAGTTTATGATCAGATCTATCTTTTTATCCATGAAAGTTATTTGAGTCTTCTTTGATCTCTTATATTCATGATTGCTTATAGCCTCGTATTTCTTCTCTGATATTTGGGTTTTGTTTGGCCAACTTGATCTATTTATCTTGCAATGGGAAGAGGTGCTTTGTAGTGGGTTCGATCTTATGGTGCTTGATCCCAGTGACAGAAGGGGAACCGACACGTATGTATCGTTGCTACTAAGGATAAAACGATGGGGTCTATTTCTACATAAATAGATCTTGTCTACATCATGTCATCGTTCTTATTGCATTACTCCGTTTCTCCATGAACTTAATACACTAGATGCATGCTGGATAGCGGTCGATGTGTGGAGTAATAGTAGTAGATGCAGGCAGGAGTCGGTCTACTAATCTTGGACGTGATGCCTACATAATGATCATTGCCTGGATATCGTCATGATTATTTGAAGTTTTATCAATTGCCCAACAGTAATTTGTTCACCCACCGTTAGCTATTTTTCTCGAGAGAAGCCACTAGTGAAACCTACGGCCCCCGGGTCTCTTTTCCAATATATTTGCTTTCAAGATCTATTTTGCTATTCGCTCTTTTCTTTATTTGCAACTTTTATTTTCAGATCTATTAAACCAAAAATACAAAAATACCTTGCTGCACTTTATTTTATTTGGCGTTCGATCTATCAATATTTACTACTCTCTCACGTCCGTTTGCCAATTTTTGGCGCCGCTGCCCGAAAGGGATTGACAACCCCTTTTACACGTCGGGTTGCGAGTATTTGTTATTTGTGTGCAGGTTCTATTTACGTAGTGTTGCTTGGTTCTCCTACTGGTCCGATAACCTTGGTTTCATCACTGAGGCAAATACCTACCGCCGCTGTGCTGCATCACCCCTTCCTCTTTGAGGAAATACCGACGTAGCTTCAAGCCGCATCAAAAGGAATTTCTGGCGCCGTTGCCGGGGAGGATCTTCAACATATACCAGGTTCCTAATCACAAATCTCATCTCCTCGCAGTTTACATTATTTGCCATTTGCCTCTTGTTTTCCTCTCCCCCACTTCACAAAAAATTGCCGTTTTATTCGCCCTCTTTTTCGTTCGCCGTTTTCTTGCCAGATCTGTTTTTGAGTGCAATCTTGTTGCGTAGTCACAATGACTCAAGAGAACACCAAGTTGTGTGATTTCTGAAATACCAACAACAATGATTTTCTTAGCACTTGATACGTCTCCAACGTATCTATAATTTTTGATTGTTCCATGCTATTATATTACCTGTTTTGGATGTTTTATATGCATTAATACGCTATTTTATATGATTTTTGGGACTAACCTATTAACCTAGAGCCCAGTGCCAGTTTCTGTTTTTTCCTTGTTTTAGAGTTATGCAGAAAAGGAATACCAAACGGGGTCCAAACGGAATAAAACTTTCGCGATGATTTTTCTTGGACCAAAAGACACCCAGCTGACTTGGAGTGCAAGTCAGAAGAGCCGCGAGGCGGCCACAAGGTGGAGGGCACGCCCAGGGGGGTAGGGCGCGCCCCCCGACCTTGTGGGCCCCTCGTAGCCCCTCTGACCTAGATCTTTCACCTATATATACTCTTATACCCTAAAAACATCCGGGGGAGCAACAAAACCACTTTTCCACCACTGCAACCTTCTGTACCCGTGAGATCCCATCTTGGGGCCTTTTCTGGCGTCTTGCCGAAGGGGGAATCGATCACGGAGGGCTTCTACATCAACACCATTGCCTCTCCGATGAAGCATGAGTAGTTTACTTCAGACCTACGGGTCCATAGCTAGTAGCTAGATGGCTTCTTCTCTCTCTTTGATTCTCAATACAAAGTTCTCCTCGATGTTCTTGGAGATCTATTCAATGTAATACTCTTTTGCAGTGTGTTTGCCGAGATCCGATGTATTGTGGATTTATGATCAGCTTATCTATGAATATTATTTGAATCTTCTCTGAATTCTTATATGAATGATTTGATATCTTTGCAAGTCTCTTTGAACTATCGATTTGGTTTGGCCAACTAGATTGGTTTTTCTTGCAATGGGAGAAGTGCTTAGCTTTGGGTTCAATCTTGCGGTGTCCTTTCCCAGTGACAGTAGGGGCAGCAAGGCACATATTGTATTGTTGCCATCGAGGATAAAAAGATGGGGTTTTCATCATATTGCTTGAGTTTATCCCGCTACATCATGTCATCTTACTTAATGCGTTACTCTGTTCTTATGAACTTAATACTCTAGATGCAGGCAGGAGTCGGTCGATGTGTGGAGTAATAGTAGTAGATGCAGAATCATTTCGGTCTACTTGACACGGACGTGATGCCTATATTCATGATCATTGCCTTAGATATCGTCATAACTTTGCGCTTTTCTATCAATTGCTTGGCAGTAATTTGTTTACCCACCGTAATAATTTCTATCTGGAGAGAAGCCTCTAGTGAAACCTATGGCCCCCGGGTCTATTTTCCATCATATAAGTTTCTGATCTACAATTTCCGTTTCCTATTTCTTTTACTTTTCAATCTTTACTTTCCGTTCCATAAACCAAAAATACCAAAAATATTACTTTACCGTTTATCATCTCTATCAGATCTCACGTTGCAAATAACCATTAAGGGATTGACAACCCCTTTATCGCGTTGGGTGCAAGGTTGGTGTTTGTTTGTGCAGGTATTCGGTGACTTGAGCGTTGTCTCCTACTGGATTGATACCTTGGTTCTCAAAAGCTGAGGGAAATACTTACTCTACTTTACTGCATCACCCTTTCCTCTTCAAGGGAAAAACCAACGCAAGCTCAAGAAGTAGCAAGAAGGATTTCTGGCGCCGTTGCTGGGGAGATCTACGCCAAGTCAAGACATACCAAGTACCCATCATAAACTCTCATCTCTTGCATTACATTATTCGCCATTTGCCTCTCATTTTCCTCTCCCCCACTTCTAAAATGATTTTTGAAAAGATTTGCCTTTTTATTCGCCTTTCTTTCATTTGATCTTTTGTTTGCTTGTGTTACCATGTGCCTTCTTTTTGCTTGCATCTTCGCTTGCTAAAAGTTTATGGATCCTCACCCACTTGCTAATGTTTTTAAGAGATCCAATTATGATGAACCAATTGCTAGTGAGTTTTGTGCACTAGATTATCTTTATGAAGTTTTGCTTGAAATTCGTGAATCTGAAAATTGTGATGAAGAAATTTATGAAGTGATTCACGATAGCTCCTTGAATAAAAAGCATGATTGCAATGGTTTTACTATAAATTCTATTGATGTCAACTGTGCTAATAATATGCAAAACCCTAAGCTTGGGGACGCTAGTTTTGCTATGTCCACTACTTATTGCAATGATCATGATTGGGGTGATTCTTCTTATGATCTTGAAAATTTATTTAAGCCTCATGATAATAGTGTTTGCAATAATATTGAAAGTGGGTTTGCAAGAGTGTCAACTCTAGGTAATAATGATCCCACTACTTTGGATCAATCTCATGAATTTTTTGATAAAAGTGGGTTTGGAGAAGTCATGACTTTATTTGATGATAATCCCACTATTTTGGAAGAGTGTCAACTTTGCATGCATGTGGATCATGAAGAGAATATTTTATGTGATTGTTATATTTTTGAATTTGATTATGATCCTATTTGTAATTATTATGAGAGAGGAGAATATGGTTGTGGAAATCTTCATGTTACTAGATTACCTCTCGTTATGTTGAGTTTGCTATTGTTTCTTTCTTCTTCTTTGCATATGCTAGGATTTGCTTGCCTTGATAATTTGTTTGCCTATAATATGCCTATGCATAGGAATTATGTTAAACTTAGATGTGTTTTTCATGTACTTTATGATGTTCTCTTTGTGCTTCAATTCTTATCTTTTATGTGAGCATCATTGAAATTATCAATGCCTAGCTAAAAGGCTTTAAAGAAAAGCGCTTGTTGGGAGACAACCCAATATTTTTCTTTCCTGTTTTTCAATAAATTTTTCATCTAGCCTCTGGTTAGATGTGTTTTGGTGTTTTCATTAGTGTTTGTGCCAAGTAAGACCTTTGGGATGGCTTACGGTGATAGTTGATTTGATCCTGCTGAAAAACAGAAACTTTTGCGCCCAGTCCCAGAATTGTTTAAATTCACTGGAGAGTGGAATAACTATGAATTTTTTACAAAAGATTTATATACTAATTTCCTATGTTGTCCTAATTTTTCAGTTTTGGATTTACATAAGTAGTATAACAATTCAGATCTTCGCAGACTGTTCTGTTTTTGACAGATTCTGTTTTTTATGTGTTGTTTGCTTATTTTGATGAATCTATGGCTAGTATCGGGGGGTATGAACCATGAAAAAGTTGGAATATAGTAGATATTACACCAATATAAATAAAGAATGAGTTTACAACATTACCAAAAGTGGTGATTTATTTTCTTATACTAACGGAGCTTATGAGAATTTCTGTTGAGTTTTGTGTTGTGAAGTTTTCAAGTTTTGGGTAAAGATTTGATGGACTATGGAATAAGGAGTGGCAAGAGCCTAAGCTTGGGGATTCCCAAGGCACCCCAAGGTAATATTCAAGGATGTCAAAAATCCTAAGCTTGGGGATGCCCCGGGAAGGCATCCCCTCTTTCGTCTTCGTCTATCGGTAACTTTACTTGAGGCTATATTTTTATTCACCACATGATATGTGTTTTGCTTGGAGCGTCTTGTATGATTTGAGTCTTTGCTTTTTAGTTTTCCACAATCATCCTTGCTGTACACACCTTTTGAGAGAGACACGCATGAATCGTGATTTATTAGAATGCTCTATGTGCTTCACTTATATCTTTTGAGCTAGGCAAATTTGCTCTAGTGCTTCACTTATATCTTTTTAGAGCACGGCGGTGATTTTATTTTATAGAAATTGATGAACTCTCGCACTTCACTTATATTATTTTGAGAGTCTTTAAAACAGCATGGTAATTTGCTTTGGTTATAAATTTAGTCCTAATATGATAGGCATCCAAGAGGGATATAATAAAAACTTTCATATAAAGTGCATTGAATACTATGAGAAGTTTGATTCCTTATGATTGTTTTGAGATATGAAGATGGTGATATTAGAGTCATGCTAGTAAGTAGTTGTGAATTTGAGAAATACTTGTGTTAAGGTTTGTGAGTCCCGTAGCATGCACGTATGGTGAACCGTTATGTAACGAAGTTGGAGCATGAGATATTTTTTGATTGTCTTCCTTATGAGTGGCGGTCGGGGATGAGCGATGGTCTTTTCCTACCAATCTATCCCCCTAGAAGCATGCGCATAGTACTTTGTTTCGACGACTAATAGATTTTTGCAATAAGTATATGAGTTCTTTATGACTAATGTTGAGTCCATGGATTATACGCACTCTCACCTCTCCGCCATTGCTAGCCTCTCTTGTACCGTGCAACTTTCGCCGGTACCATAAACCCACCATATACCTTCCTCAAAACAGCCACCATACCTACCTATTATGGCATTTCCATAGCCATTCCGAGATATATTGCCATGCAACTTTCCACCGTTCCGTTTATTATGACACGCTTCATCATTGTCATATTGCTATGCATGATCATGTAGTTGACATCGTATTTGTGGCAAAGCCACCGTTCATCATTTTTTAGACATGTCGCTCTTGATTCATTGCACATCTCGGTACACCGCCGGAGGCATTCATATAGAGTCATATTTTGTTCTAAGTATCAAGTTGTAATTTTTGAGTTTTAAAGTAAATAAAAGTGTGATGATCTTCATTATTAGAGCATTGTCCCATGTTAGGAAATAAAAAAAAGGGAGAGAAAAGGCCAAATAAAAAAAGGAGAAGGCCCAAAAAAAAAGAGAGAAAAAGAGAGAAGGGACAGTGTTACTATCCTTTTTGCCACACTTGTGCTTCAAAGTAGCACCATGATCTTCATGATAGAGAGTCTCCTATGATATCAGTTTCATATACTAGTGGGAATTTTTCATTATAGAACTTGGCTTGTATATTCCAACGATGGGCTTCCTCAAAACGCCCTAGGTCTTCATGAGCAAGCAAGTTGGATGCACACCCACTTAATTTTCTTTTTTGAGCTTTCATAAACTTATAGCTCTAGTGCATCCGTTGCATGGCAATCCCTACTCACTCACATTGATATCTATTAATGGGCATCTCCATAGCCCGTTGATACGCCTAGTTGATGTGAGACTATCTCCTCTTTTTTGTCTTCTCCACAACCACCGTCTATTCCACCTATAGTGCTATGTCCATGGCTCATGCTCATGTGTTGTGTGAAAGTTGAAAAGGTTTGAGAACGTCAAAAGTATGAAACAATTGCTTGGCTTGTCATCGGGGTTGTGCATGATTTAGATATTTTGTGTGATGAAGATGGAGCATAGCCAGACCATATGATTTTGTAGGGATAAGCTTTCTTTGGCCATGTTATTTTGAGAAGACATAATTATTTTGTTAGTATGCTTGAAGTATTATTGTTTTTATATCAATATTAAACTATTGTTTTGAATCTTACGGATCTGAACATTCATGCCACAATAAAGAGAATTACACGGATAAATATGTTAGGTAGCATTCCACATCAAAAATTCTGTTTTTATCATTTACCTACTCGAGGACGAGCAAGAATTAAGCTTGGGGATGCTTGATACGTCTCCAACGTATTTATAATTTTTTATTGTTCCATGCTATTATATTATCTATTTTGGATGTTTTATATGCATTAATATGCTATTTTATATGATTTTTGGGACTAACCTATTAACCTAGAGCCCAGTGCCAGTGCTAGTTTTTGTTTTTTCCTTGTTTTAGAGTTTTGCAGAAAAGGAATACCAAACGGAGTCCAAACGGAATAAAACTTTTGTGATGATTTTTCTTGGACCAGAAGACACCCAGGAGACTTGGAGTGCAAGTCAGAAGAGCCGCGAGGCGGCCACAAGGGTGGAGGGCGCGCCCAGGGGGGTAGGGCGCGCCCCCCGACCTTGTGGGCCCCTCGTAGCCCCTCTGACCTAGATCTTTCGCCTATATATACTCTTATACCCTAAAAACATCCGGGGGAGCAACAAAACCACTTTTCCACCGCCGCAACCTTCTGTACCCGTGAGATCCCATCTTGGGGCCTTTTTCGGCGTCCTGCCGGAGGGGGAATCAATCACGGAGGGCTTCTACATCAACACCATTGCCTCTCCGATGAAGCGTGAGTAGTTTAATTCAGACCTACGGGTCCATAGCTAGTAGCTAGATGGCTTCTTCTCTCTCTTTGATTCTCAATACAAAGTTCTCCTCGATGTTCTTGGAGATCTATTCGATGTAATACTCTTTTGCGGTGTGTTTGCCAAGATCCGATGAATTGTGGATTTATGATCAGCTTATCTATGAATATTATTTGAATCTTCTCTGAATTCTTATATGCATGATTTGATATCTTTGCAAGTCTCTTCGAACTATCGATTTGGTTTGGCCAACTAGATTGGTTTTTCTTGCAATGGGAGAAGTGCTTAGCTTTGGGTTCAATCTTGCGGTGTCCTTTCCCAGTGACAGTAGGGGCAGCAAGGCACGTATTGTATTGTTGCCATCGAGGATAAAAAGATGGGATTTTCATCATATTGCTTGAGTTTATCCCGCTACATCATGTCATCTTACTTAATGCGTTACTCTGTTCTTATGAACTTAATACTCTAGATGCAGGCAGGAGTCGGTCGATGTGTGGAGTAATAGTAGTAGATGCAGAATCGTTTCGGTCTACTTGACACGGACATGATGCCTATATTCATGATCGTTGCCTTAGATATCATCATAACTTTGCGCTTTTCTATCAATTGCTCGTCAGTAATTTGTTTACCCACTGTAATAATTTCTATCTTGAGAGAAGCCTCTAGTGAAACCTATGGTCCCCGGGTCTATTTTCCATCATATAAGTTTCCGATCTACAATTTCCGTTTCCTATTTCTTTTACTTTGCAATCTTTACTTTCCGTTCCATAAACAAATAATACCAAAAATATTACTTTACCGTTTATCATCTCTATTAGATCTAACGTTCTAAATAACCGTTAAGGGATTGACAACCCCTTTATCGCGTTGGGTGCAAGGTTGGTGTTTGTTTGTGCAGGTATTCGGTGACTTGAGCGTTGTCTCCTACTGGATTGATACCTTGGTTCTCAAAAGCTGAGGGAAATACTTACTCTACTTTGCTGCATCACCCTTTCCTCTTCAAGGGAAAAACCAACGCAAGCTCAAGAAGTAGCAGCACTCCGATTGCACCTCCCGCCACTAGTGCGGAGACTTGTGATATTAATACTGCTTTGCTGAATCTTGTTATGAAAGATCAATTTTCTGGTACTCCTAATAAGGATGCCGCGTCCCATCTTAACACATTCGTGGAATTATGCGATATGCAAAACAAAAAAGATGTGGACAATGATGTTGTGAAGTTGAAACTATTTCCGTTTTCTTTGCGAGATCATGCAAAAATTTGGTTTTCTTCTTTGCCTCGTAATAGTATCGATTCTTGGAATAAGTGCAAAGATGCTTTTATCACTAAGTATTTTCCGCCCGCAAAAATTATTTCCCTTAGAACCCAGAATATGAATTTCAAGCAACTTGAACATGAGCATATTGCACAATCTTGGGAAAGGATGAAAATTATGCTAAGGAATTTCCCAACTCATGGGTTAAATCTTTGGATGATCATACAATTTTTTTATGCGGGGTTGAATTTTGTTTCTCGTAATCTTTTAGATTCTACCGCGGGTGGTACTTTTATGAAAATTACTTTGGGTGAAGCCACCAAATTGCTTGATAATATCATGGTAAATTATTCACAATGGCATACCGAAAGAGCTCCTACTAGTAAAAAAGTTAATTCGGTTGAAGAAATTTCTTCTTTGAGTGAAAAAGTTGATGCTCTTATGAAATTGGTTGCTAGTAAAAGTGCTCCTATTGATTTTAATGATGTGCCTTTGTCTAGTTTGATTGAGCAAAATAGTGATGCTGTAGATGTGAATTTTATCTCGCGAAACAATTTCAATAACAATGCTTATAGAGGTAAATTTAATCCTAGGCCTTTTCCTAGTAATTCCTCTAATAATTATGGTAATTCCTATGGTAATCCTTCTTATAATAATAATATGAACACCTCTGATCTTGAGAATAATATTAAAGAATTTATCAATACTAAAAAAAATTTCAATGCTTCGATGGAAGAAAAGTTGAATAAGATTGATGATTTGTCTAGAAGTGTTGATAGAATTTCTCATGATGTGGAAAATCTCAAGATGAAAATTTTTGTGCCTAAAGTTGAGGAATCATTTAAAGCTCTTTATGTTTCTATGGATGAAAGTAAGAAAAGAACCGCTATGCTTAGAGCTAGAAGAAAATTTTTAGAAAAGGCGTTTTCTAGTGATTACTTTCATAAAAGTGATGAAGATCTTAAAATGATTGGTGTTTCTTATATTGATTCCTTGTTTAGTAAAATTAAGATTGATGAAAAATGGACTGGAGAAGAGTCAACTTTAGTTAGAAGGCGTCCCGATAATTTGGAGGGTGAAAATCTTGTTGAAAATTTTGATAAAAGTGGGTTTGAAGAGGTCAAGACTTTAACTAGTGATGTGCCCACTATTTTGGATTACAAAGACTTTAATTATGATAGCTGATCTTTGATTGATTGTATTTCTTTGTTGTAATCCATGATAAATTCACCCCATGCTTATGAACAAAATAAAGCTTTTACTAAACATATTGTTGATGCGATGATGAAAGCTTTGGAAGAAAAGTTGGAATTAGAAGTTTCAATTCCTAGAAAATTACATGATGAGTGGGAACCTACTATCAAAGTCAACATTAAAAATTATGAGTGTTTTGCTTTATGTGACTTGGGTGCTAGTGTTTCTACAATTCCGAAATCTTTATGTGATGTGCTTGGTTTTACCGATATTGAAGAATGCTCTTTAAATTTGCACTTGGCGGATTCTACTATTAAAAAGCCTATGGGAAGGATTAATGATGTTCTTATTCTTGCAAATAGGAATTATGTGACCATAGATTTTATTGTTCTTGATATTGATTGTAATCTGTCTTGTCCAATTATTCTTGGTAGACCGTTTTTACGCACTATTGGTGCCGTGATTGATATGAAAGAAGGCAATATTAAATTTCAATTTTCACTAAGGAAGGGTATGGAACACTTACCTAGAACAAGAATTAGGCCTCCATATGAATCAATCATGAGGGCATCTTATGGATCTCGAAACAAAGACGACAAAACTTAGATCTTTTGCGTTATGCCTAGCTAGGGGTGTGAAACAATAGCGCTTGTTGGGAGGCAACCCAATGAATAAAATTTATTTTTGCCTTTTGCTTTATATTCTTGAGTGTTTGCACAATTATGCTACTGTTATAATTGTGTTTTTTGTGTTTTAATTAGTGTTTGTGCCAAGTAAAGCCTTTAGGATTATGTTGGGTGATAGTTGATTTGATCTTGTTGGAAAACAGAAACTTTTGCATCCAGTAAAAAAATTTTGAAAATTCACAGGAGAGACGAAAAATTCTTAATTTTTTACAAAAAATTTATATGCAAATTTCCTATCTTGTCCTAAGTTTTTATAATTTTTGTAGTTTTAGAAGTATTCGAAATATTCAGATTGCTACAGACTATTCTGTTTTTGACAGATTCTGTTTTCTTTGCGTTGTGTGCTTGTTTTGATGATTCTATGGTTTTCTTTGATGAGTTTTTGCCATAGAAAAGTTGGAATACAGTAGATATAATGCAAGAATAAAATATGAATTTGTTTTCTACAGTACTTATAGTAGTGATTTGCTTTCTTATACTAACGGATCTCATGAAGGTTTTTGTTGAGTTTTGTGTGATTGAAGTTTTCAAGTTTTGGGTTATCTTACGATGGATGAAGGAATAAGGAGTAAGAAGAGCCTAAGCTTGGGGATGCCAATGGCATCCCAAGATATTATCCAAAGAGAAGCAGGCAACTAAGCTTGGGGATGCCCCGAGTGGCATCCCCTCTTTCTTCTAATGACCATCGGTATTTTACTCGAAGCTATATTTTTATTCGTCACATACTATGAGTTTTGCTTGGAGTGTCTTGTATGATATGAGTCTTTGCTTGTTTTGCTTTTTGTTTTAAGTCTTGAATCCTTGCTGGACACACCTATTTGAGAGAGCCAAAATTATGCCATGACTTGTTAGAATTGCTCTCTATGCTTTACTTAAATCTTTATGAGCTATGGAATTGCTCTAGTGCTTCACTTATATCTTTTTGAGCACGGCGTGCTTTAGTATTTTTGAAGAAATGCTCTCATGCTTCACTTAGATTTATTTGGGAGTTAGTAATTTTTTTAAGAAATTCTCTCTTGCTTCACTTAAATTAATTTGAGAGAAAGAAATATTATGCTCATGATCTTCACTTATATTTGTTTGAGCTTATCAAAAGCAACACATGAAAATTAGTTCCAAAGTGATAGATATCCAAGAAGGATATAATAAAAACTTTCATGAAGATCATTGGACAAAATAAACTTGATTCCTTGTAATAGTTTTTGAGATATGATGATGTGATATGTGAGTTATGTTGATGAGTAATTGTGCTTTAGTAAGAATATTGGTGTTAAGGTTTGTGATTCCCTATGCAAGCACGAAAGTCAATAGTTATGCAATGAAATTATATCCTACTTGTGGTGCATTATTCGGTGTTAATTATGCTTAATGCTCGCTTATGAGATTATTCCTTTTTTGGTTGGTCGCTTCTCAATCTTTTGCTAGCCTTCATTTTGCACTAAGTATGATCACTACTTGTGCATCCAAAACCCTTTAAACTAGTTTTGCCACATGAGTCCACTATATCTACCTATATGCGGTATCCTTTTGCCGTTCTAAGCAAATTTGTATGTGCCATCTCTAATTTTCAAAATAAACTTCTCTTTTGTGTCTTCGTACCGCTCGCGCGGCGGTGAGGGGTGGCTAATATTTTCCATGCTAGATGTGTTATTCTCACGATGAGTGTTTATTCACTTGTCATTGCACGAGAGTAAGGCAAAGGTATTAGGGATGCCCAATCCCGAAATGAAAAATGAATTTACTTTATGTTGTCAAATAATAAATTCCTTGGAAAGTGTTGGTATGGAGGACACCCGTGGATACGGCTAGCCATGGAAAGTGAAAGAAATGGTGGAAAAAGGAATAAACTTTATTTTCTGTTTGGGAACCGCCTATGATATATCTAGCATGGAAAGTGTTGGGAACTCTAAGTCGTCTTCGTTGGTGGGAAAAGCACACCTCCCAAAATGTTTTTATCTCTAAATTTTTCACTTTGAGCTCTGGCACTTCTACAAATCCCTACTTCCCTCTGCGAAGGGCCTTTCTTTACTTTATGCAATTTTTAATTTGAGTCTCCATCTTCTCTTATAAAGCACCAACTAGGAGGCACTATGATCATACTTGAGCATTGGGTGTAGTTAATATGCGAGTGTGTTTCATGAATGGATCAATGGTTGAGCATGATGGGCTAGGGATAACTTATTTTAGCGTTGATATTTTGAAAGACATAGTTGCTTGTTGATATGCTTGAGTATTTAAGTCATCATGTCAAAACTAGACTATTGCTTTGAATCATATAAAAGTCCAAATGTCCATGCTATAAAGGAAAGAATATGAGATGACATGTTAGGCAGCATTCCACATCCAAAATTCTGTTTTTATCATTTACCTACTCGAGGACGAGCAGGAATTAAGCTTGGGGACGCTGATACGTCTCCAACGTATCTATAATTTTTGATTGTTCCATGCTGTTATATTATCATTCTTGGATGTTTTACAATCATGTTATAGTCATTTTATATCATTTTTTGGTACTAACCTATTGATATAGTGCCAAGTGCCAGTTGCTGTTTTTTGCATGTTTTTTACATCGCAGGAAATCAATACCAAACGGAGTCCAAACGCAGCGAAACTTTTTGTGGATTTTTTTTGGACCAGAAGACATCCAGTGGGCCGAAGAAGCGCCCGGGGGGGTGCTCTGAGAGGAGCACAACCCACCAGGGCGCGCCTAGGGGAGTCGACGAAAATCAATTCCAGCCGCCGCAGAGTCCAGAACCACAGATCCAATCTAGACACCATCATGGAGGGGTTCACCACTTCCATTGGTGCCTCTCCGATGATGCGTGAGTAGTTCTTTGTAGACCTACGGGTCCGTAGTTAGTAGCTAGATGGCTTTCTCTCTCTCGTTTGATTCTCAATACAATGGTCTCTTGGAGATCCATATGATGTAACTCTTTTTGCGGTGTGTTTGTTGGGATCCGATGAACTTTGAGTTTATGATCAGATCTATCTTTTTATCCATGAAAGTTATTTGAGTCTTCTTTGATCTCTTATATGCATGATTGCTTATAGCCTCGTATTTCTTCTCTGATATTTGGTTTTTGTTTGGCCAACTTGATCTATTTATCTTGCAATGGGAAGAGGTGCTTTGTAGTTGGTTCGATCTTACGGTGCTTGATCCCAGTGACAGAAGGGGAACCGACACGTATGTATCGTTGCTACTAAGGATAAAACGATGGGGTCTATTTCTACATAAATAGATCTTGCCTACATAATGTCATCGTTCTTATTGCATTACTCCGTTTCTCCATGAACTTAATACACTAGATGCATGGTGGATAGCGGTCGATGTGTGGAGTAATAGTAGTAGATGCAGGCAGGAGTCGGCCTACTAATCTTGGACGTGATGCCTATATAATGATCATTGCCTGGATATCGTCATGATTATTTGAAGTTTTATCAATTGCCCAACAGTAATTTGTTCACCCGCCGTTAGCTATTTTCTCGAGAGAAGCCACTAGTGAAACCTACGGCCCCCGGGTCTCTTTTCCAATATATTTGCTTTCAAGATCTGTTTTGCTATTCACTCTTTTCTTTATTTGCAACTTTTATTTTCAGTTCTATTAAACCAAAAATACAAAAATACCTTGCTGCACTTTATTTTATTTGGCGTTCGATCTATCAATATTTACTACTCTCTCACGTCCGTTTGCCAATTTTTGGCGCCGTTGCCCGAAAGGGATTGACAACCCCTTTTACACGTCGGGTTGCGAGTATTTGTTATTTGTGTGCAGGTGTTGTTTATGTAGTGTTGCTTGGTTCTCCTACTTGTTCAATAACCTTGGTTTCATCACTGAGGAAAATACCTACCGCCGCTGTGCTGCATCATCCCTTCCTCTTTGGGGAAATACCGACGTAGCTTCAAGCCGCATCAAGCATGAATAGAATTTGAGAAGAGAAAAATCATAGATAGCTAGAGGGAGTACTTAGGCATTTTTGTCCATCCATTTGGCCAATAAAAACCAAACAATCAAAACAACAAATGGATGTCCTCGAATGGAGAAAATTATGCAACCAACATGCTAACACAATAAGATAGCAAATGAAACATGTGACAATGCATGCACATACACTCTAGCATCTATCATGCAATTGGCGATGACTAGGTCATCTATATATGAGTATATTGACTTAGGAGTCAAATGAGAACATTTGATCATAGGTCATACTCATCGTTTAAGCACAAGTGGGGTTACCACTTTTACATAAAGCATTGTTGTGTTCACACCATTGGAATTGCTTTAGCTCAAATTTTTAGAGCAAAGCTCCCCCTAGATGTGATATCCCCCCTAAAAGGGATGAACTAACCTTGGGTTTTGTCGATGATGACTTCATGTAGATGTTGAAGATGTGGATGCTCAATGTTGATGTAGATCTTTTGGAGCAATCCATTGGAGTGTTGCACTTTCAATACCTACATGGGTTAGTCCCACAAGGAACATACAAGGATATCCATAGACATAGATTGAAACACACATATGATGATGTCCATGAAAGCATTAGGTTACCTTGTCCCTTGTCTTACCAACAAGAGGGATTGTGACTCCATAAACTAGTGCAAGATATGGAAGTTGATTGCATATGTCCTTGCCAAGATGAATATGAGTGAAGTATGTTAGCGGAGTCACCCTCAAGAACACTCTAGTTCTTCTTCTTTGGGATCCACATCAACTTGATGGGAATCCTTGGAGTTGTAGTCGTACTTGATGAAGTAGAACTTGACGTAGTCTTGGGAACCCACTTGACCATGGCCTTAGGAGCTTCTTCAAATGAATCAATCTCTTCTTGAAGCTTGACCTTGCCTTTTAGCTTGTGGTCTTGTGGTGGAAGATCATCTTGAGCTTGTGTTCCCTTGAAATAAGTGGGGTCATACTTCTCTTGTTGAGGAACAAACTTCATCTTGGGGTATTGATCTTCTTCCCACTCAACTCCATTGGCATTGAACTTTCGTTCAAAACCAACATCTTGATTCTTCCGGTGCCTTCCTTGCTTGCGTGCAATTTCCTCAAATTTCTTACTTCAGGCAAGGCTCTTGTAAACACCTTTCTCTATAATTCCCATCAATAAGCTATTTTCTTGCTCAAGTGTAACTTGGATAAGAGAATCATTAGTGGAATCAAGAGAACTACTAGAAGCAACAATATTAGATTTAACATGGTTATTGTTACTACTAGAGGAAGAATCTTTCTTGCTCTTATTGCTAGATTTTACTTGAGGCATATAAGTAGACAATAGGAGACGTTTGGCAATGTAAGAAGAACTCTTCTTTCGAAGATCATCATTGATAGATTTTAGGAACCCATGCTCTTGCTCTAAATTTAGCTTCTCGAAGCGTAGCTTCTCATGAGTCCTTAGGAGCTCTCTATGATCCTCTAGAGTTGTTTCATGAGCCAACTTAAGAGTGTTTAGTTCTTTAGTTAGAAGCTCAATCTCCTTCTTATCATTGTCATTCATTTCATCTTGATTAGCATGATTACTAGCAAGTTCATCATAGTTTTCATCACTAGTTTTGTCAACAAGTAAATCATCATCACCTAGCAAATCATCTTCATCACTATTGAAATCAACATACTCGGGGTGTGATACCTTAGGGCCTTTAGCCATGAAGCATCTTCCAATTCCTTCATTTGGTGAGTCAAATATGTCGTAGGAGTTGGATGACACAAGTGGAAGACCGGCAACACCTTCATCTTGAGTTTATTCGGAATCTGAGTGATAGCTTCTCTCGGAGTAGTTGTCGGAGTCGGAACCGGATACCCGTCCACCAACGTGAGCTTGATGTCTTCATCTTGTGTAGCTCTTTGATGATTTGTCCTTCCTTTCCGAATCCTTGCTTTTACGAGAGGGTCTTCGTTCATAACGATCATCTCTACTCCTTATCTCTCTTGGTGGTGATTCATCTCTTCTACTTCTCCTTTTGGTGAATATTCTCTTTTCTTGTAGGGAGCCGTACACTCATTGGAGTAGTGTCCGGGTCTTCCACAATTGTAGCAATTACGATCACGACTAGAAGATCTTTTGTCATTGTAGGATCTTGACTTGGAGCTTCTCTCTTTGCTTCTATTCTTGTAGAACTTGTTGAAGTTCTTCACCATTAAGCTCAATTCTTCATTGGAGACTTGCTTCTCACTTGATGTTTTAGGAGCATCACTTCAAGCTTTGTAAGCACCACTTGACTTGTTGTGGAGCTCTTCCTTATCCTTGAGTGACATCTCATGAGCAACAATTCTACCGATGACTTCCGTGGGCTTGAGATCTTTGTAATTGGGCATCATTTGGATCAAGGTGCACACGGTATCATATTTTCCATCCAAGGCTCTTAGAATCTTCTTGATGATGAATTTCTCGGTCATCTCTTCACTTCCTAAGCCGGCAATCTCATTTGTGCTGAGAGCAAGCCTAGAGTACATCTCAGCGACCCCTTCACCATCCTTCATATTGAACTTGTCAAGTTGATTTTGAAGCACATCCAATTTGGATTCCTTGACGGACTCGGTACCTTCATGCATATCAACCAAAGTATCCCAAATTTCCTTTGCATTCTCAAGGCGGCTGATTTTGTTGAATTCTTTGGGGCACAATCCATTGAAGAGAACATCGCAAGCTTGAGCATTGTATTGCAACATGTTCATTTCTTCCATGGATGCTTCACGATCCGGTTCTTTTCCATCCTCGAAGAAATCACCTTGCAAGCCAATACGCACAATAGCCCAAACGACGGGGTTATGACCAAGAATATGCATTTTCATCTTATGCTTCCAACTAGCAAAATTAGTACCATCAAAGTAAGGACCTCTACGGTGGTAATTTCCCTCGCTAGACGCCATACTCTCCTAGGTTGTGAAACCAAGGTTATGATCACCAAAGCTATGGAAATCAAGGCCAATGGAGACCAAAGCTCTGATACCACTTGTAGGATCGAAAGTAGGTCTAGAGGGGGGTGATTAGACTACTTGACCAAATAAAAGTCTAACCTTTTCCCAATTTTAGTTGTGGGCAGATTTTAGCAACTAGCACAAGTCAAGCAATCAACCTACACATGCAATTCTAAGAGTGTAGCAGCGGAAAGTAAAACATTGCATATGAAGGTAAAGGGAAGGGTTTGGAGAGTGCAAATGCAATGGAGACACGGAGATTTTTGGCGTGGTTCCAATAGGTGGTGCTATCGTACGTCCACTTTGATGGAGACTTCAACCCACGAAGTGTAACGGTTGCGCGAGTCCACGGAGGGCTCCACCCACGAAGGGTCCATGATGAAGCAACCTTGTCTATCCCACCATGGCCATCGCCCACGAAAGACTTGCCTCACTCGGGTAGATCTTCACGAAGTAGGCGATCTCCTTGCCCTTACAAACTTCTTGGTTCAACTCCACTACTTGACGAAGGCTCCCAAGCGACACCTAACCAATCTTGGAGACACCACTCTCCAAAAGGTAATAGATGTTGTGTTGATGATGAACTCCTTGCTCTTGTGCTTCAAATGATAGTCTCCCCAACACTCAACTCTCTCTCATAAATTTGGATATGGTGGAAAGACGATTTGAGTGGAAAGCAACTTGGGGAAGGCTAGAAATCAAGATTCTTGTGGTAGGATTGGTATATCTTGATCTCAACACATGAGTAGGTGGTTCTCTCTCAGAAAATGTATGCTGGAAGTGTAGGCACGTTCTGATGGCTCTCTCTCAAATGGAGAAGGGGGTGGAGGTGTATATATAGCCTCCACACAAAATCCAACCGTTACACACATTTGACCCAACTCGGTCAGACCAAATAGATGAACTTGGTGAGACCAATTTAGTTCAAAATGTGAACGTTAGGAATCTCGGTGGGACCGACTGGAACAACCCGGTGGGACCGATGTGCTAGGGCTTAGGGCAAACCTCATCTCGGTGGCGCTGATTGCATTAACTCGGTGAGACCGAAGTGAAGCAATTGAGCAATAGAGAGTTGGTCAAGCCATCTCGGTGAGACCGATCGCTATTTTGGTGAGACTGAAATAATTGCAATAGGCAATAGAGAGTTGGCAATGCCATCTCGGTGAGACCGAGATCCATATAGGTGTGACCGAACTGTTAGGGTTTCTGGCTGTGGCTATGTCATATGAACTCGGTGGCTCCGGGTAGAATGAATCGATGGGGCTGAGTTGGAGTTTAGGGTTTTGACATATTTGGAATGAGAAAGTGGTTGAGGGTCTTGGAGCAATATCACTAAGCATTTGAGCAAGCAAGCCATTAAGCAACACCTCATCCCCTTTTAATAGTATTGGCTTTCCTATGGACTTAATGTGATATTGGATCACTAAAATATAAATGAATAGTCTTGAGCTTTTGCCAATATGTGTCCTTAGCATTTTGAGGGGTCCACATCTCTAGTCCATGCCATGCCATTCATTGAACATTCTGAAATATTAAACTTGAATGGATATTAGTTCATTTAGCTAAATGTTGTTATAAATTACCAAAACCACCCGGGGATTAGTTGCACTTTCATGGCTTCGATTTGCCCCTCCGAGAGGGAAGTTCCCCCGGCGGAATCGCTTTGCTGGAGGGCAAAAGTACTCCTGCCCAAGTTCCGCCTCGAGACGGCGGTGCTTCGTCCCGAAAGTCTCCTCCAGATTTTTTCTAGGTCAAAATGACCTATATACCAGAAGATGGGCACCGGAGGTGGGCCGGGCTGAGCACAACCCACAAGGGCACGCCTGGGGGGCCTGGCGCGCCCTGGTGTCTGGTGCTCACTAGGTGGCCCCCCTCCGGTAGTTATTTACTCCAGTATTTTTTATATATTCCAAAATAATTCTCCGTAAATTTTCAGCTCATTTGGAGATGTGCATAATAGGTCACTCTGACGTAGCTTTTTCAGGTCCAGAATTCCAGCTGCCGGCATTCTCCCTCTTTGTGTAAACCTTGCATAATATGAGAGAAAAGGCATTAGAATTACTCCATAAAGCATTATTGTGCATAAAAGCATTACATGCCCACATGCTTAGAGAGAGAGAGAGAGAGGTGTCGATAAAAACAAAATACAGACATAGAAGCATCATGTTTATTATTATAACAGCAAGGAATTTTAACATAAAACTTTATCACACAACTTTTATCATATAACTTCTCATGAACAAGTAACAATTCATCAGAACATTGAAGTATAAAGTATAAACCTTATTGAAAACCAACAAACTATGTTCTCAGTCAACTTTGCAACTACAATTCATCATATTTTTAGGAAGGGTCATGTATCGGAGCCTTTTGGCAAGTCCACATACTCAACCATCATTTAACCTTCTATGATTGCTAACACTCACGGCATACCCATGAACAAAAAGTTTCAACTGGACACATAGAAAGATAGGGGCTTATAGTTTCGCCTCCCAACGTATTCACCTCAGGGGTGATGTCAACAATAATAACTCATGCTCAGTCATATCCAATTGGATATATGTGCCTAGATCTTTCCTCACCACATGATGCTTGCAAAAGGAGAAAAATAAAAGGGATAGAGAAGAATACTTTGACTCTTGCATAAAAGTAAATACATAAAAGTAAAAGATATTCCCTTCGCAGAGGGAAGCAGAGGTTGCCATGCGCTTTTTGTTTGTATGCCAAATCCCTTAATGCAAAAGAACGTCACGTTGTATTGCCCCTTATGATAGCAACCTTTATTATGCAGTCCATCGCTTTTATTATTTTGCCATCACAAGTTCGTACAATGCTCAATTTTCTCTTCAATAAATGATCCAACACATTTAGAAGCAATTTTTATTGCCTTATTGCACTGATGACAACTTACTTGAAGGATCTTACTCAATCCATAGGTAGGTATGGTGGACTCTCGAAATAAGATTTTGGGTTCAAGGGTTTTTGGATGCACAAGTAGTATCTCTACTTGGTGCAGAGTTTTTGGCTAGTAAAGATATTGAGCAAGCACCACATGTTGAAGGATCTATGACAATATAACTTCTATGTGAATATGAACAAACATAAATCATTATGTTGTCTTCCTTGTCCAACGTCAACAATTTTGACATATAATATTTAATGGGGGCTCACAATCATAAAAGATGTCCAAGATAGTGTATTTGCATGTGAATCTTCTCTTCCTTTATTAATTCTTTCATGAATTGCATTATTGACCAATGCTATGTTTGTCAATCTCCAATAAATTTTACCACTTATACTTTTCCTTATGTGATGTCATTACTTACCATAAGATTAGCATATGATCTTTTTCATTTATTTCTTTTCTTTTTATTAAAACATAAGAGAAACAAAACTCAAACTATTCTTTATTATATATCTCGCACACGATTACATAGATAGATAGATCACCAAGAAAGCACTCGAAAATAGATCAAACTAAACATTTATTCAACTAAATCAAAGGATAACTAAAGATCAACTAAAATAGATAAAGGCAAAGATAGTGGTGGTGATACGATACCGGGGCACCTCCCCCAAGCTTGGCACAAGCCAAGGGGAGTGCCCATGCCATGAACTCAAGTCTCCTTTGTTGGGGAAGATGATGATGGTGGTGGTGGTGATGTAGTAAGTTTGTCTAGCTTGCGTCGAAGGCTAAACTTGTTTTCCCTCAGATCCTCATTCTCTAGCTCGAGCTTTATATCTTCTTGCATAACGCTTCCTTGCTTTCCTGCAGGAAACGAGGAGGGATAGGTTCGGCTTCATCCTCCTCATCTGTGAACCACACATAGGGAAAAGTATCCTTGAAGATATTGTTGGGGAACGTTGCATGGAAAACAAAAAATTTCTACGCACACGCAAGATCTATCCCTGGAGATGCATAGCTACGAGAGGGGGAGAGCATCTTCATACCCTTGAAGATCGCTAAGCGGAAGCGTTTATCAACGTGCTTGATGTAGTCGTACACCTTCACGATCCGTCCCGATCAAGTACCGAACGTACGGCACCTCCGTGTTCAGCACACGTTCAGCTCGATGACGTCCTCGCCTTCTTGATCCAGCAAGAGGGGTGAAGTAGTAGATGAGTTCCGGCAGCACGACGGCATGGTGATGGTGTTGGTGAAGAACAATCTCCCCAGGGTTTCGCCAAGCACAATGGAAACTATGACGGAGGATAAACTAGAGGGGACGGGGTTGCCAGCACAAGGCTTGGTGAATCTTGATGTGTCTTGGGTGCTAGACCTGCCCCTCTATTTATATGTTGAGCCCTGGGTTCGAAACTTGGAGTAAAAGACTCCTCAAAGTCAGTTTTGCCCGAAAGGCAAGAGTCCTTCTCGGACTCCAGGACCAGACTCCAGGGTTCCCGGCGTCTGGACCCAGATGCCAGGGTCCCTGGTGTCTGGCCCCTGGCCTCCGAAAAAATTCCTTTCGCTCCTTCCAAAAACCTCGTGGGCTTTACCCCTTGGCCCAAATAAAGTGTTCTCATACTCGAACATTTCGGGAAACATCCGAAACCTCTTCCGGTGAATTCCGGAACCCTTCCGGAGACCAAACACTATTATCCCATATATCAATCTTTACCTCCGGACCATTCCGGAGCTCCTCGTCATGTCCGTGATCTCATCCAGGACACCGAACAACATTCGGTCACCAACATACATAACTCATATAATACTATATCATCAATGAACTTAAGCGTGCGGACCCTATGGGTTCGAGAATGATGTAGACATGACCGAGACGCCTCTCCGGTCAATAACCAATAGCGGGACCTAGATGCCCATATTGGTTCCTACTTATTCTACGAAGATCTTTATCGGTCGAACCTTTATGACAACATATGTAATTCCCTTTGTTTGTCAGTATGTTACTTGCCCGAGATTCGATCATCGGTATCTTCATACCTAGTTCAATCTCGTTACTGGCAAGTCTCTTTACTCATTCCACAATACATCATCTTGTAACTAACTCCTTAGTCACTTTGCTTGCAAGCTTCTTGTGATGTGTATTACCGAGAGGGCCCAGAGATACCTCTCCGATACACGGAGTGACAAATCCCAATCTTGATTCACGCCAACTCAACAAACACCTTCGGAGATACCTGTAGATCATCTTTATGATCACCCAGTTATGTTGTGACGTTTGATAGCACACAAGGTATTCCTCCGGTATCCGGAAGTTGCATGATCTCATGGTCGAAGGAACATGTATTTGACATTAAGAAAGCAATAGCAATAAACTGAACAATCATATGCTAAGCTAACGGATGGGTCTTGTCCATCACATCATTCTCCTAATGATGTGATCCCATTATCAAATGACAACTCATGTCTATGGTTAGGAAACCTTAACCATCTTTGATCAACGATCTAGTCTAGTAGAGGCTCACTAGGGACACGGTATTTGTTTATGTATTCACACATGTATTTAAGTTTCCAATCAATACAATTCTAGCATGAATATTAAACCTTTATCATGATTTAGGAAATATAATAATAACCATTTTATTATTGCCTCTAGGGCATATTTCCATCAGTCTCCCACTTGCACTAGAGTCAATAATCTAGTTCATATCGCCATGTGATTAACACCCATAGTTCACATCGCCATGTGACTAACACCCAAAGAGTTTACTAGAGTCAATAATCTAGTTCACATCGCCATGTGATTAACACCCACAGAGTACTAAGGTGTGATCATGTTTTGCTTGTGAGAGAGGTTTAGTCAACGGGTCTGCTACATTCAGATCCGTATGTATTTTGCAAATTTCTATGTCTGCAATGCTCTGCATGGAGCTACTCTAGCTAATTGCTCTCATGTTCAATACGTATCCAGATTGAGACTCAGAGTCATCCGGATTGGTGTCAAAGCTTTCGTCGACGTAACCCTTTACGACGAACTCTTTATCACCTCCATAACCGAGAAACATTTCCTTAGTCCTCTTTAGGTACCTAAGGATAATTTTGATCGCTGTCCAGTGATCCACTCCTGGATCACTATTGTACCCCCTTGCCAAACTCATGGCAAGGCACACAACATGTCTGGTACACAACATGGCATACTTTATTGAACCTATGGCTGAGGCATAGGGAATGACTTTCATTCTCTCTCTATCTTCTACCGTGGTCGGGTTTTGAGTCTTTACTCAACTTCACACCTTGCAACACAGTCAAGAACCCTTTGTTTTGACTGATCCATTTTGAACTTCTTCAAAACTTTGCCAAGGTATGTGCTTTGTGAAAGTCCTATTAAGCGTCTCGATCTATCCCTATAGATCTTGATGCCCAATATGTAAGTAGCTTCATCGAGGTCTTTTCATTAAAAAAACTTATTCAAGTATCCTTTTATGCTATCCAGAAATTTTATATCATTTCCAATCAGCAAATATGTCATCCACATATAATATAAAAAATGCTACAGAGCTCCCACTCACTTTCTTGTAAATACAGGCTTCACCATAAGTCTGTATAAAACAATATGCTTTGATCACCTCATCAAAGCATATATTCCAACTTCGAGATGCTTGCACCAGTCCATAGATGGATCGCTGGAGCTTGCACACTTTGTTAGCACCTTTAGGATCGACAAAACCTTCCGGTTGCATCATATACAACTCTTCTTTAAGAAATCCATTAAGGAATGCAATTTTGACGTCCATTTGCCATATTTCGTAATTATAAAATGCGGCAATTGCTAACATGATTCGGACAGGCTTAAGCATCGCTACGGGTGAGAAAGTCTCATCGTAGTCAACCCCTTGAACTTGTCAAAAACCTTTTGCGACAAGTCGAGTTTTGTATATAGTGACATTACCATCAACGTCCATCTTCTTCTTGAAGATCCATTTATTCTCAATGGCTGGCCAATCATCGGGCAAGTCCAGCAAAGTCCACACTTTGTTCTCATACATGGATCCTATCTCAGATTTCATGGCCTCAAGCCATTTATCGGAATCTGGGCTGATCATAGCTTCTTCATAGTTCGTAGGTTCGCCGTTGTCTAACAACATGACTTCCAGGACAGGATTACCACTCTGGTGCGGAACGTGTTTTGGTTGACCTACGAAGTTCAGTAGTAACTTGATATGAAGTTTCATGATCATCATCATTAGCTTCCTCTCTAGTTGGTGCAGGCATCACGGAAACATTTTTCCCTGGTGAGCTACTTTCCAATTTGAGAAAGGTACAACTACCTCATCAAGTTCTACTTTCCTCCCACTCACTTCTTTTGAGAGAAACTCCTTCTCTAGAAAGGACCCATTCTCGGCAACAAAGATCTTGCCTTCGGATCTGTGGTAGAAGGTGTACCCAATAGTTTCCTTAGGGTATCCTATGAAGACGCACTTCTCCGATTTGGGTTCGAGCTTATCAGGCTGAAGCCTTTTGACATAAGCGTCGCATCCCCAAACTTTAAGAAATGACAACTTTAGGTTTCTTGCCAAACCATAGTTCATACGGTTTCGTCTCAATGGATTTAGACGGTGCCCTATTGACGTGAATGCGGCTGTCTCTAATGCATAACCCCAAAATGATAAAGGCAAATTGGTAAGAGAGATCATAGAATGCACCATATCTAATAAAGTACGGTTACAATGTTCGGACACACCATTACGCTGTGGTGTTCCAGGTGGCGTGAGTTGTGAAACAATTCCACATTGTTTTAAATGAAGTCCAAACTCGTAACTCAAATATTCACCTCCACGATCAGATCGTAGAAACTTTATTTTCTTGTTACGATGATTCTCTACATCACTCTGAAATTCTTTGAACTTTTCAAATGTTTCAGATTTGTGTTTCATTAAGTAGATATACCCATATCTACTCAAATCATCTGTAAAGGTTAGAAAATAACGATACCCGCCGCGTGCCTCAACACTCATCGGATCGCATACATTGGTATGTATTATTTCCAATAAGTCATTAGCTCACTCCATTGTTCCGAAGAACGGAGTTTTAGTCATCTTGCCCATCCGCATTGTTGCTACCATCAACTTTCAACTTAGTTTTCTCTAGGAACGTATCAAAAACGGTGAAGCTACATTGCGAGCTATTGAACTACAACATAATTTGCAAAAACATTTTGACTTTTCATGATAAATCTTAGTTCAATTAATCAAATTACTAATGAACTCCCACTTAAATCAACATCCCTCAAGTTGTCTAAGTGATACATGATCCAAATCAACTAACCCATATTCGATCATCACGTGAGATGGGGTAGTCATCAATGGTGAACATCTTCATGTTGATCATATCTACTATATGACTCATGTTCGACATTTCGGTCTCCAGTATTCCGAGACCATGTCTGTACATGCTAGGCTCGTCAAGTTTAACCCAAGTATTCTGCATGTGCAAAACTATCTTACACCCGTTGTATGTGAACGTAGAGTCTATCACACCCGATCATCATGAGGTGCTTCGAAACGACGAACTTTGGCAACGGTGCATACTCGGGGAGAACACTTTATCTTGAAATTTAGTGAAGGGATCATCTTATAATGCTACCGCCATTCTAAGCAAAATAAGATGCATAAAGGATAAACATCACATGCAATCAAAATATGTGACATGATATGGCCATCATCATCTTGTGCTTTTGATCTCCATCTCCAAAGCATCGTCATGATCTCCATCGTCACTGGCTCGATACCTTTATCTCCATCGTTGCGTCGGGGTCGTCTCGCCAACTATTGCTTCTACAACTATTGCTAACGCATAGTGATAAAGTAAAGCAATTACATGGCGCTTGCACTTCATACAATAATTAAGAGACAACCCTAAGGCTCCTACCGGTTGTCGATATTACAAAACATGATCATCTCATACAACAACGTATATCACATCACGTCTTGACCATATCACATCACAACATGCCCTGCAAAAACAAGTTAGACGTCCTCTACTTTGTTGTTGCAAGTTTTACGTGGATGCTACGGGCTTCTAGCAAGAACCGTTCTTAACTACGCAAAAACCACAACAATGATTATCAAGTTTGCTGTTTTAACCTTCTTCAAGGACCGGCCATAGTCAAATTCGATTCAACTAAAGTACGATAAACAGACACCCACCAGCCACCTTTATGCAAAACAAGTTGCATGTCTGTCGGTGGAACCAATCTCATGTACGTGGACATGTAAGGTTGGTCCGGGCCACTTCATCCCACAATACCGCCGAATCAAAATAAGACGTTGGTGGTAAGCAGTATGACCATCACCGCCGACAACTCCTTTGTGCTCTACTCGTGCATATCATCTACGCATAGACCTGGCTCGGATGCCACTGTTGGGGAATGTTGCATGGAAAACAAAAATTTTCTACACACATGCAAGATCTATCCATGGAGATGCATAACTATGAGAGGGGGAGAGCATCTTCATACCCTTGAAGATCGCTAAGCGGAAGCGTTTATCAACGTGGTTGATGTAGTCGTACACCTTCACGATCCGTCCCGATCAAGTACCGAACGTACGACACCTCCGCATTCAGCACATGTTCAGCTCGATGACGTCCTCGCCTTCTTGATCCAGCAAGAGGGGCGAAGTAGTAGATGAGTTCCGGCAGCATGACGGTGTGGTGACGGTGTTGGTGAAGAACAATCTCCGCAGGGCTTCGCCAAGCACAACGAAAACTATGACGGAGGATAAACTAGAGGGGACGGGGTTGCCGGCACATGGCTTGGTGAATCTTGATGTGTCTTGGGTGCTAGCCCTACCCCTCTATTTATATGTTGAGCCCTGGGGTCGAAACTTGGAGTAAAAGCCTCCTCAAAGTCGGTTTTGCCCGAAAGGCAAGAGTCCTTCTCGAACTCCAGGACCAGACGCCAGGGTTCCCGGCGTCTGGACCCAGACGCCACGGTCCATGGCGTCTGGCCCCTGGCCTCTGCAAAACTTCCTTTTCCTCCTTCCAAAAACCTTGTGGGCTTTACCCCTTGGCCCAAATAAAGTGTTCTCGTACCCGAACATTTCAGGAAACATCCGAAACCTCTTCCGATGAATTCTGGAATCCTTCCGGAGACCAAACACTATTATCCCATATATCAATCTTTACCTCCGGACCATTCCGGAGCTCCTCGTCATGTCCGTGATCTCATCTAGGACTCTGAACAACATTCGGTCACCAACATACATAACTCATATAATACTATATCATCAATGAACGTTAAGCGAGACACCTCTCCGGTCAATAACCAATAGCGGGACCTGGATGCCCATATTGGTTCCTACATATTCTACGAAGATCTTTATCGGTCGAACCTTTATGACAACATACGTAATTCCCTTTGTCTGTCGGTATGTTACTTGCCCGAGATTCGATCGTCGGTATCTTCATACCTAGTTCAATCTCGTTACTCGTTCTGCAATACATCATCTCGTAACTAACTCCTTAGTCACTTTGCTTGCATGCTTCTTGTGATGTGTATTCTCGAGAGGGCCCAGAGATACCTCTCCGATATATGAAGTGACAAATCCCAATCTTGATTCACGTCAACTCAATAGACACCTTCGGAGATACCTATAGATCATCTTTATGATCACCCAGTTACGTTGTGATGTTTGATAGCACAAAAGGTATTCCTACAGTATCCGGGAGTTGCATGATCTCATGGTTGAAGGAACATGTATTTGACATTAAGAAAGCAATAGCAATAAACTGAACGATCATATGCTAAGCTAACGGATGGGTCTTGTCCATCACATCATTCTCCTAATGATGTGATCCCGTTATCAAATGACAACTCATGTCTATGGTTAGGAAACCGTAACCATCTTTGATCAATGAGCTAGTCTAGCAGAGGCTCACTAGGGACACGGTATTTGTTTATGTATTCACACATGTATTTAAGTTTCCAATCAATACAATTCTAGCATGAATAATAAACCTTTATCATGATTTAGGAAATATAATAATAACCATTTTATTATTGCCTCTAGGGCATATTTCCATTAGATATTTGAGTCCAGAGGCTGGTAAGAAACTGGGCACTCTTCCTCCGAATCTTGAGATGACATATTTTCAGATCTACCAGAAAAACAACATGAAAGAAGAACAAAAGATTTCTCCGCGATACGGAGGTTAATACGTTCGGGGGGTATATAAAGATTTTTATCTTGGGAAACAAGCAAATGAGGGGAAAATGGAGTCGGGAAGGTTCCCGAGGTGGGCACAACCCACCTGGGTGTGCCAGGCAAGGCAGGCGCGCCCTGGTGTCTTGTGCCCGCCTCGGTTGCCTTCCTGGTTGTTTCTTATTTTTCCTATTTTTTGTAATATTCCAACACAGACAAAAACGTATTTTTGCGGATTTTTCATAGTCCGTTTACTTATCGTATCATGTGCCTCCTCTTTTTCAGGATTCTGGAGTGCTCCGGAAGGTTTATTTTATGTGTTCCTCCGATGTCATGGTTTGAATAATATTGCTTTCAACATTAATAGGCATACCTGAGATATAGTGCTTAATTCTTTGCCCATTAACCACCTTCGGGTTAGTTCCTTCGGCATTATTAATCTTGATAGCTCCAGAGCGATAAACCTCCTTGATAATATATGGTCCTTTCCATTTAGAGAGAAGTTTTCCTGCAAAGAATCTAAAACGAGAGTTGTACAAAAGAACATATTCTCCAACTTTGAATTCCCGCTTTTGGATTCTTTTGTCATGCCATCTTTTAACTTTTTCTTTAAATAGTTTGGCATTTTCATAAGCTTAGGTTCTCCATTCATCTAATGAGCTAATATCAAACATCCTCTTTTCACCGGCATTTTGAAATCATAGTTGAGTTCTTTAATTGCCCAATAAGCTTTATGTTCTAACTCTAGAGGCAAATGACAAGCTTTTCCATAAACCATTTTATAGGGAGACATACCCATAGGATTTTTATATGCTGTTCTGTAGGCCCAAAGTGCATCATCCAATTTCTTAGGCCAATTCTTTCGGGGACCTATTAACAGTTTTTTGTAATATTAGTTTTATTTCTCTATTGCTAAGTTCAACTTGACCACTAGATTGAGGATGATAGGGTGATGCAATTCTATGGTTAACATCATATTTAGCAAGCATTTTACGGAAAGCACCATGAATAAAGTGTGAACCACCATCAGTCATTAAATATCTTGGGACTCCAAACCTTGGGAAAATGACTTCTCTAAGCATTTTAATGGAAGTGTTATGATTAGCACTACTAGTTGGAATAGCTTCTACCCACTTAGTAACATAATCAACAGCAACCAAAATATGTGTATACCCATTAAAGGAAGGAAAAGGTCCCATATAATCAAAACCCCAAACATCAAATGGTTCAACAACAAGTGAATAATTCATAGGCTTTTCTTGACGCTTACCGATATTACCAATTCTTTGACATTCATCACAAGATAAAACAAACTTACGGGCATCCTTGAAGAGAGTAGGCCTATAAAAACCAGATTGCAATACCTTGTGAGTAGTTCTATCTCCCGTATGATGCCCTCCATAAGCTTCAGAGTGTCATTTCCGTAGGATTTGTTCCTGTTCATGCTCGGGTACTCAACGTCTAATAATACCATCTACTCCTTCTTTATAAAGATGTGGGTCATCCCAAAAGTAATGTCTTGAATCATAGAAGAATTTTTTTTCTTTTGTTGATATGTGAAACTAGGTGGTACGTATTTAGCAACAATATAATTAGCATAGTCAACATACCAAGGAGTGTTATGAGAAACATTTATTGCAGCTAGTTGTTCATCAAGAAAGCTATCATCAATAGGTAGTGGGTCATCAAGAATATTCTCTAACCTAGACAAGTTATCAGCTACGGGGTTCTCAGCTCCTTTTCTATCAGTAATATGTAAATCAAATTCTTGTAGCAAAAGAACCCACCTAATGAGTCTAGGTTTAGCATCTTTCTTTTCCATAAGATATTTAATAGCAGCATGATCAGTGTGAACAATTACTTTGGAATCAACAATATAAGATCTGAATTTGTCACAAGCAAACACAACTGTTAAAAATTCTTTTTCAATAGTAGCATAATTTCTTTGGGCACTGTCTGGAGTTTTACTAGCATAATAAATAACATTCAATTTCTTATCAACTCTTTGTCCTAGAACAACACCAACAACACAATCACTAGCATCACACATAATTTCAAAAGGCAAGTTCCAATCAGGTGGTTGAACAATAGGTGCAGAAGTTAAGGCTTTCTTAAGTGTTTCAAAGGCTTCCACACAATCATCATCAAAAACAAATGGAACATACTTTTGTAAAATATTTGTAAGAGGCCTAGAAATTTTAGAGAAGTCTTTAATAAATCTCCTATAGAAAGCAGCATGACCAAGGAAACTACGAATACCTTTAATATCTTTAGGACATGGCATTTTCTCAATTGCATCAACTTTAGCTTTATCCACCTCAATACCTCGTTCAAAATTTTATACCCCAAGACAATACCTTCATTAACCATAAAGTGGCACTTCTCCCAATTCAAGGCAAGATTAGTTTGCTCACATCTCTGCAAAACTCGATCAAGGTTGCTCAAGGAATCATCAAAAGAAGTTCCATAAACAGAAAAACCATCCATGAAAACCTCAATAATCTTTTCACAAAAATCAGAGAATATAGCAGTCATACATCTTTGAAAGGTAGCAGGTGCATTTCATAAACAAAAAGGCATATGTCTATAAGCATAAGTTCCAAAAGGGCAAGTAAAGGTGGTTTTCTCTTGATCAGGTTGTGAAACAGGTATTTGAGAAAAACCAGAATATCCATCAAGGAAGCAAAAGTGTGTGTGCTTAGATAATCTTTCCAACATTTGATCAATAAAAGGCAGAGAGTAATGATCTTTTCTAGTTGCTTTATTTAATTTTCTAAAATCAATTACCATTCTATAGCCAGTAACAATTCTTTGTGGAATAAGTTCATTTTTATCATTAGGAACAACAGTAATACCTCCCTTCTTAGGGACACAACGAACATGATTTACCCATCTACTATCAGCTATGTGATAGATTATACCTGTTTCCAAAAGCTTTAATATTTCAGTTCTTACCACTTCTTTCATCTTAGGATTCAAACGTCGTTTATAATCAACAACGGGTTTAGCATCAGGTTCCATATTAATCTTGTGCTGACAGAGAGTGGGACTAATGCCCTTAAGATCATCAAGAGTATATCCAATGGCAGCATGGTGCTTCTTCAGAATTTTCAATAATCTTTCTTCTTCATGTTCTGAAAGGTTAGCACTAATAATAACAAGATATATCTTTTTCTCATCAAGATAAGCATATTTCAAAGTGTCAGGCAATTATTTAATTCAAACACAGGATCACCTTTAGGTGGAGGAGGACCTCCTAGAGTTTCAATAGTCAAATTGTGTTTGAGCAGAGGTCGTTGTTTAAAGATTTTTTTTACCTATTTCATTTCTTTCATGCATATGCATATCATTTTCATGGTCTAGCAAATATTGTTCTAGTGGATCAGTAGGAGGCACGGCAATAGAAGCAAGACCAATTAGTTCATCCTTACTAGGTAATTCTTTTTTATGAGGTTGTCTACTAAACTTGGAGAAATTAAACTCATGAGACTCATCACCAAAGCTAACACCAACAGTTTGTTTTTCACAATCTATTTTAGCATTGACAGTGTTCAAGAAAGGTCTACCAAAGATAATGGGACAAAATCGTCTTGTGGGGAACCAAGAACTAGAAAATCAGCAGGGTATTTTATTTTCCCACACAAGACTTCAACATCTCTAACAATCCCAAGTGGTGTGATGGTGTCTCTATTAGCAAGTTTAATAGTAACATCTATGTCTTCTATTTCAGCGGGTGCTATGTCATCCATAATTTCTTGGTATAAGATAAATGAATAGCACTCATGCTAGCACCTAAGTCACATAAACCATGATAACAATGATCTCCTATTTTAACTGAGACAACATGCATGCCAACAACAGGTCAAAGTTTATGTTTTTCATCGGGTTTAGCAATTCTAGCAGCTTCATCACAGAAGTAAATAACATGCCCATCAATATTTTCCACCAAGAGATCTTTAACCATAGCAACACTAGGTTCTACTTTAATTTGTTCAGTAGGTTTAGGTACTTTAATATTACTTTTGGGAACCACAGTTGAAACCTTAGCTTGTTCCTTTATCCTAACAGGGAATGGTGGGTTTTCAATGTAAGCAGTAGGCACAACTGGATCAACATTGTAAATAATAGTTTCATCTTTAACTATGACCGGTTCTTTAATTTCTTCTTTAATAGGGGGGGGGGTGATATTTAAACCACTTCCCCTTAGGGAGATCAACATGAGTAGCAAAAGATTCACAAAAAGAGGCTACTATCTTAGAGTCAGGTCCATATTTAGTGCTAAACTTGTGAAAAGCATCAGTATTCATAAAAGATTTAACACAATCAAATTCAAGCTTAATACCTGACTCTTTACCTTCATCGAGTTCCCAATCTTCAGAGTTGCGTTTAATTCTTTCTAAGAGATCCCACCTGAATTCAATAGTCTTCTTCATAAAAGAACCAGTACAAGAAGTATCGAGCATGGATCAATCATCATGAGAAAGCCGAGCATAAAAATTCTGAATAATAATTTCTCTAGAGAGCTCATGATTGGGGCATGAATATAACATTGACTTAAGCCTCCCCCAAGCTAGAGTGATACTTTCTCCTTCACGAGGCCAAAAATTATATATATAATTCCGATCACGATGAACTAGATCCATAAAATAATTTTTTTGGTGAAATTCCAATTTCAATCGATTCCAGTTCCAAGATCCAATATCATCGCATAGCCTATACCATGTCAATGATTTTTCCTTCAAAGATAAAGGGAAAACCTTCTTCTTAGCTTCATCTCTGGATAAACCTGCAAGCTTAAATAATCCACAAATTTCATCCACATATATCAAGTGCATATCAGGATGTTCAGTTCCATCTCCTGCATAAGGATTAGCTAGCAGTTGTTCTATCATACCCGAAGGAATTTCATAACCAATATTTTCAGTAGGTGCAGTAGGTTGAGGGGCAACTAATTATGCTTCCGGTTGAGGTGAAGATACCCAGAACAAACCCCTCAAAGGATGGTTCTCCATAGTAACAAGTGACAATAAATTTCAGCACGTAGTAATATTTTTTCCTTACCAATTTCCACTTTCCAAGAGCGCTTCACTCCCCGACAACAGCGCTAGAAAAGAGTCTTGATGACCCACAAGTATAGGGGATCAATCGTAGTCCTTTCAATAAATAAGAGAGTCGAACCCAACGAGGAGCAGAAGGAAATGACAAGTGGTTTTCAGCAAGGTATTTTCTGCAAGCACTGAAATAGTCGGGAACAAATAGTTTGATAGCAAGATAATTTGTAACGGACAAGTAATGGTAATGGTAAATATAGTGCAGCAAGGTAGCCCAATCCTTTTGTGGCAAAGGACAGGCTAAAACAGTCTCTTATGATAAGCAAAATGTTCTTGAGGGTACACGGGAATTTCACCATGTCACTTTCATCATGTTGGTTTGATTCGTGTTCGCTACTTTGATAATTTGATATGTGGGTGGACCGGTGCTTAGGTGCTGTTCTTACTTGAACAAACCTCCTACTTATGATTAACCCCCTCGCAAGCATTCGCAACTACGGGAAAAGTATTAAGATAAAATCTAACCATAGCATTAAACTTTTGGATCCAAATCGGTCCCTTACGAAGTAGCGCATAAACTAGGATTTAAGATTCTGTCACTCTAGCAACCCATCATCTAATAACTACTCCACAATGCATTCCCTTAGGCCCAAATATTGTGAAGTGCCATGTAGTCGATGTTCACATGACACCACTAAGGGAATCACAACATACATATCATCAAAATATCGAACACATAGCAAGTTCACATGATTACATGCAACATGACTTCTCCTGTGACCTCAAGAACAAAAGTAACTACTCACAAATGATAATCATGCTCAAGATCAGAGGGGTATTAAATAGCATAATGGATCTGAACATATAATATTCCACCAAATAAACCATATAGTAATCAACTACAAGATGTAATCAACACTACTAGTCACCCACAGGTACCAATCTGAGGTTCCGGTACAAAGATTGAACACAGGAGATGAACTAGGGTTTGAGAGGAGATGCTGCTGTTGAAGATGTTGATGGAGATTGCCCTTCCAAAGATGAGAGTGTTGTTGGTGATGACGATGGCTTCAATTTCACCCTCCGGGAGGGAAGTTCCCCCGTCGGAATCGCTCCGCCGGAGGGCAAAAGTTCTCCTGCCCAAGTTTCACCTCGAAACGGGAGCGCTTCGCCTCGAAAGTCCCCTCCAGATTTTTTCTAGGTCAAAATGACCTATATACCAGAAGATGGGCACCGGAGGTGGGCCGGGCTGAGCACAACCCACCAGGGCGCGCTTGGGGGGCCTGGCGCGCACTAGGGTCTTGTGCTCACCAGGTGGCCCCCCTCCGATAGTTATTTGCTCTAGTATTTTTTATATATTCCAAAATAATTCTCTGTAAATTTTCAGCTCATTTGGAGATATGAAGAATAGGTAACTCTGACGTAGCCTTTTCAGGTCCAGAATTCCAGCTGCCGGCATTCTCCCTCTTTGTGTAAACCTTGCATAATATGAGAGAAAAGGCATTAGAATTACTCCATAAAGCATTATTATGCATAAAAACATTATAAATAACAGTAGGAAAACATGATGCAAAATGGACGTATCAGGCACCAAAAGAGGGTCAGGGTTGCCGAGGAGGGCGAGGCGGCAACAAACATTGGAGAAGATCAGATCTCTTCAGATGTTGCCAGACCCAGCTCCCAGCATGAATCTAGCCCCCAACTCATGCCGGCAGGCTTCACCGACAAAACTGCCATCATGGAGACCGACAAGGGGGCAGGGAGTGATCTTCCAGAGGGAGAGCATCAAGGAGCAGACCCCTTAGTGACACTCTCAACCTCTGCTCCTCCGCCAAGTAGCTCACTGACAAGGTCCACCCCTCCTCCAGAGGAGCGCCAAGAGGAACCTGTCTGCATCGAGGACCCGCTGGCAACCAACATTGCCGGGGACCGAGCGACGGAAACTGATGTCGCCGAAGAAGAAGCAAGGTCTCCTCCACAAGCCGGTCAAGGTAAACCTTTGTCGAGTGCTCTTTTATCCTTGTTGATTTTTTTTGTCTTCTTGAACTTGACCTGAGTCTTGAACTCTTCCTATTCTCTGCTCTTTCTTTCTCATCTTACAGACTCGACTCCATTAGAAGAGGAGGAGCCCATCGTAGAAGTCCAAGAAATTGCAAAGAATGCAACCGATGAGGCCACCAGAATTTTTGTTGCTGAGGCTGCAGCATCAGAGGCTGAGGAAACCTGGAAGGCCACTAAGAAAGCCGACAAGGCTCCTAGCGGCACGCCTGCCTCCGCAAGTGCTGATGTGGAGATGAGAGATGTGCGTGATGAAGACCCAAGCACCATCAGTCACCCAGTCTTGCCGGGAGAGCAGCCCTTAGCAACTCCATTGGTGCCTTTCCTTCAGCTGCAGCATACTGAAGCCCCCGGCTCATCTCAAACCGGGAAGGCCACCCCTGAAGACTCATTTGCCGGGATCGTCATCCCCTTGTCTTGCAGCTCCACTGAAAGAGGCATCTCCGATGACAGTGCTGCCGATCTTGCCTTCCTGAAAACCATGGCTGCCGGTTTCCAGGATGTGCAAAAGCAATATAGCAAACTCTGGGATAAGATCCAAGCGGAGTGGCAAGCTGTGGAGTTGGCTGAACAGAAGTTGTATGAGAGGGTCTCAGAAACCGGCAAATGGTACGAAGAGAGGCTCCAGCATCAAGGGCAAAGAGGAGAAGAATGATGCTGTCAAAAAGGAAGCAGCAGCCCTGGACAACAAGTTATCTGAACGGCAGGCACAGCTTGATGCCAAGGAGAAGGACCTTGCCGCCAGAGAGGAGTCACTTGCCGCTCAATTGCGCGGCAAGGAAGAAGTGATCGAGACACTGCTCGCACAGCAGACCCAGGGGCTAGAGCAAATGCATAAGGAAGCCCTAGAAGCTCAAGCACTGGATCACACCAGCAAGCTCGTGGAAGCCGTCAAGGCTGCAGAGGTTGCCGAGGCCGCCAAGGCGGAGTTGGATGCCTAGGTCAAGGAACTTGAAGAAGCTCTGGCCGGCAACAAAGTTGATGCAAAGAAGGTAGATTACACCTTGGCCGAACTACAAACTTCCATCTCCGCTAGAAACACAGAGCTCTACACTGCCAAGAATTCCATTACAGACCTGGAATTGAAGCTCAGAACTCTGGAACAAAACTTGGAGGAGAGCAAATCCAGAGAGAAGAGCCAGCTGGAGAACTGGAACAATGAGAAAGTTTCACTCGCCGGCATTGAGAAGTCCATCAATGAGCTGAGGAACAATGTGGAACTTTGGACCACTAGCCTTGTCGACATCGCAGAATGCCTCAGCTCGCAATTGACCACCATGAAGATGGAAAACTACATCTTCATGGACGACGAGCATGAGGTCGCAAGTTATCGTGGTTTTGTCATGGCAGATGTCCTAGTGTGAGAACTTAGACGTGAGGCCATCGCAACAAGGTGGTTAGCTTGTCGGGGTTGAGCGGAATCGAGTGACACAGATTTACCCAGGTTTGGCCCCTCGCGGTGGAGGTAAAAGCCTACTCCTGCTTTTCTGCTTATTGCTTGAGTATCGGTTACAAGGGAGCGGATTCGCTTGACCTAGCTATCGATCGATTGTAACTTGCCCTATTCTGTGCCGAGGACTCGCCTTTATATACAGGTCGAGGCCTCCAGCTTACAAGAGTCTGGGTCATGTCAAGACCCGTGACTGAATCTAACTCTAAGTCGCCTTGCCTTCTTCGGCAAGACACTTCATGGCAGCTTACGCCTCTGGGCCGCCCGCCGCCTTCTGGTTCCGGGCCCTAAGCTGGCCCATCTTGTGAGCCGCCCTTCCAGTCCTGTGTCTTGATCGCTCTGGCCCATCTGAAGCCTAGCTCTAAGAGTTGCCAGTAACATGACTCGGCCTTTATACGGCAGGTTACACCGTGGCGTTGTATCCCCAACATTAGGCCCCAGATTGATTTGGACTTGTTCATGTCAATCTTCAATCTATTAATCTGGCGAGTCTTCCCTCTGATTCTCACAACCTAAGCTTGAAAGCCTTCACAACCCACCATATGAAATGATGATGTCACCTCTGCAATTTTGGGGAATCCCTTATGACGTCATAACAAATCTTGTGTATATCTATTCATCCCAAAAATCGAGGCATCTTTTTGTTCCAAAAGTTACGGCATCTCCTTGATTTTTGCACCTGCCATTTACTGTTGCCTTCCCCATATAAATATGCACGGGGGTTCCTCTTTTTCATTTTTACCTCGCCTCCTCTGCTTCTTTTTCTTTCTCCTGAAGCTTCTTGCGACCGGAGCTCCGCCACGCCCCTCGACCTTCACCGGCCGCCTCGCTCAGGACCATAGCACCGCCCCGCCTTCGCAGGAGTTCAGCAGCGCCTTTCCGCCTTCTGCCGCCGCAGCCAGGTACTCATATCTCCCCTTCTCAGATTCATACTAGGTTTCCTGAGTTCATGAAGTTCGTCGGCGGTTCGTCCATTCTTCTCCATCACATTTTAAGCAGATCTTGTATTTTTCTTTGAGATGCCCATATAAACATTGCGGCAACAGATTCAATATTGGCCTTGCATCTAAATAGAATGTACTTCCTCTAGAATCCTCAAACAGTTCATTAGTAGTTCCGCCGCTACCATTAGGTTTAGCAATTATTTTCCTTTTTCAAAATGCCCATAGATCCAAAATTGTAGCTGATTTAGTTGAAACTTGTTTATACCACACTTAGCAGAAAACTTTAGAAACCTCCAATTTTAGTTAACTCGCCTTCATATCTTGGGCGGCTTACCATCATATCATAACTCGCCAGGTATTCAGGAACTACCTCTGTTGCTAAGCCGGTTCACCATTTAAGTCGACTCATCTATTATGATGTCCAGTTCATATCAGTTTAGTGACGAGTCATTATTTGTTGAGTAATCCACCATTTATATTTCCGTAGTCTTGCATCTTACTTGGGCGGCTCAGTATCTCGAAAAACACTATTTGCAATTGGGTGCCTTCCCAAGTCTCCGAGCTCATCCTCAAAGATTATCAAGATCAAGGTCTTCTGGCGGCTCCAGAAGAAAGTGGCTGGCAAGCCGGCCAAGGGGATGATGTTCCTTGACCTAGCTAAGGAGAAGTTGTGGTTTTTACTGACCATATCCTTAGAGGCTTCACTCCGCCCGGGTCGAAATTCTTTCGTGATGTCTTGAGCTATTTTAACCTTCATCCTCAAGACTTAGGCCCAAACTCCATATCCAGTATCTGCAATTTTCAGATTCTGTGTGAGGCCTATTTGTAGATGTAGCCTACTGTCTCCCTCTTGAAGGAATTTTTCTATATGAACCGCCAAACAGAATGTGCGGATGCACGAGCATAGAACTCCGTGGGATTTCAATCCAGAGATGAAGAGACGGCTGTTTTCCTTCAGCTACTCTGCCCAGTCACCCCAAGGGATGGATCAAGACTTGGTTTTACTGCAAGAATACCTCCCCAGCCAATAAAAATCCTCTGCCAGGATACAGAGTTGATGGCCTTCCTATGGACTTGGATCTGCCAAGCAAGATTATTCCAGAAGAACATGCTGCTACTTCTTGAGCTTGCGTTGATTTTTCCCTTGAAGAGGAAAGGGTGATGCAGCAAAGTAGAGATAAGTATTTCCCTTAGTTAAGAACCAAGGTATCAATCCATTAGGAGGCACAAGCAAGTCTCCAATCTATGCACCTGCACAAACTAACAAACACTTGCACACAACACGAAAAAGGGGTTGTCAATCCCTTCACGGTCACAAACAAGAGTGAGATCTAATAGAGATGGGTATAAAAGATAAATAAAAGAGCAAACTAAAGTAAATATAAATAAATTGTAGCAAGGTATTTTTGGGTTTTTTGGTTTATAGATCTGAAAATATATGATGGAAAATAGACCCGGGGGCCATAGGTTTCACTAGAGGCTTCTCTCTTGAAAGAAAACATATGGTTGAAGGAAATATGCCCTAGAGGCAATAATAAAGTTGTTATTTTATATTTCCTTATTCATGATAAATGTTTATTATTCATGCTAGAATTGTATTAATCGGAAACTTAACTGCATGTGTGAATACATAAACAAATACCGTGTCCCTAGTATGCCTCTACTAGACTAGCTCGTTGATCAAAGATGGTTAAGGTTTCCTAACCATAGACATGTGTTGTCATTTGATAATGGGATCACATCATTAGGGGAATGATGTGATGGACAAGACCCATCCGTTAGCTTAGCATAATGATCGTTCAGTTTTATTGCTACTGCTTTCTTCATGTCAAATACATATTCCTTCGACTATGAGATTATGCAACTCCCGGATACCGGAGGAATACCTTGTGTTCTATCAAACGTCACAACGTAACTGGGTGATCATAAAGATGTTCTACAGGTATCTCCGAAGGTGTTTGTTGAGTTGGCATAGATCGAGATTAGGATTTGTCACTCCGAGTATTGGAGAGGCATCTCTGGGCCCTCTCGGTAATACACATCATAAGCTTGCAAGCAAACGACTAAGGAGTTAGTCACAAGGTGATGTATTACGGAACGAGTAAAGAGACTTGCCGATAACGAGATTGAACTAGGTATTGAGATACCGACGATCAAATCTCGGGCAAATAACATACCGATGGACAAAGGGAATTACGTATGTTGTCATAATGGTTCGACCGATAAAGATCTTCGTAGAATATGTAGGAGCCAATATGGGCATCCAGGTTCCGCTATTGGTTATTGACCGGAGAGGTGTCTCGGTCATGTCTACATAGTTCTCGAACCCGTAGGGTCCGCATGCTTAACGTTCGTTGACGATATAGTGTTATATGAGTTATGTGATTTGGTGACCGAATGTTGTTCGGAGTCCCGGATGAGATCACGGACATGACGAGTAGTCTCGAAATGGTCGAGAGGTAAAGATTGATATATAGGACGATGGTATTCGGACACCAAAAGAGTTTCAAACTGCACTGGGTAGTCATCGGGTCACCGGAAGGGGTTCCGGACACCCCGGTAAGTGTATGGGCCTAATGGGCCAAAGGGGGGACAGACCAGCCCCTGGTGCACCCCTTCTTTGGACAGCAGGCCCTAAGGGAAGGAAAAGGGGGAGGGCTAGCCTCTCCTTCCTTTCCCTCTCATGGGAGAAAGGAGAGGGGGGGGGGGGCGCTACCCTCCCCTACCTTTCCCCGCGCTCCAAATAAGGAAAGGGGGCGCGGCTTGGGAGGGACTCCAAGTAGGATTCCTCCTACTTGGGCGCCTCCTTTGGCTGCTCCTCCCTTCCTCCCACCTATATATCTGTGGGGAGGGGGCGCCACACAAGGACACAACATTGTCTTAGCCGTGTGCGGCGCCCCCGTCCACCGTTTACTCCCTCGGTCATATTTTCGTTGTGCTTAGGCGAAGCCTGATGTCTACTATGCAACCTTTCTTCCTGTAGACGTTCTTGGGCCTCTAAGTGTAGAGTTTTGTAGGACAGTAGCAAATTTCCCTCAAGTGGATGACCTAAGGTTTATCAATCCGTGGGAGGCATAGGATGAAGATGGTCTCTCTCAAACAACCCTGCAACCAAATAACAAAGAGTCTCTTGTGTCCCCAACACACCCAATACAATGGTAAATTGTATAGGTGAACTAGTTCGGCGAAGAGATGGTGATGCAAGTGTAGTATGGATAGTAGATATAGGTTTTTGTAATCTGAAAATATAAAAACAGCAAGGTAGCAAGTAACAAAAGTGAGCAAAAATGGTATTGCAATGCTTGAAAACAAGGCCTAGGGTTCATACTATCACTAGTGCAAATTCTCTCAACAATGATAACATAATTGGATCATATAACAATCCCTCAACATGCAACAAAGAATCACTCCAAAGTTTCTATCGGAGAACGTAGGACGAAAACGTGCATCAACCCCTATGCATAGATTACCCCAATGTCACCTTGGGAATCCACGAGTTGAGTGCCAAAACATACATCAAGTGAATCAATAGAACATCCCATTGTCACCACAGATATCCCATTGCAAGACATACATCAAGTGTTCTCAAATCCAATACTCAATCCAACATAACGGAACCTCAAAGAGCAAGACTCAATTCATCACAACAAGAGATAGAGAGGGAAGAAACACCATATGATCCAACTATAATGACAAAGCTCGCGGTACATCAAGATCGTGCCAAATCAAGAACACGAGAGAGAGAGATCAAACACATATCTACTAGTACATACCCTCAGCCCCGAGGGTGAACTACTCCCTCCTCGTCATGGAGACCGCCGGGATGATGAAGATGGCCTCCGGTGATGGTTTCCCCCTCCGGCAGGGTGCCGGAACGGGCTCCTGATTGGTTTTTGGTTGCTACAGTGGCTTGCGGTGGCGGAACTCCCGATCTAGGTTTATTTCTGGGGGTTTCATGATTTATAGGAATTTTTGGCGTCGGTCTCACGTCAAGGGGGTCCACGAGGCGGCGGCAAGGTAGGGGGGCGCGCCCTAGGGGGGGGGGGGGCGAACTCCACCCTTGTCATTGTCTTGGGACTCTTCTGGCCCAACTCTTGTGCTTCGGGGGCTTCTTCTGGTCCATAAAAAATCATCGTAAATTTCCAGCCCATTCCGAGAACTTTTATTTCCGCACAAAAAATGACTCCATGGTAGTTCTGCTAAAAACAACGTCAATCCGGGTTAGTTCTAATAAAATCATACCAAAACCATATAAAATTGTTGTAAACATGGCATGAATACTTCATAAATTATAGATACATTGGAGACGTATCAGCATCCCCAAGCTTAATTCCTGATCGTCCTCGAGTAGGTAAATGATAAAATAAATAATTTATGAAGTGTGAATGCTAGCAAGTGCACAAGTTTGATCAATGATAATTTCAATCATTTTTCTAGCATCATTATATATCATAAACATTAGCTCATCTCATAAAACTTCTCATGATCAAGTAGCAAGCTATTCACATGTTAAAGCATAGATAATAAACTTTCTTGAAAACTAACAAACTAAGTTCTTAGTCATCAAACAATTACAATTCATCTTATTGTTAGGAAGGGTCTATGTAAGAGCCTTGATTTAGCAAATCCCACATACTCAACTATCATATAGTCTTCCATGATTGCTACCACTCAAAGCATATTTTTAGAACAAATAGCATCCATCGAACACAGAGAAAGATAGGGGCTTAGTGTTTTGCCTCCCAACTTATTTATCATATAGATAATTGTCAACAATAATAATTCATGATCAAATATATTTGAATGGCCATATATGCTTAGATCTTTCCCCGTCACATGATGCTTGCCAACTAAAGAGTAGGTTGGAATGAGAAGGAATACTACTGACTCTTGCATAAAAGTAAAAGATAGGCCCTTCGCAGAGGGAAGCAGGGATTTGCAGAGGTGCCAGAGCTCGAAGTTTTTTTAAAACAGAGGTGAAAATAATTTTGAGAGGCATGCTTTCATTGTCAATGTAACGACCGAGAGTTCTCACTATCTTCCATGCTAGACACATTATAGGCGGTTCCCAAACAGAATGGTAAATTTTTTACTCCCCCTCCACCAACAATCACACTCCACGGCTGATCCGAAACAACAGGTACCGTCCATACCAACAACAGTCCTGGGCGAGTTTTGTTTAATTATTTGAAATTTTGTTTTTGATCTTTTGATCATAGGACTGGGCATCCCAATTACCAGCCACTCTCTCGTGAATGATAAGTGAATAAACACTCATCGTGAGAATAACCCACCTAGCATGGAAGATACTAACAACCCCTAGTCGCTACATGAGCGATTCAGGCATACAAAACAGATTATTATTTGAAGGTTTAGAGTTTGGCACATGCAAATTTACTTGGAACGGTGGGTAAATACCGCATATAGGTAGATATGGTGGACACTCATGGAAGAAACTTGGTTCAAGGATTTTGGATGCACAAGCAGTATTCCCGCTTAGTACAGAGATTTTGGCTAGCAAAAGATTCTAAATAGCAAGCATGTTGGAGGATCCATAACAATATAACTTCTATACAAATATACCCAAGCATAACTCATTACGTTGTCTTCCTTGTCCAACTTCAACTAATTTGCTCAAGTTTGAAAATAATTAATGGGGCTCACAATCATAGAAGATGTCCAAGATAGTATATTTATATGTGAAATCTCTCTTCCTTCAATATTCTTTCATGAATTGTTTAAGTGACCAATACTATGTTTGCTAACTTTCAATAAATTTACCACCTCCACTTCTTATATGTGAAGTCATTACTCCCCATGGTATAAGCATATGAAGCATATATAATTTCAGATTTATGATATTCAATTCATTCAACCATTTACTCATAGGATATAAGTGAAGCACGAGAGTAAATGAAAAAACTACTCCCAAAAAGATATATGTAACACCCCATGTCATTAGCCACAGTGATCACCTTTTGATAATGACATGTCAGCAAGTTTAACAGTGCCAAATCATCATTTGCATCATATTGCATTTCAACTCCTAACTCAAAATTCAAATTAAATTAAAGTGGAAAATAAAAGTTGTTCAAACACAGAAACTAAAATGTTCATTAGGTGACAAATATTCCAGAGACTATTCTAAAATTGTAACCAGCAATTAATAAATTAATTAGGTGGCTCTAACATTACCAAAAAAGCAAGGATTAAAACATTTTATTTAACACAAAATTGGTGTGAACTCCATTTGTCTCCAAACCAATTTTTGGCAGTAGCATATAATGCATAACATTTAATGGTACAAATCTCCTATTTTGCTAAAGCCATTTGGTGGCCTAACTTTTTGCAAAACAGAAAATAGATGAAGAGAAAATAAGAAAAAGGAAACAAAACAAAAATAAAAGAAAAACCAAACCCCCCCTGGCCCAACTGGGCTACAGCCCAGCCGGCCGGCCCATCCCCTGGCCTATATGGCCTGCCCCCTGGACCCCGAAACCCTAACCCTCCCACTCGACCCCCCCATCCCGATCCAGATCGGGATCGAACCCGATCCCGTCGGCCGACGCCGCTGCGCCCCGCCTCGCCGTCAACCGTTGTCGCCCCTTCCTCGTCCTCCTCCCCGCCGGACCACCTCAAGCCTCGCCGCCCTTGTCCCTGCAACGCCGGTGAGGACCTCGTCCTCCCCCGGCCTCATCTCCCCGTCCCGCGCCGCCTCCGCCGTGTCCCGCCCGCGCCTGGCCTCGCGCCCGCGCGCGCCCTCGCCTCGCCTTTGCTACGCGCGCGCGCGCATTCGGCACGCCGGAAATGTCCGGCCCCCAAACGGGCACGGCCGGACGTGTCCGCCTTGTGTCTATGACAGACGGGGCCTAGCCCCTGTTTAAAACGAAATTAAAAAATAAAATGAAATAATAATAAATAAAATGAAATTAGTAAAATCAATAATTAATTAATTAACTAGTCAGTTAACTAAGTTAATTAACTCTGATTAAGTTAATCTAATTAATTAGTTAGTTTAATTAAACTGTAATTAGATTAGTTAATCCCTATTTAACCTAAACAGACACTGACAGGTGGGACCCACATGTCAGTTTGACTAGGTCAACTGCCCTGTTGACTGCTGACGTCATGATGACATCAGCATACACTGTTCTGGATAATGTTGGATTAAATAAATAATTAAATTCAGAAAATCAATTAAAACTTTAGAAAATCATATAAAATAATCCGTAACTCCGATGAAAATAATTTATATATGAAAGTTGCTCAGAATTTTGATACGAACCCGAATACGCCCTCCGTATTCCTGTCAGATGCCTCTAGCTAGATGAACATGAAAATTTTAGACTGATTTCGATAAATGAATAGTGCCCAACTTTAATTATGTCAATCCGAATAAATTCCTAAATTAACTAACTCATTTAGTTAGGCAGTAGAACACCCCGGCAAATCATTTAGGCATGTCATACATATTGTTTGCATTATTGCTGTGAATTTATTGTTTCTCTCCCCCTCCTTCTCTCTCGATAGACGCCGAGACCGACGACGTTGCAGCCGGGTACGACTACGCTCCAGACGAGCAGCCCGTTGACGATCCCTCTCTCTTGCCAGAGCAACCAGGCAAGCCCCCCCCCCTCTTGAGCATCCAGATATCGCCCATTCCATTTCTACTACTTGCATTAGATTTTGCTACTATTAATGTTTACTCCTATTCTGATGCATAGCCTGCTTTTGTAACCTGTTTATTGTCACCTTATCTGCCTATGTTAAACTGCTTAGTATAGGTTGGTAGTGAACCATCAGTGACCCCACCACCTTACCCTTGTTGCCCCTGCTTGATCATCATCGACTCGATCAATGTGATCGTCGACCAGAGACCGACACATCACTTCACCGCCCCTTAGTTGTACGACTCTGCATAGTTACCATCGAGTGCCGAGGGTGATACCTCGTAACACACTCCTGATGAACACTCTGCAGTGTAGCTGTTCGGTCATGGTCACCGAGGGTGATTCCTCCTTCTCCACTTCTGATACGACTCTGTCGTGCAACCCCTCAGTGTGAACCTCGAGGGTGATACCTCATACATTCACCCTGATGATTTCATCGAGTGGAATCCGCCGAGGGTGATTCCTCAGGTTTCCCCTTGATGTTATGACCACACGGTTACTTTGACCTTTGTTACAGGCGGGTCGACCCTGATGGGTACCCGCAGGGGATCTATGTTGTCGGGTGTGCCGGAAGGGCACTCGAGTGTGATATTGTGGCGAAGCTTCAGAAACTCTGGTCGTCTCCGCGTGTTACTAAATCAGCCTATCGGATTTGGGTATTTGATCTGAGTGGGTCGACGTGCCCTATACACACTACCACCACGCGGGATTATGGTTTATGGGGCCCTCTACGTCGTATGTTTCTCCCGAAAGCTCCTCAGACGTCACGGTTCACCGTGCGGGCTGATTGTCGGGATTGGGCTGGATACTTCACTGACGAGTTCAGTGTCGCGCCTGCACCCCGGCCAGTCTCGCAACGCGCAAGGTGCCCAGGGCGATGGCCCAAGACCTCTGGGTGCATAGGTTAGTCCGGCGTGCTGACCTCTCTGCGGAGCCTAGGTAGGGCGCTGCTTCATGTTGATCTACCGAGGCCGGGCATTACCCAGCAAGTGTGTCCGGCCAGAGTTGATCGAGTGTGTTGGGTAACAGTAGTGCACCCCTGCAGGGATGAATGATCTATCGATAGCCGGTCCTACGGTAAAGGACGCTCAATTTGTATATCCCGATCTACTACTTGAACTGGATACTTGTTACTTAATTGAAGCTTCGGGATCGCTTTCTCGCTGGGAGTCGAGGAAGGACCTCTAGGCTTGGCTTCAACATGTTTGCTTAATAAAATGCTATTCTACTCTTTTCTATTGCTGCAAGATGGTGGCTTCGTGAAGATGCTAGTCTTCGATAGGACTAGGCCTTCTCTCTATTCTGGCATATCTGCAGCCCAGTCCATATATACAGCCTTTCTCCTTTGATAATGTTGTATATGTAGTGTAGATCCTTGATTGCTGAGTACTTCGGATGAGTACTCACGGTTGCTTTGTTTCTTCTTTTCCCCATACCCCACTTTGATGATACATCAGCCAATGGAGCCCCGGAGCCAGATGCCACCACAGGAGCTTACTACCAGGAGATTCCAGAGGGCATGTACTACTGGATCGAGCCAGCCGACCAGGAGTAGGATCGGAGGCTCCCAGGCAGGAGGCCTACGCCTTTCGATCTAGAGATGTTGTTTGTGCTAGCCTTTTTAAGGCAAAACTTGTCTAACTATGTCTGTACTCAGATTATATTTGTATTACTGACTTATGTATTCGGATCCTCGTGATCCCTGGTCTGTAATATTGTGGATCTCCGTTTATATTGTGTTAGAGTTGTGTTGTGATATCTTCCCGTGAGTCCTTGTGCTTGATCGTGCATGTTTGCGTGTATGATTAGTGCATGATTGAGTCGGGGGCGTCACAAGTTGGTATTAGAGCCGACTGCCTGTAGGAAGCCCCCTTCCTTGGCCGAAGTTGAGTCTAGACATCGAAAAACTAATTTACTAACTTGGCTGTGTGGCTTACGGGCCCACGTCGCCAACTGGGTGGTATTAGGATCTTTTATTCCTCGTCTATACTCTGGGACTCTGATCTCTCTTCTATTCGGGTTAAATGAATTTTACTAACGCCGACACTTAGGATCTCGTAAATTCCGTCTACCTGGAGAGATGGATATCTATGCGATTTCCCTGTCATTGATCTGATTAGTCTGATAATCATTTTCCTTTCCATTGTTTTGTTTAACCTTTCTCTCTGAGTTGTGTTAAACTTCTCATTATCATTTGACAATCCTGAATTTTCCTTTGTTTCAGATGGATCATTTGTTTCCACCGCGTCCTACGACGTAGCTTGTGCTTCGCACTTGGGCTCGTGATGCCCCTGGGTTTCCAGCTGTTCTGATCGCCCTCCTGACCAGACTTGGCTACCGCTGGTACCCCGAGTACATGGTCTACGAGGATTACCGCGAGTTCAACCAGGAGCAGTACCATGCTGATGTTTGTATCTATGATCAGCAAGATGACTCAGACACTGAGCTACACCTTTTCCACGGTATCGGCATGACTATTGAGATGGCAGTCCACGATGCCGCCTACTCTGCTGTCGCACATCTCCGAGGAGAGTTCAGCGATATCTTGGATGACTCAGAGTTCCGATACATTCCTTATGCCCCTGCTGGAGATGCTACTGGATACTACACAGCTATCTGTGCCCCGTACGAGCCTGGTCGCTACGACCCGCGCGTTCTGATTGAGTGCACTCAGGCTCTGGATCGTACTGTTCGGGCTCTTGCCATCGAGTTGGTTGCCACTCGAGCACGTCTCTACGATGCTATGATGCAGTTGCTACCTGCAGTTCGTGCAGGGATACATCTGGAGCACATCCTTTATCCGCGCAGGACTCAGATGTATGCTGGTATTGATTGGCCTGCTGTTGGAGGTCACACACCTACACGTGGACCTCTTCTTACAGCTCGAGACCGGGTTTTGCATCAGAGTGCACATGGAGCACAGGATCCTACCGCGACAAACATTCGTCGTCCGCACTCGCAGTTACCCCATTTCAGTGGTTTTCTCCGACGTTGATGTAGCCTTTGCTATGTCTCGTTGTGTACTTCCTTACCGCGTGCCTGCGCGCCGCCTAGTATGTCTAGTTCTGAATTTGCGCCGTTATGCTGTCTGCATGTACCCGACTCTGTGTATGGATCTGTATGTCTTAATTGACTACTGTTATGAATCTGTTACACTGCTTAAATTGTTGTCGATTTACATCATGCTTGTCACTAAACACTCGCAATTGCTTTTACTAAACTACCCCTGTTGATACTTAGCAGGATGGTTAGACCAGGTGGTCGTGGTCGTGCCCCTGAACGCCCACCACCGCCAGACTATATGGCAGTTATGATGCAACAATTCGAGCTCAACCGCCAGTTCATGACTGGGATCATGGCTCAGTTTCCGCATCAGAACAACCAGAAGCAGAACCCTCCTTCAATAACACTGCCGGAGTTTATGCGGTTTAACCCCACTCAGTTCCGCAACTCTGACAAGCCACTGGATGCTGATGAATGGCTCCGCGACATCACTCACGAGATGGAGTCTGCTAATGTCGCCCCTGCCAAATTCGTCACCTTCGCGGCCTTTTTCCTAAAGGGTCCCGCTGCTCAATGGTGGGACACCCACAAGCGTACACTGCCTGCTGGAACAGTGGTTACCTGGTATGAGTTCCAGGCTGCTTTCCGTGCCCGTTATATCCCTCAGTCAATTATGGAACGAATGAAGACCCAGTTTCGCAACCTCACTCAGGGCAACAAGACTGTCGAAGCTTATCAGCGGGAATTTCTTGACCTCTCCCGCTATGCTGAAGAAGACATCACCACAGATGCCCGTAGATAAGAGAAATTTCGTAATGGACTCCACCCAGACCTCGAGCTTGCCCTTGCTGCTCAAGACTTCAATGACTTTTCAACTCTTGTGAACAAGGCTATTCTAGTTGAGACCGCTCAGATGAAACACAAGGACTCGCAGAAGCGCTATCGTGATGCTGGCTCATCTTCGGGCTCAGCACAGAAGCGTCGAGTCTGGATTCCCAACAACGTGTTCCGTCCAAATGCCCCTGCGCCAAAGAACAACTATGCTGCACCGCGTCTGCCTCCTCCACCACCGAGGCAGCCAAGAGCTCAAGCTATTCAACAAAATGCTCCTCTTCGTCCTGAAGATGGTCTGTGCTTCAAGTGCCGCAAACCAGGTCACCATGCTAGAGATTGCCGCCAAACTCAGAATCAGTTGGCTTTTCCTCGTACTGGCCGTGGCAATGGTCGTGGCAACAATCAGACCCGAAATTATAATACTGGGTCTGCTGCACATGGTCGTGGACATGCTTACAACATTGATATTGAAGAAGTCCAGGATTAACCTGCTACTGTGATGGGTACCCATCTCATTAACTCAATACCTGCTTCTGTTTTATTTGATTCAGGAGCATCACATTCATTCATCTCTGGAAAATTTGCATTCATGCATGGCATTCGGTATGAGAAGATGCATACTCCGTTAGTCATTAAAACTCCCGGAGGACATTGTCATGCTGACATGATAGCACCTAACGTTACCGTCGAAATTAAAGGGTTGGAATTCCTTGCCTCACCCATCGTCTTGAAGTCTTCCACCATAGACCTCATACTTGGAATGGATTGGTTGAAAGCTCACATTGCTTCGATCAATTGTGCCACTAAAGTTGTCCAACTTCTTCACCCCTCCGACGAGATAGTGAATTATATAGCCCGAATTACTCAAGATGCTGAAGCTCAGATATATGCTCTGAATGCTTTGAACGCTTCACCTCTGGAAGGAATCGAGAACGTTCCTGTCGTTCGAGATTTTCCGGACATTTTTCTAGAAGAACTTCCAGGAATACCCCCGGCTAGAGCTGTCGAGTTTGTCATTGACTTGAAGCCTGGCACTGTCCCTATTGCCAAGCGTCCTTATAAGATGCCTCCGCACCACCTTCTCGAACTTAAGGAAGAAATCGACAAGTCACTTAAGAATGGTTTCATCCGCCCCAGTTCCTCTGCTTGGGGAGCACCTTCACTCTTCGTTAAGAAGAAGGATGGAACTAACCGATTGGTTCAGGATTATCGGCCCATTAACCAAGCCACAATCCAGAATAAATACCCACTGCCCCGGATCAATGACTTATATGATCAACTTGCTGGATCATCGGTGTTCTCTAAACTCAACTTGAGGTTGGGTTATCACCAGATCCGTGTCCGCGAAGAGGATATTCCCAAGACTGCATTCGTCACTCGTTATGGCTCTTATGAATACACCGTCATGTCATTTGGTTTAACGAATGCTCCAGCTACCTTCTCCCGTCTGATGAATTATATATTCATGGATTACCTCGACAAATTCCTCATGGTTTATTTGGATGATATCCTTATATACTCCAATAATGAAGAAGAACATGTCGAACATCTTCGCCTTGTTCTGGAGAGGCTTCGAGAACACAAGTTCTATGCCAAGTACTCCAAATGCGAATTCTGGCTTTCTGAAGTGACCTACCTTGGTCATGTGATTTCCAAGAATGGCATTGTTGTTAATCCCGAACGAGTTCAGGCTATTCTTGACTGGACTCCCCCGAAGAATGTCAAGCAAGTCAGAAGTTTTCTCGGACTCGCTAGTTATTACCGTCGATTCGTTGAGAACTTTTCCAAGATTGCAAAACCATTGACGAATCTGCTCCACAAAGGTGTTAAATTTGAGTGGACAGAAAAATGTCAAGAAAGCTTTCAGACACTAAAAGATAAGTTAACATCTGCCCTAGTGTTAGCACCACCGGATTCCCAAAAGGATTTCGTGATATACTGTGATGCATCTCGTCAAGGATTAGGCTGTGTCCTAATGCAAGAGCGTAAAGTGATTGCTTATGCCTCTCGACAATTGCGACCTCACGAAGAAAATTACCCAGTACACGATCTCGAACTTTCTGCGGTTATCTATGCCCTGAAGCTATGGCGACATTACCTTCTCGGTAATCATTGCGAGATATATACGGATCATCAAAGTTTGAAGTATCTATATACTCAACCAGATCTGAACCTTCATCAACAAAGATGGCTCGAGACAATTGCCGATTATGATATGAATATCTCATACACCCCTGGCAAGGCTAATGTAATGGCCGATGCTTTGAGTCGCAAGGCTTATTGCAGCAACCTTATGGTTCAGGAAGCACAACCTATGCTTTATGAAGAGCTTCGCAAGTTGAACCTCCATATTGTTCCACAGGGTTATCTCAATACCCTGGTTGCCGAACCAGATTTAGAGCACAGCGTTAAGATTATACAAAAGTATGACTCTAAAGTTGAAAGGATTAAGCGGTACCTCAAGAAAGGAAAGCCGTCGGAATTCCATCTTGATAAGGATGGGATCCTATTTTTCCAACACCGTCTCTTCGTACCCAAGTTCAAGGATGAGAGAGAACACGTTATGAAAGAAGCTCATGACACTCCTCTGTCAATTCATCCTGGTAGCACAAAGATGTACCGTGACATTTGTCAGAGATACTGGTGGCCTAATATGAAGCGCGACATTGCTCGTTATGTTTCTGAGTGTGACGTTTGCCGCCGCATTAAAGCAGAACATCAAAGGCCTGCTGGAACTCTGCAACCCCTTGAAATTCCTGAATGGAATTGGGACAAGGTCCAAATGGATTTCATTACTGGTTTTCCCAGATCCCAGAAGGGTCATGATGCTATTTTTGTCGTCATTGACCGATTCTCAAAGGTGGCTCACTTTCTGCCAGTTAAGGAGACAATCACTGCTAGTCAGTTAGCAGAATTGTATGTTTCCCGAATTGTGTCACTCCACGGTGTTCCGTTGGAGATTAGTTCTAATCGTGGAAGCCTCTTCACCTCCAGATTCTGGAATAGTTTCCAAGAAGCTATGGGAACTGACCTATCTTTCAGCACCGCTTTTCACCCTCAGTCACAGGGTCAAGTCGAACGAGTTAATCAAGTGCTCGAAGATATGCTCCGAGCTTGTGTCATCTCCTTCGGTAAGAAATGGGAGGAATCTCTCCCGTATGCTGAATTCTCTTACAACAATAGCTATCAAGCTAGTCTGAAGATGGCACCATTTGAAGTTCTTTACGGACATAAGTGTCAAACCCCTCTGAACTGGTCAGAAACTGGGGAACGCTCACTCGTCGGACCGGACATTGTTCAGCAAGCAGAAGAACAAGTCCGCATTGTCCGTGAACATCTGAAAACTGCTCAGTCTCGTCAGAAGAGCAACTATGACTGAAAGCACCAGGAAATGGTCTCTCAGCCTGGCGAGCAAGCTTACCTTTGCGTCACCCCGTTGAAAGGCACTCATCGGTTCGGAATCAAAGGGAAGTTAGCTCCTCGCTACATTGGCCCGTTCCGTATTCTTGCCCGTCGAGGAGAAGTGGCATATTAATTGCAATTTCCGCCAAATCTTTCTCAAGTGCATAATGTCTTTCATGTATCCCAACTCCATCGCTGCTTCAAGGATCCTATTCGAGCTGTGGATCATGAAATGCTTGAATTGAGGGAAGATCTGTCTTATCCAGAATATCCCATCCGTATTCTTGATCAAGCTGAACACCGGACTCGTCAAAAGTCAATCAAATTCCTCAAGGTTCAGTGGTCGAATCATTCTGAAGATGAAGCCACTTGGGAACGCGAGGATCGTCTTCGCGAAGAATACCCCTCTTTCTTTCAGTCTTCCTCTCAATTCTCGGGACGAGAATTCTTGATAGATGAGGAGAATTGTAACACCCCATGTCATTAGCCACAGTGATCACCTTTTGATAATGACATGTCAGCAAGTTTAACAGTGCCAAATCATCATTTGCATCATATTGTATTTCAACTCCTAACTCAAAATTCAAATTAAATTAAAGTGGAAAATAAAAGTTGTTCAAACACAGAAACTAAAATGTTCATTAGGTGACAAATGTTCGAGAGACTATTCTAAAATTGTAACCAACAATTAATAAATTAATTAGGTGGCTCTAACATTACCAAAACAGCAAGGATTAATACATTTTATTTAACACAAAATTGGTGTGAACTCCATTTGTCTCCAAACCAATTTTTGGCAGTAGCATATAATGCATAACATTTAATGGTACAAATCTCCTATTTTGCTAAAGCCATTTGGTGGCCTAACTTTTTGCAAAACAGAAAATAGATGAAGAGAAAATAAGAAAAAGGAAATAAAAGAAAAACCAACCCCCCTGGCCCAACTGGGCTACAGCCCAGCAGGCCGGCCCATCCCCTGGCCTATATGGCCTGCCCCCTGGACCCCGAAACCCTAACCCTCCCACTCGACCCCCCCCATCCCGATCCAGATCGGGATCGACCCCGATCCCATCGGCCGACGCCACTGCGCCCCGCCTCGCCGTCAACCGTCACCGCCCCTTCCTCGTCCTCCTCCCCGCCGGACCACCTCGAGCCTCGCCGCCCTCGTCCTCCCCCGGCCTCCTCCCCCCATCCCGCGCCGCCTCCGCCGCGTCCCGCCCGCGCCAGGCCTCGCGCCCGCGCGCGCCCTCGCCTCGCCCGCGTCCGCTCGCCTCGCCGCGCGCCCGCACGGGCGCGATCGCGCCGGACCGCGCCTCCGCCGCGCTGCTGCTGCCGCCGCTGCTCGCCTGCGCCTCCCTCGCCGCCGTCCGTCCGCTCGTCCCCGTTTCTGCCCCTCGCGCCCGGCCGCCGTCACCGCGCGCGGCGGCTCCCGCACGCTCGCCGCCTCTCCTCTCCGCGCGCCGCCCAGCTCGGCGTTTCCCCCTGGCCGCGCCGACCCCGCTGCTGCCGCTGCCCCGCGCCACCACCCGCCGCCGCGCTCGGGCCCTGGCCTCGCGTTTGCTACGCGCGCGCGCGCATTCGGCACGCCGGACATGTCCGGCCCCCAAACGGGCACGGTCGGACGTGTCCGCCCTGTGTCTATGACAGACGGGGCCCAGCCCCTGTTTAAAACGAAATTAAAAATAAAATGAAATAATAATAAATAAAATGAAATTAGTAAAATCAATAATTAATTAATTAATTAGTCAGTTAATTAAGTTAATTAACTCTAATTAAGTTAATCTAATTAATTAGTTAGTTTAATTAAACTGTAATTAGATTAGTTAATCCCTATTTAACCTAAACAGACACTGACAGGTGGGACCCACACGTCAGTTTGACTAGGTCAACTGCCCTGTTGACTGCTGACGTCATGCTGATGTCATGATGATGACGTCAGCATACACTGTTCTGGATAATGTTGGATTAAATAAATAATTAAATTCAGAAAATCAATTAAAACTTTAGAAAATCATAAAAAATAATCCGTAACTCCGATGAAAATAATTTATATATGAAAGTTGCTCAGAATTTCGATACGAACCCGAATACGCCCTCCGTACTCCTGTCAGATGCCTCTAGCTAGATGAACATGAAACTTTTAGACTGATTTCGATAAATGAATAGTGCCCAACTTTAATTAAATAAATCTGGATAAATTCCTAAATTAACTAACTCATTTAGTTAGCCAGTAGAACACCCCGGCAAATCATTTAGGCATGTCATACATATTGTTTGCATTATTGCTGTGAATTTATTGTTTCTCTCCCCCTCCTTCTCTCTCGATAGACGCCGAGACCGACGACGTTGCAGCCGGGTATGACTATGCTCCAGACGAGCAGCCCGTTGACGATCCCTCTCTCTTGCCAGAGCAACCAGGCAAGCCCCCCCCTGAGCATCCAGATATCGCCCATTCCATTTCTACTGCTTGCATTAGATTTTGCTACTGTTAATGTTTGCTCCTATTCTGATGCATAGCCTGCTTTTGTAACTTGTTTATTGTTACCTTATCTGCTTATGTTAAACTGCTTAGTATAGGTTGGTAGTGAACCATCAGTGACCCCACCACCTTACCCTTGTTGCCCCTGCTTGATCATCGTCGACTCGATCAATGTGATCGTTGACCAGAGACCGACACATCACTTAACGCCTCCTTAGTTGTACGACTCTGCATAGTTACCATCGAGTGCCGAGGGTGATACCTCGTAATGCACTCCTGATGAACACTCTGCAGTGTAGCTGTTCGGTCGTGGTCACCGAGGGTGATTCCTCCTTCTCCACTTCTGATATGACTCTGTCGTGCAACCCCTCAGTGTGAACCTCGAGGATGATACCTCATACATTCACCCTGATGATTTCATCGAGTGGAATCCGCCTAGGGTGATTCCTCGGGTTTCCCCTTGATGTTCTGACCACATGGTTACTTTGACCTTTGTTACAGGCGGGTCGACCCTGATGGGTACCCGCAGGGGATCTATGTTGTCGGGTGTGCCGGAAGGGCACTCGAGTGTGATATTGTGGCGGAGCTTCAGAAACTCTGATCGTCTCCGCGTGTTACTAAATCAGCCTATCGGATTTGGGTATTTGATCTGAGTGGGTCGACGTGCCCTATACGCACTACCACCACGCGGGATTATGGTTTATGGGGCCCTCTACGTCGTACGTTTCTCCCGAAAGCTCCTCAGACGTCACGGTTCACCGTGCGGGCTGATTGTCGGGATTGGGCTGGATACTTCACTGACGAGTTCAGTGTCTCGCCTGCACCCCGACCAGTCTCGCAATGTGCAGGGTGCCCAGGGCGATGGCCCAAGACCTCTGGGTGCATAGGTTAGTCCGGCGTGCTGACCTTTCTGCGGAGCCTAGGTAGGGCGCTGCTTCGTGTTGATCTATCGAGGCCGGGCATTACCCAGCAAGTGTGTCCGGCCAGAGTTGATCGAGCGTGTTGGGTAACAGTAGTGCACCCCTGCAGGGATGAATGGTCTATCGATAGCCGGTCCTACGGTAAAGGACGCTCAGTTTGTATATCCCGATCTACTACTTGAACTGGATACTTGTTACTTAATTGAAGCTTCGAGATCGCTTTCTCGCTGGGAGTCGAGGAAGGACCTCTAGGCTTGGCTTCAACATGTTTGCTTAAAAAATGCTATTCTACTCTTTTCTATTGCTGCAAGATGGTGGCTTCGTGAAGATGCTAGTCTTCGATAGGACTAGGCCTTCTCTCTATTCTGGCATATCTACAGCCCAGTCCACATATACAGCCTTTCTCCTTTGATAATGTTGCATATGTAGTGTAGATCCTTGATTGCTGAGTACTTCGGATGAGTACTCACGGTTGCTTTGTTTCTTCTTTTCCCCATACCCCACTGATGATACATCAGCCGATGGAGCCCCGGAGCCAGATGCCACCACAGGAGCTTACTACCAGGAGGGTCCAGAGGGCACGTACTACTGGATCGAGCCAGCCGACCAGGAGTAGGATCAGAGGCTCCCAGGCAGGAGGCCTACGCCTTTCAATCTAGAGACGTTGTTTGTGCTAGCCTTCTTAAGGCAAAACTTGTCTAACTATGTCTATACTCAGATTATATTTGTATGACTGACTTATGTATTCGGATCCTCGTGATCCCTGGTCTGTAATATTGTGGATCTCCGTTTATATTGTGTTAGAGTTGTGTTGTGATATCTTCCCGTGAGTCCCTGTGCTTGATCGTGCATGTTTGCGTGTATGATTAGTGCATGATTGAGTCGGGGGCGTCACAATATAAGTGAAGATCAATGAGTAGCCCAATAGTTAAATAGCCATGCAAGGACTCTCTCCTATTCAAGATTTCAGATCCAATGATTTTATTCAAACAGCCAGTAAAATGAAAATACGCTCCAAGCAAAACACATATCATGTGACGAATAAAAATATAGCTCCAAGTAAGGAATACCGATAGTGTTGAAGACAAAAGAGGGGATGCCTTCCGGGGCATCCCCAAGCTTAGGCACTTGGGTCTTCCTTTAATATTACCTTGGGGTGCCTTGGGCATCCCCAAGCTTAGGGTTTTTCCACTCCTTATTCTCACCATATCGACACCTCACCCAAAACTTGAAAACATCAATCACACAAAACTCAACAGAAAACTCATGAGCTCCGTTAGTATAATAAAACAAATCATTCACTTGGGTACTGTCAAGACAAGATTCATAATTGTTTCCACATAATTCCTACTGTACTCTATCATTTCCACAATTTATATCACTTAATATAAGCTACGGAAACACTAAAACAAGCAAACTATGCATCAAAAACAGAATCTGTCAAAAACAGAACAGTCTGTAAAGACCTAAATTAAGGTCATACTTCTGTAACTCCAAATATTCTGAAAAATTAGGAAAACGTATAAAATTTGTATACCATTCAACTGTAAGAATTTCAGAATTTTTCCACGTTCCAGTAAAAGATAGGAATTTCTGTACTGGACACAAAAGTTTCTATTTTTGCACAGAATCAAGTCAACTATCACCCACACTATCCCAAAGGCTTTACTTGGCACTTTATTCAAACAAAAGCTATAAAACATGATTACTACAGTAGATTAATCATGTGAACACACAAAAACAGTATGGTTAAATATTGGGTTGTCTCCCAACAAGCACTTTTCTTTAATGCCTTTTTAGCTAGGCATGATGATTTCAATGATGCTCACATAAAAGATAAGAATTGAAACATAACAGGAGCATCATGAAGCATATAACTAGCAAATTTAAATCTAGCCCACTTCCTATGCATAGGGATTTTGTGATCAAACAATTTATGGGAGCAAGAATCAACTAGCATAGGAAGGCAAAACAAGCATAACTTCAAGATTTTCAACACATAAAGAGGAAACTTGATATTATTGAGATATGTAAAAGCAAAAGTTCCTCTCTCATAATAATTTTAAGTGGCATCATGAATGAATTCAACAATATAACCATCACATAAAGCATTCTTTTCATGATCCACAAGCATAGAAAATTTTCTACTCTCCACATAAGCAAAATTCTTCTCATGAATAGTATTGGGAGCAAACTCAACAAAATAACTATCATGTGAGTCATAATCCAATTGAAAATTAAAATCATGACGACAAGTTTCATGGTCATCATTATTCTTTATAGCATACATGTCATCACAATAATCATCATAGATAGCAACTTTGTTCTCATAATCAATTGGAACCTCTTCCGAAATAGTGGATTCATCACTAAATAAAGTCATGACCTCTCCAAATCCACTTTTATCAATATTGTGAAAAGATTCAACACCCTCCAAAATAGTGGGATCATTATTTCCTAGAGTTGACACTCTTACAAACCCACTTTCATCAATTATAATCATCGTAAATAGGAGGCATGCTATCATCATAATAAATTTGCTCATCAAAACTTGGGGGACAAAAAATATCATCTTCATCAAACATAGCATCCCCAAGCTTATGGCTTTGCATATGATTAGCATCATGGATATTCAAAGAGTTCATACTAACAACATTACAATCATGCTCATCATTAAAAGATTTAGTGCCAAACATTTTATTGCATTCTTCTTCTATCAATTGAGCACAATTTTTCGATCCATCATTTTCAAGAAAGACATGATAAAGATGAAGCATATGAGGCAACCTCAATTCCATTTTTTTGTAGCTTTCTTTTATAAACTAAACTAGTGATAAAACAAGAAACTAAAAGATTCGATTGCACGATCTAAAGATATACCTTCAAGCACTAACCTCCCCGGCAACGGCGCCAGAAAAGAGCTTGATGTCTACTATGCAACCTTTCTTCTTGTAGACGTTGTTGGGCCTCCAAGTGCAGAGTTTTGTAGGACAGTAGCAAATTTCCCTCAAGTGGATGACCTAAGGTTTATCAATCCGTGGGAGGCATAGGATGAAGATGGTCTCTCTCAAACAACCCTGCAACCAAATAATAAAGAGTCTCTTGTGTCCCCAACACACCCAATACAATGGTAAATTGTATAGGTGCACTAGTTCGGCGAAGAGATGGTGATGCAAGTGTAGTATGGATAGTAGATATAGGTTTTTGTAATCTGAAAATATAAAAACAGCAAGGTAGCAAGTAACAAAAGTGAGCAAAAAAGGTATTGCAATGCTTGAAAACAAGGCCAAGGGTTCATGCTTTCACTAGTGCAAATTCTCTCAGCAATGATAACATAATTGGATCATATAACAATCCCTCAACGTGCAACAAAGAATCACTCCAAAGTTTCTATCGGAGAACGTAGGACAAAAATATGCATCAACCCCTATGCATATATTACCCCAATGTCACCTCGGGAATCCGCGAGTTGAGTGCGAAAACATACATCAAGTGAATCAATAGAACATCCCATTGTCACCACAGATATCCCATCGCAAGACATACATCAAGTGTTCTCAAATCCAATACTCAATCCAACATAACGGAACCTCAAAGAGCAAGACTCAATTCATCACAACCAGAGATAGAGAGGGAAGAAACACCCTATGATCCAACTATAATAACAAAGCTCGCGGTACATCAAGATCGTGCCAAATCAAGAACACGAGAGAGAGAGAGAGATCAAACACATAGCTACTGGTTCATACCCTCAGCCCCGAGGGTGAACTACTCCCTCCTCGTCATGGAGACCGCCGGGATGATGAAGATGGCCTCCGGTGATGGTTTCCCCCTTCGGCAGGGTGCCGGAATAGGCTCCCAATTGGTTTTTGGTGGCTATAGAGGCTTGCGGCGGTGGAACTCCCGATCTAGGTTTATATCTGGAGGTTTTGTGATTTATAGGAATTTTTGGCGTCGGTCTCACTTCAAGGGGGTCCACGAGGCGACGGCAAGGTAGGGGGCGTGCCCTAGGGGGGGCGCCCTTCACCCTTGTCATTGCCTCGGGACTCTTCTGGCCCAACTCTTGTGCTTCGGGGGCTTCTTCTAGTCCATAAAAAATCACCATAAATTTTCAGCCCATTCCGAGAACTTTTATTTCTGCACAAAAAATGACACCATGGTAGTTCTGCTAAAAACAGCGTTAGTCCGGGTTAGTTCTAATAAAATCATACCAAAACCGTATAAAATTATTGTAAACATGGCATGAATACTTCATAAATTATAGATACGTTGGAGACGTATCAAAGCCCTGCGGAGATCACATCACCATCACCGTCACCACGCCATCGTGCTGTCGGAACTCATCCACTACCTCGCCATCTTGCTGAATCAAGAAGGCGCGGACGTCACCGAGCAGAACGTGTGCTGAACGCGGAGGTGCCGTACGTTCGGTACTCGATCGGTTGGATCATGAAGGAAGTTCGACTACATCAACCGCGTTGAGAAACGCTTCCGCTTGCGGTCTACGAGGGTACGTAGACACACTCTCCCCCTCATTGCTATGCATCTCCATGGATAGATCATTGCGTGTGCGTAGATTTTTTTTTCCATGCAACATTCCCCAACAGTGGCATCATGAGCCAGGTCTATGCGTAGATGATATGCACGAGTAGAACACAAAGAGTTGTGGGCGGTGATAGTCATACTGCTTACCACCAACGTCTTATTTTGATTCGGCGGTATTGTGGGATGAAGCGGCCCAGACCAACCTTACATGTCCATGCACATGAGACCGGTTCCACCGACAGACATGCAACTAGTTTTGCATAAAGGTGGCTGGCGGGTGTCTGTTTCTCCTACTTTAGTTGAATCGAATTTGACTACGGCCGGTCCTTGAAGAAGGTTAAAATAGCAAACTTGATGAAACACCGTTGTGGTTTTTGCGTAGGTAAGAACGGTTCTTGCTAGAAGCCCGTAGCAGCCACATAAAACTTGCAACAACAACGTAGAGGACGTCTAACTTGTTTTTGCAGGGCATGTTGTGATGTGATATGGTCAAGATATGATGTGATATATGTTGATGTATGAGATGATCATGTTTTGTAATATCGACAATCGGCAGGAGCCTTATGGTTGTCTCTTTATTGTATGAAATGCAAACGCCATGTAATTGCTTTACTTTATCGCTATGCGTCAGCAATAGTTGTAGAAGCAATAGTTGGCGAGACGACCACGACGCAACGATGGAGATCAAGGTGTCGAGCCGGTGACGATGGAGATCATGATGACGCTTTGGAGATGGAGATCAAAAGCATGAGATGATGATGGCCATATCATGTCACATATTTTGATTGCATGTGATGTTATCTTTTATGCATCTTATTTTGCTTAGAACGACGGTAGTATTATAAGATGATCCCTTCACTAAATTTCAAGATATAAGTGTTCTCCCCGAGTATGCACCGTTGCGAAAGTTCGTCGTTTCGAGACACCACGTGATGATCGGGTGTGATAGACTCTACGTTCACATACAATGGGTGTAAGATAGTTTTACACATGCAGAATACTTGGGTTAAACTTGACGAGCCTAGCATGTACAGACATGGGCTCGGAACACTGGAGACCGAAAGGTCGAACGTGAGTCATATAGTAGATATGATCAACATAGAGATGTTCACCATTGATGACTGCCCCATCTCACGTGATGATCGGACTTGGGTTAGTTGATTTGGATCACATATCACTTAGATAACTTGAGGGATGTTCATTTAAGTGGGAGTTCTTTAGTAATTTGATTAATTGAACTTAATTTGCCATGAACTTAGTCTTATAGTTTTGCATATCTATGTTGTAGATCAATAGCTCGCGATATAGCTCCCTTATTTTTTGATATGTTCCTAGAGAAAACTAAGTTGAAAGATGATAGTAGCAATGATGCGGACTGGGTCCGTGATCTGAGGATTATCCTCATTGCTGCACAGAAGAATTATGTCCTTGATGCACCGCTAGGTGATGGACCTATTGCAGGAGCAGATGCAGACGTTATGAATGTTTGACAAAACTTGATTTGATGACTACTTAATAGTTTAGTGCGCCATGCTTTACGGCTTAGAACCGGGACTTCAAAAATATTTTGAACACCACGGAGCATATGAGATGTTCCAAGAGCTAAAATTGGTATTTCAGACTCATTCCCGTGTCAAGAGGTATGAGAGCTCTGAGAAGTACTTTCCCTACAAGATGGAGGAGAATAGCTCAACCAGTGAGCATGTGCTCAGAATGTCTGGGTACTACAATCGCTTGAATCAAGTGGGAGTTAATCTTCCAGATAAGATAGTGATTGACAGAGTTCTCTAGTCACTATCACCAAGCTACTAGAACTTCGTGATAAACTATAATATGCAAGGGATGACGAAAATGATTCCCGAGCTCTTTGCGATGCTGAAATCGGCGAAGGTAGAAATCAAGAAAGAGCATCAAATGTTGATGGTTAACAATACCGCTAGTTTCAAGAAAAAGGGCAAAAAGGAAAGAAAGGGAACTTCAAAAAGAATGGCAAACAAGTTGCCGCTCCCATGAAGAAACCCAAAGCTAGACCCAAGCCTGAAACTGAGTGCTTCTACTGCAAAGGAAATGGTCACTCGAAGCGGAACTGCCCCAAATACTTGGCGGATAAGAAGGATGGCAAAGTGAACAAAGGTATATTTGATATACATGTTATTGATGTGTACTTTACTAGTGTTCATAGTAGCCCCTGGGTATTTGATACCGGTTCAGTTGCTAAGATTAGTAACTCGAAACAGGAGTTGCAAAATGAATAGAGACTAGTTAATGGCGAGGTGACGATGTGTGTTGGAAGTGATTCCAAGGTTGATAATATCACCATCGCACAATCCCTCTACCTTTGGGATTAGTGTTGGACCTAAATAAATGTTATTTGGTGTTTGCCTTGAGCATGAATATGATTGGATCATGTTTATTGCGATACGGCTATTTATTTAAGTCAGAGAATAATTGTTGTTCTGTTTACATGAATAAAAACTTCTATGGTCATACACCCAATGTAAATGGTTTATTGAATCTCGATCGTAGTGATACACATATTCATAATATTGATGCCAAAAGATGCAAAGTTGATAATGATAGTGCAACATATTTGTGGCACTGCCGTTTAGGTCATATTGGTGTAAAACGCATGAAGAAACTCCATGCGGATGGACTTTTGGAATCACTTGATTATGAATCATTTGATACTTGTGAATCATGCCTCATGGGCAAGATGACTAAAACTCTGTTCTCCGGAACAATTGAGCGAGCTAATGACTTATTGGAAATAATACATACCAGTGTATGTGATCCGATGAGTGTTGAAGCACGCGGCGGGTATCGTTATTTTCTGACCTTCACAGATGATTTGAGTAGGTATGGGTATATCTATTTGATGAAACACAAGTCTGAAACATTTGGAAAGTTCAAAGAATTTCAGAATGAAGTGGAGAATCATCGTAACAAGAAAATAAAGTTTCTACGATCTGATCGTGGAGGCAAATATTTGAGTTACGAATTTGGCCTTCATTTAAAACAATGTGAAATAGTTTCACAACTCACGCCACCTGGAACACCACAGCGTTATGGTGTGTCCGAACGTCGTAACCGTGCTTTATTAGATATGGTACATTCTATGATGTCTCTTACCGATTTACCACTATCGTTTTGGGGTTATGCATTAGAGACAGCTGCATTCACGTTAAATAGGGCATCGTCTAAATCCGTTGAGACGACACCGTATGAACTATGTTTTGGCAAGAAACCTAAGCTGTCGTTTCTTAAAATTTGGGGATGTGACGCTTATGTCAAAAGGCTTCAGCCTGATAAGCTCGAACCCAAATCGGAGAAGTGTGTCTTCATAGGATACCCTAAGGAAACTATTGGGTACACGTTCTACCACAGATCCGAAGGAAAGATCTTTGTTGCTAAGAATGGATCCTTTCTAGATTAGGAGTTTCGCTCGAAAGAAGTGAGTGGGAGGAAAGTAGAACTTAATGAGGTAATCGTACCTTCTCTCGAATTGGAGAGTAGCACATCACAGAAAACTATTCCAGTGATGCCTACACCAACTAGAGAGGAAGCAAACGATGTTGATCATGAAACTTCAGATCAAGTTACTACTGAACCTCGTAGGTCAACCAGAGCACGATCCGCATCAGAATGGTACGGTAATCCTGTTCTGGAAGTCATGTTACTAGACCAAGGCGAACCTACGAATTATGAATAAGCTAAGATGAGCCCAGATTCCGACAGATGGCTTGAGGCCATAAAATCTGAGATAGGATCCTTGTATGAGAACAAAGTGTGGACTTTGGTGGACTTGCCCGATGATCGGTAAGCCATTGAGAATAAATGGATCTTCAAGAGGAAGACGGACACTGATGGTAATATCACTGTCTACAAAGCTCGACTTGTCGCAAAAGGTTTTCGACAAGTTCAAGGAGTTGACTACGATGATACTTTCTCACCCGTAGCGATGCTTAAATCTGTCCAAATCATGTTAGCAATTGCCACATTTTATGAAATCTGGCAGATGGACGTCAAAACTGCATTCCTTAATGGATTTCTTAAAGAAGAGTTGTATATGATGCAACCAGAAGGTTTTGTCGATCCTAAATATGCTAACAAAGTGTGCAAGCTCCAGCGATCCGTCTATGGACTGGTGCAAGCATCTCGGAGTTGGAATATACACTTTGATGAGGTGATCAAAGCATATGGTTTTATAAAGACTTATGGTGAAGCCTGTATTTACAAGAAAGTGAGTGGGAGCTCTGTAGCATTTCTGATATTATATGTGGATGACATATTGTTGATTGGAAATGATATAGAATTTCTGGATAGCATAAAAGGATACTTGAATAAGAATTTTTCTATAAGAGACCTCGGTAAAGCTGCTTATGTATTGAGCATCAAGATCTATAGGGATAGATCGAGACGCTTAATAGGACTTTCACAAAGCACATACCTTGACAAAGTTTTGAAGAAGTTCAAAATAGATCAGTCAAAGAAAGGGTTCTTGCCTGTGTTGCAAGGTGTGAAGTTGAGTAAGACTCACAACCCGACCACGGCAGAAGATAGAGAGAATGAAAGTCATTCCCTATGCCTCAGTCATAGGTTCTATAAAGTATGCCATGCTGTGTACCAGACCTTTTGTGTGCCTTGCCATGAGTTTAGCAAGGGGGTACAATAGTGATCCAGGTGTAGATCACTGGACAACGGTCAAAATTATCCTTAGTTACCTAAGAGGACTAACGAAATATTTCTCGGTTATGGAGGTGATAAAGAGTTCGTCGTAAAGGGTTACGTCGATGCAAGCTTTGACATCGATTTGGATGACTCTGAGTCTCGATCTGGATACATATTGAAAGTGGGAGCAATTAGCTAGAGTAGCTCCATGCAGAGCATTGTATACATAGAAATTTGCAAGATACATACAGATCTGAATGTAGCAGACCCGTTGACTAAACTTCTCTTACAAGCAAAACATGATCACACCTTAGTACTCTTTGGGTGTTAATCACATGGCGATGTGAACTAGATTATTGACTGTAGTAAACTCTTTAGGTGTTGGTCACATGGCGATGTGAACTATGGGTGTTAAATCACATGGTGATGTGAACTAGATTATTGACTCTAGTGCAAGTGGGAGACTGAAGGAAATATGCCCTAGAGGCAATAATAAAGTTGTTATTTTATATTTCCTTATTCATGATAAAGGTTTATTATTCATGCTAGAATTGTATTGATCGGAAACTTATATACATGTGTGAGTACATAAACAAATACCGTGTCCCTAGTATGCCTCTACTAGACTAGCTCGTTGATCAAAGATGGTTAAGGTTTCCTAACCATAGACATATGTTATCATTTGATAACGGGATCACATCATTAGGAGAATGATGTGATGGACAAGACCCATCCGTTAGCTTAGAATAATGATCGTTCAGTTTTATTGCTATTGCTTTCTTCATGTCAAATACATATTCCTTCGACCATGAGATTATGCAACTCCCGGATACCGGAGGAATACCTTGTGTTCTATCAAACGTCACAACGTAACTGGGTGATCATAAAGATGTTCTACAGGTATCTCCGAAGGTGTTTGTTGAGTTGGCATAGATCGAGATTAGGATTTGTCACTCCGAGTATCGGAGAGGTATCTCTGGGCCCTCTCGGTAATACACATCATAAGCTTGCAAGCAAACGACTAAGGAGTTAGTCACAAGGTGATGTATTACGGAACGAGTAAAGAGACTTGCTGTCGGGGATATACCCCGCGGTATGACCCGGCCGGAGTTATAACCCGGCTGGTACTTGGTAAACCGGCAGGAGTTAAGTCAGATGATAACCCGGCAGGAGTTAAGTCAGACGATAACTCAGCAGACAATCATAAACCGGCAGACCATCATAAACCGGCAGACAGTCATAACCCGGCAGACAGTGATAACTAGTTGACAGTCATAACCCGGCAGACAGTGATAACTAGTTGACAGTCATAACCCGGCAGACAGTGATAACTGGTTGACAGTCATAACTCGGCAGATAAGTCGCCTGGAGTTATGAAGCCCGAGACGTTATGAAGCCCAAGACGTTAAGAAGCCCATGAAGAGAAGTCAGAATAGTTTATGTCTTACTCCAAGTTGGACTCTACATGTAACCCGCCCCTTCAACATATATAAGGAGGGGCAGGGCACCCCAAAGGGGAGAAAAAAAGAATCTTAGGGCTAGACATAACTAGCAGAGCCGGTTTATGGCGACTCCCTCGTGATGATAATGAGACCTAGCCACAAACAGCATGTAGGGTTGTTACCGGATGATGTTTCCCGGGGCCCGAAGCTGTCTAAATCCTTGTCTTGTGTTGTGTCTCTCGATTCCGCTCAACCCCTCTCAAGCTACCACATAGATGCGTTGGCCTCACGACTAAGTCCTCACACTAGGACATCTGCTGTGACAATTCCACGACAGTTGGCGCCCACCGTGGGGCCTGCGCACGTTGGTGTTAAGTTCTTGGAGGGATCTTTTCCAGGGTTCGAGAAGGTCGTAATTGGTCCGATGACAAAGAACAGACGCGGAAGAATTCACATCAACTATGAGTTTCATCGGTCAAAGATTGAAGAAGGTTTTCGCAGCAGTATATACAAGATTGAGATTGAGAAAGATTTAGGGTTGCATCTATGCATCGCCACGTCCTACAGCCGGTCGAAAGCTGGCAGGAGATGTTTTTGGTTGTGCGCCGTCCGCACCATCGATCCGCTGAAAACGGCAAGGGATCAGTTTCGCCAAGATAAACCGCCACTTTATGGTAATCTGCAAGTCGCCGTGGCTACTTCAAATACAACCCGAATTCGAGTTGGTTGGAGACAGCAATCACGTGTCACGCACGGCGGCGGTTTACGGCCTCGCGAGGTCTCCCGAATCGATCAACCTAGCAAACGTGTATGATGAATCAAGTGTCCTTAGTGCTGATCGGGGTCACACACATATAAATTAAGTATCCATAGCGCCTGATCTGGGGAAGCCGTGGGAGAAGGAGAAGCCACGATCTGGAGGGTATGGGCGTGGACTCGGGGTCAACCGCCCCGGTTCGTCTCCGCCACGGGCACCCGGCCTCAAGCCGTTTTCGCCAAGTCGATGGCGAGTCACCCCCGGCCTCGATTCAGACGCCTCTGCCGCGGCCTCGCACTGAGCCGCCGCCTCTGTCAGCACGAACTCGTGCCTTAACCCGCCCCGGGCCGTCCGCGTCCATCATTCGGCCGTCATGGCCACGGCCTCGCTCCGCCGAGAGTCGCCGCCGAGTACTACGACCCGCCCTCAAGCCATTCCGAACCGGGCCTGCCTTGCCTCGGGGCCGGTTTGCTCCTACGCCGAGTTTCGCCACATGTCACCTCCGCCTTGTCAAGACGCCACCCCGGTCGAGCCGCCATGGCCTCGCCTACAAGCTGCCGCCGTGGGTTGCCTCCGCTGTTGGCTTCTTTCATATTTCACTTTAAACCGCCATACCTGGAGCGAGTCTGCCTTCCGCTTCGCCGGGTCGGCTCCATGGATACTGCCCTCTTCTGAGTCGCTGATTCCAAGAACCTACCATCAGCCGACGACGTCGCTTCCGCGACCACGCGGTTGAGCCGCCCTCGTCGATCCGCTTGGTCGCTTCAGATCGCTTTGAGCAGTCTTCCGCTTGTGGTGACTCTGGCGTTTTGAACCGCCGTATCTCGAGCCGCCTGCGCCCCTCGCGTACGTCCTGAGTCACCGGGGGCCTCCTCATCCGCAGCCGCACTGAACCGGCGCGGCTGAACCACTCGCCTCCGTCTTCACCTCCGCTGCTGTGGACCGCAGCTCCGCGTCAAAACCGCCGTCGCCGCCTGGCCAAGTCGCCGGCGCCCCTCTCACAAACCGGCAGGGGATCAGAGGCCCCGAGCTGCCTGAGCCCTCGCCGAGCCGCCTGTTTAAAACGGCTGTCAACATATGGCCGCGTTAAGTCGCCGTCGCTCTTTGCCGGGCCACCGCTTCATCGCCGTCAGCAATCCGCCGTCCACTGGGCTTGTCACCCCTCGGCCTCGTGAGGAGTCATCGAGCTGCCGTCCAGAGCCCTCCTGCGCTATGAATCGCCGTGCCGCGGGCCGCCGCGCTGCTCTTCCGCGCGCCCGAGTCAAGCGCCCGCAACATTGCAGGTTCCCGCAGTGAGCCGCCGCCGTTTGGTGTTTTCTGCCCGACCTTTTCGCCGGTCTCCGCGTTGAGCTATCGCTCCGAGTTGACCCGCCCGCTTTGCTTCACCTGCTGCGGTCGTTCTGCTTCAAACTCGCCGGTTGGGACCCGCCTCCGGGTTGTTTGCGTCGCTTCCTTGCCATATCAATGAACCGCCGCACATTTGTTTCTGCACAGTTTCAGTTCAAACTCTGCTGCCAACTCGCTTCTCTGCGTTTGAGTCATGACCCGGCCTGCCCAACTACTGCCGCGAGTCGCCAAGGGCTCCGCCTTACCTGCAAGTTGCCGCTCCTGCCGTCGGGGCCGATTCAACCGTCGACAACCGCCGGGTCTCCTCGCCTCTGCTGCGAGACGCCGCGGCCGCCTATACTACCTGCCGCTGCGCCGCTAAACCGCCGCGGCCACGGGTTTGTTAAACCGCCATACATCTTCACTGCTGGCGAGCCGCCGCCTAGTTCTTGAGACAGCCTCAAGTCGCCGGGGCCAGGCCAGTTCCGCCACTGTACCTCAAGCTGGCATGTTCACCGTTGCGGTCGAGTTGCCGGCCGCTGCCGGGTCAAGTCGCCGCGCCTCCGGCCGCTTTAAGTCGCCAGCTTCGCTCCAGCCTCAGTCCGGCCGGCACCGGCTCGTTGCTGCTGCTCCAACTAGTAGCCTGCACCAGCTTCGCCTCAACCCGCCGCCTTACTGTGGCGGTTCACCTCGCCGGTTCGCTCCAAGGACCAGACCGGTTCAGCACCAAAAAGATACCTTTTACACTAGAAGCAGATTCTGTGCGGAGGAAGATGTACCAGATGCAGTGGTTTGCCTGAGTCGCCGCGCCTCGAGCCGGTTTATCTCTGCCGCTGCGCGTCGACCTGACACCTGGCCCCTCCACCCCCAAATTGCTTCTGTGGGCCTGCCTGCTGCGTCCAAACCGCCCGTCGCTGGGGCACATTCAAACCGCCGGAATCCCTCGTTATTGAGCCGGCTCTTGGTAAAAGCAAAACCGGAGGGAGTACCAGTAAGTGCACAATGCAATTATGCATATAATACAGAGAAAGCTCTCCTGGCCTGCAAGCAAAAACGACCAGGTGATGTCCGTCCGGTTTATTTCAGCACATATTATTTTTGTTTGCAATACTTTTTGATGCAGGATAGTTGTTCATTACAAATGAGGTGTTGTATTGCGGGTGCGGAGTATGCGATAGCAGCATTTTTTTTTGCACCGACGTTTCCTCTGTGTCATACCACCCGGTGTGTGTGAACATGCGCAAGTCGCCGTCCCTGTGGCCCGGTTTACATCAACTCGCCCGTCCACGCTGGCTTACAACGCCGTAGCCAGCGCATCTATCTGCTCTCGCGGCCGACTCGGCCGTGGTTGATTTCAGTTTCACCATGGTGATCATCAACACCGCGGTGGATATTAACTGGCCTGACATATCAGGTGAAATCCATCCAGTATATTTTTATATTATATATTGCTTTCTTTAAAAATGCAATTACTCCGGCTTGCAAAGTTATCTAATGCAGGACCCTAAACCGCCATATTGGTGAAAATTTAAAGGCCGTCAAAAAAAAATTCCGGCTTAAGGATTCCGGTTTGAAATCCGGCTCAAGGGAAAGCTATCTCCCACAAAGCTTTGAAGCTCTCAGTATCCGGTTTAAATATTTCCGGTTCAAAGAGAATAATCTCTCGCAAGTTCGAGTTCTCAGGAAAAATTAAAGGGACCAAAGAGAGTCTGTTGCAAAAGCACAGCTCAAACATAGGTGCCCCTTGAGCACAGCTCACAGTATCATTTGGGGGCTTGGTCATATTTGAACCATAGCTACACCTCTTGATCGGCGCAAGGCCACCAGAAGAATCACTTGGGGGCTTGGTCATATTTGAACCATAGCTACACCTTTTGATCGGCGCAAGGCCACCAGAAGAATCACTTGGGGGCTTGGTCATATTGGAACCATAGTACACTCTTGATCGGCGCAAGGCCACCAGAAGAATCACTGGGGGGTTGGTCATATTTGAACCATAGCTACACCTTTTGATCGGCGCAAGGCCAAGAAGAATCACTTGGGGCTTGGTCATATTGGAACCAATGCTACACCTCTTGATCGGCGCAAGGCCCCAGAAGAATCACTTGGGGGCTTGGTCATATTTGAACCATAGCTACACCTCTTGATCGGCGCAAGGCCACTTACTTAGGGGCCAAAGAGAGTGTTGCAAAAGCACAACTCAAACATAGGCACCCACTGAGCACAGCTCAAAATATTACTTGGGGATTCTTTGCTATCGCAATGAACAAAGAATCTACACTTGTAATAGGCTATCAAGCCACGGCTTGGAAGCCTGGTGTATACACCTAAAACCCCGGGTTAGCCTGCCTTTTTTAAGTAAGTCACTCCGTCCAGGTAAACCTGGTATGACCCGCCGAACTTCGACAAGTCAATCTCATAAAGACCCTGAACTTGTCGAAGTTAAAACGACGATTGGTTAAAGATTGAGGTCCATCTTAAAAGGCTTTGTAAAATAGCTTAACTCAGCGGCCTGGCAGCCCATGAAAAGCCTCGAATTTGGGGCCTGGCAGCTCGTGAAAAGCCTCGACTACAAGTTTTCATATGCTTTTATTTGCCAAGTTTTTTCTCCTTTGATGAGATTTATGATGTTTTTGATAAACCGGCGTTCATTAACCCGGCTTGGTTTTCAACTACAAGTTGTCAGTACATGATCAGTTATAATCCGGCGTTCATTAACCCGGTCTGGTTTCGACTATAAGTCACCAGTATTATATGGAAATAATCCGGTGTTTATTACGACCCGGTACGGTTTTACTATAAACCGGCAAGACATGGGAGGAGTTATTAGTACTCAAAATTTGGGTTATCACCTTTACTACAAAAAGTTGGTAAACCAACGATGTGATTCAATGTCACAGGTATGATATATTTCATGTTTGATTATTCTCAAGTGCAGCCTTGGTTATAAACCCGGGCTATATGTTGGGCATTATGACCCGTCCGGCGGTAAACCGCTAGGACACTTTAAACTTGTTGTATGCAGAAACAGGTTGAATAAAGCATGATTATAAATCATCGGTGTTTATTAACCCGGCCTGGCTTTGGACTATAAGTCGCCAGTATATATATTTGGATTGCGCCATTGGAATCATGCGCTTATAAATCATTGGGTATATTATTCAAGTCTTTAAATAGCCAACATGGCTGGATTTTTATTATGGTTATCAATAACCAATATTATGGTTGAGGTTTTCAAAGTCGCTTCCGCGCAATGGATATTATTCTATCAATGGGTATGATTTATTCTACAAAGGAATAGTCCCGAGTCGCTACAGGCTTACGACCCAGCACTTGGGGGCTACATTATTCAAATTGAGATTACATCAAATATGCAAGTCCCATGTCACTGCCAGCATGCACCATGGCACTTGGGGGCTAATGCAAAGTCATTTTTTCATCACCTTATTGAAGACCCGACTCATCACATTGTAATGGGCCGGCCCTTGGGGGCTACTAATTGCTCCTGTCAAAATTCAAGGTACACAAGTTTTAATCCATTATATTGAAAGATTCATGGCTCAATTGGTAAAGCACAAAGCTCTTAACCTTGTGGACGTGGGTTCAAGCCCGTGATGAGAGTTACATTATATGATGTTATTTTCAATGAAGTATACATAAAGTCCCAGCTCAATATTATCTTACTGAGCCGGCCCTTGGGGGCTACACGTTGCTGTTCAAGTCTATATGATCATATCTATAAAGTCCCTGCTCCTTATTGCATAATGACCCAGCCCTTGGGGGCTACACTGGTTGAAGTTTTTATAAGCATCAGGAAATTACAAGTCCCAGGTTGTTGCAAGCATGACAACCCGGCACTTGGGGGCTACATATGTGGAGTACTCAGTTTTGACTAGTGACAGAGATGAGCAAATTGGATTTCTTCAAGGTTGCGACATTTATATTGAAGCAAGTCTTAAGCTGTTACTACGTTCCCTTCTTAAGACTTGGGGGCTACAAGTGATAGGCATATAAGAGGTATATTTTCAAGCTTGATGTTAACTACAATTGTGACTCGGTGCCATCAATATTTATAAACCGACAGTTTTTGGCAATGATAAACCGGCAAGTTCTACATTCTTAAACCGGATGAAGATCAGATGAGTATTTCAAAGACCAATATTTTTGTTAAGCATTGGGAGCTGAGTCAAAGGAGTTATTCTTCACAATATTTCTCTATGACAAACCAATGTCAGCAAATTGATCATGAAGCTGGCCTATTGACCCGGATTTTCTAGAAGGAAATGACAAGGATTTAAGATGCTCAGGATCAGTTTAACATGGATACATCCAAATTAAACTGGGGGCTAATGTCGGGGATATACCCCGCGGTATGACCCGGCCGGAGTTATAACCCGGCTGGTACTTGGTAAACCGGCAAGAGTTAAGTCAGATGATAACCCGGCAGGAGTTAAGTCAGACGATAACTCAGCAGACAATCATAAACCGGCAGACCATCATAAACCGGCAGACAGTCATAACCCAACAGACAGTGATAACTAGTTGACAGTCATAACCCGGCAGACAGTGATAACTAGTTGACAGTCATAACCCGGCAGACAGTGATAACTGGTTGACAGTCATAACTCGGCAGATAAGTCGCCTGGAGTTATGAAGCCCGAGACGTTATGAAGCCCAAGACGTTAAGAAGCCCATGAAGAGAAGTCAGAATAGTTTAAGTCTTACTCCAAGTTGGACTCTACATGTAACCCGCCCCTTCAACATATATAAGGAGGGGCAGGGCACCCCAAAGGGGAGAAAAAAAGAATCTTAGGGCTAGACATAACTAGGAGAGCCGGTTTACGATGACTCCCTCATGATGATAATGAGACCTAGCCACAAACAGCATGTAGGGTTGTTACCGGATGATGTTTCCCGGGGCCCGAAGCTGTCTAAATCCTTGTCTTGTGTTGTGTCTCTCGATTCCGCTCAACCCCTCTCAAGCTACCACATAGATGCGTTGGCCTCACGACTAAGTCCTCACACTAGGACATCTGTTGTGAAAATTCCACGACACTTGCCGATAACGAGATTGAACTAGGTATAGAAATACCGATGATCGAATCTCGGGCAAGTAACATACCGATGTACAAAGGGAATTACGTATGTTGTCATAATGGTTCGACCGATAAAGATCTTCGTAGAATATGTAGGAGCCAATATGGGCATCCAGGTTCCGCTATTGGTTATTGACCGGAGAGGTGTCTCGGTCATGTCTACATAGTTCTCGAACCCGTAGGGTCCGCACGCTTAACGTTCGTTGACGATATAGTGTTATATGAGTTATGTGATTTGGTGACCGTATGTTGTTCGGAGTCCCGGATGAGATCACGGACATGACGAGGTGTCTCGAAATGGTCGAGATGTAAAGATTGATATATAGGATGTTGGTATTCGGACACCGGAAGAGTTTCGGAGTGCACTGGGTAGTCATCGGGTCACCAGAAGGGGTTCCGGACACCCCCGGTAAGTGTATGGGCCTAATGGGCCAAAGGGGGGACAGACCAGCCCCTGGTGCACCCCTTCTTTGGATAGCAGGCCCTAAGGGAAGGAATGGGGGGAGGGCTAGCCCCTCCTGCCTTTCCCCGCGCTCCAAATAAGGAAGGGGGGCGGCTTGGTAGGGATTCCAAGTAGGATTCCTCCTACTTGGGCACCTCCTTTGGCTGCTCCTCCCTCCCTCCCACCTATATATATGTGGGGAGGGGGCGCCACACAAGGACACAACATTGTCTTAGCCGTGTGCGGCGCCCCCGTCCACCGTTTACTCCCTCGGTCATATTTTCGTTGTGCTTAGGCGAAGCCGTGCGGAGATCACATCACCATCACCGTCACCATGCCATCGTGCTGTCGGAACTCATCCACTACCTCACCGTCTTGCTGGATCAAGAAGGCGTGGACGTCACCGAGCTAAACGTGTCCTGAACACGGAGGGGCCGTACGTTCGGTATTCGATCGGTAGGATCGCGAAGAAAGTTCGACTACATCAACCGCGTTGAGAAACGCTTCCTCTTACGGTCTACGAGGGTACGTAGACACACTCTCCCCCTTGTTGCTATGCATCTCCATGGATAGATCATTGCGTGTGTGTAGAATTTTTTTTGTTTTCCATGCAACGTTCCCCAACAGGGTAAACAAATTACTGTTGAGAAATTGATAGAAAAGCACAAAGTTATGACGATATCTAATGCAATGATCATGAATATAGGCATCACGTCCATGACAAGTAGACCAAAATGATTCTGCATCTACTGCTATTACTCCACACATCGACCGACTCCTACCTACATCTATAGTATTAAGCTCATTAAGAACAGAGCAACGCTTTAAGTAAGATGACATGATGTAGAGGGATAAACTCAAGCAATATGACATAAACCCCATCTTTTTATCCTTGATGGCAACAATACAATACGTGCCTCGCTAACCCTTCTGTCACTAGGTGAGGACACCGCAAGATTGAACCCAAAACTAAGCACCTCTCCCATTGCAAGAAAAACTAATCTAGTTGGCCAAACCAAACCGATAGTTCGAAGAGAAATACAAAGATATCTTAATCATGCATAAAAGAGTTCAGAGAAGACTCAAATAATATTCATAGATAATATGATCATAAATCCACAATTCACCGGATGTCAACAAACACACCGCAAAAGAAGATTACATCAGATAGAACTCCAAGAACATCGAGGAGAACATGGTATTAAAGATGAAAGAGAGAGAAGAAGGCATCTAGCTACTAGCTATGGACCCGTAGGTCTGTGGTAAACTACTCACGCTTCATCGGAAGGGCAGCAAGGTTGATATAGAGGCCCTCTGTGATCGAATCCCCCTTCGGCAGGGTGCCGGAAAAGGCCCCAAGATGGGATCTCACGCGAACAGAGGCTTGCGGCGGCGGAAAAGTATTTTGGTGGATGCTTCTGATGTTTGAGGAATATTTGAGAATATATAGAGGTGGAATTAGGGTTAGGGGACTCCCAAGGGGCCCACAAGGGCGCGCCCTAGAGGCTTGTGGCCTCCTCGGGACTCTTCTGGCCCTCTCTCCAAGTCACGTAGGTGTCTTCTGGTCCAAGAAAAATCATCGTAAAGTTTTGTTCCGTTTGGACTCTGTTTGATATTCCTTTTCTGTAAAAGTCAAAAACAAGGAAAAAACAAAAACTGGCACTGGGCTCTAGGTTAATAGGTTAGTCCCAAAAATAATATAAAATAGCATATTAATGTATATAAAACATCCAAAATAGATAATATAATAGCATGGAACAATCAAAAAATAGAGATACGTTGGAGACGTATCACATGCTAAAGCCACTCCTGTTTATCCAAAATTGAGAGCCTTACTAGCCAACGGCTTAACAGGGGTTGATCTAACCCGGTGCTGGGTTGCATGGAGAATTCTCCCTTTAAGCCGCCAACCCAGCTTAATGTGTGAGTATTCGGGCAACTCAACTGACCCTCAACAGTATACCTCTGATAATTTTACCACTGAGGAAGTCAACAAAACTATAAAGAGTCTGCTCGGGGAGCCTCAGGAGAGCTGTAACAAGACAGGGCTGTTACCGTTCTTTAACTTAATCCGGCCCCTCCAGTAAGCATTCTTCTCTATCGGGCTTATAAATCCTGATCTTACTCTGTACTTTGCTTTCTAACCCTTCTAACTTATGCAACCCGGCTCTGCCTTCTGGAACAAGAAAAGGAAAACTCAGGCATTCAAAACCAAAACTGCACCAACCCGGAAAAGAACAAACCCGCCACTGTGACTGAGTCGGTGGCCGTGGGCGAGTCAGCGAATGCTGATGATCAATCAGAGGTAGAACTCGATTCTCTTGGTCGCCTCTTTATCGAATTAGCTGACATCTCTTGCTCTCAGGATGAGGTAGCAACAAGCTAGGCCGATGATGCCGAGGTAATTTCCATTTCTTCCGGCTCAGACTCCTTGCCTCCGAAGAATATAAGGCAGGTCATCCGGAAAGTAAGCTTTTGTCATCCAGATGCTCATTTAGACCCGTACTATATTTTGAATAAACTGCAGCATGAGTCAAGGTGCCAAACTCAAAGTGGCAGCTCTGGAGATCTAGTGGCTGGGTTAACTCATGAACCCTCCACTCGCAAGTGGCGTACTGAGGTGCCACACAGTCCAACTCCTTCTTTACCCAAAGCCGGCCTTATGAGATAGCCTCTTAACCCCTCTGATTCCAATTACCAGGAGTCACCACCGTCTTCAGGAGACTCATCGGCCACTCAATTGCCGGCTTTGGTTATAAACCCTGGGTAAGTAACTGTACTTAATTGTTGACAGCTTAATCTGTTGTCATGTGTTTTTGATTATATCAACTTGATTGCAGGGCCAAAGCCAAGAGTAAGAAAAGGAAGATGGGCTAGTCTTCGATAACCCCCGAGATCCCTGAGTCAGAGGGCCAGGTATTTGTGACCACTGAGGCCAACATTGAGAATCCTGAAGACCATCATGACGACCGGGGTGGCCCGCCTCCGCAAACTGAAGTAACGACCTCTGAGGCCATGGGTGTTGATGCTAACCCGGCGGACAACCTTGACCCGCCGAGTCCCATCCTTGCCTCCAGCCCCGTCAAGGCGACTGGAGAAACTCCTCCTAAGAAGAACAATGATGACATTGCCATTATTGGGGTGGGTAATAAAACGCTAGAAAACTCCAACTTGCTAACTATGCACACAGCCAAGGAGGAGATGCCCTTGCTTGAAATGGGCAAATCAAAACTTAAGCTGCCAAGTTATGAGGACTTCAGTGCTGAGGAACTGCATGCTGGCTACCTAAGCCGCCTGGCTACAAGCCGAGACATGGAGGCCAGCTTGGTCAGCATGATGAAGAAGAAATATGAGGTACACTCCATTTTCTCCTGTTATATATCCTTATGAAGCCCCCAAGTCTTTCTCATAGGAAAAACTTGAGTATGGTTAAGACTTAGAGAAAAAAAATCTGTAAAGTCTGATGTGTAGTCCCCAAGGGCCGGGTTGTCATGCGAATGATAAGTCGGTTCTGTTAAACAATTCCTTAGTAAAATAAAATGCCATATAGCTCCCAATGGCCGGCCTCTTCATGAGATGAGTCGGGTCTTTCAATATGATTATATTTTGAAGAATTGACCTGCAGCCCCCAAGGGCCAGCTCATCTTTCTGAGATGAGCCGGGTCTTCTTATACTTTTTTAAGATAGAAAAAACAACATGCATTAGCCCCCAAGTGCCAAGTATATTGCTTGCAATCTGCTTGGGACTTCTCCATTGATCTTGAACTAACAGAGCCCCCAAGCATCGGGCTTAACATTATCGCTGGCTTACATCAGCATCAATGAACTGAATTATCTCCTCATTATGCAGGATGCTTTAAGCATCGTCGAGTCAAACTTGACCGGCTTGAGAAAGGACATGGAAGCTGAACAGGCCAAATGGACCAAAGCAGAATCAAACTGCAATCCTCCTTGGAAGAGCTGGAAAAAATCAAGCCGAATTTTGAGACGACAAAAGAGTCTTTTGAAGCAGAAAAAACCGCCTTGACCCAACAAGTAGAAGCCGCCGAGAAACAATTGGCTCCAGTCACTGAGGAACTGACCGGGTTGAAGCACCATATAACCCAAATAACCCAAGCCATATTGGTAAGCCGTCCATCAAGCTTCAAAGAATCATTAATTCCCCTGTCGACTCATGCATAAGTAACAACTCGCCCGACGACTTATACATGTCAATTTCCTATGCAGGTGCTAGAACTCGCAGCCTTCAAGACAACATCATGAAGCTGAAAGCGGTATACTCTCTGACGGAGGAGCCGTATACTAGAAGCATGCGGACTTTAAAGGCCGTAATGGGAAAAAAGACTTGCCAAAATTTATCAAGGATGCCTTGAAGAGGCTATCCACTATTCCCATGCAGGTAGAGGAACTGAAGAGATAAGCCGCCCGTTCCGGAGCAACAACTGCGCTAAGCCGGGCAATGGCCTATTCACCAGAGTTGGATCTTGCTGAGATGGCCGGTGGGTTCCCTGAATATAAAGATGATGGGACTCCCTTTTCTCAAGCTGACTATGAGCACTGTGTGAAGGAATCGCGAGTATTGGCGAGTCAGCTTGTCGCCGACATGGAACTGAAGAAATACCAACCGGCTTATGATATCAATAACGCGCGAATCCCGCCGCCAACATTGATTTCCTGTGACTTAACTCCACAACGGTGTAAGCATCTCTTTGTCCCCGATGTTGACCCGTCTCCAATCTTGAACGACGAAGTTGTCTTCCAGGCTTTAACAGATATCAATTGGAATCTGGACAACCTTCAAATCCAAGAAACAGAAGAAGCGGCATGGGATAACCCGGAAGCTTCAACTACGTTGGGCCATCAGGATGCTAACCCAGACAACACATGGGCCAGCTTACAAGAGTAGTTTGAAACTCTTGCAAAAACTTGAATGAATATCATGGGCTCAGCTGTAGCCTTGTAACAGGACTAGCTGAAAAATACTTGGTTGCTTTGTCGTGTCTTCGCGCACATTTAATCGTTTGATCAAACACTTGTCCATCTGTTGATTGAAAAGTTGGGATCAACATATGTTTACTTGACCCGCCTAGGCGTCTTGTGTTTTGAATATCAACGGCCATTGCTGGTACTTGTATGTGCTAATTCGCCTGTAGCAACCTGTAAGTGTAGAGACTAACATCTGCAAAAATTTCCACCAACCATAATTGGTATAAAAATAAACCGGAAATTTATACAGCGGCGACTTATAGTCATAATAGTTAAGTGTTTAGAAGCAATGGCGGGTTGATAACCCGGTGACTCATGGTCACTAAAAGCTCAATATTGATCAATGCTAACCCGAAGTCCGTTTGACCCGGCGACTTAAAGTCGTTGCAATAATATGACCAAGAGAAAAAATTCCCGCAAACACAGAAATAAATAGCACAAAGATATATATCAAAATAATTATGAGTCGGCCTACGAGGCTTGATAAAAAAATCGGCCTTTAAGGCTTGAATCTCGCTTCCATGAAGCATTGCATGATAGCATTGGTTTACCCTTGATTTTCGTAAGCTGACCCTAAGCCGCTGTTTTAACTTTGACAAGTTCAGGGTCATAAAGATTGACTGTCAAGAAAGGCGGTTATAAGCATGGCAACTCAGAAAAGGTCAATAGTCATCACAAGCAACCCGGAACTCTTTTGACCCGGTGATTCAGTGTTATTGCCATAATTGTGATTAAGACTATAATACTCCTATAGATACAGAAGCAATTTTAATGTGTAAATACTGAATAAACAGCAAGTCGGCTTTCGAGGCTCGACAAACAGACCGGCTTTCGAGGCTTAAGTCTTGCTTCAATGAAGCTGGCATGATAGCCTTGGTTTATCCTCGCTTTCCGTAAGACGGCTCTCACATGACTTAGGCCGCCGTTTTAACTTTGACAAGTTCAGGGTCATAAAGATTGACTTGTCAAGAGTACAACGTGTCATCTTTTCGGAGTAGCATCTTGCATACAGGCAGGTTTAACTAGTAGGGTGGCGTTTTTGCTGGGTCAAGAGGGTGAGAAAGCTAAACTCGATGAGTTGGAAGCCCCCAAGTGACCTTATGATCAATTAATGAAAAGATCATGCACAATATATGAGATGAAACGACAGAGGCCCCGAGTTTTGGGAATGCCGGCTTTATTACATTGATCATAAAAATATATACATGATATGTATGTACAATGATTGGAGCCAGTGGCTCAAGTATAGTAAGGCCAAAGATGAGCAATATTCCAAGGCCTTTTGGTCTCCTCCTCAGAGGTACGTGAATTATTATATTCACGTATGTCGATGAGATAATATGACCCGTTGTTGAGGTTCTTGCTAACCACAAAGGGTCCTTCCCAAGGAGATGATAGCTTATTCATGCCTGTCTGATCTTGAATCAAACGCAGCACTAAGCCGCCCTCCTGAAAAGTCGAGTTTTGAACCCTACGGCTGTGATAGCGATGTAGGTCTTGCTGATAGATTGCAGATCGAGCCGCCGCGAGATCACATTCCTTTTCTAAGGCATCCAGAGCATTTTGACGCGCCGTCTCATTGTCTCCTTCAATGTAAGCCGCCATCCTGGGCGAGTCATGATGAATATCACTTGGGAGAACCGCCTCTGTGCCATAAACCATGAAGAATGACGTGTAGCCAGTTGATCTGTTGGGGGTAGTCCTGATACTCCAAAGAACTGAAGGCAACTCTTCGACCCAATAGCCCGGCGTACGTTCCAAAGGAACCATGAGCCGGAGCTTGATCCCTCGTAATATCTCTTGGTTAGCACGCTTTGCCTGACCATTGGACTGTGGATGAGCCACTGAGGATACATCAAGACGGATGTGTTCCCTTTGACAGAATGCCTTCATAGCACCTTTAGACAGATTGGTCCCATTATCAGTGATGATACTATGAGGATAACCAAAGCGAAAGATCAGCTTTTTCACAAACTGAACTACAGTTGCTGCCTCACAATTACTGACTGGCTCTGCTTCAACCCACTTGGTAAACTTATCAACTGCAACCAAAAGGTGAGTCTTTTTATCTTTAGATCTCTTGAACGGCCCAACCATATCAAGCCCCCAGACCACAAATAGCCAAGTGATTGGGATCATCCGCAATTCCTGAGCCGGCACATGAGCTTGTCTTGCAAATTTCTGGCATCCATCACACTTGCTAACAATGTCCTCTGGATTAGCATGAGCCGTCAACCAAAAAAAACCTTGATGAAAAGCCTTGGCCACCAAAGATCTTGACCCAACATGATGACCACAATCGCCTGCATTAATTTCTTGTAGGATTTCACGGCCTTCTTCAGGGGAAACACAGCGCTGGAACATGCCAGTCACACTGCATCTGTGTAACTCGCCATTGACAATGGTCATGGACTTAGACCGTCTTGTGATTTGTCGTGCCAAATTTTCATCTTCTGGTAACTCGCCTCGAGTCAAGTAAGCCAGGTAAGGCATCGTCCAGTCCAGGATAGCACGAAGAGCCGCCACCAACTGCCCCTCCGGGTCAGGAATAGCTAAGTCTTCCTCTGATGGTAACTTGACAGAAGGGTTATGCAAGACATCAAGAAATACATTAGGAGGGACCGGCTTACGCTGAGAACCTAGTCGGGACAAAGCATCAGCTGCCTCATTAAGCCGCCGATCAATGTGATCCACTTGATAACCTTTGAAGTGACCAGCAATGTTAGTCACAGCTTGACAATAAGCCGCCATGAGCGGGTCTTTAGAATCCCACTTTCTTGAAACTTGTTGTGCCACCAAGTCTGAGTCGCCCAGACATCTAACCCAACTCAAGTTCATCTCCTTAGCCATTCAAAGCCCATGGAGCAAAGCTTCGTACTCAGCTGCATTGTTAGTACAGGGAAACATGAGCCATAAGGCATAACAAAATTTGTCACCTCGTGGAGATTCTAAAATAATTCCAGCCCCCGAGCCTTCCAATTGCCTGGATCCATCAAAGTGTATCGCCCAGTATGTATTGTTGGACTTCTCCTCAGGTGTTTGAAGCTCTGTCCAATCATTGATAAAATCTACCAAAGCTTGAGACTTAATGGCTGTTCTGGGCACATATTTTATATGATGTGGCCCAAGCTCGAATGCCCACTTAGCAACCCGGCCAGTGGCTTCTCTATTTTGAATGATATCGCCTAAAGGGGCAGAACTGACCATAGTGATTGGATGCCCAAGGAAATAATGCTTGAGTTTGCGGCTGGTCATGAATACTCCAAACACCAGCTTCTGCCAATGTGGGTATCTCTGTTTGGACTCCGTCAGGACTTCACTGACATAATAAAATAGCCGCTGAGCCGGGTACTCTTTTCCTGCTTCCTTACACTCCATGACAACTGCCACACTGATAGCTTTATTATTAGACGCCACGTACAGGACTAGAGGCTCTTTGTCTATCAGAGCAGCCAAGATGGGTGGCTTAGCCAACTGTTTCTTAAGCGCCTCAAACGCCTCATTAGCAGGATCGCTCCAGACGAAATGATCAGTCTTTTTCATCATCTGGTACAGGGGAATTGCTTTCTCGCCCAGGCGGCTTATAAAACGGCTCAGGGCTGCAATACGACCCACCAGTCGCTAAACATCATTGATACTGGCCGGCTTAGAAAGAGAGGTGATAGCCTCGATTTTCTCCGAGTTAGCTTCGATGCCTCTTTCTGAGACCAAGAAACCAAGCAACTTTCCTGCTGGCATGCCAAAAACGTACTTGGGCGGGTTAAGCATCATCTTGTACACCCGGAGATTGTCAAAGGTTTCCTTCAAATCATCAAGCAAAGTTTCCTTCTTTCTTGATTTAACCACAATATCATCCACATAGGCATGAACATTGCATCCAATCTGTCCATGAAAGCAATTCTGAACACAATGCTGGTAAGTCGCCTAAGCACTCTTGAGCCCAAAATGCATAGAAACATAACAGAAAGCTCCAAAGGGGGTGATGAAGGTTGTCTTCTCCTAATCCTCAACTGCCATCTTGATCTGATGATAACCAGAATAAGCATCTAGGAAACACAAACTCTCACAACCCGCCATGGCATTAATGATCTAGTCAATACGAGGGAGAGCAAACAAATCAGCTTGACACGCCTTGTTAAGATCTGTGTAATCAACACACATACGCCAAGTGCCATTCTTCTTAAGCACAAGCACAGGGTTAGCCAACCACTGAGGGTGGAACACATCAATTATGAACCCGGCAGCTAGGAGCCGGGCCACCTCTTCTCCAATAGCCTTACGCCTCTCCTCGTTAAAATGACGAAGGAACTGTCGAACATGTTTCATCTTAGGATCCACATTAAGGTGGTGCTCAGCGAATTCTCTCGGTACACCCGACATGTCAGATGGTTTCCATGTAAAGATGTCCCGATTCTCACGGATGAACTCGATGAGTGCGCTTTCCTATTTGGGATCCATCCCTGTCCCAATGGTGAACTGCTGAGAAGAATCACCAGGGACAAAGTCAACTTGCTGTGTATCCTAGGCCGACTTAAATTTGAGAAGAGGGTCTTTCTCAGTGGTGGGCTTCTTCAAAGGGGTCATATCAGCTGGGTCAACATTATCTTTATAATACTTGAGCTCCTCCGTAGCACAAGCCGTCTCTGCGTAAGCCGCATCTCCTTCCTCGCACTCCAGGGCGAGTTTCCGATTCCCATGAACTGTGATCATCCCTTCTGGCCCTGGCATCTTAAGCTGCAAATAGATACAACAAGGGCGAGCCATGAATTTAGCGTAAGTCGGTCGTCCAAACAGGGTATGATAAGGACTCTTGATCTTGACTACTTCAAACCACAACGTCTCTGCTCTTTAATTATACTCATCACCTAATGCCACTTCCAAAGCTATCTTTCCAATGGGGTAAGCCGACTTGCCAGGCACCACTCCATGAAACACCGTGGAGGACAGCTTGAGGTCCTTGTCAGTCTGACTCATCTGCCGAAAAGTATCATAAAGCAATATGTTGATGCTGCTTCCACCATCCATAAGTACCTTCGTGAACTTATAACTGCCCACTTGAGGGGCCACTACCAGGGCCAGATGACCCGGATCGTCAACCCGGGACGGGTGGTCTGCCCGGCTCCATGTGATTGTCTATTCTGACCATCGTAAGTATTGGGGTACCACCGACTCAACCGTGTTGACTGCCCTCTTCCGGACCTTTCGGTCATGCTTACAAGTATTCGTGGTGAACACATGATACTGGCCACTGTTGAGCTGCTTAGGATTACTCTGGTATCCTGACTAATTATTCTTCTACTGATTACCATGTCTGGACTGCTGATTATGACCACCATGGTTGCCCTGATCCTGATAACCAGAATTTGAGCCGCCACCATCAAAGCTGGCTCCCTGGAAACCTCCAGAGCCTGACCCGCCAGATGGCCCATTATTGTTACCGTGATGCAGAAAAGACTGGTTCTTGAATTCTCGCATGATATAACAATCCTTCCAAGCATGACTAGATGGCTTGTTAGGATAACTATGCTTCGGACACGGCCCATTAAGGGCTTCCTCATAATTTTTGGGCTTCCCCCCATTATAAGGCTGCTTTTCATTATGACGCTGATTTTTTAACCCCGCGTTCATGTTAGCAACAAAATCTGACCCGCCATCGGGGTGTTTGCGCTTTCCACCATTGCCATGGTTATTGGAATTACCATTCTGTGTTGAGGCATTCGGGTGTTGACCCTTGCCACCACCGGTTTTTCTTGCTTTTACTCGACTTATCCTCATCAGAGCCGGGATCCTTTGTAATGTCAGAATCAACATATCTGGTAAGTACGTCCATGAGATTGCCCATATATGTGCACTTATGCTTAAGCCGCCCTAACTTCTATTTAAGAGCATCAAAACGACAATTCTTCTCCAGAATCAGAACAGCCTGAGCCGCCCCAATGTTTTCGGAAGAGTGGATAATGGTGGCAACCCGACGGGCCGAATGATGGGCCGACTCATCCTCACGCTGCACATAGTGCTCCAAATCTACAATTGTCATTGGCTGCTTGCGGGTTCCTTGAAAATTTCTGATGAAGCGCTCCTTCAACTCCACCCATGTGTTGATAGAATTGGGGGGCAGGTTTTTCAACCAAGTGCGAGCCGGCCCCTCCAACATCATTGTGAAGTACTTGGCACATACTGCATCACTGACGTCCAACATATCCATAGCCAGCTCGTAGCTTTCAATCCAAGCCTCTGAAGGGAGATCTGTCGTGTAGTTAGGTATCTTGCGGGGACCTTTAAAATCCTTAGGCATGCGCTCATTACGTAGAGCCGGCACTAGGCACGGCACTCCAACGCTTCTGGCGCTCAACCCGGCTCCTACCAAAGCTGAAGGAACTGCAGGGGGCGGCTCATAAGCCCCCTGGTTTGCTGCCTCTGCCACTCGGCGGGCTCTTGCATCGTCCATAATTGCTTGAGCACTAGTCCTCTGGTTAAGGGGCGGGTTACGACGTCTTTCGCTACTTGAAACCGCTGTGACTCGGCAATGGTGTCGAGTGTACACGGTGCTGACTATAAGAGTAGTTAGCCTGTTGAGCAATTGTCGTCTGTAACAGTTCAATGGTGTTCCGGGTCTCAACCCCAACTAGTGATTCGCCAGTGATGGGGATCGCAGTAAGCCGGGTCACCGCTACCACCTTGCTATCCACCGGGTTGGAGAAGTGACCCGACGGTGTTGGAAAGTGCGGTGGCAGCGGCCGACCAGGTGGTGGGTTAGGTCCCGGCTCTTCCCTCCGGACCGGCTCTGGCTGGTGAGGCTGGGCTATTGCTCTGTTCCCAGGTGTGTCCATGGTTAATTGGGGTATGACCGGTGCTCCTGGCGTACTTGGGCCTGCTCCTGGCGTGTTGAACAACCACGCGGGCTCATAACTCGGAGGTAGACGGCTCCGGTACCTCCACTGACGGACCGTGTTAGATGCGTGCTGCTCAAGGTTCAACTGCCAAGCCTACGTCTTCAGACATTCTTTCTCTGCATTAATCTGGGCCTGTAACTTGGCTGTCCGGGCGTTCTCGACGTTGATATCCTCCTGGGCCTTGGTCATCTGCTCCCTGAGCTTTGCAATCTCCACATTGCGCTCTGCTTGATTTTACGCAGTGACCTCGGTTGCCAGCAAAGTTGTTAAGGTGCTCATCAGCTCAGACAGAACTTGATCCCGAGGTCTGACTGAGCCGGATGCTGAAGGATCTGCTGTCGCCGTGGCTCCAGCTGTTGTAGTATTGAGAGCCGGTGCCGTCCCTGCCATGAAGATGGCGGCTCGGCACAACATCTCATAGGGGTCTGGAATAATGTCACCATCGGAAAAGCCCTCGAGCCCGCCGTCTTGAAGTTGATAGATTGACTCCGTCTCTCCGGTCGAGGACTGATCACCTGAGTAAATGAGAGTCTCTCCTCCAGATGCGGAATTTGCCGTGAGTTCCACGCCTTGTGCGAAGCCCACGAAGGCGTGTTTTCGCCCGGTTTGGATCTGGGCTAGTTGCGCGTGTCGAGCCGGCTCGACGAGGTCGGTGCAGATGCCCGGCTCAGGCTCAGATCCACCGATCTTGCCGATGAAGACATGGATTCCGCCGAAAGGGACCCGTTACCCGTACTCGATTGAGTCGGCCTCGGGGCCCCAGCCAACGTCGTCGATGTAGAGCTTGCCGCGGCGACTCTTGGTCATCCTGCCAATGGCGTATCCCTCGATCCCTGGGAAAGAGCCCTTCAAGAACTCGAAACCACCATTCGCTGGACCCACGGTGGGCGCCAATTGTCGTGGTTTTGTCACGGCAGATGTCCTAGTGTGAGGACTTAGACGTGAGGCCATCTCAACTAGGTGGTTAGCTTGTTGGGGTTGAGCGGAATCGAGAGACACAGATTTACCCAGGTTCAGCCCCTCACGGTGGAGGTAAAAGCCTACTCCTGCTTTTCTGCTTATTGCTTGAGTATCGGTTACAAGGGAGCGGATTCGCTTGACCTAGCTATCGATCGATTGTAACTTGCCCTATTCTGTGCCGGGGACTCACCTTTATATACAAGTTGAGGCCTCCGGCTTACAAGAGCCCTGGTCGTGTCATGACCCATGACTGAATCTAACTCTAAGTCGCCTTGCCTTCTTCGGCAAGACACTGCATGGCGGCTTACATCTTTGGGCCGCCCGCCGCCTTCTGCTTTCGGGCCCTAAGCCGGCCCATCTTGTGAGCCGCCCTTCCAGTCCTGCGTCTTGATCGCTCTGGCCCATCTGAATCCTAGCTCTAAGAGTTGCCAGTAACATGACTCGACCTTTATACAGCGGGTTACACCGTGGTGTTATATCCCCAACATTAGGCCCCAGATTGATTTGGACTTGTTCATGTCAATCTTCAATCTATTAATCTGGCGAGTCTTCCCTTTGATTCTCACAACCTCAGCTTGAAAGCCTTCACAACCCGCCATATGAAATGATGATGTCACCTCCGCAATTTTGGGGAATCCTTTATGACGTCATAACAAATCTTGTGTATATCTATTCATCCTAAAAATCGAGGCGTCTTTTTGTTCCAAAAGTTACGGCGTCTCCTTGATTTATGCACCTGCCATTTACTGTTGCCTTCCCCTTATAAATATGCACGGGGGTTCCTCCTTTTTGATTTTTACCTCACCTCCTCTACTTCTTTTTCTTCCTCCCAAAGCTTCTTGCGATCGGAGCTCCACCGTGCCCGTCGACCTTCATCGGCCGCCTCGCTCAGAACCACAACGCCGCCCCACCTTCGCCGGAGTTCAACGGTGCCTTTCCGCCTTCTGCCGCCGCAACCAGGTACTCATATCTCCCCTTCTTAGATTCATACTAGGTTGGCTGAGTTCATCAAGTTCGTCGGAGGTTCGTCTATTCTTCTCCATCACATTTTAAGTAGATCTTGTATTTTTCTCTGAGATGCCCATATAAACACTGCGGCAACAGATTCAATATTGGCATTGCATCTAAATAGACTGTACTTCCTCTAGAATCCTCAAATAGTTCAATAGTAATTCCACCGCTACCATTAGGTTTAGCAATTATTTTCCTTTTTCAAAATGCCCATAGATCCAAAATTGTAGCTGATTTAGTTGAAACTTGTTTATACCACACTTAGCAGAAAACTTTAGCAACCTCCAATTTAAGTTAACTCGCCTTCATATCTTGGGCGGCTTACCATCATATCATAACTCGCCAGGTATTTAGGAACTGCCTCTGTTGCTAAGCCACTTCACCGTTTAAGTCGACTCATCTATTATGATGTCTTGTTCATATCAGTTTAGTGATGAGTCATTATTTGTTGAGTAATCCACCATTTATATTTTCGCGGTCTTGCATCTTACTTAGGCGGCTCAGTATGTCAAAAAACACTATTTGCAGTTGGGTGCCTTCCCAAGTCTCCGAGCTCATCCTCAAAGATTATCAAGATCAAGGTCTTCTGGCGGCTCAAGAAGAAAGTGGCTGGCGAGCCGGCCAAGGGGATGATGTTCCTTGACCCGGCGAAGGAGAAGTTGTGGTTTTTACTGACCATATCCTTAGAGGCTTCACTCCGCCCGGGTCAAAATTCTTTCGGGATGTCTTGAGCTATTTTAACCTTCATCCTCAAGACTTAGGCCCAAACTCCATATCCAATATCTACAATTTTCAGATTCTGTGTGAGGCCTATTTGTAGATGGAGCCTACTCTCTCCCTCTTGAAGGAATTTTTCTATATGAACCGCCAAATAGAATGTGCGGATGGCCCGAGCCTAGAACTCCGTGGGATTTCAATCCAGAGACGCAGAGACGGCTGTTTTCCTTCAGCTACTCTGCCCAGTCACCCCAAGGGATGGATCAAGACTTGGTTTTACTGCAAGAATACCGCCCCGGCCAATGAAAATCCTCTGCGGGGTTATAGAGTTGATCGCCTTCCTATGGACTTGGATCTGCCAAGCAAGATTATTCTAGAAGAACATGCTGCTACTTCTTGAGCTTGCGTTGATTTTTCCCTTGAAGAGGAAAGGGTGATGCAGCAAAGTAGAGATTAGTATTTCCCTTAGTTAAGAACCAAGGTATCAATCTAGTAGGAGGCACAAGCAAGTCTCCAATCTATAAACCTGCACAAACTAACAAACACTTGCACACAACGCGACAAAGGGGTTGTCAATCCCTTCACGGTCACAAACAAGAGTGAGATTTTATAGAGATGGGTATAAAAGATAAATAAAAGAGCAAACTAAAGTAAATATAAATAAATTGCAGCAAGGTATTTTTGGGTTTTTTGGTTTATAGATCTGAAAATATATGATGGAAAATAGACCCGGGGGCCATAGGTTTCACTAGAGGCTTCTCTCTTGAAAGAAAACATATGGTGGGTAAACAAATTACTGTTGAGAAATTGGTAGAAAAGTGCAAAGTTATGACGATATCTAATGCAATGATCATGAATATAGGCATCACGTCCATGACAAGTAGACCTAAATGATTCTGCATCTACTACTATTACTCCACACATCGACCGACTCCTGCCTGCATCTAGAGTATTAAGTTCATAAAAACAGAGCAACGCTTTAAGTAAGATGACATGATGTAGAGGGATAAACTCAAGCAATATGACATAAACCCCATCTTTTTATCCTTGAAGGCAACAATACAATACGTGCCTCGCTACCCCTTCTGTCACTGGTGAGGACACCGCAAGATTGAACCCAAAATTAAGCACCTCTCCCATTGCAAGAAAAACTAATCTAGTTGGCCAAACCAAACCGATAGTTCGAAGAGAAATACAAAGATATGTTAATCATGCATAAAAGAGTTCAGAGAAGACTCAAATAATATTCATAGATAATCTGATCATAAATCCACAATTCATCGGATCTCAACAAACACACAGCAAAAGAAGATTACATCAGATAGAACTCCAAGAACATCGAGGAGAACATGGTATTGAAGATGAAAGAGAGAGAAGAAGGCATCTAGCTACTAGCTATGGACCCGTAGGTATGTGGTAAACTACTCATGCTTCATCGGAAGGGCAGCAAGGTTGATGTAGAGGCCCTCTGTGATCGAATCCCCCTCTGGCAGGGTGCCGGAAAAGGCCCCAAGATGGGATCTCACGGGAACAGAGGCTTGTGGCGGCGAAAAAGTATTTTGGTGGACGCTTCTGATGTTTGGGGAATATTTGAGAATATATAGATGTGGAATTAGGTTTAGGGGATTCCCGAGGGGCCCACAAGCCCTTAGGGCGCGCCCCCTTGGGGAGCGCCCTAGAGGCTTGTGGCCTCCTCGGGACTCTTCTGGCCCTCTCTCCATGTCACGTAGGTGTCTTCTGGTCCAAGAAAAATCATCGTAAAGTTTTATTCCATTTGGACTCTGTTTGATATTCCTTTTCCGTAAAAGTCAAAAACAGAAACTGGCACTGGGCTCTAGGTTAGTCCAAAAAATAATATAAAATAACATATTATTGCATATAAAACATCCAAAACAGATAATATAATAGCATGGAACAATAAAATATATAGATACATTGGAGACGTATCACATTCTGAAGCCACTCCTGTTTAACCAAAATTGAGAGCCTTACTAGCCAACGGCTTAACAGGGGTTGATCTAACCCAGTGATGGGTTGCATGGAGAATTCTCCCTTTAAGCCGCCAACCCGGCTTAATGTGTGAGTATTCGGGCAACTCAACTGACCCTCAACGGTATACCTCTGATAATTTTACCACTGAGGAAGTCAACAAAACTATAAAGAGTCTGCTCGGGGAGCCTCAAGAGAGCTATAACAAGACAGGGCTGTTACCGTTCTTTAAGTTAATACGGCCCCTCCAATAAGCATTCTTCTCTATCCGGCTTATAAATCCTTATCTTACTCTATACTTTGCTTTCTAACCCTTCTAACTTATGCAACCCGGCTCTGCCTTCTGGAACAAGAAAAGGAAAACTCAGGCGGTCAAAACCAAAACTGCACCAACTCGGAAAAAGAACAAACCCGCCACTGTGACTGAGCCGGTGGCCGTGGGCGAGTCAGCGGACGCTGATGATCAATCAGAGGTAGAACTCGATTCTCTTGGCCGCCTCTTTATCGAATTAGCTGACATCTCTTGCTCTCAGGATGAGGTAGCAACAAGCCAGGCTGATGATGCCAAGGTAATTTCCATCTCTTCCAGCTCAGACTCCTTGCCTCTGAAGAATATAAGGCGGGTCATCCAGAAAGTAATCTTTTCTCATCCAGATGCTCATTTAGACCCGTACTTTATTTTGAATAAAACGCAGCATGAGTCAAGGTGCCAAACTCGAAGTGGCAGCTCTGGAGATCTGGTGGCCGGGTTAACTTGTGAACCCTCTACTCGCAAGTGGTGTACTGAGGTGCCACACAGTCCAACTCCTTCTTTACCCAAAGCCGGCCTTATGAGATAGCCTCTTAACCCCTCTGATTCCAATTACCAGGAATCACCACCATCTTCAGGAGACTCATAGGCCACTCAATTGCCGGCTTTGGTTATAAACCCTGGGTAAGTAACTGTACTTAATTGTTGACAGCTCAATCTGTTGTCATGTGTTTTTGAATATATCAACTTGATTGCAGGGCCAAAGACAAGAGTAAGAAAAGGAAGATGGGCTAGTCTTTGATAACCCCCAAGATCCCTGAGTCAGAGGGCCAGGTATTGGTGACCCCTGAGGCCAACATTGAGAATTCTGAAGACCATCATGACGACTGGGGTGACCTGCCTCCGCAAACTGAAGTAACGACATCTGAGGCCATGGGTGTTGATGCTAACCCGGCGGACAACCTTGACCCGCCGAGTCCCGTCCTTGCCTCTAGCCCCGTCAAGGTGACTGAAGAAACTCCTCCTGAGAAGAACAATGATGTCGTGGTATCACACGGCCACCTATGGGGCCATCGGCCCCTTGTGGTTCGGCAAGGGGGAAGAGCGCATTGCACAAAGAGCGGAAAGCACAGAGCAGCATGGCAACGATGACACGGGCAGTTTTACCCAGGTTCGGGCTGCCGCGAGGCGTAAAACCCTACTCCTGCTTTGGTGGATTGATGGAAGGACCGTGGTGGAGACGCAGTGCTCTAGCCCGGCAAGGTCGCCTCGGGGCGAGAGCAGCTACGTGCGTACGAGCGTACAAGGGTCTGAATCCTTTCTAAGGTAGCCACGGCCCTCCGTTTATAGGTCAAGGGGCCACCACAATGGCAAAACAGTCATTATGCACTGATTAGATAGCCACAATGCTATCATACCTAACTTTGCAGACAGGACAGGGTGCATTAAATGTGCCGCTTAGTGTCACATCATGGCGTAGCCCAGCAAGCCTTGCCATGCCATTCAGACACCTTTTCGCCTGCCCGCACGGCACGTCACCTGGACGGGTGTCATTTAGGGATGTTCTTCCTTAGAAATGGCCTGCCACGTACCAAGTAACAACCACTTAGTCACTTGGGGGCTCGACACCGCACCGATAGGTGACTTGTGTTGCTGTGAGGTGGAGCGGTGGAGCTTTGGCGGGGTAATCCGCCCTTGGCGTCCCTGGCAAGCCTGCCGGGGGAGTCTTGAGGCTTGTCTTGGGGTAACCTCGACCCCGCCAGGCTCACCTGCCCGGCAAGGGAGGTTTTTCCTTAGTGATATCTTGCTTATTTGGTTGGTCTTGGTCTTCTTGATCCGCCCTTTGATTTCTCAAAGAGCCATCTCTTCTGCTTGGCCTTGTCTTGAATGCTTGGTGCAGTTTGCTCTGTTGCTGTTACGCCGGAGATCTGCCTATCCGGGCACAAGTCAGGGGGAAACATACACTCATGTTTGTGTACTCCGACATAAGCCCCCGGGCCTGAGACATACGTGTCACTGGGCACGTTGGGTTAGGCCCCAAAACGGTGCATGGACATCTGTTGAAGATATGCTGCACGTGCAGCAATTTGCTATGATGACCAGTTAATCCAACGTCCCCTCCGCGTAATTACCGCAGGCCGTGGGGTCATGGGTCTATAGCAGTTAATGTCAAAATGGTAACTTTCTGAGGGAATGTAGTGACGAACAGCTCCTCTCCCCCACGTTCGCTCCCATAAAGGGGAAAACACGGAGAGGCGCGGCTCATTCGCACCCGTTTCTCCATCCTTCATCTCTTTAGCATCTCGACTGGGATTCCACAGCCAACCTCAAGCCAGCTGGCATTGGTGCTTTCCCAACCCGTTCTCGGAGCCCCCGGTTCCTCGGTAGCAGCGAGTGCAGAGCTAGACAAGGAAATCCAGTGCATCATAGCACCGCTATCTCAGGAAATTGGAGAGACTGATGGCTCTGTTGATGCGGTCTTGGACCTGTCCTTTCTGGAGTTCGTGGCGGCGGGCATCAAAGAAATGCAGAACCGGTACGGCTAGAAGTGGCAGGCACTCAAGGAGCAGCGAAACTCCGCCAATAGTGTAGATCAGAAGCAGAGGGACAAGGGCATCGAGATGCGCAAGTGGCATGTCAAACGGTTCCAAGTTCTTCTGCGGCAGCAAGAGACGATCTCCATGGCAAAGGAGGACGTCGCCGCCCGAGAAGCCCGCCTGGCAGAATGCATAGCGCTTCTGGATGCCAGGAAGAAGAGCATCTCTTCTCGCGAGGAGAACCTCGAGGCCGCCCTCCACGCCAAGGACAATGAACTGGAAGCCCTTGTACAGCAGCGTACCAAGGAGCAGGAGGACAAACACAAGGCAGCCCTGGATGCTCTCACTGCTGACTCTGCCGCCCAACTGGAGAAGCTTGCTGATGATCTTGCCGCCGCATCCACTGCCAGGGTTGATCTCAACCAACAGATGGCCAAACTGACAGAAGAGCTTGCCGGGAGTGCCAAGGAAGTCGTGATCCTCAAGGAGGAGGCACAGAAAGTAGAGATCCTTCTGAAATAGGTGCAATCGCAGCTCTCCTCCAAGGGTCAAGACCTTGAGACTGCCAACGGCACCATTGAAGACATGAAGGCCAGGATTGGCACCCTGGAGAGCTCGATCGAGTCTGGCGATGTTCGCGAGAAGTAGTTGATGAAGGATCTGGACAACACGAGACGCCTTCGAAAGGATGCGGAGGACAAGCTGGCAAACCGATCCGAGTAGGTCGACCTTTGGATCAAAAGCCTGATTGATATCATCGAGCGCCTCATAGCCCAAGCTACAGCAATGGGCATGGAAGGGCCAGTCTTCTCGGTTGGCGGTTATGAGGTCCCGAGCATCAAGCTAGGGCTCTTCTTCAACGAGTTGATTGAAAAGTTGAAGACCCATGAAGAAGGAAGAGACGCCCTTTTCGAAAGCGAGTCTCGAAAGCTTGCCCGTAATGCCCTCTTCATGGTCTTCGGCAACCTCACATACAGCCACCCCGAACTCAACCTTGCTGATGGCTTCAGGAAGCTCCCGGCAGGTGCTGATGTTTCTGCCGCTGAGAAGAAGGCTGCCCCCTACGCCGACAAGGTGCTCTCCGTTCCCAGGGCTCAATAAGGCCGTCAAGCACGGCTCCAAACCATTCGCATTGGCGTTCCGCCCTGTAACAAAACATTATGCATGTCCTGTGTTTAGACATCGTACTTCTTTTGCTTGCGCTGAACTAGTGTACTAATTAATTCTGAACACATGCTATCCCCCTTGTGTTTTATCCATGGTTGTTCGTATGGTTAGTTTCTTTTTATGTGTTTTGGTTACCTGTCGGTAGCATACTGCCGTGACTGCTGCGAGGAACGGGTCCTTAGCGTTTGGCTGGCAAAAGTATGTCCCGGCAGGCTTTTCCTTTAGGAGCCCTTGATGCAACCACCCACTCCGTGAGCAGGCTCGGAATAGAGCGAGGGCGCAGGCAAACCCATTAAGGTGCCATCACACAAAAGGCTTGACCATACGAAAGAACATTGGTTTCTGGGGTATAGGCAAATGCAAATTCTGGATCTATAAAAGAGCAATGATCACGTGAACTTAGATTTTTGCTCATGCTTTTCTCCCTTCTTGGTTGCGATCGCTTGCCGTGTTCGCATATCTTGAGCGGATGGCGCTTCGCGTGCCACTATCGGACCCTCGGCAAGGGCTGGAGGGGGCCGCAAATCTCTTGCGGGTGGTAGAACTTGGCGTAAGGTTGGGCTGGTTTCGCCCTCCTTCCACTTACACTTTTGACAATCCTACGGCGGTTGGCACAAAGGTCACGCTGACGCGTACGGCCCTGCAGGAGCGTGCTTGCTGGGGCATCAATCAATGAATTTGCACCGGCGCTATACTCAGGATTCTCCCTTAGCAGGGCAAATGCTGAATCGAGTTTCGTGCGGGCTCATCGACGTTGACGACGCTAAAACCCAGGGTGGCTTGATCGTTGACAAGTGAAAGTAGAAGAGGGACAAACCATGTACCTTACCACCTCGCTCTTTTCCCCGAACGGGGCACGCATAGTGGCCGCACTGCTCAAGCCGTTCAGGGTCACCATGCCGTCGCCATCCCTCATTTCCGCCGCCGCTTGTGGCCGCAGCGGGGATAGATGACGGAAACTGGGCAAGGCGGCAGCGGAGCGATGTCGCTTCCTCCTCGAGCTGACACGTCAGGGGCCACGAACAACGAGGCCGCCGATGAAATCGATGGTGATGAAGAAGACGCGCTGCTTATACTCTCGGGTTCGCGCAAACGATTCCCCCTACCTGGCGCGCCAAAGATGTCGTGGTATCACACGGCCACCTATGGGGCCATCGGCCCCTTGTGGTTCGGCAAGGGGGAAGAGCGCATTGCACAAAGAGCGGAAAGCACAGAGCAGCACGACAACTATGACACGGGCAGTTTTACCCAGGTTCGGGCCGCCGCGAGGCGTAAAACCCTACTCCTACTTTGGTGGATTGATGGAAGGACCGTGGTGGAGACGCAACGCTCTAGCCCAGCAAGGTCGCCTCGGGGCGAGAGCAGCTACGCGCGTACGAGCATACAAGGGTTCGAATCCTTTCTAAGGTAGCCACGGCCCTCCTTTTATAGGTCAAGGGGTCACCACAATGGCAAAACAGTCATTATGCACTGATTAGATAGCCACAGTGCTATCATACCTAACTCTGCAGACAGGACATGGTGCATTAAATGCGCCGCTTAGTGTCACATCGTGGCGTAGCCCGACAAGCCTTGCCGTGCCATTCAGCCACCTTTTCACCTACCCGCGCGACACGTCGCCTGGACGGGTGTCATTTAGGGATGATCTTCCTCAGAAATGGCCTGCCACGTACCAAGTAACAGCCACTTAGTCACTTGGGGGCTTGACACTGCACCGATGGGTGACTTGCCTTGCTGTGAGGTGGAGCGGTGGAGCTTTGGCAGGGTAATCCGCCCTTGGCGTCCCCGGCAAGCCTGCCGGGGGAGTCTTGAGGCTTGTCTTGGTGTAACCTCGACCCCGCCAGGCTCGCTTGCCCGGCAAGGGAGGTTTTTCCTTAGTGATATCTTACTTATTTGGTTGGTCTGGTCTTCTTGATCCGCCCTTTGATTTCTCAAAGAGCCATATCTTCTGCTTGGCCTTGTCTTGAATGCTTGGTGCAGTTTGCTCTATTGCTGTCGCACCGGAGATCTGCCTGTCCGGGCACAAGTCAGGGGGAAACATACACCCCTGTTTGTGTACCCCGACAAATGATGACATTGCCATTATTGGGGCGGGTCATAAAACGCCAGAAACCTCCTTGTGCTAACTAAGCACACAACCAAGGAGGAGACGCCCTTGCTTGAAAAGGGCAAATCAAAACTTGACCTGCCAAATTATGAGGACTTCAGTGCTGAGGAACTACATGCTGGCTACCTAAGCCGCCTGGCTACAAGTCGGACATGGAGGCCAGCTTGGTCAGCACGATGAAGAAGAAATATGAGGTACACTCCATTTTCTCCTGTTATATATCCTTATGAAGCCCCCAAGTCTTTATCATAGGAAAAACTTGAGTATGGTTAAGACTTAGAGAAAAAAATCTGTAAAGTCTAATGTGTAGTCCCCAAGGGCCGGGTTGTCATGCGAATCCCTCGATCCCTGGGAAAGGGCCCTTCAAGAACTCGAAACCACCATTCGCTGGCCCCACGGTGGGCGCCAACTGTCGTGGTTTTGTCACGGCAGATGTCCTAGTGTGAGGACTTAGACGTGAGGCCATCGCAACTAGGTGGTTAGCTTGTCAGGGTTGAGCGGAATCGAGAGACACGAATTTACCCAGGTTCTGCCCCTCGTGGTGGAGGTAAAAGCCTACTCCTGCTTTTCTGCTTATTACATGAGTATCGATTACATGGCAGCGGATTCGCTTGACCTAGCTATCAATCCATTGTAACTTGCCCTATTCTATGCCCAGGACTCGCCTTTATATACAGGTCGAGGCCTCCGGCTTAGAAGAGTTCGGGTCGTGTCATGACCCGTGACTGAATCTAACTCTAAGTCGCCTTGCCTTCTTCGGCAAGACATCGCATGGCGGCTTACGCCTCTGGGCCGCCCGCCGCCTTCTGGTTCCAGGCCCTAAGCCGACCCATCTTGTGAGCCGCCCTTCTAGTCCTGCGTCTTGATCACTCTAGCCCGTCTAAAGCCTAGCTCCAAGAGTCGCTAGTAACATGACCCGGCCTTTATATGGCAGGTTACACCGTGGGGTTATATCCCCAACACAAGTGCCAAACTGATGCGCTTCTTCGAGAAGCTCATCAAGGAGCTGGAGATGCATCACGAAGAGAGATCCGCCAGCTTTGCCCATGAGTCCCACACATTCTGCCGCGACGTCCTCGTCAAGGTACTCGTCAAGCTCATGTACCGGAACCTTGGCCTCGACATCTCTAAAGCCTTCTAGAGCCTGCCGAAGGATGCAGATACCAAGTCCATCGAAGAGCTTGTCACGCTGCTTGCTGACAAGGTCACCGCAATCCCTAGGACCGAAGGCCAGTGCAAGGACTAACTCTTTGCTTGTATCATTTGGCTGCAAGTGCGGTTCATATAAAGACAAATCTATCTTAAACTATAACTGCATTTGGCTTCTGCTGTAATATAAACTACTGTCTGATGGATGAATGTGTGCCGTCTTCCCTATTTTATTCTGTCTTTGCTTGATTTTCATACCCTACGCTTGCCGAAAACTTGCCGGTGCGCACACTCTTGCCGCGAGCGCTTTAGGAACAAGTCCTTAGCAGCCTGCCGCAAGTGCCGCTGTCGGCAAGGTCACAGTTGACGGTCACATCGCAGCTACTTAAGTTGTCGAGCAGACTCAAAACAAGGTAAGAGCACATCTGATTACGACAAGGTTCCTTAGTGTGCAGGTTTTCTCATACAAAGACCAAAATCGTTCAAAGAAGAACTGCAACTACAACAAAGAATATGTTTCAAACTTTTTCAACTTAGCTTCGCTTTTCCTTTGCTAAGCTTCTTGTCGTAAAATGATCACTTGAACGTCACTTGTGGTATCCATACCGTCACTCCTCCCTGGGAAACTTGCACGCGAGGAACCCTTCTGGCTTTCAAGAAAAAGAAAGAAGAGAAAAGGGGACGCTAGAAACCTTGACGGTTCATTAAACATCTCATACAAGGCAAAATGTAACACAACCCTGCATACAACATGTGCAAACATATATGTATTTGACAACAAACTGTGAAACACTTATCTTTATTTCACTGCGCACAGGGTCTGTGCCTGGCTTTGTACAAAGGATTACATGTCTTACCGACGAACTTGTACAAAAGAGGTTGCCGGGAGGCCCGGTAACCGCGCCTTATGGGTAGAACTTGCGAAGATGCTCATTATTCAATGAGTTGTGCACCAGAGTGCCATCTTCGGTCTCCAGATGGACTGCGCCGGGTTTGGTGACTCGTGCTACCCAGTAAGGGGCTTCCCACTTTGGTGTCAACTTGTTTGATCCCTTCGCGGACTGAATCTGACGAAGAACAAGGTCACCTTCCTCAAAGCTCCGGGAATGCACTTTGCTACTATAGTAGCAGTGCAAAGCTTGTTGATAACATGCAACACGCACAGCAGCCCAGAGACGATCTTCCTCGTGGAGCACGGCATCATCATGCTGCATTTGCTTTTGCTCAGCTTCGTCAAAAGCTTGCACTCAAGGTGACCTGTATGTGAGTTCCGTGGGGAGCACCACTTCTGCACCATAGACCCGAGAGAAGGGTGTCTCACCGGTGGCTCGACTTGGTGTTATTCTGAGTGACCAAAGAACTATCAGCAACTCGTTGATCTAGCCACTTCCACACTTGTGCAGCCTATTAAATGTTCTTGTCTTGAGCTCTCGCCCTGCCCATTGCTTCTTGACCTGCCTATTGCTTCTCGGGTGAGCAACTGACGCAAAAAAGATTTTGCTACCAAGGTCTTGACAGCATTGCATGAAGGCACAACTCGTGAACTACGTGCCTTTGTCGGTAATCACCGGCTGGGCACACCAAAATGGCAAACTAGTCCTTTGAAGAACTTTGTGGCTGACTGTGCTGTTACCTATCTCACTGGCTCTACCTCAGGCCACTTTGTGAACTTGTCGATTGTCACGTACAAGTACTCAAATCCCCCGATGGCACGGGGAAAAGGGCCGAGGATGTCGAGCCCCCAGACTAAGAAGGACCAAGAGAGAGGGATTGTCTGAAGGGCTTGGGTTGGCTGATGAATGTTCTTGCCGTGGAACTGGCACGTGTCGCAACTTGTTACCACGACCACTGCGTCTTGAAGGGCTATCGGCCAATAGAAACCTTGACGGAAAACCTTGCCGACAAGCACGCGGGACCAGATATGGGAGCCACACACCCCTTCATGTATCCCTGCCACCAGCTTTTGTCCATCTTCCCGGCAGATGCACTTCAATTTCACCCCATTTGGCCTCTTTCTGTGTAGAATGCTGTCAACAAACTGATACATAGTTGACTGGCGGGCTACTTTCCTATCTTCTTCTCGTTCATGGGGAAGTTGACCTGTCTGAAGGTAATGGATGACCTGTTGTACTCATGTCGGAGCATGTGGCTCGACGACAAGGACTAAAGGCATCTCTTCCACTGCGGGAGCACTTGTCTCAACGGCAAGGGCCTCGTGCCCTGCCGGAGCCTGCTGCTCACCGGCAAGCGTCTGGTTGTTTCTGGCAGCTTTCTTCGTGGCGGCTGTAGGAAGCTCTACCAGAAAGTACTTGCCAGAATTCAACTTTCTTCTCTTGTTTGGCCTCATCGATAGTGCAACCGAAGGTTGATTCAGAAGGAGCACAAAGGTACCTGGTTCCACAGGTAATTTCTTGGCGGCACACTTCGACCGGTCATCGGCAATGCTGTTCTCGGCACGAGGAACATGATCTGCCTGCAGATCGTCAAAGTCGCTTCCAACTTCCTCGCTTCATCCACATATGCCTCCATCAACGTGATCTGGTAATCCTTGTTCACTTGCTTCACCACCAACTACAAGTCGCCTTTGATGATCAACTTTCTAATGCCGAGGTCGATGGCAATGTGGAGTCCAGCAAGCAATCCTCATACTCAGCAGTATTGTTGGTGGCCTGCTCCCGGGGAAACTTCATTTGAACCACATACTTGAGATGATCTTCGATGGATGCTACAAGAAGCACTCCGGCATCGGCGCCCTGGAGCGAAAAGGCACCGTCAAAGTACATGATCCAATCTTGGGGCGCTTCCCTGCCAGGAAGCGAGATCTCTGGTATTTCTTTGTCTGGAGTTGGTGTCCATTCTGCAATGAACTCTGCCAAGGCTCTACTTTGGATTGTTGATGTAATTTCAAACTTCAAATCAAAGCTCGACAACTCCAACGCCCACTCCACTATCCTGCCAATGGCTTCTGGATTTCTCAAGATGCGCTGCAACAAAATGCGAGTGACGACGGTGATCTGATGGGCTTGGAAGTAATGGTGCAGCTTCCTTGAGGCCATGAGGAGGCCAAAGAGCAACTTCTACACACCAGAGTACCTTGACCCAGCCCCGTGGAGAAGGGAACTGGCAAAGTAAAGTGGGCGCTACACCATCTTCTTCTTCTTCACGACTGGCTGTTTTGTCTCATCTGCTTGCGCTGAACTTGGATTGTCAGCACCTAACCTTGCTAGAAAAGATTCTGGCTTGTTGGCTTGAGGTTCTGCAGTTGCAATCTCTTTATCTTCGGCTTCCCTCTCGGCCACTAGTCCAGCACTAACCACTTGATTGGTTGCCGCTAGGTATAGCAGAAACGGCTCTTATGGGATTGGTGCAACTAGTACTGGCGGAGAGGAGAGGTACTCCTTCAAGTCTTGGAGTCCACTACATCAGACCTACTGATACGTCTCCAACGTATCTGTAATTTATGAAGTATTCATGCCATGTTTACAACAATTCTATATGATTTTGGTATGATTTGATTAGAACTAACCCAGACTGACGCTGTTTCCAGCAGAACTACCGTGGTGTCATTTTTTGTGCGGAAATAAAAGTTCTCGAAATGGGCTGAAAATTTACGGAGAATATTTTTGGAAAATATAAAAAATACTGGAATGAAAAGATATCGGAGAGGAGTCCCAAGGCAACCACAAGGGTGGAGGGCGCCCCCCCCTATGGCGCGCCCCCTGCCTTGTCGTCGCCTGGTGGGCTCCCTTGACTTGTCCCCAATGCCAACACCTCCTTTAAATACCAAAACCTCCAGAAATAAACCTAGATCGGGAGTTCCGCCACCGCAAGCCTCTGTAGCCATGAAAAACCAATCGGGACCCTGTTTCGGCACCCTGCCGGAGGGGGAAATCATCACCGGTGGCCATCTTCATCATCCCGGCGCTCTCCATGATAAGGAGGGAGTAGTTCAGCCTCGGGGCTGAGGGTATGTACCAGTAGCTATGTGTTTGATCTCTCTCTCTCTCTCGTGTTCTTGATTTGGCACGATCTTGATGTACCGCGAGCTTTGTTATTATAGTTGGATCATATGGTGTTTCTTCCCTCTCTATCTCTTGTTGTGATGAATTGAGTCTTGCTCTTTGAGGTTTCGTTATGTTGGATTGAGTATTGGATTTGAGAACACTTGATGTATGTCTTGCGATGGGATATCTGTGGTGACAATGGGATGTTCTATTGATTCACTTGATGTATGTTTTGGCACTCAACTCGCGGATTCCCGAGGTGACATTGGGGTAATCTATGCATAGGGGTTGATGCACGTTTTCGTCCTACGTTGTCCGATAGAAACTTTGGAGTGATTCTTTGTTGCACATTGAGGGATTGTTATATGATCCGATTATGTTATCATTGTTGAGAGAACTTGCACTAGTGAAAGTATGAACCCTAGGCCTTGTTTCCAATCATTGCAATACCATTTTTGCTCACTTTTGTTACTAGTTACCTTGCTGTTTTTATATTTTCAGATTATAAAAACCTATATCTACCATCCATATTACACTTGTATCACCATCTCTTCACCGAACTAGTGCACCTATACAATTTATCATTGTATTGGGTGTGTTGGGGACACAAGAGACTCTTTGTTATTTGGTTGCAGGGTTGTTTGAGAGAGACCAACTTCATCCTACGCCTCCCACGGATTGATGAACCTTAGGTCATCCACTTGAGGGAAATTTGCTACTGTCCTACAAAACTCTGCGCTTGGAGGCCCAACACGAGTCTACAAGAAGAAGGTTGCGTAGTAGACATCAAGCTCTTTTCTGGCACCGTTGCCGGGGAGGCTAGCTAAGCGGCACTCACATCCCGTCAACGAAGCTCTTTTCTGGCGCCGTTGCCGGGGAGGTTAGTGCTTGAAGGTATATCTTTAGATCTTGCAATCGAATCTTTTAGTTTCTTGTTTTATCACTAGTTTAGTCTATAAAAGAAAACTAAAAAAAATGGAATTGAGGTTGCCTCATATGCTTCATCTTTTTAATATCTTTCGTGAAAATGATGGAAAGGAAAATTGTGCTCAATTGATAGAAGAAGAAATCAATAAAATGTTTGGCACTAAATCTTTGAATGGTGAGCATGATTGCAATGTTGTTAGTATGAATTCTTTGAATATCCATGATGCTAATGATATGCAAAGCTACAAGCTTGGGGATGCTATGTTTCATGAAGATGATATTTTTAGTCCCCCAAGTTTTGATGAGCAAATTTATTATGATGAAAGCATGCCTCCTATTTATGATCATTATATTGATGAAAGTGGGTTTGGAAGAGTGTCAACTCTAGGTAGTATTGATCCCACTATTTTGGAGGGTGTTGAATCTTTTCACAATATTGATAAAAGTGGATTTGGAGAGGTCATGACTTTATTTAGTGATGATTCCACTATTTCAGAAGAGGTTTCAATTAACTATGATGAGAACAAAGTTGCTACTTATGATGATTATTGTGATGATACTTATGTTATAAAAAGTAGTGATAATTATTGTCATAATTTTGAATATCCTTTTACTGAACATTACTCTTTTAATGTGGAAACAATTTATAGTATTCAAGTTTCATATGATACTCCCACTGTTCCGAATGAGAAGAAATTTGCTTATGTGGAGAGTTGTAAAATTTCTATGCTTGTGGATCATGAAAAGAATGATTTGTGTGATATCTATATTGTTGAATTCATTCCTGATTCTACTGAAAATTATTATGAGGGAGGAATATATGCTTGTAGGAATTGCAATAATATCAAGTTTCCTCTCTATGTGTTGAAAATCTTGAAGTTTTGCTTGTTTTGCATTCCTATGCTAGTTGATTCTTGTTCCCATAAGTTGTTTGCTCACAAAATCCCTATGCATAGGAAGTGGGTTAGGCTTAAATGTGCTAGTCATATTCTTCGTGATGCTCCCATTATGTTTCAATTCTTATCTTTTATGTGAGCATCATTGGAATCATCAAGCCTAGCTAAAAAGGCACTAAAGAAAAGCGCTTGTTGGGAGACAACCCAATATTTACCCCAACTGTTTTTATGTGTTCACATGATTAATATACTGTAGTAATCATGTTTGATAGTTTTGTTTGAATAAAGTGCCAAGTAAAGCCTTTGGGATAGTGTGGTTGATAGTTGATTTGATTCTGTGCAAAAACATAAACTTTTGCGTCCAGTACAGAAATTCCTATCTTTCACTCGAATGTGGAAATATTCTGAATTTTTTACAGTTGATTGGTATGCAAATTTTATACGTTTTCCTAATTTTTCAGAATATCTGGAGTTACATAAGTATGAACTTAATTCAGATCTTTACGTACTGTTCTGTTTTTGACAGATTCTATTTTTGATGCATAGTTTGCTTGTTTTCTAGTTTCTGTGGCTTATATTGCTTAATATAAATTGTAGAAATGATAAGTTACAGTAGGAATTGTACGAGAACAATTATGAATCTTGCCTTTGACAGTACCCAAGTGAATGATTTGTTTTACTATACTAACAGATCTCACGAAGGTTTTGTTAAGTTTTGTGTGATTGAAGTTTTCAAGTTTTGGGTGAGATAACGATATGAGGAGAACAAGGAGTGGCAAGACACTAAGCTTGGGGATGCCCAAGGCACCCCAAGGTAATATTCAAGGAAGATCCAAGCAACTAAGCTTGGGGATGCCCCGGAAGGCATCCCCTTTTTCGTCTCCAACGGTAACCTTACTTGGAGCTATATTTTTATTCGTCACATGATATGAGTTTTGCTTGGAGCGTCATTTTATTTTATTAGTATTTTATTGCTGTTATTTATAGTAATGTTTTGCATCTTTTATTTCAATAAAAGTGTCAAGTATAGCCTTTACCATGCTTATTTTGCAAGTCTATATGTTGCTGTTTTGAAAACAGAAAGTTTTCTATCATTGTCTGAATTCTTATGGAAATTTCGAACGTGATAAAATATTGAAATTTTTACACAATGAGTAACAAAAAAATTTATACAGTGTGGTAATTTTTAAGAATTTTTGGAGTTAGGTAAGTATGAGTACAATTGCACTCTTTACAGACTGTCCTGTTTAGACAGATTGCTGTTATGTTTGCATTGTTTGCATATGTTTGCTTGTTTAATGATTCTATTTGAGGATAGGAGTATTAAATATGCAGAGGCATTTAGTATGCATTGTCAAATTATAATTTAGTGATTTTCTACAGTAGAGAATGATAAGGTTTTGCATTTGATTTATACTAATTTTTCTCACGAGTTCTTGTTGAGTTTTGTGTGGATGAAGTTTTTAAGATTTAGGGAAACCGTGATATAAAATGAATTAAGGAGACACAAAAGCTCAAGATTGGGGATGCCCAAGGCATCCCAATATAATATTTCAGGGAGTCTCAAGCATCCAAGCTTGGGGATGCCCCGGTTGGCATCCCACCTTTCTTCTTCAACAACTATCAGTCAGTTTTGGTTGAGCCTAAGTTTTTGCTTCTTCACATGATATGTGCTATCCTTGTAATGTCATTTTATTTTGTTTTGCTTGCTGTTTTAATAAAATACTTAGATCTGAAATTTTTAAATGAGAGAGAATCTTCACATAGCTAATTAATTATTTGACTACTCATTGATTTTCACTTATATCTTTTTGGAGTAGTTTGTCATTTACTCGTGTGCTTCACTTATATCCTATGAGTAAATGGTTGAATGAATTGAATATCATAAATCTGAAATTATATATGCTTCATATGCTTATACCATGGGGAGTAATGACTTCACATATAAGAAGTGGACGTGGTAAATTTATTGAAAGTTAGCAAACATAGTATTGGTCACTTAAACAATTCATGTAAGAATATTGAAGGAAGAGAGATTTCACATATAAATATACTATCTTGGACATCTTCTATGATTGTGAGCCCCATTAATTATTTTCAAACTTGAGCAAATTAGTTGAAGTTGGACAAGGAAGACAACGTAATGAGTTATGCTTGGGTATATTTGTATAGAAGTTATATTGTTATGGATCCTCCAACATGCTTGCTATTTAGAATCTTTTGCTAGCCAAAATCTCTGTACTAAGCGGGAATACTGCTTGTGCATCCAAAATCCTTGAACCAAGTTTCTTCCCTGAGTGTCCACCATATCTACCTATATGCGGTATTTACCTGCCGTTCCAAGTAAATTTGCATGTGCCAAACTCTAAACCTTCAAATAATAATCTGTTTTGTATGCCCGAATTGCTCATGTAGCGACTAGGGGCTGTTAGTATCTTCCATGCTAGGTGGGTTATTCTCACGATGAGTGTTGATTCACTCGTCATTCACGAGAAAGTGGCTGGTAATTGGGATGCCCAGTCCCGTGATCAAAAGATCAAAAACAAAATTTCAAATAATTAAACAAAACTCCCCCAGGACTGTTGTTGGTATGGACGGTACCCGTTGTTTCAGATCAGCCGTGGAGTGTGATTGTTGGTGGAGGGGGAGTAAAAAACTTTACCATTCTATTTGGGAACTGCCTATAATGTATCTAGCATGGAAGATAGTAAGAACTCTTGGTTGTTATGTTGACAATGAAAGCATACCTCTCAAAATTATGTTCATCTCTGTTTTAAAAGCTTCGAGCTCTGGCACCCCTGCAAATCCCTGCTTCCCTCTGCGAAGGGCCTATCTTTTACTTTTATTTTTGTTGAGTCAATTTCTTATTCCAACATATTCTTTAGTTGGCAAGCATCATGTGGTGGGGAAAGATCTTAACATATATGGCCATTCAAATATATTTGATCATGAATTATTATTGTTGACAATTATCTATATGATAAATAAGTTGGGAGGCGAAACACTAAGCCCCTATCTTTCTCTGTGTTCGATGGATGCTATTTGTTCTAAAAATATGCTTTGAGTGGTAGCAATCATGGAAGACTATATGATAGTTGAGTATGTGGGATTTGCTAAATCAAAGCTCTTACATAAACCCTTCCTGAAAATAAGATGAATTGTAGTTGTTTGATGACTGAGAACTTAGTTTGTTAGTTTTCAAGAAAGTTTATTATCTATGCTTTAACATGTGAATAGCTTGCTACTTGATCATGAGAAGTTTTATGAGATGAGCTACTGTTTATGATATATAATGATGCTAGAAAAAGTGATTGAAATTATCATTGATCAAACTTGTGCACTTGCTAGCATTCACACTTCATAAATTATTTCTTTTATCATTTACCTACTCGAGGACGAGCAGGAGTTAAGCTTGGGGATGCTGATACGTCTCCTACGTATCAATAATTTATGAAGTATTCATGCCATGTTTACAACAATTCTATATGATTTTGGTATGATTTGATTAGAACTAACCCGAACTGACGCTGTTTTCAGCAGAACTACCGTGGTGTCATTTTTTGTGCAGAAATAAAAGTTCTCGAAATGGGCTGAAAATTTACGGAGAATATTTTTGGAAAATATAAAAAATACTGGAACAAAAAGATATCGGAGAGGAGTCCCGAGGCAACCACAAGGGTGGAGGGCGCGCCCCCCTGCCTTGTCATCGCCTGGTGGGCCCCCTTGAATTGTCCCTGACGCCAACACCTCCTATAAATACCAAAACCGCCAGAAATAAACCTAGATCAGGAGTTCCACCACTGCAAGCCTCTATAGCCATGAAAAACCAATCGGGACCCTATTCCGGCACCCTGCCGGAGGGGGAAATTATCACCGGTGGTCATCTTCATCATCCCGGCATTCTCCATGACGAGGAGGGAGTAGTTCACCCTCGGGGCTAAGGGTATGTACCAGTAGCTATGTGTTTGATCTCTCTGTCTCGTGTTCTTGATTTGGCACGATCTTGATGTACCGCGAGCTTTGTTATTATAGTTGGATCATATGGTGTTTCTTCTCTCTCTATCTCTTGTTGTGATGAATTGAGTCTTGCTCTTTGAGGTTTCGTTATGTTGGATTGAGTATTGGATTTGAGAACACTTGATGTATGTCTTGCGATGGGATATCTATGGTGACAATGGGATGTTCTATTGATTCACTTGATGTATGTTTTGGCACTCAACTCGCGGATTCCCGAGGTGACATTGGGGTAATCTATGCATAGGGGTTGATGCATGTTTTCGTCCTACGTTCTCCGATAGAAACTTTGGAGTGATTCTTTGTTGCACATTGAGGGATTGTTTTATGATCCGATTATGTTATCATTGTTGAGAGAACTTGCACTAGTGAAAGTATGAACCCTAGGCCTTGTTTCCAAGCATTGCAATACTGTTTTTGCTCACTTTTGTTACTAGTTACCTTGCTGTTTTTATATTTTCAGACTACAAAAACCTATATCTACCATCCATATTACACTTGTATCACCATCTCTTCGCCGAACTAGTGCACCTATACAATTTACCATTGTATTGGGTGTGTTGGGGACACAAGAGACTCTTTGTTATTTGGTTGCAGGGTTGTTTGAGAGAGACCATCTTCATCCTATGCCTCCCACGGATTGATAAACCTTAGGTCATCCACTTGAGGGAAATTTGCTACTGTCCTACAAAACTCTGTGCTTGGAGGCCCAACACGAGTGTACAAGAAGAAGGTTGCGTAGTAGACATCACCTGCCTTTTTCAAGATTTTGAAAAATGGCAAGGCGCGCTCAGCTAACTCAGAAATGAACCTGCTTAGAGCTGCTATGCAACCAGTAAGATGCCTCACGTCCTTGACGTGCTTTGGTGCCTCCAATTGCTCAATTGCCTTGATCTTGTTGGGGTTGGCTTCAACTCCACACTGGGATACAAAGAACCTGAGAAGCTTGCCGGACGGGACGCCAAACACACACTTCTCAGGGTTGAGCTTCAAGTTGATTTTGCGCAAATTTGCAAATGTCTCTTCTAAATCTTGGATCAGGGAATTCTTGTGCCTAGTTTTGACCACTATATCACCCATATATGCTTCCACATTTCTGTGTAGCTGAGAACCAAAACCAATTTGCACAGCCCTTGCAAATGTTGCTCCGACACTCTTTAATCTGAAAGGCATGCGTACAAAGCAGTATGTACCACATGGAGTAATGAATGTCGTCTTCTCCTCATCTTCCTTGGCCATGAAGATCTGATGATAACCAGAGTAGGCATCAAGAAAAGAGAGCAGGTCACAGCCGGCAGTGGATTCCACAATCTGATGAATCCACGACAAGGGAAAGGGGTCCTTTGGGCATGCTTTGTTTATATCTGTGAAGTCAATACAAAACCTCCACTTCCCGTTCGCATTGCGGACGACCATAGGGTTTGCCAACCAAGTTGGGTGTAGCACTCCCCGACCAAGCCTATTGCATCTATTTTTTGGATTTCTTGGGCAATGAACTCTTGTCGCTCCAAGGCCTGCTTCCTGACCTTCTATATGATGTGTCTTTCATTAGAGCAGACAGCAAGGTGGTGCTCAATCACCTACCTGGGAACGCCGGGGATATCAATGGTTGCCATGCAAACACATCAATATTCCCCCGCAGGAAGGCAACGAGCGCGCTTTCCTATTTGCCATCAAAGGTAGCACTAACGGTGAAAGTACCGCCAGTGCCATCCTCCCTTGCAGAGACTTGCTTCATAGCAGGTGGTGAGGTCTTGGTATTCTTGCTCTTGACGGTAGGGCTCTCCGGTATGTCTTCAACGGGTGCGCTACACTCTTAAGAGGTGCACTTCCCGGAGTCTTTATTGGAGGTCTTGTCGGTCTTCTTCTTTCTTTCCCCAAGCACTTTGCTGGCAGGAGCAGGTACCTTGATGGAAGATACTGCCACTGCCTCCCGGTAGAGCTTGTCGGTGCAGATAACTGCGTCTTTCTTGTCGGAGTGGACGGTGATGACGCTCATCGGACCCGGCATTTTCAAAGTATTATAGGCGTAATGCAACGTCGCCATAAACTTTGCCAGGTCCGGACGACCAAGAATGCCATTGTAGGGCAACAACATCTTGACGACGTAAAAAATGACCTTCTTGGTCCTGTAGCTCAGCTCGGTCCCAAAAGTTACTGGCAAGGTACCCTTGCCGGTAGGCTGGCTCCTCCCCGGATTGATCCCTTGGAACGTTCTCGTTTCCCGGATTTGCAGCCTCCTGATGACGTCGGGGGAAATCAGGTTCAAGACGACCCCACCGTCAACCAGTATTTTCGTCACCTTGAGGTTGCAAATTATTGATGAGACCAACAAAGGAAAACACCCGACCACAATGGTGCGGTCAGGGTGGTCCTCAGTGTCAAAAACATTGGGCGTGTTAGACCACTTCAGCGGCTTGTGCACCTCTACTGCTGGTTCAGCCGCGTTTATATCGCGCGCCCACTGCTTGAGCTGGCGGTGCGAGGAGTGCAAAGATGCACCTCCGTCAGCGCACATGGCCTCCACAGCCTTTTGGAACTCCTGCTCTCCAGATTCCTCCTCCTCCTCATCACCATCCTTCTCGCCTTCCTTTTTCTCACAACCGCGAGCAGGCTTCTCCTTCAGCTGCTGGCCCTTGGCGCGGTGGCCACCACGACCACCGCGGTTCTTGTTGCCGGACCCACCGGCACCATGCTAGCCCTTCTCCTTATTATGCTTCTCATACTCTTGATTTTGCTTCTCGGCAAGCTGCTCCACTTGCCGGCAATCATTGAGATCATGGCCCTTGGTGTGGTGGATCTTGTAGTACGGCCCTTTGGTCTTGCCAGAGCCATCCGCCTTCTCGCCTGCCACAGCCTCCTAACAATCAGCACATCCGAAACCTCCTTGCTGGGGTCGTCCATCTTGGGCTTCTTGGCGGCATCTGAGTTGGCGGAACCCCCGACTGCCATCACTGCCTTGCCTTTGCGCTTGTGATTGCGCTTTCGGCCTATCTTCCTCGGGGTGGACGCGTCGTTGTCCTCAGAATCAACCTCGGCTCCGACGTCCTCCCTGGGAAGTCTCCTCCCCTCCTCAGCACATGCACACCGGTCCACCAAGGCATACAAGTCTTTGATGGTCTTGGCCTGCACGATATTCAACTCAGCTCGCATCCTGCGATTGCGAACATTCGCATGGAACGAAGCAATCATAGCAGCAGGGTGTATATCAGGGATGTTGTGGTGCACACGGCTGAACCTCTGAACGTACTTACAAAGGGATTCACCATCCTTCTGTGGAATCAAGTGGAGGTCGCTGGGCTGCCCGGAGGCTCGTGGCCCCCGATGTAGGTCCTAATGAACACATGACACAAGTCCGACCAAGAAGAAATAGAGCCCTCCGGCAAGTTCATTAGCCAAGATCTCACATTGGGCTTGAGCGCCAACAAAAAATAGTTGGCGAGAACCTTGTCGTCTCTACCACCAGTAGCTTGCACTGTGATGGTGTAAATCCCAAGAAACTCAGATGGATTGAGTTTGTTGTCATACTTTTCGGCAAGTCCAGCCTGAAATTCCGGAAAGTGGGCCATTGAACTTGCCGCAGCTCGTGGGCAAATGCTTGCTAGCCCACATCATAGGGCAGCGCCCCAGGAACCCCCGGCGCAGGCTCATTCACAACTAACCCTTCTCGCGCATCTGATTGACGGCGCGCTTCCCGGCGGCGCTCAATGGTAGTTCGAGCATCCTCGGCGCGCCGGTCATTGATGACCTGTCGCTAATCTTGATGGCGATTCCGGTGGCCTTGCGGATTGGACGACGCCATGGACATGTCATCACGGGCATCAAACCGCTGGCTCTGTCAGGGGAGGGGACTGTACGGTTGGTGCACCTCCTGCGGTTCGCTCACCAGTCCCTCGCACTGGCGCCATTGGCTGCCACTGAGAGGGCCCCGCCGGTTGTGCCCAATCATTGTTGGCGAAGCCCATGAGGCTCTGAATGGTGGCACGCCACTCATCCAGCTTCTCCGGAGCCGAAGGAAAGTTCAGCAATAACTGCACCCGCGCCAGCGCCTCCACCGGCGACTTGGGCATGACTGGGCGCGGCTAAGAGGCGCTTTGACTTTTGTACGAGCGAGAAGGAAGTCCATCTCTATCCTGCTGCCGCGGTCAATGCTTGCCAGGAGTGTGATGTGGCTGCATGCCATGCGCACCGTGAGAACGGAGCACATGCTCCTTGCCTGGGCGTTGGCCAGGGTCGACATCATTGTGGGGAAGCGTGCTCTACATCTCTGTTGGTCTTGGATCCCGCAGTGTCGTCCTTGGACATGGCTGCAGTGACCCCATGGCCCGCAGCGCCGCCTCTCGATGTAGCGATGCGTGAATCTTGGCTTTCGGCAGAGCGAGTATGACTCTTGTCGCCGAAAGGGTGTGGAGATCGCTCGCCGTCGGTCCCGCCCACCGGAGGCGTCTGGACCGACAGCTTGGAGCCAGACGGTGCACCCACCACTGCGCTCTTCTTCTTCGGCACCATGGATGAGGAAGAAGGCGAAACTTGCACGAAGACTACTGGAATACATCCGCACATGCAATCCCCCTGCCTGGCGCGCCAAAGATGTCAGAGGAACGATGATCAATGGGACCAGCGAGGCCCCTTTGCAGTTTGGCTTGGGAGATCGACGGGCACGGAGAGCAAATCCAAGAGTACACGCACGAGGTTTTCTAAGGTTCGGGCCATCATGGAGGCGTAAAACCCTACTCCTATTCTTGGGTGGTTTGGCTTGGAGCACAAGTTACAAGTGCAGCTTGCGGGAAAGATGCGCGCAAGGTGCAACTACTGTGTAAGCGTGTGTGAAGTGTCGACCTGTGCCAAGGTAGCCATGGGCCTCCTTTCATAGACGAAAAGGGGTCACCACGGTGGCAACATGGTCATTACATGTATGTGAATAGTGGCCCCGATGCTATCGAACCTAATCCTGCCTGACTAGGACAAGGGCATTTAATGCACCATGAGTTGATAGCAATCCTTTGGCAAAAGGCGTCTCTCCTTCTGTGCCGTCGACATGGACGAGCCTATCTCCTTGACAGATCCATGAGATGGGTGTCAATAAAGATAATCTGCATGCGACATGCTGACACGCGTCCTGATGATCCTCCCCAAGTCGCTCTCCCCGCTCGACACTTAATCTTGAGAAGCCATCAGCTGGCCGATGAGGTGGAGCGGTTGAGAAGCGAGAAGGGGGAAGTTTGCCGACAAGGAGCATGTCGGGTCTTGGCTTACCGGTGTGAAGCTTCCCGGTAACTGAAGTCTTGATCTTCAGTACTAACTTAATACTTCTCTGTCACCTGCCTGGAAGTCTTCTTCACAGTCTTGGTGTCCAAGTGTTACTTGGGTTGAGTTGTCCTCCGGCAAGCCCTTGCCGTCTGGAGGGGTGCAACTGCCTGTGCACAAGTCTAGGGTACTAAAGGACCCCTAATTTACTGCACCGACAATTGCCAAAAGCAGCCAGCTTCCTAATGAAGAAGTCATGGGTGTTGAACCTTATGCCGCTAAGGACATAGTAGACCAATGTCTTCATGGTGCCTTCGAGCTTGGTTGAAGATGAATGCCCTTTGATTGGCCACAGAGTATGCCTAAGTATGTGGTATATGTTGCGAGGCAAATACTCAAGGTCCTTGACCAGAAAATGTGTTGGGCAATCAGCTTCAGCAGACATTGGCTTCATCATCGTGAGCATTTCTGTCATATTTGGCTCAGGCTTCAAGAAGATGCTCTCAACCTATTTTTCATAGACTTCACAACCTGGTTCATAGAAGTCACCAGGAGTGGGCAGGTTTGTGAGCTTGAGAAGATCTTGAGCTTTAGCTTCATGATGGGTGTCACCTGTCATCTACTCAAGGACCCAAGTTTTAGGATCCCTGTTGTAGCCTAAGATGTGTAGAGTTGCATAAAATTTGGAGAATTAAATCCTCATTCCAATGTTCCTTATCCACAGCGAAGGGCAACAATCCAACATCCTTGAAGCAGTCTAGAGCTTGTTCTAGGCACGGCAGACCAGTCATGGCTTCAATACTGAGCCATTTGTGAGGATGGATCCTATATTTATTATAGAGCACACACATGTCGTAGCTTCACTGTAGGTGGCTCTAGAACCTGTCAGAAGTTATACAAGGCTTTTTGTAGGGGTTCTTGGCGCGATCAAAGAAGGTGTTGTGCTCTTTGAAGCTTAAGACGGTGAATGTGTAGTCTGTGGAAGCATCACTTCAAAGCCTTGGCAGCCTAGGCACTAGCTTCTGAATCTGAGGCCAATTGTTGACGTTGAACTCATACTAGGGTATAGGCACTTTGGGAGGAGTGAGAGTTGGCCATTGGACTCGAACTAGTTGAACTTCAGGCTCAGATTTGTCTTCAGCCAAGACCATGCCATCATTGACTTCAGGCTGAACAATGTCTTTAGCCACATTAGCTTCACTTGCTTTAGCTTCATTGGTGTCAGCCGCTGTAGTTTCTGTTGCTATGGCTGTCGGGGGATTGAATCTCATCTACGGAAAATCCTCCAAAACCCTGGTTTGAACTCTGGGGACTTGGCTCATGATTATGAGCCTATGAGCTAGGTGTGAGGCACGACAGAGACACAGTGAGCTACCCAGGTTTGGGCCACCGTGCGGTGTAAAACCCTACTCCTGCTTCATGGAATTGCTTGTGGACAGTGCTCTTTGAGCTACAAGATGAGCGGGAACTCTTTCGGGCTAGCATTGGCCAGATTGCCTCATCCCTCTCTATGGTGGCTGCACTGACCCTTTTATAGGTGCCTCGGACCTCTTCCCTGAGAATATGAGCGGGAAAGGGCAACCATAGGGCGAAAAATTGAAAGGGGCCAGGCGCTGGTGCTTATCCTCACAAAAGGCGGTCTCCGCCTGCTAAAGTGTTATCCGTGACGCGCAGGGGGCTCCACAATGACCTCCGTCCTGCCGCGTGATGTCACTTGAAACTGCATCGGTATTTCCCCAAAGAGGAAGGGATGATGCAGTACAGCTATGGTAGGTATTTCCCTCAGTTATGAAACCAAGGTATCAATCCAGTAGGAGTACCAAGCAACACTATGTAAACGGCACCTGCACACAAAGAACAAATACTTGCAACCCAACACGTAAGAGGGGTTGTCAATTCCTCCTAGGTAACGGCACCAAAAATTGGCAAGTTGACGGGAAAATATTTGTGATAGCTTGGATAAATAGCTCTCGATAAAACAAAAAATAAAATAAGTAATAAAAAAGTGCAGCAAGGTTTTTTTGGGTTTTTGGAATAATAGATCTGAAAATAAAAGCGAATAAAAATAGATCTCAAAGCAAAAATGATAAAGGATAGACCTGGGGGCCGTAGATTTCACTAGTGGCTTCTCTCAAGAAAATAGCACACGGTGGGTAAACAAATTACTGTTGGGCAATTGATAGAAGATCGAATAATTATGATGATATCCAAGGCAGTGATCAATATATAGGCATCACGTCCAAGATTAGTAGACCGACTCCTGCTTGCATCTACTACTATTACTCCACACATCGACCGCTATCCAGCATGCATCTAGTGTATTAAGTTCATGGAAAAACGGAGTAATGCAATAAGAACGATGACATGATGTAGACGAGATCTATTCATGTAGGAATAGCCCCCATCTTGTTATCCTTAATAGGAAAGATACATTTGTGTCTTGCCGCCCCTTCTGTCGCTAGGAAAGAACACTGCAAGATCGAACCCATCACAAAGCACCTCTTCCCATGGCAAGAAAAATCAATCTAGTTGGCCTAACTAAACCAAAGATTTGAAGAAGAAATACGAGGCTATAAATAACCATGCATATAAGAAATCAAAAGAAGACTCAAATAATATTCATGGATATAGATCTGATCATAAACTCAAAGTTCATCGGATCCCAACAAACACACCGCAAAAAAGAGTTACATCAAATAGATCTTCAAGAGACCATTGTATTGAGAATCAAAAGAGAGAAGAAGCCATCTAGCTACTGCCTACGGACCCGTAGGTCTATGATGAACTACTCACACATCTTCGGAGAGGCACCAATGAGGATGATGAACCCCTCCGTGATGGTGTCTAGATTGGATCTCGTGGTTCTAGAACATGCGGCGGCTGGAATTGTGTTTCGTCGACTCCCCTAGGGTTTCTGGAATATTTGGGAAATTATAGGGCGAAGAGGCGGTGCGGGGGTCACCGAGGGGGGCACAACCCCCCTGGGCACGCCTGGGTCTCCTGGCGCGCCCTGGTGGGTTGTGCCCACCTTGGGCCTCCCCTCTGGTACTTCTTTGGCCCACTGGGTGTCTTTTGGTCCAAAAAAATTCTCCAAAAATTTCGCTGTGTTTGGACTTCGTTTGGTACTAATATTCTGCGTAGTAAAAAAACAAGCAAAAAACAGCAACATGCACTGGGCACTATGTCATTAGGTTAGTCCCAAAAAATGATATAAATTTGCTATAAAATGATTGTAAAACATCCAAGAATGATAATATAACATCATGGAACAAGCAAAAATTATAGATACGTTGGAGACGTATCAACATTCCCAAGCTTAATTCCTACTCGTCCTCGAGTAGGTAAATGATAAAAACAGAATTTTTGATGTGGAATGCTGCCTAACATGTTCATCACATATTCTTTTCTTTTGTAGCATGGACATTTGGACTTTTATATGGTTCAAAGCAATAGTCTAGTTTTGACATGAAGATTTCAATACTCAAGCATATCAACAAGCAACCATGTCTTTCAAAATATCAACACTAAAGAAAGCTATCCCTAGCCCATCATGCTCAATCATTGATCCATTCATGAAACACACTCGCATATTAGCTACATCCAATGCTCAAGTATGATCATAGTGCTCCCTAGTTGGTTCTTTATAAGAGAAGATGGAGACTCAAATAAAATAAGAATTGCATAAAGTAAATAGATAGGCCCTTCGCAGAGGGAAGTAGGGATTTGTAGAGGTGCCAGAGCTCAAGGCTTAAATTGAGAGATAATTTTTTTTGAGAGGCATACTTTTCCTGTCAACGAAAATGACCGAGTAATTCCCAACACTTTCCATGCTAGATATATCATAGGCGGTTCCCAAGCAGAAAATAAAGTTTATTCCTTTTTCCACCATACTTTCACATTCCACGGCTAGCCGTATCCACGGGTACCGTCCATACCAACACTGTCCAAGGAATCTATTATTTGACAACATAAAGTAAGTTTCTTTTTCATTTCGGGACTGGGCATCCCTATTACCGCTGTACTCTCGTGCAATGACAAGTGAATAAACACTCGTCTTGAGAATAACACATCTAGCATGGAAAATGTTGGCCACCCCCTGTCGCTTCATGAGCGGTACGAGCACACAAAAAGGAAATTCATTTTGAAAATTTAGAGATGGCACATACAAATTTTCTTGGAATGGCACGGAAATACCGCATATAGGTAGGTATGGTGGACTCATATGGAAAAACTGGGTTTAAGGATTTTGGATGCACAAGTAAGTATTTCTACTTAGTACAAGTGGAGGCTAGCAAAAAGATTGAGAAGCAACCAAACAAGAAACACAAATTCACATAAGCGAGCATTAAGCATAACTAACACCGAATAATGCACCACAAGTAGGATGTAATTTCATTGCATAACTATTGACTTTCGTGCTTGCATAGGGAATCACAAACCTTAACACCAATATTCTTACTAAAGCATAATTACTCACCAACATGACTCACATATCACTATCATCATATCTCAAAACTATTACAAAGAATCAAGTTTATTTTGTCCAATGATCTTCATGAAAGTTTTTATTATATCCCTCTTGAATATCTATCACTTTGGGACTAGTTTCATATATTGCAATTGCTTTTAACAAGTCAAACAAATTTAAGTGAAGAACATGAGCATAAAAATTTTCGTCTCCCAAAATAATATAAGTAAAGCATGAGATAATTTCTTCAAAAATATTAAAGCACACCGTGCTCAAAAAGATATAAGTGAAGCACTAGAGCAATTCCATAGCTCTAAAAATTTAAGTGAAGCATAAAGAGCAATTCTAACAAATCATAGCAAAATTTTGGCTCTCTCAAATAGGTGTGCCCAGCAAGGATACCTGTGACAAACTAAAAAGCAAAACAAGCAAAGAATCATATAATACAAGACGCTCCAAGCAAAACTCATGATATGTGACGAATAAAAATATAGCTCCAACTAAAATACCGATGGTCGTTAGAAGAAAGAGGGGATGCCTTTCGGGGCATCCCCAAGCTTAGTTGCTTGGTTATCCTTGAATATTAACTTGGGGTGCCATGGGGAATCCCCAAGCTTAGGCTCTTTTCACTCCTTATTCCTTCATCCATCGCGATCTCACCCAAAACTTGAAAACTTCAATCACACAAAACTTAACAAAACCTTCGTGAGATCCGTTAGTGTAAGAAAACCAATCTTTACTTTAAGTAATGTTGCAAACCCATTCAAATTTTATTTTTGCATTATATCTACTGTATTCTAACTTTTCCATGGCTTATACCCCCCGATACAATCCATAGATTCATCAAAATAAGCACACAATGCAAAGAAAACAGAATCTGTAAAAAAACAGAACAGTCTGTAAAGATGCAAATTGTTCCCACACTTATGTAAGTAAAAAAATAATGAAAAATTTGGAATACAGAGTGAATTTGTGGATCAATCTTTTGTAAAAAATTCAGAATTTTTCGTCACTTATGTGAATTTAAACAATTCTGTTACTGGACGAAAAAGTTTCTGTTTTTCAACAGGATCAAATCAACTATCACCAAAGCTATCCCAAAGGCTTCACTTGGCACAAATACTAACTAAAACATAAAAAAAAACAATCATAACAGATGCATAATTGTTTGAACACTTAAGAACAGAAAGAAAAAGGCAAAAATAAATTTTATTCATTGGGTTGCCTCCCAACAAGCGCTATCGTTTTATGCCCCTAGCTAGGCATAATGCATAGATTCAAGTTTTGTCATCTTTCTTATTATTTTCCATAGATGTGTTCTTGTAAGGAGGTTTTGCAAAAATAACTTGAAACACATTATCCATAGAAATTTTAGCATTATCAAGTTGCCCATCTACGTATCCCCTTTGATTTCCGGCAACAATCCAAGAATATTGTTGATTAACATTATTGAAAACTTGTTGGATTATATCTAAAACGGGGATTTCCTTTTTAAGATTCTCATATTTTTTTTGATTATTTCCAAGCAAATGTCTCAACATATAATCACTATTATAAAGGATCTCACTTATCACCAGTTTTTCACGGTTCATACCATAAAAATAAGAAAATTTCCTAGCTTCCCGTACTATGTAGTCAAATTCATTCATAAGAATAAGGGTAGCTAACTTTTTATCTTTAGGATCCTTCATGATGGGTAGCTCATAAAACAATCTTTGCAAGGTAGGGTGGGTACGGATAAATCTATCTTCAAGTTTCAGAACTAGTGCTGAAATAGCTTCCGCATAAGATTTAAGTCTTTTAAGTATAGGAACATCATCAAGAGTCAAATTTCCAACACAATTGAAAAATTCTTGGATATGTTCTTTTCCCATAACATTACATTGCCCCAAAACAAAAAAATTCGCATCCAGATTGCCAGATCATCCAATTTTAGGAGTTAGGCCATCATCTGTTTCTGCCATACCAAAGTCACTCATGATGACAAGTTCAAGCAAATAAGAGACCTGACGAGAAAACGGCAAACAAAAAAGAGGGCAAATAAAACCGCAAATTTTTGTGAAGTGGGGCAGATGAAAACAAGAGGCAAATGGCAAATACTGTAAATTGCAAGGAGATGAGATTTGTGATTAGGAGCCTGATAGATGTTGATGATGTCTCCCCGGCAATGACGCCAGAAATTCCTTTTGAGGTCGCTTGAAACTGCGTCGGTATTTCCTCAAAGAGGAAGGGATGATGCAGTATAGCTATGGTAGGTATTTCCCTCAGTTATGAAACCAAGGTATCAATCTAGTAGGAGAACCAAGCAACACTATGGAAACGGTACCTGCACACAAAGAACAAATACTTGCAACCCAATGCGTAAGAGGGGTTGTCAATCCCTCCTAGGTAACGGCGCCAGAAATTGGCAAGTTGACGGGAAAATATTTGTGATAGCTTGGATAAATAGCTCTCGATAAAACGCAAAATAAAATAAGTAATAAAAAATTGCAGCAAGGTATTCTTGGGTTTTTGGAACAATAGATCTGAAAATAAAAGCGAATAAAAATATATCTCAGAGCAAAAATGATAAAGGATAGACCCGGGGGCCGTAGATTTCACTAGTGGCTTCTCTCAAGAAAATAGCACACGGTGGGTAAACAAATTACTATTGGGCAATTGATAGAAGATCGAATAATTATGACGATATCCAAGGCAATGATCAATATATAGGCATCACGTCCAAGATTAGTAGACTGACTCTTGCCTGCATCTACTACTATTACTCCACACATCGACCGCTATCCAGCATGCATCTAGTGTATTAAGTTCATGGAAAAACGGAGTAATGCAATAAGAATGATGACATGATGTAGACGAGATCTATTCATGTAGGAATAGCCCCCATCTTGTTATCCTTAATAGCAACGATACATGCGTGTCTTGCTGCCCCTTCTGTAACTGGGAAAAAACACCGCAAGATCGAACCCATCACAAAGCACCTCTTCCCATGGCAAGAAAAATTGATCTAGTTGGCCTAACTAAACCAAAGATTCGAAGAAGAAATACGAGGCTATAAATAATCATGCATATAAGAGATCCAAAGAAGACTCAAATAATATTCATGGATATAGATCTATTCATAAACTCAAAGTTCACCGGATCCCAACAAACACACTGCAAAAAAGAGTTACATCAAATAGATCTCCAAGAGACCATTGTCTTGAGAATCAAAAGAGAGAAGAAGCCATCTAGCTACTTCCTACGGACTTGTAGGTCTATCATGAACTACTCACGCATCATCGGAGTGGCACCAATGAGGATGATGAACCCCTCCGTGATGGTGTCTAGATTGGATCTCGTGGTTCTGGAACTTGCGGTGGCTGGAATTGTGTTTCGTCGACTCCCCTAGGGTTCGGGAATATTTGGGAATTTATAGGGCAAAGAGGCAGTGTGGGGGGTCACCGAGGGGGCACAACCCCCCTGGGTGTGCCTGTGCCTCCTGGCATGCCCTGGTGGGTTGTGCCCACCTCGGGCCTCCCCTCTGGTACTTCTTTGGCCCATTGGGTGTCTTCTGGTCCAAAAAAATTCTCCAAAAAGTTTCGCTGCGTTTGGACTCTGTTTGGTACTGATATTCTGCGAAGTAAAAAAACAAGCAAAAAACAGCAACTGGCACTGGGCACTATGTCAATAGGTTAGTCCCAAAAAATGATATAAAATTGCTATAAAGTGATTGTAAAACATCCAAGAATGATAATATAACAGCATGGAACAAGCAAAAATTATAGATACGTTGGAGACGTATCACCGCGTCATTGTCCTGGTCTTCTTTCACCAAAGCGGAAAGCGTTGGGACTTTCTTTGGGGGTAGGCAGGCACAGCTGCTCCCTTATCACCAAAGGGAAACTGCCCCGGCCGCACAGGCTGGCGCCTACCATGGCGACGTCACCCATGTGAGGGGCACGCAACCTGATGACCCACGAGTATAGGGGGTCAACCGTAGTCCTTTTGATAAGTAAGAGTGTCAAACCCAACGAGGAGCAGAAGGAAATGACAAGCGGTTTTCAGCAAGGTATTTTCTGCAAGCACTGAAATTATCGGCAACAGATATTTTGGTAGTAAGATAATTCGTAATGGGTAACAAGTAACAAGTGTAACAAAGGTGCAGCAAGGTGGCCCAATCCTGTTTATAGCACAGGATAAGCCTGCACGAACTCTTATATAAAGCAAAGCGCTCCCGAGGACACATGGGAGTTATTGTCAAGCTAGTTTTCATCATGCTCATATGATTCGCGTTCCTTACTTTTATAATTTGATATGTGGGTGGACCGGTGCTTGGGTGCTGTCCTTACTTGGACAAGCCTCCCACTTATGATTAACCCCTCACGCAAGCATCCACAACTACGAAAGAAGAATTAAGATAAATCTAACCATAGCATGAAACATGTGGATCCAAATCAGGCCCTTACGAAGCAACACATAAACTAGGGTCTAAGCTTCTGTCACTCTGATTGCTTGTTTCTGCGTTCGTATTTCCCCAAAGAGGAGAGGATGATGCAGCACAGCAACAGTAAGTATTTCCCTCAGTTATGAAACCAAGGTTATCAATCCAGTAGGAGAACCAAGCAACACTATGTAAATGGTACCTGCACACAAAGAACAAATAATTGCAACCCAACGCATAAGAGGGGTTGTCAATCCCTCCACGGTAAAAAGATAGAGAAAATCGTATGAGATTGGATAAATAGATCAAGCAAAAACATGAAATAAAATAAGTAAAGAAAAAGTGCAGGAAGGTATTTTTGGGTTTTTGGAATAATAGATCTGAAAACAATATGATAAAAGATAGACCCGAGGGCCGTAGATTTCACTTGTGGCTTCTCTCGAGAGAATAGCATTAGGTGGGTAAACAAATTATTGTTGGGCAATTGATACAAGAGCAAATAATTATGATGATATCCAAGGCAATGATCATGTATATAGGCATCACGTCCAAGATTAGTAGACCGACTCTTGCCTGCATCTACTACTATTACTCCACACATCCACTACTATCCAGCATGCATCTAGTGTATTAATTTCATGGAGAAACGGAGTAATGCAATAAGAACGATGACATGATGTAGACAAGATCTATTCATGTAGGAATAGACCCCATCTTTTTATCCTTAATAGCAAAGATACATGCGTGCCTCGCTACCCCTTCTGTCACTCGGTGAGGACACTGAAAGATTGAACCCATCACAAAGCACCTCTTCCCATTCCAAGAAAAATCAATCTAGTTGGCCAAACCAAACCAAAGTTTCAGAGAAGAAATACGAGGCTATAACAATCATGCATATAAGAGATCAAAGAAAACTCAAATAATATTCTTAGATAGATCTGATCATAAACTCGCACTTCATCGGATCCCAACAAACACACCGCAAAAAGTCATTACATCAAATAGACCTCCAAGAACAATGAGGAGAACATTGTATTGAGAATAAAAAAGAGAGAAGAAGCCATCTAGCTACTGCCTACGGACCCATAGGTCTATGGTGAACTACTCATGCATCATCGGAGGAGCAACAATGAGGATGATGAACCCCTTCGTGATCGTGTTCCCCTCCGGCAAGGTGCCGGAATAGGGCTCTAGATTGGATCTCGTGGTTCTGGAACTTGCGGCGGCTGGAATTGTGTTTCGACGACTCCCCTAGGGTTTATGGAATATCTGAGTATATATAGAGCTGAGAGGTGGTGGAGGAGACCTCCATGGGCCCCACCACCCATCAGGGCGCGCCAGGAGCCTCTAGCGTGCCCAGGTTGGTGGTGGGCCCCACGGGCCTCCCCTCATGCACTTCCTTGGCTCCCAAGTTGTCTTTTGGGCTGAAAAAAATCCCCAAAAAGTTTCGCTGCGTTTGGACTCCGTTTGATATGGATATTCCGCGAAGTAAAAAAACAGGCGAAAAACAGCAACTGGCACTGGGCACTATGTCAATAGGTTAGTCCCAAAAAATGATATAAAGTTGCTATAAAATGAATATAAAACATCCAAGAATGATAATATAACAGCATGGAACAATAAAAAATTATAGATACGTTGGAGATGTATCACACTCTAGCAACCCATCATCTACTTATTACTTCCCAATGCCTTCCCCTAGGCCCAAATCATGGTGAAGTGTCATGTAGTCTACGTTCACATAACACCACTAGAGGAAAGACAACATACCACTACTAGGGAAAACCCTAGTAGTAGCGCTTGAAATACATATAGCAGTAGCGCTGGGTCCAACACTACTGCTAACGCGCTACAACTAAGTTGTAGCAGTAGCGCTGGTCAGGGCAGCGCTACTGATAACTATCTGTAGCGCCTGAATAAAGAAAGCGCTGCTGATAATCCAGCGCTCCTGCTAGAAGCTTTCCAGCGCTACTGCTAGTATTCCTGCTTTCACAGATTTATACCCCCTCTATGTATTTGTGATGTATTTGTACAGGCTTTATACAGTAGTTTCATCAGATCATACTAAACATACACTATTCTCATCATATCATACACATACAATAGTCTCATCATACCATCATCATCATCATCATTCAACACAAATATCATCACATCTCGAAAATAGCAATACACAAGTCATGTCATGTCTCGAATAAGTGCAACTGCATGGTCATGGCACACACACACAAGTTTCATCATCTCTATCTAAACCATGATGTAGAAGAGAAGAGCGATCAGCATGAGCAAGACCGTGACTATGTAGTACTTGAGGCACCGGCGGTTCCGCCCTCGCTCTTGCCGGAGCGTCCACCTCAAGTAACTACTTCCGCTTCGGCTCTGCTGTCGAACCCTCTGTGGCTAGCACCCGAGTACTTGTCCACCTGGGCCTGAGCGTCTGGCAAGTGGTCGTAGACTCCTGGAACCCTCCCAACGAACACGGTGTAGCAATCCTTCGCCATCTCTGATCTATGTACCTGCATCGTCAGTTGATGAATTGAACGATAATATGCAACATAATGTACTTAAGAAAACAAAGAGGCATAATTAGCAAAATACAAGCAACATATAGTAAACATAAATGACGAAGTTCCTCATACCCAAACTAATTAACTAGAGCGATCTACGCTAGTTCAAGACCACGCGGTTTAATTACATCACATAGTTTCGCCGTGCATAAATTCAAAGTTTTGCGGTAGAAAGACAGTAGTGACACATTGTCATCGACAATCAGTCCTCCATGTCGGCGGTCCAATCTTCATAGTCAGGGAGGAAGCACTCGAGCTTCTTGAAAGGCTTCAGGTCCAGACGCTGAGCGAGTAGCAGTGCTCGGACATCATCCCGCATGATTGGCCCATGGTAGAACATCCCTGTTGGTTCGAGGACCTGCTTCATGTTCACTTGGGCAAGTTCACACTGTACGCGATAAAACTCAGCTCAGATTCGATGATCCGGTGTCTTTCCTATGCTTGTGGCCCAGTTGACAATCTCTGCATCGTTGGTAGTAGCTGACATGCGAAGGCGTTGATTATCCCTTCTGTACTCGAGAAGGTGATGCATGAGGTAGAATCCATCAGCCTTACAGGTGTGCGGTTGCTGGATGCAGCAGAAGTCGGTATTATGGCGGAAAACCAGCCCGTTCTTCCTGTGCCTTTTCACCATGATATATCCACCAGACAGGCTGAAGGTTAACAGGGCACTATCGAGAACACTATTTATGTGCGTGTAATCCTTTTTCTTGATGTTCTTTGATGAGTCCAAGTACATAGCACGGGAGTATTCTGGGTACAGAACGATGAGGACGGCGCCCCCCCCCCCATTGCGCAAATTAAGTACACCTCAAATTAGCCTCCATGCTTGCAAAGGAATGATTAACAGTTACGAAAGGATATACGCGGATGACTTACGTGGGATGATAAGGCAGGAGAATCACTTCCTTGTCCTTATTAGCGATCATGAAGTCGCCGATATACTTGGTCGCATAGTCATGGTGCTCTTTGCAGACTGCCAAGAAGCTCTCGTGCATATAGTACGGGTCTGCAATGCAGATATATTTTATGTTCTCGATCCTGATGAAGTAGTTGAGATACAGCGCATACATGCGGATGAACTTGAAATCCAGCTTGGTCATGTGGAACATGTCGTAGATGTAGTCAAATCGCAGGATGAACTGATTCACGGGCCAGGTCTCGACGTACAACTTCCCACCCGGCACCTGAGCTGCATAAAGTGGGTATCCTGGTTTTTCTGCGATGAGAAGGCTTTTCTCTCTGGCCAGCACATCTTCATGGATTCTCCTTAGATCATTGTTCAGTATGTGCTCTAGTGCTTTCGCAGGTAGGATCGGGTCGCCGGCGACATGGAAATGCTTCTTACCTTCGACAGGTATTCTGTCTACCACCCGGGGCTTCAGAGGCGGCTGGCTGCTTGAAGCAGCTCTGGCGCCTTTAGGGCCTTTCCTGTCCGGTCTCCTCCTTTGCTTCTTGGCGGGTGGCGGTAGTGAGCCCACCATACCTTCCCTAACCACCACCCCCAGTGTCGTCGGGCTAATCAGTGGATGGCCCTCAGGTTGTTGCTGGGTAGCGGCGGCATCTGGAGGCGTCTCCTGCGAGGATCGCTTGAAGAGAGACTTTTTGCATTCCGCCTTAGGACGTTCCGGCTCCAGCAAATCAGGCAGCATCAAGTCATCATCTCCACGCTCATAGCCTGAGTCTTCGTCGTCCTGAGCCATCAATCCTCCATCATCATAGGCGGTATTGAAATACTTGTCTGGGTCATCATCATCCTCCTCCATGTCATCATCAGCATTTGCTTTTTCGACAACGGGGGTGATGTCATCTGGCACTAATGGAGGCTCTCCCTCGCGTTGTCCGCTATCACCCGCCACGACAGGTGCAGGTAATTTGGTAGGTGGGGTGGTGTTCATACCTTCTTGAGAAGCTGTCGTTGGTGTGATACTGGGCGCCTCGAGACGAAGAAGAGTCTTCGGCCAAGGCAAGAACCAGCTCTTGCATGCGCCAATCCGCTTAGGGGTCTCCTCGTCATCGACTGGTACCGGAGGAGGCAAATCCTCGAAGCCCGCTAAGACACTGGCCACGTTAACCTTGAAGACGCCATCGGGCATCTCTCGGTTGTGGAACATGCGGTCCTTCGGCTTCACGATCGTTGCCTTTCCCATGGCCACCTTCTGGCCCTTGATGTCATAGAGTAGGGTGCATGGGGTATTGTTAGCCTACGAAGAAGACATGTTTGCGACGTCAAACATCCGAAAGGCAACTGAAACGGAAGACTATAGACATGCTGGTGAAAAGGGTATGACGCATAATTACCGTGAGGGCGTCGAGCTCAGCCAGCGACGAAGGCCCGCCGAGCATGCCAGAGACGGAGGTCGGGCTGCTATGAACAGGAGCGGGACCTTTTGCGGTTGCTTGAGTAGGTGCTGGTGCTGTGATGTTCAGTGAATTGCTCCCGACAAAGCTGGGAAGGGGAAAGTCCTTCGACCCTTTATTTGGATTGCTCTTCGACCAATCGAAAATTGCCGGAATCAAGCTGGCCACCGCGTCACTGACCGCTGCATTGACTACCCCGAGCAACTCTTCTTTGGTCTCAGCTTTGGTCTTATTGACCGCAATCGCGACCTTCTCGTCGATGGTCTGCTGAGTGACGACCAACCGTCTCTTCCTTCTTTCCTCTGGATCCTCGCGGTAGCACGTCTTCCACGAGGCGCCATCTCTGACACCATGCACACGTCCATAGGACGGCGGTTTGTCCTCCGGGACCTCTTTCAGTATGTTCAGGGCCCGGTTGAATGGGGTGTCCCACTTGGGCCTCGCCGATGACTGTGATGACTTGTCGCTTTCGGATTCCTTTTGGTGCTGCTCTTTTTGCAAAAGGAACGTGGATGGTTTACTAATGTGACAAAACTTGTAGTCAAATTGATTGGAAGCTAATATGATAATGTGGTAATATAACAATTACCAGAATTCTCATGAACTACCTCGTGTTCGGGTCCGTGTAAAAGATCTTTTTGACGCGGTCCCACTTGTATCGGGCCCTGATCCAGTCACGCTCCAACGGGTCGGTGAACTCCGCCAAGGGGTCTGGGATTCCGTGACTTTCATGTTCGGCGTCCTCCTTGGCCCATACGTGCCTCTTCCCCTTGTAACCACGGCTTTCGAGGCGGTGGGGAGGCGTGTTCCTGGCCTGGAGCGCCTTCATTTTCTCTGACCTTGCCTTGACTTCTTCTTTAGCGCAAGTCTCCTTGAATTTTTCAAAGTCCTCTTCCGTTATTGACGGATTATCAGCATGAATCTTGGATCACCGTTCATTCTTCGCAATCGCTTTTTTCACCCGAACTTTCTAGGCGAACAAGTCGTTGGTGAACGTCACCATCGCCTTGTCGTTTATCTTTGTGATGGCGTCGTCGTCCCACGGATCTTTAAATTTGCTTTCATCTCGGCCGGGGAACAGGAACCTATTGTGTAACTTCTTTAGGAGCATGTTCTTCATATGTGGTATCTTCTTCAACTTCTCGTCGTTAATGTTGGCGGTTTCCCTGAGGATGCATCCTAGTTGATTGCCCCAGCACGAGCGTTCTTCCTCTGGTGCCATTGGCTCTAACTTCTTGGGGTGCATCTCCGTGACCACAATTTGTTCGATGTCGAGCTCGTTTGGTCTTCGTGACCTCTTCTGTTTCGGTGCTTTACCAGCTATGACAACATCGTTGCCGGTCTCGGGGGTGGTGTCAGTGCCGGTGCCAGTGCTAGTGCCGGTGTCGGGGTTGGTACCACTGCCGCCACCATGCACCCCCGTCTGGTGTTTGTCCAGGTATTCAAAATAGTGATTTGCTGCCTCGATGGGGTCTTCTTCGAGGCAAGCAGAACCCCCGGCTTCGGCGTGGGTAGACATGTTTCCTATTCAACAATTGTAAATAAAAGATATAATGAAGAGAAAAAAGGGGCCTATATTTGGTCAGAATGTTGATTCATTCCCCTTCCGGCAAATCCCGGGCACTCCATATGTCCTAGTTTCTAGCACAAGTCATGCCAAAAATCACGGAAATTTTTGGCATGACCTTTGCTAAAAAGTGGACATATGGAGCGCCTGAAATTTGCCGGAACGGAAATGAATCAACATTCCGGCAAAACATAGGCCACTCGGATATTCTTTGACATTCAACCAACATTGCGAAATCATATAACATCAATGACATATATCATTTGCAAAATATATCATTCAAGCAAGTACATAGAGTGAAATGACCTCACTAAACATTGCAAATTAGTGGTCTTTTCAAAAACTAAAAACCTTTGCAAAATGACCTCACTAAACATTTGCTACTGTTTTTTATTTATAGCTATTATATATACCTACAAAAATTCCTAAATGCTCTCTCTCTGCTACTGCCCTAACCAACTAAATTGATATTATATACCCTAAACTAAATTGCCCTAAACAAATTTGCTAAATTTCCTAAACTAATTTTCTACTGTTTTTTTCCTAAATGATCTCTCTCTCTCTCTCTGTTTGCTACTGTTTGCTAATTTGCTACTAAACTAATTTACTAATTTGCTACAAAAATTTGCTACTAGTTTGCCCTAAACTAATTTACTAATTTGCTACTGTTTTTTTATTTATAGGTATTTTATATACCCTAATTAGCTATTGCATTAGCTACTGCCCTAAACAAATTTGCCCTAGCTAAATTTTCTAATTTGCTAAAAAAATTGGCCCTAGCTATATTTGCTACTGCCCTAATTAGCTACTGTTTTTTATAGCTAATTTATATACCTACAAAAACTAAATTGCCCTAAGGTTCATATACTTCATCTAAATTGCCCTAGGGCCATGGTCAATTTTTTTTGCCTAGGGTTCATCTAGAGAGAGAGAGAGAGAGGAGGGCAGGGGAGAGGAGAGGGAGAGGCTTATGGAGCGGCGGCGAGGTCAAGGGCGGGGGAGATGGCGGCGGCGGTGAGGTCAAGAGCAGGGGAGAGAGCGGCGGCAGCGACGAGGTCGAGGGCAGGGGAGAGGGGGCCCGCGCGGCGACAGTGAGGTCGAGGGAGGGCTCCGGCAACGAGGTCGACGGTGGTCAACGGCGGGCAGGGTCAACGGCGGTGAGGACGGGCAGGGCGACGGTGGCGACAGAGAGTGGGGAGAGAGGTGGGAGAGAGAGGAGGGAAAAGGACTTGGCAAAAATTTGAGCGCCCGCTCGGGGGTTAACTAAAACTAGCAGTAGCGCTGGACTAGGACCCAGCGCTATAGCTAAGTTAGCTATAGCGCTGGGTCCTATCCAGCGCTACTGATAACTGTTCCAATTTTTTTTTAATTCTGAAATACATATAGCAGTAGCGTTTGTCTACGGACCAGCGCTATAGCTAAGTTAACTATAGCGCTTGGTCGTAAACCAGCGCTACTGCTATTATTTTTTTCTTTTTATTATTTTCCTTTTCTAGTTTTTAGTTTTCTTTTCTTTTATTATTTTCCTTTCCTTTTCTGTTTACTTTTCTTTTTCTTTTGTATTGCTTTCTCCCTTTTGTTTTTGTTTTTTTGTTTTCCTCGCACGTAGTCGACGAGAACGTCTCCCTCCCACACTGCGCGAATATCACCGGAACCATGCATGTGGTGGTAATTGAAGGGGATATGATGTATGCATCATTTGACCGATAACGGTTACTTAAGTGCGTACACAAAATAGATACATATATATAAATGTTGGTTTCGCTCAGCTGCGTCAACGACGTTCCACATTGAGCTTCTTCCCTTTCTTGTTCGTTGCCGAATAATTGAGCCCCTCCTTGTGACTTTTCCGGAACCATGGAGTACGATCTTTCTTAGGTAATGTAGTATTGATTCTTCTTTTCACGTATGCTTCATCGTCATCATCATCCTCCCTCATCGGGTTGCTGTATTGGTCATAGTCTTCCTCGTTGGCGACTCCATCCATTCCGACGATGCTCCTTTTACCTCTCCTCACGACAACACGACTGGGATTGGCCGGGTCGGTTATGAAGAAGCATTGTGTCACGTGCTTAGCGTGTACCCATGGCTCATTTTTGGCGATGATGTTAACGTTCATGGGAGTGCTCTTCGCGTCGGGTATAGACATGGTAGTGAAATACTTGTTTTCTCTTACGACGTCCTTAGCCCATCTGACATGGAACATCGTCGCATCGTGCATTCTAGCATAGTCAAGCTCCCAGATCTCTTCGACCCTTCCGTAGAATCTTTCAGTTGTGCCGTTGGCGTCGGTCACGCATTCAATCGTCACCCCGGAATTCTGGTATTCACTGTCCATGTCTTTGGCCTCCGTGTAGAACATGTACCCGTTGATATCGTATGACTGATAGGTCGCTAGTTTGGGCGCAGGGCCATGTCCTATGGCATGTATGAGCAATCCGTCCCAACTGCCCTCTTCCGGGGGATTTTCAAGAACTTGCTCTTTGAACAAACGCAAGAAAGTGGCGTTGTGCTCTACAGTAACTTCGTCGTCCGTCTTGAGCATCCCCTTATCACGGTACTTCTTTGCGATGCTTTCTTTGTGCCATGCCACATAATCATCTACCACATCTAGGTGTTGTAGCACTACTAAGTTAGCCCTGTCAAAGTCGTTCCATCGATCCGAGTAGTCCATGTGTAATTCCCTCCGGCCGTTGTTGTGACCTTCTCCTTCGAGCCTCCCATCGTGCTTCCTGATGGGCAAACCAACAACAGGGTCTCCGACGCCTAGATAATTCTTGCAAAAGGAGATGCACTCATGCGTCAGATACCGCTGGACGATGCTCCCATCGGGAAGGGACATGTTACGAACGAATCCTTTGATGACCCCATTCATCCTCTCGAACGACATCATGCTGTGAACGAATGTCGGCCCGAGGTCGATGATGTCGTCCACGATGTGGACATACAGATGCACCATGACGTCAAAGAACGCGGGCGGGAAGTACATCTCAAGCTCACATAGCATGACAACGATCTCTTCCTGTAGCCTTCGGAGCTGGTTCACACTTATGGACTTTCGAGAGATAACGTCGAAGAAGTTGTAGAGACCAGTAAGCGTGTCACGGACATGCTTCTCCATTATCCCTCTAATGGCAACCGGGACTATCTGTGTCATCATCACGTGACGGTCATGAGACTTCATCCCGCTGAACCTTTTCTTCTTGGGGTCTAGAAATCTGCTTATCTTCCCACAGTAACCGGAACTGACTTTGATTCCCATAAGGCACTTGATGAATTGATCGATCTCCTTCGCACTTAAGGTGAAGCAAGAAGGGGGGCAATAATTCTCCTCCTTCTTGTTGACTTTTCTGCCCCTTTCCCCCTCCTCCGTCTCCGTCTCCGTCTCCTCCGTTGACTTTTTACGGTGGAGATCTTTCCTGATCTTCAAATCTTCCAAGTCTTTCCTTGCCTTCGGCCCATCCTTGGTCTTCTCCGGCATGTTCATCAGTGTGCCAAGCAAGCTCTCGAGGACATTCTTCGTGATATGCATTTGATCAAGGCAATGAGGCGTGTCGTGATTGGGCCAGTACTCCAAGTCCCAGAAAACAGACCTCGTTTTCCATACCTTCAGCAGCGGCTCCGGCGCCTTTTTCATCTTTCCCGGGGCGGGGCACTGTTCCCAGTTTTTCAACAGCTCGTTGATTTCGGCGCCGCTCCTCTTACGTGGAGGTCCTCGATGCTCAGCCAACCCATTGAATAGATCTCCACGCTTTCTCCACGGGTCATCCTTCTCGAGCCATCTATGATGCCCCATGTACACGATTTTCCCGGACCCGCCATCTTTCGTTGATGTAAGCTGCTGAGACGTTGTATCATCCATGCACCTCGTGCATCCGCAGTATCCATGGCACACCTGGCCTGAGGTGTACCCATAACCGAGATAGTCGTGCACCATCGTCATCAACGCGGCTCTCATATGGAAATACTCTCCTTTGCTGGCATCCCATGTCCATGCCGGTGTTTTCCATAACGTGTCTAGCTCCTCTTTCAGAAGCCCCATATACAGGTTAATATTATTTCCCGGTTGTTTCGGCCCTTGAATCAGCATGCTCATGTGTATGTACTTTGTCTTCATGCACTTCCATGGGGGGAGGTTGTACATCCATACAAAGATGGGCCATGTGCTGTGGTTGGTGTTCTGGTTTCCTCGCCATCAGTACTCGCACCAAGCATGATGTTCCTTGGATCTTCTGCAGCAAATCCATATACGGCGTTGAATGCTCTCCACTGGCTACCATCTACGAGGTGTCTCAGCTTCGGATCATCTCCATCATCGGGCTTCTTCCTCTCCGCGTGCCAGCGCATGAGCTTTGCTTCCTTAGGATCTACGAAATACCGCTGCAGACGGGGAGTGATCGGAAAGTACCATACAACATTCTGAGGAGCTTTCTTTCCTGCCTTCTTGTATCGAGAAGCATTGCACACTGGACAGCTGGTTTTTTTTGCGTGCTCCCCCCGATAAATGATGCAATCGTTGATGCATGCATGGTACCGAATGTGCGGCAAATCAAAAGGGCAAACGATTTTCTTGGCCTCCTCGACACTAGTAGGACACAGGTTCCCCGCGGGAAGAACTTTATTATGTAGATACTTCAAATGCTCATCGAGGCTTTTGTCTGTCCATTTGTTTTTGGCCTTCATCTTTAGAAGTTCGAGCGTGAAACTCAAGCGGGTCACCTCGGGATCGCAACCGTCATACAATGGAGTCTTCGAGTCTACTTCAAGTTGCGCCAGCTTGGCCTCCTCTCTAGAAGCAGCTCTATCGCTAGTCGTACTCTTGCGAAGGAGGTCTCAAACATGAGGGTCCTGCACGACTGCACTTAGTAGCGTCGAAGACTGCGGCGTGACCACCGCCTCTTCTCCGCCATGTCCGGACTCTTCTTCGCTGTGTCCAAAATCTTCTCCGCCGCCATCATTTCTGGACTCTTCCCCGCTGCCATGTCTGGCGCCATCATCTTAGTGTCGATCGGTCATCTCTTCGTCTAGCCCCATGTTGTTATTCCCTGCCATGTGGACGTCCTCATCATCATCATCATCTTCTTCACTTATCCACCGAGTATAGCCATCCATGAAACCATTCATCAGCAGGTGCGCCTTCAAAGTGCCACGATCAAAAGGGTCCAAAAGGACTCCTTCTTTGCATCTTGCACACGGACATCTAATCCTAGTCCGATTATTTGCGTACATGTCCATCACCACAGATTGCATGTATCGCTCCACGTTCCATCCACTCACCTTCATGACTGACTGCATGGTATAACAAGCAAAAGGGTTATAAACAAAATGCATGCATGCATCAAAGTCATATAAAAATTTGGCATGACCTTGCCTAAAAATAGGACATATCGAGTTTGCTCGAAATTCACCGAAACGGAAATAAATCAACATTTCGGGAAAACATAAGCAACTCAGGGGCATATCACTCGCACAAATCTCTCCATATCCCAAACACACATATTCCCATTCACACACATATTCCCATTCTTGAAATGAACAACTTTTTACTCACCTATATATCTGGAGAGACCGAGCATGGTTAGATGAGGCCTTTCGCTACCTATAGGGATCGAAAGTGTGGATGGCTAAATAGCTAGCTAGATCTAGTTGTTGGGGAGGAGAGATGACTCTAGATAACTAATGGAGAGGGAGTAGTTATGGTGGAGGGGGGCATTAATGGGGAGAGAAGAGAGGTAGGAGGAAGAGAGAGATGTGAAGGCCATTTATGGAGGAGAGTTATGGTGGAGGGGGGCATTAATGAGGAGAGAAGAGAGGTAGGAGGAAGAGAGAAGAAGGGTAACAATGGTGGAGAGGGGAGAGGGGAAAGGAGGGGGAGAGAGGGCAAAGGGGGGGAGGAGGGGGAGGGGTGGGTGAAAAGGTGGCACCAGCCGCAACTAGCAGTAGCGCTGCTTCCCAGAAAGCGCTGCTGCTATGCTACTTAGTAGTAGCGCTTTCCAGGAAGAGCGCTACTATTAAGTGGGGCCCATTAGCAGTAGCGGTGCTGTAAAATAAAGCGCTACTGCTAAAATCTTAGTAGTAGCACTGTTTTCTAGACATCGTTGCTACTACAGCTAGCGTCGGTGGGAGCGTTGGGTCCCACTTAGTATTAGCACCTTTTCTGTTTCCAGCGCTACTGCTAAAGCATTACTTGTAGCACTGGCCTAGACCAGCGCTACTGCTTATTAGTAGCAGCGATTGCTTTTTTCCAGCGCTACTACTGATGTCCTACCTATAAGCATTTCCCTAGTAGTGTACATCTCATCAAAATATCGAGCGAATACCAAATTCACATCATTACTTATAACAAGACTTCTCCCATGTCCTTAGGAACAAACATAGCTACTCACAAACCATGCTCATGTTCAAGATCAAAGGGGTATTGAGTGTCATTAAGGATCTGAACATATGATCTTTCACCAAATAAACCAACTAGCATGAACTACAAAGAGTCATCAACACTACTAGCAACCCACAGATACCAATCTGATGTTTTGAGGCAAAGATTGAATACACGAGATGAACTAGGGTTTGAGAGGAGATGGTGCTAGTGAAAATGTTAATGAAGATTGACCCTCCCACAATGAGAGGGTCATTGGTGATGACGATGGCTTCGATTTCCCCCTCCCGGAGGGAAGTTTCCCCGACAGAATCGCTCTGTCGGAGCCCTAGATTGCTTCTGCCCAGGTTCCGCCTCGAGACGGCGGCGCTTCATCCTGAAAGCTTCCTTTTGATTTTTTTAGGTCAAAACCCTCCATATAGCAGAAGATGGACACCGGGGGCTGGCTAGGGGGCCCACAAGCTCGGGAGGCGCGCCCTGGGGTGTCGTGGTGGAACACGATCACCTATGGGGCCATCGGCCCCTTTGTGGTTCGGCAAGGGGGAAGGTCACGTTGCATAAAGAGCAGAGGCCATGGAACAACACGACGGTGATGACACTGGTGGTTTTTACCCAGGTTCGGGCCGCTGTGAGGCGTAAAACCCTACTCTTGCTTTGGTGGAATTGATGGAGGAACCCAATGAACGTGGAGCACTCAAGCCCGGCAAGGTAGCCTCGGGGAGAGCAACTACGCGCGTACAAGAGTGTGAGGGTCTGAATCTTTTGCTAGGTCGCCTTGGACCTCCTTTTATAGCTTAAGGGGTAACCACAATGGAAAAATAGTCTTTATCTACTGATTAGATAGCTAACCGTGATATCATACCTAACTCTGGCAGTTAGGACAAAGTGCATTAAATGCACTGCTAGGTGTCTTGCTGAGGGCGAAACCTGGCAGGCCTGCCGAGCCACTTAATCATCTCTTGCTTATCATCTTGACACACCTCTGGATGGGTGTCACTTGGATAAATCTTGTCTTCCAACGGGCCACCACGTGCCTAGCAGAGGCCACTTAATCATTTGGGGGCTCGACACCGCACTGATAAGTGACTTGCGTCGCTGTGCGGTGGAGTGGTGGTGTCTTGGCGGGGAGCCCCGCCCGTGGCGGACCCAGCAAGCTTGTCGGGGAAACCTTGGGCTTGCCCCTGGGGCGGCCTCGACCTGGCCAGGCTCTCCTGCCGGCAAGGGAGGCCTTCCCAAGGTGATATTCTTCTGTCTTGCTTACTCTTTGTCTTCTTGATTCGCTCTTTGATCTCACTAAGAGCTGCTTCTCTGGCTTGGCCTTGGTTTATAGTGTTGATGTTGAACAGACGACGCCAGCGCGCCTGTGTGTAAGTTTGGGCAATGAACGTGAATGTTTGTTGCACCGACAGGAGCCCCCGGGCCTGGCCCACACATGTCACCTGGCATCGTTGGGGTAGGCCCCAAAAATACATAGGCGTGCACTTTGGCCGAACCGCAATGGGGCTTATATTCTTCTTGATATCTTCCTTGCTTCTTCATTAACCTGTGATTGAGTCAGTTCCCAGTTTTCCCGCGAGTCGTGCAGAACGGCGTGGGGGTACCCACGTAGTGACTCACGGGCTGCCCACGTTCACGGGGAGGTAACTGCCGTTTTACGCGTCCCACACCCCTGCCGTTTCCGCCAAGTACACTGCATACATTGCGTGGGGTTGGTGGTGGACGCGAAGGGCACAGGAATGAGTGCCATGGCAGAAAGCCAGGTGCCGTGGATAGGCGCAGGTGGGCGATCTTGATTCTGTATGTCGTCAGTGACGCAGAGGAGCTGGAGTGGTGGAGCGGGGCGGTTGCCCTCCGGGTGGTGAGGAGCTAGCCCCCGGCCAGACCTCCCTATAAAAGGGGGCATGGATGGAGGGCTCACCCAAACACATCTCCTCCTTCTTCTTCTTCTTGTATCCCTCTTCCAGTATGGCTAGGGGAAGAGGTCGCGGTTGAACGCCAGCGGTGGCGACAAGGGTCTCTTCTCGGCAGCGCCTCCCTCCCCCTACAGATGATGCAGGGGTGGAGTCCAGCGCACAAGGTGGCACCAGAGGATGTGGGCGCGGTCGCCATGGCGCTCGGGGCCAAGGAGGACGCGGAGGTATCGTGGTCGCTCCTCCCCCGGTCGCCGCGGCCACAATGGAAGGTCACGACGGGGACTAGCCATTGGAGTTCATTGTCAAGCTGCACGGGCCGCCGCGCAGCCGTCTTCGGCTTCCCACCCGGTTTGCAAGGGTGATGGAGGAAGAACAGACACCCGGGTTGAGGCTGCACATGAGGGGCTGCTATAACGGTAGCATACGGGCAAACGTAGAGTTCCCTGCACCTCATGTCATGCTTCACCGGCGTGGCTGGAAAACCTTCGCTCATGCCACAGCTTGGCGGCGGGGCACATTCTCCATTTCAAGCTAATGGACGCCACCCTGCTCTCCGTCAAGGTCTTTGGGCATTCGGGTGCTTGCTTAGGGTGCTGCGCGGAAAGCTCGACCGACGATGAAAGCTCCTCCTCGAGCGACAGCAACGAAGAGGACAATGTCGGTGAAGACGACAGCGCCGAGCGGGAGGATGGCGGCTTGAGCTCCAGCTGGCGCTGCCGCACCATCACCGTCAGTAGGGCGGCGGCGGCACCATCATCTGCACGTGGGTCTTCTTCCCCCGGCAGAGCAATTTGCCGGGGAGTTGGGTGTGGATGTCTCCGCCTTCTCCAGCTGGACCCCGGCAGGCTTCTCCGTGGACTCCGGCTTCATCTTCCCTTCCGGGGGCCTTCCTACCGTGTTCCGCTAGTCCTGGCGGTGGTGACCAGGGCATCGCCTAGCCGCTCTCTCCGTCCGTCGTCTTCGCCCCCGCCCCTCTTGATCTTGTCAGACTGCGTCCCGTGGGCCCTGATGGGGTCAGGCTGGGCTTCTGCCCAGGCACTCCTTTTGCCCTCTTCACCTCCTGCTATAGCCCCTAGGAGGAGAGGGACAAGAAAGGCATTATGGGGCACTTATCTTTTTTCAGTCTAAAATATGTAGGCACTTGCCAAACTTTTTATTAAGAAATGTAATCCAGCTATATCTGTACTCTATAAGGCTTGTACTTGTTTATCCGTGCATTAATGAAAAAAGACATGCTTGCCGGGCGTTTGTGCATGTATCACACTCATGCAGAGGAGTGGTTCCTCCATACTTTCGAGTAAACAAGGTTTCCGGCAAGGTATCTTGCTGGTCCCTTTCCTTGTTGCCGCGAGGCTCGGATCGACGAGCCTGGGAACGTGGAAGGGATCCGGCCCCTTGCCAACCCTTTTCACAAATGCCACTACAACCAAATTTGACTGAATTAGTCCTCAAATCAAAAGATGGGAACACAAATGTTTGAGGGTGACAAGGTTTTTCTACGCGCAAGTTTTCCTCATAGATGTACAATATTGATCTCTTAAAGGAAACTTATCTGCTTTGGGTTGTCGGTGGCCGATATGCAAGCTTGTTCTTTCTTCTCTTCCCTAGGATTTTATCCACGGCAGGGGCCCTGTGGTTAGTACAGGGAAAGAAAAAAATAGCAGCATATGTCCCTCTCTAAATGATCATGGCAAGATCATGCTAAAAATAAACATGCATGCAAGTTTTAGGCGCCGATGCTTCATTTTATTATCTTTGCACAGGGTCTGCGCCTGGCTTTGTACAAAGGGTTACATGCACATCGGCAAGGCTTGTACAAAAGGTGGCTGCCGGGGCTGAGCCCGGCAACCACGCCTTATGGGCAGAACTTGCGAAGATGCTCAATATTCCATGAGTTTTGCACCTTAATGCCATCTTCGGTCTCCAGATGGACTGCGCCAGGTCTGGTGACTCGTACTACCCAGTAAGGGCCTCCCCACTTTGGCATCAACTTGTTGGAACCCTTGGCGGATTGAACACGCCTAAGGACAAGGTCGCCTTCCTCAAGGCTCCGGGCGTGAATCCTGCAGCTATGATAGTAGCACAAGGCTTGCTGGTAGCATGGAGCACGCACAACGGCCCAGAGACGATCTTCCTCGAGGAGCACGGCATCGTCATGCCGGTGCTGCTCCTACTCTACTTCATCGTAGGCAAGTACTCGAGGTGACCCGTATATGAGTTCCATGGGGAGCACTGCTTCTGCCCCATAGACTAGGGAGAAGGGGGTCTGCCTGGTGGCTCGATTCGGTGTTGTACGGAGGGACCAAAGAACCACCGGCAGCTCGTCGATCTAGCGTCTGCCACATTCCTTCAACTTATCAAAAGTTCTTGTCTTGAGCCCGTGAAGCACTTCAACATTCATCCTCTCGGCCTGTCCGTTGCTCCGGGGACGAGCAACAGAAACAAAAGAGACCTTGCTCCCAAGGTTTTGGATGTACTGCATGAAGGCGCGACTTGTGAATTGGGTGCCGTTATCAGTGATCACTCTGGCGGGTACTTTGAAACGGCACACCAACCCCTTCAAGAACTCGATAGCTGACTGTGGGTTTACCTTCCTCACTGGCTCCACTTCTGGCCACTTTGTAAACTTGTCGATTGCATCGAACAATAATTCAAAGCCCCCAGTGGCAGGGGGAAGGGGCTGAAGATGTCAAGCCCCCAGAACGAAAATGGCCAGGACAAAGGGATCGTCTGGAGAGCTTGAGCTGGTTGATGAATGTTCTTGGAGTGGAACTGGCAAGCTTCACATTTGGTGACTAGCTCCATCGCATCTTGGAGGGCCGTGGGCCAGTAGAACCCTTGTTGGAAAGCTTTCCCAACCAAGGCCCTTGATCCAATATGGGAGCCACACACACCCTTGTGTATCTCCACCAGCAGTTCCTGCCCCTCTTCCCAGCAAATGCACTTCAATTTCACACCGTTTGGCCTCCTTCTGTAGAGAGTGTCATCGATGAACTGGTACATACTGGACCGTCAGGCTACTCTTTCAGCTTCTTCTTGCTCTTCGGGAAGTTCTCCTGTTTGAAGGTAGTGGACTATGTGTCGTGCCCAAGTTGGAGCCTGTGGCTCAACAACAAGGACTAACGGCACCTCCTCGTTCATGGGAGCACTCACCTCGACCGCAAGAACCTGTAGTTCCGCGGGAGAGTGCTGCTCACCAACTGAAGTGGCGTGGTTTCTGGCAGCTTCTCTACCAGCGGCTTCGGGAAGCTCTGCCGGGAGATACTTGCTGGATTCCAACTTCTTTCTTTTTCTGGCCATCATCGATGGAGATACTGAAGGTTGAGTCAGGTGGAGGACAAAAGTTCCTGGTTCCACAGGGAGCTTTTGCGCAGCGCATTTTTACAAATGATCAGTAATGCTGTTTTCCGCATGCGGCACGTGCTCTGTTTGCAATACATCAAAACGCTCCTCCAGCTTTCTCACTTCCTCTACGTATGCTTCCATTAATGGGCTTTGGTAATCCTTCTTAACTTGCCTCACTACAAGCTGTGAGTCTCCACAGATGATCAACTTCTTGATTCCCAATTCCACGGCAATTCTGAGCCCAGCAAGGAGCCCCTCATACTCAGCAGTGTTGTTGGTGGCCTTCTCCCAGGGGAAGTGCATTTAGACCATGTACTTGAGGTGCTCTCCGGTGGGTGCAACAAGAAGCACGCCAGCTCCAGTGCCATGCAACAAAAAAGCACCATCAAAGTACATGGTCCACTCTTGAGGCGCCTCCTTGCCGGGGATAACTATCTCTGGTATCTCTTCATCTGGAGTGGGCGTCCATTCTGCAATGAATTCCACCAGCGCTCTGCTCTGAATGGTTGAGGTACTTTCATACTTCAGGCCAAAGCTTGACAGCTCTAGTGCCCACTCAACTATCCTACTGGTAGCCTCAGGGTTCCTTAGTATGCGCTGGAGTGGGAAGCGAGTGACAACTGTGATCTCATGGGCTTGGAAGTAGTGGCGCAATTTCCTCGAGGCCATGATGAGGCCGAAGATTAGCTTTTGCACCCCAGAGTACCTTGACCTAGCCCCCTGTAACAGGGAGCTGACAAAGTACACTGGGCATTGAACCACTTTCTTCTTTGCCGCAGTCTTGGGATAGTCTGCGCTAACTTGCTTTGCCCCCTTTGCGCCCAATTCTGCCGTGGTTGGTTCAAATTCGTCCCTGGAAGGGGTAGTTGCAGCAGCTGCTTTCTCATCTACCTCCCGCTGCGCTACCAGCGCTGCACTAACCACTTGATTTGTTGCCGCTAAATACAGCAGCAACGGCTCTTGTGGTTTAGGAGTGACTAAGGTGGGGGCAGAGGAGAGGTAGGCCTTTAGGTCCTGCAGTGCTGCTTCTGCCTCCGGAGTCCACTTCATTGGTCCTGCCTTCTTCAGGATTTTGAAGAAAGGCAAGGCACATTCGGCAGACATGGAAATGAACTAGCTTAGCGCGGCAACGCATCCAGTTAAATGCCTCACATCCTTGATAGTCTTGGGTGCTTGTATCTATTCGATCGCCCTGACCTTGTTGGGGTTGGCCTCTATCCCTCGGTGAGATACAAAGAAGCGAAGTAGCTTGCCGGAGGGAACACCAAACACGCACTTCTCAGGGTCAACTTCAAATTGATCTTGCGCAAATTAGCAAAGGTCTCTTCCAAATCTTGAATGAGTGTTCATTTGTCTTTGGTCTTGACCACTATATCATCCATATAGGCTTCCACGTTTCTATGCAACTGTGGTTCGAAACCAATCTGCACTGCTCTTGCAAAAGTGGATCCGGCGCTCTTTAACCCGAAAGGCATGCATACAAAGCAGTACGTGCCACATGGAGTTATGAACACGGTCTTCTCTTCATCTTCCTTGGACATGAATATCTGGTGGTATCAGGAGTATGCATCCAAAAAGGAAAGAAGATCACACCCAGAAGTGGAGTCTACTATTTGATCGATGCGCGGCAGGGGGAAGGGGTCCTTCGGGCATGCCTTGTTCAGGTGTGTGAAGTCAATGCAGAGCCTCCATTTCCCGTTCGCCTTGCGCACTACCACTGGATTTGCTGACCATGTTGGATGCAACACTCCCCTGACCAAACCAGCTGCTTCAAGTTTCTTGATCTCCTCGGCAATGAACTGTTGCCGCTCCAAAGCCTGCTTCCTAACCTTCTGCTTGACGGGCCGGGCGTGAGGGCAGACAGCAAGGTGGTGCTCGATTACCTCCCTGGGAACACCGGGGATGTCAGATGGTTGCCAAGCAAACACATCAATATTTGCCCGTAGTAAGGCAACGAGCGTGCTTTCCTATTTGTCATCAAGGGTGGCGCTAATGGCGAACATAACGTCAGCGCCATCCTGCCTCGCCGGCACCCTTTTCACAGCAGGTGGAGTAGCCTTGGGCCTTTTGCTAGTGGAACTCTCCGGTAGGTCCTCAACGGGTGCAGCGCACTCCGGAGAGGCGCGCTTCCCAGAGTCTTTACCGGCGTCACTGCTAGCTTTCTTTCCCTTCTTTGTCTCCTTGGCGGGAACTGTGGCTTTGGCAACCTCAGCTGCTACCGTGTCTCCATACATCTACCACACATATAATTGCATCTTTCTTATCTGATGGAATGGAAATGACGCCCAACGGCCCCGGCATCTTTAAGGTGTTGTAAGCATAGTGGGATGCTGCCATGAATTTTGCTAGAGCTGGACGACCAAGGACCCTGTTGTATGGCAATGGAAGCTCAACGACGTCAAACACAACTCTCTTAGTCTGGTAGTTCAGTTCCCCGCCAAATGTTACTGGCAGTGTAATCTTCCCCTTAGGACAGCTCCTACCGGGGTTGATTCCTTGGAACATACCAGTAATCTTAAGCTCTTCGTTAGGAATCTGCAGGTTGCTGACCACTTTGGGGGAGATCAAATTCAACCCAGCTCCGCCATCAACTAGCATCTTTGTGACTTTGAGGTTGCGGATTGTTGGGGAGACCAACAACGGCAAGTACCCTACCGCAATGGTGCGGTCGGGGTGATCCTCTTCATCAAAGATGATAGGCGTGCGGGACCACTTGAGTGGCTTCCAAGAATCTGTAGCTGGTTCCACGACATTGACCTCTCACGCCCACTGCTTGAGCTGGCGGTGAGAGGAGTGCAAAGATGCATCTCCGTCAATACACATGGCTTCAGTTGCTTTCTGGAATTCTTGCTTGCTGGTTTCTTCCTCATCTCCTTGATCACTTTCACAGTCTTCTTCTTTCTTCTCACGGCCTCTAGCAGGTTTCTCTTTTTGCTGTGGGGCCTTGCCGTGATGACCTCCTCTACCACCATGGCCCTTTCCTCCAGCACCCTCTTGGTCCTTCTCCCTGTCCCTTTTTTCATATTCTGCCTTCTGCTTCTTGACAAGTTGCTCGACTTGGTGGCACTCCTGGAGATCATGACCCTTGGTGCGGTGGATCTTGCAGTAGGGCCCATCGGTCTTCCCAGCCTTCTCTGCCGCCGCAGCCTCTCGGCAATCAGCGCACGCGGCAGCTTCCTTGCCGGGGGCCTCGGTTTTCGCTTTCTTGCCAGTGCTGAGATTGCCAAGGGTCTCGACGGCCAATACTGATTTATCGTTGCACTTCTTATTGCGCTTTTGGCTTCTTCTCTTTGGGTTGGTGGTCTCGTCATCATCCTCTGAATCGACCTCAACGTCATCCTCTTCTCCAGGGAGTCGCCTTCCCTCTTCAGCTCGAGCACATTTGTCTGCCAAAGTGTATAACTCATTGAAAGTCTTGGGCAGCCGGACTTTCATCTTGGATCGTATCCTTCTGTTGCGCACGTTCGAATGGAATGCGACAATCATAGCTGCTAGGCGTATCTCTGGAATGTTCCATTGTACACGACTGAACCTTTGCATGTACTTCCGCAAGCTTTCCCCTTCCTTCTGCGGAAGGACTTGCAGATCGCTGGGCCGGCCTGGCTCTTGATGGCCACCCGTGAAGGCGCCAACAAATTCGTTGCACAGGTCAGCCCATGATGAAATGGAATTTTCTGGCAGGTGCATCAACCATGACCTCACGTTCGGCTTGAGCGCCAGAGGGAAGTAATTGGCAAACACCTTTTCATCCCTGCCTCCGGCAGCCTGAATGGCAATAGTGTAAATGCTCAAGAACTCTGCTAGGTTCAGCTTTCCATCGTACTTTTCTAGTAATTCAGGCTTGAAGATGTGGGCAGACGGCCAGCAGACTTGCCGCAGCTCACGAGTGAAGGCGGAGCAACCAACCTCGTAAGGTAGGTACCCGCCATCACTGGGCGCTGGTTCGTCAACATCTGGATCATTTCGCCTGTCGGATTGACGATGAGTCTCCCGGCGTCGCTCTATGGTGACGCGCGCATCTTCCCTCCGCTAATTCTCCAGGACCTGCCGCTGGTCCCGATGGGCTCACGGATCAGAGGAGGCCATCGATGCTTCATCAGGCTCACGGACATGCTGTTCTTGCTCCCACCGCCACTGGGTCTGCTGTCGTGGAGGAAACTGCACCGTTGGCGCGGCCTCCTCTACGTGGCCATCAACCCTGGCCACTGCTGCCGTTCGCGGGTGCCGTGATGGCTCAGCCCGCTGTGACTTTGCAACTTCAGCGAAACCGATCAAGCTCTGGATGGTGGTCCTCCATTCATCCATTTGATCAGCTCTGGATGGAATCTCAGTAAGAGTTGGGCTCGTGCCATGCCTTCCGTAGCTGAGCTTGGTGCAGATGTCGAGGGCGACCGCGATGTCGCTCGACTCTTGGTGGTACCACCAGGAGTGTCGCCGTGTTGATGCCATCGTGAACCGGCCGCCAAGGCAGTTTGGTGCTGAGCGGGCTGCGCTCGGGGATCGACACACCCGTTCGGCGCTCCGTCTTGCCTGCCCTGCTCTGGGCTAGGTGCGCGTCCAGTAGCCGCGCCGGTGGCAGGCACGGCTAAAGGGTCGCGGCTGCGCCAGAGCAGGCATCATCACTGCGGCTGCGCCCGCCAGTTCGGCGAGGTGGAGGAGGTTGAACGTCCACTCCATCCGTAGCTTGAGGGTTACGCCCGTCGGGGTGTTGTTGATGCTGCCCTCCCACGACGCCTCCCGCTCCGCCTCACCCACGGGGGATACAACGACGGCGCCGCCTGCGCCGGTCGCGTCTCCAGCGGCACCCACCTTGCCCAACGTCGCCCTGGCACCAATGGTGTCTGCGGCCGTGTGCGAGGTGGCCTTAAAAGTGGAAGGGTGTGCGGTAGCGCTAGGTTTCTTCTTGGGCGCCATGGATGAAGGCGATGACGTTCATGGACGCGCTGTTCACAACCTTAGGTTCGCGCAAACGCCCCCCCTACCTGGCAAGCCAAAGATGTCGTGGTGGCACACAATCACCTATAGGGTCATCAGCCCCTTTGTGGTTCGGCAAGGGGGAAGGTCATGTTGCACAAAGAGCAGAGGCCATGAAACAATAGGACGGTGATGACGCTGGTGGGTTTTACCCAGGTTCGGGCCGCCGTGAGGCGTAAAACCCTACTCCTACTTTGGTGGAATTGATGGAGGAACCCAACGAACGTGGAGCGCTCAAGCCCGGCAAGGTAGCCTCAAGGAGAGCAACTATGCGCATACAAGTGTGTGATGGTCCGAATCCTTTGCTAGGTCGCCTTGGACCTCCTTTTATAGCTTAAGGGCTAACCACAATGGCAAAAACAGTCTTTATCTACTGATTAGATAGCTAATAGTGCTATCATACCTAACTCTGGTAGTTAGGCCAAAGTGCATTAAATGCACTGCTAGGTGTCATGCTGAGGGCAAAACCCGGCAGGCCTGCCGAGCCGCTTAATCATCTCTTGCTTATCATCTTGACACACCTCTGGACGGGTGTCACTTGGATAAATCTTGTCTTCCAACGGGCCGCCACGTGCCTAGCAGAGGCCACTTAATCATTTGGGGGCTCGACACCGCACTGATAAGTGACTTGCGTCGCTGTGCGGTGGAGCGGTGGTGTCTTGGCGGGGAGCCCCGCCCCTGGCGGACCCGGCAAGCTTGCTGGGGAAACCTTGGGCTTGCCCCTGGGGCGGCCTCGACCCGGCCAGGCTCTCCTGCCCGGCAAGGGAGGCCTTCCCAAGGTGATATTCTTCTGTCTTGCTTATTCTTGGTCTTCTTGATCTGCTCTTTGATCTCACTAAGAGCTGCTTCTCTGGCTTGACCTTGGTTTGTAGTGTTGATGTTGAACAGATGACGCCAGCACGCCTGTGTGTAAGTCTGGGCAACGAACGTGAATGTTTGTTGCACTGACATGGGGGTAGGGCGCGCCCCCCAGCTTGTGGCCACCTGGTGGGTCCCCTTATGTTGTTTCTTTGCCCATTATTTTTTATATATTCCAAAACAATTCTTCGTAAAGTTTCAGGACATTTGGAGTTGTGCAGAATAGGTATCTCAGATTTGCTCCTTTTCGGTCTAGAATTCCAGCTGCCGGCATTCTCCCTCTTGTAAACCTTGTAAAATAAGAGAGAAAAGGCATAAGAATTGTATCTTAAAGTGAAATAACTGCCCATAATGCAATAAATATCAACATAAAAACATGATGCAATATGGACGTATCACGACCTGCGCCATGAGGACCCCTCGAGAGGCCTCGCAGGATGGCGCCTCGCGATGGGGGGGGGGGGGGCTCGTGAGGCCACTCGATGTGGTGGTACTTGATGAAATCCTTCGTTGGGAAGCCCCTCGCGGGGCAAGACGCTCGTGAGGCCGTTGGCTTTGCGGCGCCCGCTGCTGGGCCGCCTCTTGAGTTGGTCCAGGGGGCCCTTCCTGGGCCGTAGGCAGATGGCCCGGGGTACCCTAGTTCCCACTGGGCCGAGAATAGCCCGTGGGTCCACGGTGCGCATGTTCCGCCTATTGAGGAGTGAAATGACATGGGGCCTAAGACTGCCGGGCCCAGGCAGGGACGCGTGGCAGCACGACAGGACGGGTACGCCCCCACTTCCCCACGATGCCTCGGTAACCATGGGCTCAACCATAAAATTGCCCGCGCATGGCGTTGGTGCCATCATTGTCTTCTCGCACGCCTCGCCTCCTTGCACACTGCTCCTCTGCTTCCTCTACTCTCAATCTTCCTCAGCTTTCCCCCACAACCATGGCTCCCAAGAAGAAGATCGCCGCTGCCGCGAAGGGCAAGGGGTCGGTGGAGCCAACGATGCTACAGTCCACCATCCTCAATGAGGAGGGGCTAGACAAGGTGCGCCCTATGGTGGCCTACGAGACCAACGAGCACGAAGCCACGCGGATCTGGCCGGCATCGCTGCCGGTGGCGGAGCTGGAGGCGACGACGATTCCGTTATTCTGCCACTCCATTTCACGGGCCTGGTGCCGCCATTCTTTGTCCGCCCGTGCGCCATCCTCAGCCATTACCAGATCCACCTGTTGCACTTCCAACCCAACTCCGTCCTCATCCTCGACATCTTCGCCTACCTCTATGAGGGGTTCCTGGGAATGCTGCCTTTTGTGGCGCTCTTCAGGACTTTCTACAGCCTGCAGATCACCGCGGGCAACCAGCGCTTAGGGTGCACTTCATTCTGCCTTGATGACGGGATGGCCGGCTGCATCATCGACATAAAGGTTCTAAACAAGGTGGAGGGCTATAGGTCACGCTGGATCTATGTGGATGACAAGCAGTACAACCCCCTCCTTCAGATGCTGGTCGCGCCAGCCGTGAAGAGCTCCTGGTGGGAGCACTCCGAGATCATCGACGCGAGGCTGGGGCCACTCGTGAAGAGGATGATGGATCTGAGGGCCACCAAGATCATAGGAGCAATGGTGGCCAAGGAGTTCCTGCATCGACGCATCACGCCCCTCCAGAGGCACTCGTGCGCGGTGTGGACAGTCACCGGCGTTGAGGACCGGATGCGGCTGAGCGAGGACTACCTTCACATGGAAGTGTTGCACGGGATCATGAGGATCCTGTTCCCCACGGACGTGCATAACCTTCCCAAGGGCACGTACCCGATGTACCGCTACATGAACAAGGATGAGATTGTAGCAGGTATGCCATAGTTCGACCAATGGGGCTTGGTTCTGCCAGGCCACGAGAGGCCTCGCGATAACCCCCTTGTGGTGGTCCCTGGCTTGGGAAACGGCGACGAGCCCGAGGCCTCGGTGAGCCAGGACGAGGAGGTGATCGATGAGGAGTCGCCCTCGCGGTTTTCCACAAGCTGCTGCCGGAAGCCCCGATGATGACGACAACGACGATGACCAATTCGTGGTCGCGCACGGGCGCGGGGGGCGAAGGGGGTTCGACCTCCAAGGCCATAATGCTCAAGGAGGAGGAGGAGGACCGCGCCGCACCAGATGGCGGCGAGGAGACCGGTAGGCTTCGCACCGAGCACTCCGGAGGGAGCTCGAGCAGGGCCCAAGGAGGCGACGGCAGCAGTGGCGGGCCGTTCGGAAGTCTGAGGAAGTAATAGTGAGATCCTTCAGATGAGTAAGTACCCGATCCTCGCTCTTTGATACGTCTCCAACGTATCTATAATTTTTTATTGTTCCATGCTATTATATTATCAATCTTGGATGTTTTATATACACTTTCAAGCAATTATATATAATTTTATGGGACTAACCTATTAACTTAGTGCCTAGTGCCAGTTGCTCTTTTTTGCTTGTTTTTGTGTTTTGTAGAATATTAGTACCAAACGAAGTCCAAATGCCACGAAACTTTTTGGTGCTTTTTTTCTGGACATAAGAGACCCTAGAAGCTTCGGGAGGGGATGAGAAGATGGAGCAGTGGCCTAGAAGGTACCAGGGCGCGCCCTGGTGGCTTGTGGGCCCACGTGGCTCCGTTTGACCTAACTCCACCTCTATAAATTCTGAAATCATGAAATCAACAGAGGAGTCCATGAAATACTTATTCTGCTGCCGCAAGTTCCAGAACCATGAGATCCTATCTGGAGGCCTTTTCCGGCACCCTACCGGAGGGGGTTCGATTATGGAGGGGGCTCTTCATCATCCTTGCTGCCCTACGATGATGCCTGAGTAGTTTACCACAGACCTACGAGTCCATAGTTAGTAGCTAGATGGCTTCTTCTCTCTTTTTGATCCTCAATGCAATGTTCTCCTCTGTGTTCTTGGAGATCTATTTGATGTAATGACTTTTTGCGGTGTGTTTGTTGGGATCTGATGAATTGTGAGTTTATGATAAAATCTATCTATGAATGTTATTTGAGTTTTCTCTGAACTCTTTTATGCATGATTACTATAGCTTCGTATTTCTTCTCCGATTTATTGGTTTGGTTTGGCCAACTAGATTGATTTATCTTGCCATGGGAAGAGGTGCTTTGTAATGGGTTTGATCTTACGGTGCTCAATCCCAGTGACAGAAGGGGACATGACACGTATGTATCATTGCTATTAAGGGTAAAAAGATGGGGTTTATTCATATGTTCGTTTATCTTGTCTACACCATGTCATCTTGCTTAAGGCGCTGCTCCGTTTTTCCATGAACTTAATACACTAGATGCATGCTGGATAGCGGTCAATGTGTGGAGTAATACTAGTAGATGCACGTAGGATTCGTTCTACTTGTCTCGGACATGATGCCTATGTATGATCATTGCCTTGGATATCGTCATAATTATTTGCTTTTATATCAATTGCCCAACAGTAATTTGTTTACCCACCGTATGCTATTTTCTTGAGAGAAGCCTCTAGTGAAAACTATGGCCCCCGGGTCTATCTTTTATCATATATTAAAACTAAAAATACCTTGCTGCAATTTTCTTTTGTATTTTTGTCCGATCTATCTATCAGAAACTATACAATTTAATCTTGCTCTTAAGCGTCGAGGGATTGACAACCCCTCTACGTGTTGGGTTGCAAGGATTTGTTGTTTGTGTGTAGGTGTTGTTTACATAGTGTTGCTTGGTTCTCCTAATGGATTGATAACCTTGGTTTCATAACTGAGGGAAATACTTATCTCTACTATACTGCATCATCCTCTCCTCTTCGGGGAAATCCCAACACAACTCACAAGTACCAGGAAGAATTTCTGGCACCGTTGCCGGGGAGACATCATCAACATTTATCAAGTGCATACGCACAAACTTTTATCTCATTGCATTTACATTATTTTCCATTTGCCTCTCATTTTCATCTCCCCCACTTCTAAAAAGTTTTTGCAAAAATACAAAAATATTTTCTGCTTGGCTTTTTGTGTGTCTTCTTGTTTGCTTGTTCTGTAAATTTTATCATTAGTGACTTTGGTATGGCAGAAATAGATGATGGTAGAACTCCTAAAATTGGGAGTTCTACTAATCTTGATGCTAAAACTTTTGTGTTGGGACAAGGGAATGTTATAGGAAAAAGTGTCATCCGAGAATTCTTTAATTGCATTGGGACTTTGGCTTCTGATGATGCCCATATACTTAAAAGAACCAAAACTTATGCCGATGCTATTTCCGCACTTGTTCTTAAACTTGAGAGAAGATTTATCCGCACCCATCCTACATTGCAAAGATTATTTTATGAGTTTCCAGTTATAAAAAATCCTAAGTCTAAGAAGATAGTTACCCTTGTCCTCATGAATGAATTTGATCATATAGTGCGAGAAGCTAGAGAGATCTTTGATTTTTATGGTATGAACCATGAAAAACTGGTCAGAGATGAGATCCTTTATAATAGTGATTACTTATTAAGATATTTGCTTTGCAATGATCGCATCTTTGATGAGAATATTAAAAAGGAAGTCCCTCTTTTGAGTATGATCCAACAAGTTTTCAATAATGTCAATCAACAATACTCTTGAATTGTAGCCGGTAATCAAGGGGGATTTGCAGATGAGCAACTTGCTAATGCTAAAGTTTATATGAATTATGGGTTTCATGTTATCTTTGAAAAACCTCCTGATGAAAACACATCTTTGGAAAAGACAAATAAAGATGACAATACTTGAAACTATCACTACTGCAAGTTGGTCCAAACGGGACAGTCCAATCAGAGACCCTTCGACGAAACTGTGTGCGATGCATTAATCACAAACGATGATGTAATAAAACCGTCAAAAAAGATACAAAATGTTTGCAATGGCGGAGACATCAAACACGATTCAGATTAGAGTTGCGTGTGTGATGCATGGCATACGGTTAATCTAGCAGAACTATTTGCGATGAGGCAGAACAACAGAAACGGGCAACCAGATGAGGGTGTGTGCGATATACGACATACAATTCACTAGGATGATCTGTGTGTGATTAGGCAACACAATAGAAACGGTCAGCTAGATTAAGGTGTGTGTGATGGAGGGCATACAGTTCACTCAGATGAACTGTTTGCGATGAGCCAAGACAACAGAAACAGTTCAACTGAACAAGATGTGTGTGATACGCGGCAAACAGGTCCATAATCAGAAATGTGTGCGAAGACCAATAATAACACAGACGATTGCTGCTAATAAGCCATGTGATTTGCTCTATCTACAGAAGAATAACATATATATATATAACTAAAATAAACATCCAATTACATAAGTGACTATACAAATCATTCGCACACACCTCAATAATCAATTGCATGCATTCTAAACTAGGAGAAATGATCGTCTAGTCATCTACTTCTTGTGACGCTCCCGCCACTGCTCTGTGGCTCGATCCCTCGTCTAGGGTAGGACGAAGACACTTCCTCATGTCAATGATCCGCCTGTACATCTCGTAGCTTGTGTATGTGTCCTTGGATGCGTACTTGATGTGTTCTTCATCCAGTCTCTGATGTCAGGCACTGTGCCAGGCGTTCTTGTCCTTCTTGCTCTCATCCTTCATCTTCATGTAGTAGGGGTCGATGATGGCCGAGGCGAGGTCAACCAGGGAGTTCTATTTGTTGTTGTCGCTGCCCCAGACCTTGTAGTGGTCACGGATGTTGACAAGATTCTGGCAGGTCAAGCCCGAAACCTTGAGCGCTTTTAGATCGTTGGTGGTGTCCACCATAGCGAAACTATAGTCGGAGCTGTTGATAAACCTGGAGAAACGCTCATAAGGCCTTGTGGCCAGGTGGTAGTGGTAGACGAGGACGTCATGTCGCACGCACAACTGGGCGACAACAACCTTCTGATCATGCCCGACACGACCACTAGTGAACTCGAGGTCGAAGCCGACCACTTGGTACTTGTCCTCAGCAAGCAACTACTCCATAGTTTGGATGGAGCTCTCCACCGAGATCGGCTCGTTTGTGTACACCACCGAGAGGTCCTCCCCCCTCATGTGGGTGTCCACTATGTGATGCATGGTGAACTGCCCCCCGTTGTCATCGTCGGCCGCTGGGAGCGCCATTGGAGCCACGGGGAGCGCCATTGGACCGCTGGATGTCCTCTTTGTATGTGTCATCATGGGTGTGCTTATTGTGTCGTGTGGCATGAGAGATGAAGGTAAATGGCCGCAGGAATAAATGGGAGTGGGGCGGCCTGGATTCTCGGTGTGTTTGCATGGCAGTTTTTGTAGCGGGTAACTGCATCGTGGCGCCGCGCCCGGCACAACCGCATACATAATGGCAGCACAAACGTACATGATCGTGCGCTGGCCCCAAACACTGGCAGCGCGCATGGAGGGATGAGGGCAGAGCACCCGGAGGGACGCGAGAGCAGAGCGCGCGTCGGGACGCGAGCAGAGCGCATCGCGGCTGCCTCAACCGCGAGCAACTACACGCATAGAGCAGTTGAACACGCAGGGAATGGTCGTCTACAAGCCGGCCGACAGTTGCGACGCTTCGTAGAGAGCGGCCGTGTGCTACTACCTCCGTCTTGGTCTATTAGTCCCCTTTATATTCGGTGCCATATTTTGACCTTAAATTTAACTAACAAAATGTTAATGCATGTTATAAAAATTATATTATTGGAAACTATGTTTAAATACGAATCCAACGGTATAATCTTTAGCGACATGGATTCGTATTTTATTAGTTAAATCTCTAGTCAAAATTTGGCACAAAATACAAAGACGACTTATAAACTAGGACAGGGGTAGTAGGTAATTAAATCGCAAATGTTTTTTTATTAACCGTATGTGTACGTGTCCTTTCGTCCTCCTCTCGCACATCTTGTCACCCCGCTTCCGCAGACGGCTTCAAGCGCAAGCTTGAGCAGCGCGCGGGGGCATTCTTCTGGCTAAATGGTGGCTCAAAGTAGCGCCAATGAATCGTCGCTGAGTCCGTTCCCGCACAACCGCGCAGGTTCCCGCGCAAGCTTCCCGCCCGACTCGATGAAATCCCCCAAAATCCCAATGCTTACCGCCCTGCTATATAAACCCTCATGGCCGGCGAATCATGCGTTGCATTTTCCCCTCCCTCCCTGTAGCTTATCTCGTCTGCTTCTCCCACAATCGCCAATGGCACCAGTCCGTCGTCATCCCTCAGCCACTCTGCCGTCATCAGGGGACAGCTCCAGCTGGGAGGCTACACCGCGGCGGTGGCGCAGTCCCCGGTGTAGTGTAGTGCGCGTGGCATCCCTGTTGGGTGTGCACGGAACACCCACCACACACTCTGTCGCCGCTGCCCGTCGGCAGTTGTTGCCAGCTGCCGTTGCCGCCACCCCATCGTCTGCCGCCGTGGCCGCCACACAACCGTCGAAAGCCAGGGCTATCGCCCGCTCCGCCGGCACGGCCCGAAGGCGGGAAGTGGCCGTCGTGGCCGCCACCCCACTGTCGGCCACCGTGGCCATCACCCGGTCCGCCACCGCAGCCCGAAGGCGGGAGGTGGTGGTCGTGGCCGCCACCCCATCGTCCGCCGCCATGGCTGCCAGCCCACCGTCGACCGCCAGGGTCATCACCCACCACCGGCGCCAAAAGGCGGGAGGCGAAGGTGAAGGCCCACACTTGCGTCAGGGACCTTCCGCGCTACATCGAGTTCTTGCGGGAGGAGGAGGAGCTCCTCGTCGAGCACACAAAGAGCCTTAATGCCGCCGTGGCCGCAGCACACGCCACCGCAGAGGCGAGGAATCAGGAGATCTACAAGGAGTCCCGCTGCTTCGAGAGGGGTCGTCTGGAGCGGCAGAGGGCGTTCGAGGTGAACATCGTTGAAGGTGCAGCAGCGGTAGGCACCATATTGCAGTTGTCCAGCTCATCGGTAGGCTCCTCCTCCTCTGCCTCTTACTGAGCGCGCTCGGCAGAGGAGAGGCTGCCGGAAGTAATACAAAGCCCCTCTGTAGTAGTAGTATTTAGGGGCTATTTTGTTTAGTTCATCTGGCTATAGATGTGGTTGAACTGTACTACATACTTAAAATTAGCTAGTATATATAGTTGAACTAGCTATTTCAGTACGTGGTTGGCAACAATTGGGGAAAATTTGGTCGGTTCAGTTGTCAAGTTGAACTGTTTGTATAAACAATGATTGCTTAATCTATGAAAGAAATCTATGCTTACTGAATTTCAGTTGCAAAATTAGATAGTGCTAGTGATTTTTAGCTACATATTTTGACAAATGGCAGGGTTACAAGGTTGACAAATGGCAATGTTACTAGATTAACAAATGTCAATCTTTCCAGTTTGACAAATGGCAATATACCCAATATGACAGTTGCAAATCTGTCAAATTGTCTGTACGTGGTTGCACACGGATCATCCGAAAAAACCGTTTGCGTTGAAGGGATGTACAAATCCCGCGTGCCAGATTTTCTCTTGGCTTAGCGGGAAGTCTCTCTTTGCATACCGTATTCAATCTAAACCTTTTGCGTTGAAGAGATGCACAAATCCTGCGTAGCAAATTTTCCCTTGGCTTACTGGGGAAGACCATAGCTCTCACTTTGCATACGAGTGTTCTATCTTAAACGTTTGCGATGAAGAGCTGCACAATTCCTGCTCAGCACATTTTCCCTTGGCTTATTGGGGAAGCTGTCGGTTTGCATACAGGTGTTCTATCTAAAACCTTTGCGATCAAGAGCTGCACAAATCCTGCTCGGCACATTTTCACTTGGCTTCCTGGGGAAGCTGTCGGTTTGCATACGGGTGTTCTATCTAAAACGTTTGTGATGAGTGTTTTATATTTAAAAACAATTGACATTTTTTTTGAAGAAAATCATTTGATAAGTCTGTACATTCAGAGAGAAAAACGCAAGTTCGTTCAAACCATATCTTTCATTTAGTCACACTGCAAATTTATATTCATATGATCGAGATACAGTATTAAACCCAAAAAAACTAATTCCAGCAACGGCGGAGGCGGCGTGCCACGCCGGCGTTGTCATTGTCGTCCTCCGGGACGCCGTTGTTGAAGTCTTCAAGGCAGCACATAATGTTCTTCACTTGGAAATCAAACATCATGTGGTCGTGCGATCGACGGGTAGGGCGCGGGAGGACGGCAACTCGCGGCACTGCGATGTAGCGGTCGACGGCGGCATCCCATGTCACTGAGGGGGGTGAGCGCACGTGCACGATCGCGGTGGGTGCAGGCAAACGCATGGGGACCGGCACCGTGGTGGGTGAAGGGGCACGCACGGGCACAGGCGCTGGCACTGGCATTCACACGAGCTCGCGCGGGTACACGGAGAACTCGCTGACGCCCGCGGCTTCCAGCTCTGCGATAGTGCTCGGTGACTAGCCCGTCAATGCTACGGGGATGGTCTCTGGCGTGGACGCGGGGATGGGAGCTAGGACGGGCGCGAGAGCAGCAACCGCCGCGGCCAGCTCGTTCAGGGCCATGTCCATGAGGCCCCATTCCTCCTTTTTTTTCTATCTCGTTTGGCTCGGAGTCGACTTCACCAAACTGGAAGACTAGTTGTAGATGATCCTTCTGTGGCATGGCATTGCTGGAGGTCTGCGGGAGGGGAATGGGAAGCGAACAGTAAGGCCACCCATATTAAATAGTGGCGCGGGCGCCATTAATGGAGAGGATGCGAGCAAGGTGGGCGGCCATGGAAGTCAAAGGGCTCGCTTCCCAGTGAGCCTGCGCAACATACAGCTCACACGCTTCCATGTGAGCCTGCGCATTGGAGGATAGCTTGCACGCCTCTCGGTCAGCCTGCGTAGCGGACTTCGCTCGCACGCCTCCCGTTCAGCCAAGAAGCTGTCCGCACGGCACCTCCTAGCCATTAAAAGTGTGATGCGTGGCGTCATGTGAATGGTTAACAGAACGCACATGATTTAAATTATACAAACGTTTGAGATGTTAAAGTGGCAACTATTTGTTTCAAAATGCCTTTGATGGCTGTTATTCGAGTGCGCCTTCTCTCAAAATGGACACGAAAAATACCACAGCATGTCGGGTGCCATTCCCTGATAGCATGCCAAGTTTCATGTATTTTAGATGAGTTTTGGATTTACTAGAATTTAAAAACAAAGTATCTCAACATTTTACCGGCAATCAACAGTGCCCTGGTGTTTGAAATTCATTCCCATTTCTTGCATGGGACCTAAGCATGCACCCAAGGACACACATTTGATTTGTCAACCCATTTTTCTACACTGGAGCATGTGCATGTAGTTCAAATTTTAATTATGCACATAAAATGCCTAGAAAACTCAGTTAATGTATAAAAATGTCCAAACGAACCCCAAAAAATTCCAAAATTTAATAGAACACTCCTGTTGTTCTATGTTGACACTAGGAAAAAAAATTGAAATCAAGAAGAGGCAACGGATATCGTTTCGTCCAGAAAGGTGAAACGTTCCCTACCGTAACCATGAGGCTTATTGTGAGAAGCTCTGGTTTGTGAGAAGCTTATACCCCAACCTGCCCCAAATGGGACAATACTTTTACCACGGCATGTTGATGCCATTCCATGATAGCATGTCAAGTTTCATAAATTTCAGATGCGTTTTTGATTTACTAGAATTTAAAAACCATGTATCTCAATGTTAGTGGCCGAGCGATGGTCGCAAGGTGTTTGACATTCATTCCCATTTCTTGCATGGGACCTAAGCATGCAACGAAGGACACACATTTGAATTTTGAACCCATTAATATGCACTGGAGCATGTGCATGTAGTTCAAATTTGAATTATGCACATAAATGCACAGAAAACTCAGTTAATGTATAAAAATGTCCAAGCGAACCCCGAAAAATCCCAAAAATTGACACAACACTCCTGTTGTTTTATGTTGACACTAGAAAATTTTTTAAAGCAAGAAGAGGCAACAAATATCGTTTCGTCCACAAAGGTGGCACGTTCCCTACCGAAACCATCAGGCTTGTTGTGATAAGCTCTGGTTTGTGAGAAGCTTATACCCAAACTCGCCCCAAATGGGACAATATTTTTACCATGGCATGTTGATGCCGTTCCATGATATCATGTCAAGTTTCATGAATTTCAGACGAGTTTTTGATTTAATAGAATTTTAAAACCATGTATCTCAATGTTAGCGGCCGAGCGACAGTGTCAGGGTGCTTGACATTCATTCTCATTTCTTGCATGTGACCTAAGCATGCAACCAAGGACACACATTTGATTTTTCAACCCATTTTTATGCACTGGAGCATGTGCATGTAGTTCAAATTTTAATTATGCACATAAATGCCTAGAAAACTCAGTTAACATATAAAAATGTCCAAACGAACCCCGAAAAATTTCAAAATTTAACACGACACTTTTATTGTTCTATGTTGACACCAGAAAAAAAATTGATAGCAAGAAGAGGCGACGAATATTGTTTGTCCACAAAGGTGACACGTTTCCCTACCAGAAGCATGAGGCTTCTTGTGAGAAGCTCTGGTTTGTGAGAAGCTTATACCATAACCTGCCCCAAATGGGACAATATTTTTTACCCTAGCATGTTGATGCCATTCCATGATAGCATGCCAAGGTTCATGAATTTCAGACGAGTTTTGGATTTACTAGAATTACAAAAGCAAGTACCTCAACGTTTTCCAGAGAGCCACGGTGCCGTAGTTTTTGAAATTCATCCCCATTTCTTGCATGGGACATAAGCATCAACCCATGGACACATATATGATTTTACAATCCATTTTGGTGCACCGGGGCATGTGCATGTAGTTTAATTTTGAATTGTGCACCTGAAATGCCTAGAAAACCAAGTTAATGTATAAAAATGTCCAAAGGAACCCTGAATAATTCCAATTTTTTTGATGACACACCAATAGTTGCATGTTCACTATAGATAAAAGTTCTAGCAATTCAAACATCCTTATTTGCCGCTGTGACCCCATTATGTAATTCAAATCAAGACAAATAATCAAGTAGATCGCACACAGTTTATTATCACCAACCGTGTGAGATGCAGTACAAAATATCTTGGAGCACCATCGGAGTATAGTATGCAGCCGGCGTGTCAAGCACACTAGCTCGCTCCCCAAATATCATTTCTCTGTTCAATCATCGCCGGTGAAAGATGGGAACGTGGACCCGCGTCGTGAGGGCAACTTCGGCGGCCCACTCTTGTGAGAGCGCGGCCGCAGCCGCCATGCGTGTGCCAATAAGCTGTGTGAGCGTGGCCGCAATCTGCGACCGGGTGGCCAAGGCAGCCCAAACGGCCGTTGTTGCTTCTCAGGTGGCGGCAGCAACATCTGCCTCGGGGATAGCAACTGGCGAGAGCGGCATAGCAGCTATCCGTTCCACAGCGGCGGCCTTAGACCTGATGGAGGCCGCCCACGACCATATCGAGGCCGCCCACGCCTAGCTCGTGGCGGTCTCCACCCAAAACGAACGAAGCTTCTCCGACAACGGTCGGCAACCCACGACCGAAGAGTTGGCAATCGCCGAGAGCGTTCGAGCAGCCGTCCGTTCCTTCGCAGCATACCTTGCCACAACGAAGCCCGTCCAAGCCCATATCTTGGCCGCCCACGCCCAGCACGTGGCAGCCTTTTCCAAAGAGACGGCGGACGCGGATGGCGAGATGCTTGCCGTGTATGGTGCGATTAATGCCATGGAGCCCCTTCCCCAGGAGATCGTCGGGCGCGAGCTGGACATGGAGGAGGCGGCGGAGATCGATGAGCGCCAGCCGGAGTAGTACTCTTTGTTTAATTTAGAGCGCCGGTCTTTAATTTGTTAGGCTAATGTTTAGGTCAGCTAGCTCTGTTTAATTGCTGAACTTGCTCGATTAAGAAGTGTGGGTGTGCTGTAGGCTTCTTTGTGTACCCAAATTATGCAATGGCGTGGATGACCACTGTAACCAGGGATATTCAGACCAAAATTTGCACCTTCGAACTCATCACACACGGGGTAAGCTATATGAATCGTTTGTGGTGTTCACATATCGTACACAGTGCTGAATAAGGGACCATGTCTGATGACACTTTGTGCGCCAGTTTTTTCGCTGCACCGATCCAAAAATTTTAGCTTCCGCGGAAAAATCTACCTCCCCGCCCCCTCCCCCTTACCAAAATCCACATTTCCCCTGTTTCCACCTTCCTTTCCAAGTTGAAACCTTCACTCCTTGCTTGCAGCGCAGCCTCCTTGCCGGCGACCCTCCTTCACGCTGCTCGGCCTCGTCGATCCAGGCAGGTAATCCACACCGACCCCCATCCTCCTCCTCCTTCCACGTCCCACATGCCCCGACCACCGGTGCGACACCTTCCACCCAAATCACCGATCCCTCCAACAAATAAGCGCCGCCCTAAGCCATGGTGCATGCAGTATAGCCAGAAGCTCAAGGAGCATTTGGCAGCGGAGAAGCAAATCGCGGCCGCATGCGCGGATGAGGTCACGATGGCTGCCATTCGTGCCGACCCCCAGATCTTGGAAGAGCACCTCGCCGTTGAGGCCACCATCGATGCCTCGCGCGCCGACGCCACGACGTGGTTGGTTGCTTTAAACGACAGTTCGTGGCATTTTCTCGAGGCCACCGTCGGTGCCTTCGACGAAGACTACGAGATGTTTTCTCAGCGTGCCCGTGCTTACCTCAACTCGAGAACGAGCAGGTTAGTGCCCAGAGCGGCTCAGGCAAATCACCACTAGGACAAGGGCACCCACGGTGTGGAGGCCTCGCCCTCTTCCATGTCCAAGGAGCCAATCATCATCGATATCTTCGACGATGAGGAGTAGCTTGTCTTATTAGCTCACTATAAGGACTTATGTTCAGTTTGCTAGCTACGCCGGTTAAGCATGCTTGGTTTACCCGTTGCATGTGCTGCTCCTGCCTTTCCTTAACAAACGCTAGTGAATTGTCCTATCTACTTTTACCATGCAATCTGTTGCTCTAGTGTATATGTTCTATATGTCGTGCAATGTGGTGCTCACTTATTAACTGTTTGGTTAATTAGTTGTCATGTTCAGTTAACTGTTTGGTTCAATTCTGCAAATGTGATGTTCAATTCTTCAGGGTGCAATTTTGTATTGTCTTCCATCTGAGAAATAAATCAAATTTATCTGTACAAAATACATGAGAAACAAATACAATTGCTATATTTCCAAGCTGTCAAGCATGCTTGGTTTGGTTAACTGTCTGATCTTCTAGTATGTTATATATTGTGCAATGTGGTGCTCAGTTAACGTTTGGTTCATTTGTTGTGGTGTTTAGTTAACTGTTTGGTTCAATTCTGCAATGCGATGTTCAATTGTTGTGGGTGCATTTTGTTATTGTATACAATGTGAGAAATAAATTGAATTTGGTTGTACTAAATACATGAGAAACAAATACAATTGCTATATTTCCAAGTTTTTAAGCATGGTTGGTTTGGTTAACTGTCTGATCTTCTATTAGGAGTATGTTATATTGTGCAATGTGGTGCTAAGTTAATGTTTTGTTCATTTGTTGTGGTGTTTAGTTAACTGCTTGGTTCAATTCTGCAATGCGATGTCTAATTGTCATGGGTAGAATTTTGTATTGTTATGCATGTGAGGAATAAATCGAATTTGGTTGCACTTAATACATGAGAAACATATACAATTTCTATATTTCCTAGTTCTTTATCATGCTTGGTTTGGATAAATGGGTTTTCCATGTGGCTCGAATTAATCTGATGAATCTGCAATGTGCTTATTTTTCATCAACATATTTTACTGATAGCATGTGAAACCTCACTTAACATGATCACTAACTACCTTATATGTGTTGCAGGGAAACAATGGGAAGCACCGAGGTTTACAATCGAGGTTTGCACATGCATGGTCCTTTGTCTAATATCACATTATTGTGCAATTGCAGGAACCATTCTAATATTTAGGTTTTTAACAATTTGGTCTTGCACATGTAGGTCCTGCTGTCAGAGGTTTTGACCCACTATTCGACACTTTTTTCATATGGGGAAATGAGTTGTCCATGAATATCAGTCAAGTCAAGAAACTCAGAAAGATTGTTAGGATAAAGAAATTAGCGACAAAAAACAACAAGATCTTTGTCTGCACAATGAAGAAGACATCAGTTCACTACAGGATGGTACTAACGATTATACCTTGACTTTTTTATTCCTTTGCCCCATTTCAAATCTAGAAAAGATATTTATGCACATCCTTGTTTTCAGGCCTTTCCAAAGCAGTTCACTGATGATTACCTCTCAAACCACCTGTATGGTCAGGAGGCGAGGAAGGTGTTCATACAATACCCACGGTTCAATATTGAAGTGTTCCTGAAGAGGACGAAGGATGGACGATCAATCATCCACATGCACTGGCCTAAAGTTGCAAAGACCTTCAACTTCAATGAAGGCTCAATATCCGTCTTCCGCTTCAGCAGTTTTCCAGATGAGATTCATCTGTCTATGTACCGTCTGTGATGCTAATTTCGAAAGGTTATAGATGTTGCATGTGAAACTTGGTGCTGGTGCAGTTGTGTAATGGGGTAGCTGAGTGCTGAAGCTATATGATGTTGTACTATGATGTATTTCAATTATGAAATCCTGCTTCCTTAATACAAAAATGAAATGTATTGTGTGCTTAATATGAAATATCAATTAAATTAATAAATGGATTATTAATAATAGGACAATTAGCCTGCTAATGCCAATTAGCCTGCTAATTGGGTTTTTCTATTGCAAACGGTTATTGAGAAAACACCATGGGCGATGACCTCAGACATCGCACACAGTTTCTAGGAATAAAACATGTTGGATCAATGAACAATCACACACGAGTTCCTCTTGAAAACTGTTTGCGTTAGGCCACCTTGCGCAAACGTTTACCACATAAAAAGTGTGTGTGATGGACAACCTATGCCACACAGTTTCTTCTATGCATCGTGTGTGATGCATTCAATAACGCAAACAATAAAATTGTTAATATCATCTGCAATGGCAACGCTATCACAAATGATTTAATGGGGAAAAATTGTGTGTGATGTACCTGCAAACGGAAACGTTTTCCTTAGTGTGACTGTGTGGGATGTATATACGAACGGAAACGTACTTCTTGGATTGACTGTGTGGGATGTACGTACTAACAAAAATGTATTCCTTGGATTGACTGTGTGGAATGTACATACGAATGGAAACGTTTAGCCGGGACTGACTGTGTGGGATGTACTTACGACTGGAAAGGATTTGGCCTGTATAATTGTATTTTTTAGCACAACTATACGTATAATCGTATTTGATCGCTCGCCCATCGCACACGGCCTCATTTTGCCGAGCGTGTGTGACCGGAGGGCCTATCCCCGACAGTTTCTGGGTCAGGTGGGAAGGACCCCCCTATCGCACACACTCACTAGGCGACGGTTCAAAATGCCATCATGGAAAGGGGTTAAAAACCATTTGTGTAACACCTCGCTGTACTAGTGTATGCATTATGCCTAGCTAGGGGCATACAACAATAGCGCTAGTTGGGAGGCAACCCAATAGTTATCCTTTAATTTTTTTTTGTTTTTTGTTTTTTCAATAAGCACACAATTATGCTACTGTTATGATTGTGTTTTATGTTTTAATTAGTGTTTGTGCCAAGTAAAGCCTTTAGGATGGTTTGGGTGATAGTTGACTTGATGTTGTGAAAGAACAGAAACTTCTGATGTTTTTAAGAATTGCTAAAAAAAATTGGAGCCTGGAAAAATTCTGATGTTTTTAAGAATAATTGATATACAAATTGCCTACGTCATTCAGAATTTTTGGAGTTATAGAAGTATGAGCATAATTCAGGTTTCTACAGTTTGTTCTGTTTTTGACAGATTCTGTTTTTGATGCATTGTTTTGCTTGTTTTGTTGGAATTATGGATTGTATCGGGGGTTATAAGCCATGGAGAAGTTATAATACAATAGGTATAATGCAAAAATAAAATATGAATGGGTTTGCAACAACAATTAAAGTAGTGATTTGTTTTCTTATACTAACAGATCTCACGAAGGATTTGTTATGTTTTGTGTGATTGAAGTTTTCAAGTTTTGGGTGAGATCACAATGGATGAAGGAATAAGGAGTGGCAAGAGCCTAAGCTTGGGGATTCCCGAGGCACCCCAAGGTAATATGCAAGAACTCCTGAGCAACTAAGCTTGGGGATGCCCCGGAAGGCATCCCCTCTTTCTTCTAACGACCATCGATAATTTTACTTGGAGCTATGTTTTTATTCGTCACATATCATGAGTTTTGCTTGGAGCGTTGTGTATTATATGAGTCTTTGCTTGTTTTGCTTTTTAGTTTGTCACAATCATCCTTTCTGAACACACTTGTTTGAGAGAGCCACACGCATATCATGATTTGTTAGAATACTCTATGTGTTTCACTTAAATCTTTTGAGCTAGGCAGTTATCTAGTACTTCACTTAAATCTTTTTGAGCACGACGGTGGTTATATTTTGAAGAAATTTACTCTCATGCTTCACTTATATTATTTTGAAGTTGATATGATTAAATTTTAAATAAATGCACTCTCATGCTTCACTTATAGTATTTCAAGAGTTGAATTTTTTTGAAGAAATATTTGCACTCTCATGCTTCACTTATATCTTTTTGAGAGTTGAAAATAGTGATGGTAATTTGCATAAGATATGAATTTGGTCCCAAAGTGATGGATATCCAAGGGGGATATAATAAAAACTTGATTCCTTGCAATAGTTTTGCGATATGGAGATAGTGATATGTGAGTCATGTTGGTGAGCAATTGTGGTTTAGTAAGAATATTGGTGTTAAGGTTTGTGATTCCCTATGCATGCATGAAATTCAATAGTTATGCAACGAAGTTATATCCTTATTGTGGTGCATTATTCAGTGTTAGTTATGTTCAATGCGTGTTTATGACCGTTTTTGTTTTTTGGTTGGTTGCCCCTCAATATTTTTGCTAGCCTTCATTTGTACTAAGCGGGAATACTGCTTGTGCATCCAACTCCTTTAACCAAAATTGTGCCAAATGAGTCCAACATACCTACCTATATGCAGTATTTCCATGCCGTTCTAAGTAAATTTGCATGTGCCAGCTCTAATCATTCAAAATAAATTTCCTTTTTGTGTGCACGTACCGCTCATGTGGCGGCAGGGGGTGGCCAATGTTTTCCATGCTAGGCGGGTTATTCTCATGATGAGTGTTTATTCATTTGTCATTGCACGAGAGTGTGGCGGGTAATAGGGATGCCCAGTGCCGAGTTGAATAAATAAATAAATAATAATAGATTACTTGGAAAGTGTTGGTATGGAAGGCACCCATGGATACGGCTAGCCATGACTTGTGAAAAGAAAGGTGGAAAGAAAATGAACTTTATTTTTTGTTTGGGAACCGCCTATGATTTGTCTAGCATGGAAGATGTTGGAACTGTCGGTCGTAGCGTTGACAGGAAAAGCATGACTCTCAAAATAATTTTATCTCTCAATTTAATCTTTGAGCTCTGGCACCTCTGCAAATCTCTGCTTCCCTCTGCGAAGGGCCTATCTATTTACTTTTATGCAAAAAAAATGAGTCTCCATCTTCTCTTACAAAGCGCCAACTAGGGAGCACTATTGTCATACTTGTGTATTGGATGTAGCTAATATTTGAGTGTGTTTCATGAATGGATCAATGATTGAGCATAATGGGCTAGGGATAGCTTTCTTTAGCATTGATATTTTGAAAGACATGGTTGCTTGTTGATATGCTTGAGTATTGATGTCTTCATGTCAAATTATAGACTATTGCTTTGAATCATTCAAGTCCAAATGTCCATGCTACAAAAGAAAAGAATATAAGATGAATATGTTAGGTAGCATTCCACATCAAAAATTATGTTTTTATCATTTACCTACTCGAGGACGAGCAGGAATTAAGCTTGGGGATGCTTGATACGTCTCCAATGTATCTATAATTTTGTATTGTTCCATGCTATTATATTATCAATCTTGAATGTTTTATATATACTTTCAAGCAATTATATATCATTTTTGGGACTAACCTATAACTTAGTGCCTAGTGCCAATTGCTGTTTTTTGCTTGTTTTTGGTTTTGCAGAATATCAGTACCAAACGAAGTCCAAATGCCACGAAACTTTTTGGTGATTTTTTCTGCACATAAGAGATCCTGGAAGCTTCGGGAGGGGACGAGAAGATGGAGCAGTGGCCCACAAGGCACCAGGGCGTGCCCCAAGGGGGTAGGCGTGCCCTGGTGGCTTGTGAGGCCCACGTGGCTCCGTTTGACCTAACTTCACCTCTATAAATTATTTAAAATCGTGAAACCAACAAAGGAGTCCACGAAATACTTTTTCCGCCGCTGCAAGTTCCAGAACCACGAGATCCCATCTGGGGACCTTTTCCGGAACCCTGCCGGAGGGGGATTCGATCACGGAGGGGGCTCTTCATCATCCTTGTTGCCCTCCGATGATGCATGAGTAGTTTACCATAGACCTACGTGTCCATAGTTAGTCGCTAGATGGCTTCTTCTCTCTTTTTGATCTTCGATACAATGTTCTCCTCGGTGTTCTTGGAGATCTATTTGATGTAATGAGTTTTTGCAGTGTGTTTGTTGGGATCCTATGAATTGTGAGTTTATGATCAGATCTATCCATGAATATTATTTGAGTTTTCTCTGAACTCTTTTATGCATGATTACTATAGCTTCATATTTCTTCTTTGATTTATTGGTTTGGTTTGGCCAACTAGATTGATTTATCTTGCCATGGGAAGAGGTGCTTTGTAATGGGTTCGATCTTACGGTGCTCAATCCCAGTGACAGAAGGGGACATGACACGTATGTATTGTTGCTATTAAGGGTAAAAAGATGGGGTTTATTCATATGTTTGTTTATCTTGTGTACATCATGTCATCTTGCTTAAGGTGTTACTCCGTTTTTCCATGACCTTAATACACTAGATGCATGCTGGATAGCGGTCGATGTGTGGAGTAATAGTAGTAGATGCAGGAAGGAGTCGGTCTACTTGTCTTGACGTGATGCCTATGTATGATCATTGCCTTGGATATCGTCATAATTATTTGCTTTTCTATCAATTGCCCAACAGTAAATTTTTTACCCACCGTATGCTATTTTCTTGAGAGAAGCCTCTAGTGAAAACTATGGCCCCCGGGTCTATCTTTTATCATATATTAAAACTAAAAATACCTTGCTGCAATTTTCTTTTATTTATTTTATTTTGTAGTTTTGTCCGATCTATCTATCAAAAACTATACAATTTAATCTTTCTCTTAAGCGTTGAGGGATTGACATCCCCTCTACGCGTTGGGTTGCAAGGATTTGTTGTTTGTGTGCAAGTGCTGTTTACATAGTGTTGCTTGGTTCTACTACTAGATTGATAACCTTGGTTTCATAACTGAGGGAAATACTTATCTCTATTGTACTGCATCATCCTCTCCTCTTCGGGGAAATCCCAACGCAGCTGACAAGTAGCACTCTTCGTTTCCTTTGATTGCTTTTTCTTGTTCTTGGCTCCTGCCTCCCGGAGCTTGGCTAAGCTCCCGGTAGCCTGCAGATAACCCGCCACGAAGAAGCAGAAGGGGGCCCCCGCCGAGAAGGGGGCCATGACATCCACCATGCCGCTACAGGAGGCGCAGACCAAGGGGACCAATGTGCCCCCTGCAAGCGACGAGGGGCGCAAGGAGACTGTCCGCCGTCCTGGCGTAGAGCCGGGGCGCACGGAGGAGGACAAGGAACATGCGGCTTCTCCTAAGCCACACGAGGAGAGACCTCCCGGGGAGGGAGAGGGTGAGCCCCAAAGAGGGGCCTCCGGAGGGGTGGCTGTGCCTCCCGAGGCACCATACGTGTGCGGCGATGCAGGGATGAAAAAGGTTGATGAGCCAATTCTCCCGCAGCCCACTCCGCCCATCAGGGGGCCCATGGCACCGAGAGGGCAACGACAATCCCAACACACTCACTGGTGCACCAGGCCCCAGAGGCAGCCGCAACGAGCTCGGGGTGCGTGTCGACACTGTCTGTCATGGAGGAGGCCACGAAGAGCCTGGAGCGTGCGCCGACGCCGCAGGCGGAGGAGGAGGCAGCGAAGAGCCCGTCGCAGCCGGCAGAGGCACTACTGGGAAAGGGCTTATAGGTGAACCCCAAATAGTGGCGGGCGGGGCGTGGCACCCGCCACTGTTAATTTTGAAAGAGAGGAGTGGTGAGTACTAAAACGGGCCTGCCACTGCTTGGCGGGTACATGTGGCGGGCGGTCAATATTATCCGCCATAGTTGTGTGCTTTCTAATTTCTTCCCGACTAGCAAGCTACTGTGGTGGGTGGAGTGCGGCTCCCGCCACAGTTCACTTGCACATATGTGGCGGCCAGACATCAACACTCGCCACAACTATATTTGGGCAGCCACGCGCCAACCTTTTTCAAATATTTTCAGAACATGGGTGGCGGGTATTAGCAGCCGCCTGCCACAGCTATATTTGGTCACTTTGCCACCTCGCACGCTTATACTTGGGTGATGGGCAATGCCTCGCGCCCGTCACTGCTCTGCGACGCATTACCTCCCCCCCCCCCACGCCACTTGAATCTCATTCTACACCCAAAACCTTTCTCCCTCATCTCTCGCCGCTACCAACGTCATGGCATCGTCCGTCGCCACCGGCGAGGTCGGGGTCCGCCATCTCGAACGGCAGCGAGGATCCAATCTTCCACGTCGCTCGCGCCATCCGTCCCCGCCTCGAAGTTCATCGGTGTCGCCGTGCAAAGCAACCTCAAACTACTTCCCCGTGACCATCGCTCGTGCCTTCTACGCATCCAACATCGTCCTCGTCTCCGTCGAGCTCGCCGTCCGCCAACGCCTCCGCCATCGACCTCTGACTCGTACAACCACCCTTCAGACTCCAGCCCCGTAAGCACACCTCCCTCCTCTCTGTCAATGTCAATGGTTACTTGTGGTATGGGCTTCTCTCTCTCTTTATTAGTGTACTTAAAATGTACAACATATGGACAGAAATCTAGTACAACATTTTATTAGTGTAGCTAAAATTTATTGTATGATGTATCATTGAATCTTCATAAGGGAATGTCTTAAAATGGATTGCATGTTTTATACCAAAAGTGCTACATATGGATGCAGGTGTATTCACAGTGAGTGCCAATGTTTTTGCGAAGCGTGGATTAAGTTCCGTTTTGCTTAATTTCTGGCACTCAATATGTCCAAATTCTATCAAAGGTCATGCTATTTTTTTTTTCTAAATGTTATATCTAGATGACAAATTGTTTAATGCGATTTAGATGGAGAAGCCAAGACGCCTCGTTAGGACTCCTACACCTGTAGATGGGATCCCTACTGCCATAGACATCGTCACGAGGGTGGCTTAGTACACCGAGATCGTGCTCGCCTATGTCGAGAGTGCTCGAACAGCCACCGAGAGCGCTAAGTCATATTCTGAGAGCGCTAAGGCATATTCTGAGAGCACTAGAGCAGCCGCTGAGAGTGCGCAAGCAGCTGCGGACAGTGCACGAGTAGCCGTCGAAGCTGCTAGGACCACCCAAGACGAGATCACGAAGATGATGGAAGGCGAGGATAGCTCATGATGGAGCTGAACAACTAGTGCAATGCTTTCATGTGATCTATATGATCGATGCAAAGGATGGAGCTAAACTTTTGCTTTCAAACTACTAATGAACTGTGCAACATGGTGATTTGTATCATCTATAATGCTATGAAGATTATGATGCGAATGATGGAGCTAAACTTTTGCTTTCGAACCACTAATGAACTGTGCAACGTGGTGATTTGTATTGTCTATAATGCTATGAAGATTATGATGTGACTTTGCTCTATGTGATTGGATAACTATGAAATTGACTTGTTGGCTTCTTTATTTATTTACATAGATGAAGTGGAACTGGTATGTCGTGTACATCGGGAAGAATCCTAGAATTTATGATTCATGGGAAATATGCAAGGAGCAAGTGGACAGTTACAAAAACAGATGCTACAAAGGATATAAGACTAAAAAATAAGCTGAGGATTATTATCCTAACTACGTCAGCAGAGAAGTTGAGGATCATTATGTCAATTATGTCCGCAAAGAAAAAATCAACTATGAAGTATGCAAGACCGTGTGGACAAGTGGACGACTAAATAATTTGATTATCTTTATCCAGCTCATTTTCCTTATGGTATTGTTGTTATTATGAGGTCTTGTATGTATGCGTTCATGCTAATGATGCGACATGAGTTGTTGTACACTAATGCGTACATCTATTTGTATGAAGTTTAGATTATTGTTATGTTAAATGTAATGTGTATGATCGCTTACGTTAGTTGTATGATGTAATGTGGTTATTTGTATACTATAGCGTGAAGCGGGGATTGGGTGCTCGAATGGCTGGAGGGACGTAGCTGTGGCGGGCGAAAGGTACAGCCCACCACAACTAATAACGTAAACTAATGGCGGGCAATTATCTCAGCCCGCCACTGATGGCACCATAGCAGTGGCAGAAGGTCAGTGGCGGGAGCCCCTGGGAGCCTGGCTCGCCACTGCTGGCCATTTGGCGCCCGCCACTACTAGGCATTCCTGAAGTAGTGAGGATGCGGCCCCGGCCGAGGTCGGAGGCGTAGGGCCTGTGGAGGGGGCCGGCACCGGCCCCTTGCACACCCTGCCAGTGGAGGGCGGCACGGAGCTGCATCCCGACCGTGCCCTTGTGCTGGTGAGCGGTAGCATTGTCCTTAAGCGTGGGGCCATCGGCAACACCAATGCGATGCTTGACGCGCTTGAGAAGGACCTCTGGCTCAAGGAGGCACGCATCATGGAGGAGCACCAGCGCCTCGTGGATGGCTGGCGCCAGCTCGAAGAGGCCGTCAAGCTTGGCCGCCGACAGGACGATGCCGCGCAGGAGAAAAGAGAGAAGATCCTCCATGTCGCCAAGGACATCTACGAGAGGGCGCTCGAGGAGGCCGTGGAGGCCGAGCGGCAGCGTGATACGTCTCCAACGTATCTATAATTTTTTATTGTTCCATGCTATTATAGTATCAATCTTGGATGTTTTATATACACTTACAAGCAATTATATATCATTTTTTGGGACTGACGTGGCTTAGACTGTGTCGGTATTTCCCCAAAGAGGAAGGGATGATGCAGCACAGCTACGGTAAGTATTTCCCTTAGTTATGAAACCAAGGTATCAATCCAGTAGGAGAACCAAGTAACACTATGTAAACGACACTTGCATAGAAAGAACAGATACTTGCAACCCGACGCGTAAGAGGGGTTGTCAATCCCTCCAAGGTAAAAAGATAGATTGGTTTGTATGACATTGGATAAATAGATCTGAATAAAACACGAAATAAAATAAGTAAATAAAAAATGCAGCAAGGTATTTTTGGGTTTTTGGAATAATATATCTAAAAACAAATATGATAAAAGATAGATCTGAAAGCAATATGATAAAAGATAGACCCGGGGGCCGTAGATTTCACTAGTGGCTTCTCTCGAGAAAATAGCATATGGTGGGTAAACAAATTACTGTTGGGCAATTGATAGAAGAACAAATAATTATGACAATATCCAGGCAATGATCATGAATATAGGCATCACCTCCAAGATTAGTAGACCGAAACGATTCTGCATCTACTACTATTACTCCACACATCGACCGCTATCCAGCATGCATCTAGTGTATTAAGTTCATGGAGAAATGGAGTAATGCAATAAGAAAGATGACATGATGTACAAGATCTATTCATGTAGGAATAGACCCCATCTTTTTATCCTTAATAGCAATGATACATACGTGCCTCGCTACCCCTTCTGTCACTGGTTGAGGACACCATAAGATCGAACCCATCACAAAGCACCTCTTCCCATTGCAAGAAAAATCAATCTAGTTGGCCTAACTAAACCAAAGATTCAGAGAAGAAATACGAGGCTATAAATAATCATGCATAAAAGAGATCAAAGAAGACTCAAATAAATTTCATGTATATAGATCTGATCATAAACTTGAACTTCATCGGATCCCGACAAACACACCGCAAAAAGTCATTACATCAAATCGATCTCCAAGAGACCATTGGATTGAGAATCAAAAAGAGAGAAGAAGCCATCTAGATACTGCCTATGGACCCGTAGGTCTATGGTGAACTACTCATGCATCATCGGAGGAGCACCAATGAGGATGATGAACCCCTCCGTGATCGTGTTCCTCTCCGACAGTTCTAGAATAGGGCTCTAGAATGGATCTCATGGTTCTGGAACTTGCGGCGGTTGGAATTGTGGTCCGTCGACTCCCCTAGGGTTTCTGGAATATTTGGGTATTTATAGAGTTGAGAGGCAGTGGAGGAGACCCCCGTGGGCCCCACAACCCATCAGGGCACGCCAGGGGCCTCTGGCGTGCCTTGGTGTCTTATGGGCCCCATGGGCCTCCCCCCAGGTGCTTCCTTGGCTCCCAAGTTGTCTTGTGGTCCATAAAAATCTCCAAAAATTTTCGCTGCATTTGGACTCCGTTTGATAGGGATATTCTGCGAAGTAAAAAATAAGCAAAAAACAGAAACTGGCACTGGGCACTATGTCAATATGTTAGTCCCAAGAAAATGATATAAAGTTGCTATAAAATGATTGTAAAACATCCAAGAATGATAACATAACAACATGAAACAATAAAAAATTATAGATATGTTGGAGACATATCAACATCCCCAAGCTTAATTCCTGCTCGTCCTCGAGTAGGTAAATGATAAAAATAGAATTTTTGACGTGGAATGCTCCCTAACATGTTCATCACATATTCTTTCTTTTGTAGCATGGACATTTGGACTTTTTAGATGGTTCAAAGCAATAGTCTATAATTGACATGAAGACTTCAATACTCAAGCATATCAACAAGCAACCATGTCTTTCAAAATATCAACACTAAAGAAAGTTATCCCTAGCCCATCATGCTCAATCATTGATCCATTCATGAAACACACTCGAATATTAGCTACATCCAATGCTCAAGTACGATCATAGTGCTCCCTAGTTGCTGCTTTATTAGAGAAGATGGAGACTCAAAATAAAAAATAAAATTGCATAAAAGTAAATAGATAGGCCCTTCGCAGAGGGAAGCAGAGATTTGTAGAGGTGCCAGAGCTCAAAGCTTAAGTTGAGAGATAAAAAATTTGGGAGGCATGCTTTTCCCGTCAATGAAAACGACCGAGTAGTTCCCAATACTTTCCATGCTAGATACACCATAGGTGGTTCCCAAACATAAAATAAAGTTTATTCCTTTTCCACCATACTTTCACACTCCATGGCTAGCCGTATCCACGGGTACCGTCCATACACTACTGCGGGATGCTACTAACGCGACACTACAATCAGAGATCCTTTGACGAAACTATGTGCGATGCATTAATCGCAAATGGTGATGTAAAAAACCATCAAAAAAGATGCAAAACATTTGCGATGGTGGATACATCAAACACGGTTCAGATTTTAGATGCGCGTGCGATGCGGGGCATACGGTTGATCCATATGAACTGTTTGCGATGAGACAGAATAACAGAAACGGGCAGCCAAATCAAGGTGTGTGCGATATATGGCATATAGTTCACCCCGATAAATTGTTTGTGATGAGGCAGAACAATAAAAACGGGCAGCCATATGAAGGTGTGTGCGATATACGTTAAACAGTTCACTTGGATGAACTGTTTGTGCTTAGGCAACATAAAAGAAACGGTCAACCCGATGAATGTGTGTGCGATATATGGCATACAGTTCACTCGGATGAACTGTTTGCGTTGAGCCAAGAGAGCAGAAATGGTTCAACTTAACAAGATGTGTGTGATACGCGACAAACAGGTCTGTAATCAGAAATGTGTGGGAAGACCGATAACAACACAGACGATTCCTGTTAACAAGCCGTGTGTGTTGTGAGCAAACGATTGCTAGTATACAATTGTGAGTGATTGATGAAATCATCACCGATGGGTTCCATTGTTTAGTCCGTGTGTGATGTGATTTGCTCTGTCCCCACAACATGTACGCTCTGTTTACAAAGCATCAACATATATACTTAAAAAACAGCATTGCATCACCAAATTAAGCATACAATTACACAAGTGACTACACACATAACATTTCCACACACCAAAGTAAGCAATTACATGCATACTAAACTAGAAGAAACGAGGATCTAATCATCTACTTCTTGTTGTGACGACGCTTGTCATTGCTCTGCTTCTGGCTGGATCCCTGGCCATTTTGGGGAAGGAGGCACTTCCTCATGTCAACGATCCGCCTGTACACCTCGTAGCTCGTGTATGTCTCCTTAGCTGCATACACGATGTGAGCTTTGTCGAGTTTCTCCATCCAGGCTGAGTGCCAGGCACGCTTGTCCTTGTTGCAGGAATCCTTCATGTCTTTGTAGTAGGGGTCGATGATGGCCTCGGCAAGGTGAACCAGTGAGTCCTTCTCATGCTCCTTGTTGCCCCAGATCTTGTATTGGTCCTGGATGTCGACAAGATTCTGGCAGGCGATGCCCGAATTCTTGAGCACCTTTACATCGTTGGTGATGTCCACCGTAGCAAACATGTAGTGGGGGCTGTCGACAAACCTAGCAAAATGCTCGCAAGGCCTTGTGGCCAGGCATTAGTGGTAGACGAGGACATTATTGCGCACGCACATCTGGGCGATGGCGACCTTGGGACGAGACCCGACACGAGCGCGGGTGCACTTGAGGTCGAACCCGACCACCTTGTACTTCTCCTCAGTAAGCAACAACTCCATGATGTGGATGGAGTGCTCCACCTAGACCGGGTTGTTGGTATACACCACCGAGAGCTCCGTGAACCTTCTGTGGGTGTCCACCATGACATGCATGGTGAACTGCTGCTCGTCATCGTCAGCCGGTCGGAGCACCATGGGAGCCGTGCAGGATACCCATCCCTCTAAGAATTTTTCGTGGTGGGTGTGCTTCTTGCAATACTGGGGCGCGATGGAAAGGTTGAAGAGGCAAAGGGTTAAATGGCCGCTATAATAAATGGGGGTTGGCCGGCCTGTAACCGTCACGTCTTGTCACCGCGTTCATAGCGGAGGAATCCAGTGCACGCTTGAGCACCCCGCACGTGTTTCGTTTGACCACGCGTGGGCTCGAAGAGGCGTCAAATGTATCGTTGGTGAGCCTGTTCCCGCGCAGTTTACCGTGCAAGCTTCCCACCCGGCTAGTTTGGCCACGCGTCGGCTAGAAGAGGGGCAAATCGTGGACGTTTATTGGCAAAAAGCTTTGTAAAAACGTAGTGTATGGAATGAGTTCGATCATAAGTTTACCCGTGGGTGATGAGGTCAAAGTTACACAAAAGGGTGATGATGGACACTCGAGTGCGATAATTAATTCTGCGCTCTACAGGGCACACGGTTGAAGAAACCAACTATGTGCAATAATGTCAAAAATCGCAGTCAAGTTAGCTATATAGATCGTGTGCTATGAGATCGACAAGGGAAACACATTCGAGAATGGTTAATAAAATCTTAGTCCATTGCATATGAAGGTCAAAATAGTACTACCAATATACGAGTCTCATACGATGCCATTTCAACAATTGTACCACAAAAGCCCCAAATATTACAAGGTTCAAATTCCAGAGTTATATGGCTCAAATTCAAAGATTACAAAGTTTAAGCTGATATTAGAAATGAAATTCAGCTCATTCAGCTGCAAACGCCCACGCTGATCAGCTGAACATGGATATAAGAGAGGTTCAAACTAATATTACCACTAGTAAGGTTGGTTTCAAAACCTCATCATTTCTGCAAAGGGATCAGCCACTAACAAGCCATGTATGGGGTTGACACAATGACTTCCGATTACTCTGTCAGCTAAAGTTCCAAAATGAAATTCAGCTTTTTTGGAGCCTTTTCCATTCTGCCGCAGCCGCCGGCGCTGATCAACAAACAATTCATTTTTGCGAAATAAATGTAGGGCAAACCTCATTACCTTCAGCACCCTTGCTCTGACAACAAAGAACCTGGCGAATATAATCTCCGGTAAGGTCCCTCATTATGAGTTCAAAGTAATTTCTGAGAGATGCAGATCTAGGAATTCGATGTGATTGTTATATTGTATCATATTATCCACCATCGGGCCTAATCTTATCTACAAAAGAATAGAACATGTTAGTGCCTACATGCAGTTTTGAACACTACTACAGGCCTATTTGGTTTGTAGGATTGGTAAAATGCACTAACATGCCATCTTTGATTCGACATGATTAACATGGGCATTTGATTACAATCTAGAAAAATGTAGCCTTCTTCACAAGAGGTTGGAGTGGATGAAAAGTTCCCTAAGAAAACTAGTACAGATGAATCCACATGAGAAATGCTTATGGATCGTAACCATATGGATCAAGCAACCAATATGGGGGGGGGGGGACATGTATCTACTGAAATCCTCCAAAATTCCTTCAGAAATCGTAGTACATTGTCATTGTGAACTTGGGGAAAGGTGTCAAAAATTGAACTCCCTTATGGTTAACATTTAATAGGAAAGGAACATCATCTCGATATATAGCTTCTCCAGGCACGGAAAGCATCTCAGGAAACTGACAACTTGGTCCAGGTTGGGGCCGATAGATTCTAGTGCCAAGACCTTCACTGTGCGCAGATTCAGGGTCAAGCTTGTCGGAATCATTTTCTGGATGACAAACGGACATACATCTTCAAAATTAGAAATAATGTTAATTTCAAGAAGATGTAGAAGGCGACTGTTGTACCTGAACGGGTGTGGATCCAATATCAAGTTCAGAGTATTTGTCAGACGAGTATCCCACCACTGTCAATTTCGACGCATAAATGACATTGATTCTTGTTGGACCTTCTTGATCAACTACAAGTAATCTCTCAAATGAGGTGTGTCCTCAATGACCATGTGGTACACCTTTTGTGATCTCTTGTTGGAGCACCAACAACACACATAAATAGTCCGGAGAGTCATGGAGGTGATGTGGAAGCTACTCAACCCATTGATTGCCTAAAGACGAAGGTACTCGAGTGCAGTACAGCCGCGGAGTAGGCGCTCCATGTCATCCTTTTGGAGGCAGATGACGACGAGCTCGAAGTGCTTCAGTCGTGGTAGAATAAGAGTGGGCGCGTCATTAAGGGGGGGAATGGCAGTTCATGAACTTGGCGATGTGCAGCGTGGGCGCGAGGCAGAGCGCGGACATTGGCAGCGAGTGCATACGCCCATCATTAAAAGTGATCTCCTTGAGCTGATCTAGGGCGGGGCATCGGAACCACTCGTCAAGCTTGGCTCAGTCATTGCCGTTGGAACGAAACTTGCCCATGCTAAGGCCTCTGGTTGGACCATGGTGACTACCGAGGATCTGGGAGAATGCATCCAAGCTTTTGCGATAGCCATGGGAGAGCTCGTGGGTGTCGATGAGGTCGAGAGGGGTGTAGTGCCATAGGGGGCGCCACCGCCGAGAAAGTATGGTTGTCCGCGCCCCATATTTGATTGGGAGGAGGTCGATGATGACTATCAACATATCATTGGGGAGGCTGCTGATGAAGTTTACGCGTGCTGGAGTCGCGTGCGGTTCTTGCTCGACCCACCTTCGCTTATTGGCAGCCTCGTTCTCCAACTCCGGAGTCTCCTCGTCAGCGGCGCTTTCTGATAGAAGTGGGAGTACAGGGAATATTTAGTTAAAACAGGGCAAAAGAAAAGTGTATTGGTAACTATAAGTTAGTAGGTAGGAATAGAGTAAGAAAATGGAATAACAATTGGTTGCTTAAATACTACACAATTCCTTTGATATTGCTGGGTAAGTCAACATGCAGATACTTGAAAAGAACACTTACTTCTAACAAAGTCTGGACGGATGATATCGTCGGGGAAGTTAGCATGTATCTCATGACCAGGCTCTTTTATGTGCAGTGCAATTTTAGTGCCAGCCTTCAGTACATAAAACTTAGAAATTTCTGTCCAAAGGCCCATGGCAAAATACGAGTGACCACATTCATCAAGTCTTACAGAAGCAACGATTGTAAATCCATGGTTTTTGTTCAGTATTAACATCCCTGCAATCTTGATTTATGTAAAGGGCAAGATTGTGTACTACAAATGTTGTTTCATAGCAAGGGACGTGCTGCAGAAAATGGTAGGATTGTTAAAGAATATGGTAACATGCAAATATGGGCGAAATTGAAAGAACTGTATAGCAGTTGAAATCAAAGGACAAAAATCTATAATTAAACAGATAGGGTAACCATGATGTCATGGAAATATGAGAGTAATCGAAAGAACAATACATCATTAATTTGCCTAATATAGAAAGAAGAGGAAAAAAAATCCCCTTTGACGTATATGCTGCATGTGGCACCTTTTATCCAAATGTAGCAATATATAGTATATGTTCAGGAAAGTAGACCATGCCAACCGATGTAGGGTGAGATTGAACATACCGCGCGCATCGTCAAGTCATCTGGTACAGTGAGATGGAACTCCATGGATGTATGGCCGAGGCCGCAAAGTCCTGATGTGTCCACGCACTGTACACTCTATGAATGAAAGAAAACCCTCAAATCAGCTTGAATAAAAATGAATTCAAGGCGATTTTGGCCGGGTGATTAAAGGAGGCAGATGAACTGGGATAAGAGATGAGAGAGTATCTCATTAAATTAGTTACTGATACGTCTCCAACGTATCTATAATTTTTGCTTGTTCCATGCTGATATACTATCATTCTTGGATGTTTTACAATCATTTTATAGCAACTTTATATCATTTTTTGGGACTAACCTATTGACATAGTGCCCATTGCCAGTTGCTGTTTTTTGCTTGTTTTTTACTTCGCAGAGAATCAATACCAAACGGAGTCCAAACGCAGCGAAACTTTTTGGAGATTTTTTCTGGACCAGAAGACACCTGTTGGGCCAAAGAAGTACCAGAGGGGGGCTCCGAGGGGAGCACAACCCACCTAGGCACGCCTGGGGGCCCAGGCACGCCCTAGTGGGTTGTGCCCATCTCGACCGCCTCCCGCACCGCCTCTTTGCTCTATAAATACCCTGAAAATCCAAAAACCCTAGGGGATTTGACGAAACACAATTCCAGCCGCCACAAGTTCCAGAACCACCAGATCCAATCTAGACATCATCACGGAGGGGTTCATCATCCTCATTGGTGCCTCTCCGATGATGCATGAGTAGTTCATTGTAGACCTACGGGTCCGTAGTTAGTAGCTAGATGGCTTCCTCTCTCTCTTTTGATTCTCAATACAATGGTTGTCAGCGTTCTGGGAACGCGGGTACCCAGACTTGCCTGCCTGCGGCCCACGGTGTGGCTCCATCGACGGCCTGGTACGGCCTAGCTTCAGCAACAACAACTCAAGACGTTCGCGAGGGGCCAAGCCTCGCAAGGCGGACGACACCAAGACCTCCACCAGGAGTGGCCTCCTCAGGCTGGCTCCCGAGGAGCGGAGATCTCTATGCAAGCCTCACCTCGTAAGGTCCGGATGACGTGAGCCATGACGACCAAGGCCAGGCGAGCGCCAGCGGGCGCAGTGTACCAGTTTCCTCTTTGGTGCTAAAGAGGCAAGGCAGGCGCGGAGTCCCGAGGAATCAGCCAAAGGTTTCCATTCCCGTGCAACTAGACCAAGACCGCCAGGATGGCAGGACGGAGGTCATCACTGAGCCCATCACGGCGTCACAACTAGAGGCTTTCGCAGGCGAAGACTACTTTTGTCAGGATAGCATGTACTAGTTGTCTCCCTTCGAATTTGGCCATTGTGGGATCCTTTCCCGCCTTTCATTTGGGAAGAGGACCAAGGCCACTATAAATAGGACTTAGCCACCACCGTAGAGAGGGATCGGACCTGGGACGGATCATTCAGATCATCCTCACCCCACCAGCTCACTCGAGCTCAAGAACACCTCTCCTCCTGAGGCTGTTCGCCACTGTACTAGTTCATCCTCAGCACCCCGAGGCCAATCCACCACAAAGCAGGAGTAGGGTTTTACACCGCAAGGTGGCCCGAACCTGGGTAAACTGTTGTGTCTCTTTTCCTTACAGTTCGTCAAGCTAGGCTATGAGATTAGTGAGTAGGCAGACTGGGGAGGACGAGTTCTTCTCACGCACCCCAGAGTTCGAACCACTCAAGGGTTTGCGGAACCCGGAATCCGACATTTGGTGCGCCAGGTAGGGGTGCGTCGGAGCCTCTCCCCCGCCGGTCGATCCACCACCGCTCCACCGCTTCCATGGTTGACGCTCGTCGAGCTCGCGCTGAGCGCCGGGCCGCCCTCGCCGCCCGCGTCGCTCAGACAGCGCCTGCGGGAGACGGCTGCCCTCGCCGTCCCCTGTCTCCAGTGGTGAACACCGCCACCGGCCCTGCGGGGCACGAGCAGCAAGCTTTGTCGCTGCACCCTTCTGTGCGGCGGGATGGGCGCACCGCCACCCCATCGCTAACTCTGGCTGGTTCGTCGTCTCATGCTTGTCGCGGGCCGGCGAACGCGCAGGCTGTGTTGCTCATGGAGCACGAGCTCCTATGCTACCACCCCGTCAACGACCTCTACGAAGACTGGCTGGACCGCATCGCCGAGCTTGTCAGCGCCGCCGGGGACTTGCCTGCACCGTCGCCCCTGCCTCTCATCGCATCTTCAAGCAGTTTTCCTGTGAGGTGAACGCGGCCCTCCCCAAGCTCGAGGCAACGCGTCCGCTCAGGTGGTCTAAGTGCACCATCACCTTCAGCCCATCCGATCAGCTCAAGTGCGCGGCAACTGCCGGCGCTCTCCCGATGCTCTGCTTGCCTACCATCAGCAACGTGCTCGTCACCAAGACTCTCATCGGTGGCGGTGCTGGGCTCAACATTCTCTCCATCGAGACATTCGACCGACTCCAGGTGCCCTATGACCAGCTGCAGCCTACCAAGCCTTTCTCAGGAGTGACCGACGGCTCCACCACCCCGATAGGGCAGATCCGCCTCCCTGTCACCTTTGGCAAGCGCGACAACTACCACACTGAGCTCGTCGACTTCGACGTCGCCCACATTCGCCTTCCATACAACGGCATCCTTGGGTATCCGGCCCTGGCCAAGTGCATGGCGATGACTCATCATGGTTACAATGTCCTCAAGATGCCTGGGAGCTGCGGCATCATCATGGTCGCCTACGAGGAGAAGGACGCGGTGTGCTCCATCGAGCGCGCCTACCAGGCTGCGGCGGTCGAGAACCCAGATGATGAAGGCGCCGTCTACCCTCCTGGGGCTGTCCCCAAGAAGAAGAAGCAGCTGCTCCGCCAAGGACTTCAGGAGGGCGGGGTGTCCAGCGGCACCACCTCAGGCCCAGCGCCCACTAACGGGGCGCCTCCCTCTCTCGCATAGGAAGGCGCCCGGCGCCCCTCTCAGGCTGGGCTCGGGGGCTCTCCTATGGAGGGCCTCTGACCTGGCCAACGTCACGAGGGAGGCGCTCGGGCACCATGTGGAGGCGTGCTTCAGCGCGCGCTTCCGCTAGGAGGGTACAAGGCGCAAGGTGCCAGGTGCTCAGGAGTTCATCACCAAGGCAATCGAGGAGCTTCAGGAAGCAAGAGCTATGCGAGGCGACCATCACCCACCACCCGGCGTGGCTCCTTGTCCCGGCGAGTACAGCGAGCTGTGCGTCTGCGTCAACATCCCAGGGCTCAACAGGGCCGCATCTCAGGAGCGCTTGTGGCCGTCCCGCGCTGGCCGGTGCGAGGGTCCCCCTCACAGCAATGTTCGCATGCCTTTGGGCTTGTCGAGCGTGGCTGCTACATTCCAGCGCCACATGCGGGGCGTCCTAGCGGCTCATGAGGCCAAAAGCCAGGTGATCCTATCAGAGGAGGAGATGGATCCTCGCGAGCCCCCCGGGCCCCCAGAGCCTCCCGAGGTTCAGGGCCTGGGCGGCTCATGAGGAGCGACTTCTGCGGCACGCGTCTTCAGCTACTCCAACATCTCTTCAGCAACGGTGCCAGGTGACATTTTCTGGTTTGTTCAGTTGGGGGCGCCCCTCGGGCTGCATTATCCCCAAGCCGCGTGGGTCCGTCCCTGTGGCATGTATCATTTTGCATCTATCAGAACTAGCTCTACCTTATCTATGGGTTGATTTATGTTATCACCTGCTTGCCTGGTGTTCTATCGCCTCCGCAGCCTCCCGCACTGCTGACCAGCCTCTTGCTCACCCCGCAACGGGGGCTACACATGCTGGCACGGCGCTTGTGCTCAGGTCCGTCCCTGCAATGCTGACAAACCTGAGAGATCGAGCTCTGGCTCGCGGCCTGCCCCGCGCACGTCACCTCACCAGATCCTTAGTGCCTTCATCTTCTTGCGAAAAGATCAGCGGCAGGACAGCAAGCACGATTATGAGTTATACTCTCCTCTTGGACTAACCCATAGGAATCCATGGAGTTTAGCCACGGGTGGTCCCGCCATCCGTCCCTTTTTCACGCAATTCGCTTGCACGTTAAAGGGGGGGGGCTCCTGAGCATCGCGCCTCAGGAGCTCTTACTGACTCTCTAGCCCTCACCCCCTGGCCTTGACCACGGCATCGCGACCTGGCATACCAGCGGTGGCTGAGCCTCGCTCGAGGGTCGGGACCCGAGGATGTAGAGCACCTAGATGAGCAGGGAGAAGGGGAGGTCGGCGTGAGCCCTACCTGGAAGCATCACTGCCAAGGCACAATAAGGCGCTGCGCAAAGGAATCACTTCAGGCCTATTAAGATAAGTCACCCATGCATATCAGAGTGAACCTCATCGTCCGGCATTTTGATTCTCGCAATCTTGCTTCGGCAATGTCGCTTCCCTTTTCGGCCTCCAGGGAGCTACTTGCACGCCAAAGGGGACCTCTTGAGCATCGCACCTCAAGAGCTCTTACTGGACCTTGGGCCGCTCACCTCCTGGCCTTGACCACGGCAACACGACCTGGCATACCAGCGACAACTGAAGCCTGCCTGGGGACTGGGACCTGCCGGCGTAGAGCACTAAGCTACCGCGAGTACGAAAAGGGGGAACCATGCCGAAGCAAGATGCGCGGCTGCAACATCATACTAGGAATAATAAACATTGGAGCTAAAGCATTACAGTTTTTTACATACCCCCACGGGGTTTGTCACAATTCTGCGCAGGGAAACAGAAGAAGGAAACGTCAAGGGACCCCGGCTGCTGGGCATCACCGACGACGACAAGCGGACGCCACTGCCGCGCTCCGAGCACGGCGAGAGCTCGACGGCACGTAGCTGTCGTCACTGGACTCTGGAGAATCACTGGGCTCGGGAGAGTCGTTGGATTCCCAGGACTCGTCACTGCTGCTGGAGGAACTGCCGGCGAGGCCGGAGGCGGGCTCGACGTCCGCGGCCGCGCCACACGGACTGCTTCCCCCGGGGCAGCACTCCAGATGCCGGCCCTCATCATCGAAGACCTTGAAGAACAACGTAGAGGCGCCATCGTACTCAAAGTGGATGGCGAGGGCCCCCTCTGGACGGCAGGCGCGGGCGACCTCGCCCCATCCTCGGGTCATGAAGATGTCGCCCGGGGGGACGACCTCGACCTCCGCCCCCGTGGCTAGGCCGCAGCACCCGACGTGCTGCAGCCACAACTCAAGTGGCCCCCTCAGCGGCATCTCCTCGGCGAAGAACCTCGGGAGCCGGATCCACGTGCGCGGCGGCATTGCCGCCCACACCACGAACTCGCGCGAGGTCCCCTCGCCATGGGTTCGCCAGCCTGCTGGCCGTGCAGCCTCGGTCAGTCCGCCGAGACCCCGGCCCGCTCGGTGCTGGGCATTACCGCCCTGTCCAGAGCCCTGCTCGCGGGCATACAGAGGAAGCGGGAAGCCAGGAGGAGGCCGCTCGTACCAAGGCCGCATCACCTCTTGCCTTTCGCCGGCGTCGTAAGGGCGGCCGAGCCTCTTCTTCGGCGGAAGTGGCCCCGGCTCTCTCCCGAGGGGGTTTTCCCTTCTCCGCTGAAGAGAATCTTCTGATCGGCGCCATGGATGCTGCTGCAAGACGGCGAGACAAAGAAGAAGAACAAGCAGCGGGCAGCGAGAAGATGGAGATGAGTGAGGGGGCTCTGCCCCTCCCCTCATTTATAGCCGGAGGGAGGCCAACCGCCGGCCTCCACGACCCCACGCAATGATGGTTTTTCTCTGCATGCAGCAGGGTCTCATCAAGTCAAGTAGTTGCCGAGGCGGCGTGGGGAAGCGGAGGCACTCACGTCCCATCAATCGCCACGCGTCAACCGAGGCCGCAGGTGGTTAGGGCCCGCGGCGCTCCGCACTTGCCCCTTGGCTTCGCCTCGAAGCCAAGTTTGGGCGCGCCTTGGGCCTGGGGGCTACTGTCAATGTTATGGGAACGGGGGTACCCAGACTTGCCTGCCTGCAGCCCACGGCATGGCTCCATCGACGACCTGGTACAGCCCAGCTTCAGCAACAACAACTCAAGACCCTCGCGAGGGGGACGACACCAAGACCTCCACGAGGAGCGGCCTCCTCTGGCTGGCTCCCGAGGAGCGGAGATCTCTATGCAAGCCTCACCTCGTGAGGTCCGGATGACGTGAGCCATGACGACCAAGGCCAGGCGAGCGCCAGCGGGCACAGTGTACCAGTTTCCTCTTTGGTGCTAAAGAGGCAAGCGCAGGCGCAGAGTCTCAAGGAATCAGCCAAAGGTTTCCATTCCCGTGCAACAAGACCAAGACCGCCAGGACGGCAGGACGGAGGTCATCACCGAGCCTACCACGGCGTCACAACCAAAGGCTTTCGCAGGCCAAGACTACTTTTGTCAGGATAGCATGTACTAGTTGTCTCCCTTCGAATTTGGCTGTTGTGGGATCCCTTCCCGCCTTTCATTTGGGAAGAGGACCAAGGCCACTATAAATAGGACTTAGCCACCACCGTAGAGAGGGATCGGACCCCCGGATGAATCATTCAGATCACCCTCACCCCACCAGCTCACTCGAGCTCAAGAACACCTCTCCTCCTGAGGTTGTTCGCCACTGTACTAGTTCATCCTTAGCCCCTCGAGGCTAATCCACCAAAAAGCAGGAGTAGGGTTTTACCACGCAAGGTGGCCCGAACCTGGGTAAACTGCTGTGTCTCTTTTCCTTACAGTTCATCGAGCTAGGCTGTGAGATTAGCGAGTAGGCAGACTGGGAGGACGAGTTCTTCGCACGCACCCCAGAGTTCGAACCTCTCAAGGGTTTGTGGAACCCGAAATCCGACAATGGTTTCTTGGAGATCTATTTGATGTAACTCTTTTTGCGGTGTGTTTGTTGGTATCCGATGAACTTTGAGTTTATGATCAGATCTATTTATCCATGAAATTTATTTGAGTTTCTTTGATCTCTTATATGCATGATTACTTATAGCCTTCTATTTCGTCTTCGAATCTTTGGTTTAGTTAGGCCAACTAGATCGATTTTTCTTGCCATGGGAAGAGGTGCTTTGTGATGGGTTCGGTCGTGCGGTGTTCTTTCCCAGTGACAGAAGGGGCAGCAAGACACGTATTGATCGTTGCTATTAAGGATAACAAGATGAGGTCTATTCCTACATGAATAAATCTTGTCTACATCATGTCACCGTTCTTATTGCATTACTCCGTTTTTCCATGAACTTAATACACTAGATGCATGTTGGATAGCGGTCGATGTGTGGAGTATTAGTAGTAGATGCAGGCAGGAGTCAGTCTACTAATCTTGGACGTGATGCCTATATAATGATCATTACCTGGATACCGTTATAATTATTTGAAGTTTTATCAATTGCCGAACAGTAATTTGTTTACCCGCCGTATCCTATTTTTCTCAAGAGAAGCCACTAGTGAAATCTACGGCCCCGGGGTCTATTCTTTATCATATTTGCTTTGAGATCTATTTTTATTTGCTTTTGTTTTCAGATCTATTATTCTAAAAATCCAAAAATACCTTGCTGCACTTTTTATTTATTTACTTATTTTGTTTTATTGCAAGATCTATTTATCCAAAATCATACAAACCAATCTATCTTTTACCCGAGAGGGATAGACAACCCCTCTTACGCGTCGGGTTGCAAGTATTTGTTCTTTGTGTGCAGGTACCGTTTACATAGTGTTGCTTGGTTCTCCTACTAGTCCGATAACCTTGGTTTCATAACTAAGGGAAATACCTATCGAAGTTGTACGGCATCATCCCTTCCTCTTCGGGGAAATATTGACGCGGATACGAGCCATTAAGAAAGGATTTCTCGCGCCTTTGCCTGGGAGGATCAAGTCAAGATAGTCTCCCGTGCACAAGCTGATTTCTGGCGCCGTTGCCAGGAAGACATCATCAACATCTATCAGGTTCCTAATCACAAATCTCATCGCCTTGCAATTTACATTATTTACCATTTGCCTCTCGTTTTCATCTCCCCCACTTCACAAAAATTTACCGTTTTATTCACCCTCTTTTTAGTTTTTCGTTTTCTCGTCAGATCTGTTTTTGTGTGCAATCTTGTTTGCGTAGTCACGATGACTCAAGAGAACACCAAGTTGTGTGACTTTTCCAATAACAACAATAATGTATCTACTTATTTATTTGGAGAGCGCCATTAATAGGATTCAGAAGTCGTACAAGCTATGGCGAATTCCTAACCAGTTCTGAAAAGGTTCGCTCATGCTGGAGGTACTAACCACTTAGTGATCGGTCCACTAGTTCACGCAAATCCGAAGAAGTTATCACGGACGAGCCACATGCAGGGAAACTTACACGTGTGGTTCTGGCCGGGCGGACTAGAAAGAGGGAATACCAATGTCAGGCCATGTAAGGCCAATAGTTGAGGTACTTGGATCCAGACAAAACTCCAAACATGTAAGAATCTACGTTGAAGTAAGGTTTCTACTGGTTAATGATTTTATTAGCACTCCAATTGCTCCTCCCGCCACTAGTGCGAAATCTTGTGATATCAATGCCGCTTTGTTGAATCTTGTTATGAAAGATCAGTTTTCCGGTACTCCTAATGAGGATGTCGCGTCCCATCTTAACACATTCGTAGAATTATGCGATATGCAAAAGAAAAAAGATGTGGACAATGATATTGTGAAGTTGAAATTATTTCTGTTTTCTCTGCAAGATCGCGCAAAAATTTGGTTTTCTTCTTTGCCTCGCAATAGTATCGATTCTTGGGATAAGTGCAAAGATGCTTTCATTATTAAGTATTTTCCGCCCACAAAAATTATTTCTCTTAGAACTCAAATCATGAATTTTAAGCAACTTGAGCATGAACATGTTGCGCAATCTTGGGAGAGAATGAAATTGATGCTAAGAAATTGTCCTACTCATGGTTTAAATCTTTGGATGATCATACAAATTTTTTATGCGAGATTGAATTTTGTTTCTAGAAATCTTTTAGATTCCGACACGGGTGGTACTTTTATGGAAATTACTTTGGGTGAAGCTACTAAATTGCTTGATAATATTATGGCAAATTATTCACAATGGCATGCCGAAAGGGCTCCTACTAGTAAAAAAGTTAATTCGGTTGAAGATATAAATTCTTTGAGTGAAAAAGTTGATGCTCTTATGAAATTGGTTGCTAATAAAAGTGCTCCAATTGATCTTAATGATGTGCCTTTGTATACTTTGATTGAGAAAAATATTGATTCCGTAGATGTGAATTTTGTCTCACGAAACAATTTTAATAACAATGCTTATAGAGGTAATTTCAATCCTAGGCCTTTTCCTGGAAATTCCTCTAGTAATTATGCTAATTCCTATAGTAATCCTTCTTATAATAATAATAGGAACACCTCTGATCTTGAGAATAATATTAAAGAATTTACCAATGCTCAAAAAGTTTTCAATAATACGATAGAAGAAAAGTTGAATAAGATTGATAATGTCTAGAAGCATTGATAGGATTTCTCACGATGTAGAAAATCTCAAGTTGAAATTTTTTGTGCCCATGGTTGAGGAATCAATTAAAGATTTATATATTTCTATGGATGAAAGTAAGAAAAGAACCGCTATGCTTAGAGCTAAAAGAGAATTTTTAGAAAGAGTATTTTCTAGTGATTGCTTTCATAAAAATGATGAAGATCTTAAAGTGATTGGTGTTTCTTCTATTGATTCCTTGTTTAGTAAAATTAAAATTGATGATAAAGGGACTGAAGAAGAGTTAACTTTAGTTAGAAGGCGCCCCGATAATTTGGAGGGTGAAAATCTTGATGAAAAAATTGATAAAAGTGGGTTTGGAGAGGTCAAAACTTTAACTAGTGATGTGCCCACACTTTTGGATTACAAAGACTTTAATTATGATAGTTGCTCTTTGATTGATTGTATTTCTTTGTTACAATCCATGATTAATTCACCCCATGCTTATGAACAAAATAAGGCTTTTACTAAACATATTGTTGATGCTATGACGAAAGCTTTTCAAGAAAAGTTGGAATTAGAGATCTCAGTTCCTAGAAAATTACATGATGAATGGGAACCCACCATCAAAGTCAAGATCAAAAAATATGAGTGTTTTGCTTTATGTGATTTGGGTGCTAGTGTTTCCACAATTCCGAAATATTTATGTGATGTGCTTGGTCTTACCAATATTGAAGAGTGTTCTTTAAATTTGCACTTGGCGGATTCTACTTTTAAAAAGCCTTTGGGAAGAATTAATGATGTTCTTATTCTTGCAAATAGGAATTATGTTCCCATAGATTTTATTGTTCTTGATATTGATTGCAATTCGTCTTGTCCAATTATACTTGGTAGACCGTTTTTACGTATTATTGGTGCCGTGATTGATATGAAAGAAGGCAATATTAAATTTCAGTTTCCACTAAGAAAGGGAATGGAACACTTCCCTAGAACAAGAATCAAGCCACCATATGAATCAGTCATGAGGGCATCCTATGGATCTAGAACTAAAGATGACAATACTTGAATCTATCCTTTATGCCTAGCTAGGGGCGTAAAACGATAGCACTTGTTAGGAGGCAACCCAATGAATAAAATGTATTTTTACCTTTTTCTTTCTATTCTTGAGTGTTTGCACAATTATGCCTCTGTTATGATTGTGTTTTTTATGCTTTAGTTAGTGTTTGTGCCAAGTAAAGCCTTTGGGATAGCTTTGGTGATAGTTGATTTGATCCTGTTGGAAAACAGAATCTTTTGCATCCAGTAAAATAATTGTCTAAATTCACAGAGGCGACGAAAAATTCTGAATTTTTTACAAAAGATTCATATACAAATTTCCTATGCTTTCCTAATTTTCCAGAAGTTTTAGTTACAAAAGTATGAGAACAATTCGCATCTTTACAGACTGTTCTGTTTTTTAAAGATTCTGTTTTCTTTGCATTGTGTACTTATTTTGATGATTCTATGGATTGTATCGGGGGGTATAAGCCATGGAAAAGTTAGAATACAGTAGATATAATGAAATAACAAAATTTGAATGGGTTTTCTACAGTACTTAAAGTAAAGATTGGTTTTCTTATACTAACGGATCTCACGAAGGTTTTGTTAAGTTTTGTGTGATTGAAGTTTTCAAGTTTTGGGTGAGATCACGATGGATGAAGGAATAAGGAGTAAGAAGAGCCTAAGCTTGGGGATGCCCATGGCACCCCAAGGTAATATTCAAGGAGAAACAAGCAACTAAGCTTGGGGATGCCCCGAGTGGCATCCCCTCTTTCTTCTAATGACCATCGGTATTTTACTTGGAAATATATTTTTATTCGTCACATATCATGAGTTTTGCTTGGAGCGTCTTGTATTATATGAGTCTTTTCTTGTTTTGCTTTTTGTTTTGTGTCAAGTATCCTTGCTGAACACACCTATTTGAGAGAGCCAAAATTATGCTATGATTTGTTAGAATTGCTCTTTATGCTTCACTTAGATTTATTTGAGAGTTAGTAATTTTGAAGAAATATTCTCATGCTTCACTTATATTATTTTGAGAGATGAAATTTTTATGCTCATGTTCTTCACTTAAATTTGTTTGAGCTTGCCAAAAGAAATTGCAATAAATGAAATTAGTCCCAAAGTGATAGATATTCAAGAGGGATATAACAAAAACTTTCATGAAGATCATTGGACAAAATAATCTTAATTCTTTGTAATAGTTTTGAGATATGATGATAGTGATATGTGAGTCATGTTGGTGAGTAATTGTGCTTGAGTAAGAATATTGGTGTTAAGGTTTGTGATTCCCTATGCAAGCATGAAAGTCAATAGTTATGCAATGAAATTACATCCTACTTGTGGTGCATTATTCGGTGTTAGTTATGCTTAATGCTCGCTTATGTGATTTTTCGTTTCTTGGTTGGATGCTTCTCAATCTTTTTGCTAGCCTTCACTTGTACTAAGTAGGAATACTACTTGTGCATCCAAAATCCTTAAACCCAGTTTTGCACATGAGTCCACTATACCTACCTATATGCGGTATTTCCGTGCCGTTCTAAGCAAATTTGTATGTGCCATCTCTAATTTTCAAAATAGGTTTCCTTTTTGTGTGCTCGTACCACTCATGAAATGGTAGGGGGTGGCTGATATTTTTCCATGCTAGATGTGTTATTCTCAAGATGAGTGTTTATTCACTTGTCATTGCACGAGAGTACGGCAAATGTATTAGGGATGCCCAGTCCCGAAATGAAAAGTGAATTTACTTTATGTTGTCAAATAATAAATTCCTTGTAAAGTGTTGGTATGGACGGCACCCGTGGATACAGCTAGCCATGGAATGTGAAAGTATGGTGGAAAAAGGAATAAACTTTATTTTCTGTTTGGGAACCGCCTATGATATATCTAGCATGGAAACTATTGGGAACTACTCGATCGTTTTCGTTGACAGGAAAAGCATGCCACCCAAAATGTTTTATCTCTATTTTTCGCTTCGAGCTCTGGCACCTCTACAAATCCCTACCTCTATAACACCCGGATAATTAAGCTACAGTAATCCCATGTTAATAGTACCAGGTCATCGTTTTCACTGTTGCTAAATCCCTCTTTGATACCATCCGGTTCAAATTCAAATTTAAATTAAAGTCAGAATTTAAAATTTCATAATGTCAAAACTAAAATGTCTAAGTTGTGGCAAATAATTCATAAGTAATATTGGTGGTGAACCAACATTTTTATAAAGTGATTAAATACCCTAAAATAAATAAACAGTAGCTAAAACAAATATTTAAATGTCTTTTAAATAATAATAATAATATTATGCAAGGTATTTTATTATTGCACCAAACTTTTTTGTGGAAGTAATATATTTAGTAATACTAAGTTAGGAACTGTTTTGTATTTAATAACACTAAAATAAAATGAAACTTAAATAGAAAGCAATAAACAGAAAAGACAAATAGAAAAGACAAAGAAAAACATAAAAATAAAAAGGAAAGCCTCCCCTCCCTTGGGCCACCCGGCCCATCTACCCTCCGCTCTGTTCACAGGGGATCGTGGACAGAGCCGATAGCTGCCATGGCCGCGGCCATCCGCCGATACCCCCCGGCATATAAGTCCGGCACCCCCTCCCCTCGTGAACCCTAATCCCCCCACTCCCCCCCCGTGCGCCCCCGACCCCTCGAGCTCGAGCCCGCCCGTGGACGCCCAAAGTCACCGCGCTTGCCCCGGTCGCCGTCCGTCGTCGCCACTGCCTCGTCGTCACCCCGTCCCCGACCGGCCTCGTCAAGCCTCGCCGCCCTCCTCTCTGCAACGGAGGTGAAGACCTTGCTTCGTTCCCCACTTTTGACGGTCAAATTTGTGCCGTAGACGCCGTTCGCCGCTGCCGCCCGTGCGCTAGCCCCGCGCCGCCCGCTGGCCTTCACCCGCCTCTATGGACGCATCCTGGCTGCCTCGCCGCTACCCCGCGACTGCTGTCGCTGCTGGTGCTCCCCGCCCCCGCGCCTTGGCCATGCCCCGTGCGTGCGCCCGCGCTGCTCGCTGCTGCTCCGCCGTCGCCCGCTGCACCCGCGTGCCGGCGCGCCCGCCAAGGCTACTGCTGCCCGGGCCGCACCTTGCTCGCCTGCTGCTTGCCTACTACGTTGTTGCATTGCGTGCTGCTGCTGCTGCTCCTAACTGCCGTGGCTGCTACTCTGCTACGCTGCTTCTGCTGCCGCTGCTACGTATACTGCTGCTGCGGCTTGCTACCGCTGCTGCCTGCTGCATGCCTGACCGCGCCCCACGCACACCCACTTGTGCGTGCCCGCACCCGCTGCCACCCACGACTGCCCACAGCCGCCTGCGCCCGCAAGCGCGCGTCCACCGCTACTATGTTGCCGCTGCTTTGCTGAAGCTACGTAGCTGCTGTTGATTGCTACTGTAGCACTAGCTAGCTTTACAATTTTTACATTGACTAACCCCCTAGACAACCCTTAATCAGCGGTTAAACTACTGTTAACAAGACTAAAAAATATGAGTAGAAAGTATACTTGACAAACTCCATTTTATCCCACTGGACCAAATCCTTTCGATGCATGGATTAAATCCTATGAAAATCACAAAATGCTATGTTCTATTAATTGAAAAAAACATAAAAATGGAGATACTGCCATAGCTACTTTAGAGCTGGAAATGAACAAGCTACAGGAGTCTTTCATGGCATCTGAGGGTGTATCCTGGTAGCACTCTTATTGTAGAGTAAAACACTTTAGGATGCATCTCCATAGGAGGTATAGATCAATGGCAATCATCCAACAAAAATTGTAAGTTATAACAGTTTCTGGAATTAATATCAAATGGCACTTTTCAAATAATGTTTTGGGCAAGCTAATGGACTCTAACAGAGATGCAAGTGCTACTATCTTATAGATCACAGAGAATGCTCAAAATTGATATAAGGCATAAAATCATAGGATGTACAAAACAATAGTCGTAGCCTTTTGAAAACAGCTAAGTAATGTTTAAAACTGAGGAATTCTCAGACTTAACAGAATTTCAGGGATTTTCAGGATATTGCTAAAACTTTAGAAATTCGTCGAAAATAATCCGTAACTCGGATGAAAAAGTTTTATACATGAAAGTTGCTAAGAAAAATATGATGAATCCGAATACGTTCTCCATTCGTCCGCCACACGTCCCTAGCATAGCGAACATGCAACCTTCCCCCTTCAGTTCATCTGTTCACCTTCCCGGATGTTTTCCCCCTTCACCGGTATCGAGTAACACTGCGTTAGAACACCCCTAGCACCGCATTTTGTCATGTCATGCTTAGTGATGCATCTGTGTGCTTTGTATTTACTGTTCTTCCCCCTCTTCTTCTCCGGTAGACCTCGAGACCGCTGCTGATGCCACTGTGATCGACTACGTCGACGACGACCCTTCTTCCCTTTCAGCGGAGCTTCCAGGCAAGCCCTCCCCCCTTGATCACTCCGATATCGCCCATTCCATTCTCTCTCATGCTTGCATTAGATTTTGCTACTGTTATTGATTGCTCCTATTCTGATGCATAGCCTGCTTTTGTAACCTGCTTTTGTACCTTACCTGCTTATCCTAAACTGCTTAGTATAGGTTGGTTGGTGATTCACCAGTGGCCTCCCACATTGTCCCAGTTGCCCCGGCTTGATGACCGATGACTCAATCAACATGATCGATGACCAGAGACTGACACAGCACCTCACCCCCCTTTAGTTGTACGACTCTGTAGAGTTACTATCGAGTGCCGAGGGTGTACCTCATACATCACTTCTGATGAGATCTCTGTAGTGTAGCTATTCGATTGTGGTCATCGAGGGTGATTCCTCCTTCAACACTCCCGATACGATCTGTTGTGCAACCCCTCAAGGGTGATTCCTCTTAGTTCGCCTTGACGGTCACATCGAGTGGAATCCGTCGAGGGTGATTCCTCGGGTTTTCCCCCTTGATGTTTTGGACACAGTTACCTTGACTTTACTTGAGACCTTTGTGAAAGTTGAGCGGGCCCGGAGAGCACCCGCAAGATGTTACGGTGGCGGCTGGCTGTTTAGCGGTATCACCCAGGAGGGGGTGGTAGCTCCGGACTTGTCCCGACAGCCGTCACTTCATTTAATAATGCACTAACAGGTTTGGGCATTTGTTCTGAGTTGCCCTTTGGCCTTTACGCACTAACCACCACGCAGGAACAGTTATGGGCACTCGGCGTCATAGTATCAGCCGAAGCTTTATCAGACATCCAGTTCAGCATTGCGGCACGGCCTGGTCGGCGCCACAGAGGAGGTGGCCTGAATCGCCCTGCATGAAACGACCCGGAGTGCAAAGGGCGATGGGCCCAACATACCTGAGCACTTAGGATGTAGACCGACGAGGACCTCTCTTCTGAGCCTAGGTCGGGCTGCGACGTGTTGATCTTCCGAGGCCGGGCATTTACTCAGAAAAGTGTGTCCGGCATGAGTAATCATGCGTGTTGGGTAATGTGGTGCACCCCTGCAGGGAAGATTATCTATTAATAGTCGTGTCCACGGTAATGGACGTTCAGACTTGTATCCTGATCTATTACAACTAGAAATGGATACCTGAGTTATGTGATGGATATGTGGCTCTGAGATTGCTTTCTCGTCGGGAGTCGAGGAAGGATCTCTGGGCGATAATACTACAACATGTTTGTTAAATATAAAATGCTATTCTTTACTCTTCTGAATGCTGCAAGATGCGTGGAGCTGCTTGAAGATGCTAGTCTTCGATAGGCTAGGCCTTCCCCTCTATTCTGGCATTCTGCAGTTCAGTCCACAGATACATCCCTTCCTTTGATACCAATGCATACTTAGTATAGATTTCATGCTGGCGAGTACTTTGGATGAGTACTCACGGTTGCTTTGCTACCCCTTTTCCCCCTTCTTTCTTCTTTCCGGTTGTTGCAACCAGTTGATGGATCCCAGGAGCGAGATGCCACCCCCGACGACTACTACTACTACCTTGAGGGTGCCTACTACTGCGTGGAGACCGCCGACGACCAGGAGTAGTTAGGAGGTCCCAGGCAGGAGGCCTTGCCTCTTCGATCGTTGATGTTTGTGCTAGCCTGCTTAAGGCAAAACTTGTTTAACTTATGTCTGTACTCAGATATTGTTGCTTCTGCTAAGTTGCTTGTATCTCATGCTTTTGTATTCAAGCCCTCGAGGCCCCTGGCTTGTAATATAAAGCTTGTATGACTTCCATTTGTGTTTAGAGTTGTGTTGTGATATCTTCCCGTGAGTCTCTGATCTTGATCGTACATGTTTGCGTGTATGATTAGTGTACGATTGAATCGGGGGCGTCACAAGTTCGTATCAGAGCCGACTGCCTATAGGAACCCCCCTTTCCAACTCCTTGGCCGAAGTTGAGTCTAGTCTTTGAAAAACCTGTTTTACTAACATGGTTGTGTGGCTTAGGGCCCACGTCGCCACTGGGTTGTATTAGTATCTTTTACTCCTCATCTATACTCTGGGACTCTGATCTCTCTTCTATTCGGGTTAAATGATTTTGCTAAATCTATCATTAGGATCTCATGATCACATCCACCCGGAGATTTATATTACGCCTTTCTTGAATTGAGGGCCAAGTTCTGCTTCACATTGTTCACTGACCGTAGAATCCTTTTATCGAGGGCACCCTACGTCGTCCCGTGCAAATCCCTCACTCTAGTGGTTTGTCCGACGTTGATGTAGCCTTTGCTATGTCCCGTTATTGTATCCCTCCATCGCGTGCATGCGTGCCGCCTAGTATGTCTAGGATGTTTCTCTTGTCCAAGCTCATACTAACAGCGTGTAATTGGCTTATGTATCAGTATGTCTTTAATGACTACTGCTTTGTACATACTGTGCCTTTGTTCCTTATTCTGATTACATCATGAATGACTCCATACACTTGCTCCACCCCTTGCTGAACTACCCCATGTTGTATTTAAGTAGGATGGTTAAACCCGCTGGTCGTGACCGTGGTGGCGACAATCCACCACCGCCCGAATACATGGCCGAAATGATACAACAGTTGAGCTGAATCGCCAGTTTATGGAAAATGTCATGGCTCAGTTTCCACATCCCAAAATGAATCAGCAACCTGCCCCAATGACTCTGCAAAACTTTGCACGTCTCAACCCAATCATCTACCGCAGCTCAACTTAGCCACTTGACACTGATGACTGGCTCGGTGACATCACTTTCGAGTTAGAGTCTACTAATGTAGCCCCTGCCAGCTTTGTCACCTTCGCGGCTTACTACCTGAAAGGTCCCGCTGCTCAATGGTGGGACAGCCACAGGCGTTCCGCACCTAATGGAACCGCCATCACTTGGCCGGAATTCCAAGCTGCATTCTGCGGGCCAATGTCGAACCACCATGGTTAGTCACAACGTCCCCTTTGAAATTGAATGGTTGGAATTCCATGTTTCCCCCATTGTTTTGAAGTCTTCCAATATTGACCTCAATCCGGGAATGTAATGGTTGAAAACACATACCGCTTCTATCATTTGCGCCACTAAAACCATCCATCTACTACATCCTTCAAGTGAGATAGTAAGCTACCATGCTCATCTTGTTCGAAATGCCAAAGCACGGATTTATTCCTTGAACGCATAAACGCTTCTCCTCTTGTGAGAATTGAAAATGCTCTAGTCATTTGTGGATTCCAGGATGTCTTTCCAAAAGAACTATCCAGTCCATGACCTTGATCTTGCTGCAGTTAAATTTGCACTAAAGTTGTGGCGACATTTCCTTCTTGGTAATCGCTGCGAGATCTTCACCAATCATCATAGTCTGAAGCATCTGTTTACTTAGCTAGATCTGGATCTCCGAAAGCAGCGATGTATGGAAACAATCACAGACTATAACTATGGTATTTCTTATACCCCTGGCAAGACTAATGTCATGGCCAATGCCCTGAGTCGCAAGCCTTATTGCAACAACCCCATGGATTATAAAGCTCAACCTCTGCACGATGATCTCACTTGCAGAGAGCATCCGATCCGCATTCTCGTTCAAGTTGAACGTCGCACCCATCTGAGGGCTATCAAATTTCTTAAGGTTCAGTGGTCAAATCATTCTGAAGATGAAGCCACTTGGGAACGTGAAGATCGTCTTCGTGATGAATACCCCGTTTTGTTTCCTTCTACCTCCTAAAATCTCGGGACAAGATTTCTTGTAGTGGAGGAGAATTGTAACGCCCGGATAATTAAGCTACAATAATCCCATGTTAATAGTGCCAGGTCATCATTTTCACTGTTGCTAAATCCCTCTTTGATACCATCCGGTTCAAATTCAAATTTAAAGTTTTCATAATGTCAAAACTAAAATGTCTAAGTTGTGGCAATTAATTCATAAGTAATATTGGTGGTGAACCAGCATTTTTATAAAGTGATTAAATACCCTAAATAAATAAAATAGTAGCTAAAACAAATATTTAAATGTCTTTTAAATAATAATAATATGCAAGGTATTTTATTATTGCACCAAACTTTTTTGTGGAAGTAATATATTTAGTAATACTAAGTTAGGAACTGTTTTGTATTTAATAACACTAAAATAAAATGAAACTTAAATAGAAAGCAATAAACATAAAAGAAAAATAGAAAAGACAAAGAAAAACAATAAAAATAAAAAGGAAATCCTCCCCTCCCTTCGGCCACCTGGCCCATCTACCTAGCAGGCCGGCCCACCTGCTCCCGCTGCCCCCTCCGCTCTGTTCACAGGGGATGGTGGACAGAGCCGATGGCTGACACGGCCGCGGCCATCCGCCGACTCCCCCCGGCCTATAAGTCCGACGCCCCCTCCCCCGGTGAACCCTAATCCCCCCACTTCCCCCCCCCCGTGCGCCCCCGACCCCTCGAGCTCGAGCCCTCCCGTGGATGCCCGAAGCCGCCGTGCTTGCCCCGGTCGCCGTCCGTCGTCGCCACTTCCTCATCGTCATCCCGTCCCTGACCTCCTCCCCGACCGGCCTCGTCAAGCCTCGCCGCCCTCCTCTCTGCAACGGAGGTGAAGACCTCGCTCCGTTCCCCCCCTTTTGACGGTCAAATTTGTATGTAGACACCGTTCGCCGCTGCCGCCCGTGCGCTAGCCCCGCGCCGCCCGCTGGCCTCCGCCCACCTCTGTGGATGCATCCTGGCTGCCTCGCCGCTACCCCGCGACTGCTATCGCTGCTGGTGCTGCCAGCCCCCGCGCCTTGGCCGTGCCCCGTGCATGCGCCCGTGCTGCTCGTTGTTGTTCCGCCGTCGCCCGCTGCGCCCGCGCCCTGCTCGCTCCGCGCTGGCCGCCCGCCCGCCAAGGCTACTGCTACCCGGGCCGCGCCTTGCTCGCCTGCTGCTTGCCTACTGCGCTGTTGCATTGCGTGCTGCTGCTGCTCCTAGCTGCCGCGGCTGCTATTCTGCTACGCTGCTTCTGCTGCCGCTGCTACATATACTGCTGCTGCGGCTTGCTACCGCCGCTGCCTGCTGCTTGCCTAACCGCGCCCCGTGCACGGCCACTCGCGCGTGCCCGCACCCACTGCCGCCCACAATTGCCCGCAGCCGCCTACGCCCGCAAGCGTGCGTCCTCTGCTACTCTGTTGCCGCTACTCTGCTGAAGCTACGTAGCTGCTGTTGATTGCTACTATAGCACTAGCTAGCTTTTCAATTTTTACATTGACTAACCCCCTAGACAGCCCCTAATCAGCGGTTAAACAACTGTTAACAAGACTAAAAAAAGATGAGTAGAAAGTATACTTGACAAACTCCATTTTATCCCACTGGACCAAATCCTTTCGATGCATGGATTAAATCCTATGAAAATCGCAAAATGCTATGTTCTGTTAACTGCAAAAAACATAAAAACGGAGATACTGCCATAGCTACTTTAGAGCTAGAAATGAACAAGCTACAGGAGTCTTTCATGGCATCTGAGGGTATATCCTGGTAGTACTCTTATTGCAGAGTAAAACACTTTAGGATGCATCTCCATAGGAGGTATAGATCAATTATAACAGTTTCTGGAATTAGTATCAAGTGGCACTTTTCAAATAATGTTTTGGGCAAGCTAATGGACTCTAACAGAGATGCAAGTGCTACTATCTTGTAGATCACAGAGAATGCTCAAAGTTGATATAAGGCATAAAATTATAGGATGTACAAAATAATAGTTGTAGCCTTTTGAAAACTGCTAAGTAATGTTTAAAACTGAGGAATTCTCAGACTTGGCAGAATTTTAGTGATTTTCAGGATATTGCTAAAACTTTAGAAATTCGTCGAAAATAATCCGTAACTCGGATGAACAAGTTTTATACATGAAAGTTGCTCAGAAAAATATGACGAATCCGAATACGTTCTTCGTTCGTCCGCCACACGTCCCTAGCATAGCGAACATGCAACCTTCCCCCTTAGGTTCGTCTGTCCGAAAATGCCAAACTTCGGGAAAACATTCCCGGATGTTTTCCCCCTTCGCTGGTATCGAGTAACACTGCGTTAGAACACCCCTAGCATCGCGTTTCATCATGTCATGCTTAGGGATGCATCTGTGTGCTTTGTATTTACTGTTCTTCCCCCTCTTCTTCTCCGGTAGACCCCGAGACCGCTGCTGATGCCACTGTGATCGAATACGTCGACGATGACCCTTCTTCCCTTTCAGGGGAGCTTCCAGGCAAGCCCCCCCCCCTTGATCACTCCGATATCACCCATTCCATTCTCTCTCATGCTTGTATTAGATTTTGCTACTGTTATTGATTGCTCCTATTCTGATGCATAGCCTGCTTTTGTAACTTGCTGTTGTACCTTACCTGCTTATCCTAAACTGCTTAGTATAGGTTGGTTGGTGATTCACCAGTGGCCTCCCACTTTGTCCCAGTTGCCCCGGCTTGATGACCGATGACTCGATCAACGTGATCGATGACCAGAGACCGACACAGTACCTCACCCCCCTTTAGTTGTACGACTCTGTAGAGTTACTATTGAGTGCCGAGGGTGATACCTCGTACATCACTTCTGATGAGATCTCTGTAGTGTAGCTATTCGGTCATGGTCATCGAGGGTGATTCCTCCTTCAACACTCCTGATATGACTCCGTCGTGCAACCCCTCAAGTGTGAACCTCGAGGGTGATTCCTCTTAGTTCGCCTTGACGGTCACATCGAGTAGAATCTATCGAGGGTGATTCCTCAGGTTTTCCCCCTTGATGTTTTGGACACACGATTACCTTGACTTCACTTGAGACCTTTGTGAAAGTCGTGCGGGCCCGGCGAGCACCCGCAGGATGTTACGGTGGCGGCTGGCTGTTTAGCGGTATCACCCATGAGGGGTTGGTAGCTCCGGACTTGTCCCGACAGCTGTCACTTCATTTAATAATGCACTAACAGGTTTGGGCATTTGTTCTGAGTTGCCCATTGGCCTTTACGCACTAACCACCACGCGGGAACAGTTATGGGCACTCGGCGTCGTAGTATCATCCGAAGCTTTGTCAGACGTCCAATTCAGCATTGCGGCACGGCCTGGTCGGCGCCCCAGAGGAGGTGGCCTGTATCACCCTACACGCAACGACCCGCAGTGCAAAGGTCGATGGGCCCAAGACCCCTAAGCGCTTAGGATGTAGACCAGCGGGGACCTCTCTTCTGAGCCTAGGTAGGGCTACGACGTGTTGATCTTCCGAGGCCGGGCATTGACTCAGAAAAGTGTGTCCGGCCAGAGTAATCAAGCGTGTTGGGTAATGTGGTGCACCCGTGCAGGGAAGATTATCTATTAATAGCTGTGTCCACGATAATGGACGTTCAGACTTGTATCCTGATCTATTACATCTAGAAATGGATACCTGAGTTATGTGATGGATATGTGGCTCTGAGATTGCTTTCTCGCAAGGAGTCAAGGAAGGATCTTTGGGCGTTAATACTACAACATGTTTGTTAAATATAAAATGCTATTCTTTACTCTTCTGAATGCTGCAAGATGCGTGGAGCTGCTTGAAGATGCTAGTCTTCGATATGCTAGGCCTTCCCCTCTATTCTGGCATTCTGCAGTTCAGTCCACAAATACATCCCTTCCTTTGATACCAATGCATACTTAGTATAGATCTGATGCTTGCGAGTACTTTGGATGAGTACTCACGGTTGCTTTGCTACCCCTTTTCCCCCTTCTTTCTTCTTTTCGGTTGTTGCAACCAGTTGATGGATCCCAGGAGCCAGATGCCACCCCCGACGACTACTACTACTACTACCCCGAGGGTGCCTACTACTACGTGGAGACCGCCGACGAGCAGGAGTAGTTAGGAGGTCCCAGGCAGGAGGCCTTGCCTCTTCGATCATTGATGTTTGTGCTAGCCTTCTTAAGGTAAAACTTGTTTAACTTATGTCTGTACTCAGATATTGTTGCCTCTGCTGACTGGCTTGTGTCTCGAGCTTTTGTATTCGAGCCCTCGAGGCCCCTGGCTTGTAATATAAAGCTTGTATGACTTCCATTTGTGTTTAGAGTTGTGTTGTGATATCTTCCCGTGAGTCCCTGATCTTGATCATACATGTTTGCGTGTATGATTAGTGTACGATTGAATCGGGGGCGTCACAACTTCCCTCTGCGAAGGGCCATTCTATTTACTTTATGCAATTTTTATTTTTATTTGAGTCTCCATCTTCTCTTATAAAGCACCAACTAGGGGGCACTATGATTGTACTTGAGCATTGGGTGTAGCTAATATGCGTGTGTGTTTCATGAATGGATAAATGATTGAGCATAATGGGCTAGGGATAACTTGCTTTAGTGTTGATATTTTGAAAGACATGGTTGCTTGTTGATATGCTTGAGTATTGAAATCTTCATGTCAAAACTAGGCTATTGCTTTGAACCATATAAAAGTCCAAATGTCCATGCTACAAAAGAAAAGAATATGTGATGAACATGTTAGGCAACATTCCACATCAAAAATTCTGTTTTTATCATTTACCTACTCGAGGACAAGTAGGAATTAAGCTTGGGGATGCTGATACGTCTCCAACGTATCTATAATTTTTGCTTGTTCCATGCTGTTATACTATCATTCTTGGATGTTTTACAATCATTTTATAGCAACTTTATATCATTTTTTGGGACTAACCTATTGACATATTGCCCAGTGCCGGTTGCTGTTTTTTGCTTGTTTTTTACTTCGCAGAGAATCAATACCAAACGGAGTCCAAACACAGCGAAACTTATTAGAGATTTTTTTGGACCAGAAGACACCTGTTGGGCTAAAGAAGTACCAGAGTGGTGCTCCGAGGGGAGCACAACACACCTGGGCACGCCTGGGGGCCCAGGCGTGGCCTGGTGGGTTGTGCCCACCTCGGCCGCCTCCCGCACTGCCTCTTTGCTCTACAAATACCCCAAAAATCCAAAAACCCTAGGGGAGTCGACGAAACACAATTCCAGCCGCCGCAAGTTCCAGAACCACCAGATCCAATCTAGACACCATCACGGAGGGGTTCATCATCCTCATTGCTGCCTCTCTGATGATGTGTGAGTAGTTCATTGCAGACCTACGGGTCCGTAGTTAGTAGCTAGCTAGATGGCTTCCTCTCTCTCTTTTGATTCTCAATACAATGGTCTCTTGGAGATCTATTTGATGTAACTCTTTTTGCGGTGTGTTTGTTGGGATCCGATGAACTTTGAGTTTATGATCAGATCTATTTATCCATGAAAGTTATTTGAGTTTCTTTGATCTCTTTTATGCATGATTACTTATAGCCTAGTATTTCTTCTTCTAATCTTTGGTTTAGTTAGGCCAACTAGATCGATTTTTCTTGCCATGGGAAGAGGTGCTTTGTGATGGGTTCGGTCGTGCGGTGTTCTTTCCTAGTGACAGAAGGGGCAGCAAGACACATATTGATCGTTGCTATCAAGGATAATAAGATGGGGTCTATTCCTACATGAATAGATCTTGTATACATCATGTCACCGCTCTTATTGCATTACTCTGTTTTTCCATGAACTTAATACAATAGATGCATGCTGGATAGCGGTCGATGTATGGAGTAATAGTAGTAAATGCAGGCAGGAGTCGGTCTACTAATCTTGGACGTGATGCCGATATAATGATCATTGCCTGGATATCGTCATAAATAGTTGAAGTTCTATCAATTGCCCAACAGTCATTTGTTTACCCGCCATATGCTATTTTTCTCGAGAGAAGCCACTAGTGAAATCTACGGCCCCCGGGTCTATTCTTTATCATATTTGCTTTGAGATATATTTTTATTTGCTTTTGTTTTCAGATCTATTATTCTAAAAATCCAAAAATACCTTGCTGCACTTTTTTTAATTTATTTTATTTTGTTTTATTGCGAGATCAATTTATCCAAAATCATACAAACCAATCTATCTTTTACCCGCGAGGGATTGACAACCCCTCTTACGCGTCGGGTTGCAAGTATTTGTTCTGTGTGTGCAGGTCCCGTTTACTGATACGTCTCCAATGTATCTATCATTTTTGATTGTTCCATGCTATTATATTATCTGTTTTGGATGTTTTATATGCATTAATATGCTATTTTATATTATTTTTGGGACTAACCTATTAACCTAGAGCCCAGTGCCAGTTTTTGTTTTTTCCTTGTTTGTGAGTTTTACAGAAAAGGAATATCAAACGAAGTCCAAACGAGCTGAAAATTTACGGTGATTTTTTTTGGACAAGAAGAAGCCCACGGAGCATCGGAGTTGGGCCAGAAGAGTCCCGAGGCAACCACAAGGGTGGGGGGGGGGCGCCCCCTGGCTTGTGGACTCCTCGGGAACCCCCCTGACTTGTTTCCGACGCCAAAAATTCCTATAAATATAGAAACCCCCCGACAAGAAACCTAGATCGGAAGTACCGCCGCCGTAAGCCTCTGTAGCCATGAAAAACCAATCGGGACCCCGTTCCGGCACCCTGCCGGAGGGGGAAACCATCACTGGTGGCCATCTTCATCATCCCGGCGGTCTCCATGATGAGGAGGGAGAAGTTCACCCTCGGGGCTGAGGGTATGTACCAGTAGCTATGTGTTTGATCTCTCTCCCTCGTGTTCTTGATTTGGCACGATCTTGATGTACCGCGAGCTTTGTTATTATAGTTGGATCATATGATGTTTCTTCCCTCTCTGTCTCTTGTTGTGATGAATTGAGTCTTGCTCTTTGAGGTTTCATTATATTGGATTGAGTATTGGATTTGAGAACACTTGATGTATGTCTTGCGGTGGGATATCTGTGGTGACAATGGGAAGTTCTATTGATTCACTTGATGTATGTTTTGGCACTCAACTTGTGGATTCCTGAGGTGACATTGGGCTAATCTATGCATAGGGGTTGATGCACATTTTCGTCCTACGTTCTCCGATAGAAACTTTGGAGTGATTCATTGTTGCACGTTGCGGGATTTTTATATGATCCAATTATGTTATCATTGTAGAGAGAATTTGCACTAGTGAAAGTCTGAACCCTAGGCCTTGTTTCCAAGCATTGCAATACCGTTTTTGCTCACTTTTGTTACTAGTTACCTTGCTGTTTTTATATTTTGAGATTACAAAAACCTATATCTACTATCCATATTACACTTGTATCACCATCTCTTCACCGAACTAGTGCACCTATACAATTTACCATTGTATTGGGTGTGTTGGGGACACAAGAGGCTCTTTGTTATTTGGTTGCAGGGTTGTTTGAGAGAGACCATATTCATCCTACGCCTCCCATGGATTGATAAACCTTAGGTCGCCCACTTGAGGGAAAATTGCTACTGTCCTACAAAACTCTGCGCTTGGAGGCCTGTCGGTGTCCTAAGTATTGGGCCACTAGTACCCTGTACTTGTGCACAGGCAGTTGTAGCCATCCTCGCGGCAAGGCTTACCGGGAACAGTTCGAGGTCGATTCAAGCCACCAGAGAAATCATCAAGTCAGAGATCTGAGGATCAGCAGATAAGAAGAGCTGGAATCCGAAGGCCAGCTTCCCCGGCAAGATCTTGCCGGGGTGGCCTGCGGAGCCCGGCAAGGCTTGGTGCCCGGCAAGCTTCGGCGCCCGGCAAGATTCTGCCACTGTGCCACCGCTTTGGCACAGTAACAAGCCTGACATTCTGGGTCCTTCTCTGGATGTGTGGCAACGCGCCACTGGAGGAGAGCTTAAGCGGTGCTGATGGGATGGCCCCTTTTGCCATCCCCAAGAAAGTGAGGACACCTAAACGGACACCTCACGGTGCATTAAATGCGCTTGTCCTAATCCGTCAGGGGTTAGGTATGATACCCTGTAGCTACTTTACACCTCAATGTATGTACATTTTGCCACTGTGGTGACCCCTTTGAGCGTATAAAAGGAGGCCCAAGGCAACTGCTACAGAGGAGGCGAACTTCCGGCCCATTCTGCATGTGTAGCTGCTCTTTGAACGTACTGTTCATAGCGAGCGCTCCTGAAGGTTGGGCTCAAGAACATTAATAAGAACACAAAGCAGGAGTATGGTTTTACGCTGATCAGCGGCCCGAACCTGGGTAAAAACTTCCCGCGTCGATCGTTGGTTCTGCTCTTTGCGTATACCTCTCCCCCCGCCGAATCGTAAAGGGGTCTCTCGGGATCCCATAGGTGTCGTACCCCGACATCGGCCGGAGGTGGAAGCAGTGAGGAAGGTGACAGCACAATCAGCCGTCAAGTTCTTTAAAGGGATAGTTTGCCATTTCGGTGTACCCAACAGGATCATCACCGACAATGGCACGCAATTCACAAGTCGCACCTTCATGCAGTACGTCCAAGACCTTGGCGGCAAAATTTGTTTTGCCTCCGTTGCTCACCCGAGAAGCAACGGTCAAGCGGAGAGGGCCAATGCTAAAGTGCTGCGCGGTCTCAGGACCAGAACCTTTGACAGGCTGAAAAACTGCGGAAGACGCTGGATTGATGAGTTGCCGGCGGTTCTTTGGTCAATCAGAATGACACCAAATCGAGCCACCAGCCAGACGCCCTTCGCTCTGGTCTACGGAGCGGAAGCAGTTCTCCCCACAGAACTCATGTACGGATCACCTCGAGTGCTCGCTTATGATGAGCTTGAGCAAGAGCAACTGCGGCAAGATGACGCTGTGCTCCTTGAGGAGAATCGTCTTCAGGCTGCTGTGCGAGCTGCACGCTACCAGCATGCTTTGCGCCGCTACCATAGCCGCAAAGTTCATGCCCGAAGCCTTGAGGAAGGCGACCTTGTTCTTCGGCGGATTCAGTCCGCCAAGAATTCAAACAAGTTGACGCCAAAGTGGAAGGCCCTTATCGGGTAGTACGAGTCACCAGGCCCGACGCTGTCCGCTTGGAGACCAAAGATGGCGTTCCAGTGAGCAATTCCTGGAATATCGAACTTCTTCGCAAGTTCTACCCATAAGGCGCGGTTGCCGGGGGCCCCCGGCAACCACCCTTTTGTACAAGTCTTGCTGGCAAGGCATGTGATCCTTTGTACAAAGCCAGGCGCAGACCCTAAGCACAGATGAATAAATTTAAGTGTTTTACATTCCCTTATTGATTCCCATGTTCATATTTATATATGCATGTTTGTCTAAGATGTTGTATAACACCTACTCCCGGTAAGTTCTAACGAACCGCCAAGGTTTCATGTCTTTATTTTCTCTTCTTTCTTTTTAAAAGATAGAAGGATTCCTCGCGTGCACATTTGCCGGGGGGGAAGGGAGATATGAGTACCAGTTGGCGACGTTCGGAATCGACGCTTGCCGGAGGAAGGACAAAGACAGAAAGCTAAGTTCTAAAAACTTAGAGCAAGTTCTTTTTATTACAAAGTTATTTCCTTGGACGATTCCGACTCTTGTATGGAAAATCTGCACGCGAAGGAACCCTTGTTGTAATCGATTGCGCCCTTATTTTGTTACGAGCCCGCTCAACAATTTAAGTGGCTACACTGAGAACGCCAAGGAGTCTTGCCGGCCGCTGCGCCTCCAGCAGGCTGCTGAAGTCCCGCACCCAGCGCTCGCGGCAGGTTGCGCGCCGGCAAGTTTTTCAGTAAGCATAGGGTAAACTCCATACATAAAGGAATCAGACAAGGAAAATAGCAAGCATGAACCTAAACATAGGCGAATTATATTACATCCATGAGTTGCCGCAATTCTAACTTGAGACTTAATTGTCTTTTACATGGAATGATGACGGCAAGAAAAGGGGAGCATTTAGTCCCTGCGCTGGCCTTCAATCCTTTTGATAGAATCCACCTTCTCGAGGATGGGCGCGATGCATTCTTCAAGCGCCTCAACATTTGCGTCCCTTGGCAGATGGCTGAGCGCGTTGGAGAGGTCGATGCCGGGAATGCTGTGCACCACCTTGATAAGCACCTTGCGAAGGACGGCTCGGCAAAGCCGGCGAGTCTCGTTAGCCAATTGGGTCACCCGGCTAGACTGGAGCACCCTCAAGGCGTTGATGATGCTTTCAAAGAACATCGTCAACCTAGCACTTGGAGATATTCTTTCCTCGGAAGAATACTTGAAGTTCGACAGGCCCATGGTTGACAGTTCTGCCGTAAGCTTCTCCGCGGTGGTGATGAGACGTCCAGTCCAGATCTCCACTCCCTTTTCGTAATCGGCTTGGGCGGCGGCGGCGCTCTTGAGCAGGTTCCTCTCTCCTTGGAGATCCTTGAGTAGAGCCTTCTCACAGGCCCTGCCGGCCTCGAGAGACTTCTGCAACGTGGTCAGCTTCAGTTCCAGAACTGCGATATCATCAGCCGCAGAGGAGAGCTGCTTGGTTTTGTTGGACAGGGCAACTTGCATCTCCGCCAAGGAGTGGAGGGTATTTTCCCTGTCACCCTTGAGCGTCGAGAGCTCCTTGCCGTGCTCTTCGAGATCTGTTTCCAGCTTTTTTACCTTGTCGCTCAGCTCGTTCTTGGCAGCCTCTGCAGCTTCGGCAGCATCGACGGCCTCCTTGAGCTTGCCGGCGTGACTTGCAGTCAGAGCTTCAAGCGCCTCTTTATGTTTTTGCTCCAGCTCCTAGGTCCGCCGCGCGACAAGCTTCTCGATATCTTCATCTTTGCTGTGAAGCTTGGCGGCGAGCGCCTGCTCACGTGCGGTGAGATCTTCCTCATGAGCATCAAGAGCAACGCGGCACCCCGTCAGGAGGGCATCTTCAGCAGCAATCCTTTGAGTAGCTTCATCATGCGCCTTCTCCATATCAGATTGCTTCAGGAGGATCTCTGTCCACTGCTGGCTCACTTGTTCCCGGCCGGCAACCAACTCTTGGAGGGCCTCGGCGTGCCAGACTTGCATTTGTTCGACGCGCCTTTGAAAATCTGCTTCGGCCGCCTCGACAACTGCCATTCTGGAGTCCGCCTTATCTTTCCGGGCGCGGTGGAGAGCCTGGAGCTTGTGGAAATTCTCGCCCATGGCCTGAAGGAGCTGATCCTCTTCAGATTTGCCGCTGCTAGTGCTGGGATCGTCAACAACTTCGAGCCCGGCAACAACGATGATTTCTTCGTCAAAAACTTCTCCTTCGGCTGGTGCCCCAATGCTTGCCATCCCCGGCAAGTTGACAAACAGGTTCTCGCCAACCTTGAGGTATTTGCTGGATGAGGGGCCTTCAGATGTTGACGGTTGGTCTTCAGCGACCGCCTCACCAGTGGCAGGGGGCTCCGTGGCCGGTGTAGCGCCTGGCGCTCCTGCGACAGGAATGCCGTCAGTACGGTCATCAGCCTCCCTGTCACCCCCTTTGGCAGGTTCCTTGGCGGGTTCCTCTTGTGCAGTCTTGGTGGCTTCCCCGTCAAGAGCACCACCAGCCTCGATAGTGTCATCCTTGGTGGCCTCGCTGGCAGCGATCCTGTCTGCTTCGGCAGCGGCGTCCCTGGCGGTCTCCTCGATGACAACGTCGACGTCCATGCGTTCCATCACAGGGAACTCTGAAGGACGAAGGAGGAAAACAGAATAAGATCGAGATTGAAGTTTGAAGCGACTAAAGACAGAGAGATAAGGGAAAGAGTAACAAGCACTCTGAGGTAATCGATTACCCGCGTCGAGCTGTTGGGAGGTGGCCTCGCCCTTCCCGGCAACTTTGGTTGCCGGGGGAGGCTTGCCGGTGTCCATACTTGCCGGCTCCCCCTCGGTTAGGATGGGCTCGTAGGTAGGATCTCTTGCCGGGGATGTGTTTGTGGGCGGCGTGGTCGATGAAGGTGGCACCACAGGGATGTCTTCCGACAACCCTCCTTGTTGCCGTTCTTCTCCTGCGAGCCCAAGGATTTCAGCGGCAAGAATGGAAGCCTCGGCACCCGCCAGCGGAAAAAGAACAGTGAACTTACGCTGGGGGCTATGCTGGTGGCTGTGCTGGGGGCTGCGTTGAGGACTGGGCTCCGGGCTGATGACAACGGTTTCTGGCACGCTCGTGGAGCCTGCCGGGGGCTCGTCACCCGTGGAAGTCTTTGTCCTCTTCGCCATCCTCTCCAGCAAGGTTTCTGCATCACTGTAGAGACAATACGAGCAAGTTAGTAAGATCGATCCAAGATTAGAATATAAAGGCTGTGGCAAAGTACTTACTCTTCTTCTTCTCGCTCCGGACTAAAGCCAGAGATGTCAAAATCGACCTCCGCTGCAATGTCTGAGTGGGGAGGCGGAGGAGGGGTCATAGGCCGCTTGGCTGTGGCAGGCGCGGGGGCGGCTTCCGGTGCGGTAGTGCGAGACACCCCTGCCGCCCCAGCAGTGGCCGCTGGTGTGGGTCTCGCGCGCCGCGCAGGTTGTTGACGAGCCCCTTGCCGCGGTCCAGTCTTGCCGGCCACTTTCTTGCCGGGAGCCTCGCCGCTCGAAGAAGGCTGGCTTGTCGAGATGCCAGATGCAGCCTTCCGAAGAACACGCTTCTTCTTCTTCGGGGCTGGGAGCTCTTCTTGCGTTTCTTCTTCGGCCGTGTCCTCGCCGGACGAGCTCTCAGTGGCTGTGCTGCTCTGTTCCTCGGCAGCTCTGTCGTTCCCCAGCAGCTCTGTCCTTCCCGGCAGGTTGTAACTCCACTACTACCTCTACGTCGCTGGCTTCCCATTCTGTGAAGCCAACACTGCCGGCCTCCGCGGCAAGATTTGCCTCCTCCACCCTAGTAGCAATGTAAGCTACTTCTTGGTCGGTGGTGGCTCGGATGAGATCTGTCTCTTGCCGGACGGGTCTCTCCGTCAAGTTGTCAAAAAACTTCTGTGCTTCCTCCTTGGTTGGCTCGGCCCAGGTCCGGTCAAGACCGTGGGCGTTGAACATCGGCATGAAGGCGATGATTGACCCCAAGGCGGAGTTGTTGCATAAAGGGATGATCCTTGCCGGCAGCCGATGCTTGTCTTCGCGCTGGAATAATCTTTGACGGAGAGCGCCAAGCTGCATAGTGGTCAGATTATTGTTCAGCCCGGGGCGCAATCTCATGATATCTGCCGCGTTTTTGTACTCCCAAGCTGGCCTTCCCCTGTTCTGCAAGGGGGCGATGCGGCGGCGGAGAAAGTCGAAGCCAATCATCTCCATTGTCAGCCCGGCAGCTTTCAGGTGAAGGATTCTGGTGGTGGCGATTGTGAGCCTCTCGTCCTCCGCGGCGAGATCGCTCCAGTCCTTGCCGCGGACCAACTTCTGTTGCCGGGGAAGACAAAATGGATGGGGATCTGCTTCCTTGATCCAGCACCATTCAGCCCGCCATTTGTCCCACTTTTCGCGCTAAACTTCTTCTGGGTATATCTCCTTATTCCAAGCCCTCGGAATCCAGGCGATAGAACCAGAGAGGGCCTCTCCTTTTTGGATGCGGGGGAAGAAATAATGGTGAAAAAGAGTAGAGTTGGGAATCACGCCGGCAAAGTTTTCACAAAGATGGGCAAAGATGGACATGCATAGAACCGCATTCGGCGTGAAATCGAGAAGGTGAAAGCCGTATGTGTACATGATATCATTGAAGAAGTCGGAAAATGGGGGACAGAGCCCGCAATAGAAATACGCAGCGAAGAAAGGGTATCTGTCCGATCCACTTTTGGAACAAGCACCTAGAATCACGCGTGTGGCGGGGTGAGCTTGCGTCTCCTTCGCCCACATGCACTGGTACCGCCCCTTCAGAGCTTCAGCATCGAGCGATGGAGGGAAGACGACATGCTTCTTCCGCATCTTCACCAGTTCGCTCTCCGAGACGTCGGCTTTCGCTTCCTTGCCCTTGCCTTTGCTGGCCTTGGGCGGCATGGCGGCTGTGAGGGCGGAAGCCGGGGGTGGAGCGTGCGTGGAAGCGGCGGGCGGAAGAGGAAAAATCTTCGCTCTGAGCTCGAGAGGAGGAAGGCGATGGCGACGGACAGATTGAGAAGAAGAGGGGGGTAAATAGGCTTGTGCCTCTGCAGCTTCTCCTTTTTATGGGGAAGTAGCGGGGCCACCTCTTTTACTCCCCAATGTGAATGCGCCTCTATAGGCGCGTTGCAGTTGCAGCCTTTGAGGCACGCTTCCCACGTCGCGCGTTCAGCGCGCGTCGTGGGGGGCACAGTAAAACGAGATATTTAAGAGCAGTTAATCCCCTGCCATGCGTGCCCGTGCACTGTTTGGGCCTAGCCCAACAACGCCTCACACTCGTGTATGGCCTAGGCCCGGGGGCTCCTGTCGGTGTACTAAGTATTGGGCCACTAGTACCCCGTACTTGTGCACGGGCAGTTGTAGCCATCCTCGCGGCAAGGCTTGCCGGGAACAGTTCGAGGTCGATTCAAGCCACCAGAGAAATCATCAAGTCAGAGATCTGAGAATCAGCAGATAAGAAGAGCTGGAATCCGAAGGCCAGCTTCCCCGGCAAGATCTTGCCGGGGTGGCCTACAGAGCCCGGCAAGGCTTGGTGCCCGGCAAGCTTCGGCGCCCGGCAAGATTTTGCCACTGTGCCACCGCTTCAGCACAGTAACAAGCCTGACATTCTGGGTCCTTCTCTGGATGCGTGGCAACGCGCCAGTGGAGGAGAGCTTAAGCGGTGCTGATGGGATGGCCCCTTTTTCCATCCCCAAGAAAGTGAGGACACCTAAACGGACACCTCACGGTGCATTAAATGCGCTTGTCCTAATCCGTCAGGGGTTACGTATGATACCCTGTAGCTACTTTACACCTCAATGTATGTACATTTTGCCACTGTGGTGACCCCTTTGAGCGTATAAAAGGAGGCCCAAGGCAACTGCTACAGAGGAGGAGAACTTCCGGCCCATTCTGCATGCGTAGCTGCTCTTTGAACATACTGTTCATAGCGAGCGCTCCTGAAGGTTGGGCTCAAGAACATTAATAAGAACACAAAGCAGGAGTAGGGTTTTACGCTGATCAGCGGCCCGAACCTGGGTAAAAACTTCCCGCGTTGATCGTTGGTTCTGCTCTTTGCGTATACCTCTCCCCCCGCCGAATCGTAAAGGGGTCTCTCGGGATCCCATAGGTGTCGTACCCCGACAAGGCCCAACACGAGTCTACCAGAAGAAGGTTGCGTAGTAGACATCAAGCTCATTTGTGGTGCCGTTGCCGGGGAGGTGAGTGCTTGAAGGTATATCCTTAGGTCTTGCAATTGAATCTTTTAGTTTCTTGTTTTATCACTAGTTTAGTCTATAAAATAAAACTACCAAAAAAATGGAATTGAGGTTGCCTCATATGCTTCATCTTTTTAATGTCTTTCGTGAAAATGATGGAAAGGAAAATTGTGCTCAAGTGTTAGAAGAAGAAGTCTATAAAATGTTTGGCACTAATTTTTTTAATGATGAGCATGATTGCAATGTTGTTAGTATGAATTCTTTGAATATCCATGATGCTAATGATATGCAAAGCCATAAGCTTGGGGATGCTATGTTTGATGGAGATGATATTTTTAGTCCCCCAACCTTTGATGAGCAAATTTATTATGATGAAAGATTGCCTCCTATTTATGATGATTATTGTGATAACATGTATGCTATAAAGAATAATGTTATCCATGAAACTTGTCATCATTATTTTAATGTTCAAATTGATTATGGCAATCAAGTATCTCATGATAGCTATTTTGTTGAGTTTGCGCCCATTATTATGAATGAGAAGAATTTTGCTTATGTGGACAGTAGTAAATTTTCTATGCTTATGGATCAGGAAAATAATACTTTATGTGATGGTTATATTGTTGAATTCATTCATGATGCTACTGAAAATTATTATGAGAGAGGAACATATGCTTCTACATATTGCAATAATATCAAGTTTCCTCTCTATGTGTTGAAGGTTTTGAAGTCATGCTTGTTTTGCCTTCCTATGCTAGTTGATTCTTGTTCCCATAAATTGTTTGATCACAAAATCCCTATGCATAGGAAGTGGGTTAGACTTAAATGTGCTAGTCATATGCTTCATGATGCTCCCATTATGCTTCAATTCTTATCTTTTATGTGAGCATCATTTACATCATCATGCCTAGCTAAAAGGCATTAAAGAAAATCGCTTGTTGGGAGACAACCCAATATTTACCCCTACTGTTTTTGTGTATTCACATGATTATGCTACTGTAGTAATCATGTTTTATAGCTTTTGTTTCAATAAAGTGCCAAGTAAAGCCTTTGGGATAGTGTGGTTGATAGTTGATTTGATTCTGTGCAAAAACAGAAACTTTTGCGTTCAGTAACAGAATTGTTAAAATTCACTGGAACGTGGAAAAACTCTTATTTTTTTACAAAAGAATGATATACATATTTTCTACATTTTCCTAATTTTTCATAATTTTTGAGTGACACAAGTATGAGATTAATTCAGATCTTTACAGACTGTTCTGTTTTTGACAGATTCTGTTTCCAATGCATAGTTTGCTTGTTTTCTTGTTTCTATGGCGTATATTGCTCAATATAAATTGTACAAATGATAGGGTAAAGTAGGAATAATGATAGAAAAAATATGAATCTTCTCTTGACAGTACCAAAGTGAATGAATTCTTTTATTATACTAACGGATCTTACGAGTTTTCTGTTGAGTTTTGTGTTGTGAAGTTTTCAAGTTTTGGGTAAAGATTTGATGGACTATGGAATAAGGAGTGGCAAGAGCCTAAGCTTGGGGATGCCCAAGGCACCCCAAGGTAATATTCAAGGACAACCAAGCATCTAAGCTTGGGGGTGCCCCGGATGGCATCCCCTCTTTCGTCTTCAATCCATCGGTAAATTTACTTGAGGCTATATTTTTATTCACCACATGATATGTGTTTTTGCTTTAAGTGTCTTGTATGATATGAGTCTTTGCTTTTTAGTTTGCCACAATCATCCTTACTTGGAACACCTTTTGAGAGGGACACACATTAATCATGAATTTATTAGAATACCCTATGTGCTTCATTTATATCTTTTGAGCTAGGTAGTTGCTCTAGTGCTTCACTTATATCTTTTTAGAGCACGGCGGTGGTTTTATTTTGAAGAAATTGATGAACTGTCATGCTTCACTTATATTATTTTGAGAGTCTCTAAACAGCATGGTAATTTGCTTAGGTTATGAATTTAGTCCTAATATGATGGGCATCCAAGAGGGATATAATAAAAACTTTCATGAAGAGCATTGAATACTATGAGAAGTTTGATTCCTTATGATTGTTTTGAGATATAAAGATGGTGATATTAGAGTCATGCTAGTGAGTAATTGTGGATTGGTAGAAATACTTGTGTTAAAGTTTGTGATTCCCGTAGCATGCATGTATGGTGAACCGTTATGTGATGAAGTCGGAGCATGATTTATTTTTTGATTGTCTTCCTTATGAGTGGCGGTCGGGGACGAGCGATGGTCTTTTCCTACCAATCTATCCCCCTAGGATCATGCGTGTAGTACTTTGTTTTGATAGCTAATAGACTTTTGCAATAAGTATGTGAGTTCTTTATGACTAATGTTGAGTCCATGGATTATACGCACTCTCACCCTTCCACCATTGCTAGCCTCTCTAGTACCGCGCAACTTTCGCCGGTGCATTACACCCACCATATATCTTCCTCAAAACAGCCACCATACCTACCTATTATGGCATTTACATAGCCATTCCAAAATATATTTCCATGCAACTTCCATCGTTCCGTTTATTATGACACGCTTCATCATTGTCATATTGCTTTGCATGATCATGTAGTTGACATCGTATTTGTGGCAAAGCCACCATTCATATTTTTTATACATGTCACTCTTGAGTCATTGCACATCCCTGTACACCGTCGGAGGCATTCATATAGAGTCATATATTTGTTCTAGTATCGAGTTGTAATTCTTGAGTTATAAGTAAATAAAAGTGTGATGATCATCATTATTAGAGCATTGTCCCATGTGAGGAAAGGATGATGGAGACAATGATTCCCCCACAAGTTGGGATGAGACTTCGGACGAAAAAAAAAGAAGAAAAAAAGAAAAAAAAGGAGGCCAAAGAGCGCAAAATAAAAAATGAGATAAAAGAGAGAAGAGGCAAGGCTACTATCCTTTTTCCACACTTGTGCTTCAAAGTACCACCATGATCTTCATGATAGAGAGTCTCCTATTTTGTCACTTTCATATACTAGTGGGAATTTTTCATTATAGAACTTGGCTTGTATATTCCAATGATGGGCTTCCTCAAATTGCCCTAGGTCTTCGTGAGCAAGCAAGTTTGATGCACATCCACTTAGTTTCTTTTGAGCTTTCATACACATATAGCTCTAGTGCATCCGTTGCATGGCAATCCCTACTCACTCACATTGATATCTATTGATGGCCATCTCCATAGCCTATTAATACGCCTAGTTGATGTGAGACTATCTCCTTCTTTTTGTCTTCTCCACAACCACCATATTCTATTCCACCTATAGTGCTATATCCATGGCTCACGCACATGTATTGCGTGAAAGTTGAAAAAGTTTGAGAACATCAAAAGTATGAAACAATTGCTTGGCTTGTCATCGGGGTTGTGCATGATGAAAGACTTTGTGTGATGAAGATGGAGCATAGCCAGACTATATGATTTTGTAGGGATAACTTTCTTTGGCCATAATATTTTGAGAAGACATGATTGCTTTATTAGTATGCTTGAAGTATTATTTTTTTATGTTAATATTAAACTTGTGTTTTGAATCTTATGGATCTGAATATTCTTGCCACAATAAAGAAGATTACATGGATAAATATGTTAGGTAGCATTCCACACAAAAAATTCTATTTTTATCATTTACCTACTCGAGGACGAGCAGGAATTAAGCTTGGGGATGCTTGATACGTCTCCAATGTATCTATAATTTTTTATTGTTCCATGCTATTATATTATCTATTTTGGATGTTTTATATGCATTAATATGCTATTTTATATTATTTTTGGGACTAACCTATTAACCTAGAGCCCAGTGCCAGTTTCTGTTTTTTTCCTTGTTTTTGAGTTTTACAGAAAAGGAATATCAAACGGAGTCCAAATGAGCTGAAAATTTACGATGATTTTTTATGAACGAGAAGAAGCCCACAAAGCATCGGAGTTGGGCCAGAAGAGTCCTGAGGCAACCACAAGGGTGGGGGGCACGCCCCCCCCTAGGGCGCACCCCTGGCTTGTGGACTCCTCGGGAACCCGCCTAACTTGTTTCCGACGCCAAAAATTCCTATAAATATAGAAACCCCCGAAAAGAAACCTAGATCAGAAGTTCCGCTGCCGTAAGCCTATGTAGCCATGAAAAACCAATCGGGGCCCCGTTCCGGCACCCTGCCGGAGGGGGAAACCATCACCGGTGGCCATCTTCATCATCCCGGCGGTCTCCATGATGACCAGGGAGTAGTTCACCCTCGGGGCTGAGGGTATGTACCAGTAGCTATGTGTTTGATCTCTCTCCCTCGTGTTCTTGATTTGGCACGATCTTGATGTACCACGAGCTTTGTTATTATAGTTAGATCATATGATGTTTCTTCCCTCTCTATCTCTTGTTGTGATGAATTGAGTCTTGCTCTTTGAGGTTTCGTTATGTTGGATTGAGTATTGGATTTGAGAACATTTGATGTATGTCTTGCGGTGGGATATCTGTGGTGACAATGGGATGTTCTATTGATTCACTTGATGTATGTTTTGGCACTCAACTTGCGGATTCCCGAGGTGACATTGGGGTAATCTATGCATAGGGGTTGATGCACGTTTTCGTCCTACGTTCTCCGATAGAAACTTTGGAGTGATTCTTTATTGCACGTTGAGGGATTGTTATATGATCCAATTATGTTATCATTGTTGAGAGAATTGGCACTAGGGAAAGTATGAACCCTAGGCCTTGTTTCCAAGCATTGCAATACTGTTTTTGCTCACTTTTGTTACTAGTTACCTTGCTGCTTTCATATTTTTGGATAACAAAAACCTATATCTACTATCCATATTACACTTGTATCACCATCTCTTCGCCGAACTAGTGCACCAACACAATTTACCATTGTATTGGGTGTGTTGGGGACACAAGAGACTCTTTGTTATTTGGTTGCAGGGTTGTTTGAGAGAGACCATCTTCATCCTACACCTCCCATGGATTGATAAACCTTAGGTCATCCACTTGAGGGAAAATTGCTACTGTCCTACAAAACTCTGCGCTTGGAGGCCCAACACGAGTCTACAAGAAGAAGGTTGCGTAGTAGACATCATTTATATTGTGTTGATTGGTTCTCCTACTAGCTCGATAACCTTGGTTTCATAACTCAGGGAAATACCTATCGAAGCTGTACTGCATCATCCCTTCCTCTTCGGGGAAATACTGACGCAGATACAAACCATCAGTTACCTTGTTGTTCATGAGAAAAAAAACCTCAATACGGCGGATTTCCAAATCGGGCGGAGCTGGGTCGACGGCGAGCAGCATCGAGAAAGTCGATGGCGATAGGCGGCGGCAAGTGGAAGTGGCAAAATGCGGTGGGGTTTGCCGGCAGCCTGGCGGCAGCGACATGCATCGAGCTAAGTGGTTGCCGTGACGATAGGTGGTGCCATGCGGAGCCGCGGAGGAACTTGTGCAGGTGTGAATGGGGACCATAGGGGGTGGCGGGCGGGGTGAGGGTTTTTGTGACGTGGGGATGGTGAGGGTTTTCTTTTTTTCCTTTTTGAATTGGGTGGTGAGGGTTTTCTTTTTTTTCTTTTTGAATTGGGTGGTGAGGGTTTTCTGTCCCACAAAGAGTTTCGGAGGGAATGGTTTGCTAGAGACAACCGTGTGTGATTGACGTAACTGGGAAAATGGAAGTCATTGCACACGGTTTCAATTTGGGAAAATAACCATGTTTCAGGGTGGTTCCACTTTTCCTTCATCGGTTGAATCTGAAAGTTTTACCCACGCTAAACATTCACCCTAATATGCATAAAATTCCATCAACCGAACTAAGTGCATCCATATCCCACATTTAGACATAAGTAAACATAGAGTAAACATACTCGGGCATAGATAATAAGTCGTACACAAGCATAGTTCAACCATATATAGTTCAACCGTCATTAAGCATACTCAAGCACATTTATAATTAAGACACTACATAGCCATACATAGTTCAATCCCACATCTCATCTCATTTGCCGGCACGATCATGAAGCTTCTCCAGGTACTCAGTGTACGCGCTGTGCGCCACCCTGCGAGAATACTTCTGCCTGAAGGAGCCAACGGCTCGTCCTCTTGCATGCGCTAGAACACTTTGATACACGTCATAAAGCTTTTGTTTGCAAAATGGGCATCGATAGCCCCAGTTCTAGGTTCTAATACGCTTGTTATGCATTCCCGCATAAAGCTCCCTGAGGATTTGCCTCTTGTACCTCCCCTGGCCATCTTCATCCTCGTTGTCGACATCATCAGATAGCACCTATACATATAGTAAAAAATGTGGCGTCAAATTTGGAATACAAACTAATCTCTAGCGAACATTTGGCAGTTGCCAAAATTTGGCATCAAATCAATTGTTACATGCCGTAAAGTAGGATTAGGAATTTATGGCTATTTTTTAGACATATCCAAAGATTATGGTTCGATTTTTAAGCACAGTCGTCTATGTACAGACCAATGTTGAAAAAAGAGGCACAAACATATATGTAGGTCATTCAAAATCAATTGTTAAGACCTGGCTAGGAATTATTAGCACGAACACTAACCCTAGTCGGATTATTAGCAGAAATCATTTGCACAGATGAAACAACTAATCACTTATCATTTGTACCATTCAAACAATCAATACACTACACGGATCTAACGAAACTTACTCAGATTTCATGGATTGAGAGAACATAACCATAGGATTTCTATTCCAAAAAGGGGGAGGCAGGAGTAACCAGAGAAACCCTAGGATGTATTTGACACATAAATGGGTATAGATGACTAACCGGTTCTCCGTCGTCGCCGGAGTCATCGCCTGAGTCGTCACCGGAGTCGTCGCCGAAGTCGGTGTGGACCTCCAGCTCCGGCCGTGGAAGCACGACGCCGTCGACGATGTCAAGGTGCAGCGATACCTCGTCGGCGGCAATGGCAACCTCTGTCTCCATCTTCATGCCATGCTCCGGTGCTTCAGCAGCCTCGGCGTCGCCACTCCCTCCGATGGGGCGCTTCGGCGGCATCCTCATACACTGACGGCTTTGAGGACTGAGTGCGGTGTCGAGGATGCAGGCGGAGAGAGAGGATTGTGTGTGTGGCGACGATGGGGGTGCGGCCACTCGGGCGCGCCATGAATATGGAGTAGTGGGAGAGAGGCGGGCGGCGGTTAACCCGCTGGCTCGCCTCCCGGTGAGCCTGTGCACCGAACTGCTGGCATGCCTACCATCATTTCACACAGCTACTCGCACGCCTCCCGATGACACTTCATAGCGAGCACGCCTCCCGTCAATTCACACACCTGCATGCACGCCTCCCGGTTTTCCTGCACAGCGGACTGCTCGCAAGCGTCCCGTCAACTCACGCCTGCTCGCACGGCACACGGGCCGCGTGGCGGCTCGTATATTGTTTTTCTATTTTGATGATTAATGCTGCCGCTTTATTGCTTAACCGAAGCACTGCATGTATCCATTGTTGGTCTAACGCCCATGGTTCGAATAAATAATCCGTTTGCGATATTGGTTCCCAATTATTAATAATCTCCCGTTTGAAAGAAGATAAAGATTATATCAAAACTTGTCTCAAATTTGACAAAAAGGTACAATACCACTGTGTATTGGTGTCCATATGACAACACGATAAGTTTCATGAATTTCAAATAAGTTTTGGATGTACTAGATTTTAAAAATCAAGATTCTCAATGTTTGAAATTTCTTGCACGGGGAGTAAACATGCACCCAGTGAGACACATTTGTTTTTCCATTCCATTTAGGTGCACTGTCACGTGTGCATGTAGCTCAAATTTGATTTTTGCACATTATACCCCTAGAAAATCAATCAATGTACTAAAACGTCTTAATGATCTCTGTTTTTTTTTTCAAAATTAAAACGTCCCTCCTTTGGTAACATATCTTCACCGTGGGAAAATTTAACATGCATCGTAGTTGCGGTGGATGCGCGGTGTATGTGTGCGTCTGGGGTGGGGTGGGCTGGCAGTACACTACGTGTCGTGAGCCACCGTGTGGGTTGGCCGTTTTGTGAGGCAGGTGCCGCATCAAAGTCGTGAATTCGTTATTTAAAACATTACACAACCCCTTCATACATACATGTTTGGGCCACATGCAATCGGTGGTTGTCCTTCACGACACTCACTCGCGTGTGACGCTTTCTGTGGGCCCGCGAGGTCGTCGTCCATCACTTTGACCAACTGCCGGCAGAGAGGTTGATTTGACCAGCAAGGTTAATTCTTTTTTGTTTGTGTTTTTGTGGGAGTATATAGTACGCGTCGAAGAGGTGGGAGGGGACTAGCATATATACTACATACGCGTCCGTGAACACACCTCACTCAGTGTCGGGACTTTTCGGTTTCCGAGGCACGTGCCACATCAAAGTTGTGCATTGGCTATTCAAACATCACACAACACCTCTTTGGGCCACATGCATGCAGGAGGTGGTTATCCTAGGATAGTCACGTGTGACGCTTCCATCTGTGGGCCCGCGAGGTTGTCGTCCATGCATGCATCACTTCGACCTACATCGGGAGGGGTTAATTAATTTCACCATCAAGGAGGATTCTTTTTGGCTTGTATTACGGTAGGAGCATATAGTATGCGTCGAAGAGGGGGAAGGGGACAAGCATATGTAGTACGCTTCATGAACCTCGCTCTGTATTGGGACTTTAAGGTTTTCGAGGCATGTGCCACATCAAAGTTGTGCATTTTAGGTATTCAAACATCACAACCACACACACCTCTCCATACATATGTTTGGCCCACATGCAAAAGCAATGGTGGTTGTCCTCTGCCACCCACTCACGTGATTATCAGCGATATCAATGCTTTCCATCCGCAGGCCCGCTTGGTCCATCGGTACTTTGCTCGACAATCAGAGAGGTTAATTTGACTTAGGAGGGAATTATTTTTTTTGTTTGTATTATTGTATATAGGTCATGCTCTGGGATGACATGATATAGTTTGAGCACACGTGCATGTGTACGCATGAATCCCTCCCACCGAGTCGAAGTGGGCAGTACCACGACACGTCATGAACCGATCTCGCTTTGTGTGGGTGTCGTGGATGAACACGGTCACCTATGGGGCCATGAGCTCCTTGTGGTTCGGCAAGGGGGAGATCACGTTGCACAAAGAGCGGAAGCCATGAGGCAGCACAACGATGGGGCTCTGGTCGTTTTTTACCCAGGTTCGAGCCGCTAGTAAGCGTAAAACCCTACTCCTGCTTTGGTGGATTGGATGGAGGAAACACAACAGCACGCAGTGCTCAAGCCCGGCAAGGTGGCCTTGGGGAGAGCTGCTATGCACGTACAAGTGCGAGGGGGTATGAATCCCTCTCTAGGTTGCCTTGGGCCTCCTTTTATAGCTCAAGGGGTAACCACAGTGGCAAAACAATCATTATCTCATGATTAGATAGCTAACAGTCCTATCATACCTAACTCTAGCACTTAGGACAAAATGCCATAAATGCTACCTTAGGTGGCGTGCGGGGGTGCATCCCCGGCAAGCTTACGTTGCCGCTTAACCATCTTCTGCTTATCATCTTGACACACCCTTGGACGGGTGTCAAATGGGTGTGATCTGCTTATCATCGAGCTGCCATGTGCTTAGTGAGAGCCACTTAATCATCTCGAGGGCTCGACACCGCATCGACAAGTGACTAGCATCGTGATGCGGTGGAGCGGCGGTAGCGGGCCTGCGCCTGCCGGGGGCAGGGCTTGCCGGGCCATCTTGGAGGGGTGTGCGCTTCGGCCTCCGGTTGCCTCAAAGGCACAGCTGGCGGGGGTTTGCCTTTGCTCTTGTGTTCTGCATTGACTCTGCCGGCCTCGCCTGGCCAGTGGAGGATGCTTCTTTTAGAGTCTTTGCCTTGTATGCTGGCTTGGTCTTCTTGATTTCCTCCTTGATCTCACGAAGAGCGGTTTCTCTGGCTTGGTTTTGCGTTACTCGTTGGTGCTGCATATATGACTTTCAGCACGCCTGTGTATGGGTTCGGTCAACAAATGCAAATCTTTGTTGCATCGACAGGAGCCCCCGGGCCTGGCCCATACGTGCTGCCAGGCATCGTTGGGGTAGGCCCCAACAAATGCACAGCCAAACACTTTGGCCGTACTGCAATGGGATCCATGTCTTCCTTGATATCTTCCTTGCTTCTTCATTAACCTGTGACTGAATCAGTTTCTGGTTTCCCCGCGAGTCATACTGAACGACATGGGGCTACCCACGTAATGGTCCATGGGACGCCCACGTTCACGGGGAGGTAACTGCCATTTTACTCATCTCACTACCGCTGCCGTTTTCGCCACGTACGCTACATGCATTGCGCAGGGTTGGTGGCGGAAACACAGGGCCCGGGAATGAGTGCCATGGCAGAAAGCTCGGCGCCGCGGATAGGCGCTGGAGGGCGGTCTGCGATTCTGCACGTTGCCAGTGACGCTGATGGACTGGATTGGTCGATCGTGGCGGTTGCCACTGGGTAGTGGGGAGCCAGCCCCCTGCCACGCTCTGCTATAAAAGGGTGTGCAGAGGTGGGCAAAAGGACTCACCCACGCATCTCCTTCTTCTTCTTGTGCCCTCTTCCACCATGGTGAGGGGGAGAGGGCATGGTCGTGCTCCTGCGGTGGCGACGAGGACCTCTTCTCAGCAACGCATCCCTGCCCTGGCTGGGGATGCGGGGCAGAATCCAGCGTACAGGGTGGTGTTGTGGGACGCGAACGTGGTCGGCGAGACTCTCGGGGGCGGGGAGGACGTGGTGGCGCTCTGGTTGCTCCTCCTCCAGCCGACCTGGCTCCGATGGAGGGCCATGTCGGGGACACACCGCTAGAGTTCATCATCAGGCTGCGTGAGCCTCCGTGCAGCCGACTTCGGCTTCCTACCCCTTTTGCAAGGGTAATGGAGGTGGAACAGCCGCATGGGTTGAAGTTGCACATGAGGGGTTGCTGTAATGGCAACATGCGGGCGGACGTTGAGTTCCCCGCACCTCACGTGATGCTTCTCCGTCGAGGCTGGAAAACTTTCGCACATGCTCATAGCTTGGCGGAGGGGCACGTCCTCCATTTTAAGTTAATGGATGCAGATCTGCTCTCCATCAAGGTCTTCGGGCATTCGGGTGCTCGCTTAGGGTGCTGCGTGGAGAGCTCGACCGAAGATGAAAGTTCGTCTTTGAGCGACAGCGACGAAGAGGACACTGACGGTGAAGACGATGACGTCGAGTGAGAAGACGGCGGCTCGGACTCTAGCTGAGCGTCGGACGCACCGTCACCGTCAGCTAGGCGCCGGCAACACCATCATCTGCACCTGGTCTTCTCCCCGGCAGAGCGATTGCCAGGGGCCTTGGGTGTGGATGCCTCCGCCTCCTCCAGCTGGACCCCATCAGGCTTCCTCGTGGACTCCGGCTTCATCTTCCCTGCCGGTGTCCCTCCTGCCGCGTTCCTCTAGTCCTGGCGGTGGTGACCAGGGCATCGCCTAGCCGCTCCTTCTGGCTTTGCCCTCGCCCTCCCAATCTTGTCAGGCTGCGTCCCACTGGACCTGATGGGGTCAGGCTGGGCTTCTTCCCAGGTACTCCTTTTGCCCTCTTCACCTCCCATTGTAGCTCCTAGGAGGAGAGGGACAAGAAAGGCATTATGGGGCACTTATCCTTTTTCAATCTAAAAGATGTAGGAACTTTCCAAACTTTAGCTTAAATTATGTACCCTTTCATCCATGTTTGAACCCTGTATGGTTTGTACTTGTTTAACCGCATATTAATGAAAAAAGATATGCTTGCCGGATGCTTGTGCATGTATCATGTCCATGCTGAGGAATGACTCCTCTATACTTTCAAGTAAACAAGGTTTTCCTGCAAGACACCTCGCCGGTCCCTTCCATTGCTGTTGCAGGACTCAGCCTGACGGGTTAGGAGCATGGAAGAGAACCGGCCCCTCGTCAACCCTTTTTCCAAATGCTACTGCAACCACCCCAACTGACGTAACTCTTCGAATCAAAGGATGGGAGCACAAATGTTTGAGGGTGACAAGGTTTTTCTACGCACAAGCTTTTCACACAAGGGTATACTATGGATGGGTAGGGGAACTTATCTGCTTTATGCTGCCGGGGATCGATACGCCAGCTTGTTCTCACTCCTTCCCTCTGAGGAGTCAACCCGCGGCAGGGGCCCTATTTGTTAGTACATGGGAAAACAGTAGCACACGATCTTCTCTAAATGATTTAATGACCATAGCAAAGTCAGACTTAAATAAACATGCATGCAGGTTTTAGGTGCCAGCACTTCGTTTTATTATATTTGCACAGGGTCTGCGTCTGGCTTTGTACAAAGGGTTACATGCGCATCGGCAAGGCTTGTACAAAAGATGGTTGCTGGGAGCTGAGCCCGATAGCCGCGCCTTACGGGTAGAACTTGCGAAGATGCTCAATATTCCATGAGTTTTGCATTTTAATGCCATCTTCGGTCTCCAGATGGAGTGCGCCAGGTCTGGTGACTTGTACTACCCGGTAAGGGCCTTCCCCCTTCGGCATCAACTTGTTGGAACCCTTGGCGGACTGAACACGCCTAAGGACAAGGTTGCCTTCCTCAAGGCTCCGCGCATGAATCCTGCGGCTATGATAGCGGTGCAGGCCTTGCTGGTAGCATGCAGCACGCATAGAGGCTCGGAGATGATCTTCCTCAAGGAGCACGGCATCGTCATGCTGGAGCTGCTTTTGCTCTACTTCATCGTAGGCAAGTACTCGAGATGACCCGTATATGAGTTTCGTGGGGAGCACTGCTTCCGCCCCATACACTAGGGAGAAGGGAGTCTGGCCGGTGGCTCGATTTGGTGTCGTCCGGAGGGACCAAAGAACCACCTGCAGCTCATCAATCCAGCGCCTGCCGCATTTCTGCAACTTATCAAAAGTTCTCATGTTGAGCCCATGCAGGACTTCAGCATTCATCCTCTCAGCTTGCCCATTGCTCCGGCGGTGACCAATAGAGGCAATGGAGACCTTGCTCCCAAGGTTTGGACGTACTGCATGAAGGTGCGGCTCGTGAACTGGGTGCCGTTGTCGGTGATCACGCTACTGGGTACTCCAAAATAGCACACCAATCCTTTCAAGAACTTGACAGCTGATTGTGCGGTCACCTTCCTCACTGGCTCCACCTCAGGCCACTTTGTAAACTTGTTGATTGCAACGTACAAGAATTCAAAGCCCCCGATACCGCGGGGGAAGGGGCCCAAGATATCGAGCCCCCAGACCGAGCATGGCCAGGATAAAGGGATCGTCTGGAGAGCTTGAGCTGGTTGATGAATGTTTTTGGAATGGAACTGGCAGGCTTCACACTTGGTGACTAGCTCAGTCGCATCCTGGAGGGCTGTGGGCCAGTAGAAACCCTACCGGAAGGCTTTCCTGACCAGGGCTCTTGATCCAATGTGAGAGCCACACATACCCCCATGTATCTCTGCCAACAGCTTCAGCCCATCTTCCCGGCAGATGCACTTCAATTTCACCCTGTTCGGCCTCTTTTTGTACAGAGTGTCATCGACAAACTGGTACATACTGGATCGTCGGGCTACTTTTTTAGCTTCTTCATGCTCTTCGGGAAGTTCTCCTGTTTGAAGAAAACGGGCTATGTGTTGCGCCCAAGTTGGAGCCTGTGGCTCGACAACAAGGACTAAAGGCACCTCCTCATTCATGGGAGCACTCCCTTCTACTGCAAGAACTTGTGGTTCTACAGGAGGGTGCGGCTCACCAACCAATGCGGGGCTACCCCCGCCAGCCTCTCTACCTACAGCTTCGGGGAGTTCTGCCGGGAAATGCTTGTCGGGGTTCAACTTTCTTCTTTTTCTGGCCATCGTTGAAGGGGATACTGATGGTTGAGATAGACGGAGAACAAAAGTTCCTGGTTCCACAGGGAGCTTTTGCGCGGCGCACTTTGACAAGTGATCGGCGATGCCATTTTCTACTCGTGGCACGTGCTCTCACTACAAAAAAATACACTTCCGTGATGATACGTGTTTGTCACAGTGGGTCACATTTTCTCTCATGCATGTACATCCATGATGATTTTATGACAGAATCAAGATAGTCATACCTGTGCTGTCGTAGAAGTGTTCCATGACAATACCAAAATTATCATCACGGAAGTGTTCACTTCCATGACGATAAATGACGCATCATGGAAGTGCTTTCGTCAAGGGTAACCGACATGTGACATCGACCGTAACGGGTCGCCGTTAAGCTATTGGGTCCGGTTTTGGATCCGATAACCCGTTAACAGCAACGACCAATGGCGATTTTCCACGTGTAAAATTCTCATTGGCCGGAGGAAACACGTGTCAACGTGTCATTGGGTCAGATAGGCGCCTATGATATGTCGACACATGCAACGGCCCAACACTGGCCCATTTAGCTTACAAAGGCCAGCTCGTTTGACTTGGTCAAAAGCTAGCGGGCCGGCCCATGAAAAGCCTATTAACGGTATGTTCGCATATAGCCCATTTTACAGCCCGGTAACTCACGGCCCGTTATGGCGTTCCCGAAATCGGCCCAACAGCGTCATGTGGTCCGTCTAGTATAATACCAGCCCGTTTCATTTTCGGCCCATGTATGGCCCACGACATCTTTTGGCCCATACGGGGCCTTTCGTATATTTGGGCCCTTTAATGGACCGCGGTGACTCTGGCCCATAATAAACTGTAAATTTCTTTATGCCCAGTAACGGCCCATGATTCACATGGGCCGTTTCCAGCCCGTGTTAGCTTTCGGCCTACTGACGGCCGATACATTCTTGGGCTCCTTTCCGGCCCTCGATTACTTCCGGCCCGTTACTTGCCTGTTCCCCTAATGGGCCAAATTCGGCCTGTGGTTAAAATCGGCCCGTTTGTGGCTTGTTAACCCGTTGCGCCGTTTCCAGCCCGTCCTATATTCTGGCCCATTAACGACCCGTTATGCCTGTGACAGAATTAAGCCTTTGCTGTCTTCTGGCCTGTTAACGGCCCATTACCGTGCTAGCCCGATACCAATTATGCCCGTTTACGGCCCATGTGGGCCCATTTATTCGACGGCCCGAGCCCCACTGAATATACGGCCCGTTGGAGGCCCATTTATCCGACGGCCCGTTGGAGGCCCATGGATCCTACAGCCCGTAGTAGGCTCAAGGTTACAACAGTCCGTATATGGCCCATGGTTGTTGCGGCCACTAGCAAACCAAGGAAAAAGAAGACTAGGGAAATAAATAAGCCAGATACTAACGCTAGGCTATTAAGGCGATTGCACAGATTACATCCACTGGGCATCAAAGTTCGCCACCAGTGCAAATATAGGGAACACCCTACACTATACAAAAATGGCTTGTTGTTTTCTTGAGCCGGTGGCTGCACGTTAAGAACAAATTTTGTATCGCAACAAAACCAATTACAACCATAAAACTAAAGGAAGGTTGGCATAAAAGTTAACAGTCCGGCAGATAAATGCACCACCAGAAGTTCAGAAGCTCAGTTCATTTGACCTGACTATTACGTTTTCATGTTGTACTGTCCGATGGAGCACCATAACCTTCGCCTTTATTTCTCCTAGGCTCCTGAACAACATAGCAAATGTCTGATAGTCTGGTTTCAAAACCATGCATATCTTGACAACATCTAACAATGGATGTTCTTGTTTCACAAAGGGTCTCTGTTAGGGAATGGACTTCTGTTTGGAGCGCAGATATAACATTGTTTTGAGCTTGCATATCTTGATCATGAGGCAGTTTGGATGAGATAGCCTTAACAACCAACCCAGTATTATGCAGGAACGTGCTTTTGGCACTGTTAGTGGACAGGTACTGACCCACTGCAGCAAGAGGTGACATTGCGGTTATAGTTGCCTCGTCACCTTCAGAAGGTGGCGGTTCCACCATTTGTTCCATAGCTTGCTGAAAAGTTGAGTTTTTACATTACCAGAACAGAAGATATTAAGGAGGCAGCAAAACCAAATAAAATAGCTTTGGTCTATATACAGAACTTATTCTGGTGAACTCGTGTAAAATATTCGTTGTATTTTACTGCAAAGTACATAATAAAACCAGGTTCCAAACATATGACCATGTACCATGGCTAATGTATTGTCTATTTCTTCACATTGTCTTGACAGCTAAGGATAAAGAGACAAAGTTTATAATATGGTAAGCATAGTATGACATCATTCATATCACAAAACAACTGAGAACAGACAAACAAGCAATTGTAACGTTGTGTAGACAAGTCCAGCACGGAACTAGATTACAGATCAAGATCAAAGGAACATCACTCCTCTCTTTTAAACCTTGTAAGGTGCAATGATACGCTAAGACAATTGTGTATAAAATTGAAAAGAGTAATAGACTTTGGCTGCAAACCGCCAATGCACAAGTCAGAGTAAGTAGTAGTTAAAAGGCATGAGGATTAAGGACTTACAACAGCGGCTTTGACTGGTGTAGTCATGCCCGTCGTCTTGCTAGTGTGATAGTCCTTGAAGATTTCCACAGCATTTAGTTCAAGTACTTTTTGGTCCTTGCGGGCTTTCCTCTGCATTTGGAACAAGTCAATATAAATCTGATAATATGGCACATCGAAAAGAGTGAAACAACAGCTAATTACAAGAGCCTCGCAGTGTGCAATATAGCTACGAGATCCTGTTGTCTGTTGGAATTTCACTTTCGTACGGTTGGCCTTGTTCTTTGAACAGTTCACCTACAAGAAGATAGATTTGTGAGGCACATGCATAAATAGGAGTTCAACATGTGATCTAAGCACATATATATATATAACGTACTTGATACTTTGGATCAGACCAGTGTTTAACGAGGCCTCTCCAGGCTTCATCCGATATATTTTCCACTGGAAATGTTTGGGCAAGTTCACTGTTAGTCGTGCCTTCAAAGTGAGTTTTCCTCAAGTTATACCAATACTATCGCAGAGCAGACTTGAAAACATGGGTGCATGCTTGTCTGGTTGCATCATCTTGGCTATCCAACTTGAACCGCATCTGTTTAAAATGATGCGAGTCTCATTACCAACAACCTAGAAAGTATGGGACAGAGCAAGACGATATTACTAATTTCCATACATAACCATACTTATAGATAAATGGTCGAGGAAGGTGTTGAAGTGGGTTTCGTCTTTGTCATTCCTGTACTGAATCCATGTTGGGAGGATACTTGCATGACACCTAACGGCAACCGCTGCCTCTGATACTAACTTGGCTGACTCTGTAGCATCACCTGGCCTTTTTAAACCTGCCTCAAAACGGAACTCCATTCTTCCTCCTCTAGATTTAGTTAACCTATCAAGCATTATCCCTGATATCTGTTTCCTCTTGGGCCTAGGTGCTAATCCAACAACGAACATAGGAAGTGTTAGTGTACATCAAACTGTGAGACTACATATAAAGAAGCATGCAACTATAACTTGACTCCAGCAACTACCTTCTTGCTGTTGAAGCTCACAAGGTTCATCTGATCTTGCCAACTCGTCTTGTGTCCAGAGTGCTTCGGAAGTAGTGTCAGGTGGCAAGGGAGCTTGGGAACTTGCCGCTAGCTGAGTTGACAAATGTGTAACTCATGCAACTATTGGTACTGTGGAAGGTGTTGCAACAACTAGGGCTGTCGCTGCTTGTTTGGTGGCAGCTATTAGTTTCTGTTTGGATTGTTTTGCAGCTGGTGTAGCACGGGATACCGTGTTTGTATAATTTTCCGGTGGACTTTAACCTTCTATTGCACCATCAGTACCAGCAGAATCTGCATAATTCTTCCGCTTCCGTTTCCGTGCGTCCTGAGTACTAACACCATCCCCTGCCATTTTGTGTTCCTTCCTCTTTCTCTGTACCATGTCAAGTCAAGCCGACAAGAAAAAGGAATACAAATTTAGTTCTTCAGAACAAATTGATGCGTGATACAGACAAACTGAACTTTGGTGTTAGATAACCGCATGATAGGAGGATGTAATATGTAGGAAAAACAGGACGGCATGAGATAATCAGAACTATGATGTGTAAACTAAGCAGAAGGCATTTCAATAAATTAGAAGCAATGCAATGGAAGGTAGACACCATATGAAAGATGCTAGAAATATTGCTCTGCCAAGTTAACAGTGTCTCATCATAACTGGCATTTAAACAAATGTGAAGTAGTACAAGAAATAAATCATATGCAAGATGCAAACAACATCACACTACCAAGTTAAAGGTCTCTCATCATTAGTGCCATTGCATATTCACAGCATTGCATATTCACAGCTATGATGTGTAAACTAAGCAGAAGGCATTTCAACAAATTCGAAGCAATGAAAGCTAGACACCATATGTAAGACGCAACGAATATCACTCTAGCAAGTTAAACCTGTCTCGTCATTAGTGGCATTTCAACAAATTAGTAGTAAAGCTAGAAAATAATGCGAGATGTAAACTATATCAGACTCCCAAGTTAAACGTGTCTTGTGAAAAGTGATTGTTGCAGGTTACACAACAGTAGTACTTTGATGTAAGAACATGGTGTGATAGACAGATATTGTATGTTCTACAAACAGGAACACGTGTCTTATTCACAAGTATAATGTGTAAAGTAAGCAGATGGAATTCAACAAAATTAGAAGCAATACAAGCTAGACATCATACGCAACATGCAACCACATATAACAGTGCCATGTTAGAGGGAGCACATGTCATGGTGGACAAGGGGAGACGTGCTCATCATCAACACAGCTACGTTGAGTGTCTATGCATGTGTTGTCTTCCAAATCTTGTTGGGGGGATGGCGGAGTAGAATGTCTAGAGGCCCTCCGTTTCAGTTGTTTGGAAGGAGCACCTTTATCCACTGCCTTGCTAATTTCCTTCTGCTTTTTTGTCTTTGCATTGTCAAGTAAAACCGACAAGAAAAAGCAATAAAATTCACTCTTCAGAACTCATTCATGCATGATACTGACAATCACTACCTTGATGTAAGGCAAACACATGATACGAGGATGGAATATGTACGAAAAACAGGATGGCATGGCATATCTTTCCCTAATAAAAAGCACGGATTGACTCTGTCGGGTTCACAATTGCGGCGTTTTTACACAAAGGTCCCTGTGGTTTTTAGTTTTCAACCCGCACTCCTTTTTTAATCTCAGAAAAAATGTTTCAATCTTAAAAAACGTCGTGGAAGGCAGGCGGGGGAGGTTCCAGGCCGCATCATCGTGGAATAATACCAGCGACGCGACAGCGTTCATTCTCCAGCCGGATCACGCTGGATTCCGGTGGGAATGGTTCGAGGGCGACCGGATCCACGCACAGGGAGGTGGCGGCGCGGCGCGTCTCGATGCAGAGGAGGGCGCCATGGTTGAAAAGAACTCGGGAAGGAAGGGCGCGGGGCATGCGTGTGCTTGGGGAGACGCAGGGGCGAGGGGGAGGAGGCAAAGGGCGGATTCGCGGCAAGGACCTACTGCTGCTGACTGGCGCGGGATCGCGGGAGTGGAAGCAAGGTGGCACGACGGCGACCCTAACGGCTGTTGTTGCCTGAAGACAGGACAGAGAGAGTTGAGAGAGAACAGAGAAGGAGAGGCAAAGCGAGAGAGAGGATCGAGGGGAGAGAGAGGATCGAGGGGGAGAGACCAATGAGAGAGGAGGGGATCGAGCAGGAGATGGGGATTGGGGCGCCCTCTCCCCTGTGACGGCGAGACAGGGATCGAGACAGACATAGTGGAGAGATGGGGCTCGCTAGGGTTAAGGGGAGGTCGGCTGGGCCTTAGGGTAAATGGGACGGATAGCCAACTGGGCCGGCTGATTTTCAAGAGAGAGAGAGAGGAAAAAAGATTTCTCTTTGTTCTATTTACATAAAAGGAAAAAGATAAGCGAAAAGATTATTTTGGAGGGCCAAATAATTCCAAACTGAGCTGGAATTTGGCATGTGTCACCACGATGGAGGAAATGAATACATCTTCTAGGTACTTTGCTGATATTGCTTCAGTCACATATCAACATTTATATATTGAATAAAAATCAAATCACGTTTCATATCTAGGCACTTTGCATATATTGAATACAAATCAAATCATGTTTTTTAATAGAGGGCATACCGCATCCTAGTTTACTTGGTTGCTTTGAGATTTGTTTTGAGGTAATACCAGTAGTAGGCTGCTCGGTGATTTTTTTTGACAATGGTGCTTCTGTTGTTGGATTTTGCTCCTCTTAACTTCCATCTCAGTGCAAGTGTTATTATGGTCGTGTGAAACAACGAGAACATCCTCATTTATTATTTGAAAGTTCACGTATCTTCCTGTTACATGTTGGTATTGCCCTTTTTCTCTGCATTAAGCTTGCTTGTGAGACATGTTATATCCTGGTTTTTGCAGAGAAAATAAACTGACTCAAAGCTATACAAATGACTGCTACCTAGGACAGGTCTGCACTTCTTTACTACTAATAGATAAAATTACCAATCCCGTGTTTTCTATCTGAGTTGTTAACGATTGCAATATTTGCATGTCTACTCTTACCAACTCATATGAAGCATCTCCCACCTTTTTCATCTACAAGGTAGTTATCACAGTGTTCGGATAGACTTATTTCTGGTAGTAACTTCTCTATTGTGAAACTACTTTGCGAGGCAACAGCCTAAAACCGAAGCCAGCACATATTCATTAGAAGCTATGCTCACTAGCATGATTTCTCCTATGAGGTATAGAATCTTTATATGTATGATATGCATAAATGCCCTCCAAAAATACAAGTCCACGACATTACAAGTCAAAAGCGAGCGGGGGTATGAGGGATGGTGTATGGACCAGATGCATGGAGGGGCTTGCGGAGGGCGACCCTCACTTCCAGCTCGATGAGATTAGTTTTAACATTCCCTTGAGCTGGTGTGGTTAATTGCTCAGTGTGTCGTGTGGTGTCTAAGATCATCACATGCTACAATCAAATGAACACCTTAGTCATCGGCAACGAGTGTGGTAAGGAGGATAATCGGCAACACAAACGGGGCACCATACTAAAATAGAGGCAGGGTAGTATTTTTTCTTCTCCCGTTGCAACGCACGGGCCTTTTTGCTAGTTCACAACTCTTTGTGTAAACTAAGCAGAAGTAATTTAATCAAATTACAAGTAATACAAGCTAGACACCATATGCAACATGCAAGACAATATCACACTGCCAAGTTAGACAAAGCACCTGGGATGCCGGTTTCGCCGGAAGACCGCCATCAGTCCCTGCCTTAATTTTTTCCTTCTTCTTTCTTAATTTTATTGCCTTGTCAAGTCAAACCCACAAGAAAAATGAATAAAAATTTGCTTTTCAAAACTCACTGATGCAGGATGCTGATGTAAGGCGACCGCATGATAGGACGATTGAATGTGTAAGAAAAAAGGACAACATTGCATATTCACAGCTATGATGTGTAAACTAAGCAGAAGGCATTTCAACAAATTAGAAGCAATGAAAGCTAGACACCATATGAAAGATGCAACGAATATCACTCTACCAAGTTAAAAATGTCTCGTCATAAGTGCCATTTCAACAAATTAGAAGTAGTACAGGCTAGAAAAGAATGCGAGATGTAACCTATATCACACTCCCAAGTTAAATGTGTCTTATGATAAGTGATTGTTGCAGGTTACACAACAGTAGTACTTTGATGTAAGAACATGGTGTGATAGACAGATATTGTATGTTCTGGAAACAGGAACACATGTCTTATTCACAAGTATAATGTGTAAAGTAAGCAGATGAAATTCAAAAAAATTAGAAGAAATACAAGCTAGACATCATACATAACATGCAACCACATATAACAGTGCCAAGTTAGAGGGAGCACCTGTGATGGTGGACTAGGGGAGACGTGCTCATCATCAACACAGCTACGTTGAGTGTCTATGCATGTGTTGTCTTGCAAATCTTCTTGGGGGGATGGCGGAGTATAATCTGTAGAGGCCCTCCATTTCAGTTGTTTGGAAGGAGCACCTTTATCCACTGCCCTGCTAATTTCCTTCTGCTTTATTGATTTTGCATTGTCAAGTCAAACCGACAAGAAAAAGCAATAAAATTCACTCTTCAGAACTCATTCATGCATGATACTGACAATCACGACCTTCATGTAAGGCAAACACATGATACGAGGATGGAATATGTACGAAAAACAGGACGGCATGGCATATTCACAACTATTTGTGTAAACTAAGCAGAAGTAATTTAATCAAATTACAAGCAATACGAGCTAGACACCGTATGCAACATGCAAGACAATATCACACTGCCAAGCTAGAGAAAGCACCTGGGATGCCGGTTTCGCCGGAAGAGCGCCATCAGTCCCTGCCTTAATTTTTTCCTCCTCCTACTTAATTTTATTGCCTTGTCAAGTCAAACCCACAAGAAAAATAAATAAAAACTTTCTTTTCAGAACTCATTGATGCAGGATGCTGACGAGCACTACTTTAATGTAAGGTGACCACATGATAGGACGATTGATGTGTAAGAAAAAAGGATAGCATTGCATATTCACAGCTATGATGTGTAAACTAAGCAGAAGGCATTTCAACAAATTAGAAACAATGAAAGCTAGACACCATATGAAAGATGCAACGAATATCACTCTACCAAGTTAAAACTGTCTCGTCATAAGTGCCATTTCAACAAATTAGAAGTAGTACAAGCTAGAAAAGAATGCGAGATGTAACCAATATCACATTCCCAAGTTAAACGTGTCTTATGATAAGTGATTGTTGCAGGTTACACAACAGTAGTACTTTGATGTAAGAACATGGTGTGATAGACAGATATTGTATGTTCTAGAAATAGGAACACGTGTCTTATTCACAAGTATAATGTGTAAAGTAAGCAGATGGAATTCAACAAAATTAGAAGTAATACAAGCTAGACATCATACATAACATGCAACCACATATAACAGTGCCAAGTTAGAGGGAGCACCTATGATGGTGGACTAGGGGAGACATGCTCATCATCAACACAACTACGTTGAGTGTCTATGCATGTGTTGTCTTGCAAATCTTCTTGGGGGGATGGCGGAGTAGAATCTGTAGAGGCCCTCTGTTTCAGTTGTTTTGAAGGAGCACCTTTATCCACTGCCTTGCTAATTTCCTTCAGCTTTATTGATTTTGCATTGTCAAGTAAAACCGACAAGAAAAAGCAATAAAATTTACTGTTCAGAACTCATTCTTGCATGATACTGACAATCACTACTTTGATGTAAGGCAAACACATGATACAAGGATGGAATATGTATGAAAAACAGGACGGCATGGCATATTCACAACTATTTGTGTAAACTAAGCAGAAGCCATTTCAACAAATTAGAAGCAATGCAAGATAGACACCACATGAAAGATGTAACCAATATGACTCTGCCAAGTTAAAAGCGTCCCATCATAAATGGCGTTTCAACAAATTAGAAGCAGTGCGTGCTATAAATCATGTGAAAGATACAACCAATATCACTCTGCATATACTAAAGGTGTCTCGTCATAATTAATTGATGCGGGATACAAAAAAACAGTAGTTTTATGTAAGGACATGCTTAATAGACAGATGTACTATGTACCAAAAACAGGAAGGCATGTCACATTAACAGGTATAATGTATAAACTAAGCAGAATAGCACATGCAATTTAACCAGATTGGAAGAATTACAATCTACTCCCTCCGTCCGCTAGAAAGTGTGCGTCTGGGTGTTTCAAGACAAATTAACGAATTTTGCAGAAACCCCCTTCCACCCCTCATTTAAGCTACTGGCAGCTGTTGTGTTGCTTCGATTCAAGTGTACAGTTAATGCCAACACAAAGCAAAAAGCAATCCAAATATGAGAAAGTACTTGGCGCCAGAGAGCTGAGCTCCACTTTCACTGTTCCCGCCATTTAAACTACTAAAGTAACAATAGTACTCCACACACCATGGAGTAAATCCAAATACCAGAAAGTACTTGGCACCAGAGAAATTAGAAGAGGCGCCATGTTTATGAATTGGAACCCAAGCGTCTAACCCAGCTACAAAAGGCAGCTCACATGAAGCAAACAGTACACCACACACACTATCCATGGCCATGGACTTGAACATAGCACCACCAGATGAGGAAGAACGTGAAGCTGCCTTGCATGAGCAACCTCTACAGGAAGAAGATGAAGCTGCCTTGCATGATGAACTCCAGCTTGAACACCGCTTTGATCTAAACATGGACCCAGGTACTCTTTGCTGATCTGTTCAATTCTTCTTGTTCAATTCTTTTGCATACAGTAGCTAATCATGATGGTGCCTTGAGGTAGAAGATGAACATCAGCCCCATGTTGCCCATGGAGAGGAGGATCTGCATGAATCGAATGAATCAGGTTAGTAAAGAATTTAGTAATTAGGTTAATTACAATCTTACCCAACTACTCACAAAATCTCACCTTGTAGATGGTGAACTTGAAGCTGCCTTGCATGAAGAACTCCAGCCTGAACATCACTTTGATCTAAACATGGACCCAGGTACTCTTTGCTGATCTATTCAACTTTTCTTGTTTAATTCTTTTGCATATAGTAGCTAATCCTGATCTTGTAGATGATGAACTTGAAGAACAAGGTGGTGTTTTCCAGAGCATAGAAGATGAAGTGCAAGCAATGAATGAAGATCTACATAACCTTCAAGTTGACCAGGAGGACTACGGTGTGTATGCAGGCAACATAGAGATTCAGTTTGAGGAAGAAGAGCTTGATGATTCAGAACCAGATAAAGCCATGTATGATTCAGCACTAGAAGAAGACATGCATGTCGAGCAAGAGCAACAAGATAATGAGCAGGTTCATGATGAAGAAAAATGCTAGAATTTAACAGATTTGCAAAGGGCTGGTATTTATGAAGAATTGCTAGTAAGAAGTGTCAATCGGAAATTAAAGAAGACCACAACTAGAGAAGTTGCAAACATGTTCCATGTTTCAGTGCACAAGGTCAGACGTGTTTGGAGGAGAGCGAAGGAGTGTCTTCGATAAGGCGTACCCGTTGATGTAAGATCGAGGAAGCCGAAAAATAGTGGGCGTAAAAGGATTGTAGTTGACCTCAATATGGTTGCTGAGATTCCTCGGAGTCAAAGGAGAACTATACGCAGCCTCGCAAGAGCTTTGGGTGTGAAGAAAAACACACTACATAGGATATTTACGGACGGCTTGCTCGATAGGCATTCAAGCTCACTCAAACCATATTTGAAGGAAGCAAACAAAAAGGCTAGGCTGCAGTTTTGTCTCTCTATGTTTTACCAGCAAAGTTTGCAAAATAGACCCACGTTCAGGGATATGCGAAACATAATCCATATAGATGAAAAGTGGTTTAACACCACTCAGAAGACCATGAAATTCTACAAGCTGCCATCAGAAGAAGACCCACATAGGACTGTGCAAAATAAGAACTCCATTGGCAAAATCATGTTTTTGGTTGCTATAGCCAGGCCTAGATACAATGCAGAAGGTATTTTCATTTTTAATGGGAAGATAGGCATTTGGCCCTTTATCAAAAAGGTGAATTTCAACCTTTAATTCTTTTATTTATTATGCACATCAGTACTTAATCTAACTTGATTTGCTTTGTTGTTTGTAGGAGCCAGCGCCAAGGAAAAGTGATTACCGTCCAAGAGGGACCCTAATCACCAAAACAATCTCAGTAAAGAGAGAAACGTCAAGGCAATTTTTGATTGAAAAGGTACTACCAGCTATTCAAGTGGTTTGGCCTCAAGAGCTCGCAGGTGAGACCATATGGATCTAGCAAGACAATGCGCCCTCACATGTCCCAAGTAATGACCTAGGTTTCCTTAATGATGTTGCCAAAACTGGGCTTGATATTCGCCTCATGCAACAGCCCTCAAACTCACCCGATATGAATTGCCTAGACCTTGGCCTATTTTCTTCACTACAGTCCATGTCGGATATGCTGGTGTCTAACAATTTAGATGAGCTAATCAACAATGTGCAACATGAATACGATGCCTATGATGCTAATAAGATAAACAAAATTTTCCTAACACTACAAGGCTGCTTAATTGAGGTCATGAAGAGAGGTGGAGGCAACGACTACAAGATCCCTCACATGTACAAGGATGGCCTAGAACGGGCAGGAAATCTTCCTAATATTTTAGACTGTGATCGCGAACTATATGAGAGCGTCATGCAGGCCTTAGCTGGCTAGAAGTTGTAATATTAGATGCGGCAACTTTTGTAATGCTGGACTATTGTAATGCTAGACATTGGGTTGAAATTGTTTATACAACTATTATTGAGTTCATCATTTGTTTATCCAATTATTTATCCAACTTAAAATTGGAATAACATTGAAAATCTAAAAATATGCATCAAGGAATTGATTGTTCATTCATCAAGATAATACCTTATTTATCCAACTGAATGTTGTAACAATTATTTATCCAACTGTTTATTCATTTCATATTTTGTCTATCCAATTATTTGACCAACTTAAAATTGGAACAATATAAAAAATCTGAAATTATGCATCATTTAGCATCGATAGCGAAAGTAATTTTCATCCTAGTTCTATTAAGACAAATAGACAATCTAAAGTATCCATTATCTAGCATTCATAGTCATAGTTATTTTCATGTCAAATCAGTTGAACAAATTTGACAATCTAAAAGTCCATCATCTTTGCACTCGAAGTAGCTATAGAGACCAGAACTTGATTGTTTATTCATCAACATAGTACCATTTGTCCAACCTAAAATTACTGTCATAACAAGAGATCATCCAGGACACTAATCACCATAACAATAGATCATCCATAGTAATAATATCTGCCATACTCCAATAGTACGAATCAATTTTCATACTTGCAGAACATAAAAATATGCAGCCATACTTGCTACATCTAGCCAAACTAAAAGTCAAACAAATTAAAGATTGCATCTAGCCAACTTACGGAGCTAGTAGTGCTTGCTCATCTTCTCCGCTACATTCCCAGCACCTACGGCCGCTCCATCATGGGCAGCCCCAGGACACACTGATGCCGCCGTGTCGTCGACCTGGTTAGCTCCTGCTGCCGCGCTGACCTGGTTAGCCGAATGACCCGCTGCAGCGTCGGCCATAGTGCCTCCATGGCCTACACCTACTTCACCATCAGCCCTTATCTCCTTGTCCAGGTCAAGGATCTTGGCGCCGCCGCCGAAGGATGTACGAGGGCGTACGCGCTCGAAACTTGACTGCACGAGCATGATGAGAGCCTCAAGAACCAGATCCTCCGCGGTCGCGTGTAGCGCCGCCGGCCGTCGCGACGGGCACAACTCGCTGGCCATCGTCAGCTTCCACTCCTCCGCCCGCTCCGCCGCCCGCCATGGCTCCAGTGAGGCACACCCTACTGGGAGTTTATATGGACTGGCCGCCATTAATCTCTCGATGACCAGCGACTGCCTTGGATTGGAGGATTGACTCCCAGCGAACTAGCATTGGATTGGGGGAGGAGTGGCATTCTGGGAGAGGAGGAAGATTGGGGAAATTTTGGGGAGAGGACGAGTGGATTGGGTGGTCGACCGCTGCGGTTGCCTCGAGGCGTAGACCGAGGGGGTGAACGCAAAATTACCTCGATGGATCGCTGCGGCACCAGACGTACGCTTATTTTGGGAAAACTACTCGAGCCAGACACACACTTTCTAGCGGACGGAGGGAGTAGACACTATATGCAACATACAACCACATATCACGCTGCCAAGTTAGAGCAAGCACCTGCAATGGTGGTGTAGGGGAAATGCGGTCATCAACTACAGAGCTATGTTGACTATCTTCATCTAGCATTGCTGTTTCTTGAGAATCATGTGAGGAGGCTGACACTGCATTCTTTAAAAGAGGATCTTTTCTTACAGCAGAACACGAGCCTGACTGTCTCATCATAAGTGATTGATGAGGGATACACAAGAACATTAGTTTGATGTAAGAACATGGTTAATAGACAGATGTAGTAGTATGTACCAAAAACAGGAAGGCATGTCATATTCAAATGTATAATGTGTAAGCTAAGCAGATGCAATTTAACCAAATTGGAAGCAATACAAGCTAGACACCAGCTAGAGTGGTGAGCATGATCATCGAGGACCTGAGAGCCTGGTGGGAGGCGGGCTACTTCGCCACCACCGTGGCTTTTTAGTTGGCTTGCAGGTGATGCCTGCCTGTGCTGGGCTTGTCACTGGCTTGGCTAGTGCCCTGACTAGCTATTTGGCTTCTGGTGCTCCCGGGATGGTGGTTCATGTAAAAAATATCTTTCCTTATCTTAATAAAGACCGACTTCGGCCTTTCAAATACAAGCTAGAAACCATATGCAACATGCAACCACATATGACACCGCGAAGTTAAAGCAAGCACCTGGGATGGTGGTTCATGGTGAGTGAGATCATCAACTCCAGAGCTACGTTTACCATCTCCATCTGCTGACATTGCACCCTTTATAGTGCCCAAACGTGTCTTGCCTAAGCACGAAGAAAGCTGGTGCGACTTCTCTCTTTTATTTCGTGCTTCTATCTACCGTTTGGCAAAGGCTGAAATACCCATGCATAAAAAAATAATAGTGAGAGTATGGGTGAAGTGTGTGCAGAACTAGTGCACTGTAAAAGTAGCAGATAGCAGGTGGCTGAAAAATAAATGGCAGGAGGAGACATATGATAGCTCTACAACATTGCACGACAAACAAAATTAGATTCTACTCCGTATGATTTTGTAATATATGAGCACATGGATGGCTGGGAAATGCAGGTACTCCTCCAGCACACCACCACATGTGGTCCTATCAAAATAACAGTCGACTAAAAATAAATAGGTCCGTCGATTTTTTTATGAACCGTCCGATCTACAAGGAACGGGCAGATGGCCTTCGTCTACCTCCCGCCAGTCACTATTGATGCACTATAAGAAATATGTCAACTTGTGACCTTCTGTCAGTGACCCTGGAAGAATTGGTCATAAATCTACGACCATTTGAGACCAATTGGTCAAAAGCTATTCGAGGGGCTCCAAACCCTAAACCATAACGACCATTTTGGTCAGAAAGGTCGTAATTTCCTTACATGAAATGGTCGTAAAGCAAAGAGCACTGGTCCGCTGCCTTATTTCTAGCTGATCATGACCAATATAGATGGTCATAACCTTGTAAATTGTGGTGCATTACTATGACTAGGCGCCACCTCATCAGTTTTGCCTATGTGTCATGTCTATGTGTCAATTTTTCCACTAGGTTGTGAAGCAGCCTATATTTCTGTCATTCCCAAAATTCCCAAAAAAATTGGGCATTCTTTACTATCCAAATCATTGCCTCATGACAATATTCAGCTCCATTTGCCTGGTAAATCTTCCTAGGCAAATTTCCAAAGTTTCTGTTCAGCTAGAACCATTGTGAAGGAAGTACTAGCTAGGCATATCCTAATGAGCTGGATTTTTGTCACATCTTCTATATTCCCAAATCATAGCTCTCCACAAAATTTGAGCCCCATCTAACAATCCATGTGAGCTCACCATCCAATCTTTGTTTCTGGTAATATTTTCAGTTTGTGAAGCAACTATATTTTATGTTAATTTATAATTGCTGAAAATTTACCAAGACATGACCCTGCCCATAGAACCTCCCTCCACCAAATTTTAGCTCATTTATTCTAGCCAATTTCCCTCAACATTTTTCCCAATTTTCTGTTCAGTGGAGAGCACTATGAAGGAAGTACCATTTTTATTTATCCAAATGGTATGAAAATTTTAAAGTGCCTTCAGATGCCCAAATTATCATCCTCCTCCAAATTTCAGATCAATCCATTCATTCATTTGAGTCCAGCTTCAACATTCATATTTCTGTCCAGTGTGGTACTTTGCAAAGCAAGTGACACCTAAGCTCTTCCATTTGAGCTGCAAATTTTCCAAGACAGTGTCCTTAGTAGATGATCATCCTCGGCCAAAACTCAGGCCCATTGGCCATGTGCATTTTCCCCACCACTAATCAAACACTTGGCTGCTAATTCATGTTTGAGCTCAGTTTAGTCTTCTCGTGAGATTTGCGTTCTTCTTCCTGACACCTACCAGGGGAGTGCCCAACCCACTAGACATGCCTAGGCCGCCCAATACACGTGGTAACACCATGGTCATGCGGTGACCACGCGGCGGGCATGCGAGTTTACGCGCTCTGGAGTTGGGGCCCTTGGCCACCATCCAAACCTTGATGTATCGCCACCAAACTATGTATTTACGATTAAATAGATACTTATGTACCTAGAAATGATTTTTGGAAAAAATAAAGAGCAAACTATAAGGCAAGTGCAGTTCAAATTTGACCCGCTTCCTCCTAAATCGGCGGAAATTTGTCTTTTTCACGAGAGGTGGATCAAAGCTTTTGACACCCAACCATTTGGTCAATTGTGCATTAAATATGTCCTAGTATTTTAGAAAATTGATTTGGTACAATTTTGCAACAAATATATGGTAGGCCCTTCACAAAAAAACTCATTTTGGGCACTCGAAAAATGGAAAATGAAATTTCCGTCCAAAGTGAATGAAAACTTCCTTAGGTAACATTGTTTGCCATTCCAATATGCACCCTTGTGCACAATATTAGATCATTTAAGCAAACTATATCATGAATTTGGCCATAAGATTGAGCATTTGGGTTGAAAGCCATGAATCTTCACACATGATAGCTCATTTCTGAGAACACTTTTTTAAAATAATTGCCGTATTACAAGTTTATTATTTTTCTTGGTAACTTGGTCACATATAGTGACACAATGCGAAGGTTTTCCTTTTTTTTGAATTTTTCATCTCCATTTCAAAATGTGGTCAAAACGGAAGGCATGACCGTTCCTAGCTAGTGGTTGAATCTTGGAATTTGTTGGTGTTTCTATGATTAAATATATACTTATGTACCTAGAAATAATTTTTTGGAAAAATAAAGAGCAAACTATGAAGCAGATGCAGTTCAAATTTGACCCGCTTCCTACTGAATTGGCGGAAATTTGTCTTTTTCACGAGAGGTGGATCAAAACTTTTGACACCCAACAATTTGGTCAATTGTGCATTAAATATGTCCTATTATTTTAGAAAAATGATTTGGTCCAATTTTGCAACAAATATATGGCAGGTCCTTCACAAAAAAAACACATTTTGGGCACTCGAAAAATGGAAAATGAATATTTCGTCCAAAGAAAATAAGAACTTCCTTAGGCAACATTGTTTGCCATTCCAAGATGCACCCTTATACACAATATGAGATTATTTGAACAAACTATGACATGAATGTGGCCATAAGATTGATCATTTGGCTTGAAAGCCATGAATCTTCACACATGATAGCTCATTTCTGAGAACACTTTTTAAAAATAATTGCCGTATTATAAGTTTATTATTTTTCCTGGTAACTTGGTCACATATAATGACACAATGCGAAGGTTTTCCAATTTTTTGATTTTTTTCTGAATTTTTCATGCCCATTTCAAAATAAGGTCAAAACAGCGGGCATGACCATTCCTAGCTAGTGGTTGAATCTTGGAAAACTTTTGGTGTTTCTCTAATTAAATAGATACTTTTGTACCTAATTTTTTTTGGGAAAAATCATGAGCAAACTATGAGGCAGCTGCAGTTCAAATTTGACCCGCTTCCTCCTGAATCGGCGAAAATTTGTGTTTTCACAAGAGGTGGATAAAAACTTTTAACACCCAACCATTTTGTCAATTGCACATTAAATATGGCCTAATATTTTATAAAATTTATTTGGTCCAATTTTGCAACAAATATATGGTAGGTCCTTCAGGAAAAAAATCATTTTAGGCACTCAAAAAATGGAAAATGAATTTTCCGTCCAAAGAAAATGAAAACTTCCTTAGGCAACATTGTTTTCCATTCCAAGATGTACCCTTGTGCACAATATTAGATCTTTTGAACAAACTATGTCATGAATGTGGTCATAAGATTGATCATTTGGCTTGAAAGCCATGAATCTTCAGACATGATAGCTCATTTCTGAGAACACTTCTTTAAAATAATTGCCGTATTACAAGTTTGTTATTTTTCCTGGTAACTTGGTCACATATAATTGCACAATGCAAAGGTTTTCTAATTTTTTCATTTTTTTAATTTTTCATGCCCATTTCAAAATGCGGTCAAAACGGCGGCATGGCCGTTCCTAGCTAGGGGTTGAATCTTGGAATTTATTTTGGTGTTTCTCTGAATAAATAGATACTTTTGTACCTAAAATATTTTTTGGGAAAAATCATGAGCAAACTATGAGGAAGCTGCAGTTCAAATTTAACCCGCTTCTTCCTGAATCGGCGAAAATTTGTCTTTTTCACGAGAGGTGGATAAAAACTTTTAACACCCAACCATTTGGTCAATTGTACATTAAATATGGCATAATATTTTAGAAAATTGATTTGGTCCAATTTTACAACAAATATATGGTAGGTCCTTCACAAAAAAACTCATTTCGGGCACTCAAAAAATGGAAAATGAATTTGTCGTCCAAAGAAAATGAGAACTTCCTTAGGCAGCATTGTTTGCCATTCCAAGATGCACCCTTGTTCTCAACATTAGATCATTTGAACAAAATATGAAGCAGTTGTATTTCAAGTTAGATCTGGTTATGAATGGACAAAAATTGGTCTTTTTGATGAGAGCTGGCTTGAACCCTTTTGACACACAACCATTTCGTTAATTGCACATAAAATATGGTCTAAAAGTTTTGAAAAATGGAGTGATGCCATTTTGCAACAAATATTTAGTAGGTTCTTCACAAAAAAATCATTTTTTGAACTCCAAAAATAGAAAATATTATTTTTTCCCGCAAAAAAGTCATTTCTGAGGACACTTTTTGAAGATATCTGTCTTATTCCAAATTCATTATTTATCCTCAAAACTAGGCCACATTTGGTGACATAATGACAAGGTTTTCATTATTTGAATTTCTCGGGTCATAAAATAGCTTATACGAGTACGATTTAGCATCTTATTTTTAGTCGATCACGACCAATTTAAATGGTCATAACGTCATACGTGTGTACTGCGTTTTGATTGGTCCATGAGCATGTCACGCCGATCGTGCATCAACCATCGTTGGATGGTCCCGGATCCAACGGCAGCCCTCACCCCTCACCCTCTCACCCACGGAGCCCTAACACAGCGCGCACTCCTCCTCCTCTTGTCCCCTTCTCTCCCACACGCCCACAGCCGCCACCCTCTCCCGCCCTCAGATCTCGATCCGCCGCCGCCCTCTCCCTCCCACAGATCTTGATCCACCACCGCCCCCAAGCCCACCCCACCCCCACCGCCGCCCCCAACCCCACCCCCACCATCGACGACCCTCGCCGTAGACGAGGTCGATCTCCTCCTCCCCTTTCCCTCCCACAGAATTCTCTCGCCCCTCTCGATCCCTCTCGAAGCTCCCGCGTCCCACCCTGCACCCTCCCCCTTCCACTCTCGAACCCAGCGGCCCGCTGGCCGGGTCCAGATCTGATTCCTCGAATTCTGATCTACCAGCTCGAAGCAGAGTGGGGGCGGGAGCGAGCTCGTTCATGCTGGGTGGCCGCATGGTGGGGTCGCTACTGGGGGGCCATATGGTGCTCCTCAACGTCATCACCATCGACGAGGCCTACGCCGCCGTAGACCATGTCCCACCCACGCCACCCGAATGGCTCCGTTCTTCCCGACGCGGCCGGCTGCGACGCGCACTGCTACCACCCGGTGAAGCCTGCCTCCATCAACGGTGACGCCAAGGTGCCTGACGGCATCGGGATCCACCAGCGGCGGGGCAACGCGAACGGCAGGGTAACCACCAAGGAGGAGGATGGGTACTGCCTCTTCAAGTTCAACTCGGCGGAGGGTGATGACCTGTACCTGGTTTTCGCCGTGGCCACTGCCCTGGCTCAGGTATTTTTTGCCCCTTTCTGAAGATACATGAGCCCTGATTTGGGATGGAGAAGAGTAGCATACTGAGTTTAGGAAATCAATTAGGTGGCACGGCACCATACCTGGTGATCTGCTGGAGCTATGCACTGATTCTATGGACGACATATGTCTTGTATGTTTATTGTACCACAGTTCTCAGCTTTAAAATTAGCAGTAGGCTATCGGCTTGCAAGAATCTGATGCACCTAGTAGTGCATAAAAATGTTTGATATGTGTTCCCTAGCCAGACTCTTAGGTTTGAGCACATATTTTTTTTACTCACTCTCGTCCTTGTGTGCCATCAACACAAGCTTTAGAACATCGGGAAAAATATTTGCATGTGAAGAAAACTTGAGTATGCTAGCACATACCATGGCTCAGATGAGCAATAACAGACACATTACGAATGTTATTTTTCTTGCCCATCATTTATGGGAGCTCCACTTGTGTGTAATTCACCATCTTGAATGTTTCTGAATATCACCTTGAATATAAGTTTATGTTTTAGAAGGTGCAAAGTAGTTAGAAACGATTTACAACCTAGTAGGAGGAACTAAAACTAAATGAAAAGGATGTGGAAATGTACAAGACTGAGCAGGTAACAAATTAAAAGGTCATGACTTATTGAAGAAGATTTCATATTCAGTGCCTTTGTAACTGTTGTCTTTAGCCTGAAGCTTTCTATTCTTTATCAATTTTGCCATGTTTCTCATTGATTATGCTCCTCCCCGCAGTGGCTTCCATACCAGCAGCCGCCCTAGATCCTCTCTCCACACTGTGGCCTATGGCAGGTGTATTTATCTGCTAGACAGCTTACTGCCTGACATCTCACAGTCCACTGGATCGGCTGTGACATCTCACAGTCCACAGTTTACAATCAGGTTTCTGCTTGACAGCTTCACTTTTGTTTTCCTCTAGCAGATGTTGCTCTGGAGCGGGAAATGGAGGGAGACCTCCTGCTCGCAGACATGGGCGAGGTAAAATGCCTGTTATGGCATTGGATTAGTCGAGAATTTTAGTTCCAGATCCTATGTTTATGTCACAGCTCATACATAAGCTTGTCTTATGCAATTCTTCTTGTTGCAGTTTAGTTTTATGTGTTATTAACTGTTAGTACAAGACATCCTTGGTGATGATAATGATGTGCATGACTTGCGTTCAATATGATGTCGAAGTCAGAACTGATTGACACTTTTATTCCTCGAATCATGTCTATTCGCACAAGTACTGTGCTTACAACTAGGATTAGGTTTTATTTGTTTATAAGAAGTATTGATGCATGTGTTTGAATGGCTGAGTAGTGAACTATATCATGAAAGTACAAGTTAATTGATATGTATGGAATGGCTGAGTAGTGCATATTCAGGCTCTCGCTGTCTAGTACGTGAAGAGTAATGTAACCAATGAAATGTGATATATGCATCTGCATTAGATTGGTTTAACTTTTGTACCTGAAATGCCCAAAACCAAATGTGCATGAATATTTAGAATGAGACACCAATTGAAGATGAACATGTTCATTGTTACATATTTTCCATGCTATGCTCTACGAATCATATGATTTGTAAATATTTGGGACTTTTACCTATGTATAGAGCTCTGTGTGTAATACCAAGTTGTTCCTGTTATTGTACAAAACACTGTGTTGGTATTACCTTGTTTACAATAAGTGAATCCACATACAAAAATAACAGATAGGTAGGATATTGTTTTTTGTTTATTCCTGTCTGCTCAACAATTACATGATAATTCTGTAATGCTGAAGCTATATTTGCTGCTTGTGTCTTAATTTTTTTTTTCTTCTGTAATGATGATATGAAATGTCATGCATGTCATTATTGGTGCTGCTGCTGTCGTTGTGGTTGTCGGAGGAGTTGTTGCCGCATCTGGCGGAGCTGCAGTCCGAGAAGGTCAAGGATGAGATCATCCTCGATGGGAACAACATCGAGCTCGTCTCCCGCTCTGCCGCCCTCATCAACTAGGTGAATCAAACAGGACCCAGAACCTATCTTTGTTCATGTGCATGCTGTGCTGCTTGAATAATTTGGTTGATGTGATGCAAATGATATTGTATCATGTTTGCTTATGCTCTTTGCGGAAACTAGTATGCTAGATGTTCTTAGAAATCATTGGAATGTCTTCAGATGTTGGATGTCGAGTGTTCTTTGTTTGTGATGCATATATGGCTGCTTGTGCTATTCAACATGATGCAAATAGGGCTACTTCTGCCGTTGTGCTGTTGTTGTTTGTGGTTTGTCCAGTTTTGGCCTGTATAGTTGTTTCTTTCCCTTCATGTATTATTATGTGCTCCGTAATGATTTGGTTTTTGCTTCCATATAATCTGCTTCTACATTATGTTCCTCTGTAATCTGATCTGCAATGATTCAATTTTTGGTTCCATATAATTAATCTGCTTCTATGCTCTATTCTTGTATAATTTTCCTGCTGTTCTTGCTGTTCTATGTGTTCGCCTTCCAGGGACAACATATATGTGCTTTTCTTTATTTAAGCTGATCGTCGAAGGAATTCAATACACTCTAATGCTGGTAGCCTTTATGTTCACTCTTTTTCAGGAGCTCCAGGCCTAATTTTTTGCCTTTATGTTCACTCTTTTACTGGAGCTCCAGGCCTAATTTTTTTGAGTGTGAAGCCGTGAAGCCAAGTGCGAAGCAGTGAAGCCCTACTTAGGAAAGAGTTTTTTTGTTCTGTAGTAGACTATAAATTGTAATATTGTAACGGATTGTAAAAGGCTACTGTAGTGTTATTTGATGAATTATATTTGTTCTGTCCTATTTGAAATAGTGATTATGTATGTTGAAAACTTGACCAGTGGGACCCACTTATGAATATAATCTAAGTAATTTTCAAATTTCTGACATGTGGGACTGATGTATGGCATTATGACTAGTGGGACCCTTCTGAATAGTGGGACCAGCTCCAAAATATAATGAGTGAAAATAGAAAATCAATTGATTGTAAGAAGGCCAAGGCCCAAAAATAAAGAAGCTGAAATATTGGGCTTGGCCCATGTAGCCCACAAGAATTGACTTGAAACAAAGCTTGAATTGTTGGGCTTGGCCCATGTAAAGCATCAAATTGGACCGGGCTGATTCTAATCAACAACCTTTTCATTTGGTCACAATTTTGCCACGTCAGCTTGCCACGTCGGATCCGACGTGGCCTGGACAGACAGCCAGCGACCAAAACAAAAGGTCGTAGGACCAACGACCTTTTTTTGGGTCGTTGCCTTCTACGACCATATCACAGAGAAGGTCGTTAAGTTTCATTAAAGATGGTCAGCTTTTGACCAATTGTTTTTGGTCATAAAAAGGTCGCAAATGAAAAACAATGACCATTCAACGACCAATAGTGATGGTCGCAAGTTGACATATTTCTTGTAGTGACGATCTTTCTCGAACCGCCAGCGACCACCGGCCCAGACCCCTGCCTCCGCCGCCCCGCCCTCCCCTCGACCTCACATCACCGCTGTGCTTGGCAGTGCCCCCCGACCATCCCTTTAAGCCCGGCCGACCTCCAGATCGGGTGCCAGCAGCTCCTAGGCCCCACACACCCCTAAGATAAACACCGAGGCGCTGCTTCCCCGGCGTAACAGGCGGACTAGCGCTTGTTACGCGGGGGAATGCTTCCTTTAATTGGGAATCAACTGACTAGGAATTGAAATCCAGGGGGGCAACAGACCTCTAGCTATGGTGAAATAGTATATGAGGAGAAACCTTGTGCATCGCGAGTTACTAGGAACATCTAGTATCAGGAAGAAGGGGTAGGAAGAAGCGGTCAACTAGTGTCTTCTGTGGGATGAATACCATGCAAGCAGACACGTAAGATTTGCACGAATAAGGGAAGAGGAGTACCAGTTATGGTTGCTAGTGTTGTGCCCTCCTTATTTTGCGGTGATGTTCTTCTTTTTTACTGGGGGAATTGATGTTTTGGAGGAGGGTGGAGCCTTGGACGAACCCATGGCCAAATTGTTGACTGTGTTGTGGTGGCCGTCTGTCGGTGGAGGGGAAGCAGATCCCAGGCGGCGAAGGACGGCGTAGCGGGAACAACTCCGGTGCGGTGGATGGTGGCGATGTTGGAGCGGCAGCGGTGAGGCGCAGGACGGCGTGGTTGAACTGGCTCGGGTACGGCGCACATCGGTGTCCTGGAGGCAGCTCGGCCTCAGCTTCAACTACTAGCCGTGGAGGGCGTTGCGGTTGTGGTTGCGGTGGACGACGACATCAGGGTATCGGCTCCAGCGTGATGGAGGAGGGCGGCGGTTGATGGGTGGGATGGGGTGGCGGACGGAGGACGCCGGGGTTTCATGACTGGTGGAGAGGTAGTTTTGGCGCCCACGGAGTACGAATGGGGAATCGGACAGGGGGGGCGGGGGGAGCTAAGGGGGAACCATGTTTCGGTCTGGGACACGCTTGTTTTTGTTTTTGTTTTGAACAGATGGGATGCGCTTGTTTGAAATTTGGGGAAAGTACAAACTTTGCCCCCCTCTTAAATTTCGGACCTACTGCGGGTCGGGGGTAGGATGGTAATCCCAGGTGTCCCAAATAGTGGGCAGGAGCAATTTCGGCAGAGCGCATGTGTGTTTAGGTGGCCACGGTGTATGAATGTTTTTCGGAGGCGGTTGCGTGGCGTCTGGATGAAGTTACAAACCTACCCCGGTTTAGACCTTTGGACATCGGGCCGGTAGGTTTCACGGGTCGGAGTTACTCCCTCCGTTCCTAAATATTTGTCTTTTTAGAGATTTCAAATGGACTACCACATACGGATGTATATAGACATATTTTAGAGTGGAGATTCACTCATTTTGCTCCGTATGTAGTCACTTGTTAAAATCTCTAGAAAGACAAATATTTAGGAACGGAGGGAGTAGAAAAGTAATTTCCTTCTACCAAACATTGGTGTCACGTGGTTTCGGGCGAGTAGAGGCTCTTTTGGCACTTCGTTCGAAATTTTGAAACAGAAGCATTTACGTTTATAGTACTCTTGAACTTTGAGGATTGACCTAAATAGACAATGTTAAATTTGACCTTGTATGTTTGAAAACCTCATTAAATTATTTGCTTGTTTTTGAAATTTTGACTCTTGAAAATCCTATAACTACGATTATTTTGGAATGGAGGTGGTAAATTTGAATCTATTTTGTACACGACTATATATGCTATTATGTACAAAAGCAGAGCAAAGATTGGTGCCCCCATAATTTTGGTACGATTTACAAATGCCATGATCTCGAATTCGAATAATTGAATGGACTTCATGTTGAATTCAAATTTTTTAAACCACCTTAAGTTGAATTCAAATGTATGCTAGTTCCTAGCTAGCTATTTATAATGTTCATTGTGTAACTTTCGTATGTATAATGTGCTTTACACACAACATGAACTATACTCACGTTTATATTCGAATTGCTAAAGCGATGCATTGTCTGGATTTCAAAATACTGACTCTATGGCTCAATTATGTCGAATAATAACATAGACATGCTCAAATTCAATAGAATATAGATGTCTGATGGATCAATGGCCGTTCCTTATGCGAATTGCAAATATCATGATCCCATCCTAATATTTGGATACAATTTATATTTTTAATCAATGTGTACATCAGTCTTTTATGTGTAGTTTCACTCTCCATAGGTCCCTCCTCACACATGCGCTAACTTTCTCTCACTCACATACGCGCACACGGTGTATATCCATCAGTGGTCTCTCACACATGCTCACACACTCTCTCCCGAGGTGTCTTTCTCGCACACATGCTCTCAATATCACCCTCCCTCCCTCTCACAACCATTTACAATTGTTTTCACTTACCTTTATCACAAGCACTCTTCCTCTCACACGCATAAGCACACACAGTCCCCATCAACCCTTTCTCTATATATAGACCTGCCTACGTGTCTCCCGCACGCACATTATCTTTAGGCCTGTCTCGCACGAATTGTCTCCACCTCTCTTCCTAATTGACAAATATGATTCCAGTAGAGCATTCTGTAGGATACCCCTTAAAGTTAGGTTGGATGAATGGTAATATCAGAGAGAAGGGGTTACCTTAGTCCGAGGACCTAGGGTTACAAATCCTAGCCGTCTTTGTCAATGGAAACATAGTCCTTCACGACTCTGGTATCTTTGTCTTGTACGACTAGTCCTCCATGGGTCTCCCTGAATGCGTCATGAGCCGACCAATGTGGCGCAGGACGAAACCGACCCAAGGGCCTCACCTCGGCCCACCGGACCTCACGCGGTGACACACCCTCTGCCCCTAGGTCTCGTTATCTTCTCACACCCACACATACCAACACAGGCACCACACAAAATATTTTCTCCTCACGCCTCTATCCCCTCCCCCCTTGCATGTACACACTCAAGGGCATCTCTCGCGTGAAATCCTATTCGTCTCTCTCTCTCTCTCTCTAGACCTCTCTCATTTCTCGTGCTATCTCTCCCACGTCGCCCCCTCCCCCCCGCCTGCCCCTCTATCCATGCCTCTCTCGAATACGTAATACGTACACATATCCTCTCAAGGCCCTGCCAAATATGTCAACTACACATTCACACATGTTACATCTTATCACGTACCCCATTGATCTAAAAAGCCCTCTCTTCACGTTTACTTCGCATACAACATTCCTTTTGAATAAAACCACACAAAGTGTGGCCAAACAATTGTTTTAGAATTTCTACATATATACAACAGTACAAAGTTATATGGAGTATGAAAGTTAATTTGCATTGCATGGTGCACACACTGATATTTATTCCGCAGTATGAATTTTTATATTTTTATACTATATATAAAGTTAGTCATAATAAAGAGAAACGAAGAGCATCTTTCTCTCCATCGCACACACCCCCTCTACGCCCCTTTCACGTACGCACACAAACTATCTCCAGGTCCTCTAAAAGTACACCCCCAGCACATTCACGCATGTTTCATCTTTCTCTCGCGATATATAGAGTGACGATCATCGTATTTGAAGTGAAAGCACGATACGTACATTGGACTTCAGAATCCACTCGTTAAGGTCACCATTTACGTTTTGTGGTTATTATACAGTCACGGGCTCACCGTACAGCTCTGTATTTATTCAAGACACGACTAGTTGACCAGTTCAACACTCCATGTGGTACCTCTAGTGTTGCATTACATTATCTCACTACCGTTGGGCCCACCTGTCGGCGTGTATAAGAATGAAAACAAACGATAAAAAAGTATTGGACGGTGGTTCGAAGTCATGACCGCGGGCACAGCGGACAAGGTGGCCTTGTATTGGTATGCTGAGCCGTCTGTTTTAACACACAGGAGCTAGTGTGGTGATTATACACACACGCACGCATGCACACGAACTGCATGCAAGCAACACTCACACATACATAGGCAGCCACGCACACACACAAAACTCACACGCACACACGCACGCATGCATGCACACACCACACGACCAACACACACGCTCACGCTCAAGTGCTCAACCTACACGTGCATGCGCACACATCAGGCCCTGACAGACACATACACAACCAGGTGGTTCCCGCGCACGGGTTGGAGTCTTGTCGCGCCTGTGTAAATTTGTGTCTATCTTACTTTTTTCCTATGCGAACTGACAGGTGGGACCCACAAGGAATGTGGTCAATTTAACCAGTCAACATAGTGCCACACAGACTATTTGGCCGGTCAACAGAGTGCAATCCGATGCTGAATGGTGAGCAAGTGACCGTATAATCACCGCAAAACGTATATAGTGACCGTAATGAGCGTATTCTGAAGTCCGGTGACCGTATTACGCTTTTCGCTTGAAATACACTGACCGCCAGTGTATTTATCTCTTCTCTCGCTCTCTCTGTGGAGCCGAGTAGGCCAATGTGCCATTGCCTAAATTGGCGCACGCCACCCCATTATTGCTGTACTAGTTTCGTAAGAGCGAACAAGCATTCACGTCTACCGTACAAACTACAAATATTTGAATCCACTTTATCCCAATTTCTCTCTGTAGGCCCTCCAAAAGTACATCTCTACACGTTCTCGCATGTTACATCTAACAACTATGCAATACAACAGTACTACTACACTCTAACACAATAAATCATATGTGTTTTTAGTTTTACTAGATCTCATATTGTTACTTAATTATTCAGTTTCATACATTAAAATTGCCTTTGAAATGTATGGCTAGTATCATCTACCGCGCGCGAAAAATCCCGCCCTTGCCTGTTTAATCGGGTTTGTATCGATGGATCGTGCGAAACAGCAAAACTATAGTAGTACTACAGTACAAGTAACAGTTCACTCGGCCGCCGTGTCGTGTACTCCTCCGTCGTAAGAGTGGAGCGCTCGCTTTCATAAATGTTCTAGTCCCTTTCGCCGACATGTGGGACATCAAGCAACCAGGTCCATGTGCCATACTGAAATAATAGTGCAGAGCAGCAGGGGTGAAGCACCCCAGTCATGGTGCTGGCATAGTAATGAGCAATGAGGCGTCAAATCACAAAGCTGCACCTTTCCCGCAGTTAAGTTGGAGGGACGAAGTGATGCTAAAAAAACAAGTTGGAGGGACGAAGCAACGATCTTTTCACTTGTTGCTGAATCCGCTTCTCCCTCATCTTCTTGTTAACCATGTGTTGCTTCTGCCGTTGTTCTGCCTCATGTGGGACGCGGATCGGCTTGGTAAATCACTGACACGTGGGACCACATGTTAGCAAACCGCCAGGCCAACGTCCTCTAAAAATAAGAAACCTCCCCTGCCTTCCTCGCGGCAAATCTCCTCCTTTTTACTAATCTTGATATAATTTTTTAGATCAATATAATCGAGATTTGTATAGATAGCACACAGGAGCAAAACCAAGTGGTATGGTTAAGGGCATCCACAATGTGTAGCCAAATGTGAAAATAGATTTTGGCATCGATGTGAACCATTGCGGAGGGTGCTGCCAAAGCCAAAAAGAGGGAACCGAAGCTCCCTAATTGATTGATTGAAGGAATAGAAAAATGCAACATCTCTCCTCTTTCTCCCGTGCTTGGACGCATGTACAGTATAGAGCATAGAGTCTACTCCCCTGTCCCTTCTATCACAAATCGCAAAGCAGTGAGGCGTCAAATCACAAAGCACGGACGAAGCAACCATCATCGCTGGACACGCTCGGCTTTAGGGTGCCGAGGGTGGCGCTACCGCTCTAGCACGACCAGCAGATCAATACCCGGCTCGTCGAGGACGCACGGGGTGCCGAAGTGCGCGCGTCGCGCCACGTCCGCGGAGTGTTCTAGCGTGGCCAACTGCATCCCCAGGACCAGAGACCATGCCGGGTCATCTTGCTTTTTCAATGACATGTGGGGATTGCATGTGAGCAAAGGGCATCTCCAACGTTGCCACGACCGCAACTGACTACCCTGGCACCCCAAAAACCCTCGTCCCTCGCACCGTCGCGCGTGTGCGTTCCCAGCCGGCGCCAGCTGCCCGCATTCATGTTGTCCGTCCATATGCCGTCATTAAGCAGGCTCAGTGCTCGAGGAACCAACTCCGGCGCCTTAATGACACACACGGACGCTTGGCCTCACCGGAATGTGTTACTTAAAGCGGCAATGCCCAGCTAAACTCCACACCATAGCACATCCTCCTACCTGGCACCACATCCACCATGACCGCGAGCAGGAACGCTCTGCGAGAGAGCTTGTCTTCGGGGATGAAGCTCGAGGTCGCTGCCCTCGCTCAAGTCGCCGCTCGCAACGCAATAGCGGCGTAGCCGGACACGGACGCGACCGCACAAGTGGTGGCCACGCTGGCGGCCGATGACGGGAGCACCGTCAGCCACGCGTCCTACTTGCCATCGTCCAACGTTCGGTGGCGCATGTGGCAGGTGAAGCGACGGACCGTCCACGTCCATCATCATCGACCTCACGTCCACCAGCACCGCCGAGGTCGGGGACTCCTCCGAGGATGAGTAGGGAATGGGAGGCGGCAGGGCATGGTGTGCCAACTGGCTGGTCCATCTCCCGTGTTCTACTCTTCCTCGCCGGAGACCGCACCTTCACTTCATGGGTCTTGAACCCCGCCCCCGTACATGGAGACGGCAGATGGAGGACGTCGGTCGCCACCGTAGAATAGGTTTAGGGTCGGGTTTCTTTTCTTTTTCTGTCCTATAAAGTTCAAAATGTAATGAAAATATGCCGTGTTTGCATGAATCTCGTCCGGTGTATATGAACTTTCACAATAATAGTAAGATATATTGTATGAAAATATATGGAATGATGATTCGTTTTTGTGTGTATAAACTTATAAGGTTTGACCCGAGACAAAGCTAACATGTGAAGTAAATAAACACATAGGGTCTACATACACAATTTATTTTAGGCACTCCAATAGTACGTCCACTACACATTCACGCATTTCACATCTTTCTACATCTACGGGAACCTACGAAAGGGTTAACGTAAATTGCCTCTCTCTCTCTCCCCCCTGATTTTCATGGTGGTGGGCCCCTCCCTCCCCCCAATCTCCAATCAAAAGCCCACACATTTCACATTACGTTAATTACGTAACTGGGATTACGTAGGTGTAGCATTACTCGTCCTAAAAAACCAACTAAGCCAACCTCACAGCATATCGCGCGGGAAAAGACCCGGCCGCGCCGTTTTAGTCGGGATTACCGGATTACTAGTAGTAGTATCGATGGATCGCGTGAAGCACCAAGTTTAAAAGGAAAAAGGCGGTACACTCACAGCACGCCTGTCGCGATCGCATTGCACCCCTCACACGGTCGGTCCTGCACACGGCTCACGCGAACGGAACGCGCTTCGGCTTGCCTCTTCACTGACACGTGGGACCGCATTTGGAGAAACTGACCATGCGCCAAACTCCCCCGCCCACCGCGCGAAAATTCGCCCCAAAAATTCCCCCCAAATCCCAAATTCAACTGCCCTTCGGCCAACTAGCCAATAATATTCCCCAAACCCCCTCCCCCCGGCCCCCTCCACTCCATTCGCTCCGCCAAAGCTGCCCTCCCCGCCGTGCTGATACATCGGCGCCGTGGTTCATCGAGGGGATGCACGGCGATCCTCTCGCTCACACAGTACGCTCTCGTAGACTGCCGTCCTCCAGCCACGCCACCACCGCTGGCGACATTCTTGTGGAGACGCACGGCGGTCAGCTTCTCCCACGGCATGCGCATTCTAGAGTGAGGCCCCGTGCATGTCGGAGTAGCGCTGAATGTTAGGTGATAGACACTGTTAATCTCACTGTTTGCCGAAATAGTTTATAGTCAATATGCTCTGCTTAAGAAGCTTCCTTGCCCTGTTCTGCACTCAATTTGCTTTGCTGAGATGGCATGCCATGCCCGATTAGTTGCTAAAATATCCTGCCATATATTTATTGTGAAGTAGATTGCCATGGTCTAGTAGCCAATATGTTAGGTGAAATAGCTCGACACCGTTTTATACTCGATCTTTGTTGCTGAGATGGCCTTCGATGGCTGTGTGCTCAGCCTCATTGACTGCTGAAATAGCCTGCCATAATTTAGCACTCAAATCTGTTTGCTGAATTAGCTTTACATATATTTCGTTACTTAGATCTACTTGTCCAAATATTTTGCCATATCTTTAGACATCGCCCTAGGTATTTTTTTCTGGACTTTATAAAAAATCATATATGTTTTTCCTGTAATATCTATTAGAAGAACTAATTTGTATGTCTAACAGATGGACAGGACTTGGATAACTTCTGCTCAAAGATTCTCCGCTGCATATGTCGAGGGGGTTGAAAACTTCATGAACTTTATCAGAGCTGAGTACGGTGGTCCGAAATCAGATGTGCTCTGCCCATGTAGCAGTTGTATGAATTCAGTTACAAGACCCCAGTCAACTGTGCAAAATCATCTACACTTGTATGGGATGTCGGTCACATATACTAGGTGGGTTCATCATGGTGAAGCTGTGAACGTCAATGTTACTGACTATGTGGAAGCAGCAGATCACCATCTTGATCTGCCTGATGCTCAGGTGGAAGAGGAGGAGGAGGAGGTGGTGGCGGCGGAGCCAGTGAGTTTGACCAACATTGAAACAATGCTATGAAATGCTCACGCATTTCGTGAACTTTCACCTGCACAAAAAAAATGGTGGGCCCGCATGTTGGAACAATGCAACGTGGCAGTCACCCTAGGAAATAAGCTGTCAGTATTCTCAGCTATGGTCACCTTTCTTCAGGTGAAGACATCTGAGTGGATGACCAACAAATCATTCGATGCGATGTTGGCTGGTTTCCGCAAATCTTTCCCAGATGCGTCTGAGCTGCCACACACCTACAGTAAAATGAAGAATTTCCTTCGTGCAGTTGGAATTGGATATGATATGATCCATGTTTGTAAGAATAATATTATTCTGTTCCGGAAGGATTATGCCAACTTAAGTGAATGCCCAAAATGCAAATCATCAAGATGGAAAGATGCCAATGCTGTGAAGAGGATTCCTCATAATTTTCTGAGACATTTTCCAATTATACCAAGATAGCAGAGGTTGTTTCATGATGCTGAAACAAGAGAGGATGTACTGTGGCATTCTAGGAACCAGGAGTACAGAGATCATAATGTAATGAGCCATCCATCTCATGGTAGTGACTGGAAAAGCTTCAATCAGAAACACAAAAAGTTTGCTGCTGACCCGAGAAACATTAGACTTGGCTTAGCTACAGATGAATTTAACCTGTTTGGCCACCAGAGCGCCACATATAGCATGTGGCCAGTGCTTGTTATCCCTTACAATATGCCACCAAATGTCTGCACCAAAGAATCAAACTACATGATGGCCTTGCTCATCCCAGGTCCAAAAAGTCCTGGAAAGGATTTTGATTTATTCATGGAGCCTCTTATGGAGGAACTTCAACAGCTATGGAGGGGTGTTCTCACTCGAGACCTATATAGCAGCCCACCAGCTCATTTCTTTCTGCATGCTGTTATAATTTGGTGCATCCATGATTATCCGGCTTTGGGCACTATGTCAGGGCGAATGACACATGGTTACAATGCATGTGTTCGCTGTGATAAGAATCCGCTATCATACGCAATACTTAGCAAGATCTATTACATTGGACACCGCCGTTTCCTTGCCAAGGACAAGCTGTGTCCTACAAAATACCGAAGACATGTGTTCAATGCAAAGCATGAAAACTGTGATGCGCCAAAGAGGCTCACCGGCAATGAGTTGCAAGAGGAATTATAGAAGGTCAGGCATATCACACCAGGAAACCATCCTGATAATGGTAGCGGGAAACAGAAGCGTGGCAGGGCAGAAGAGAGATTATTGTTTACCCACAGGTCCACTTTGTGGGACTTGGAGTATTGGAAAGATTTGGATCTGCAGCATAATCTGATGTGATGCACATCGAGAAAAATATATGTGACAGCATTATCGGCACACTTCTTAATATTGAAGGCAAGATGAAAGATACCTTAAAATCTAGGATTGATTTGACACACCTGGGTATCAGAACCGATTTGCAGGTGAAGGCTGATGGTGCATCACGGGATATGGTACCAGCTGTGTACGTCTTGGACAACGTAAAAAGAAAAGAATTCTGCAAGATCCTGTCACGTGTGAGATTCCCACATGGATTTGCTTCCAACCCTGAAAGGAGAGTCAGTGCAGATGGAAACACGGTACAAGGGTTGAAAACTCATGACTGCCACATCCTACTTCAAAGGGTTTTACCTGTTATCCTTAGAGGATTGGGCCGCCCTGACTTATACAGAGCAGTTGCAGAGTTGGGACAATTCTTCAGGGAACTCTATAGTAGAAATATCAGGATAGATGCTTCGGAGCGTCTTAGAGACAAGATACCAACTATCCTATGCGACCGTGAGAAGATATATCCTCCAGCCTTCTTTGATGTGATGGTGCATTTGGCTGTTCATCTACCTGATGAGGCACTACTTAGAGGTCCAGTACAGTATGGCTGGATGTACCCTATTGAAAGGCGGCTAGGCACTTTCAAGGGCTATGTTAGGAACAGAGCTAGACCTGAGGGTTCCATTGCAGAGGCCTACATTGCTACAGAAGCATTGACATTTTGCTCAAAATACATTGAAACAGCTTATCAGCTTAGCAAAGAGGTGGGTGAAGACAATCCCGAGCTCAATGTTTTCGATTGTTCTGTTTGAGTTACAGGGAAGAGTCGACAAGATGACAAACCTAAAGATTTGGTCAAATAGTTTGGTATGTGTTGAATAACTGTCCTGAGATTCTACCTTATATCGAGTAAGTGCTAAGTACTGCAGCTTATACATCATAATCTACTAAACTTGGAGCACATTCTTATATATTTAGATGTTTGACGCGATCACTATGTTGTGCAGCATCTACAAAAATGAGTTACTGCCGCAAAATCCAAGAAACATTGACAAACTGGTTATGGCAGGACTTGCGAAATGGTTCAAGAGCCGTGTAAGCTTTTGAATTGCACTGTCAGTTTTTTTAATATATTGAGTACATAAGATGACCAGCTTGTATATTTTCTAACCATAGCTTCAGAAGAAGCGGGAGGATGGGCAGGCAGTTAATGATGCCCTTTATGCACTAGCAATGGGTCCTGATACTCGGGTAAGACATTATGAATCTTGCGTTGTTGGAGATGTGTGCTACAACACCCTTGCACGAGTGTCGGTGCAACACACCCTGGGTCTGTTTCCCAGACCATGCACAGGCCTAAAAGAGCAAGGTAGCAACATCCAAAGCGAGATCGAGTTGAAGAGATAGCTCTTTGAGGAATCAAAGTGCAGATCAAGAAGACCAAGGCACGCTAAATGAGCAAGACACCACTGAGGGAAAGCTTCCCTTGCCGGGCAGGCAAGCCTGACGAGGTCGAGGTGGCCCCGAAGACAAGCCTCAAGACCGTCCCGGCAGGCTTGTCGGGCGCGACGAAGGCAAACTACCCCGCGAAGGCTCCACCGCTCCACCTCACAGTGACGCAAGTCATCGATCGGTGCGGTGTCAAGCCCCAAGTGACTAAGTGGCTGTTATTTGGCACGTGGCAGCCACTTCCTATGGAAATCATCTCCAAATGACACCCGTCCAGAGACGTGGCAAGCAGACAGACAAGATGGTGGCCGAGCAGCCCGGCAAGGCTTGCCGGGCATGCCATGATGTGACACTAAGCAGCGCATTTAATGTGCTCTGCTCTGTCTGCAGAGTTAGGTATGATAGCACTGTTCGCTATCTAATCAGTACACAATGACTGATTTGCCATTGTGGTGACCCATTGATCTATAAAAGGAGGGCCATGGCAACCATAGAAAGAATTTGGACCCTTGTACACTCGTACGCGCATAGCTGCCCTCAACTTGAGGCAACCCTGCCGGGCAAGAGCGCTGCGTATCCACCACAATCCACCATCAATCCACCAAAGCAGGAGTAGGGTTTTACGCCTCGCGGCAGCCCGAACCTGGGTAAAAACTGCCCGCGTGATCTCTGCTGTGCTGCGCTATGCTCTCTGCTCTTTGTGCAACGTGCTCATCCCCCCTGCCGAACCACAAAGGGGCTGATGGCCCCATAGGTGGTCGTGGTTCCCAACGACATCTTTGGTGCGCCAGGTAGGGGGAAGCGCTTGCGCGAACCCGAGAAGCGTACGCAGTGCGTCATTATCTTCATCTTCTTCGTCATCGACGGCTCCATCGTCCATGGCGCCCAAGAAGAAGCCCGATGCTGCAGCCCGTCCGTCCAATTCGAAGGCCCCATCGCACGCGGCTGCTGACGCCGCGGGGGCTACGGGGACAGAAGGAGACATGGACACTGCGGGGGTCGTGGCCGGCGCAGGCAGCGTCGTCACCACCTCCCCTGCGGCCGAAACGAGGGCAGAAGGCACTGGGGACGAACAACACCAACATCATCCCAGCGGCCATGCTCCACGAGGTACGGGTGGAGAAATCATTTCATCTGCACCTCTCCGCCCGGCCGAAGGCACAGCCACAGCGGTGGCACTCGCTCTAGGGTGAATCGCAACTTTCGTGCCGCTCCCGCTAGGGGCGCGGCCGCAGGGTGTGCGCCACTCCCGGAACGAGCTGGCCCAGCCGATGCGCCAAACGAAGCCGCTAGCCCTCAAGTGCCTCCACCTCGTCACCACGCCACCCTAGCGATGGGCTCACGACGATGAGAACACGGTGCGGCTACTACCGGCACCATAAGGAGCCAGGCGACGCTACGGTCTATGTCGTCATCCATGCCAAGCACCGCTTCGGAGGCCATGGCACGGGCCCAGCTGCTGTTGAGATTTCCACCGGCAGCCGATCAGATGGATGAGTGGAGAGCCACCATTCAAAGCCTGATTAGTTTCGCCAAGGCGCGAGGATCACAGTGAGCTGGCCCACCGCAGCCTCTCCAGGTGACGACGACAGCCCACGCTGCTGGCCGTGCCGAAGGGGCCACCCCCACGGTGCAGTCCCCTCCGCGGCGGCCTGCGCAGGGGCCACGGCCAGAGCCACGCGATCAAGAACCTGACGACGTCTTGATGGCTTCGTCCGACCCTCGAGCGCGTCAAGGCCAACGGCGAGTCCTGGAGGACAGGCAAAGGGAAGGCGGGCGCGTCACCATCGAGCGACGCCGCGACACCCATCTCCAGTCCGATAGGCACAATTGCCCTGACGCCAACGAGCCCACTCTCGGTGAAGGTGGGTACCTACCTTTCGAGGTTGGGTGCCCCGCCTTCACTCGTGAGTTGCGGCAAGTCCATTGGCCATCTACCCACACGTTCAAGCCAGAAATACCAAAGAAGTACGACGGGAAACTAAACCCGGCAGAGTTCTTGAGCATCTACACCATCGCTGTTCAAGCTGCCGGGGGAAGAGACGAGAAGCTGTTCGCCAACTACTTCCCTCTGGCACTCAAGCCAAATGTGAGGTCTTGGCTAATGCACCTGCCGGAGAACTCCATTTCGACCTGGGCTGACTTGTGCCATGAGTTTGTTGGCGCCTTCACGGGCGGCCATCAAGAACCAGGGCGGCCCAGCGACTTGCAGCTCCTCCCACAGAAGGAAGGAGAGACACTGCGGAAGTACATGTAGAGGTTCAGCCGAGTACACAGGAACATTCCAGACATCCATCTGGCATCTGTGATAGCTGCGTTCCAGTCCAACATGCGCAATCATTGGATACGTTCCAAGATGAACGTTCAACTGCCCAAGACTGTGAAGGAGCTTTACACTCTAGTGGATAAGTGTGCTTGGGTAGAGGAGGGGAGGCGGCTCCCCGGTGAAGAGGATGGCATCGACATCGACTCAGAGGATGACGACGAGGCCACCAGTCAGAGGAAGAAGAACAAGAAGCGCAACAAAAGGAGCAAGGATAAGGCAGTGATGACCGTTGAGGGATCGGGCGCACCTAGTACCGGCAAGAAGGCCAAGACCGAAGTTCCCGGCAAGGAAGTTGCCGCGTGCACCAATTGCCGGGAAGCTGTGGCTGGCGAGAAGGCTGGGAAAGGTGATGGGCCGTACTGCAAGTTCCGTCGGACCAAGGGCCACGATCTCTAGGAGTGTCATCAGGTCGAGCAGCTCATCAAGAAGCAGAGGGCTGAATACGAGAAGCGTGATAAGGAGAAAGGCAGGGCAGCGGAAGCGGTTCTATGGTCGCGGCAAAGAAGAAAGTGGTGCGGCGCCCAGTGTACTTCGTCAGCTCCCTATTATAGGGGGCTAGGTCAAGGTACTCTGGCATGCAAAAGTTGATTTTTGGCCTCATCATGGCCTCAAGGAAACTGTGCCACTACTTCCAAGCCCACGAGATCACGGTTGTCACCCGCTTCCCCTTGCAATGCATACTTCGGAACCCTGAGGCCACCGACAGGATTGTGGAATGGGCTTTGGAGTTGTCCAGCTTTGGTTTAAAGTTTGAAAGCACGTCAACCATTCAGAGCAGAGCACTAGCAGAATTCATTGCAGAGTGGACGCCAACCCCTGATGAAGAAGTGTTGGAGACAGTTATCCCCGGCAAGGAGGCGCCCCAAGAATGGATTATGTATTTCGATGGTGCCTTCTCCCTACAAGGTGCAGGAGCTGGCGTACTTCTCATTGCCCCCACTGGGGAGCACCTGAAGTACATTGTCTAGATGCATTTCCCCCGGGAGGAGGCTACCAACAATACTGCGGAGTATGAAGGGCCCTTGCCGGACTCAGGATCGCAATAGAACTGGGAATCAAGAAGCTGATCATCCGCGGAGACTTGCAACTTGTGGTGAGACAAGTGAACAAGGATTACCAAAGTCCATTGATGGAGGCATACATTGAGGAAGTGAGGAAGTTGGAGGAGCGCTTTGACGGATTGCAAATAGAGCACGTACCCCGTGCGGAAAACGGCATCGCTGATCATCTGTCGAAGTGCGCTACGTAGAAACTCCCTGTGGAACCAGGGACTTTTGTTCTCCATCTGACTCAGCCCTCCGTATCCCCGGTAACAATGGCCAGAAAAAGGAGGAAACTGGACTCCGGCAAGCCTCTCCTGGCAGAGACTCACGAGGCCCCCGGCAAAGAGCTTGGCGGGAACTACTTCCCTTCGATCGCTGAGCTGCACCCTCCTGCCAGACCACCGGTCCCTGCGGTCAAAGAATGCGCTCCGACGAATGAGGAGGTGCCACTAGTCCTCGTTGCCAAGCCCCAAGCTCCAACTTGGGCGCGGCACATAGTCCATTTCCTCCAAACTGGAGAACTCCGTGAAGAGCAAGAAGAAACAGAAAGAGTAGCCCGGAGGGCCAGTATGTATCAGTTTGTTGATAACACGTTGTACAGAAGAAGGCCCAACGGTGTGAAATTGAAGTGCATTTGCCGGGAGGAAGGAAAGGAACTATTGGCAGAAATACACAAGGGTATGTGCAGCTCACACATTGGATCGAGGGCTCTGGTTGGAAAAGCCTTCCGGCAAGGATTTTACTGGCCCACAGCCCTCCAAGATGCAGTTGAGTTGGTCACCAAATGTGAAGCCTGCCAGTTCCATTCCAAGAATATCCATCTGCCTGCCCAAGCTCTTCAAACAATCCCTTTGTCATGGCCGTTTTCGGTCTGGGGGCTCGACATCTTGGGCCCCTTCCCCCGTGCCACTGGGGGCTTTGAATTCTTGTTCGTTGCAATCGACAAGTTTACAATGTGGCCGGAAGTAGAGCCCGTGAGAAAGGTGACTACTCAGTCAGCTATCAAGTTCTTGAAAGGATTGGTGTGCCGCTTCGGGGTCCCTGCCCGCATCATCACCGACAATGGCACCCAATTCACTAGCCACGCCTTCATGCAATACATTCATGCCCTCAGAAGCAAAATCTCATTCGCCTCTGTCGCTCATCCAAGGAGCAACGGGCAAGCTGAGAGGGCGAACACTGAAGTGTTGAGAGGACTCAAGATAAGAACATTTGATAAGCTGCTGGAGTGCGGTAGGCGATGGATCGATGAGCTGCTGGTGGTTCTTTGGTCCCTCAGAACGACACCAAATCGAGCTACCCTGGAGACTCCCTTCTCCCTAGTCTATGGGGCAGAAGCAGTTATCCCCATAGAACTCATTTGCAGGTCACCTCGAGTGCTTGCCTACGATGAATTGGCACAAGAACAGCACCGGCGTGATGACGCTGTGCTACTCGAGGAGAACCATCTCCGGGCTGCTACGCGTGCTGCACACTACCAGCAAGCCAGGCGTCGCTATCACAGCCGCAGGGTTCATGCCCGGAGTCTTGAGGAAGGCGACCTTGTCCTTAGGCGCGTTCAGTCCGCCAAGGGTACAAACAAGTTGACGCCGAAGTGGGAAGGCCCTTACCGGGTAGTACGAGTCACCAGACCTGGCGCAGTCCGTCTAGAGACCGAAGATGGCATTCAATTGTAAAACTCATGGAACATTGAGCATCTCCGTAAGTTCTACCCGTAAGGCGCGGCTGTCGGGCCCTGCCCGGCAACCACCCTTTTGTACAGCCCTTGCCGATGCTGCATGTAACCCCTTGTACAAAGCCAGGCGCAGACCCTGAGCAACAGAGAAATAAACGAAGCGCTGTGGGGCCCCCAAAACTTGCATGCATGCATAAGCATATCATGAGCATAGCATGATCATGTAGATCAGATCGCACATGGCATCATTTTCATCTGCACTAGGTTGCAGGGCTCTTACCGTGGACTTGGTCCTGAAGAAGAGAAGACAAGACAAGCCTACGTCGCGATCCCCGGCAAGCCAAACAGATAAGTTTTATCTCTTATCCATATGTGTTCTGTGAAAAGAAACTTGTGCATGTGAAAACCTCGCCACATTTAAAACCTAGGTGCTCCCATCCCTTGACTCGAACGTTGCTTCGGTCAGGATGGTTGTAGTGGCCTTTGGCGGAAAAGGTTTGGCGGTGGGCTGGTCCCTCCCTGTGGTTTGTGCCTGGCAGGCCTAGTCCCGCGGCAGCGAACTGAGGGTACCGGCAGGATAGCGTGCTGGGGAAAACTTGTTTACTTTAATGTATAGAGGCATGTCACCTCTACATGGATATGTTACATGCACAAGTACCCGGCAAGGTTTGTCTTTTTCATTAATATGCTGATTAACAAGTACAAATCTTACAGAACACAGACATGGATAAAGGAGATTACATAATTTAGACTAAAGTTTGGCAAATGCCTACATATTTTAGATTGAAAATAGATAAATGCCTGTGATGCCTTTGCTCTGTCCCTCCCCTCCTTAGAACTGTAGGGGGAGACAAAGGAAACGAGGAGAAAAGGTGCGTGGATGGGCATGTCCGCTTCCCCTCGTCCCCCTTTTATATAGGCGGGCTGGGAGCTGATCCCTCGACGGGTAACCGTCGTCCATCTCCACCAATCCAAGAAGGCCGGGCCCCTGCCTTGATGCTCTCCCACACCACGCGCCTCCGTTACCTACCCCACTCAATGCATGCAGCATACGTGGCCAAAGGATAAGGGCGTGGTGGGAAGAGTGAATTGGCAGTTACTCACCTGTGCGTTAAAGCCATTCACGGGCCATTACAAGGACGGCCCCACCACAATCGGCGTTATGCGATGCGCGGGAGAACCGGAAACTGACATGGGCTCAGGTTAATGTAGAAGCAAAGAAGATCTCAAAGGACAAGCAACTGCTACCCTCTTGCCTGTGCACTGGATAGGGCCTACCCCGACGATGCCCGGCAGCGTGTTCGGGCCAAGCCCGGGGGCTCCTGTCAGTGCAACAAACCCTGGGTCTGTTGCCCAGACCGTGCACAGGCCTAAAAGAGCAAGGTAGCAACATCCAAAGCGAGATCAAGTTGAAGAGATAGCTCTTTGAGGAATCAAAGGGCAGATCGAGAAGACCAAGGCACGCTAAATGAGCAAGACACCACTGAGGGAAAGCTTCCCTTGCCGGGCAGGCGAGCCTGGCGAGGTCGAGGTGGCCCCGAAGACAAGCCTCAAGACCGTCCCGGCAGGCCTGTCAGGCGCGATGAAGGCAAACTACCCGCCATGCCTCCACCGCTCCACCTCACAATGACGCAAGTCATCGATCGGTGCGGTGTCAAGCCCCCAAGTAACTAAGTGGCTGTTATTTGGCATGTGGCAGCCACTTCCTATGGAAATCATCTCCAAATGACACCCATCCAGAGACGTGGCAAGCAGACAGACAAGATGGTGGCCGAGCAGCCCGGCAAGGCTTGCCGGGCATGCCATGATGTGACACTAAGCGGCGCATTTAATGCGCTCTGCTCTGTCTGCAGAGTTAGGTATGATAGCACTGTTCGCTATCTAATCAGTACACAATGACTGATTTGCCATTGTGGTGACCCATTGATCTATAAAAGGAGGGCCATGGCCACCATAGAAAGGATTCGGACCCTTGTACACTCGTACGCGCGTAGCTGCCCTCGCCTTGAGGCAACCCTGCCGGGCAAGAGCGCCGGGTATCCTCCATAATCCACCATCAGTCCACCAAAGCAGGAGTAGGGTTTTGCACCTCGCAGCGGCCCGAACCTGGGTAAAAACTGCCCGTGTGATCTCTGCCATGCTGCACTACGCTCTCCGCTCTTTGTGCAACGTGCTCATCCCCCCTGCCAAACCACAAAGGGGCTGATGGCCCCATAGGTGGCCGTGGTTCCCCACGACAACGAGACGAAGGCAGGAAGACACAAAATAGTGTCGTCATGAGCACGGATACGTACGGCGATGACACAACTGAAATGTATGCTAACATAACAGACATTGTTCAGTTGCAGTATATCGCCAGTTTCGAGGTTCATCGATGTGTGGTTCTGTTCTGCTGTCGTTAGTACAACCTCTTGTCCAGGATTGCAAAACCCAAAGCTGATGATTATTTCAAATCCATCAATGTCAAGGCGGCGTACCACACCGATGAGCCTTTTATTTTGGCAAATCAAGCAACACATATATTTTTCTTGGAAGACACATATGCACGTAGCGATGGCTGGAGAGTATTGCAAAGGTTTGAGCAGAGGAATTCGTTTCATGAAGTTGCACAACAAGATGATGCTTACACTGCTCCTGATGTAGAAGATTCCACAGAAGTTCGTAGTATCTTTGAGGACCATCACGTCAATAAGGCTGGCGAAAATATTCCCTGTCGGGCTATGGACGTACGAGAGTTGATGGATAAGAGGCCAACGTTCGAGGACATTGAGGATGAAGAAAAAGATGACACTGGGGGGAATTACGATTCAGACTTATACACATGGCGAAGATGTTGACGCTGCTACGGATGATGATTAGATAGCTTTTGACGTATTTGCCGGTGAGAAGACGACTTTTTATCTACTATGTGAAATTGTGTTTACTGTGACAACTGAAACATGATGAAGTTGTTGTTTAGTATTTTGCTATGAGAACATCACTTATTATGTATGTTGATTTGTGTTTGGTGATTGTATGACGACTAAAGCATGATGACATTGTTGTTTAGTTGTACGCATATTTGGCTGTGAAACTTGTATTTGATGACATAGTTTGCTGTTGGACTGCAATTTGCTCTACGTCTTCGAATGGGAACAAAGCTGACCCGACAGGGCCTCTGCTAATTTATTTATTTATTAGCAAAAGGGCCTCTACTATTTATTTATTCATGAGCAAAAGGGGATACCCCTCGATTTCCGTTAATAGAAATCATTAGATGCTCACAACACTACGCCCAGCCTGCTAAACAGGTTTCATTCATTACTAGTTTCAGCAAAGTGCTCATGTCATAGCCACTGAATACATCACGAGTGCTACATACACTGCAAATAAAGAGACAATTATCCTACAGAGCACAACGATTTTGCCCATTATCTTCACAAGCTCTATCATCTCCTCATTGTTGTCAAGGCCGTTCAGCAGCTATTGCTTGGCCATGATCAGAGGAACTGCATCTTTAACCTTCTGCTCTGCATCTTCCTCTTCTACTGTTCCTTCAGTTACTTGTCCAACACCCCAACCTGCTGGTATTGGGATTCCTCGGCTAACCAAATAATCAGTGTAGTTCCATTCCCCCACATCAGCAACTTCCCAGAAATACAAATCACACGAATCTTCCCTTTTCTACACGAATCAAATTGGAAGATCATCAAGCAAACTATTAAAAAAATCAGCAACTAAAAGCAGGCGAACAACACTTAAACATATTATTACCCCCTGATTCAGGCATTTGTAGAAGACTCGACCAAGGTTGAGGATTGTGGTTGAGACACGACGGATGACTCTGCGTGATTTGCAGCAGTGGCACCACACTAACGGCAGCGGGTTGCGATGAGCAACCGGCTGCGGTGCGTGTGCCGGCGGGGGTGTGATGAGACCCACAGGCGATGGTACGGGTGGTGACATGGCGCATATTTGGTTGTTGCCTGCTGAAGAGCAGGTGGACGAGCCGCCAACAGACATGGTTGTTGCGGCCAGAGCTTCTGATGCTAGGCAGAGTAAGTAGAGAAGAGGAGAAACGAACGTTGGATATGTCAGTTTCATTACTTGCAGAGTAGCATAGCACTATATATAGTCATAGTCTAGGTTTGGATTCAAACAAGCTACAGGAGCATGTCTCTCTTTTTTCTAAAACTCAGTAACATCTTTTTACTGGTACACTAGCTTGTTCTGTACGCCTTCTCAAGTCTTTGATTTTTTTTGCGAGGAAGGAAGGAGGAGAAAATTGAGGGTTCCTGGGACTCGAACCCAAGACGTCTCGGTTGAAAACCAAGGGTGCTAGTCACTTATCTGGCGCACGTTCCTAGGGAGGAGGACGGCAAACGAACGCATTTTCTTGGCAGTTTTAGTTGCGACGCAAGATCAAACAGTCCCAGTTTTGGGAATGTTATCTGGTGAACGAGCCCAGTTTTTCTTTTCTTCCTATAAAAAAGTATGCTACGTGGTGTCGGCTTAGTCAACAAACGATTGTGCCAACCTTGACCATTGGATTGACATTCAATGTCTGTCATGTTTCTTTAGTCTCTTCTTCCTCCATCCGGCAAAGCCAAACCAGCGCCGACGGGACGGCCTGCTCCCGCCTCCCATGGTTGGCTGTGCTGCCGTGCACGCATCGCGGCCACATTGCACCCTAAAACTCTGCGCATCTTCCCCGGCTCCTGTTCGTTCCCGTTTGAGGCCTCACCATCGTCCTCCGCCTTGGTTTGCTCGCCGCGGCGCCGCCCTACGGTGTTGTCAACATGGTCAACAACCAAGAGGAATAAGGAGATGACTGTACATGGTGAGGATGACAGTAGGGACCCACCAGGATCATGGCAGTAGGCAAGCAAGTGCCTCCTTTATTACAAGAAAAAAAAGGGTTCCTCCTGATGGTTTCCTGACATCTGGGTGGCACGCCACTGTCAACGTAGTCAATAAGCGAGATAACTGCACAAGGAGCGGCTGACACCCGGGACCCAGCAGCGCGTGCAGTATTTTCTTTTCTTTTTTGTTTTCGAGACAGAGAAGGGTATCAACTCGGTTGTGCGGGAGCTGTGGCCCGTCTAGCCCAGGCTTTTATTTCATATGTTTACCACATGACCAGCCCAGTTTTTTTCCTTTCTGAAAATGGCTAGCCCAACTATTTTGTTTTTTGCAGAATAACCAACGTAGGCCTACTTGCTTTTCTACGCCCTGCTGGGCTGAAAATCTTTCAAGACGAGGAGGGATGCATTCGGGCTTGCCCAGAAAATGGGCTATAAGTAATAAGAAATGGGCTATAAGTAATAAGCAATGGGCTGTATAAAATGAAAAAAATACAGCAAACAGGCAATTAGTTCCAAAATACTTTTTTTCTTTCGGATTTTGATATTTTAAATTTCATTGTTTTTGTGCGGGTAAAATTTCATTGGATTTAAATTAAGGTATGTTTAGTTTTTAAATTAATTTGAATATGGCTAGAAATTTCGGGCTGTATGCTGTTTGGGACATATTTGGAGGCTGACTTGTGGGTCTACTAGGTTGACGTGTACAAAAGGCTTTGTCAACTTAGTGCACAAACGATTCTAGCAGCAGTGACCGTTGGATGTTAATCCAACGGTCGTGCTGCTTCTTCAATATCTGATCTTCTTGCTCCAGCCGCCCAAACCAGCGCCGGTGGGACTGCCTGCTCCCGCCTCCCGTGGCCGGCTGTGCTGCCGCACAGGCCGCACCGCCCCACCCTACTCCATCGCTGGTAGGCCATTCCTCTACTCACCCGCACCTCCTGTTATTTTCCGGCGACGACAGCCGAACCAGTAAACCCTCGTACTCCCCACCGCATGGGTAACCACTGCCGATTCTTCCCCGGCTCTGGGTCGTTCCCTTCCAAGGCCTCGCTGTTGTCCACTGCCCTCGTGCTATCGGCGCGGCGTGGTGAACATGGTCAACGAATGACATCCATCGGAAGAGGACTGTACGTGGAGAGGCTGACAGCTGGGTCAACGGCCGTACGCAAGTAAGTGCCTCCTTATTACCCGCAAAATAATGATTCCTCCACCTGACAGCGGGGACCCACCAGAAGGGCCTGTGTATTTCATGAAAAAAATGTTCCTCCCACTGACAGCTCAGACCCACCAGCTATATCTTTGCACGCAAGGAAGTGCCTCCTTATTATGCACAAAAAAAAGAATACTCCCCCTGCTAGCTGGGACCAACCATATTTGGAGGCTGACATGTGGGCCTACTAAGTTGACGGGGATGCAGGATTTGTCAACTTAGTCGATATAAACGATTCTAGCTGCAGCGACCATACGATGTCTATCCAACACCCGTCGTGCTTCTTGAACCTCTGGTCTTCTTGCTCCAGCCGCCCAAACCATCGCCGACCGTGCCGCCTGCTCCTGCGTCCCGTGGCCGGCTGTGCTGCCGCGCAGGCCTCACCGCCCCACCCTACTACCATCGCTGGCCTGGCCATCCCTGTACTCACCCATACCTCCTGTTATTCTCCTGCGACGGCAGCCTCACACTGCAGTCGAAGCAGTAAACCCTCGTTCTCCCCTCCGCGTGGGAAATAACTGCCGAGTCTTCCCCGGCTCCTGGTCATTCCCTTCCTAGGCCTTGCCGTCGTCCCTGCCTTCGTGCTCTCGACGCGGCGTGGTCAACGTGGTCAAGGAACGACTTCCATCGGAAGAGGACTGTACGTGGAGAGGCTGACAGCTGGGTCCACGGCCGCACCAAGGAAGTGCCTCCTTATTACGCGCAAAATAACGATTCCTCCACCTGACAGCGGGGACCCACCGGAAGGGCCACCGTATTTTGTGAAAAAAACTTTTCCCCCTGATAGCTGGGACCCACCAGCTACATCTTCGCACGCAAGGAAGTGCGTCCAAACTACGGGCAAACAAAAATTATTCTTCCCCCTGACAGCTGGGACCCACCAAGTATATCTTCGCACGCAAGGAAGTGCATCCTTATCCTCCCTGACAGCTGGGACCCACCCGGTCGAAGCGTACGTAGCGTTGTCTGTCTGGACGCGAATGTGTACGTACATACTGGTCGATCGGTCTCTTTGCAGCGATGAACTGTGACCAAGGAGCGGCACGTGTCGTAGTAGAGGCGCGGACATAGCATGTCACGGAGTCCCGTCTATATCGTGTACACGTACGTACAGCCACGCTGCAAGAAAGTAAATACGGCTACGTACGTACATACGGGCGGGGTCTCGAATGTGTATAGCAACGACGCCCTGTTCATCGGTAGCCAACCGGCTGGGTCGGAACGGAGAAATTGCATCATGTTCATCAGGAGGCAACGGAATGCGTCGTGTTCATCGGGAGCCTACCTGCTTCGACGGAACAGCCGAAACGAGGTCTGGCGTACCGCAGAACGGAGGAAACGGACTTCTATTCGAGTGCCTACGGTCGAAACGAGGTGCTGTTGATCGGGAGGGGTGTGGCGTACCGTAAAACGGAGGAAACGGACTTGTGTTGGAGCGCCTACGCTTGAAACGGGGTCCTGTTCATCGAGAGGGGTGTGGCGTACCGCAAAACGGGACTCCACGGGCTACTGTTCATCCACCGTCTACTGCCTCGCTCCAGCCTCCATGGGCTACTATTCATCCACCGTCGACTTCCTCCAGCCTCCACCTGCTATTGTTCATCCACTGTCGACTTCCTCCAAACCTCCACTAGCTACTGTTCATCCACAGCTACTGTTCATTCAGCCTCCATCGGCTACTGTTCATAGAGCCTCCACGGGGTCCTGTTCATCCACCCCTAACCGGCTGGGGTGCGGCGGCCTCCACGAGGTCCTGTTCATCCAGCGGCAACGGCTACTACCACGGGGTCCTGTTCATCTAACCCCCACCGGGAACTGTTCATCCACAGCCAACCAACCGGCTCGACTCACCACGTCTTGACTCATTCTACGTACCGCGCGCACGGTAGCAACGGTCACTGTTCATCGAGAGGCAACCCAACACTAGCTGGCTACGTCTCACACGGGGGCTCGATCGGCTTCAGTAAGCAGCAGCAGTGATCGATTGCTCGGGTTCAGTTAGCAGCAGCAGCGAAGGAATCGCTCAGGTTCAGTCAGCAGTGAAGGAATCGCTCGGGTTCAGTTAACAGCCAAGGGATCGATCGCTCGGGTTCAGTAACGTGTGATCGCTTGGGTTCAGTTAGCCAACGCCTCGCACACACGCGCGTACACAAGACAAACGCGCAAACCACAGTGTATCTCTCGGCCCCGACCACCCACCGTAACCGGGAACTCCCTGATATTTTCCTTGCCCTCGCTTCTACCACAATTTTTTCCGTCATGGACGGCCCAAAGAATGTCATGCAGCTGCGTCTCCGGCCCGCCCAGGATAAAAAGCCCATTTTCTGTCATGATTTTTTGTCATAGAAGTAGGAGCCCACCACATCTATGATGATACGTGGTTTTGTCACAATTATCATCATAGAAGTGTCATAAGCATGACGGAATTTTTTTTCGTTCGGGCCAAAATGTCACGGATGTGTCCCTTTTTTGTAGTGTCTGCTTGTAATCCATCAAAGTGCTCTTCCAACTTTCTCACTTCCTCCACATATGCCTCCATCAACGGACTCTGATAATCTTTGTTGACTTGCCTCACCACTAGTTGAGAATCTCCGCGGAAAATTAGTTTCTTGATTCCCAACTCCACCGCAATTTTGAGTCCGGCAAGGAGCCCCTCATACTCAGCAGTGTTGTTTGTGGCCTTCTCCCGGGGAAAGTGCATTTGAATCACATATTTGAGATGCTCTCCGGTGGGCGTGACAAGAAGCACGCCGGCCCCGGCGCCCTGCAGTGAGAAAGCACCATCAAAATACATGATCCACTCTTGAGGTGCCTCTTTGTCGGGGAGAACTGTTTCTGGCACTTCTTCTGGAGTGGGCGTCCATTCTGCAATGAACTCTGCCAATTCCCTGCTCTGAATAGTTGAGGTGCTTTCATACTTTAAGCCAAAGCTTGACAATTCTAGTGCCCACTCGACTATTCTGCCTGTGGCTTCGGGGTTCCTCAATATGCGCTGTAGTGGAAAACGGGTGACAACTGTGATCTCGTGGGCTTGGAAGTAGTGGCGCAGTTTCCTCAAGGCCATGATAAGGCCGAAGATCAGCTTTTGTACTCCAGAGTACCTTGACCTAGCCCCCTGTAACAGGAAGCTGACAAAGTAGACTGGCCGTTGCACCACTTTCTTCCTTACCGCGGCTTTAGGATCGCCTTCGCTGGCTTGCTCCGCCTCCTCCTCGTCTGCATCCAGTCCTGTCGTGACTGGTTTAGTTCCATCTCCGAAGGGTGCAGTTGCTGCAGCTGCTTCCTCATCCACTTCTCGCTGCGCCACCAGTGCTGCTCTAACCACTTGATTCGTCGCAGCTAAATATAGCAACAACGACTCTTGTGGTTTAGGCGCGACTAAGGTAGGAGCAGAGGAAATGTAGGCTTTCAGGTCTTGCAGCGCTACTTCTGCTTCCAGGGTCCACTTCATCGGGCCAGGTTTCTTAAAGATTTTGAAGAAAGGCAAGGCACACTCGACAGACTTGGAGATGAACCTACTCAGTGTGGCAATGCATCCAGTCAAACGCCTCACATCTTTAACAGTCTTGGGTGCTTGTATTTGCTCGATGGCTCTAATCTTGTCAGGGTTGGCCTCTATCCCCCGTTGGGACACAAAGAAACCAAGGAGCTTGCCGGATGGGACACCAAACACACATTTCTTAGGGTTTAGATTCAAATTGATCTTGCATAAGTTCGCAAAGGTCTCTTCCAAGTCTTGAATGAGTGTTGATCTGTCCTTAGTCTTGACCACTATATCATCCATATAAGCTTCTACATTCCTGTGCAGCTGGGGTTCGAAACCAATCTATACTGCCCTCGCAAAAGTGGATTCGGTGCTCTTTAACCCGAAAGGCATTCGTACAAAGCAGTACGTGCCACAAGGAGTTATGAACGCGGTCTTCTCTTCATCTTCTTTGGCCATAAATATCAGATGGTACCCGGAGTATGCATCCATGAAAGATAGAAATCACATCCGGAAGTGGAATCAACAATTTGATCAATGCGCGGTAGGGGGAAAGGGTCTTTTGGACATGCTTTGTTCAAGTCCGTGAAATCAATGCAGAGTCTCCATTTCCCGTTTGCCTTGCGCACCACCACTGGATTCGCTAACCAAGTTGGATGCAGTACTCCTCTGACCAAACCAGCTGCTTCAAGTTTCTTGATTTCCTCGGCAATAAACTGCTGCCGCTCTAAAGCTTGCTTTCTGACCTTCTGCTTGACGGGCCGAGCATGAGGACAGACAGCAAGGTGGTGCCCGATTACCTCCCTGGGAACGCCGGGAATGTGAGACAGTTGCCAAGCAAACACATCGATATTTGCCCGCAGGAAGGTAATGAGCGCGCTTTCCTATTTGTCATCAAGGGTGGCGCTGATGGTGAATGTACCGTCAGCGCCATCCTGCCTTGCCGGAACCCTCTTCACAGCAGGTGAAGCAACCTTGGGCCTCTTGTGTAACGACCCGAGACCGACGCTCCAGACGCCTTACATATTTTTCGTTGTAGCCGCTTTAATTATTTTGTTTGTTGCATTCATCATGGCATCATGTGCATTGCATCCACATGTTTTCATAAAACTTGCATTCGCTCGTAGTTGCTGCTTCTTCCTCATCTCTGTTGACCTCCTCTCAGGTCAACCGGACCGCTCTCTTCTCTCTCTTCCGTGAGACCATCAAACCCCCCTTATCTCCGTGGCCTTTTGTCAAATCCCTTGTTTGCGCGTCCGAAACTTCCTCGAACCCGACCCGGGCAGTCATGATCGTTGGATCCGGATCATCTCCGAACATCCCCTAAATCTAGTCCACCTAACCTACCCCTCCGACCGGAGCCATCGGATCGCGATCGGAGGGCTCTGAAACCCTCAACCCTAGATCCCTGCCTATAAATGGACACCCTACCCCTTCCATTTTTGAAACCCTAGCCCCTCCTCCTCATTTTCCGCAGCCACCCTCTCCACCGCCGCCACTTGGCGCCTCGTCCTCCACCACCAGCCGCCGTGGCCCGCGAAGCCCATCCGGGGCCCGCCCAGGCCCGGATCTCACCGCCGCTCCCGAGCGTCCCGCTTGTTCTGGATCCGGAGAGCCTCCCGAGCTCCTCCCGCTCGATCTGGGGCATCCCCGCACCGGCCGGACCTCCTCCTCTTTACCTCATCGCTGGTGAGCGCCGTCGTCGGACCAAGCCGGCCAGGCCAGTACCCCGTCGCCCCTCTGCTTTCCTTCTCCTTACCACGAGCTCCCTCCCGTCTCTCAGATCTCCCTCACCTCTGCACGAGCTTGTCAACCACGCCATGGCACCGTCGCCCGAGTTCATCGCCACTGGTTCCAAACTCATCGCCCGGAGCTCCACATCACCGCCACCGTGCTTCTTGGCCGGATCCGCACTGGGGAACCTCGGATCCGCCCGTTCCCCGTCTCCAGCGCCGCGCCAGACCTCCCCCACGCCTCGCTAGCTGCTGCTGCGCTGCCGTGTTCCTGCATCGAGCAGGCAGAGGCTCGATCCACCACCAGCGCTCGCCTCCGCTCGTGGACCTCCCCAGCGAGGCCCAGCTGCGTCCTCAACCCCGGCCCAACCGCGACCCCGAGCCAGCCCAGCTCCCTCAGGCCCTCTAGTGAGCCTCAGCCCAGCCACTGTTTGCCCCTGTGCACTATTGGCCCAGCCAGATTCGGCCCGCGTATGTTTTTTTCCAGCGTCTGCGAATTTGTCTAATTGTCCAGAAACTGCATATTTACAGTTTAGTCCCTCATGTTCATGCATATAATAACTAAATAACCGTGCATCATATGTAAATGTTTTATATATGTAAAATGCTTAGAATTTCATGTACTTTCACATCATGCAACTTTCATCCATGTTAAAATTGTTTAAAATGTTGTTGCATTTAATTTGCTTAAATGACATGCTAAAATGGTTTTATTCATAACTAATTAACCGTAGCTCCGAATTAAATAAACTTTATATGTAAATGGGGTAGAAAAATGCATAGATTAACATGGTGGCATTACTTTGCATGTTTAACAACAGTAAAATTGTGTATAGGGCAGAACAGTACCAAATCCGAAATATGCATATGAGGATTTTTCGGAATTATTGTTTGTTGCTTCCGGCCTCATTTAAACTTGCCTAGATAGGTAGTTTAATTATGCTTAACCTCTTGCCATGCTTAACAACATTTAATACTGTTGGGTACATAAACGAAAGTGTACTAAATAATTGTTGTGATGTTTCGTTAATATGCAACTCGTTGCATATTGAGCTCCACTTAATTTATAGTATTGTTTGTTGCACTTTGCCATGCAATGACTCATTAAACCGGACATGCATCATACTTAATTGCGCATCATACCATGTTTATGTGATGTTTGTTTACCATGTTGTTTGCTTCTTTCCGGTGTTGCTTCTTCTTGATAGTTCCGGTAACGTTGCGATTGTGAGGATCCGTTCGACTACGTTGGTTCGTCTACTTCGTGGATTCGGTCTTTTTCCTAGCGGGATTTCAGGCAAGATGATCATTATCCTGGATACCACTACTATCTTTGCTTTGCTAGTTGTCTCGATGCTATCGCTATGTCGCGCTACCCATCACTTGTTTATCTAGCCTCCCAAATTGCCATGATAGCCTCTAACCTTTTCCACCATCCTATCAAACCATTGTTTGGCTATGTTACCGCTTTGCTCAGCCCCTCTTATAGCGTTGCTAGTTGCAGGTGCAGTTGCAGGTTGTTCCATGTTGGGACATGTATATCATGGGATATCACAATATCTTTATTTAATTAATGCATTTATATACTTGGTAAAGGGTGGAAGGCTTGGCCTTTTGCTCGGTGTTTTGTTCCACTCTTGCCGCCTTAGTTTCCGTTATACCGGTGTTATGTTCCTTGAATTTTGCATTCCTAACACGGTCGGGGTGTTATGGGCCCCCCTTGTTTCTTCGTCTAAAGTAAAGCTTTCCCGAGGAGATCCAACATTGGTTTTACCATTTGCCTAATAACAACTAAAACTTGCATAGGGAGTAATTAACCCGAGGATACTTAATCAACCCCCGGGCCAGTGCTCGACATGAGTGTTGGTCCACCAACCTAGCAGTCGGCGGTGCCGCCTCGGCGCAACTCGATGGTATTCGGCTATCGTACACTTCGCATAGACGGATGGGTCCGTAGATAGAGAGCGTGCGGCTCTGGACACGGATCTGACTCACCGGGAGATCTCCTTGGGATAGTTTTCCTTTCTTCGAAGAGCTTGTGCATCAGGATTTCGAGGTTACTCGGATTGACCCAAGATGGAGGATTGTTTCTGCGGATCGTGAGAGCTTATCATGGGCTAAGTTGAGACAACCCTGCAGGGTTTGATCTTTCGAAAGCCGTGCCCGCGGTTATGTGGCAAATGAGATTTTTTTATATTCGGTTGTAGAGAACTTGACACCAGATCCAAAATAAAATACACCAATCACGTGTGTAACCGTGGCCGTCTCTTTTCGAGTGAGTTCGAGAAGAGAACACGGTGGGGTTATGTTTGACACGTAAGTAGTTCAGGATCACTTCTTGATCATTACTAGTTTGTGACCGATTGCGTAGTTTCTCATCTTATTCCTGTACTCGTAAGTTAGCCACCATACAATGCTTAGTCGCTTGCTGCAACCTCACCACTTATCCTTCCCCTACCCATTAAGCTTTGCTAGTCTTGACACCCATGGTAATGGGATTGCTGAGTCCTCGTGGCTCACAGATTACTACAACAACAGTTGCAGGTACAGGTAATGCGATGATCTGATGTGAGAGCGATGCTTGCTTGTTTTGGAGTTCTTCTGCTTCTTCTTCTTCGATCAAGGTATAGGTTCCGGGTCAGGAGCCTGGGATTAGCAGGGTGGATGTCGTTCTTCTTTTTCGTTTGTTTTCATCTGTAGTCGGATCCTGCTCTTCTGTATGATGATTGTTATGTATTGATGAACTGTTGTATTCATGTTGTAGCTTGTGGCAAGTGTAAGCCTTTATCTTGTATTCTCATCTATTCAGTACATGGTATGTTGTAATGATATCCACGTTGCTATGCGCTCGAAATGCGATTGTGCCCCAATCATGAATTCATCACGTGATTGGGATAGAATCGCATCTTGGGTGCTACAAGTTGGTATCAGAGCCTTACAGACCTTAGGAGCCCCCTTGATTGATCGAACCGCTGCCGTTGTTGAGTCTAGAAAGAAAACTGTTTTGAGTCTTAGTTATATCGGAGAGTAGGAATTCTTTTTACTCCTTATCCCCTTCGTCGCTCTGGTGAGGACTCGTGACGTAGGTGTTTTCCCACTCTTCTATCCTTTTTCACTCAAATTTTTTTTAGGATCACGCGGGTATTGTGGAATCGTTTCGATATCATTGTGATGGGGATTCTGTCTTGGAGCCTCCTGACATTTAGGGGTTGTTGTAGTGTCCCGGGGAGTTGAGCTCCAATATGTTTTCATCACAGTATTTATCGTTTCAGTTCCGGAATACCAGAGGACGCCGACATCGAAAACTCTTCTCTACTCTTTGTGGTGAGAGTAGTTTGACGACACCCAATACTAGGGAGAGTGATCAGATGTATTGCCACAGCTAGTATATCGGATGTTTTCGAAGGTCTGAGGTACATGATTTTCGAGGTTTTCTTGGGTATGTGTTGACGGATGGATACAGTTGGAGTGTAGGATTTGTTAGTTGTGTGAGATATTTGTGCCTCCCTGTATCCCCAACACCAGATTGCATAACCAGAAAGTTTCGGGAGTTTTTAGGTGGGAATTCAAGTAGTTACCCATGATTTCTTTTCGACAGATGTATGAGTTGAGATTGGGGTCCAACGTCTAGTGGTTCGTTTTTCATGGTCGATTTACAGTGGTCGTGAGACGTCTTAAAGAATCCTTGGCTATGCTGATTCGGGGACGTCTCGTTTGTCATTCATGATGTCCACTGTACGTCGTGCCCGTGGGGCCTCATCGCAGAAACTTTGGGCGAAATCTCTATCATATGTTTGTTTCCGGCTTATTCTGCATGCCAAATCCTTTGTTTTGTTTTGAGTTGTGGTATTCGAGTTGCTTCGAAGTCAAATGTTGATTCCATACCTTTCCTAAGCAGTGTTCTCATATTTCGATGTGAATGCTAATCCTTTCGATCATCGAGATTGTCATGTTAATTCTTTTCCAACCGGCGTGCTTCTCTTCAAATGGATCCGATCATTTCAACATCCGCAAGATCAATTCTAAGGTTTCTCAACGGTGTTGGTTCCATCCGTCCCAAGCTGCCTTTGTTTTTCCACCATCCCACCCTTTTATTCAAGGACTCGGATTTCTTAATCAAGTATCCATTTTATTCATGTGATGTCTCTTCATTCTTTTCCTTCAATGTTCTCACCCGGTGATTCTCATGAAGATGCTCAGGAGCTACAAGTTCATCATTCTTTGTTATCATTTTCTTCACCAGTGGATTCAATTCAAGCTTTCGGTTTGATCATATCCCTTTCCTCCTTTCAAATGCTTTCTCATGGCGGTGGACCTCTTAATCATTCACTTCTCGCTATTCAATGATTCCGGAGTGCTGAAGTTATCTCAGAAGATTCACGTTTCCATTCTTAATACGTTCAAGCTATTTCGAGGTTGTTATCTCATTCAAGCCATTTAATTCAACCGGTGCAATCTCTCTTCCAAGCAACCATTTCCAATGGTGTTTCTTTTGAGTGGGCCCTAACCCACAGGTCTTTTCCCAGGATCTTACCTGACTCTTCTAATTTATCCGGAGCGATTCTCAAATTCTTTCAAAGTTTGACATAAGAATGAATTCTCATCAGTCAAATGTCTTCTCTGAGTTTTCCTTCAATTCCTTCCATTTTTATCCCAATCTTCATCTTTTCATCATTCAGGAGTGTCTCAAATAATTTTTGTGGTGTTCCTCATCGTCATTCTCAACGTTGAAGACCGAAGAAGAATTTCTCCTCAATCTGGCTCCGTTCTCTTGAAGATTCATGGTTCTAGCTTCATGCCATCCTCATAATTGTTTTCGATTGTGAGAATTCTCTTCATACCCATCCGAAGCATTTCATGAGTTCTTTCCATTTTGTTCCTTCAAAGGCCATCATTTCTGAATATTACTCATTCTCAGCTTTCTGCTCTCGCTTCCGCATTCTTACCGATGCATCATTCAAGTATTCTCTAGTCAGCTTGGCATCTCTTCATTCTCCTGTATCTAAATTCCCTCAAGTATCTTCGTTCGTTTTCTAAATTCTTCCCGGTGATTCATTCTCTTTTCTTTGTTCGTTCTTTCAATTCTTATGGTGGTCCATTCAAGATTCATCTTCCTTTGTTATCATATTAATTCATTTGTTCTTCCCAAATCCTACCGGTGGTTCGTTGAAGACCTTCTCCAAGTTTGCGTTATATCTCTCTTCAATCTTTTTCAAGAAGAATAAGTAGTATGCAAAGCCTATTGTTTGTCATCAATTTAAGTTGATGAAGGATAAGCATAACATAATCCTTATTCTTGCACCTCAAGGTGATTTAATTCCTTATTCCGGACTTTGTTCATCATGAAGAAATTCTCCGTTCTAAATTGTTCATCCTTCTTTTCCGGAGTTCAAAGTTTTCCCTTTATATCATCACGAAGATCCACCTAAATCATTGCAAGCTTTCAATTCTTGTTCTTTCAATCTGCGCTTCTTTTTCATCATCCTTTTATATCCGGAGTATTCCAGGAGTTTCTTCATGGTGGTTCGTTAAAGATTTCATTCATTCTCGGTATGTTCGTCAAGATTCTTGTTGGAGGAGCTCATATATTCTTCGTCTTGCATTCCAAAGTGCAATTCTTTCTAGTTCGTCTTTGGAGGTGGTGTTATGTCATTCTTGACAATTCCCCTTCGTGTTTCATGATTCACATGTTGTCAAGAATGAGGTATTTTAAATCCATTAATCTCTTCGTTGGAGTTATCTTGGTAAAGATTTCACCTAAAGCCTTCCCTAAGGAATGTTGCTAATTGTGGTGCCTATCGATAATCCAAGTTTCCTCCTATTCTCTTGGTAAAAGGAGTTTTCATCTCTTTGTTGATCTCAGTCCAATGAACTGTTTCCGTTAGTGGCTGGTTGTCACCTCATAATTTTGAGATGTTTTCCATAAGCCCACAACAAGCTTATTCTTTTGTTGTTGATTTTTTCAACAATTCCGTTCAATCCTTCTTTGCAAGGATGCTTTTCCAAGTTCATTTGTGGCAGAAGTTGCCATTTTCTTCTCCGTTCTTTTCTTTCCAATGACCTAACTTCTATTCTTTCATTTCGAAGGCATTGTGATGTTGCTCTCTTCGTCCCATCATCTCGTTTTGGCCAAGATCATGTTCTTTTCCTTGCTTATCCATTTAACCGGAGTGTTGTGTCAGCTCTTCAAGTTCTTTTCATCTTATCAAGTTTTGCTCCTCTTTTCAACCGGAGTGCTGCTGAAATTCGTCCTTTCGCATTCCTTGTATATCTCATTTTAACCAGAGTGGTTTCAATTCATCCTTACCCTTGTGTTCTTTTCATGTCCTTGCAACCATTAAGGTTCTTTGATTTCACTCGTTTGTCAAGAAGCAACTTAGCTATACCTCTTCCTCTTCATTCGTTTTCATCCCTAGATCTCGGGGCGAGATCTCTTGTAAGTGGAGGAGAGTTGTAACGACCTGAGACCGACGCTCCAGACGCCTTCCATATTTTTCGTTGTAGCCGCTTTAATTATTTTGTTTGTTGCATTCATCATGGCATCATGTGCATTGCATCCACATGTTTTCATAAAACTTGCATTCGCTTGTAGTTGCTGCTTCTTCCTCGTCTCTGTTGACCTCCTCTCAGGTCAACCGGACCGCTCTCTTCTCTCTCTTCCGTGAGACCATCAAACCCCCCTTATCTCCGTGGCCTTTTGTCAAATCCCTTGTTTGCGTGTCTGAAACTTCCCCGAACCCGACCCGGGCAGTCGTGACCGTTGGGTCCGGATCATCTCCGAGCATCCCCTATATCTAGTCCACCTAACCTACCCCTCCGACCGGAGCCATCGGATCGCGATCGAAGGGCTCCGAAACCCTCTCAAACCCCCAACCCTAGATCCCTGCCTATAAATGGACACCCTACCCCTTCCATTTTTGAAACCCTAGCCCCTCCTCCTCGTTTTCCGCAGCCACCCTCTCCACCGCCGCCACCCTGCGCCTCGTCCTCCACCACCAGCCGCCGTGGCCCGCGAAGCCCATCCGGGGCCCGCCCAGGCCCGGATCTCACCGCCGATCCCGAGCGTCCCGCTCGTTCTGGATCCAGAGAGCCTCTCGAGCTCCTCCCGCTCAATTTGGGGCACCCCCGCACCGGCCGGACCTCCTCCTCCTTACCTCATCGCTGATGAGCGCCGTCGTCGGACCAAGCCAGCCAAGCCAGTACCCCGTCGCCCCTCTGCTTTCCTTCTCCTTCCCATGAGCTCCCTCCTGTCTCTCAGATCTCCCTCACCTCTGCACGAGCTCGTCAACCGCGCCATGGCACTGTCGCCCGAGTTCATCGCCACTGGTTCCAAACTCGTCGCCCGGAGCTCCACATCGCCGCCACCGTGCTTCTTGGCCGGATCCGCACTGGGGAACCTCGGATCCGCCCGTTCCCCGTCTACCGCGCCGCGCCAGACCTTCCCCATGCCTCGCTAGCTGCTGCTGCGCTGCCGTGTTCCTGCATCGAGCTTGCAGAGGCTCGATCCACCACCAGCGCTCGCCTTCGCTCGTGGACCTCCCCAGCGAGGCCCAGCTGCGTCCTCAACCCCGGCCCAACCGCGACCCCGAGCCAGCCCTGCTGCCTTAGGTCCTCTGGTGAGCCTCAACCCAGCCACTGTTTGCCCCTGTGCACTATTGGCCCAGCCAGATTCGGCCCACGTATGTTTTTTCCAGCGTCTGCGAATTTGTCTAATTGTCCAGAAACTGCATATTTACAGTTTAGTCCCTCATGTTCATGCATATAATAACTAAATAACCGTGCATCATATGTAAATGTTTTATATATGTAAAATGCTTAGAATTTCATGTACTTTCACATCATGCAACTTTCATCCATATTAAAATTGTTTAAAATGCTGTTGCATTTAATTTGCTAAAATGACATGCTAAAATGGTTTTATTCATAACTAATTAACCGTAGGTCCGAATTAAATAAACTTTATATGTCAATGGGGTAGAAAAATGCATAGATTAACATGGTGGCATTACTTTGCATGTTTAACAACACTAAAATTGTGTATAGGGTAGAACAGTACCAAATCCAAAATATGCATATGAGGATTTTCCGGAATTGTTGTTTGTTGCTTCCGGCCTCATTTAAACTTGCCTAGATAGGTAGTTTAATTATGCTTAACCTCTTGCCATGCTTAACAACATTTAATATTGTTGGGTACATAAATGAAAGTGAACTAAATAATTGTTGTGAAGTTTCGTCAATATGCAACTCATTGCATATTGAGCTCCACTTAATTTGTAGTATTGTTTGTTGCACTTTGCCATGCCACGACTCATTAAACCGGACATGCATCATACTTGATTGCGCATCATACCATGTTTATGTGATGTTTGTTTAGCATGTTGTTTGCTTCTTTCCGGTGTTGCTTCTTCTTGATAGTTCCAATAACGTTGCGATTGTGAGGATCCGTTCGACTATGTTGATTCGTCTACTTCATGGATTCGGTCTTCTTCCTAGCGGGATTTCAGGCAAGATGATCATTATCCTGGACACCACTACTATCTTTGCTTTGCTAGTTGTCTCGATGCTATCGCTATGTCGCGCTACCCACCACTTGTTTATCTAGCCTCCCAAATTGCCATGATAGCCTCTAACCTTTTCCACCATCGTTGTTTGGCTATGTTACCGCTTTGCGCAGCCCCTCTTATAGCGTTGCTAGTTGCAGGTGTAGTTGCAGGTTGTTCCATGTTGGGACATGGATATCATGGGATATCACAATATCTTTATTTAATTAATGCATCTGTATACTTGGTAAAGGGTGGAAGGCTTGACCTTTTGCTCGGTGTTTTGTTCCACTCTTGCCGCCTTAGTTTCCGTTATACCGGTGTTATGTTCCTTGAATTTTGCGTTCCTAACACGGTCGGGGTGTTATGGGCCCCCCTTGTTTCTTCGTCTAAAGTAAAGCTTTCCCGAGGAGATCCAACATTGGTTTTACCATTTGCCTAATAACAACTAAAACTTGCATAGGGAGTAATTAACCCGAGGATACTTAATCAACCCCCGGGCCAGTGCTCGACATGACTGTTGGTCCACCTACCTAGCAGTCGGCGGTGCCGCCTCGGCGCAACTCGATGGTATTCGGCTATCGTACACTTCGCATAGACGGATGAGTCCATAGATAGAGAGCGCGTGGCTCTGGACACGGATCTGACTCACCGGGAGATCTCCTTGGGATAGTTTTCCTTTCTTCGAAGAGCTTGTGCATCGGGATTCCGAGGTTACTCGGATTGTCCCGAGATGGAGGATTGTCTCTGCGGATCGTGAGAGCTTATCATGGGCTAAGTTGGGACACCCCTGCAGGGTTTGATCTTTTGAAAGTCATGCCTAAGGTTATGTGGCAGATGGGAATTTTTAATATCCGGTTGTAGAGAACTTGACACCAGATCCGAAATAAAATACACCAACCGCGTGTGTAACCGTGACCGTCTCTTTTCGAGTGAGTTCGAGAAGAGAACATGGTGGGGTTATGTTTGACATGTAAGTAGTTCAGGATCACGTCTTGATCATTACTAGTTTGCGACCGATTGCGTAGTTTCTCATCTTATTCTTGTACTCATAAGTTAGCCACCATACAATGCTTAGTCGCTTGCTGCAACCTCACCACTTATCCTTCCCCTACCCATTAAGCTTTGCTAGTCTTGATACCCATGGTAATGGGATTGCTGAGTCCTCGTGGCTCACAGATTACTACAACAACAGTTGCAGGTACAGGTAATGCGATGATCTGACGTGAGAGCGATGCTTGCTTGTTTTGGAGTTCTTCTGCTTCTTATTCGATCAAGGGATAGGTTCCGGGTCGGGAGCCTGGGATTAGCAGGGTGGATGTCGTTCTTCTTTTTCGTTTGTTTTCATCTGTAGTCGGATCCTGCTCTTCTGTATGATGATTGTTATGTATCGATGAACTGTTGTATTCATGTTGTAGCTTGTGGCGAGTGTAAGCCTTTATCTTGTATTCTCATCTATTCAGCACATGGTATGTTGTAATGATATCCACCTTGCTATGCGCTCGAAATGCGATTGTGCCCCAATCATGAATTCATCACATGATTGGGATAGAATCGCATCTTGGGCGCTACATCTTGCTAGTGGAACTCTCCGGTAGGTCATCAATAGACGCGGCGCACTCCAAGGAGGCGCGATTCCCGGAGTCCTTGCCGACATCTCTACTAGCCTTCTTTCCCTTCTTTGTTTCCTTGGCTGGAGCTGGGGCGTCAGCTGCTACCGCGTCCCGATACATCTTGTCTACATATATGACCGCATCTTTCTTATCTGACGGGATGGAAATGATGCCCATCGTCCCTGGCATCTTCAAGGTGTTCTAGGCATAGTGGGATGCTGCCATGAACTTTGCCAGAGCTGGACGACCAAGAATCCCATTGTAAGGCAAAGGATACTCAACAACGTCAAACACGACACTCTCGATCCGGTAGTTCAGTTCCCTGCCAAATGTCACAGGCAATGTGATCTTCCCTTTGGGTCGGCTCCTGCCGGGGTTGATTCCTTGGAATGTACCTGTGGCCTTGAGTTCTTCATCTGGGATCTGTAGCTTGCCAACCACCTTAGAGGAGATCAGGTTCAGCCCAGCCCCACCGTCAACTAGCATCATTGTTACCTTGAGGTTGCGGATCATTGGGGAGACCAACAACAGCAAACACCCTACCGCGTGCGGTCAGGGTGATCCTCTTCGTCAAAGATGATAGGCGTGCGGGACCACTTAAGTGGCCTTTGGGAATCCGCAGTTGGCTCCACGATATTGACTTCACGCGCCCATTGCTTGAGCTATCGATGAGAGGAGTGCAAGGATGCACCCCCATCAATGCACATGGCTTGAGTTGCATTCTGGAATTCTTGTTCGTTGGTTTCTTCTTCATCCTCTTCATCACTTTTGTCATCTCCTTCTTTCTTTTAGCGCCCTCTAGCGGGCTTTTCCTTCTGCTGTGGAGTCTTGCCGCGGCGGCCTCCTCTACTACCACGGCCTTTCCCGCCAGCACCCTCTTGGCCTCTCTCCCTATCACGCTTCTCATATTCAGCCTTTTGCTTCTTAACAAGCTGCTCAACTTGATGACAGTCTTGGAGGTCATGGCCCTTGGTGCGGTGGATTTTGCAGTACGGCCCATCAGATTGCCCGACCTTTTCCGCTGTCGCGGCCTCCTGGGAATCAGCGCACGTAGTAGCTCCCTTGCCAGGGGCCTCGGTCTTAGTCTTCTTGCTGGCACTAGGATCACCTGAGCTCTCAACGGCCAACACTTCCTTCTCTTTGCGCTTCCTATTGCGCCTCTGGTTCCTCCCCTTCGGGCTGGCGGCACCATCATCGACATCTGAATCGATTTCGACGCCAACCTCCTCTCTGGGGAGTCACCTCCCTTCTTCAGTCCGAGCACACATATCTGCCAAGGTGTACAGCTCGTTGACGGTCTTGGGCAGCCGGACATTCATCTTGGCCCACATCCTTCTGTTGCGCATGTTCGAATGGAATGCGGCAATCACGGCTGCAGGGTGTATCTCTGGAATGTTACGGTGCACTTGACTTAACCTCTGTATATACTTACGCAAATCCTCCCCATCCTTTTGTGGAAGGACCTGCAGATCACTGGGCTGTCCAGGCTCTTGGTGGCCACCTGTGAAGGCGCCAACGAACTCATTGCATAAGTCTGCCCATGATGGAATGGAGTTTTCCGGTAGGTGCATCAGCCATGATCTCACATTTGGCTTAAGTGCCAAAGGGAAATAGTTGGCGAACACCTTCTCATCTCTGCCTCCGGCGGCTTGAACAACAATTGTATATATGCTCAGAAACTCTGCCGGGTTTAACTTTCCGTCGTATTTTTCTGTCAGTTCAGGCTTGAAGACCCGGGCAGATGGCCAGCGGACCTGCCGCAGCTCACGAGTGAAGGTAGGGCACCCAACCTCGAAAGGCAAGTACCCGCCAGCACTGGGCGCGGGCTCATCATCGTCTGGGCCATTGCGCCTGTCAGACTGACGGTGTGCCTCTCGGCGTCGCTCTATGGTGACGCGTGCATCTTCCTTCCGCCATTCTTCCAGAACTTGCCACTGATCACGACGGGTTTGCGGGTCAGACGAATCCATCGACATCTCATAGGGCTCATCGACTTGTTGAGCTCGCCGAGGTTATTGCTGGGCCTACTGCCGCGGAGGGGATTCCATCATTGGTGTAGCCCCCTCAACATGACCAACGCCTCGGGGTGCTGTCGCCGTTCGCTGGCATCGTGACGGCTCCGCATGTTGTGATTTACCGGCCTCAACAAAGCCAATCAAACTCTGGATGGTGGCCCTCCACTCATCCATCTTGTCAGCCATTGGCGAAAAGTTCAACATGAGCTGGGCTCATGTCATTGCCTCCACGGCCATGCTTGGCAGGGCCAACGAAGCGGACCGCAATGTCACTCGACTCCTGGTAGAACCAACCGGAGCGTCGCCGCATTCTTTTAGTTGTGGATCGGTTGCCAAGGCAGTCTGGTGGTGAGTGGGGCGTGTTTGGGGGTCGACGGCCCCGTTCGGCGCCCCGCCTTGCCCGTCTCGCTCTGGGCAAGGTGTGCACTTCGTAGCCGCGCCCGCAGCGGGCGGAACTGGAGAATCGCGGCTTGCGCCTGAGCGGGTGTCGCTATTGCGACTGTGTCCGCCAATGCGGCGGGGAGGTGGAGACTGGGCGTCCCCTCCACCCGCAGCTTCCGGGCCAAGCTCGACAGGATGCTGCTGATGCCGCCCATCTCTGGCGTTTCCTACTCGAGCTTCGGCCACGGGGGAAACAATGGCGGTGCCGCCTGCGCCGGTTGTGTCGCCAGCGGCACCCGCCTCACCCAACACCGCCGTGGCGCTGACGATGTCCGCGGCCGCGTGTGAGGGGGCCTTCAAAGTGGAGGGATGCGCGGTCGCGCCGGGTTTCTTCTTGTGCGCCATGGACGGAGAAGATGATGATGAAGAAGGCGATGATGAAGGTCGACGCGCTGTTCACAACTTTGGGTTCGCGCAAGCGATGCCTCCTACCTGGCGCGCCAAAGATGTTGTGGATGAACATGATCACCTATGGGGCCATGAGCCCCTTGTGGTTCGTCAAGGGGGAGATCACGTTGCACAAAGAGCAGAAGCCATGAGGCAGCACGACGATGGGGCTCTGGTCATTTTTTACCCAGGTTCGAGCCGCTAGTAAGTGTAAAACCCTACTCCTGCTTTGGTGGATTGGATGGAGGAAACACAACAGCACACAGTGCTCAAGCCCGGCAAGGTGGCCTTGGGGAGAGCTGCTATGCATGTACAAGTGCGAGGGGGTCCGAATCCCTCTCTAGGTTGCCTTGGGCCTCCTTTTATAGCTCAAGGGGTAACCACAGTGGCAAAATAGTCATTATCTCATGATTAGGTAGCTAACAGTGCTATCATACCTAACTCTGGCACTTAGTACAAAATGCCATAAATGCTAGCTTAGGTGGCGTGCGGGGGTGCATCCCCGGCAAGCTTATGTCGCCGCTTAACCATCTTCTGCTTATCATCTTGGCACGCCCTTGGACGGGTGTCAAATGGGTGTGATCTGCTTATCATCAAGCTACCACGTGCTTAGTGAGAGCCACTTAATCACCTAGAGGGCTCGACACTGCATCGACAAGTGACTGGCGTCGCGATGCGATGAAGCGGTGGTAGCTGGCCTGCCCCTGCCGGGCCATCTTGGAGGGGTGTGCGCTTTGGTCTCCGTTTGCCTTTGCTCTTATGTTCTGCATCGACTCTGCCGGCCTTGCCTGGCTAGTGGAGGATGCTTCTTTTAGAATCTTCGCCTTGTATGCTAGCTTGGTCTTCTTAATCCGCTCCTTGATATCACGAAGAGCGGTTTCTCTGGCTTGGTTTTGCGTTACTCATTGGTGTTGGATATATGACTGTCAGCACGCTTGTGTATGGGTCTGGTTAACAAATGCAAATCTTTGTTGCACCGATAGTGGGGAATGTACGATTTTTGACACACGCGCCACATCAATGTTGTGCATGGTATTCAAACATGCACGCGTCACCTCCATACATACATATGCATGCAGTGGTTGTCTTCGAGCGGTACACTCCCTCACGTGGTTATCGGCGACAAGCCTATATATTCGTGGGCCCGAGTGGACATCCATGATCACTTTGACCGACAACGAGATAGGTTACCATGGTGGATTCTTCCTTTTGTTCGTGTTATTGTAGTAGGTCATGGTGAGATTCAGACCTAAGTTTGAGTGCATAATATGCATACATGAATCCCCGTCATCGGCTCGAAGTGTGGTGTGACATACATATATACAACTAGAGGATGCCCCGCGCGTTGCTGCGGAACCATTGTGATACTATGTTGTCATATAGAAAATCGAAAAGAAGAAAATAAGGTAGTGCATAAACTCAATGTACCATATACTCTAGCAAGTGTTCATAAAAAGATTGGATGATGCCGGACATATCATCAAATATTGTTTCTAAGAACACAATACATGTGCAAGAATGAACTCCACCGCCAAGGACTAGAACGTGGCACTATCTATCAGACCTGTGTATGAACCACAAAATGTTGCTCTATGTAAATCTGAAGGTTAGATTTTTGAATGGAGAAAGTGAACCAATGAAAGCTATTAAATGACTAAATATGTGAAGGAGAACATAATTGACAGCTGTAGTCTATGACCTGCAATGCCAAGCCACGAATTTCAATTGCCTGTAAAAACTAACAACACATAAAACACAAATGATCTGTGTATCCATCGTTGGAGTGAATTCCCTTTGATGTCACATAATAGCTAAGCTCCACCATAAATTAGAGTCAGAAAAATAGTGTGCATGTACTAAATAAACAATCATCTAAATGACATTATCAGGATCTACTAAAGAACATGATGATGAAATTGCGTGTGTGCTGGCGTGGATGCATAACAGTTCACAGAAGCAAGGCATTGGATACTCACATGGATGCAGGCATGCTTACATGTGCTAGCTGAAGTAAATTGCTACTCCGAATCAGGTGAGCGAGCATGGAGGCAGGGTGTGTCGCATGTGAAATGACCGATATACAACCAAATTATTGTGTAGCAAGTGAATGGGGCTGTAACCACCTCACTGGTGATTTGTATGTGCATAATTCCCGTACATCCACCCTATGCAGAGCAGAAGAAAAAGGAAAAAATTAGTTGAATCACATATATGCCAAACTAAAATCATCCAAGCCTTTCTTTAAACTTAAGTGGCGATCATGACTTGCATATATAAAAATGATAATAAGTTGTAGTCCTGAGTATTAGATGATTTGTTTGAACCAATGCATTGTATTGAATGGAGGGAACAATATGCCATTGTTGTCCTATACGTACTGAAACAAATATAAGGCCCATGTCATGTGTTAATCCAATTCAAACAATAAATTTCAGAGATGGGAAGCCTGATTATGAATGTGAGCAAGAAGAGACCTATGCAGGAGGAAACCACAAATATCCCTCGCTATCTGCAGAAAATTGTTGAGCAGCTTGTGGTTGAATCTGACAAAAAAACAGAAAAAATGTTTGATTAGATGAAGTACGGAAGGCCGAAGACGGATTGAACTCACCAAACGTCAGGAAGTTGCGACGGATGATGACAATCAAGCCTAGTATTTAAAGGCGAAGCCGGCGGTTCAGTTGTGGAGTTGCTGTCCGTTCCTTTTACCTCTGCAAGTAGCAATGCTTGATTGACATGACCATATATTGATACATCATATAATAAACAATAAAGCAGGTCTTCACCTGCTTGTAGCTTCCATCATTGCAGGGGGATGAAAAGCACGGACGACGTCAATCTTCCTGACGTGCTCATCGATCTTCTTCCACCCCTCATGCTACAGGAACAACTCATACCTGTCAGAGGAGACCTTGTTTTTTTTAGACAAAGAGGAGACCTTGATGGGAGCGGGAATGGGGACATAGGTCGGGTACATACATGTAGGTCATCTGGAACCCATTGGGAGCAGCCCACACCAGCTCGTTGATGGCCTAGCATGATCCAGACGGAGAAGAAGAGCACGGCCCCCAGCCCGTAGTTGCCGCCGAATCCACCCATGGGGCACGGGCGCACGACAGGGGATCAATTGAATCTGAAGCAACTAATCCCCACCACGAACTTGGCATGGAACTGCAAAGAACGCAATGGCCCTGTGGCCTGCAGTTGCCGCAGATCCACCCATAGGGGCAGTCGGGGACAGATCAAATCCAAATCCACCAATGCCTGCTCAAAAACTTGTCATGGAGTCGCAGAGAACGCCATTATTTGAGCACGTACGGGGAAGGAGGAGGCAATGTGGGGAGATGAGGATAAGATGGTGTGTCTCGGCTTTTGATAGTATACTTCCCACTATCTAATTAGTTAAAGAAGATGAAGAAGAACCGATGAGCACAACAGAGATTAAATCACACGAATTTTTTATTCTGGCCATCGGTTACTAAATGATGGAGGGGAAACGATCATAGAGTAATGGGTCACCGTTAAGCTATCAGGTTCCGGTTTGGATCCGATAACCCGTTAACAGCCCCGACCAATGGGGATTTTCCACGTGTAAAATTCTCATTCGCCGGAGGATCCACGTGTCAGCTCAGCATTGGGATAGATGTCATCCACTCATTATACGAGAGGCGCCTATGATACGTTGGCACGTGGCAAGGCCCAACAGTGGCCCATTTAGGTGAAAGAGGCCGGCCCAATCAAAATTAGCAGGCCGGCCCATATAGGGCCTAGTTGTGTCTGGTCCATCTAAGCCCACGACCCATACGAGATGTGCCAATTCGACCCATCAACGACCCATTAACTATTTAACACCATTGCAGCCCATCATCAGTTCGGGCCCGTTAACAGTCCGCTATATATTTGGGCTCAGTATCGGCCCAATGTGGTTTCGGGCTGTTAATGGCCCATTCAAGGGATGGGCCAATTTTCAGGATGTACGTCTGTCGGCCTTTTAGAGACCCATTTAAGTGTTGGGCCAATTTCCAGCCCGGTGTGTCTTTCAGCCTGTTAACGGCCCATAAATGAGTTGGGCCATTTGCAGTCAGACCTGAGTTTTGGCCTCTTAACGGCCCATGATCTTCATGGTCCAATACCAGCCCAGTTTATCTTTCGGCCTGCTAAAGGCCCACAACTAAGTTGGGCCATATAAGTCCGACCTGACTTTTGGCCTCTTAGCGGCCCATGCTCTTCATGGTCCAGTACGAGCCCGCTAGCTCTTTCGGCCTGCTAAAGGCCCACAGTACAGTTGGGCCATATATAGCCCAACCTTAGTATCGACCTGTTAATGGCCCGTGAAATTGAGTGGGCCCACTTATTGTCCGCTTTGATGTCGGCCTGTTAACGACCCGGGAGGTAACAGGGCCAAGCATTAACTATTGGCCCGTTTCAAATATAGCGGCCCAAGAGAGCTTTCGGCCTGGTTATGGCCCATCAACTTAATGGGCCCGCTAAAGTTCGAACATGTCTGTAGGCCCAACTAGATAACGTCGATTCTGGCCCAACTATAATTTGAGCCCATTACGACGAGCAATTATGGAAAGGACCAAAATCGATCAATCGAAGGCCTATGAGAATTTTGGCCCCTGCAAGCCCATTAGGGAAGCCCATTAAGGGCACTGGGCCGCTATCCTTCATATAGTGTCCACGACTGTTCATGCTAACTAATAATTTCACTGCTTGTTTGGCTTCGTAGCAACCAGTTAGCTGGAATGCGAGCCGCGCTAAGCAAACGTACGGCATACAAGAAAAAACGTAGCACATCTAGCATATATTACAGGAAATTACATCCACTGGGCAATCAAAGATTGATGCCAGTGCAAATAAATGAACAGAACTTAACGATCAACAACCTCACAATCTGCAACCTCAGCGCGGATGACGCCCATAAGCATGTGAGCAATTTCTTCTTTGCTACACTGTCTCTGAAAACATTGATAAGTTGTTGTTGCCCAAGAATGTGCACCTCTGATTCCTCCATGATTTCCATCATTGCTTCAGCCAGTAATTGGTTCAGAAACATACATTTTTTCCGTTGGATTTGAGACAGAGGAAACTGAACAGATTCAGATGGCGATTTTGGCAGGCTTGTATTATTGATAGTGGAGAGTGTCTCGACCACTGCATCATAACATAAATTAGGAGGGGAACCAAACAGATTAATCAAGAGTTATTGCCATATTACCTGGCCTAGATTTATTGGAAAGAAACAATGGGGTTGCCTTGCTGTTTTCAGAGTTTGTCTTCTTATCTTTAGTAGCTTGCACCAAATTCACACACTAGCATTGCTATCATTGGCCAGGTCAGATAAATAGGAAAGCAACATTGACACAACAAACGTTTGGGCAACCAGACCACACCAGTCTACACCAAATTAGCATAATATGGCATAGCTATCACCAGCCAGGTAAGGTAATAGGAAAGCAACGTTGACACGATGAATGATTAGGCAACCAGAACAGCACTACAATATAGTAATGTGCATCATATGAGATAGTACACTCATGCAGCTCAGTATGCAAAACTACCAGGCGGGTTTTCTTACAAAAATCAACATTATCGCCTTTAATTTTACGTTTTGCTACAAGTAAGTTTAGATCAGATAAAGGTTGGATTCATGCCGATTAACAAAATACATGCTGATGTAAAAATATAGTGATATACAATAGATACTTACATCAGCATTGGAGCACAGAGAATTCCCGCAAGATACTTTCTTCGAACACAATCCCAGTTTAGAAAGTCTTCTATCCTTTAAACTTATTTTCTAAAAGACAGATGGGTAAGAAACATGTAGAAAATATGATCTGAATGCTATAAAATTTCATGATGTGAGGGTACGCACACGCTTTTTAGAATGGAGTTGACATATTTTTGCTGGACTGGAGCGGACTAGTTCGTTGGTGTCGGGCCCATTTCTGAGAATAATTCCCAGAGTAGCCCTAAGTCACACCAGCCCCAAGATCAACACAACTGGTGGACTTCCTTGATACAGATAACCAGTACAAGATAATATTACACAGGGTTGAGTCTGAGGCTCAACAAAGTTTATTACAACTTGCCAATAGATGGCAGTGGCGGAATATGACAATGGTGTGGTGGTGGTACAATATTAGTACAATAACATAGAGCCAAGCGTCAGTGTGAGGCTTGACTATTTTATTTGTGTAGCGGAAGCTCAGTGGATGATACAAGTGGTAGACTCCTATCTCACAGGTTGACTGACTGGGACTCCTCTAAGCGTCGGGCTCGCTAGCTCAATCCTCCTCCACAAGCTCGTCCTCCTCCAAGTCTGGCCAAGTAAATAGCTAGGGACAAGCCAGTGAGTACGTTGGAATGTACTCGCAAACATTATGTACAAAAGATATAGTGGATGCATATGCTCGTGCTAACTGGAAGTGAAATCATGACAAATAAATGATATGAACATGAACTTAGCATGTTAGTCATAACCAAACTTATTAGAAATTAAACAAATGAATGCCACGGGTAGTCTAGCTAGCCCAAGTGACACTCAACAAAATTAAAAGAAATGCCAGTCGGGTGTCAAGTGACGCCACGGTCGGACTTGAAGATAAATGCCAGTCGGGTGTCAAGTGACGCCACGGTCGGACTTGAAGAGAAATGCCAGTCGGGTGTCCACAAGAGTAGTGGCCAAGCCGCCTGTTAACTCGAGAGACGCCACGAGAGGTCTTGAAAATAAAATTGAGTGCCCGGGGTAGTCTGGTCAGCCCCTGAGACCCTCAGGAAAAAAAATAAATAAGAGAAGCGGGTTAGTCCTCAATACTATGCATAACCATAATAATATTGAACATGCATAAAATATTCATGGTAACAACAGGGTGTCTATAATTATCCTGCAAAATATTTCAGACATATTAAAATAATTTCCTCTGGAGACCGACACCGAGACCGACACTTGACCCACCTAGCTAACGCCCTTGACCGTGGACAACGGCTATTCGAATAGGTTAAACTCTGCAGAGGGTGTACTCTTTACCCACAAGTAAAGGATTTCTTTAGTCAGTACCGTGACACTGACTAATTCCCATTACGGCCTTTGGGTTGAAAACACACCTGACCAGCACACACCAGATTAACTTTTCGGATGCCAGGAATCACCCAAAGCATCGTTCAAGAAAAACTCTAAGACGGAGAGACCAACGTCCTGCATAGGATCACTATTAATACACGCGGATTCCAAGGGGTGCCCCCTCTTGTTTACAACCGGAAACACCCATGCCCCCTGACCCGATGACAGGATTTAGTCCAAGGCCCTAGAAACCCTCATCGTGGCCCTCTGTACGGTGTGTACCTGGACAGGGGTTAACAACTTACTCAGCCGCACCTTCCTTGCGGAAGGACCCATGGCAGCACGGTATCCAGCTAGGTGTAACGGAACAAGACTCGATCTAGGACAACTCAGGAGGTGTTAATTATCATCACCGGAATATTCCAAATAAGCCACATGACACTACCATGTCAAAATAATGGCCCGTGCCCACCGGCACGTCCAAGGCAGGAGACACTCTCATGAATATCTCACAGTTATACCAAGTCAGTAAGTTACCTTGTTTGAGTGAAGTGCAATACAAGCATAAGAAGTGATATGACCAAACATGCATGCACTAATGATATATGTGGTGCAACACCAACCGATGCAAACATGCAAATGCAAATGCAATCACCATATCCCAAGTTCAATAATGCTTGCCTTGTCCAAAGTAGTCAGGTGAAAACCCTTCAAAATTCTCAGCAAGGTTTCCCTCTTCTTTTTCTGAAAATATTCAAATTCAACCCGAATTAAAATTTGTCAATAGTGCAAAAAGTTGTCTCAAAACATTTTTAAATAAATACTAAAAAAACTAGAGAGAAAAATAGGAATTTAAAAAAAAAGTACAACTCAATCAGAGTTGTGGTTTAAAAGTTATTAAACTTCCAAAACCAGGGGCTTTTCTGTAAAACAGCAGTCCCTGTACAGTTTAAACAGAAAGCGCTTTGGCTGAAATACGTTTTCCAGCGGAGAAAGCGTAAAAAGCAGAATACGCCTTCATTTTAAACAGAGAAAAAGAAAAGGACCGCGCGGGGTGGGGGCCCACCCGTCAGGTTCAAATATTTGAACACGCGCGCGTGAACAGAGGGGAGGCGGCGATCGCCGGGGTTCCAGCGGCTGGCAATGGTCGGAACGTGACCAGGGCGGAGTGCCGCGTCGGAGGGAGGTGTTGGTGGTCGCCGGGGAGCACCTGAACGCCGGCGAGGTCGACGATGGCGGACGGTGGCTCGGGTGGTTCTGGAGCTCGCCGGAGAGTGCTCGGGTAACGAAATGGAAGCGCGAGATTGATGATTTGGTGGATAAGATGGCTACTGCCAAGGTTTGGGTGAAGGTGGTGGCGTAGTGGCGTCGAACTGGTCGGTGACAGAGGCGGCGGAGCGGTGGCCGAAGGGGTAGAAGAAGACCTCCTCGAGGTCGGGTGAGTGCATGGGAGGGCGATTGGGAGGTGGTGGAGGCGATGGATGGAGCGAGTGGAGCTCGGGGGGGCCTTTTATAGGCGATCCGAGGCGGTCCGGCGAGGTTCGGATCACGCCGGAGTTACGGCGGTCGGCGAGGTAGGTTTGGGCGGTGGTCAGGGACGGTGAGGGTTAATGAGGGCGGCGGAGTCTTCTGGAGACGCCAGCGCGATCTAGGTCGAGCGCTTCGGCCTCGTCCACGGGACGAGTCCCGTACGGGTGCGGCGGCGAGGACAAACTCCGGCGACTGCCAGGAGGGGTCCAGAGGTTTGGGCGGTGCGGCAATGGCGCAGAGAGGGTCAATGCGTGGAGCTGGTAGGTGGAGAGAGCGTTGACGGCAGTGATGGTGGCTGGTGGTCGGGGCAGCTCTGTTCGGCCCGCCGGGGATGAGCTCGGTGGTAGTTACACCGGCCTACCGACAGCTCATCGGCGAGGAGAGGCTGGGGAGTGGACCAGGTTCGGGGTATTGATGAGCTATGGCGACGCCGTGCGGGAGAAGGAAGATGAGGAGCGCACGGCACCATCTCCCCTTTGCTGCCTGACGAGGTTCAGTTAACTGAATTTTATTTCAGTTATGAACAGTGCCTTGATTACTCATATGGTGTAAGGCAGAGAGTGCTGGGGATTTTTAGATTTTGTGGCAATTTTTGTGGTGATGTGTTGATACATATGAGAGGGCCTGGCAAAGTTTGGGAATTTTTGGAGCATTAAAAATATGTTTGGATCAGAAATATTGAATCTGGTCCAAATTTGAATTGAGTGGGATTTGAAAATTTTGAACTGGGGTACCCCATGTCTTTGGAAAAATGGGTTGTGGGTACCATATATTTGTTGGGATAATTTTGGTGGAGGTGGAATCCTTGTAGAAATGGTGGTTCCTTTGTAAACCAAAGGAATGATGGAATATATGAATTCCAATCTTGGAATTTATTTGGATGGTGAAAAATATTTTTGTGGGGTAGGAGAGGTTTGGATACTGCGCTAGATGATGTGCTTGGCTTGTGGGATAATTTTGGAGTGGAAGAAAATTGTTGGAAGGATTTTAGAAGGGTTGGAGAGAAGTGAAAAGAGCCATTCCTTTTGATAAAAATAATTTAAGTCACTCCCATTTTTTTTTGTATTAAACTATTTAAAAAACCTCCAAATAAATTTTAAACCTTTGAAAACAAAACCTCTAAAGAGAATTTGAAAACCCATTAAAGTTGAGAATAATTTTCAAAATAAAAGGGCTATGAAGAGAAAAATAGCAAGAATAATTCAAAAATATTTTATTGAAGGAAAAGGTTTTGGAAGTCCAAAGAGAAATATTTTTGGGGTGTTACAACACCTACCCCCCTTAAGAAAAATCTCGTCCCCGAGATTTCAGCTGTCCCTCAAACAGGTACGGATATTCAGTCCTCAGGTGATCCTCTCTTTCCCATGTTGCTTCTTCCTCGGTGTGATTACTCCACTGAACCTTGTAAAATTTTATCACATTTTGCCGGGTTCTCCGTTCAGACTCCTCTAAAATCTTTATAGGACGTTCCCTATAGGTAAGATCTGGTTGGATATCCATGTCCTGATGCTGGACTTGCTTTTCTGGGTTACTGACACATCTCCTTAGCTGTGACACATGAAACACATCATGAACATCTGATAACTCTACCGGTAGCTCTAGTTGATAAGCAACCTTGCCTCTTCTTGCGATCACTCTAACTGGTCCAATAAACCTCGGTGCCAATTTTCCTTTGACTTTAAATCTCTGTAGTCCTCTTGTTGGAGATACTCTGAGATACACATATTCATCGGGCTCAAAACTGATTTGGCGGTGCTTTTGGTCATAGTAACTCTTTTGGCGGCTCTGAGCCGCTTTCAGTTTGTCCTGAATAAGCTTCACTTTTGTTTCTGCTTCTTTAAGAACTTCGGGACCGAAAATTCGACTGTCTCCAATTTCAGACCAATTGAGTGGGGTACGGCACCTTCGTCCGTACAGGGCTTCAAAAGGTGACATTTCCAAACTAGCTTGATAACTATTGTTATATCAGAACTCCGCGTATGGTAAACTATCTTCCCAGCTAATTCCGTAAGTGAGCACACATGCTCTTAGCATGTCCTCCAATATTTGATTTACCCGCTCAGTTTGTCCTCCGGTTTGCGGGTGGTATGCTGTGCTGAACGTTAGTTGAGTCCCTAGGGCTTGCTGTAGGTGCTCCCAAAATCTAGAGACAAATTGGGTGCCTCTATCAGAGACTATGGTCTTGGGTACTCCGTGTAGGCAAACAATCCGGGAGAGGTATAATCTGGCAAGTCTCTGTGTGGTGTATGTGGTTTTTACCGGGATGAAATGTGCCACCTTGGTTAAATAATCTGTTATAACCCAGATAGCATCATTTCCGTGTCGTGACCTTGGCAATCCGACGATAAAATCCATCCCTATTACATCCCATTTCCATTCAGGCACTCTGAGTGGCTGTAATAGTCCTGCTGGCATCTGGTGTCCTGCTTTTACACGTTGGCATGAATCACAACGTGCGACATATACGGCTATATCTCTTTTCATCCCGTGCCACCAGTAGTTTTCTTGTAGATCCTTGTACATCTTTGTTCCTCCTGGATGAATAGAGTATGGGGTGGTATGGGCTTCTGCCAAAATTTGTTGCTTTATTTCTTCCTTATTAGGCTCACATATTCTTTTCCCGAACCATAAAATTCCCTGACTATCAACAGTAAACTCGGGTGCCTTGCCCAGTTTCATTTTCCTCTTAATCCCCTCAATAGTTGGGTGACCTTTTTGGGCTTCTTTGATCTGTTCCTCTAATATTGGTGTTATCTCCAGTTGATTAATGGTTCCTTCTGTGACTAGGACCATGTTGAGTCTGGCAAATTCCTGGTTGAACTCATGTTGTGAAAATTGCTCACTATTATTATTGGTGCAGGGATTTCGGCTGAGAGCGTCTGCCACGACATTTGCTTTACCCGGATGATAATGAATTCCGATATCGTAATCCTTTATTAACTCAAGCCAGCGACGTTGTCTTAAGTTTAATTCTGGCTGGGTGAAAATATACTTAAGACTTTTGTGGTCTGTGTATATTTCACATCGTTTACCGAGAAGAAAGTGTCGCCATTCCTTGAGTGCATGTATTACTGCAGCTAGCTCCAAATCATGAGTAGGATAATTCTCCTCGTGTCATCGTAGCTGTCTTGAGGCATATGCCACGACTTTTCCTTCTTGCATCAATACACATGCAAGGCCTTTCCTGGACGCGTCACAATATATCTCAAAAATTTTGTGCACATCGGGCACGACCAGAACGGGTGCCGTTGTTAATCTTTTCTTCAATTCTTGGAAACTTTTCTCACAGGCTTCAGTCCATTCAAACTTCTTATCCTTCTTAAGCAATTGGGTCATGGGTTTAGCTATGGTGGAGAATCCTTCAATAAATCTCCGGTAATAACCTGCCAGACCAAGAAAACTCCTGACCTCTGTCACGTTTGTGGGTTGCTTCCATTCTTGGACAGTCTTTACTTTACTTGGGTCCACTGCTATCCCATCTTGTGTCAGTACGTGTCCCAGAAAACCAACTTCTCGCAACCAAAATTCACATTTACTGAATTTGGCATATAGTTTATTTTTCCTCAATTCCTCCAGGACTATTCGTAGGTGTTGCTCGTGTTCCTCCGGTGTCTTGGAATAAATAAGTATATCATCGATAAATACGACCATGAACTTGTCCAAATATTTCATGAAGACCTTCTTCATGAGATGCACAAAATAAGCAGGAGCGTTGGTTAAGCCAAAAGGCATCACTGTGAACTCGTATAATCCATATCTGGTAGTAAAGGCAGTCTTGGGTATATCTGCCGATCGGATTTTTAATTGATGGTAGCCTGACCTCAAATCTATTTTTGAGAAAACCTTGGCTTCTGCTAGCTGTTCAAACAAGTCATTTATCCTGGGCAGCGGGTATTTATTTTTAATGGTGACCATATTGAGTGCCCTGTAATCAATACATAGCCTTAAGGTACCATCCTTTTTCTTAGCAAATAAAACTGGCGATCCCCATGGTGATGAGCTGGGTCGAACATAACCCTTTTCCATCAGTTCCTTAATCTGTCTCTTCAACGCAGCCAATTCTGTCGGAGCCATTCAGTACGGCTTCTTATAAATGAGTGTCGTTCCAGGTGCCAATTCAATAACAAATTCAATTTCACGGTCCGGGGGCATTCCTGGTAGCTCTTCAGGAAATACATCGGGGTATTCGTAGACTACAGGAACCTTACTTAATTCTGCCGCATCCACTTGATTTAATTTTCCTTGTGATGCGGAAATTCTCCTTGTGCCAAATTTTATTGTTTCTCCTTGGCAGCTTGTAAGAGTCACTGTGCGGTTGTAGCAGTCTATGAAACCTTTATTTTTGGTTAACCTATCCATTCCCAGTATAACATCCAGTTCGACTGCTTCCAAAACAATCAGGTTGGCTAAAAATACCATTCCTTTGATCTCAATATTCACATCCTTGCAGTACCATTGTGTGCTTTGCTTCGATCCCGGGGACTGAATAACCATGGAATTTTGCAAAGGCGAAAAAGAAAATCGATTCTTCGAAGCGAATCTTTTTGAGATACACGAATGGGAAGCTCCGGAATCAAATAAGACTGTAGCATTAATTGAGTTGACTGGAAACGTACCAAACACAATATCTGGTGCATTTTGTGCCTCCTCAAAGGTCACGTGGTTGACCTGTCCCTTCCTCTGGTTGTTATTGGGGTTGGAGTTGTAGCGTTTGGGGGCTGTGTTTGTACCACGACCATTGTTGTTGGACTTGGGGGTATTATTTCCTTGCTTCGGGCATTGCCTGGAGTAATGCCCTTCTCCTCCATAGGCATAACAGGTGATGCCTGGATAGAATGTCGTATCTTTGGTCCTGTTGTTGAAAGCACTGCGGTTCTGTTGTGGTGCTACCGCTGCTGGTCGGGGTAGTGGAGTTGCTGGTCGGGGTGTTGTAGGCTTCTGAAATTCATTCTTGGGCCTGTTGTTGCGAACTTGAGATGACTGGTTCATACGGCGCTTGCGTATTTCATTCATGTTGCGGTGTTCGTTCTCCAGTATAATGGCCTTGTCCACCAGTGTTTTGAAATCAGGAAAGGTGTGGACTACCAGTTGGCACTTTAAAGATGGGATAAGTCCGTCGAGAAATTTTTCCATCTTTTTGTCTTCTGTCATGTATTCGTCGTTGGTGTACCGGGCCAGCTGAGTAAATTGATCCAGGTACTGGGCTACCGTGGTGCCTCGCTGCTTGAGATCCTCAAATTCCGTTTTCTTCAATTTCATGATACTGTTAGGAATGTGTGCTCCCCGAAAGTTTTCCTTGAATTGTTCCCATGTCATATTGGCTCCGTTGGGATGAGTGTGACATAAGTTTTCCCACCATGATGCTGCTGTACCAGAAAAATAGTATGGGGTATAAAGCACTTTTTCCCGGTCCATACACTGGGCAATAACCAATTTTCTTTCGATATCACGTAGCCAATCGTCTGCCTCCAATGGTTTGTCGGTGTGAGAAAACACAGTAGGATTGGTCTTCTAGAGCTCAGATAATTTTGATCTGTTCTGATTTTTTCCTTGGTGATTTCCCATATTGATTAAATGCTGCATCATCTCTTGGTGCTGTTGCTGGCTTTGTTCGTATAGACGGCACACTTGTGAAAATGCTGAGTCACTGCCCTTATGACTAGTCTGTCCTTGTGTAAAATTATTTCCCATTTGTCCATGGTTGCTCTCTGGCGGACTTGGCATAGAACGGGTCCAGGGGCGATGCATTTTCTTTCTGGGGGTATTTGTGTAACACCGATGAGAAAAGAAATTATAAAGGCAACAAATTTTTCTTAAAGATTAAAAATAAATCTCCGCCCAGGACGTAAATACATATGTTATATCATAAGTATATGATGACCAAGGAAAATTGCTACAATGCATGAGATGCATGCTAAAAATGTTATTACTGACTCGAGTGCTAGCGATCGTGCCTAGGGCTTCCTACAGTCAGCCTGGCTCTGATACCAAGTCCTGTCGGGCCCATTTCTGAGAATAATTCCCAGAATAGCCCTAGGTCACACCAGCCCCAAGATCAACACAACTGGTGGACTTCCTTGATATAGATAACCAGTACAAGATAATATTACACACGGTTGAGTCTGAGGCTCAACAAAGTTTATTACAACTTGCCAATAGATGGCAGTGGCGGAATATGACAGTGGTGTGGTGGTGGTACAATATTAGTACAATAACATAGAGCCAAGCGTCAGTGTGAGGCTTGACTATTTTATTTGTGTAGCGGAAGCTCAGCGGATGATACAAGTGGTAGACTCCTATCTCACAGGTTGACTGACTGGGACTCCTCTAAGCGTCAGGCTCGCTAGCGTAATCCTCCTCCACAAGCTCGTCCTCCTCCAAGTCTGGCCAAGTAAATAGCCAGGGACAAGCTAGTGAGTTCGTTGGAATGTACTCGCAAACATTATGTACAAAAGATATAGTGGATGCATATGCTCGTGCTAACTGGAGGTGAAATCATGACAAATAAATGATATGAACATGAACTTAGCATGTTAGTCATAACCAAACTTATTAGAAATTAAACAAATGAATGCCACGGGTAGTCTAGCCAGCCCAAGTGACACTCAGCAAAATTAAAAGAAATGCCAGTCGGGTGTCAAGTGACGCCACGGTCGGACTTGAAGATAAATGCCAGTCGGGTGTCAAGTGACGCCACGGTCGGACTTGAAGAGAAATGCCAGTCGGGTGTCCACAAGAGTAGTGGCGGAGCTGCCTGTTAACTCGAGAGATGCCACAAGAGGTCTTGAAAATAAAATTGAGTGCCCGGGGTAGTCTGGCCAGCCCCTGAGACACTCAGGAAATATAAAAAAAATAAGAGAAACGGGTTAGTCCTCAATACTATGCATAACCATAATAATATTGAAAATGCATAAAATATTCATGGTAACAACAGGGTGTCTATAATTATCCTGCAAAATATTTCAGACATATTAAAATAATTTCCTCCGAAGACCGAGACCGACACTTGACCCACCCAGCTCACGCCCTTAACCGAGGACAACGGCTATTCGAATAGGTTAATCTCTGCAGAGGGTGTACTCTTTACCCACAAGTAAAGGATTTCTTTAGTCCGTACCGTGACACTGACTAATTCCCATTACGGTCTTTGGGTTGAAAACACACCTGACCAGCACACACCAGATTAACTTTCCGGATGCCAGGAATCACCCAAAGCATCATTCAAGAAAAACTCTAAGACGGAGAGACCAACGTCCTGCATGGGATCACTATTAATATGCGCGGATTCCAAGGGGTGCCCCTCTCTCATTTACAACCGAAAACACCCATGCCCCCTGACCCGATGGCAGGATTTAGTCCAAGGCCCTGGAAACCCTCATCGTGGCCCTCTGTACGGTGTGTACCTAGACAGGGGTTAACAACTTACTCAGCAGCACCTTCCTTGCGGAAGGACCCGTGGCAGCACGGTATCCAGCTAGGTGTAACGGAACAAGACTCGATCTAGGACGACTCAGGAGGTGTTAATTATCATCACCGGAATATTCCACATAAGCCACATGACACTACCGTGTCAAAATAATGGCCCGTGCCCACCGACACGTCCAAGGCAGGAGACACTCTCCTGAATATCTCACAATTATACCAAGTCAGTAAGTTACCTTGTTTGAGTGAAGTGCAAGACAAGCATAAGAAGTGATATGACCAAACATGCATGCACTTGTGATATATGTGGTGCAACACCAACCGATGCAAACATGCAAATGCAAATGCAATCACCATATCCCAAGTTCAATAATGCTTGTCTTGTCCAAAGTAGTTAGGTGAAAACCCTTCGAAATTCTCAGCAAGGTTTCCCTCTTCTTTTTCTGAAAATATTCAAATTCAACCCGAATTAAAAATTTGTCAACAGTGCAAAAAGTTATATCAAAACATTTTTAAATAAATACTAAAAAAAACTAGAGAGAAAAATAAGAATTTCAAAAAAAAGTACAACTCAATCAGAGTTGTGGTCTAAAAGTTATTAAACTTCCAAAACCAGGGGCTTTTTTGTAAAATAGCAGTCCCTGTACAGTTTAAACAGAAAGTGCTTCGGCTGAAACACGTTTTCCAGCGGAGAAATTGTAAAAAGCAGAATACGCCTTTGTTTTAAACAGAGAAAAAGAAAAGGACCGCGCGGGGTGGGGGGCCATCCTTCAGGTTCAAATATTTGAACACGCGCGCGGGAATAGAGGGGAGGCGATGATCGCCCGGGTTCCAGCGGCTGGTGATGGTCGGAACGTGACCAGGGCGGAGTGCCGCGTCGGAGGGAGGTGTTAGTGGTCGCCGGGGAGCACCTGATCGCCGGCGAGGTCGACGGTGGCGGACGGTGGCTCGGGTGGTTCTGGAGCTCGCCGGAGAGGGCTCGGGTAACGAAATTGAAGCGCGGGATTGATGATTTGGTGGATAAGATGGCTACTAGCAAGGTTTGGGTGAAGGTGGTGGCATAGTGGCATAGAACTGATCGGTGACAGAGGCGGCAGAGCGGTGGCCGGAGGGGTAGAAGAAGACCTCCCCGAGGTCGGGTGAGTGAATGGGAGGGCGATTGGGAGGTGCTGGAGGCGATGGATGGAGCGAGTGGAGCTCGGGGGGGGGGGGCCTTTTATAGGCGATCCGAGGCGGTCCGGCGAGGTTCGGATCACGCCGAAGTTACGGCGGTCGGCGAGGTAGGTTTGGGCGGTGGTCAGGGACGGTGAGGGTTAATGAGGGCGGCGGAGTCTTCTGGAGACGCCAGCGCGATCGAGGTCGAGCGCTTCGGCCTCGTCCACGGGATGAGTCCCGTACGGGTGCGGCGGCGAGGACAAACTCCGGCGACTGCCAGGAGGGGTCCAGAGGTTTGGGCGGTGCGACAATGGCGCATAGAGGGTCGATGCGTGGAGCTGGTAGGTGGAGAGATTGTTGATGGCAGTGATGGTGGCCGGTGGTCGGGGCAGCTCTGTTCGGCCTGTCGGGGATGAGCTCGGTGGTAGTTACACCGGCCTTCCGATAGCTCACCGGCGAGGAGAGGCTGGGGAGTGGACCAGGGTTGGGGTATTGATGAGCTATGGTGACGCCGTGCGGGAGAAGGAAGATGAGGAGCGCACGGCACCGTCTCCCCTCTGCTGCCTAACGAGGTTCAGTTAACTGAATTTTATTTCAGTTATGAAGAGTGCCCTGATTACTCATATGGTGTAAGGCAGAGAGTGCTGGGGATTTTTAGATTTTGTGGCAATTTTTGTGGTGATGTGTTGATACATATGAGAGGGCCTGGCAAAGTTTGGGAATTTTTGGAGCATTAAAAATATGTTTGGATCAGAAATATTGAATCTGGTCCAAATTTGAATTGAGTGGGATTTGAAAATTTTGAACTGGGGTACCCCATGTCTTTGGAAAAATGGGTTGTGGGTACCATATATTTGTTGGGATAATTTTGGTGGAGGTGGAATCCTTGTAGAAATGGTGGTTCCTTTGTAAACCAAAGGAATGATGGAATATATGAATTCCAATCTTGGAATTTATTTGGATGGTGAAAAATATGTTTGTGGGGTAGGAGAGGTTTGGATACTACCCTAGATGATGTGCTTGGCTTGTGGGATAATTTTGGAGTGGAAGAAAATTGTTGGATGGATTTTAGAAGGGTTGGAGAGAAGTGAAAAGAGCCATTCCTTTTGAAAAAAAAAATATTTAAGTCACTCCCAAATTTTTTTTTGAATTAAACTATTTAAAAAACCTCCAAATAAATTTTAAACCTTTGAAAACAGAACCTCTAAAGAGAATTTGAAAACCCATTAAAGTTGAGAATAATTTTCAAAATAAAAGGGCTATGAAGAGAAAAATAGCAAGAATAATTCAAAAATATTTTATTTTAAGGGAAAGGTTTTGGAAGTCCAAAAAGAAATATTTTTAGTGTGTTACAGTTGGCCACTTGAATCTGCTTATTATCAGTAGGAGTTGGGTTTCTCTGTGCTGCAGCAGTATCTATGAACACTGTAGTTGGTTTACTATCTCCTGGCGTTTGGGTCTTTTGCAAAGACCTTGTTTGTAACCCTTCGTATTCTAACATAGTCGTCTTCCCCTTGCATGCCTTATATGGAAGAATGGTGCTTCAGTTATAAAACATGCTACGGCAGAGAGATGGAATAGGTACTGAAGAATAGAAAGGCGTGACATATTGATATGTATTCCCTCCATCCGGAAATAAATGGATGTGTCTAGGCATATTTCAGTTCTTGATACATCCATTTTTATCTATTTCGGCGACATGTAATCCGGACAGAGGGAGTATGATGTAAGAGCTAGGGATACGACAGGACAACAGAGTAAAAAAACACTAGGTGAATGTAAAACTGTATGATAGCAGAATACATACAGAAAAACACTAAGGCAACATATGCATGTATGATTGGAAAACTAAGATGGCATTGCAACAGACCACTAGAACAACACTTCAATGTAAAAAAAACATGGTATGGTAGACAGGTGGAGTACATACTCATGAATAACAATGCATAAGATATTCATAAGCATGATGTCCAAAGTAAGCAGATGGCATTGCGACAGAGTAGAATGACAGTACTTGAATTTGAAAACATGTTATCATGAATGGAATAGGTACTGAAAAATAGGAAGGCATGACATATTTACATGCATGATCAGCAGGCTAAGCACATGGCATTACAATAGAGTAGATGCACTCCAGGACATTATATGCATGTTGTACCCATATCACGGGCCAAGTTAGAGCAAGGACCTTGTGGGGTGAATAGGATTCATCATCTTTCTGCAAGTCTTCTGACGAACTGCCTTTACATGTTCCATCATATTGGGTATCATTGACGTCAAGTTTGTTGGCCGTTACATTGCTCCGCGAGGTTCTTGTGGATATATCAGTGTGTGCAATTATATCTGACATGCATGTAAGATAACTAGTAGTTAGATTTATGTAATGAGTGCCTGTAGGAGACGACATAAATAGTAGGACTGGGCTTAACTAGCAGAAACAGGTCTCAAGAACTAAAGGGAGAACACAGATGAAAGCTACAGAATATGTATCGTTTGTACTCTTGATTAACTAGATGGCACAAAAAAGTATTAAAGAACAACATAGGTAATACTAGAAGTGGTATAATCACCAGCCTGTGGGATAGCATTGGCTGATGGATAATAACTATGGAACAATGTTACCTAAAGAAGAAGTCTCTTATCTGAACTATGGAACAACGTTAACTCCTGAACAAGACTCTTAAGAGATCAGCATGAATATAGAGTGAAATGTGATAATCTATTTTCCATGCTTAGATGAATAACAAAGCCATAAATGTTGCACACAAGTAAGACGAGGGTACAACCTATCTGGCCGCCATCCATACGAGTGAGCATCATGTGCTGACTTGTCGATGGCCCTGCAGTTGTTCTAGCTATCCATGTCGAGCATGCACATTCGATGCAGGGGACTGTTGAGTGGGGACTAGAGCTCCCTTCTGGTGTATGCTTCCCTTGTTGGAGTAGCTGCGGTGAGAAGGAAGACGGTGTGGCTGAAGATACAGAAAACGCATAATGTTAAGAACGACACGTATCTCTGATTTGAAGAAATACCCTAAGAGATCAACAGCAAGGTACGAGAGTGGTCACACGTTTGTTGACTGAAAACTAAATTGGGGTCACATGATTTTATTTTATATTGGTACTGTCCGATCTGCGCCGGATGGCTTGATGGCCGTCTTGTGCCTCCCGGCTGACACTGTTCAGAATCTTCCCCGAAGAGCCAGTGACCACAGGCAGAGCAGCCTGCCTTCGCCGTCCCTGGCCGCGAGAGCTCCGACCAAAACCCCGCTCCCCGCCCCACCGCACTGTCATGGTTGCGCCGCCCCCGGCCAATCCACAAAGATTCGCCGTCATCCAAATCCGGCGGCGGCAGTACCTTCAACCCACGCAACTGTAAGATAGCCACCTAAGCGCTGCTTCCGCGGCGAACTTGCGCCCCCGCACCCTTACGATAAACACCAGCCAACCGGCAGCCTAGGAGCTCCGCCGCCTCAAGGGGTGCTACTTCCCATTGGGAATCGACTGGCCCAGAATAAAAATTCAGACGACTGACGCCTAAATAAAGTGATTTAAGATGAGTGTATGACCTATCTTGCGGCCCGATGAAGTAGGCAGCTCCAGCTACCAAGTTGGTGAGGCCGACGCGGTTGTGCTGGCTCCCGGTGGCAGGAAAGCAGATATGTCACGACGGTCGACGGCTATGGGGAAGCAGCACCGGGGCCCTGGATGCATCCAAAGTTGGAGCCACTCCGGCGCCGTGCACAACGGCACGGGTGAATCGGCTCCGGTACAGTTCACACGGTCGTCATCGAGGCAGCTCCGGCAGCTAAGAGGCACACAGCCCAGTGCACGATGGCGAATGGACAGCGGCTTCGGCGTTGGGGAGGAAGGCGGCATGGAATTTGGTGTGGTGGGGGCGCCATGGAGGAGGGGCTGAGGTTTCACGACTGGGGAGAAAGGAGCTTCCGGGGAGAAGGTGATTTGGCTCCCATGATGTATGGATGGGGAATTGGGAGGGGGAACCATGTCTTACGGATGCATTTGTCTGAGGGTCGGGGATAGTAGAGTAACTTTGCTTCTCCCAAATAGTCGACACGGGCGATTTCGGGCGAGGAGGGTGTGTTTTGAAATAGTGGGCGCGAGTGATTTTGTGTGAGGAGGGCGTGTTTTGAAATAGTGGGCGCGAGCGATTTCGGCCGAGGAGAGGGTGTTTTGCTGCCCATGGTTTATGAATTATTCGGCGCCTGTCATTTCGATAGAGGAGAAGGCGCGCTTGGATGAAGTTACGAACCTACCCTCGATGTACAATGGGCCAATTGATGCGCGTACCACATAGGCTGGTAATTTTGCGTCTCCCATTTATTTGCTCGGACGAATTCCACCTAGCAGAGGGTGTTTAGCGGTTCATTCAAATTTTGGGAGAACGAGCATCCATGTCTACCTTACCAAGTCGATTCGAATCAATATTTTTGAAATATTAGCTTGCCACTTCTTTTTTAGATGGTGAGATGATGCTCGGGACTAATGTGTTTTTACATGCTCGTTGCTAACGATTTACTATATGACTAATAGTTGACCCACTCAAAAACGGGAATCAAACCCAAAATGAAATATCTCGATTCAATGAAATAGCTCGTTCACCAGGTCAAAATAGTGAACTAAATCCAAAATTGAACACCACAATTGAGTAGCATGTTGTATTATATGACTCCATGAACATGCTGAAAGTCAAATTAATGAATTTGTTTGATACACATATCTCCGTTCATGTGTGGATTGCAGACAACATGTTCTCCAATTCAAATATTTGAATGCAAATTTATATCGAAACATGGTTTATATCAGTCTTTGATGCATAAACGCGACCTCCCCCTCTCCCAGACTCCTGTTCTCTCTCTCGTTGACAACCTTCGTTTCTATCGCACGCATCCAAACACAAACCTTGTCGGTCCCTCTCCCTCCCTCTCTCTCACTGTGTGTGTGTGTGTCGGTCTTTCTAGTTCGCATGCACACTCCATGTATAGGTCTCTAGCACACAATGTATGATTCTCTAGTCCAAGCTAAATATCTAGGGTGCACTCATCGTACACACACAAATTCCCTAGCTCATTGTCCATAACTCTCTCACGCACCACTCTGCCGTCTCGGAGCTCTTCCCCCTCTCTCTCTCTCTCTCTCTCTCTCTCTCCATCTCCCTGGGTCACACATACACATGCATATCTCACTCGCACTCGATAGACCCATCTAAAACTCTCTCTCTCCCTCATTCTCTCTCCATCTCACACGCACACACACACAATCTCACGCCAAGCTAAGTATGACTGTCTCTCACTCAATTGTAGGCACACGCAGTCCCCCCTATGTATATGACTATTTCTCAGTCTCCATCACAAACATATGCATTGTCTATTTCCCTCACTTGGTCTATCTCGATTTCTCTCAAGGCATCTTTCTATCGCACACACACCTCGTCCCTCGATCTCCTACCCATATAGTCCCCTCACGATCTTGAGGGGATCTCTCTATCACAAACACACCCTCTCTCCCTCCCCATGCATCCCTCTCGACCTATGTCCCTTGTTGGCCAAACCTCTATTGGACATCTGTTATAGGAGTGTCTCTCTCCGTTGCAAACAATCACGCACTAGCTATCTTTGTCTATCTCCTCACCTCGCTTTTCTATCTCGGAGATGCATGCATGATATGTTTGCGTAAGTAACGAACACACACACACTCTCTCTCTATTTTATCGTTTGTTGTCCCTTTGTCTTTCACACACACACACACACTCTTTTGCACACTCACTCTTTCTCCTTCACACGCACTTGATCTCTCTTGACTTAGGTACTCTCTTCGGTCCATAGCATATAGATTTATTGAAAAGTCAAAGTTCACAAAGTTTGACCAGGTACGTGGAGAAAAACATTTACATCTAGAACGGCAAACATATATCATTAGATTCATCATGAGATGTAGTTTCATATGATGTATCTTTGGTATTGTAGATATAAATAATATTTGCGTAAACCTGATCAAAGTTTCCAAAGTTTGACTTCTAAAAAATGTATATGCACTGCATTATCGAACGGATGGAGTATCTCTTTCCCCCTCTCATCTATCTGACGCACCACTCAGCCGTATTGGGGCTCCTCTATCTCTCTCAAACTTAATATCTCCCTGGTTCACACATGCACATATCTCGCTCGTGCTACGTAGACCCATCTAACACTCTCTGCCCTTGTTCTCTCTCTACGTGACACACACCCCCCCTAAGTACCATAATCTCTCCATCATAGGCACACGCACTCCCCCCCTAAGTATGACTATCTCTCACTATCCATCAGGAACACATGTATTGTCTCCTTCCATCCATACGTCTATCTCGATATCTCTCGGGGTATCTTCTATCGCGCACACACCTTGTCACTCGATCTCCCACCCATGTAGTACCATCACGATCTCCAGGGGATCTCTCTGTCACAAACACACACTCTCTCCTCCCCATGCCTGCATTTTCTCCATACGTCTCTCTTGACCTCTCTCCCTTGTTTGTCAGACCTCTCTTGGCCACGTGCTAGGGGTCTTTCTCTCTCGGTTGCAAACAACCACACACTATCTCCTCACCTCGCTTCCACTATCGAAGATGCATGTGTGATATGTTTGCATAAGACACACACGTTTTTTCTCTACTTTATCGTGTGTTATCCATGTCTCTTTCACACATGCACACACACATTTTTCACTCACTCTTTCTATTTCACACACTCTCTCTCTAGTTAGGTACTCTCTCATGTTCATAAACATATGGATGTTTTGAAAAGTCAAACCTGAGAAAAGTTTGACCAGGTATATGTGGAGAAAAACATTTACATCTGGAACGATCATTAGATTCATCACAACATGTACTTACTTCATACTATCATTTATCTTTGGTATTGTAGATATAAGTAATTTCTTTATAAACTTGGTCAAAGTTTCAAAAGTTTGACTTTAAAAATAATATAGGCACTACATTATCGAACGGAGGGAGTAGCTCTTTCTCTCTCTCTACTAGTATCTCTCACAGGCCTCCCCTCTCACTCGATCTCTCTTTACCAAGGGATTATACGGTCACCGTGTCAGCGTATAGCTTCGTATATTGTTTAGTTGACTGGTCAACCAGTCCACATGCTACCTTGTCAGCTCGTGTTCTCTATCTTCGTGTGCTGGCCCATGTGGCAGTGGGTGAAAATAAGTAAACTAGAGGCCCATCTGACACGCGGTGAAGTAAACAAAGTTGAAACCACTCACGGTAGCACCCCGCACATTAGTAAATCAGCGCTGCTATACACACGACGCATGCACGATTCAGACGTGGCAGCACCAACAGCTAGTGTGCATGCAGGAGCACTGTTGCGGAAGGAGAATTGTGCAGGCGTCGTGCATTTACTGTCGTGCGTGAAGCAATTCCGCTAGTAAATTGAGGGCACACTACTTCCGCGTGAAGGACACACTCGCACACACTACACCACTGCGCGGTGGCATGCACACACGCACACCCAGCACAAAATACACACCATCACACTGTACACCGGTGTCGCCGTTGGCTGAGATGGATGGCGAGGCAGCCAACAAGCGGAGGCTGCTCAAGCCAAAACCGCATCCAGCGAGCCTGGACTTCATCAGTAGGCTCCTCGACGACATGCTGCTCATCATCATCGTCCTCCTCCCCACCAAATCTGCCGTGCGGACCACCCTGCTCTCTCGGCGGTGGCGCCCCCTCTGGCGCCGCGTCCCCCTCAACCTCATTGTCGACAGCTGCCTCTGTGACGGGGATTGCAAACGCATGGCCGTAGTTCCAAGATCCTTGCATCGCACCCTAGGCCAGCCAGACGCCTTGACATCAGCATGTTCAGTACCAACTGCAAGGTCCAAGCCAAGTTTGACGAGTGGTTCTTATCCCCTGCCCTAGATCAACTTGAGGAGCTTAGGTTTGAAGCTAGACGATGTCGCTCTCTGCCACCGTCCACGCTCTGCCTCACGCCAACGCTACGCCACGCCACGCCAGCTTCAGCTCCTGCTATTTTCCCCAGATTAATGCCGCGCCCGCCCTTCTTCTCCCTCAACTCAAGCAGCTCGACCTCTTCGACATTGGAATCTTGAAGAAGGCTATGGAGCAACTGCTTCGCAGGTGCACTGCGCTTGAGTACCTTCATCTTCGGCAGATCCACGGGTTCATTAGCCTCCACATCGCCTCGACGAATCTCCGATGGTTTTATGTGTCTTGTTGGCCCCGCAACAAGACATCAATTGGGAAGAGATCACTCGAACTATTCCACGTTATGGTCATTGAGAATGCGCCTTTCCTTGAGAGATTGCTTGTATCTGATCTAGAAGGTCCAACAAAAATCAGGGTCATTAACGCGCCAAAATTGACAGCGTTGGTGTACTTGTCTGCCAAATTCTCCGAACTCTTTATTGGAACTGTAATCGTTCAGGTACAACACTCATCTTCTTCTTTGTCTTCTTGAAATTCACATTTTTAAATTTCTTCTTGATGTATTTATGACTGTCATCTAGAAAATGATTCCCACAAACTTGACCCAGTCTGTGCGCACAGTGAAGACCTTGGCAATAAAATCTATCGGCCCCAATCTGGATCAAGTTGTTGGATTCCTTACATGCTTTCCGTGCACGGAGAAGCTACTCATCGAGGTGAAACTTCTTTCCGATTAGTAAACGGTAATCACAACGTAGCTCAATTTTTTTTTGTAATTTTCCCAAATTACGGTGACAAGAGTAGTGTTCAAAACTACATCTACGCTCTGCACCGAAAGAAATGTTTTTAGTATTTTTTCTCACGTGATCATAGTGACAAGTAACTTAGACTAGTAACTCTATGGTTAGCCTAAGAGCAAGTACTACATCTGTCCTGGTTTACTCTTCGTACGTATTTTGTAGTATCAAAATTTGACCTTAGATTTAACTGACAAAATGTTAATGCATGTCACTAAAAATTATATCGTTGGATTCGTATTTGAACATAATTTCAAATGGTATAATTTTTTGTGACATGCATTGGCATTTTCTTAGGTAAATGTATGGTCAAAATTTTACGCTAAATACTACTACGGTACAATAGTGGGCTATAACGGCCCTCCACTATGTAGGCCAAAACATGTGCCAAATTCACTTCTGATGCATTTGGCATCGATGCCCTCCATTGCTCACCTGGTGCCCCAATCTGGATCACCTACTTTGCTCCGGTGCCAAATTAACTCACGCAATGAAAAAACACTCGATTGGAAGAGGGAGAGGACTGAGGCAATAGAAAAACACTTGTTTGGGAGAGGGAGAGGCTGGTGTAGTTGGTTTGATTGATTTGTTTGTACATGTGGGTCTGTGTGCACAGCGGTGCCAACTCTCTCACATTGCTAGAGCGGTGCCAAAATCTTTTGATTTGACATCGATGCGTATTGTATGTGGCATACTTTTGAGAAATATGGCATCGGCCACATAGTGGAAGGCAACAAATGCCTAAGATCTTCACGTGCTCCTAGGTAAATGAGAGGAAAGAGAAAGAGAGAGAGAGTGAAAAAATATCACTAGCCTTAGAGACAACCCTATAGCCAACCCTATCGTATGAGCGAATGATATTGGTACCTCTTGATGACACGGCAATCTTATACAGCCAGCTGCTCTAATATGTTCTCTTCTTTTGCGGATAAAAAAGACCCGAAAGTGAAAAATGTGCTGCATTATAACAATCTCATCGAATGCCTTGATCTCCATCTTATAGAAATTGATTTGATCGATTACCGAGGCAGCACATCTGAGATTAAATTGGCCAGGTTCTTTGTTCTGAAGGAAATTGTGCTCAAGGTAATGAGGTTTGGCGTTCTCTGGCACAACAATGAGTGGCGTTCTAATCACCGCAAGCGTCTAAGCCTAAACGACAAAGGCTCCACAGAAACTGGATTTGTTTTCGAAACATCAAGTCGCCAGAGACTCAAAAATTTATTTGCCCATTAGTGACTTGTCAGGGCGGTGGATTTTAGTTTGTACGATAATGCTGTATCCACCTAAAGTAACAAAAGTTCTTACATAAACTTCCTAATAATTCCCTCTTCGTAGGTGCAGCATTACTCCTTACATTTGTAATATCAGTTGGAAACTTGTAATCTTACGACTATCCAACATGAGGTACTATGTTACGATAAATGTTCGCGTGCATAGGTGCGGCAACGATATACCCATTACTCGAGTACAATATTTATTATTACTCGTGGCAACGCATGGGAAATTATGTCGAACACGGCTAGTTAAGCAGGCTAGCTCTACAGCCATGATGATAGTGACTGCACATGGTGAGGTTGACTTTGGTATGCCAAACACGGCGCCTACACTCAGGTGCCATATCCGACGCAGGGTCTTGTCACTTCACTGTGAGGAGCAGCACGTAATAATTTGACCAACGGGTAGTACAGTACTACTACATTGGTAGTACTACTAGTACTAGCACCACCGTCCGGATTTAGTAGTACTACCACCTCCGTCTGGATTTAGTATTTGACTAGCAATATCTAGTAATGCATGTCACAAAAAATATACTACTCCCTCTGTAAATAAATACATGGTGTATTGTTTTATTCGGTTTTGAATGTAGTTCCCGATGATATTATACACTCTCCCTTCCGGTAGATGGCTCAAATCTGAAATCTCATCGATCAGACTACTATTGTACTCCCTCCGTATTGGTGCATTAGTCACGTTACGAAAACCAAGTAATCCCAAAACTTTTAGGCGTGGTGCATTAACTACCCTCCTCGTTCCCTGTTTTTTGCCACGAAAAAAGAAATCAACCAATAGGAGACGTGGGGTTATGCATTCAATGACTTGAGGCTACTTGGCACAACATGCAGTGCTCAATTCTCTGCATGCAATGACATTAATTACAAAATACTAGTACTAAACATCAAAGTTCTCTCGTTTTGGCCCAACTTGGTCTCGGTGAGATGACTACTACACTGCACCGGCATGGAGGGAGGGCCGAGGAGTAGATGGCCAACACACATGTGAATGCAACGCAGTCTGCACTTCTCATATAAAGGCTCCTCGCCAGTCCAATCTAGGAAATCCTACGCACCCTAACTAAGGGCAAGAGTGATGACTCCAATCGCAAGATCAGTTGACTAGAAGCTAGACCCATGGAGGCGATGAGCGCGAGCATGAGCCGGCTGTGCCAGATGGTCCACGACGCCGGCCTGCAGCCCAGCACCGAGGAACATCTCCAGGTCGTGCTTGAGGCCGCCAGGGCGAGAGGCCTCTTGGACGACAGCTTCATCTCCTTGTTCAACGAGGTCCTCGTCGGCTTCCTCGACAAGTTCACCGTCGTCAAGAAGCTCGTGGACGACCTTGACGTACGCCTCCAGCCCACACGCCCAGGCTCTGCGATTCCCGCCACCCTCAATGGCCTCTATGGTGACAACCTCTTCGACGCACTGGTGGCCCAGCGACTGCCCGCCGTCGCGCCGGAGAATGTCCACCTCGAGGTCGCGCTCGCCGCGCAGCGCCTAGCGCAGCAAGACACCATCGACATAATCACCCACGTCTATGATCAAATCGTCCACAAGGACTACTACATTCAAGAGGAGGACGATAGGACGCTGGCCTTCTTGGACCGCAGGGCAACCTTGGACGACATTGTTCAAAAGCCGTTGAGCTCGCCATTGCTCCTCACACGTCGGTTGGTGACCTAGCGCACTAGGGCGTGAGGATGTCGATGGATCCGTATGTATCTTTATCTTTCTGTCAATTCCATGTAGTAGTATATTGTACTAGTAATTATCTTACCTTTCGCATCAACTTCATAATTTTCGTACGTACTGTACCATGCATGAACCGCGCCAGAACCAAACTTCTCATTACTCTAGGGAAAATCCTTATTTCTATCTATCGGTCGCGCCAAGGAGCAGAACCAAATTTTACAAGTTACAAGTTCAGGCCTCCTTTGATTCAAAGGAATTCTATAGGATTTTTGGAGGATTGAAATCCTTTGGAATTTTTCCTACGTTTGTCCTTTAATTCATAGGATTGAATCCCATAGGAATTTTTCCAATGGAATCTTTTGTACTACATTTCATAGGAAATCTAACATCCACTCCAACCTCCTTTTACAATTCCTTCGCTTTTCCCATGAAATCAAGCACTCCTTGCTAATCGTATAGGATTCAAGTGGGCATGAAAGTCCAATCCTATACTTTTCCTATTCCTGCATTTTCAAAATCCTGTGAATCAAAGAGGCCCTCAAAAGGAAAAGCCTGCCGTGTTCGCATCGTACCCCCACACGGTTGGTCCGGCACGCCGCTCAAGGGGGAATGCGCACTGTGTTGCATTTTCACTTACAAATGGGACCGCAGTTGAGCAAACCGACTATCGGCAAACCCCCACCCAGCCCACCGCGCGATGGCTGAGTTAGAGAAAACAGGAGGGAGAAGAGATAGCTGTAGCGCGGACTCCAAGAAAATTGGTGTCAGATGGGACTCGTGTGGGTGGTGTGTGCCGTACTGCTAGACGTGAATGCTAGTTATGGCCCATGCCACCCCACTATATCGAGGTGCTGGTTACGTAGAGCGAACACATTATCTCTCCAGGAGTACGGTACACCACTAGTACTACTCACATTGTCGCGAAATTTCCTGGAGTCCGTGCTCAGCCCTCCTCTCTCTCTTCTCAGCCAGCCAGTAGACGCGCGGAGTGTGCCCATCGTCTGTTTGCTCACATGCGGTCCCACATGTCAGTGAAAATGCAAGACGACCCACTGAACCTGCACATCTTTCACCTCGATGTGCTGGTGATGAAAACAAATCCAATAAAGATCTTCGGTGGCCGCTTTTGGAGTTACTCAAGAGTAAGATTCTATTTACAGTTTAACCCAAGATGCACATCATGTTGCTTCAACTAGCACTCCATTGTCTTGCATGACACGACCTGGATGCTGGATGTCCCACGTGTTGGCAAAAGGAGGAAGAACTCAACCAAATCTTCTCCACATTTAGACCGGAGGAGTAGGAAACACGGCAAGCCCTGTGCCTACATCATATATACAAGCCCACCTCACGCTATCACCATATTTCTCAGCCTCCGTGCGACACCTAGCTCTAGTTGATGGTATACTACTACTATGACTAACTATTGTACTAGAATACTATTAGGTTGGCTCTATGTGATGTGGTAACTTCATATAACCGGATGTTGGCTATACTACTACGGTACTCACACTCCAAGAAGTGACTCGAAAACCATTCATAAATTGAGTTTATCATATGCATACGCAAATGTACCATTCATTACATACAACAAGTCATCAACACACAACGACAACGAGGATACATGTTGGATTATAGATTATTTCCAACAAACATTCTAGTAAATACTAAAGTTTTTATCACACAACAAATAACAAGCAATGAAATGAACTTTAGCTCAACCAATCCTCGGCGTTGGAAACGCTTGCTTTGAACCATAAGTAAGCCTCTGGGAAGGGCCAGCTATTGTCAATATCAAGACCAACACAGGACTCATCATCCAGGCTGAAGCGGCCTATATGAAGACACATATTGTCATAGCCAGGGTAGGGAACTATAGCAATGTCCGAGGTATAGATACATTTGCTTCTCATAAATGGTAGTAACATTGTGCCAACAGCAGCTGGATCGCCTTTCACCATCATTAGATAGTTTTGTCCAAGGAAGAGCGAGTTTTCTCCAAGACTATCAATACGGAACCAGGCAGAAGGTGCTGGCGCTAGCACACTAGTATCCATCCTGAATACCCTGCAACAGATGTTGGAATAGGTCCGGGGAGTGCGTCCATGGGAGACAACACATGCTTCCTTAGTAACATCAGCAGTGCCCTGTATACATACAAGAAGAGGTGATCCATCGGAATAAGTTGCCAGGCGCCACTGAGTATGTAGGTCCTGCTCGTCCTCATGCTCGTGATCATCACCATCGTCATCTCCCCCTTGGTTATAATTTTTTTCAAGTATAGGTGGTGGAATGTTCACAGGACCTTGGAAACACAAGAAGGTTAATTAGTACGGGGATACTAACTCGCATGCACGTGGATGAAACAATTCTAATTACGGTGGAACACAGACGTACCGAAACAATAAGGATTCCATGCAAAAATAGTGCCACGAGTGGTGGCAACAAACACAAGACGCTCGTATTGAATTGCATCACAGTACACATCCATGTACAGAAATTGATTTTTGAGCAATATCCATCGAGGCGTGGAAGTAAGGACGGCAACAAGCTTGTCGAAGATAGCAACAACATGATAGTTTGTGTAATCCCAAGAGCGGTTGGGAACTCGACAAATTGCTATCTTCTTTAGACGACAGTCACCATGATCGTATTTGTACGTACGTAGATCATCTGTGTGCTCAACCTCAGGGCACTCTGAGATTTTTTGGAAGTGGAACCCGGTGACGAGTGTACACATTCACAAGTTCCCACTCGCAGTTGTACCCAATATAAACAACCCAATCTCCATTTGCGCCTGCCCAGGCCTTACCCTTAAGTGATGGCATATTAACATCACACGTATCATTATCAAGCGGTATCAACTTGCACAAGGCGAGGCTTTCGTCGTCCTCGTGCCAGCGAGTAGGGTCATGGCGAAGAAGATATGGGACATCAAACCACTCCTGAACCATTGGGTTCTTTGTAATGATGTTATTTGTTGAGTCGAGAATGGTCTTTAACAAACCTGCCATGCTAGCCGAGGTGATGACATCACACCGATCAATGAGTTCCTCCACCACGTCAATATTCAGATCGGGGCAAGAATAACGGGGTCATTTCTGGCCTGTTCCCTCCATGGAGAAGACGATCGAACAATGGCAGAAGGAAGGGTGAAGGCAAATGGAGGGAGGAAGAGCGCGCGACAGCAGTTCCAAATCGAGAGGGAAATGCGAAGAGGCGGTGGACGGTTCCCACGGTACAGGAAGAGGCGCCACGGCCTACATAGACGTCCGTTCAGAAATTGCACAAAAGGACTCGCCGTCGTCTCACTGACATGTTGGAACGGGACCACATGTCAACGAAACATGGTGTGTCATTTCTCATGCAAAATGCGATGTGGCCGCGTTGGCCCGAGGTGCCGCATTATTTCTCGACTTTATTTTTTTAATGGCATGCCGTTCAGTTTTGAAGAGCAACTAATTGGTACTGTATGCAGAGAAAATATAAACTACTCTACCACTACTCCACCTCTAGTACTAGTATCAAAAAAGATGCTATATAGGCTGGAGCTTCAGCGCTTGCTTGCTAAGGGCTGCCCACTTGCTTCTCACAATATCACCCTCTCTCCAAATCTAAAAAAGATGGTGGTGGCCCCTCTCTCTCCCTCCTCACCGGTGGTCACAGATCCGCCAGGATCCTGTCCGCCGGGGAAGAAAAGGACGTGCAGCATTGACGCACTCGTCGTCGGTGAGCGAGGTCACACACTGACGACAAGACCGTCCTCTCAGACCTAGCGCCCGCGCGGGATGGCCTCCGTCCCCAAGCTCACTGTCGTAGTGTGTGCGGAGGACAACGACCACGAGCAAAGCCACTTCCCGCCGACCCACAGGTATGCTACCTCTTTTCGAACCATACCCTTGTTCTATTGCCCTATATGCCACGTCACTGCATGTGGATCTTTCTCCACTCCACCATCTCCCCAATTTGATATCCTTTGCTCTGTTGGTCATGCAGACAAAAGCCTTAATTTGCACTATTAAAGGAAACCCAACTTCATGCAGACTAATCCATATCTGGGTTGAATAAGGAAAGGAAGGGAGAAAGTACTATCGAAGAGCCTAGGTATCGAACCCGCATCTAGGTTGAAAAGGGGAAAATCAGTAGCTAAGGAACTAGTCTCGTGTCTCTTGGTTGAAAAAGGGTGGCATGACAATGCAATAGAGAATGACCAGGTCGATCGGTTTGTTGTCCTCACATAGGAAAAAGGTGGCTAAAGAGAACAAAATTTTTACGTAATCCACATATGCTGCCTGGATATTTGTTGCTCTGGGCAACCATACCTCCCTCACCACTCTATGCGTCCGTGGAGGTATATCGTACTGGTGCGCCCACTGTTCAAATGGGCCTCCCATGCTCTTATTGCCACTTTTTTGCTGTTAGTATAACGCTACCAGTAAAGTCAAGCAATGCTACTGCTAAAGTGATGCCACATTTAACTAATGCCGCACTCAGTCTAATGCCACCAATAAATTTAAGCAATGCCATTTAATGTCACTAGATTATTTCAGGGTTAGCTGTTGATTGTGGATGTATTAAAGATTTTTCAGCTAAGGCATTCTAATGCTATTGCACTGCCAGTATACCAACAATGAAACTTGTTACTACCTTTAGATTTTTGCACTGTTAATGCTTATAGATTACATACCTCACTTTCATGAGATAAGTTAATTTTTCTTGTATAGTGTCACCAAAATGCCAAGGCGCTGATGTCATTTTATTTTGGTTAAACTGCACAAAAAATTATGAAGAGAAGAGGAAAGGTCAAGAGTGGGCACCTCCTCCTCCAGCTGTTTTCTTGATTTGTTTGATCAAGTTTTTATGTTTGATCGATTATCAAGATTGGGATAGCAAATTTTAGGTCCCCTTGAGTTCGAAATGATATTTACCATGAAGGTACATGGTTTGCAATTTTTTTATACTGTCATTAGTTAATAATGCAAGTTACCTTTAGACTTTTGTATTTGGTTTAATGCTGTTGCACAGCTAGTATACCAATGCTGAAACGTGTTACCTTTACATTTTGTATAGTTAATGCTTATAGAAATCTTCCAGTGCTAGCTTATGGAAATCTGTTCAGTAAAACCATTGTACTGTACCCCGTAATAAAAAAAACTACTCTACTGTTGCACTTGCCACTGGATTAGTGTATATTTTTACTATTCAAATGGTGTTGCATTTGCGTATGGACATATATAAGGTGTGGCAAGCTTTCCCAGATATGTGCTCAAGAAAACTACTGCCTATTTTTCTAAATACTAGACGTTTGGGTACTTTAAATTGAACTCTGAAAACGTCTTATATTAAGGAACAGAGTGTAGAGTTCACTCAAATTATTCCGGTAAAGCTAGTCACACCTTTGTTAAAATTAATGTTCATTATGTTATCGGAGGAGGTCTTCATGTTTGTCTCTAATGCCTGTCGATTACATACCTGACATCATGATGTAATGGTAAGTCATTTCTTTTTGTACAGTGTCACTCAATTGTCAAGGCGGTGATGGCATTTTTTTATTTGAACTACACAAAATATGCTTAAAAGAAGAGGAAAGGTCAGGAATGGCTCAATCTTTCAGAAAATACTGTGTATGCCTTCCTGACATCAGCCACTGTTGCCTTATTTATTCCTTCAAACAGGTGGTTAGAAACAGTCTTGCTACCTTTTCCCATTAAGAAATTGGAATGCTTATATTTGTGAGTCTATGATTCAACTAGTGCCACTTTTATAGTAATCACACATTCAATATCTGTGTAAACAGGGATGCTCGATTTTTAGTGGAACTGCACAAAAAGTCCAAATGGTTCAACATTATGAGCATGTTTTCTTCCAAACCGTTATATCCAATTGGTGGCACTATGAGCTGTTCATTACGAAGGTACATGGTTTGCTACTATCTTGCTACTCTTTTTGTACTATCATTAGATAGTAATATTAGTGGTTTGCATGTGAATTTATTGGCAGGGTGGACCTACATTGGATGTGCAGGACATGATTCAATGATTGGATGCTCAATTTTGGTTGTATCGATTTCACCTCTTCCATCACTGCGAACATGGATATCCTTGGCCTGATGAAGAATAGACGCTATATTTCTACTCTGTACCAGCAAATCAATTCAGTACGAAATTGTCCAGGGCAAAACATGACAGTATCAAATTGTCCAGTGCAAAACATGACAAATGCTAAGCGGGAACGACTAGTAGAGACGTGTTTAAACAGAAAATACAAGGTGGGGTATATGTTTACTAGCTGCTTGATATTTGTGCAAACAGATGTCTGCCCGTTGCTATTTGGCAAACAAACAAAGTGACCTCAATTTTGGTGGAACTGCACAAGAGAATAGTATAGTCACATCATGAAGTGCCATTTGAAAATAGACACAGAAAGATTGGATAGTCACTTCATGGACTGCACAAAAGTAGTACTATACTATTTATTGGCCAACACTAGGTGCTTCATTGCTTTGGTCAGATTATACAATGGGCATCATTTTGCCTAAGTTAAAGTTTGTATTCAGAAAATAGTCTCGCCGTTTGATCGAGAGAAAACCAAATCATATTGCAGTGGATGTTCCTCCATCATGTGTGGTTCATTCTCATGGTTCCAACTGTTGGTGAAACCACTTACGTTTGCAAGAGGAAATGTAGACTTCACAAACAAAGTTGTCTTTCACTCTGTACTGAATGTTGGCCCAGAGAAGCATCCATGTTAGTAGCAAGAACAGATGTTTTTTCTAGATCTTTGCTTTTGGTGCTACATATTTGTATATGATCTGTGAATCATTGAGATGCATTAACATGTTGAACTTATGTATGGATATCATACTTGTTGGTTGTGAGTTTGGGATACTAAAGTGAACATATTACAATGCCAGGCCTGTGAGTCTCATGTGAACATTTCGAACAGATCGGCTCTTACTACTGTGCACAGCATGATCCTTATTTCTGTGTGCTCATTGTTTACATGTTACTGGTTGTTCCTTATTTCTGTTCGCTCAGTGTTTACAAGTTACTGATCGATCACTAGCTAGCCTACTAATACACTCTTGGCAGTTTTAGTTGCGACACAAGATCCGAAGGTGGCAGTTTTTTGAATAAAAATGCCTACCTCTAAAGAAACTAGCATGCTATTATGAAGAAAATGCCATGCGAATTTGAAGAAACTGCCAGCAAAAATGTTCGCAAATGCCTTATCTCCCAGCGAACATTCATCAGCTATTGCGATCCTACACCTACACTATCCGACTGACTCGATCCTATGCGAATAACCAGCGGATCACGCACGTACCTCATCTGGATGAATCGAGCACACTCGTTTGACCGTCGTGTCGATGTGCGACTCAGCACGGACGGGACGCACCACTGACGGGACGGGACGACACAGTCATAATTTCAGTTTTTCTACTTTTCCACGGCAAGATGGCGCGCTAAGCCATGCTTGCTTATGCATTGAATTCCAATGATCGCGATGACCGTCGCGTTTCCCGTGACACACTAGTTCACCTACCTTCCGCCTATAATTACTGGTTCCCGACGTTCTCCGGTGGCACCATCACCCAACTCGCTCTATCCTCATAAGCCCCCATCGGCCCGACGTCGCTCACCACTTGCCCTCGTTCTCTCCACATTCGTCATGCCCCCGCCCGTCCGCAATAGACGACGCCGGAGGCGGTCACCGCTGGAACTAGTGTTCGGTTTTCACCGAAAGGCAGACAGGTGGGGGGAGGAGGCATTCTATCGGTCTTTAGATGGCAATGCGGAGTATGAGGACTTGTTGGAGTGCGACCGCCTGGCGGAGGAGCAGCGTATCGCCGATTTGTGCCGCCAGCGGGGCATGGAGCAGCAGCGCACCGACGCTCTGAGTCGCGAGCAGAGTGCCCACAACTGGGCCGACTACTTGGAGGTCGGCGCCCGGCAAATAGCCCTGGAGGCTGTCGGCCACGCACGCATTCGCGACGCCGAATTTTACTACCAGCTCGTCAAGTGGGTTTCTCGCTTAGAAGCCGAAGCTTTGGTGGACCATGCTGGCATGGAAAGGGCCAATGCGCATGAGCAACGTGCCCTATCGCACCTCTGGCAAGTCCGAGGCAAGGAGGAGGACGTCGGTGCCGGTGTGTAGCATGTACCGCAGATGGCGGCCGGTATCGTCTAGTTAGCTAAGAGTAAGTTAGTACTTGTACACTAGTAGAGTATTAGTGGGAGTAGATAGTTAACTTGGCTATGATGGTTGTCAACGTGGAAGTTCAGTACTCTATATCTAGATCATACCTGTTACTTTGCTCTGAATGTTGAACCTTTTGTTTGAACGTATGGAATGGGCTGTTATTTTTTTAAATGGGTTGTATTTATCCGGCACGGGTTTAGAGGCTGACTTGTGGGCCTACTAGGTTGACGCGTACACAATCAAGAGATGATTGTACATGGAGAGGATGATAGCAAGGACCCACCAAGGTCATGGCAGTACGCAAGCAAGTACCTCCTTATTTCAAGCAAAAAAAATGGTTCCTCCTAACGGATTTCTGACATCTGGGTCCCATGCCATTGTCAACGTAGTCAATAAACGAGAGAATTGCACAACGAGCGGCTGACACCAGGGACCCAGCAGCTCGCCCAGTTCTTTTTGTTTTTGAGACAGAAGCAGGGTGTCAACTGGGCTGTGCGGGGCACTCTAGCCTGTCTAGCCAGCCTTTTATTTTATGTTTACCACAAGACCAGCCCAGTAGTTTTTTTTCTTCTGAAAATGGCTAGCCCAGTTTTTTTGTTCTTTTGCAGAATACCCAACCGAGGCCTACTTGCTTTTGTCAGCCCTGCTGGGCTGCAAATCTTTCAAGACGAGGAGAGTTTCATTCGGCTTGCCCAGAAAATGGGCTATCAGTAATGAGAAATGGGATGTACATTTTTAAAACACATCAAACCGGCAATTAGTTTCAAATTTCATTTTTTTCATTTCGAGATTTGAAATTCCATTGATTTTTATGCGTGGACAATTATTTGGATTTTATATTGATATAAATTTATTTTTCAAATTAGTTTGAATGTGACTCAAAATTTTGGGATTAAAAACAGTTCGGACCGCACCGAAATATGCAAAATTTCGTAGAATTTTTTAACCGTGGCCACAATATGGGCTGTAATGCTAACAAAAAGAATATGGGCTCCAAAAAAATCCTTAAGAATTAGCAAATGGGCTGTAAATTATTAGAAATAATGGCAGATGGGCTGTATGTTGTTTTCCACAGATTTGAGGCTGACTTGTGCGCCTACTATAGGTTGACGCGTATGCTTTCCTAAAAAAAGGTTGACGCGCACGCAAGGCCGTGTCAACTTAGGCAACACACGAGAGAAGTGACTGTTGGATGTCCATCCAACGGCCGTCGTGCTTCTTCAATCTTTGCTCTTCCTGCTCCAGCCGCTCAAACCAGCGCCGGTGGGACTGCATGCTCCCTTCTTTTGTGGCCATCTTTGCTGCCGCGTAGGCCTCACCGGCCCACCCTACTCCCCCGCTGGCCAGGCCATCCCTCTACCCACCCACACCTCCTGTTATTTTCCAACGATGGCAGCCTCACCCCTCAACCGACCAGTCAGCCCTCGTACTCCCCTCAGCGTGGGCATCCACTGTTGTGGCTTCACCAGCTCCGGGTCATTCCCTTCCTAGGCCTCGCCGTCGTCCACCGCGTTGGTGCTCTCGGCGCGGCATGGTCAACATGGTCAACAAATGATAGCCATCGGAAGAGGGATGTAAGTGGAGAGGCTGATAGTAGGGACCCACACATGCAAGTGCCTCCTTATTACGCTGACTTGTGGGCCTACTAAGCTGACGCGTACGCACAGCTTTGTCAACTTAGACAACAAATGATTGTAGCAGCTAGACCGTTGGATGTTAATCCAACAGCCGTGCTGCTTATTCAACCTCTGATCTTCTTGGTCCAGCCGCCCAAACCAGCGCCGGCGGGACTGCCTGCTCCTGCCTCCTATGGCCGGCAGTGCTGCCGCGCAGGCCTCACCACCCCACCCTAATCCCACTGCCGGCCAGGCTTTCCCTCTACTCACCCACACCCTGTGTTATTCTCCGGCGATGGCAGCCTCACACTGCAGCGGAACCAGTGAACCCTCGTACTCCCCTCCGCGTGGGCATCAACTGCCTCGTCTTCCTCGGCTCCGCATCGTTCCCTTACCAGGCCTCACCATCGTCCACCGCCTTGGTGCTCTCCGCGCGGCGTGGTCAATGTTGTCAATGAACGACAGCCATCGGAAGACAACTGTACACGGTGAGGCTGACAGCTGGACCCACCAGCTACATCTTCGCACGCAAGGAAATGCCTCCTTATTACGCGCAAAAAAATATTCCTCCCCCTGGCAGCTGGGACTAATAACCCACAAGTATAGGGGATCGTTTGTAGCCTTCTTCGATAAATAAGAGTGTCGAACCCAACGAGGAGCTAAAGGTAGAACAAATATTCCCTCAAGTTCTATCGACCACCGATCCAACTCTATGCACGCTTGATGTTTGCTTTACCTAAAACAAGTATGAAACTATTTTGCAAGAATAAAACTATGAATACTTTGCGAGAATAAAACTATGAATAAATATCAAGGTAATAAAAGTGGATAGCTTTTGTCAACAAGAAAGTCATTTGTCCCTAGGCAATCGATAACAAGTACCGGTAATCATTCTTGTAATATTATATGAGGGAGAGGCATGAGCTAACATACTTTCTCTACTTTGATCATATGCACTTATGATTGGACCCCTAGCAAGCATCCGTAACTACTAAAGATCATTAAGATCATGAAACCCAACCATAGCATTAAGTATCAAGTCCTCTTTATCCCATACGCAACAACCCACTTACTCGGGTTTAAGCTTCTGTCACTCTCGCAACCCACCATAAGCGAATCATGAACATATTGCAACACTCTACAACGGGGGCCCCTCCGTTTGCGCGACACGGAGGGCACCGTAGGACAGCACCATAAATAAAATATACAATCATACCAACCAATATCACGATTAACCCACAGGACAAAACAGATCTACTCAAACATCATAGGATAACCAAATATCATTGGGAAATAATATATGGAGTTGAGCAACATGTTTAAGTATAGATTACAGTGGGGAGAAGAGATGTTACACCACTGCATAGACGGGGAGAAAGTTGGTGTTGACGGTAGCAAGATTGTTGATGTCGATCGCCGTAACGATCCTTGCCCCGGCGACACTCCGGCGCCACCGGGAGAGAGGATGAGAGAGCCCCCCTCCTTCTTCTTCTTCCTTGGCCTCCCCCCTAGATGGGAGGAGAGTTCCCCCTCTGGTCCATGGCCTCCATGGCGGCGGAGGGTCAGGAGCCCCTCCGAGATTGGATCTCCCTCTTTGTTCTCTTATGTTTCGGGTTCCCCAGATCTGGCCCTTCACCGTTTCTTAAATTCCCGGAGATCCGTAACTCCGATTGCGCTGAAATTTTTACATGATTTTTTTCCATAAATTATCTTTCTTGCGCCAGAAGAAGGGCCCCAACCGATGTTCGAGGAGGGCACAAGATACCTGGGCGCGCCAGGGGGTGCCTGGCGCCCCCTGGTGGGTTGTTGTCATTGTGGGCCCCCGTTTGCTTTGATTCCACCTCCCAAAAATAATAAATATTCTAAAATAATTCTCCGTAAATTTTTATCGCATTTGGACTTCGTTTGATATGGATTTTAAACAAAAAACATGCAATAAACAGGAACTGGCACTGGACACTAGATCAATAGGTTAGTCCAATAAATCATATAAAAAGTTGCCAAAATATGTGAAAGTTGTATAATATTGGCATGAAACAATCAAAATTATAGATGCGACGGAGACGTATCAGCATCCCCAAGCTTAATTCCTGCTCGTCGTCGAGTAGATAAATGATAAAAAAAGATAATTTTTGATGTGGAATGCTACCTAGCATAAACTTGATCATATATCTAATCATGGCATGAATATTAGGACATAAGTTATTCAAAGCAATAGTGTATAATTTGACATAAAGACATCAATACTCAGGCATCCAACAAACAATCATGTCTTTCAAAATATCGATGCTAAAGAAAGCTATCCCTACAAAATCATATAATCTTGTCATGCTCTGTCTTCTTAACACAAAGTATTTATCATGCACAACCTCGATGACAAGCCGAGCAATTGGTTCATACTTTTTAACACGCTTCAGCTTTTTCAACTCTCATGCAATACATGAGTGCAAGCCATGGATATAGCACTATGGATGGAATAGAGTATGATGATAGGGGTAAATATAGAGAAGACAAAAAAATAAGAAAGTCTCACATCGACGCGGCTAACCAACAGGCTATGGAGATGCCCATCAATCGATATCAATGCAAGGAGTAGGGATTGCCATGCAACGGATGCACTAAGAGTTATAAGTGTATGAAAGCTCAATATGATAACTAAGTGGGTGTGCATCCAACTTGCTTGCTGATGAAGACCTCGGGCATTTGAGGAAGCCCATCATCGGAATATACAAGACAAGTTCTATAATGAAAAATTCCCACTAGTATATGAAAGTGACTACATAAGAGACACTATATGAAAAGCATGGTGCTACTTTGAAGCACAAGTGTGGTAAAAGATAGTAGCAATGCCCCTTCTCTCTTTTTTTCTTTTTTTCTTTTTTTTCTTTTTTTTCTTTTTTTTCTTTTCTCTCATTGTCCGGAGTCTCATCCTGACTTGTGGGGGAATCATAGTCTCCATCATCCTTTCCTCACTGGGACATGCTCTAATAATGAATAATGATGACCATCACACTTCTATTTACTTATAACTCAAAATAAATAAAAATTACAACTCGATACCTAGAACAAAGTATGACTCTATATGAATGCCTCTGACAGTGTACTAGGATGTGCAATGATCTAGCATAACAACGATATCAAAAAACGGACAAGCCATGGAAATATCATGCTAGCTATCTTACGATCATGCAAAGAAATATGACAATGAATGCTCAAGTCATCAAAACGGAAGTGGTGGAAGTTGCATGGCAATATATCTCAGAATGGCTATGGAAAGGCCATAATAGGTAGGTATGGAGGCTGTTTTGAGGAAGATATAATAAGGCTTATGTGTGATCGAGCATATCATATCACGGGGTTTGGATGCACCTGCGAAGTTTGCACCACATCTCGAGGTGAGAAAGGGCAATGCACGGTACCGTAGAGGCTAGCAAATTGCGGAAAGGTAAGAGTGCGTATAATCCATGGACTCACATTAGTCATAAAGAACTCATATACTTATTGCAAAAGTTTATTAGCCCTCGAAGCAAAGTACTACTACGCATGCCCCTAGGGGGATAGATTGGTAGGAAAAGACCATCGCTCGTCCTCGACCGCCACTCATAAGGAAGACAATCAATAACAAATCATGCTCCAACTTCATAGCATAACGAGAGACTATACGTGCATGCTTCGGGAATCACAAACCTTAACACCACTATTCTTACTAACCACAACCGTTTACTAGTACCTCCCACATATTACCATCTCTATATCGCAAAACTATTGCAAGGAATCAAACATATCATATTCAGTGATCCATAAGTTTTATGTAGGATTTTATGACTAACCATGCAATTGACCAATTCCTGTTGACTCTCTAAATAGGTATAAGTGAAGCAAGAGAGTTTAATTATTTCTACAAAAGATCATGCTCTAATAAGTATAAGTGAAGCAAAAGAGCATTCTACAAATAACGGTTTTCTATGTGAAGAGAAACAGGCAATCCAAACTTCAAATGATATAAGTGAAGCACATGAAGCATTCTATAAAGCCACACTCAAAAGATATAAGTGAAGTGCAATGAGTATTCTATAAATCAACCATGGACTATCTCATACCAGCATGGTGCATAAAATAAAAGTGAAAAATAAACACAAAAGACGCTCCAAGATTTACACATATCACGTGAACGAAACGAAGATGAAAACATACCGATACTTGTTGAAGAAAGATGGGATGCCTTCCGGGGCATCCCCAAGCTTAGACGCTTGAGTCTCCTTGAATATTTACTTGGGGTGCCTTGGGCATCCCCAAGCTTGAGCTCTTGCCTCTCCTCCTTCTCCGCATATCGAGACCTCCTCGATCTTTGATCACTTCATCCACACAAAACTTAACCAAACTTTTAGTGGCGGGGTTAGTGAATATGGCAGTCAAATCCCATCATTTACTGCTATAACATTATTGTATAATTATAATCAAACATTACCCACTATATGCTATCACAATTCTATGGCCCCAAGTCAAAGGAGGCTCAACAAGATTTCAAACATACGCAAATAATGAAGCTATAACAGCAATCTGTGACAGGACAGTCTGTAAAGATCTGAACGTTCACCATACTTATGTAACTCTAAAAATTCTAAAAAATTAGGAAAAAATAAAAAAAAATTATAGAAATACTGTGCAAAAAGTTTCAGAACCTTTCGATGTTCCAGTAAAAATGTAAAATCATGCACTACAGCCAAAGTTTCTGTTTTGCACCGCACATACCAACAAACAATCTAATCATCCTAAAGGCAAATCTTGGCACATTATTTTTATAATACAATGGATTTGTACAAGGGGACAATTATTTTTGTGAGAATCTTCATGAAAAATTTACATTGTTTCCATGAGCATGAACACAAGTGTTCAAGGTCGACCCTCACTTCTCCAATGCATCACCTTTCAATTGCTTCTCTTTTTGAAAAAGTTTTAAGTTCCCCTCTATATTTTTTTGTTTTTAAACTTTATAAAAGCACTCAACAGAAATAAATGACTCTAAAACTTCCAGGTTGTCTCCCTGGCAGCACTTTCTTTAAAGCCATTAAGCTAGGCATAAAGTGTTCAAGTAATGGATCCACCCGGATCCCAAGGTATATCAAAGCCAATTTTAATTAGCAATGATTTGGCATTTAGTAGTGAGCACAAAGCAACATATATCATGCAATGACAAAGTCTAACTCTCTTCCTATGCATCAACATGTCATACAAGAACAATTCATGCACATCAAGTAAAGGCCAATGCATATTATAAGCAATTTCTTGCAATTCTATCGTGTTGGAAACATAGAGAGGCGGAGATGTAGTTCCTCTCTCATAATAATTGCAAGTAGGAGCAGCAAGAACATGCATATTACATTCATCAAAATTATCATGTGCAACGGTAAAATACAACCCATCAATATAATCCTTAATAAGAACAAACTTCTCCGATATAGCGTAGTTTGGAGAATTCAAAAAGATAATAGGACTGTCATGTGTGGGTGCAATAGCAACAATTTCATTATTAACATAAGGAACTATAGCAAGTTCATATCCATAAGCATAATTCATATTGGCATCTTGGCCACAAGCATAGCAAGCATCAAGTTCATCAAAAAGGGTTATTTCAAAAGAATCAACGGGATCATAGCAATTATCATAGCATTCATCCTTCGGTAAGAACGAAGGGACATTAAACAATGTAAGAGTTGGAGGGTTACTCTCATTAGAAGGTGGGCACGGGTAGCTAATCCGCTCTTCCTCCTTTTGTTCTTCGCTCTCCTCATCATCTTTTTCATCCAAAGTGCTCATAGTTCCATCAATTTCTTCTTCCATAGACTCCTGCAAAATATTAGTCTCTTCTTGGATAGCGGAGACTTTCTCAATAAACACATCAATATCGTAATTGAATTTATAATTGTCATAGTAATATTTAAGGATAACAAAATTTTCAGGTCTATAAACTGAATCATCATTATCTTCAAACTTTTCAAACAAAGATTCAATTTCATAAGCACCCTTAAAAGCAACAAATTCTTGTATTCGTTCCACATCATAGTAATCATATCTACCATTAGCATAAGAGGCTAAGGTTTCATTGTCATTAAATTTGCATGAAAAGGAAAGGTGTGGAGCATTCATCCTAGAGCAACAAGTATAATCATATCTAGAGCATAGATTCCAAGCATACCATTTCAACATATGAATTTGATCCCGTAACAGTTTCCCTTTTTGTGTCAAGCGATAATCCCTAAAGTATTCATGTTGATCCAACGTGTCTCCCATTATCAAGTTGAACGGGGTTTTCTCAGGATTATCAAAGTAGTGCATAATATTTTTCACATAACGAGCATCGAGGGTTTTAGGAGATTCCCCATCTCCATGAGTAACAAGTACCACTAATTTTTTTGGTGTTTCATGTTCCATATCCATAGCTAAAGATAGAGAACAACTTAGAACAAAAAATAAAAACTACTTTAGTGATAAAGCAAACAAGCACACACGAGAATATTCACCCCACGCTATTGCTCCCCGGCAACGGCGCCAGAAAAAGGTCTTGATAACCCACAAGTATAGGGGATCGTTTGTAGCCTTCTTCGATAAATAAGAGTGTCGAACCCAACGAGGAGCTAAAGGTAGAACAAATATTCCTTCAAGTTCTATCAACCACCGATACAACTCTACGCACACTTGACGTTTGCTTTACCTAAAACAAGTATCAAACTATTTTGCAAGAATAAAACTACGAGTACTTTGCGAGAATAAAACTATGAATAAATTGCAAGGTAATAAAAGTGGATAGCTTTTGTCAACAAGAAAGTCATTTGTCCCTAGGCAATCGATAACAAGTACCGGTAATCATTCTTGTAATTTTATATGAGGGAGAGGCATGAGCTAACATACTTTCTCTACTTGGATCATATGCACTTATGATTGGACCCCTAGCAAGCATCCGCAACTACTAAAGATCATTAAGGTCATGAAACCCAACCATAGCATTAAGTATCAAGTCCTCTTTATCCCATATGCAACAACCCACTTACTCGGGTTTAAGCTTCTGTCACTCTCGCAACCCACCATAAGCGAATCATGAACATATTTCAACACCCTACAGCGGGGGCCCGTCCGTTTGCGCGACATGGAGGGCACCGTAGGACAGCACCATAAATAAAATATACAATCATACCAACCAAGATCACTATTAACCCACAAGACAAAACGGATCTACTCAAACATCATAGGATAACCAAATATCATTGGGAAATAATATATGGTGTTGAGCACCAGGTTTAAGTATAGATTACAGTGGGGAGAAGAGATGTTACACCACTGCATAGAGGGGGAGAAAGTTGGTGTTGACAGTAGCAAGACTGTTGATGTAGATCGTCGTCATGATCCTTGCCCCGGCGGCACTCCGGCGCCACCGGGAGAGATGGGGAGAGAGCCCCCCTCCTTTTTCTTCTTCCTTGGCCTCCCCCCTAGACGGGAGGAGAGTTACCCCTCTTAACCATGGCCTCCATGGCGGCGGAGGGGCAGGAGCCCCTCCGAGATTGGATCTCCCTCTCTGTTCTCTTCTGTTTCTCGTTCCCCAGATCTAGCCCTTCAACGTTTCTTAAATTCCTGGAGATCCGTAACTCCGATTGCGCTAAAAATTTTACACAATTTTTTTCCATAAATTATCTTTCTTGCGCCAGAAGAAGGGCCCCAACCGACATTCGAGGAGGGCACAAGATACCTGGGTGCGCCAGGGGGTGCTGGCGCGCCCTGGTGGGTTGTGGTCATTGTGGGCCCCCGTTTGCATTGATTCCACCTCCCAAAAATCATAAATATTCCAAAATAATTCTCCGTAAATTTTTATCACATTTGGAATTCGTTTGATATGGATTTTAAACAAAAAACATGCAATTAACAGGAACTGGCACTGGACACTGGATCAATAGGTTATTCCAATAAATCATATAAAAAGTTGCCAAAAATATGTGAAAGTTGTATAATATTGGCATGAAACAATCAAAAATTATAGATACGACGGAGACGTATCAGCATCCCCAAGCTTAATTCCTGCTCGTCCTCGAGTAGGTAAATGATAAAAAAAGATAATTTTTGATGTGGAATGCTACCTAGCATAAACTTGATCATATATCTAATCATGGCATGAATATTAAGACATAAGTGATTCAAAGCAGAAGTCTATAATTTGACATAAAGACATCAACATTCAGGCATCCCAACAAACAATCGTGTCTTTCAAAATATCGACGCTAAAGAAAGCTATCCCTATAAAATCATATAATCTTGTCATGCTCTATCTTCTTAACACAAAGTATTTATCATGCACAACCCCGATGACAAGCCGAGCAATTGGTTCATACTTTTGAACACGATTCAGCTTTTTCAACTCTCATGCAATACAGGAGCGCAAGCCATGTATATAGCACTATGGATGGAATAGAGTATGATGATAGGGGTAAATATAGAGAAGACAAAAAAATAAGAAAGTCTCACATCGACGCGGCTAACCAACGGGCTATGGAGATGCCCATCAATCGATATCAATGCAAGGAGTAGGAATTGCCATGCAACGGATGCACTAAGAGCTATAAGTGTATGAAAGCTCAATATGATAACTAAGTGGGTGTGCATCCAACTTGCTTGCTCATGAATACCTCAGGCATTTGAGGAAGCCCATCATCGGAATATACAAGCCAAGTTCTATAATGAAAAATTCCCACTAGTATATGAAAGTGACTACATAAGAGACTCTCTATATGAAAAGCATGGTGCTACTTTGAAGCACAAGTGTGGTAAAAGATAGTAGCAATGCCCCTTCTCTCTTTTTTCTTTTTTTCTTTTTCCTTTCTTTTCTCTCATTGTCCGGAGTCTCATCCTGACTTGTGGGGGAATCATAGTCTCCATCATCCTTTCCTCACTGGGACATGCTCTAATAATGAATAATGACGACCATCACACTTCTATTTACTTATAACTCAAAATTAATAAAAATTACAACTCGATACCTAGAACAAAGTATGACTCTATATGAATGCCTCTGACAGTGTACTAGGATGTGCAATGATCTAGCATAACAACGATATCAAAAAACGGACAAGCCATGGAAATATCATGCTAGCTATCTTACGATCATGCAAAGAAATATGACAATGAATGCTCAAGTCATCAAAACGGAAGCGGTGGAAGTTGCGTGGCAATATATCTCAGAATGGCTATGGAAAGGCCATAATAGGTAGGTATGCAGGCTTTTTTGAGGAAGATATAATAAGGCTTATGTGTGATCGAGCGTATCATATCACGGGGTTTGGATGCACCTGCGAAGTTTGCACCACATCTCGAGGTGAGAAAGGGCAATGCACGGTACCGTAGAGGCTAGCAAATTGCGGAAAGGTAAGAGTGCGTATAATCCATGGACTCACATTAGTCATAAAGAACTCATATACTTATTGCAAAAGTTTATTAGCCCTCGAAGCAAAGTACTACTACGCATGCCCCTAGGGGGATAGATTGGTAGGAAAAGACCATCGCTCGTCCCCGACCGCCACTCATAAGGAAGACAATCAATAATAAATCATGCTCCAACTTCATAGCATAACGAGAGACTATAAGTGCATGCTTCGGGAATCACAAACCTTAACACCAATATTCTTACTAACCACAACCGTTTACTAGGACTCTCTTCCTATGCATCGGCATGTCATACAAGAACAATTCATGCACATCAAGTAAAGGCCAATGCATAGTATAAGCAATTTCTTGAAATTCTATCGTGTTGGAAACATAGAGAGGCGGAGATGTAGTTCCTCTCTCATAATAATTGCAAGTAGGAGCAGCAAGAGCATGCATATTACATTCATCAAAATTATCATGTGCAATGGTAAAAGACAACCCATCAATATAATCCTTAATAAGAACAAACTTCTCCGATATAGTGTAGTTTGGAGAATTCAAAAAGATAATAGGACTATCATGTGTGGGTGCAATAGTAACAATTTCATTCTTAACATAAGGAACTATAGCAAGTTCATATCCATAAGCATAATTCATATTGGCATCTTGGCCACAATCATAACAAGCATCAAGTTCATCAAAAAGGGATATTTCAAAAGAATCAACGGGATCATAGCAATTATCATAGCATTCATCCTGCGGTAAGAACAAAGGGACATTAAACAATGTATGAGTTGGAGGGTTACTCTCATTAGAAGGTGGGCACGGGTAGCTAATCCGTTCTTCCTCCTTTTGTTCTTCGCTCTCCTCATCATCTTTTTCATCCAAAGAGCTCACAGTTTCATCAATTTCTTCTTCCATAGACTCCTGCAAAATATTAGTCTCTTCTTGGACAGCAGAGACTTTCTCAATAAATACATCAATATCATAATTGAATTTATAATTTTCATAGCAATATTTAAGGATAGCAAAATTTTCAGGTCTATAAACTGAATCATCAAAATCTTCAAATTTTTCAAACAAAGATTCAATTTCATAAGCACCCTTAAAAGAAACAAATTCTTCTATTCGTTCCACATCATAGTAATCATATCTACCATTAGCATAAGAAGCTAAGGTTTCATTGTCATTAAATTTGCATGAAAAGGGAAGGTGTGGAGCATTCATCCTAGAGCAACAAGTATAATCATATCTAGAGCATAGATTCCAAGCATACCATTTCAACATATGAATTTGATCCCATAACAGTTTCCCTTTTTGTGTCAAGCGATAATCCCTAAAGTATTCACGTTGATCCAACGTGTCTCCCATTATCAAGTTGAACTGGGTTTTCTCAGGATTATCAAAGTAGTGCATAATATTTTTCACATAACGAGCATCGAGGGTTTTAGGAGGTTCCCCATCTCCATGAGTAACAAGTACCACTAATTTTTTTGGTGTTTCGTGTTCCATATCCATAGCTAAAGATAGAGAACAACTTAGAACAAAAAATAAAAACTACTTCATGATAAGGCAAACAAGCACACACGAGAATATTCACCCCACGCTATTGCTCCCCGGCAACGAAGCTAGAAAAAGGTCTTGATAACCCACAAGTATAGGGGATCGTTTGTAGCCTTCTTTGATAAATAAGAGTGTCGAACCCAACAAGGAGCTAAAGGTAGAACAAATATTGCCTCAAGTTCTATCGACCACCGATACAACTCTACGCACGCTTGACGTTTGCTTTACCTAAAACAAGTATGAAACTATTTTGCAAGAATAAAACTACGAATACTTTGCGAGAATAAAACTATGAATAAATTGCAAGGTAATAAAAGTGTATAGCTTTTGTCAACAAGAAAGTCATTTGTCCCTAGGCAATCGATAACAAGTACCGGTAATCATTCTTGTAATTTTATATGAGGGAGAGGCATGAGCTAACATTCTTTCTCTACTTGGATCATATGAACTTATGATTGGACCCCTAGCAAGCATCCGCAACTACTATAGATCATTAAGGTCATGAAACCCAACCATAGCATTAAGTATGAAGTCCTCTTTATCCCATACGCAACAACCCACTTACTCGGGTTTAAGTTTTTTTCACTCTCGCAACCCACCATAAGAGAATCATGAACATATTGCAACACCCTACAGCGGGGGCCCCTCCGTTTGCATGTCACGGAGGGCACCGTAGGACAACACCATAAATAAAATATACAATCATACCAACCAAGATCATGATTAACCCACAGGACAAAACGGATCTACTCAAACATCATAGGATAACCAAATATCATTGGGAAATAATATATGGAGTTGAGAACCATGTTAAATATATATTATAGTTGGGAGAAGATATGTTACACCGCTGCATAGAGTGGGAGAAAGTTGGTGTTGACGGTAGCAAGATTGTTGATGTAGATCACCGTCACGATCCTTGCCCCGGCGGCACTCCGGTGCCACCGGGAGAGGGGGGGAGAGAGCCCCCCTCCTTCTTCTTATTCCTTGGCCTCCCCCCTAGATGGGAGGAGAGTTCCCCCTCTGGTCCATGGCCTCCATGGTGGCGGAGGGGCAGGAGCACCTCCGAGATTGGATCTCCCTCTCTGTTCTCTTCTGTTTCGCGTTCCCTTGATCTGGCCCTTCACCGTTTCTTAAATTCCCGGAGATCCGTAACTCCGATTGCGCTGAAATTTTTACACGATTTTTTTCCATAAATTATCTTTCTTGCGCCAGAAGAAGGGCTCAAACCAAAGTTCGAGGAGGTCACAAGATACTTGGGCATGCCAGGGGGTACCCGGCACGCCCTGGTGGTTGTGGTCACTGTGGGCCCCCGTTTGCGTTGATTCCTCCTCCCAAAAATCATAAAAATTCCAAAATAATTCTCCATAAATATTTATCCCGTTTGGACTTCGTTTGATATGGATTTTCAGTGAAACAAAAAACATGCAACAAACAGGAACTGGCACTGGGCACTGGATCAATAGGTTAGTCCAATAAATCATATAAAAAGTTGCCAAAAATATGTGAAAGTTGTATAATATTGGCATGAAACAATCAAAAATTATAGATACGACGGAGACGTATCAGGGACCCACCACATATATCTTCGCACGCAAGGGAGTGCCTCCTTATCCTCCCTGACGGCTGGGACCTACCTGGTCGAAGCGTACATAGCGTTGTCTGTCTGGTCGCGAACGCGTATGTACATACTAGTCGATCGGTCTCTCTGCAATGATGAACCGTGGCCGAGCAAGCAGCAGCACGTGTAGTAGTAGAGCCCCCGATGTAGTAGTTCAGGCAGTCCCTTCTAAACCATGTACACGTACGTACAGCGTACGTACATACGGGCGGGGTCTCGAACGCCTACTCGCGCATACGTACGACCAGGGCTCGTGTACATGGAGAGGCAACGGACGGCTGCAACGGTATCCTATTCATTGGTAGCCAACCGGCTAGGTCGGAATGGAGAAACTGCGTCATGTTCATCAGGAGGCAACGAAATGCGTCGTCTTCATCGGGAGCCTACCGGCTTGGAGGGAACAGCCGAAACAAGGTCTGGCGTACCGCAGAATGGAGGAAATGGCCTTCTGTTTGACCGCGTACGATCGAAATGGGGTCCTGTTCATCGGGAAGGGTCTGGCGTACCGCAGAACGGAGGAAACGGACTTGTGTTGGAGCGCCTACGGTCGAAACGGGGTCCAGTTCATCGGGAGGTGTGTGGCGTACCGCAAAACGGGACTCCACGAGCTACTGTTCATCTACCGTCTAATGCCTCGCTCCAGCCTCCACGGGCTACTGTTCATCTACCGTCGACTTCCTCCGGCCTCCACCAGCCACTGTTCATCCACGGGGTCCAGTTCATCCACCCTCCACCGGCTACTGTTCAACCAGCCCTCCACGGGGTCCTGTTCATCCACCCCCAACCGGCTCGATCGGGGTCCCGTTCATCCAGCGGTAACGACCTCTACTACCACGGGGTCCTGTTCATCCAACCCCCACCGGGAACTGTTCATCCAACCCCCAACAATGGTCACTATTCATCAAGAGGCAGCAGGTTCGATAGGCTTCAGTTAGCACCAGTAGCGAAGGAATCGTTCGGGTTCAGTTAACAGCCAGGGATCGATCGCTCGGGTTCAATAACGTAGCTAGTGCAATCGCTCGGGTTCAGTAAGCGAACGCCTCGCTCGGGTTCAGTTAGAGCCCAACGCCTCGCACACACGTGCGTACGTGTACGAGAGAAACGCGCGATCCCTCCGTGCATCGCTCGGCCCCGACCACCCACCGTAACCAGTAACTCCCCAAAGTTTTCCTCGCCCTCACTTCTACCATGATTTTTTCCATCATGGACGGCCCAAAGAATTTCATGTAGGTGCGTCCCCGGCCCGCCCAGGATAAAAAGCCCATTTTTTGTCATGATTTTTTGTCATAGAAGTAGGAGCCCACCACATCTACGATGATACGTGCTTTTGTCACAATTATCGTCATAGAAGTGTCATAAGCATGACAGAATTTTTTTTCGTTCGGCCCAAAATGTCATGGACATGTCTTTTTTTTGTAGTGCGTGTAGTGCCATTGAAGAGAGGAGAGCCACATCAGCTTGGGCTTTTGATCGGTTCCTCATCTAAGTCAGTAGTGAAATGATGACATGGCTGACCTGCTGATGTGGATAGGCTGCATGTTAAGAGAAATAACATAGTGGGGATGAACTATTTAGGTATTATAGATGCATCGTCAACTAACCCTCACTCCGTGTGGGGGTTTCTAGTTCCAAAGCACGGTGCCACAACAAAGTTGTTCCATTGTGTATTCAAACATCAACACTCCATACACATGTTTGGGCCACATGCAGGCAATGGTTGTCTTCGGGGACTAGCTAGTTGCGTGATTATTGGCGAGCTAGCCCATCTCTGGGGTCGCATGGACGTCCATTACTTTGACCAACAACAATAGAGAGGTTGTATGACCAAGGTGGATTCATCTTGGTTTGTTTTACGATACATCTTGGTGAGATGCCCTCTCCAGCTGACTTAAAGTGTGTGTGTGTGTGTGTGTGTGTGTGTTTGATGGGGGGGGACTGCTACTTCATACTTTGCTAGGTGAACCTCCGTGGGGGCGGGCATGCGTTCATAGCTTAGGATTCCCCTCCTGCCGACATGAAGGGGGGACAAGCAATACCGTGCTCTTTGTGAGATAGGTGCCACATCGAAGTTATGCATTTGGTATTTGAACATCAAACCACCCTTTTCATACATATATTTGTGCTACTTCTTGAGCTTGTGTTGATTTTTCCCTTAAAGAGAAAAGGGTGATGTAGCAAAGTAGAGATAAATATTTCCCTCATTTAAGAACCAAGGTATCAATCCAGTAGGAGGCACAAGCAAGTCTTCAATCTATGCACCTGCACAAACTAACAAACACTTGCACACAACGCGAAAAAGGGGTTGTCAATCCCTTCACGGTCACGAACAAGAGTGAGATCTAATAGAGATGGGTATAAAAGATAAATAAAAGAGCAAACTAAAGTAAATATAAATAAATTACAGCAAGCTATTTTTGGGTTTTTTGGTTTATAGATCTGAAAACATGTGATGTAAAATAGACCCGGGGCCATAGGTTTCACTAGAGGCTTCTCTCTTGAAAGAAAACATACGATGGGTGAACAAATTACTGTTGAGCAATTGATAGAAAAGCACATAGTTATGATGATATCTAAGGCAATGATCATGCATATAGGCATCACGTCCATGCCAAGTAGACTGAAATGATTCTGCATCTACTACTATTACTCCACACATCGACCGACTCCTGCCTGCATCTAGAGTATTAAGTTCATAAGAACAGAGCAACGCTTTAAGTAAGATGACATGATGTAGAGGGATAAACTCAAGCAATATGACATAAACCCCATCTTTTTATCCTTGATGGCAACAATACAATACATGCCTCACTACCCCTTCTGTCATTGGGTGAGGACACCACAAGATTGAACCCAAAACTAAGCACCTCTCCCATTGCAAGAAAAACCAATCTAGTTGGCCAAACCAAACCGATAGTTCGAAGAGAAATACAAAGATATCTTAATCATGCATAAAAGAGTTCAGAGAAGACTCAAATAATATTCATAGATAATCTGATCACAAATCCACAATTCATCAGATCTCAACAAACACACCGCAAAATAAGATTACATCGGATAGAACTCCAGGAACATCGAGGAGAACATGGTATTGAAGATCAAAGAGAGAGAAGAAGCCATCTAGCTACTAGCTATGGACCCGTAGGTCTGTTGTAAACTACTCACGCTTCATTGGAAGGGCAGCAAGGTTGATGTAGAGGCCCTCCGTGATCGAATCCCCCTCCGCACTAAAAAAAACACTTCCGTGATGATACGTGTTTGTCACAGTAGGTCACGTTTTCTGTCATGCATGTACATCCATGATGATTTTATGACAGAATCAAGATAGTCATACCTGTGCTGTCATAGAAGTGTTCCATGACAATACCAAAATTATCATCACGGAAGTGTCCACTTCCATGACGATAAATGGCGTGTCATGGAAGTGTTTTCGTCAAGGGTAACCGACACGTGGCATCCACCGTAACGAGTCGTCGTTAAGCTATCGGGTTCCGGTTTGGATCCGATAACACGTTAACAACCCCGACCAATGGGGATTTTCCATATGTAAAATTCTCATTCGCCGGATGATCCACGTGTCGGCTCATCGTTGGGACAGATGTCATCCCTACAATGGACGAAAGACGCCTATGATATGTCGACATGTGGCGCAGCCCAACGGTGGTCCATTTAAGGTAAAAAGGCCGGCCTAGCTAAAGGCCCACCATATTTTTTCAGACACTAGTGGGCTGGCCCGTTAACAGCCTGCCATGTTTTGGGTCAAATTAAGGCCCATACCAGATCAGGCCCGTTCACAACCTGTCGTGTTTTGGGCTAAATTACGGCCCATATCAGATCAGGCCCGTTAATAGGCCACTGTTCTTTTGGGCCCATTCTAAGCCAGGTTTGTATTTTAGCCTGTTAAATGCCCGTTTACTAGTTTGGCCCGATAATAGTTTCGGCCTGTTAGCGGCCCGTGGTGCATCTGGGCCGTTGTCGGCCCGGTTTCACTTTAGGCCATTTAACGGCCCATGCAGAAACTGGGCTATTTCTTGTCCGAAGGAACTTTAGGCCTCTTAACGGCCCGTAGTCTTTGTGGATAAATTTCAGCCCAACTGGCCTATCGGCCTGTTAATGGCCCGTGTAACAGTTGGGCCTAATTACAGCACGCGTTGAATCCGGCCTGCTTACAGCCCATCTGTTAATGGCCCGTGACACTGTTGGGCTTACGGCCCGCGTTGATACCGGCCTGCTTAAAGCCCATAATTTTATTGGGCCAAACAGGGCCCGAGATTTATTTTGGCCTGTTAACTGCTTGTTCTATTTGGGCCAAACATGGGCCTAAGGCAGTTTCGGCCTGTATTGGCCCGTGAATTTTTCGGCTGAAGGCTAGCCCAATCTAGTTTTTAGCCTGTTAAAAGCCCATGGTATTCTCTGGCCCAGCTGACCAGAACTTTACTCGGCCTGTTAAAGGCGGAATACTACTATATGTTTAGACCTGCTAATGGCCCAAGATGATTATAGGCCCACGTTTTGGCCCATATATAGCGAGTTATGGGCCGGCCTGAAGACCGACAACATTGAGATCCATTGAAGCTTCCGGCCTAAATTACTGCATACCGACCAAGAATAAACCTAGACTATACAATAAAGAAAGAAATTATGACATATTACATCCACCAGGCATCAAAGTTCACCACCGGTGATAATAAAGCACAACGTGACCGTGGATTACATACACTGGGCATCAAAGGTTGCCACTAGTGCATATAAATGAACCGACAAAAGAATATATAAAACTAAGAGCACTTCAGAAGGCATTAGGCCTGCCCTGGCAGTGCAAAAAAAGCAGCAGAACAAGCTGATGAGACCTCAGTTGTGTCAATGATAGATGCTCTAACCGTAGCTGCATAGCAAGAAAGCACACATGGGTGTCCTCTACGGCCTTCTTTACATCATTGATGTCAAGTTGGAGCTGAGCTGAAGCAAGCCTTTCCACTTTAAGTTGAGACTGAAGAAGTCGAACTGATTGAGGTAGCAACTACACAGAGGTTGTCTCACAGCTGCTGGTGAGTAGCTTCAACTTACTGTCTTCATCAAGACATGACCTTGGGGTCATCTCACTCTCTTACAGATGGTTTGGCTCACTATCTTCCCTAAAGTTCTGCCTGGCATAAGAGATACGACTCTGAAAGAGAAACAAGGAGACACGTAACAGGTTTCACAATTATAAGCAAATAAATGGATCTGTTCTGCATAAGGAACATGTTTTTACAACTACAATTTAAAACTGGTAGTTGGTGCAAACATCCAATCAGATGTAAACACCAAAGTAAACAGCAGTGGAGGAAATGATGCCTATCCAAATTTATACTAGAACAAAGTTTGAAGGCTTGAGAAGGATGAACTTACATTACATGTTAACACAGGTTGGACAAAGCCCTTCTCCATGTCGATGGAAGGATAATTCAATAAATTCCCCAAAGAAACTTCTTTATAAGCGTTGCCTTTATTCTACATTTTGTAAAGAGTAAATATAGATCAAATAATATTGGAAGAAATAGAGGATAATGAAGCTCAGGTGTAGAGTGATGATACATAATCAAATAGCAATTAATTAAGTACAACGTTACAAGGCAAAAGATACTGACAAGAGGAATGCAGACATCAACGTGTGCAGTGGCATTGGATTTATTCAACATTTTGGTAAGAGTAAATGTAGATCTAATAATTTGGAGAAAGTGGAGGGCAGGGCAGATAAGATGCAGAGTAATGCTAGATAGTCAACTATCTCACAATGCAAGTACAGTAATACTACCACCGTCCATTATTACTCGTCGCTCAAATGGATGTATCTAGCACTATTAAGTTCTAAATACATCCAATTGAGCAACAATTAATTCGATACAGAGGGAGTACATGACAACAGGTACTTACATGAGCAATCCAAAACTTCATAACCATTGTGTTAATTCTATATTTATCTAAGAGTAAATATAGATCTTATAATTTCGAGCAAAGGGAGGATAAAGAAGCGAACATTTACAGTGATGCTACATAATCAAACAGCAATGAGTGTAAGTATGCTGACAAAGGGTAAGAGGTACTGACAAGAGCAATGTAGTGCCCAGTATTGTTGTGAGATCCTATGATCCTTTGAGAAACGAGATTCATCTGAAATTAGTTTTCATACAAGAGAGAAGGTAAGGCACATGCAGAAATTTAGGAGTTCAAATTTTGAATTGATATCATAGACAGTACCTGACGCTGGGCTCTTTGCAGTTCTAATAGGGGTTTGGCCAGTGGAGTAGGGGTAAAGTGTGGTACAGTTGGGCCTGTGTTTTCTGTGGCTGCTGATCTATCTGATTTAACAGGTATCACTACCTTTTCCAAATACCTAGTTTGTACTCCTTGAGGATCTGCACTCACCCTCTTCCTTTTGGACATCTATTACGAAAGAACAACATTTGACTGGAAAAACATAGTATGATGACACATGGAATAGGTACAAAAAATGGATAGGTATGACATATACTCATATATGATGCTTAAACTAAGCAGATGGTGGTGTAACAAAGTAGAAGTAATGCAAGAGGTCATATGCAAAATATGTGCGACCAATACAACCTTGCCAAGTTAGAGCAAGCAACTTGATGGGTGAATAAGATAGGCCATCCTCCACCACGCCAAGTTTGTTAGCCAGTGGATTGTTCTGCAATATTCCTCTCGTGCGCCCATTCTCATATTCATTTTGATCATGTTCAATACCTGACATGCATGAAAACATAAAAACAAGTGAGATTATCTTTGTAATGCAGAAGTGATTCTAATCCAATACTGCCTCCCCGTAAACCCCTTTGTGCTATCTCTGCAATTCTTCTGAGAGATGCCATGCATGCTGTAATTTGGTGTGTGCATTAATATAATGTGGCCTACTACTCAAAATATGAGAGCTCTAGAAGTGATGATACTTCGCAGATGATAGCTTCAACATATAGTAAAGAAGAACAAGTCGACCTGCCTTATAGATTCAAAATATACTAAGGGAGAACAACTCGACCTGACCAGTCGACCGCAAATGTCTCTGCTACTCTTCCCAACAAGGAACATACTTATTAAAGAAGAGAAGAGGATCATGTTAAAGAAGAGCAGAAGAGCAAGCAGATTGAAGATATTACAAGTCTTTCTATACAATGTCTGTTGCCCACCCATGATGAACCAGAGCGCACAGAGAAATACTATTCCTTCTGGTCTCTCCATATGTGGCTCACATGCATTTCGAAACTAAAGTAGGAACATTTAGCTACCCAATTAAACATGTCTAGTTTTTCTAATATCAGCATAATATCAGATTCAAATTTGTACAACTAAGCTTGTTTAGCTTGATGGGTGGAGCAGTGCTATTACGACACGAACCACGTAGGCTGATCGTGGTCATCATAAAATGGGGAAACCGTAAGCATGATGAGTATAGTGTTGACCGTGGCAGTGGGATGGCAGATCTGAAGCTGCAAACCACGCAAAGGGTAGTTATCAACCGATGTTTGCTTTGAAATAATAACTAAGATTTGGTATGGACAAGAAAGTACAGTCAACAAGTGACAAAGAAATGCAATTCTGTTGCCTCTCTATATGTCGCGACATGCATTTGGAAACTCAAGTGGGACCTTTAGCTAACCAATTAAATGTGTCTATTAACTAATATCAGTATCATATCACAATCATATTTTAACAACTAAGCTTTGGAATTATGAGTGTTGTGTTGTTTATCTTGAAGGGTGGAGTACTACTAGTACGACAGAAAGCACCTATGTAGATCATAGTAGGGTAGATAAAAGGGGAAAACCCTAAGCATCAAGAGTAAAATCAGGCGCACATGCTTTTCGAAATGAATATAGGAACATTAGCTGACAAATTAAACGTTCTTTGTTTTAGTAATATGAGCATCATATCATATTCGTATTTCAACAACTAAGCTTTGGAATTATGAGTGGCATGTTGTTTCGCTTGATGGGTTGAGGTCTTGAGGAGCAGTGCTAGCACGACACGAAGCACCTACGATGATGGTAGTGAATATAAAGGGGGAAAACCATAAGCTTTATGAGTATAGTGACCGTGCCATGGCTGATCTGAAGGTGCAAACCGGACAAAGGCTACTTCACAACCAATGTTTGCTTTCAACTAGCCACTATGATTTGGTATGGACAAGAAAAGTACAGTAAACAAGTTACGATCTATTTTCCGGGTGAGATCAATAACTTAAGCAGATATGAAAGAGTACAACCTCTCTTGCGACGCTGTGTAGGCCCCTGCTGATACGTTGAGGGTGCTGTGGGTGCGATGGCTGTCAGCGGCGCGGAAGAAGACTTTAGACGGCAGACGGCCGGGTCGGGGGATAAGTCATGTTGCCATGGACGAGGCGGTCGTAGGAGCGGCAACAGCAAGGTGGACGACGGCGCCGATGAAGCGAGAGGACGCAATGAAAGGATCCTGGTCTGGCGCCGTGGATGAGAGACGTACATCTCTTGCAGTGGACGACGGGGTAGGGGTAGCAGCTCAGGCAAGGTGGAGGATTGGGTGGCAGACGGAGGAGGCTGGCTGGAGTGGGGAGGTTGTTGTGGCGCCAACGGTGTATGAATGGGGAAATGGAGGGGGAGGGGGGATCTCAAACTTTGGGACGCGCTTGTCTGAAATGTGGGAAAGTTACGAACTTAGCCCCCGTTTAAAATTTCGGACATCTCGTCGGTTGGGGATAGGACGGTAATCTCGCATCTCCCCAATATTTGCCGGTAGCGATTTCGGGCGAGGAGAGGGTGTTTTGCCGCCCATGGTTGGCGCCCACGGTGTATGAACGGGGCTGACAGGTAGGGCGGTTGTGTCATGTCTGAGGGAAGTTACACACCTGCCCTATTTAAAATATTTGCCTACATCAATTTCGGACGAGGAGAGTTTGTTTTGCTGCCCACCGTGTATGAATGGGGAAATGGAAGGAGAGACGCAGGTCTTTCGGACGAGCTTGAATCAAATGTATTTTGCCGCCCATGTTTGGCGCCCACCGTGTCTGAATGGGCTCAGAGGTGGTCGTGTCATGTCTGATTGAAGTTACTAGTCTACCCCTATCGACAGTAGTGGAAATCGGGTCGATTGGGATGTGAAGTGTCAGGGGTAGACAGTAATTTCCATCTCGCAAACACTTGCTTCGGGCAGCCTTTCACAAATGATAGTGGGTGTTTTGCCGCTTCGTTCAAAATTTGGGAGAATTAGCATTCGCGTTTACCCTGGGCCCTGGCAACAAAATTCAAATCCAATTTGTATTCGATTACGAATATCCATACATCTTTCTATGTTTTGTTATTTATTTCTTCAAAACCATGCCAAATATTTATTCCTCCTTTATATATGAATATGATTTAGAAATGCCGTGATCTTCGAATTCAGTAGGTTGGATACACTTTGAGTCAAACAGTTATTTCATCCAATACAATATGCTCACAAAGAAAATAGTTCACCTTATGTCAAACATACAAGTACTGAGGATTACCTCGCCTAAAAAATTCAGATCATTACAACACATGGACAACATAGGGGGTCTTACAACATAATCCATTCAGAGACATGACACAACATGCAAGTATACTAATCTAATGACAATTTCAACTGGTATCTAAAGAAGAACTAGGATTACACTGGGCTTCAGATAGCAGAAGCAGCAGGACCTCCTCCGTCTTCAAATGCACCATTCTTACTTCCTCCAATTATTGGGTTGCTTGCATAATGCGTGCAGCTAATTGCATAATTTCCAGCCTCAAGATCAAGATTACGTCATTCATGGCAGCCACACCATCTCTTTCTGCCTCTAGTAGAGCCTCAAGAACTATAATATCTGTGCTCAAACTGCTCTCCAGCGGTGTTGCCTCTTAACTGCTACCATCTGGTAACATGGATGGCGCACTACTTCCACAAATAGATGCTGGGGTTGTACATTGTGTCCTAGTGTGAATGGCATCCTGAAAGGTTTTCGCTGGACATAAGTAAGAGATAGTTATCGCATGATCTAGGCAGTAAGCTTACATGGTAAACGACATACGAATTATTGCCGAGCATGGCAAGCTATATTTAAATGGTTCGAAGCAGCATCAGCCGAAAACAAATTAAAATGGTAAGATGAAACTAGGGATGTAAGTGGCAAATAAATGGCATCTGCCAGTCCCATCTAGTTAGTTTTTACTAGCTCGCTAGTTCATTTTCCTCAAAAAACAAAAACTCTTTTGAACTATCATGCCATTAGTGGACTTTAATCGGGATTAAACGGGACCCAGTTCACATCCTTATGAAAGGCAGTGTACCACTGCTATATTTAAGTTGCCAAGGCATCTAAGCAGTTGAAATTATCTGAGAAAGCACTTAACAGTGTGGCCTCATATAAACTACGAAGACAGTTTTGTGATGAAGTCATAGGAAAAGTTAAGGAGTCAAATGAACTAGGCATGCATTTCTTTAAGATAGTACAGCAGGCATTGCTGACATATTGGCCAACTCAGGTATAGCCTAACAAGTAACAAACAAGCATTCAAATCAAGCAATACAGCAAAGCAGACAACTGAACTATTTGTAATTCTGTAGGATTATAGGTTGAGGGCACAAGCCAAGAAAGCAGCCCACACACATTACATTTCACATGTACTAAAACACACTGGCTTACCATATGTTGCTGTGAAGCCTCGCTCCTGTGCAATGTTCTTTGAAGATATCGTCAGCATCCCGTGGTTGCAAATCTAGTTGTTGTAGTTTATTCTGCACCCTCTATTTAGGTAAAATTAATTTTAATCGCATGCACTGGTTCGAATTGATCATCAATGGTTCATCTAAACTAATGAAAGAAGGGTGTGTGCTTACACGACAATATATGTTCTTCACTCTATTTTTATGCTTGTTCGAGGTGCCAGCCCCAAAAGAACAAATATTTTGCTTGATGGGGTTGGCAACTCCATAATTAATAGAAGCATCAAATTAGTCATGCAACTTGGGAAGATCAAGAACGCACAAAAAAGTAATGAACAGAGGCTCAGAGCAGTGATGTAATAGCTAGCATCACAAAATGTAGGGTAAAACGAACAAAAAGCAACGGAACCACAAGCTAGTTTGCTAATGTGTAATTAAGCATAGAGAACATAAAGCAATCTAATGTAACCAACAGGTGGCATCAGAACAACACTATTATCATAAATATAGCATGCAAGAAGTAAAATAGTAGGCAGTGATATCTAGGAAGTACAGTAATACTTAGGACAAAACAAAAGTATTGTAACTATATGTGCACTGGTTTGTAATTTAGCACATGTAACATGTTCACTGCCAGAAGTATGGCCCTACAGGTGCAAGCAGAATAACGCGTCTCATGAAAAATTGAATGATGCCCTGAAGAAATTCAAAGGTGCAGTGCTTATGCTAAGAAAGTGAACATAGGCGCCGGCCGTTGGATAATAGTACCTGATTCTCGGTGGCGTATGGGTATCGTTGTCATACTTGATAGCTAAGGATCGTCGATGGTGCTCGTGTTGTGGATGAGTTTGGGCCGGTGTTGCCGTTGCTGAAGTGGCTCCGGTGCTTCGGTTGCGGTGCCTGTCAACATACAAGAAAGCTCATCTGTGTTAAGTGAACAGTTCCATGATAAAGAAGAGAAAAACCGAAGGAGTACAAATCGAAATAACCTGATGAGGCTACGGCATCAGTAAAGCAGGGCCGGTGGAGTTGAATATTTCGTCCGTGGAGCGGGTCCGGTGTAGTGGACGAAGGCGTCGGCGAAGCACATCCAGCGCGGTGTACAGTGCTTTCGGTGAGGCGGATCTGTTGCGGCGGACGAGGGCTTGTATGAAGGGCCAGCGATGGGGCGGCCGAGGGAGTCAGTGAAGGGCCTACACTGTGGTGGACGAGGGCTCTGGTGAAGTAGATCCGGTGCGGTGGACCATGACGGCGGTCAAGGAGATCTGGAGCGGTGGACAAGCCAGTCGCTGAAGCGGCTTCGGTGAAGTGGTGAGTTGGCAGTTGGGGGTTCCAAGGTGCGGAAGGTAGATCCGGTGGGGTGTGAGGTCCACCGCTACGGCGGAGGACTAGATTCGGCGGCTTGGCGTGGTTGGGGGGCGGGGAGGGGAAGGGGAGGGGCTCTGGGGAAGAATGTTGGGGGCAAAGATGGGAAAACAATGGAGTTACCAAAGCAGCCCTTTTCCATTCATGTGGCAGGGGTAAAACAGGAATATCGTAGGGCTAAACTTTCGGGCGCGAGATATTTCGATGTGAGCGGCAAGTTTGAAAGCTTTTGGCGGCTAAAATTAAGTGTTCTGCTCTTGTACGGCCGACTATGATATCATGGCCGAGAATTTATTTGTTTTGCACGCAAAAAAAGTGCAAGTTTCGAGTCTCCAACTCGAAACTTAGATTGTCCATTCAATTCAAATATGGATCATTGAGCTAGTGGAAGCAAATACCATCATATGGTCCAATTCAAATGAAATTCCAAATGTGTTTATCCTAAATATGATGACAAAAACAAAAATGTGTATGTGTATGAATAAAGTGGATGATTATAAGGTTTGAACATGCCCGTATGTGTATATCTCTAGGTTTGATATATGAATTTGAAATCACGAAATCTCGGCTTAAAAAATGTACCTCCGTTTAAATGAATTACAAAAGCTAATGATGGAGTCGAAATCCAAAATTCCAATCTTAGGTTCGTAATTCTGGTACTTCAAAGTATATCACGCATGTTCAAAAGTATCATTATCTCATAGTCCAAACTGTGAAACAAATTGATCAACCATGAGTGCACACACTATTGACCATATATATCTCAATTACACTAAAGTTTCTCAAATATAGACACCTCACTCTTTATCTAAAGCCACCCCCCCACAAGTCGTTCTCTCCCCCGGACACGAACACAGGAGCACATTAACACCCCTCTCTCTTCTAAGTCCGGACCCCAATATAGGTCTCTATCACTTTGTCTCTCGGGCATGCACACATCTCTTCCCCCACTCTCTAGGTCTGCCGGCATCTCTCTTTCCCAAGCACACGCACTATATAGAGTGTATCTTTCCCATACACACAAAACGTCTCCCCAAACGTCTATCTCCCTAGTTATGTGGTTCTCGCACACTCACCTCACTCACCACCCCCACTGCAAACAAGCACCCTTTGTCTCCTTGTGCACCACTCTCCTCTTTCTATGTCTCCCTCATGCGGACCCGCCCCAGCTCCTTCCCTATATACATATATGTCGTGACTTTTTCCATAGCTCCCTAACGTATCATCGTTCTCAATCTCGCACGTTGTTCTCTACACCATCTATTATAGATCTCTCATGAAGTCTCTATCACACACATGATGACTCGCTTCCCTTGCATCTCCGTACATAGGCCACTTTCGAACAACATCAACCTTGTCTCCCTATCTATACGCTACTTCCGCACACAAATGACCCCTCTCTTCCTCTCTCTCTCCCTCGCTAGCTCTCTCTCTCTCTCTCACACCCCTCTCCCACACACACTCGATGTCTCTTCCAAATAGTCTGCTCCCCGCGCACACCCATGCTATCCCGCTACTACACATGCCTTTCTCTCTCTTTGACACACATGTCACACCATTCCCCCTTCCCTACTAGGTTTACATCATTAGTGGTCTCTCTTCTCCACATACACACACTCCCTCTCACACACACACGCGCGCGCACAAACACACACAGACATGCAAAAATACCCATCTATCTGGATCCATCTTTTAAGACACACACCCTTGCATATTCTCTCCAGCTCTAGGTATGTATATATCCCCCTCTCTCTCTCTAGCTCACATACACACCAAAATTCTCCATCTCTTTAACTCACACATCTCTCCCCATGTCCACATGTGTATCTCACACACTCACTCTCTGATTATGTCTATGTGTCTCCATGTTACACAACACAAAGCCCTCTATCCTCCACACACAGAGACACAAAGAATCTCTTATGATTGCCTCAGTCTCTACACATATCACACACGCACGCGCTGTCTCTCTCTCGCACACACGCTCAACCAAGGTTTTCCCGTGAATAACTTACCGTCTATTCATCAACAGTCGTGGCAGTATGACGAACACGAGACGTGAAAAAGAAAAAATCTACACGTGCGTAGACCACCTAGTATGACTACTAGGACTAGAGCAAGCTGAAAGCGCGCCGCCGTCACCCCCTCCTTATCGGCGACGGGAAAACCTTTGTTTTACACAGTCGAGAAGTCATCGTGCTAAGGCCCCACATGCTTAGCCGTTGAATAGAATGTTGATCCAAGTTTATGGAAACAAGCATCAATAATACGTTTGTATCTCCATACTTATATCTCTTCTCTACTCGGTTTTTTATCTACTCTTATAAAAAACAGAGTTGGTGATGATGGTGTGCCTGCCATCCTGCAATATAGGCCGTCCGATTTATATCTGGCGGATAGGAAGGAAACTATGGCAATTTTGCAAAAAGATACCCACACCCCTCTCCACATTTGCAAATAATGCCTTCCCTCGTTCATCCTTTTCTCTCACAAGATAAACTACTCATACAAATGCATCTTGATGTTACATGCAATGCACGGGCATCTTGCTAGTCTTATAAAAAAACCAAGTTGGTGATGATGGTATGCCTGCCATCTTGCAATATAGACCGTCCGATCTATATCTGACCGATAGAAATTAAACTAAAAGATACCCACACCTCTCTCCACATTTGCAGACAAGGCCTTCCCTTGTTCATCCTTACCTCCCACAACCTCATTGTTGAGCAATTAAAAAAGGAAGCCTCTGGAACAAACTGGCATGGTGGTCGCTGCCGGCGTCGTCCATCCCCACGCCTCCGCTCAGTCCGACCACCAATCACCACCACGCCCCACTCCTCCTCACCTTATCTCTCCTCTTTATCGAGATATCATTAGTTTTTACACATGGGATTACTCCCGCATGGGTTAAACACAACAGGTGTTTTATAAAAAAATGCATCTTGATGTTCCATGCAATGCACGGGCATCTTGCTAGTACTCCTACAGAAGACTTAGTTGGTGATGATGGTGTGTCTGCCATCCATCATTTCTGACAATTAGATCTACATCTAACGACTGTGAGGTAAGTTGTTGCCTTTTCTCAACAACATCCCACTTCTCTACCAATTTGCAGAAAAAACCTTAATTAGTATCTTAAAACCAACCACATCCCTCCTTCACCTCACCAAAACAGCCCAAGGAATATATTCTGATTGAAACATAATATATTTTTAGTGATATATGTATATCAAAATTAGAGTGTTTTCTATCAAGTTTGTGAATAAGTATTATTCTAATTATGATCCGTTGCAACGCACATGCACATTGCTAGTATTTCCAACCATGCAAAAAAATTGCTAGTATTTACATAGTTTTGAGTTTTCCATCAAGATATTAGTCACTCATGGTTGATATTTAGTTTGAATTACGTACACATAGGCACTATGTAACTAGCCGTGCTTATTGGCTTCCAAAGCTTAACTTTCACTCCTACTTACAGTATGTAGAGTATTTAACAAAAAACTACCACTTTCAACCAGCCCTAGGAAGAAACTATTGTACAAAAAATAGCAAAAACATACCCAAAATTTCTTAATCCTGCCAAAAAACTACTACCTAGTGCCGATTAGGCTCGTTTAAACCCGTTTATGACAGGGTTGGCCCACACGTCCATGCTGACGAGGCAGCTTAAACCAACACATTTTGTTTTACCATTGACACGAGGGACCCACATCTGACCTTCTATCCTGTTCTTTCTCCTCCAATCATTATTTTTCCTGAACATTACTTCAAACAGTTCTTATGCGTGTTCGTCGGTGGCGCCGGTGATGAGCGAGCTGGCCGCCGCTCCGCCGGACGGGCCGGACGCCGCGCTGGCCTCCGCACGGGTTGGATGGCTGGCCCGAGCGTGGCTCACGCGCGAGCAAGCCGCCGCGCTGGCCTTCGCTCGAGCCAGATGGCTGGCCTTAGCGCGGTTTGCGTGAGCAAGCTGCCACACCGCCGTGCCAACCTAGCCAACAAACCTTGCAGACAAGCAGCTGGATGCATCCAGCAGGGTGTGTGCTATCTTAGCTAGCTAGCGGCCGCGAGCGTCGGACGGAGCTGGCATCCGGGCTGCCGCAAGATGGGCTCCGCGCTGCCGGCACTTTTGACCTCGCCTTCTGACGGTGGCGGTAGCTGCGTCCCATGGTCGAGGATGACTAGGTGGACGGGCCGGAGGTAGGAGGTCACTCAGGGATTTTTGTCCAGACTGACATGTAGGTCCCACAAGTCATAACGCCTAAGGGCATCTCCAATGGTCGTATGATCATCGTTGGTAAATTTGCCATGTATACTGTTCTGATGAGGTGGCTTAAAATAAAAGAAGAGAGAGAATGGGATGGTATGATGCCGAACCAACGTTCTGGACACAAGCTCCGAGGTAATTGCATTCATTTCTGTGGGCCCTGCCTAGACCTGGTGAGAGCTGCGGTAGCTACCTCTCCAATTTCCTTCTCTCGGGGGATGGTCATCAGTTTATTTACATTGATTTAACGTGCATGGTTCCCAATAGATTAACATACGCTTCACTGGAGAACTTGTATGATACGCTGTTGGTTGCTGACGTGGACCTTGTACCAACGATTCTATCGAACAGACTATTGCAGATGCTCTAACTTGCCGGTCAAATAGAAGGCGTTGACTTAAGGGGCGACATGGGTTGAAACGTGCCTATAATGGCACTTTGTAGAGTAGTCGTTTCTTGGTAGGGCTTGTTGGTAAGTGGTACTAGTTTCTTGGTATTAGTGGTTTCTTGTAAAGAACAATGTACTAGCGACAAAAGGCGATTCTAGGTTGCATTGTACTCCAACGAGTACTAATAGTGGTCGCGGGAGTGTATAGCTCATTTTGTGGGTTCGATCCCGGCCGAATGCATGGCGGCCTTTTTTTTTAAATAGTAACCTCGCTGTGAGCCAATATTGTACACTGGTAGTTTGACTTTTGAAGTCGAACGGACGTGTCGCACCACAATCTGGGTGCACTGGATAGCCCAGCCATGTGAGCAGGTTTTCCCTCCCATCATCTCGTGGCTAGCGTACTAGAGTAGTACTCCTATCAGTAATGCTACACCCACATAAACTAACGTATGGTTTTTACGTAAAAGAGGACGTGGAAACAAAGGATTTGTTCAGTGGGGATGGAAGGGCCCACCCCCTTGAAAATTAGGGGGAGAAGAAAAGTAGTTAGGAAGATTACGTAGGTTTAAGTAGCTTTTATATAGATGTAGGATTATTGGTACTCCTATATATCAATTCACACCACGCAAAGTTTCTCGCCTGCGTGCTCGCCCTAGCCGCACCTCGCTTGCAGCTTCCTCACTACTGCCTCCCAATTAAGCCCGAGGAGCCGGAAAAGCCTAGCGCAGCATTGGGAACTGTGCAATATGGCTCTATACGTAAAGTGCTACTCTACTACTCTGTAGCTTGTGGCGTTGCACATATGGACTTCGCTCCATTATCGGCTCTATAAAAGAAATTCCTCTTGACGTGATTTTTTTTGTTTTGAAATGGAGGCAAAAGCTTTGCCTCATCTCATTCATAAAGAAGGAACTAACAAAGTTCGACGAGATCCATTACACCTCCACAAATGGAAGCGAAAAGCCTAGTCTCGCTGTATCAAAGAACTCAAATGTTCTGCCCCCGCAATAACCGTCGCTGATAAACAGGCTGCTAGTGTGCGCGTGAGAGGAGCAGCTGAGTAGGCCAGCTACGCGCTTGAATAGAGCATGGAGAGTACGCACTACACAGGTGTACTTTCCCTGCATTGATAGTACAACGATGGTTCTAGAGAACAACAGTACCCTCCACTTGCAATTGTAGCTCCTTGGCATTGAGATTCAAGAGTTCAAAACGGGTGCACTATAGAAGTACAGTACATCGCACTACTAGTTGAGAAAGTAGTAGTACTACTACTCCTACAATACTACGTAGTAAATAATAGCCTCACCATCGCGGGGCACTAGGCACTACCACTATGCGTGCCTGCATAACTTCCTTAACGAAGGGACGAGGCCCTGCGGTTACGCTCTTATCTCCTCCTCGCCAGTTCCCCTCCCCCCGAAGAGACCAAGGCAGTTCATCGCTGCTCCCATGGATTCGCCAGGCGGTTCTCCTCCTCGTCGGGGCTGGGAGACCTTGGACGACGATCCTCTGGGAGAAATTGCATGCCTCTCCGACGTCCTCACTGCCGCAAGACTCGGTGCTTCCTGCACCAACTATTTTAAGACGGTGCTTAAACAGGCTTGAGAAAAAGGCCATGCTTGTTGGTCTTCCATGCATCCTCGAGGAGAACGTTATTCTATGTGACAATCCATCGAACAGTCCACCGCTCCCTGGCCATGGTTGCCCGTTGACTCTGCTAGAGTTGCTGACGTTGAGAGGTAGTCGGATTTTGTCCGATGAGCAGGTCAGTCATGGAGTTTGATCATGTAGTGTATATTCTAAATATAGTACTTAGTTATTCCATCCCGTAATTTCTTCGCTGCCCACCGTCTTATATATAGGTCTGGGTTGGTGCCAACGAAGATTGGCTTGCATATCTCTGGCTGGATACCACCATCATTTTGCACAACATCCACAGTAGTGCGGCCGTTCCCGTAGACCCCTTCTCCTCCATTGGGATCGGCCTTCCGGACTAGCTGGGCTTGAATACATATGATGATGCCTACATGAGATTGAAGAAGATAGCAATTGCGGACCCGCCAACAAAGCGACGTGGCTACGATGATTACTATCTCATCGCGGTGTTTGACATAAGGATTGCCATCAATACAAAAGGCAGTAACGGTAGAGGCTGGCACATGTTGGCCGCGACAGATTTGTACCCCTACACATTCGAAGACGCCGTGTGCCATGTAGGCCGCATCTTCGCGGTGACAAGCCAGGGGACTTGTTTCATCTAGTTGCCATCCTACAGTACGGGAGATTACAAACAGAATGCACAAACCATCATTTGCATCCCTAACGGTACTCCATTATTTTGCAGGGACCAGTCATCCCCCGATCAAAATAAGATCGCCGATCCTAGATGTGCATTTGTATCCATGATTCGGTCTAACCTGGAACCTTGTAGCTGACTTTGGCATATTGGGATCAACTATCTTAGCAGTCGTTACCCATGGTACCACTGATGTGCAACATGGTCACACAATCTACCACGATCGGACCGTCACCATCTACCCAGGTATTCCATTTTCTCATTGCTGTGTGTTAGAGTAGTAGTACTCCTTACTTGTTAGTTATTTTCTTTTCTTGACTGGGACATGTTTACTGTACTAGTACTACAATTTAGTATTATATTTTTTTAACCCTCTCGCCTTCTCTTTCATTGTAGTACTACTTACTAGTACTAGTACTTTTTACCTTGGACGATGCGTATAGCTAGCTAGGCCCTTACCCACTAGCTCCCACCATTTTTGCTTTTCCATGTCTTACTATCTCATCCATGTAGCCAAGAGTGGCTATATATAATAAGCCGGTTATTTTACTTCCTCTATACCGGAGTAGTACTATTTGCTGCACAATATTACTGACCGCCATATTTGAGCACAACATTATTATGCATGGACCTTGACCATGTACGTCACCATGTGTCCAGATCTGAGATGCCGCATGTACCAGATGAACGGCACCGAGTTCGACCCCCGTGATGCTATGTGGGTGCCGAGGAACACTGTTGGAGAGTACTTGCTTTTCATTGGGGACATCTACCCCATTGTGAAGCGGATGCTGTCGGCGTTCTGGGAACCAGGGTACCCAGACTTGCCTGCCTGCGGCCCACGGCGTGGCTCCACCAACGGCCTGGTACGACCCATCTTCAGCATCGACCAAGCAAGACCCTCGCGAGTGGCCAAGCCTCGCGAGGCGGACGACACCAAGACCTCCAGAGGGAGCGGCCTCCCAAGGCAGGCTCCTGAGGAGTGGAGATTTCTATGCAGGCGCTCACCTCATGAGCTTGAGGTGATGCAAGCCATGACGACCAAGGCCAGGCGGGCGCTAGCGGGCGCAGTACAGCAGGTTTCCTCTTTGGTGCTAAGGGGACAAGCGCAGGCGCAGAATCCCGAGGAATCAGCCAAAGGTTTCCATTCCCGTGCTACAAGGCCAGGACCGCCAGGACGGCAGGACGGAGGTCATCGCCGAGCCCACCACGGCGTCACGACCAGAAGCTTTGCAGGCGAAGACCACCTTTTGTCAGGATAAGATGTACTATTTGTCTCCCATCAAACTTGGCCGTTGTGGGATCCCTTCCCACCTCTATTTTGGGGGAAGAGGACCAAGGCCACTATAAATATAGCCTAGCCACCAACGTAGATGGGGATCGGGCCATCCGAACCCTCACCAGCTCACACCCACAAAAGAACGGACCTCCTAAGGCAGTTCTTCCCTTGCACTAGTTCATCCTCAGCCCATCGCGATGCTAATCCACCACAAAGTAGGAGTAGGGTATTACACCGCAAGGTGGCCCGATACTGGGTAAACTGTTGTGCCCCTTTTCCTTCCAGTTCATCGAGCTAGGCCGTGAGATCGATGGGTTGGCAGACCAGGGAGATTGAGTTCTTCGCACGCACCCCAGAGTTCAAATCTTTCTTGGTTCTGCGGAGCCCTGAATCCGATATTTAGCGCGCCAGGTAGGGGTGCGTCGGAGCCGCTCTTCCGTCGGTCAATTCACCACCGTTCCACCGCTCCCATGGCTGATGCTCGTCGAGTTCGAGCTGAGCGCCGGGCTGCCCTCGCCGCCCGCGTCGCCCAGACAGCGCCTGCAGGCGATGGCGCCCCCCGCCGTTCCCCATCACCTGTGGCAAATGCTACAACCGGCCCCCGCGGCCCACGAGCAGCAGGCTTCATCGCTACAGCCCTCCGTGCGGCATGACGGACGCACCGCCACCCCGTCGCTGACTCCGGCGGCTGCTTCGTCCTCCCATGCCCGTCGCGGGCCGGCGAACGCCCAGGCTGCGTTGCTCATGGCACGCGAGCTCCTGCGCTATCGCCCGACCTGAAGGAAATATGCCCTAGAGGCAATAATAAAGTTGCCATTTATATTTCCTTATATCATGATAAATGTTTATTATTCATGCTAGAATTGTATTAACCGGAAACTTGATACATGTGTGAATACATAGACAAAACAAAGTGTCCGTAGTATGCCTCTACTTGACTAGCTCGTTAATCAAAGATGGTTAAGTTTCCTGACCATAGACATGTGTTGTCATTTGATGAACGGGATCACATCATTAGAAGAATGATGTGATGGAGAAGACCCATCCGTTAGCTTAGCATAATGATCGTTAAGTTTTATTGCTATTGCTTTCTTCATGACTTATACATATTCCTCTGACTATGAGATTATGCAACTCCCGAATACCGGAGGAACACCTTGTGTGCTATCAAATGTCACAACGTAACTGGGTGATTATAAAGATGCTCTACAGGTGTCTCCGAAGGTGTTTGTTGGGTTGGCATAGATCGAGATTAGGATTTGTCACTCTGAGTATCGGAGAGGTATCTCTGGGCCCTCTCGGTAATGCACATCATGATAAGCCTTGCAAGCAATGTGACTAATGAGTTAGTTACGGGATGATGCATTACGGAACAAGTAAAGAGACTTGCCGGTAACGAGAATGAACTAGGTATGAAGATAGCGACGATCGAATCTCGGGCAAGTAACATACCGATGACAAAGGGAATAACGTATGTTGTCATTACGGTTTGACCGATAAAGATCTTCGTAGAATATGTAGGAACCAATATGAGCATCCAGGTTCCGCTATTGGTTATTGATCAGAGATATGTCTCGGTCATGTCTACATAGTTCTCAAACCCGTAGGGTCCGCACGCTTAACGTTCGATGACGATTTGTATTATGAGTTATGTGTTTTTGGTGACCGAAGATTGTTCGGAGTCCCGGATGAGATCACGGAGATGATGAGGAGTATCGAAATGGTCAATAGGTAAAGATTGATATATTGGAAGGTTATATTCGGAGACCGGAATGGTTCCGGAGAGGTTTGGGTAAATATCGAAGTACCGAGGGGTTACCGGAACCCCCCGGGGAAGTATTGGGCCTTATTGGGCCATAGGGGAGAGGAGGAGGCAGGCCACAGGAGGTGGCGCCCCCCCCATGGGAGTCCAAATTGGACAAGGGGAAGGGGGTGCGGCCCCCCTTTCCTTCTCCCTCTCCCTCTCTTTCCCTCTTCCCCCTCCGTTGGAAAGGAAGGGGGGCCGACTAGGACTAGGAGTCCTAGTGGGACTCCCCCCACTTGGCACGCCCCCTTGGGCCGGCCACCTCCCCTCTCCTCCTTTATATACGGGGGCAATGGGGCACCCCAAAGCACATCAATTGTTCTTAGCCGTGTGCAGTGCCCCCCTCCACAGTTTACTCCTCAGGTCATATTGTCGTAGTGCTTAGGCGAAGCCCTGCGCGGATCACATCACCATCACCGTCACCACGCCGTTGTGCTGACGAAACTCTCCCTCGACACTTTGCTGGATCAAGAGTTCGAGGGACGTCATCGAGCTGAACGTGTGCTGAACTCGGAGGTGCCGTATGTTCGGTACTTGATCGGTTGGATCGTGAAGACGTTCGACTACATCAACCGCGTTAACCTAACGCTTCCGCTTTTGGTCTACGAGGGTACATGGACACACTCTCCCCCTCTCGTTGCTATGCATCTCCTAGATAGATCTTGCATGAGCGTAGGAAATTTTTTGAAATTGCATGCTACGTTACCCAATAGTGGCATCCGAGCCAGGTCTATGCATAGATGATATGCATGAGTAGAACACAAAGAGTTGTGGGCGATGATAGTCATACTGCTTACCACCAACGTCTTATTTTGATTCGGCGGTATTGTTGGATGAAGCGACCCGGACCAACCTTACATGACCACGTTCATGAGACCGGTTCCACCAACATACATGCAGCTTGTTTTGCATAAAGGTGGCTGGCGGGTGTCTGTTTCTCCAACTTTAGTTGAATCGAATTTGACTACGGCCGGTCCTTGTTGAAGGTTAAAACAGCAAACTTGACTAAACATTGTTGTGGTTTTTATGCGTAGGTAAGAACGGTTCTTACTAGAAGCCCGTAGCAGCCACGTAAAACTTGCAACAACAAAGTAGAGGACGTCTAACTTGTTTTTGCAGGGCATGTTGTGATGTGATATGGTCAAGACATGATGTGATATACATTATTGTATGAGATGATCATGTTTTGTAAAAGTTATTGGCAACTGGCAGGAGCCTTATGGTTGTCGCTTTATTGTATGAAATGCAATCGCCATGTAATCGCTTTACTTTATCACTATGCGTTAGTGATAGTTGTAGAAGCAATAGTTGGCGAGACGACAACGACGCTTCGATGGAGATCAAGGTGTCAAGCCGGTGACGATGGAGATCATGACGGTGCTTTGGAGATGGAGATCAAAGGCACAAGATGATGATGGCCATATCATGTCACATATTTTGATTGCATGTGATGTTTATCTTTTATGCATCTTATTTTGCTTAGTTCGACGGTAGCATTATAAGATGATCCCTCACTAAAATTTCAAGGTATAAGTGTTCTCCCTGAGTATGCACCGTTGCAATAGTTCGTCGTGCCGAGACACCATGTGATGATCGGGTGTGATAAGCTCTACGTTCACGTACAACGGGTGCAAGACAGTTTTGCACGCGCGGAATACTCGGGTTAAACTTGACGAGCCTAGCATGTACAGACATGGCCTCGGAACACTGAGACCGAAAAGTCGAACGTGAATCATATAGTAGATATGATCAACATAGAGATGTTCATCATTGAAAACTACTCCATCTCACGTGATGATCGGACATGGTTTAGTTGATATGGATCACGTGATCATTTAGATGACTCGAGGGATGTCTATCTAAGTGGGAGTTCTTAAGTAGTATGATTAATTGAACTTAATTTATCATGAACTTAGTCCTGATAGTATTTGCATATCTATGTTGTAGATCAATGGCCCGTGCTACCGTTCCCTTGAATTTTAATGCATTCCTAGAGAAAGCTAAGTTGAAAGATGATGGTAGCAACTACACGGACTGGGTCCGTAACTTGAGGATTATCCTCATTGCTGCACAGAAGAATTATGTCCTTGATGCACCGCTGGGTGAAAGGCCTGCTGCAGGAGCAGATGCTGACGTTATGAACGTCTGGCAAGCTCGATCTGATGACTACTCGATAGTTCAGTGTGCCATGCTTTACGGCTTAGAATCGGGACTTCAAAGACATTTTGAACGTCATGGAGCATATCAGATGTTCCAGGAGTTGAAGTTAATATTTCAAGCAAATGCCCGAGTTGAGAGATATGAAGTCTCCAACAAGTTCTATAGTTGCAAGATGGAGGAGAACAGTTCTGTCAGTGAACATATACTCAAAATGTCTGGGTATCATAACCACTTGACTCAGCTGGGAGTTAATCTTCCGGATGATAGTGTCATTGACAGAGTTCTTCAATCACTGCCACCAAGCTATAAAGGCTTCGTGATGAACTATAATATGCAAGGGATGAACAAGACGATTCCCGAGCTCTTCGCAATGCTAAAGGCTGCGGAGATAGAAATCAAGAAGGAGCATCAAGTGTTGATGGTTAACAAGACCACTAGTTTCAAGAAAAAGGGCAAAGGGAAGATGGGGAACTTCAAGAAGAATAGCAAGCAAGTTGCTAATCCCGAGAAGAAGCCCAAGTCTGGACCTAAGCCTGAAACTGAGTGCTTCTACTGCAAAGGGACTGGTCACTGGAAGCGGAACTGCCCCAAGTATTTGGCGGATAAGAAGGATGGCAAAGTGAAAGGTATATTTGATATACATGTTATTGATGTGTACCTTACTAATGCTCGTAGTAGCGCCTGGGTATTTGATACTGGTTCTGTTGCTCATATTTGCAACTCGAAACAGGGGTTATGGATTAAACGAAGATTGGCTAAGGACGAGGTGACGATGCGCGTCGGAAATGGTTCCAAGGTCTATGTGATCGCCGTCGGCACGCTACCTCTACATCTACCTTCGGGATTAGTTTTAGACCTGAATAATTTTTATTTGGTGCCAGCGTTGAGCATGAACATTATATCTGGATCTTGTTTGATGCGAGAGGGTTATTCATTTAAATCAGAGAATAATGGTTGTTCTATTTATATGAGTAATATCTTTTATGGTCATGCACCCTTGATGAGTGGTCTATTTTTGTTGAATCTCGATTGTAGTGATACACATATTCATAATATTGAAAGCCAAAAGATGCAAAGTTAATAATGATAGTGCAACTTATTTGTGGCACTGCCGTTTAGGTCATATTGGTGTAAAGCGCATGAAGAAACTCCATACTGATGGGCTTTTGGAATCACTTGATTATGACTCACTTGATGCTTGCGAACCATGCCTCATGGGCAAGATGACTAAGACTCCGTTCTCCAGAACAATGGAGCGAGCCACTGACTTATTGGAAATAATACATACTGATGTATGCGGTCCGATGAGTGTTGAGGCTCGCGGCGGGTATCGTTATTTTCTGACCTTCACAGATGATTTAAGCAGATATGGGTATATCTACTTAATGAAACACAAGTCTGAAACGTTTGAAAAGTTCAAAGAATTTCAGAGTGAAGTGGAAAATCATTGTAACAAGAAAATAAAGTTTCTACGATCTGATCGCGGAGGCGAATATTTGAGTTACGAGTTTGGTCTTCATTTGAAACAATGTGGAATAGTTTCGCAACTCACGCCATCTGGAACACCACAGCGTAATGGTGTGTCCGAACGTCGTAATCGTACTTTATTAGATATGGTGCGATCTATGATGTCTCTTACCGATTTACCACTATCGTTTTGGGGTTATGCATTAGAGACAGCTGCATTCACGTTCAATAGGGCACCATCTAAATCCGTTGAGACGACACCGTATGAACTGTGGTTTGGCAAGAAACCTAAGCTGTCATTTCTTAAAGTTTGGGGTTGCGATGCTTATGTGAAAAAGCTTCAGCCTGATAAGCTCGAACCCAAATCAGAGAAGTGCGTCTTCATAGGATACCCAAAAGAAACTGTTGGGTACAACTTCTATCACAGATCCGAAGGCAAGATCTTTGTTGCTAAGAATGGATCCTTTCTAGAGAAGGAGTTTCTCTCGAAAGAAGTGAGTGGGAGGAAAGTAGAACTTGATGAGGTAATTCTACCTTCTCTCGAATTGGAGAATAGCTCATCACAGAAAATAGTTCCCGTGATGCCTACACCAATTAGTGAGGAAGCTAATGATGATGATCATGAAACTTCAGATCAAGTTACTACCGAACCTCGTAGGTCAACCAGAGTATGTTCCGCACCAGAGTGGTACGGTAATCCTGTTCTGGAAGTCATGTTACTAGACCATGACGAACCTACGAACTATGAGGAAGTGATGATAAGCCCAGATTCCGCGAAATGGTTTGAGGCCATGAAATCTGAGATGGGATCCATGTATGAGAACAAAGTGTGGACTTTGGTTGACTTGCCCGATGATCGGCAAGCCATAGAGAATAAATGGATCTTTAAGAAGAAGACTGACGCTGATGGTAATGTTATTGTCTACAAAGCTCGACTTGTTGCAAAAGGTTTTCGACAAGTTCAAGGAGTTGACTATGATGAGACCTTCTCACCCGTAGCGATGCTTAAGTCTGTCCGAATCATGTTAGCAATTGCCGCATTTTATGATTATGAAATCTAGCAAATGGACGTCAAAACTGCATTCCTTAATGGATTTCTTAAAGAAGAGTTGTATATGATGCAACCAGAAGGTTTTGTCGATCCTAAAGGTGCTAACAAAGTGTGCAAGCTCCAGCGATCCATTTATGGACTGGTGCAAGCCTCTCGGAGTTGGAATATACGCTTTGATAGTGTGATCAAAGCATATGGATTTATACAGACTTTTGGAGAAGCCTGTATTTACAAGAAAGTGAGTGGGAGCTCTGTAGCATTTCTAATATTATATGTGCATGACATATTGTTGATTGGAAATGATATAGAATTTCTGGATAGCATAAAAGGATACTTGAATAAGAATTTTTCGATGAAATACCTCGGTGAAGCTGCTTATATATTGGGAATCAAGATCTATAGGGATAGATCGAGACGCTTAATAGGACTTTCACAAAGCACATACCTTGATAAAGTTTTGAAGAAGTTCAAAATGGATCAGTCAAAGAAAGGGTTCTTGCCTGTGTTGCAAGGTGTGAAGTTGAGTAAGACTCAATGCCCGACCACTGCAGAAGATAGAGAGAAAATGAAAGTCATTCCCTATACCTCAGCCATAGGTTCTATCATGTATGCTATGCTGTGTACCAGACCTGATGTGTGCCTTGCCATAAGTTTGGCAGGGAGGTACCAAAGTAATCCAGGAGTGGATCACTGGACAGCGGTCAAGAACATCCTGAAATACCTGAAAAGGACTAAGGATATGTTTCTCGTTTATGGAGGTGACAAAGAGCTTGTCGTAAATGGTTACGTTGATGCTAGTTTTGACACTGATCCGGATGACTCTAAGTCACAAACCGGATACGTATTTATATTGAATGGTGGAGCTATTAGTTGGTGCAGTCCCAAGCAAAGCATCGTGGCGGGATCTACGTGTGAAGCGGAGTACATAGCTGCTTTGGAAGCAGCAAATGAAGGAGTCTGGATGAAGGAGTTCATATCCGATCTAGGTGTAATACCTAGTGCATCGGGTCCAATGAAAATCTTTTGTGACAATACTGGAGCAATTGCCTTAGCGAAGGAATCCAGATTTCACAAGAGAACCAAACACATCAAGAGACACTTCAACTCCATCCGCGATCAAGTCAAGGAGGGAGACATAGAGATTTGCAAAATACATACGGATCTGAATGTTGCAGACCCGTTGACAAAGCCTCTTCCACAAGCAAAACATGATCAGCACCAAGACTCCATGGGTGTTAGAATCATTACTATGTAATCTAGATTATTGACTCTAGTGCAAGTGGGAGACTGAAGGAAATATACCCTAGAGGCAATAATAAAGTTGTTATTTATATTTCCTTATATCATGATAAATGTTTATTATTCATGCTAGAATTGTATTAACCGGAAACTTGATACATGTGTGAATACATAGACAAAACAAAGTGTCCCTAGTATGCCTCTACTTGACTAGCTCGTTAATCAAAGATGGTTAAGTTTCCTGACCATAGACATGTGTTGTCATTTGATGAATGGGATCACATCATTAGAAGAATGATGTGATGGACAAGACCCATCCGTTAGCTTAGCATAATGATCGTTAAGTTTTATTGATATTGCTTTCTTCATGACTTATACATATTCCTCTGACTATGAGATTATGCAACTCCCGAATACCGGAGGAACACCTTGTGTGCTATCAAATGTCACAACGTAACTGGGTGATTATAAAGATGCTCTACAGGTGTCTTTGAAGGTTTTTGTTGGGTTGGCATAGATCGAGATTAGGATTTGTCACTCCGAGTATCGGAGAGGTATCTCTGGGCCCTCTCGGTAATGCACATCATGATAAGCCTTGCAAGCAATGTGACTAATGAGTTAGTTACGGGATGATGCATTATGGAACGAGTAAAGAGACTTGCCGGTAACGAGAATGAACTAGGTATGAAGATACCGACGATCGAATCTCGGGCAAGTAACATACCGATGACAAAGGGAATAACGTATGTTGTCATTACGGTTTGACCGATAAAGATCTTCGTAGAATATGTAGGAACCAATATGAGCATCCAGGTTATGCTATTGGTTATTGATCAGAGATATGTCTCGGTCATGTCTACATAGTTCTCAAACCCGTAGGGTCCGCACGCTTAACGTTCGATGACGATTTGTATTATGAGTTATGTGTTTTTGGTGACCGAAGATTGTTCGGAGTCCCGGATGAGATCACGGAGATGATGAGGAGTATCGAAATGGTCAATAGGTAAAGATTGATATATTGGAAGGTTATATTCGGAGACCGGAATGGTTCCGGAGAGGTTTGGGTAAATATCGAAGTACCGAGGGGTTACCGGAACCCCCCGGGGAAGTATTGGGCCTTATTGGGCCATAGGGGAGAGGAGGAGGCAGGCCACAGGAGGTGGCGCCCCCCCCCCATGGGAGTCCAAATTGGACAAGGGGAAGGGGGTGCGGCCCCCCTTTCCTTCTCCCTCTCCCTCTCTTTCCCTCTTCCCCCTCCGTTGGAAAGGAAGGGGGGCCGACTAGGACTAGGAGTCCTAGTGGGACTCCCCCCACTTGGTGCGCCCCCTTGGGCCGGCCACCTCCCCTCTCCTCCTTTATATACGGGGGCAAGGGGGCACCCCAAAGCACATCAATTGTTCTTAGCCGTGTGCGGTGCCCCCTCCACAGTTTACTCCTCAGGTCATATTGTCGTAGTGCTTAGGCGAAGCCCTGTGCGGATCACATCACCATCACCGTCACCACGCCGTCGTGCTGACGAAACTCTCCCTCGACACTTTGCTAGATCAAGAGTTCGAGGGACGTCATCGAGCTGAACGTGTGCTGAACTCGGAGGTGCCGTACGTTCGGTACTTGATCGGTTGGATCATGAAGACGTTCGACTACATCAACCGCGTTAACCTAACGCTTCCGCTTTCGGTCTACGAGGGTACGTGGACACACTCTCCCCCTCTCGTTGCTATGCATCTCCTAGATAGATCTTGCATGAGTGTAGGAATTTTTTTGAAATTGCATGCTACGTTACCCAACATGACCGACGACCTCTACGAGGACTGGCTGGACCGCATCGCCGAGCTTGTCAGCGCCGCTGAAGAAACCCCTGCACCGTCTTGCTCCCTGCCTCCCCCGCCACCTCTTGCGGGCGATGTGGCCCACGATGTGCCTCCTCCACCTCCCAGGCAAGATGCCGCCCACGAGCCATGGTGTGAAGCTCCTCGGCGCGACCCGCCGCGCAGGGCGCCGGTGCGCGACGAAGAAAGCTTTCAAGTGGTGCAGCGGCCCCAAGGAGAGGCACGCGCGCTCCCAGCGTCGCCGCATCAAGATCGTGTGCTGCCCGAGGCGGCGGTGCGTGAGCGCCAAGACCAGGCTCCACCTCTGCGGCGGGCTCCCGTGAGCGCGGCGGGCTGCCGTGCGTTCACCCCGGAGCTGCGCCGCGTCGTCTGGCCTGGGAAGTTCAAGCCAGACCTGCCTCCACGCTATGACGGCACCCCCGACCCTGCCGAGTTCCTCCAGCTCTATGAGCTAAGCATCGAGGTAGCCAATGGCGACGAGAAGGTCATGGCAAAATGGTTTCCCATGGCCCTCAAGGATGGTGCGCACTCATGGCTCCTGAACCTCCCCACGGGATCGATCTCCTCATGGGATGAAATGCGAGAGCGTTTCATCGCCAACTTCCAAGGCACTCGTGACCGCGTCCCGGCTGCGGGTGACCTGCGGCGCATCAAGCAGCAGCCAGGGGAGACCTTGCACAAATACATCTAGTGCTTCACCAACGTTCGCCTCAAGATCCCCAAGGTGTCGGATGAGGCCATCATTTCGTCGTTCACTGATGGCGTCCGGGATGTCAAGATGAAGGCGGAGCTCGCCATACATGAGGACCTATGCTCGGCTCTGGAGATGTTCAACATGGCAACCAGATGCGCGAGGGCTGAGGAAGGTCGCCTCTCCCTCCTTGAGCTCCCAGAGGCCGATCCAGAGGACAAGAAGTCCAAGGCCAAGGACGTGAAGCGCAAAGGCCTGGCTGTGCTTGCGACCGAGCCAGAAATGAAGCGCGGCTGCGACCACCCCGAGTCTTCCAAGGGCAGCCGCCTGTTCTGCGTCTTCCACAACGTGCACAGCCACAACACCAATGACTGCCAAGAGCTCAGGGCCAACCGGGACGAGCGCCTTGGCCGCCGCCCTGAGCGCAACGACCGCGGCTACGGCCGTGGAGGAGGCCGAGGTGGGGGACGCTGGGACAACCGCGACCCCCGCCAGGACTGGCACGACCAGCCTCGTGAGGATCGCTGGCAGGGCCAGCCTCGCGAGGGCCCCTAGAGGGATCAGCCTCGTGAGGACCGTGCTCAGGGCAATGCAGGCCTTCCTCCACTGCCACCACCGCCAAGGAGGAACGACTATCGCCACCAAGATGATGGGGCCAGGGGATTCCAAGAGCCTCGTGCCATTGCTTGCATCCTAGGCAGTGCTCAGGCCCCCGCTTCCCATCGCATCTTCAAGCAGTTCGCTCGCGAGGTGAACGCAGCCCTCCCCAAGCTCGAGGTGTCGCGTCCGCTCAGGTGGTCCAAGTACGCTATCACCTTTGACTCTACAGACCAGCTCAAGTGCGTGGCCACTGCCGGCGAGCTCCCGATGCTCTGCTCACCCACCATCAGCAACGTCCTCGTCACCAAGACGCTCATCGATGGCGGTGCGGGGCTCAATGTCCTCTCCGTCGAAGCATTCGACACGCTCCAGGTGTCGTACGACCAGCTTCGCCTACCAAGCCTTTCTCGGGGGTGACCGATGGCTCCACCATCCCCATCGGGCAGATCCGCCTCCCTGTCACCTTCGGCAAGCACGACAACTACCACACCGAGCTCATCAACTTCGACGTCGCCCACATTCGTCTCCCGTACAACGCCATCCTCGGATATCCAGCCCTAGCCAAGTTCATGGCCGCGACTCACCACGGCTACAATGTCCTCAAGATGCCAGGAAGCGGCGGCATCATCACGGTCGCCTGCGACGAGAAGGATGCGGTGTGCTCCCTCGAGCGCGCCTACCAGGCTGCAGCGGTCGAGAACCCAGATGGCGAAGGCGCCGCCTACCCCCCTAAGGTCACCCCCAAGAAGAAGAAGCAGCTGCTCCGCCGAGGATCTCAGGAAGATGGGGCGTCCGACGATCGCGCCTCAGGCCTCGCGCCCACAGATGGGGCGCCTTCCCCTCTCTCATAGGAAGGCGCGCCCGGTGCCCCTCTCAGGTTGGGCTCGGGGGCTCTCCTCTGGAGGGCCTCAGACCTGGCCAGCGTCACGAGGGAGGCATTCGGGCACCATCTGGAGGCGTGCTTCGACGCGCGCTTCCGCGAGAAGAGCGCAGGGCGCGGGGCGCCAGGCGCTCAGGAGTTCATCACCAAGGCGATTGAGGAGCTTCAGGAGGTGATGGCCATGCGAGGCGAGCGTCGCCCCGCTCCACCCGGCACAGCTTCCTCCCTTGACGAGGGCAGCGAGCTGTGCGTCTGTGTCAATGTCCCAGGGCTCAACAGAGCCACGCCTCAGGAGCCCTTCTGGCCGTCCCGCGTCGGCCGGTGTGAGTGCCCTCCTCACAGCTACATTCGCATGCCTTTCGGGCTGCCGAACGCGGCGGCGGCGCACCAGCGCCACATGCGGGTCGTCCTGGAGGCTCACAAGGTCAGGCACAAGGCGGTCCAAATGGAGGAGGTGACAGACCCTCGCGAGCCCCCGGGCCTCCGGAGCCTCACGAGGTTCAGGAGCCGGACGCCTCGTGAGGAGCGACTTCTGCGGCTCGCGTCTTCAGCTACTCCAACACTTCATCAGCGACGGTGCCAGGTGACCTTTTTTGGGCATACTTCAGAACTGGCCTTACCTTCTCCTGAGTTGCTTTATGTTTATCACTTGCCTGTCCGTTGCTGCGCCACCATGAACGTCGTACGCCCTCACAAACCCGCCCGCGACCGCCTCATGATTAAGGACTGGCACGGTGTCTGTGCTCGGGTCCGTCCCTGCAGCGTCGCTAAATCCAAGTGGCTGAGCTCTGTCTCGCGGGCCAGCTCTCGTGCACGTCACCTCCCATGGTCCTTGGTGCCTTGTTCTCGCATGAGCTAATCAAGAGAGGATGAGTTAGGGCGCACGACCCAGTGCCTCGCCGCCGTGGGAGCCGCGCGCCGGTTGTCTTTCTTTAGGATTTTCGCATGAGAAGACTGGGCACGGCGTCTGTCCTTGGGTCCATCCCTGTAGTGTCGACAAACCCAACAGCTGAGCTTTGTCTGGCGGGCCGGCCCCGTTCACGTCACCTCCTGGGGTTGTTGGTGTTTGGCCTTCTCATGCGATATCCTCCGGAGGTTCACTCGGCGCAGGCTACCTGACCATCTCGCAGTACCCTCGCAAACATCCCGAACCAAAATTCAAGCTCAACCCGCCTTGAGGTAGGGCCTCGTGAGTCCCGCGCTGGCTCACGAGTGCCCATTCACACCTCCTCCTGTCCTGCCGTGCAAGCCACGTGTCAGGATGGGGCTATACACGCCCCGGAGTCTCCCCTCAGAGGGAGCTCCCACCCACGCACCAGTGGAAGCCCCATGCTCCGCGCTGGCGGACGACACGATCGAGGAGCGGCTATGCCCATGCAAGAGCGAAAGCACCATGCTCCGCGCTGGTGAATAAACAACTGAGGGCACCCCAGCAGTCGTAGTAACCTCAGGAGAGCCGCCAGGCTCGCTGCTCAGCCTCACCGCACCGTCTTCCCCTTGGAAGGGTCACGCGAGGGGGCTGGGCACGGGGGCTACGCTCAGGTCATGCCTGGCATATGCCACCTCACCAGGTCCCTCGGACCTGGTCTTCTCGTGTCCCTCCCGAGCGAAAGCCCAGCGAGGAAAGGTATGGAGAGCTGTTCGTACGTCAAGGGGGACCCCTGAGCATCGCGACTCAGGGGCCTCACTGGTCACATAGCCCCTCACCCCTTGGTCTCGTCCTGGTGATCCGGACACCCCTACGGTGGCTGAGGTATGCACGGGGCCGGGCCCTGCCGACGCAGAACGCCAAAAACGACACTCGCGTCTCCCTCCTGCGGGCTATTCGTACGTCAAGGGGGACCCCTGAGCATCGCGACTCAGGGGCCTCACTGGTCACGTAGCCCCTCACCACTTGGTCTTGTCCTGGTGATCCGAACGCCCCAACGGCGGCTGAGGTATGCCCGGGGCCGGGCCCTGCCGACGCAGAACACCAAAGCAAACGGGAAGGAAATCGCGAAATTCTAGCAAATTATTACAAAACATATTGTCTCTTAAACTCGCAGGACAGCAAGCGCAGCTATGTGCTATGCTCTCTTTCTCTGACTAACTCGCAGGGACCTCCGGAGTCGGGACTAAGAGCGGCCCCGCTAGCCACTCCCTTTCCACGCAATTTGCTTGCATGTTAAAGGGGGGGCCCCTGAGCATCGCGCCTCAGGGACTCCTACTGGCTCTCGAGCCCTCGCCCCCTGGCCTTGACCACGGTACCGCGACCTAGCATACCAGCGGTGGCTGAGCCTCGCTCGAGGGCCGGGACCTGAGGACGTAGAGCATCCAGATGAGCGAGGGAGAGGGGATTGGCGTGAGCCCTGTCGAGAGGCACCACCACCCCCAGGACATAGAGGCGTCGCGCAAAGGAATCACCGCAGGCTTGCCAAGATAAGTCACGCTGTACACACCGGTGTAGACCTCACAATTCGGTATTTTGAATCTCGCGATCTCGCTCGGGCAAGGACGTTTCCCTTTCGGCCTTCAGGGAGCCGCTTGCGCGCTAAAGGGGACCCCCTGAGCATCGCGCCTCATGGGCTCTTACCGGACCTCGGGCCGCTCACCTCCTGGCCTTGACCACGGAATCGTGACCTGGCATACCAGCGACGGCTGAAGCCTGCCTGGGGACTGGGACCTGTCGGCGTAGAGCACTAAGCTTCCACGAGAACGAAAAGGAGCACCGTGCTAAGGCGAGATATGCGATCACAACACAGAGCCAGGAATAATAGCATTAAGGCAAAAGTATTACAGCTCTTACATACCCCCGCGGGGCTCGTCACGGCTTTGTGTAGGAAAAGCAAAAGAAAGGGACCCTGAAGAACCCCGGCCTTAGTGGCATGCCCGACGGCGCCGAGACGATGCCACTGCTGTGCTCCGGGTGCGGCGTCTCGGCGGCTCGTAGCTGTCGTCGTCGCTGGATTCCGGAGAATCGCCGCTACTGTCGGAGGAGCTGCTGGCAAGGCCAAGGGCAAGTTCAACGCCCGTGGCCGCGTCGCTTTGACCGCCTCCCCCGGGGCAGCATTCTAGGCGCCGACTGTCCTCGCCAAAAACCTTGAAGAGGAGCGTCGAAGCCCTTCGTATTCGAAGTGGATGGCAAGGGCTCCCTCCGGGCGGCAGGCGCGGGCGATCTCGCCCCATCCTCGAGTCATGAAGACGTCACCGGAGCATACGACCTCGACCTCCGCTTCAGTGGCTTGGCTGCAGCACCCGGCGTGTTGCAGCCATTGCTCGATGGGCCCCCTTGGCGGTATCTCCTCTGCAAAGAACCGCGAGAGCCGGATCCACGTGCACGGCGGCATCGCTGACCACACCACGAACTCGCGCGCCGAGCCTTCGGCATGAGTTCACGAGCCGGGTGGCCATGTAGCCACCGTCTGTCGTCCTCCGCGACCTTGACCCTCGCGGCGCTGAGCGCTGCCCCTGTGCACGGGGCTCCATGCACAGGTGTACATAGGGATCGGGAACCCCGGCGGAGGCCGCTCGTGCCAAGGTCGTGTCATCTCGGGCCCCCCGGCGATGTCGCGGGAGCAGCCGAGCCTCTTCTTCGGCGGGAGTGGCCCAAGTCCGACCCGAGGAGCCTTCCCTTTCTTCGCTGTGGAAAACCTCCTCACCGGCACCATGGGTGCTTCGGCGAGACGGCGAGACAAGAAGGAAGAAGAAGGAGCAAGTAGCGGGAAGACGGAGATGAGCCGGGGGCTTCGCCCCCCATTTATAGCCAGAGGGAGGCCAACCGTCGGCCTCCACGATCCCCGGTAATGACGATCCTTTTTGCATGCAGCAGGCTGTTGTCAAGTCAAACGGTGGCCGAGGCTACGTGGGGAAGTGGAGACGCCCACGTCCCATCAAGCGCCACACGTCGGCTCGGTCCGCAGGCGATTGGGGCCCGCGGCGCTTCGCCCTTGCCCTTTGGCTTCGCCTCGAAGCCAAGCCCGAGAGCGCCTTGGGCCCGGGGGCTACTGTTGGTGTTCTGGGAACCAGGTCACCCAGACTTGCATGCCTGCGGCCCACGGCGTGGCTCCACCAACGGCCTGGTACGGCCCATCTTCATCATCGACAAAGCAAGAACCTCGCGAGGGGCCAAGCCTCGCGAGGCGGACAATGCCAAGACCTCCAGAGGGAACGGCCTCCCAAGGCAGGCTCTTGAGGAGCGGAGATTTCTATGCAGGCGCTCACCTCATGAGCTTGAGGTGATGCAAGGCATGACGACCAAGGCCAGGCGGGTGCCAGCGGGCGCAATACAACAGGTTCCCTCTTTGGTGCTAAGGGGGCAAGCGCAGGCATAGAATCCCAAGGAATCAGCCAAAGGTTTCCATTCCCATGCTACAAGGCCAGGACCGCCAGGACGGCAGGACGGAGGTCATCGCCGAGCCCACCACAGCATCACGACAAGAAGCTTTGCAGGCGAAGACCACCTTTCGTCAGGATAAGATGTACTATTTGTCTCCCTTCAAACTTGGCCGTTGTGGGATCCCTTCCCGCCTCTATTTTGGGGGAAGAGGACCAAGGCCACTATAAATATAGCCTTGCCACCACTGTAGATGGGGATCGGGCCATCCGAACCCTCACCAGCTCACACCCACACAAGAATAGACCTCCTGAGGTAGTTCTTCCCTTGTACTAGTTCATCCTCAGCCCATCACGAGGCTAATCCACCACAAAGCAGGAGTAGGGTATTACACCGTAAGGTGGCCCGAACCTGGGTAAACTGTCGTGTCCCTTTTCCTTCCAATTCATTGAGCTAGGCCGTGAGATCGACGGGTTGGCAGACCGGGGAGATTGAGTTCTTCGCACGAACCCCAGAGTTCAAATCTTTCTTGGGTCTGCGAAGCCCTGAATCCGATAGATGCCACCTTCCGTGCACGACACCGAAGGCCTGCCGTTCATGAAGCATGGTTGTGTCTTTAGTGTGCACCGCCGGATGAACGACATGCTGGGACACGCTATCCTTGATTTATGCCGCTTCAGCTTGGATGAGTCCCCATCGTGTGGAACCGGACTAGAAAGCTGCGACAATGATTCCCGTTGCCCACCGCTATGGATCGTGCCATCTATGAAGAACACCTGGGACTGGAACCTGGAGGAGGACATGGAGCCCATCTATAACGTGTAAGTGGAGTATGGTAAATTGTGAATGGTAGCGCTGTGAATATATGTAGACTAGTCATGCACAAATTTATCACATGAAGTGGAGATGAACTTATGTGGCATACTGGCATTTATCCTTTAGAATTTATTACTAGTAAATGTGTTATGTGTACATGCAACTTGTGTGGCTGTTGCACGGGCTCCAACACGCTCTGTGAGAAAAAAAGGTGGCACAACTTTGGATATAGGTGACGTGGCGGCATCATACAGTAGCATCGTTCGCTATAGTTGTAGTACTAGGACGACAACTCCTATAAAACCTTGCGCTTGGCTCTTTGCCTCTTCGGGAGGTTCAATAGTTCTTACTCCTGTGAACCTTGCACTTGGCTCTTCGCCTCTTCGGAAGATCCAACAATGATGATACTACAGTACAATATGCTTCTGGCAATCTGACACCGAATGAACTGCTACACATCCACGGCGAGGGCGAGGGCGAGGGCGAGGGAGAGGGAGAGGGAGAGGGCGCTGTAGTCAAAACCCTCTCCTCGTGCTGCGAGCCACCGCGCGCATGGGCGAGGGAGAGGGCGTAGGCGTATGTAGTAAGCAAACTTCTCCTCGTCCTGTGAGCCACCGCGCGTGGGCGACGGAGAGGGCGTAGTAAGCAAGCTTCTCCTCGTTTGGCAAGTTGATGGGACACATCAAAGTAGTACTAGTCCATACTGCATCCTTTTCAGTTAATATGGCTTAATTTGAAACGAGAAAAATACACTGACGGGCAACGTATGTAATAATACGCTCATTACGGTCACTATATAGTTTTGCGGTGATTATACGGTCACTAGCTCACCGTAGAGAACCGTATTGCACCCTACTGATCGGCCACAAAGTCGATGTGGCACTTTGTTGACTGGTTAAATTGACACCTGGTTTCTAGGTCCCACCTGTCAGTTGGCAGAGCAAAGAAATCAGTTAAACAAAACTTTACGCAGGCGCGACAGGAGTCCAACCCTTGCGCGCGAACCACCCTGGCTGTGTATGTGAGTGCATGCACGTGTACTCCCTCGGTCCGTGAAAAACTATACATCTAGCATTAGAAAATTTTCCAACAAAGAGTGTACATCTACACTTCCAATGCACTTAGCCTTTAATCTAAATCGATATTGATTAACTAATGCACCAACTTGTGCTCTAGCTATAGGCTACATGTCTATCCTTAATTACAGCATGCAACAACCTTCATTTAATCTTCTTCTCTCAATGGTCGCATGCACACATAAGTCTGCTACTTTTGGGTGTTAATTATGCCATGAAGTTCCGGTTCCTCTTGGTCAATGTGTAAATCTCTATATGTACAGTCTTTCATGGACGGAGGGAGTAGGTTGAGCACTTGAGCGTGAGCGTGTATATTGTGTCGTGTGCTGTGTGCCGCATGGATGCGTGAGTGTTGCGTGCGTCCATGTGTACATGTGAGTGTTGCATGTTGCATGCATGCATGCATGAGGCTTTTACTCCCTCCCATTGACATGTTCATATTTCAAGCTTCATTAAAATGTTGCATGCAAGAATTAAGAGATAACTCACCAATGCGTGTAAAAGTTCTCGTCATTTGTTTGTCACGCATGCATTCCAATTAATATGTTCGTAAACACAATTTTCTTGAGGAAAACGAGCCCATTATTGAGTACTTTCGGAAAAAAAAAATCTTCGAGCACTCATCATTTACTACTACCATGGTTGATGATTTTTTTATTGACCTGTACATAAACCTCCGTCCTGGTTTAATGGTCCCCTTCATACTTAGTGCAAAATTTATACCATAAATTTAACTAACAAAGTGTCAATGCATGTCATAAAAAACTATACCATTAAAAACTATGTTCAAATATGAATCTAGTGATATGATTTTTGGTGACATGCATTAATATTTTATTAGTTAAATAGATGGTCAAAGTTTGACACAAAATACTGCTACATTATTAGCGCCGGGTGCCTTGGCCAATGTTTCATCTTGTTGGACAGGATGAGAGTAGAGGCATAGGGATACTGTAGATAGGAAGTCTTGGTGATCCATTATTCCCCATCTTGGTCAGAGAGAACTATTCAACTAGTCTTCACAGTGAAGTGACAATACACGCTGCAGCAGATGGGAGACTTAATTAATAAGCTGAACCAGCGTGTTGGTGTTACTAAATCAGCCTTACCCAGTACTGCCATCATGTTTGCCAGTGGAGCACGCTTCTGCAAATACACCTACGCACCTCTCTGTTCCATTAACTGACATATGGGCCCTCTTGAGGTAGACCCACATGTCATCGGCTTAACTATTTACACTCCGAAGGATGGTATATCCTGGTAGTAGTACTAGTAGAATTGAGATTTAATGCACTTTCTTCCCAGTCTTTCCCTCTTCTTCCTCCTCTCTTCTTCTTCCTCCTCTCTTCCCCATCGTCGGCTGCACACCATTCCCCCCGCTCACTGCTCACCCGCCCGCGCCATCTTCCTTGGTAGCTCGCGCGTACCATATCCCCCCCGCTCACTGCTCGGTCACACATGACATCTTCTTCGCTCGCCCGCCCGAATCCACTTCCCCGCTCACTCGCAGGCACCGAAAAACCCAATCACTCAGCGCCCTAAAAAACCCTATGGCAGAACCGACTGACACGCAGAGCCGCGATTGGAATTCCCTCCCTGATGTTCTCTTGGAGCAGATCTGTAATCGTATGGACCTGCTCAGCACCGTGCATCTGGCCGCATGCTCGGTGTCTTTGTACCGTCTACTCGTCCGCAACCGGCCGGCCCTTTTCAAGACACCCTACTTGTTGATGCCCGATCCTCGTAGGTGGCCCAGACACCGACTTGACGATCCTACGGAGGTTGCCGTGGTGCCCCTCGACATGCTACCAGTACCCGTCCACCTGTCCTTCATGCGCGGCCACTACTGGGCGGGCATGAAGGCCAACTGGATCATCCTCATCCACCAATCCGGTAGTCCGTGGCATCTCATGGATATCTACACCCAGTGAGAGATCACCCTTCCATCATTGGATACCGTCGGCATCGAGCCTCGCGGCCCACCGGACACTCCTGCCTACTACGCACGAGACGTGTCGAGCTTTTGGTGCGACCTCCGTTTGCTGAAGGTTGTAATCTGCGAAGTGCCCACATCATCAGAAGACTACATGGATTACAAGCTCATTGCCTTGTTCGACATGGGATTAGTCTATCTGGAATCCGGTTGCCATACATGGTTATGGCTCATCATCAATCCTGTTGAGCCTCCATTTATGTCTGATGCTATAGTGCACGATGGCATCGTTTACGCTGTCGACGCACAGATTGGCTGCCTATACTGGTGGAATCTATCATCGTGTAATTGTTCTATCTCATCTCATCTTTACCTTATGAATACGACTGCCTGTTGACTGTTAGAAATTTAGAATAGATAGTATGTCTATAACCACATCATTGCTATATGTTCCTCTCATTTCCAAGATTTTTATGACCACAAATGTTATTGTTAGAGTTGATATGAGAACAATTGGCATCTAATGATTGTTAGAATAGATATTATGAGTATAACCTCATGATTTCTATATGTTACTCTCATTTCCAAGATTTTTATAACCACGCATGTTATTGTTAGAGTTGATATGAGAACAGTAGTAACTGCTATGGTAGAATATGAGTAGGCCCTGTCATAGCTGTTTTCCTCTCATTTTTACATGATGTTTGAACCATGACATATTGCTAGAATATGAAAGCCATTGGTTTAATTTTTTTAACTTGGGGTATGATTATGACCTCGGCATTGCAATTCTCTGTGTATGATCTGTGTCACTATTATAATAATCATAATTCCACACATACTCTGAACATGATTGTATATTTTTCTCCTTTTGGTCTCCAATTTGATTTCTTGCAGCAGACGCAAATGCGCTGGCCTTCATAATTCCAGGACCTAGAAATATACAAGTCAATGGGTGGTGGTTTATCGCTCATTCAACTTACGGCGGTCATTTGATGCTCATTCGCACGTACCAAATTAACCAAACCATTTCATCAAACCACATGCGGTACAATGCCTGGGGCATTCGTGACTGTGATGGCTATGGCTGCTTCGTGTTCGAGAAAGATCCCAGCTCTGTTGGGCCAGGCGTATTCAACTGGAGGCGGGTTTACAGCCTCGGGAACCACTCCATGTTTCTCGGGCTCAATTATCCGATCATCCAACCAATCATCGATCATATCACCGGCGATGATTACCGTGCTATGCAACTTCCATTGGCCAGGGGGAACTGTGTTTACACATCGTACCATGGGTTTCATGAATCACCATATCCAGAGATTCGTCGACACAGCTTGTTGCCAGATAATCTTCAGTGTGTGAAAGGCATCAAGCTTCCAAGCGATGAATGGCTTTTGTAAACCCGACATGCGGCGATGTGGTTCATGCCAACAGCAAATATGCACAACTTGATTCATAGTGATATCTAGACTGAGCCATGTATCCTGCTGCTGTAGCATTGATACGTCTCCAACGTATCTATAATTTATGAAGTATTCATGCTGTTATATTATCATTCTTAGATGTTTTACAATCATTTTATAGCAACTTTATATCATTTTTTGGGACTAACCTATTGACATAGTGCCCAGTGCCAGTTGCTGTTTTTTGCTTGTTTTTTACATCGCAGAAAATCAATACCAAACGGAGTCCAAATGCAGCGAAACTTTTTGGAGATTTTTTCTGGACCAGAAGACACCCGGTGGGTCAAAGAAGTACCAGAGGGGAGCTCCGAGGAGAGCACAACCCACCAGGGCGCGCCTGGGGGCCCAGGCGCGCCCAGGTGGGTTGTGCCCACCTCGGTGGCCTCCCGCACCACCTCTTCGCCCTATAAATTCTCTAATATTCCAAAAATCCTCGGGGTAACCCTAGATCAGAAGTTCCGCCACCGCAGGGCTCTGTAGCCACGAAAAACCAATCTAGACCCCGTCCCGGCACCCTGCCAGAGGGGGAAATCATCACCGGTGGCCATCTTCATCATCCCGGCGGCCACCATGATGAGGAGGGAGTAGTCCACCCTCGGGGCTGAGGGTTTGTACCAGTAGCTATGTGTTTAATCTCTCTCTCTCTCTCTCTCTCTCTCTCTCGTGTTCTTGAGATGGCACGATCTTGATGTATCGCGGGCTTTGTTAATATAGTTGGATCATATGGTGTTTCTCCCTCTCTATCTTGTTGTGATGAATTGAGTTTTCCCTTTGAGATTTCGTTTTATCAGATTGAATACTTTTATGGATTTGAGAGCAATTGATGTATGTCTTGCTATGAATACCCGTGGAGACAATGGGGTATCATATTGATTCACTTGAGATATGTTTTGGCACTCAACTCGCAGATTCCCGAGGTGACATTGGGGTAATCTATGCATAGGTGTTGATGCACGTTCTCGTCTTTTGTTTCTTCGATAGAAATCTTGGGGCACTCTTTGAGGTTCTTTGTGATGGATTGAGTATTATGAATCTGAATTTGTTTTGGTGTTATTTTAGTACGAACTCTTGATAGATCGATCGGAAAGAATAACTTGTGTTATTTTAGTATGAACTCTTGATAGATCGATCGGAAAGAATAACTTGGTGTTATTTTAGTACGAACTGTTGGATAGATCGATTGGAAAGAATAGCTACAAACAATTTCTTCTTATGTTCTCTGCTAGATAAGAACTTTGGAGTGATTCTTCATCGCACGTTGAGGGATGGTTATATGATCCAATTAGATTAGCATTGTTGAGAGATTGCACTAGCGAAAGTACGGACCCTATGCCTTGTTTTCAAGCATTGCAATACCGTTTGTGCTCCGTTTTATCACTTGCTACCTTGCTGTTTTTATTTATTCAGATTATAAAAATATATTTCTACCATCCATATTACACTTTTATCACCATCTCTTCGCCGAACTAGTGCACCTATACAAATTACCATTGTATTTGGTGTGTTGGGGACACAAGAGACTTTTTATTATTTGGTTGCAGGGTTGTTAGAGAGAGACCATCTTCATCCTACGCCTCCCACGGATTGATAAACCTTAGGTCATCCACTTGAGGGAAATTTGCTACTGTCCTACAAAACTCTGCGCTTGGAGGCCCAACACGAGTCTACAAGAACAAGTTGTGTAGTAGACATCAAGCTCTTTTCTGGCGCCGTTGCCGGGGAGGTGAGTGCTTGAAGGTATATCTTTAGATCTTGCAATTGAATCTTTTAGTTTCTTGTTTTATCACTAGTTTGGTTTTATAAAAGAAAACTACAAAAAAATGGAATTGAGGTGGCCTCATATTATTCGTCTTTATCATGTCTTTCTTGAAAATGATGGAAAGGAAAATTGTGCTCAATTGATAGAAGAAGAATTCAATAAAATGTTTGGCATAAATGATGAGCATGATTGCAATGTTGTTGGTATGAATTCTTTGAATATTCATGATGCTAATGATATGCAAAGCCATAAGCTTGGGGATGTTATATTTGATGAAGATGATATTTTTAGTCCCCCAAGATTTGATGTGCAAATTTGTTATAATGATTGCATGCCTCCTATTTATGATGATTATATTGATGAAAGTGGATTTGGAGATGTCATGACTTTATTTAATGATGAATCCACTATTTTGGAGGAGGTTGCAATTGATTATGAAAACAAAGTTCCTATATATGATGATTATGGCGATGACATGTATGTTATATTGAATAATGATAACCATGAAACTTGTCATCATGATTTTAATTTTCAATCCCATGATAGTTATTTTTTTTAGTTTGCTCCCACTACTATTCATGAGAATAAATTTGCTTATGTGGAGAGTAATAAAATTTCTATGCTTGTGGATCTTGAACAGAATGCTTTATGTGATAGTTATATTGTTGAATTCATTCATGATGCTACTGAAAATTATTATGAGAGAGGAACATATGCTTTTACATATTGCAATAATATCAAGTTTCCTCTCTATGTGTTGAAAATCTTGAAGTTTTGCTTGTTTTGCCTTCCTATGCTAGTTTATTCTTGTTCCCATAAGTTGTTTGCTCACAAAATCCCTATGCATAGTAAGTGGTTTAGACTTAAATGTGCTAGTCATATGCTTCTTGATGCTCCCTTTATGTTTCAATTCTTTACTTTTATGTAAGCATCATTGAAATCATCATGCCTAGCTAAAAGGCATTAAAGAAAAGCGTTTGTTGGGAGACAACCCAACACTTTTAACAACTGTTTTTGTGTGTCCACATGGTTAGGATACTGTAGTGATATTGTTTTATAGCTTTTGCTTCAGTAAAGTGCCAAGTAAAGCCTTTGGGATAGTGTGGATGATAGTTGACTTGATTCTGTGCAAAAACAAAAACTTTTGCGTCCAGTGCAGAAATTCCTGCCTTTTACTGGAACATGGAAAAATTCTGATTTTTTTACAGTTGATTGGTAAACAAATTTCATACGTTGTCCTAATTTTTAATAATTTTTGGACGTATAAAAGTATGACCTTAATTCAGATCTTTATGTACTGTTCTGTTTTTGACAGATTCTGTTTGCAATGCATAGTTTGCTTGTTTTATGGTTTCTATGGCTTATATTGCTTAATATAAATTGTGGAAATTGTAGAGTACAGTAGGAATTGTGTGATAAAAATTATGAATCTTGTCTTGACAGTACCAAAGTGAATGATTTGTCTTTATCATACTAACCCATCTCACGAAGTTCCGTTAAGTTTTGTGTGGTTGAAGTTTTCAAGTTTTGGGTGAGATATCGATATGAAGAGAATAAGGAGTGACAAGACCCTAACCTTGGGGATTCCCAAGGCACCCCCAAGGTAATATTCAAGGAATATCCAAGCAACTAAGCTTGGGGATGCCCCGGAAGGCATCCCCTCTTTCGTCTCCGACATTATCGGTAACCTCACTTGGAGCTATAATTTTATTCATCACATGATATGTGTTTTGCTTGGAGCGTCAATTTATTTTATTTGTATTTGCTTGATGCTATTTATAATAATTTTTTGCATCTTTCATTTCAATAAAAATGTCAAGGATAGTCTTTACCATGCTTATTTTGCAAGTCTATGAGTTGTTGTTTCAAAACAGAAAGTTTATCGCTGTTGCAAAAATTCTCTAGAAAAGTCAGAATGTGATAAAAGGTTCAATTTTTTTGCATAGTAAGCTATAATAAATTTTCTACAGTTTGGTAATGTTTCAGAATTTTTTAAGTTAGGTAAGTATGAGGAATATTGCACTCTTTACAGACTTTTCTGTTTAGACAGATTGCTGTTATGTTTGCATTGTTTGCATATGTTTGCTTGTTTAATGATTCTATTTGAGGATAGGAGTATTAAATATGCAGAGACATTTAGTATGCAATGTTAAATTATAATTTTAGTGATTGCTACAGTAGAGAATGATAAGGTGTTGTATTGATTTATACTAACGTATCTCACGAGTTCTTGTTGAGTTTTGTGTGGATGAAGTTTTTAAGAATTAGGGAAACCGTGTTATGAGAAGAATGAAGAAGACACAAGAGCTCAAGCTTGGGGATGCCCAAGGCATCCCAAGTTAATATTCCAAGAAGTCTCAAATATCTAAGCTTGGGGATGCCCCGGTAGGCATCCCACCTTTCTTCATCAACAATTATCGATTAGCCTCGGTTGAGCCTAAGTTTTTGCTTCTTCACATGATGTGTGCCATTCTTAGAATTTCATTTCATTTTGTTTTGCTTGCTGTTTTAATAAAATAATTAGATCTGAAACTTTTAAATAAGAGAGAGTCCTCAAATAGCTACCCATTTACTTAACTACTCGCTTGATCTTCACTTATATCTTTTTGGAGTAGTTTGTTATTCACTCTTGTGCTTCACTTATATCCTATGAATAAATTGTTGAATGAATTGAACATCATGAAGTTTAAATTATATGTTTATATCATGCCTAGTAGTAGCTTCACATTGGGTTTAGAAAGTGAAATCTTTTGAAGTTTGACAATCACAATATTGGTCTTACAAGCAATTCATGAATGATTACTATAAGGAAAAGAACTTTCACATGCAAATATATTATCTTGGACATCTTCTATGATTGTGAATACCCATTAATTATTTTCAAACTTGATAAAATTAGTTGAAGTTGGACAAGGAAGACAACGTAATGAGTTATGGTTGTGTATATTTGCATAGAAGTTATATTGTCATGGATCCTCCAACATGTGGTGTTTGCCTAGGATCTTTTGCTAGCCAAAAATCCGTACTAAGTAGAGATACTACTTGTGCATCCAAAAACCTTAAACCCAGTTTCTTGCCATGAGTGTCCATCATACCTACCTATGGATTGAATAAGATCCATCAAGTAAGTTGTCATCGGTGCATAAAGCAATAAAAATTGCTCCTAAATATGTTTGATCTTTTATTGCAAGGGAAAATTGAGCGTTGTACGAACTTGTGATGGAAAAGTAATAAAAGCGACGAACTGCATAATAAAGGTTGCTATCGTAAGGGGCAATATAACATGACGTTCCTTTGCATTAAGAGTTTGGGCATCCAAATAAAAAGCGCATGACAACCTCTGCTTCCCTCTGTGAAGGGCCTATCTTTTACTTTTCAGTATTTACTTTTATGCAAAGAGTCCATAGTATGAAATCTCATTTCAACCTCAACTATTCTCTAGTTTGCAAGCATCATGTGGTGGGGAAAGATCTAGGCACATATGACCAGTCAAATATATTTGATCATGATTTATTATTGTTGACAATTATCTCTATGATAAATGAGTTGGGAGCCGAAATATTAAGCCCCTATCTTTCTCTGTGTTTGATGGATGCCATTTGTTCTAAGAATATGCTTTGAGTACTAGCAATCATAGAAGACTATATGATGATTGAGTATGTGGAGCTCTTACTTAAATTTTGTTGAATAAGTTGAATTGCAATTGTTTGGTGACTGAGAACATAGGTTGTTGAGTTTCAAGAGAATTCATTGTTTGAACCTTAACATGTGAATTGGTTGCTACTTTAACATGAGAAGTTTTACGAGAAAGAATTGCTGTTATGATGCTAGGAAAAGTGATTGAAATTATCATTGATCAAACTTATGCACTTTGCTAGCATTCACACTACATAAATTATTTCTTTTATCATTTACCTACTCGAGGACGAGTAGGAATTAAGCTTGGGGATGCTGATACATCTCCAACGTATCTATAATTCATGAAGTATTCATGCTGTTATATTATCATTCTTAGATGTTTTACAATCATTTTATAGCAACTTTATATCATTTTTTGGGACTAACCTATTGACATAGTGCCCAGTGCCAGTTGTTGTTTTTTTTCTTGTTTTTTACATCGCAGAAAATCAATACCAAACGGAGTCCAAATGCAGCGAAACTTTTTGGAGATTTTTTCTGGACCAGAAGACACCCGGTGGGCCAAAGAAGTACCAGAGGGGAGCTCCGAGGAGAGCACAACCCACCAGGGCGCGCCTGGGGGCCCAGGCGTGCCCAGGTGGGTTGTGCCCACCTCGGTGGCCTCCCGCACCGCCTCTTCGCCATATAAATTCCCAAATATTCCAAAAACCCTCGGGGTAACCCTAGATCAGAAGTTCCACCACCGCAGGCCTCTGTAGCCACAAAAAACTAATCTAGACCCCGTTCCGGCACCCTGCTGGAGGGGAAATCATCACCGGTGGCCATCTTCATCATCCCGGCGGCCACCATGATGAGGAAGGAGTAGTCCACCCTCGGGGCTGAGGGTTTGTACCAGTAGCTATGTGTTTAATCTCTCTCTCTCGTGTTCTTGAGATGGCACGATCTTGATGTATCGTGGGCTTTGTTAATATAGTTGGATCATATGGTGTTTCTCCCTCTCTATCTTGTTGTGATGAATTGAGTTTTCCCTTTGAGACTTCGGTTTATCGGATTGAATACTTTTATGGATTTGAGAGCACTTGATGTTTGTCTTGCTATGAATACCCCTGGTGACAATGGGGTATCATATTGGTTCACTTGAGATATGTTTTGGCACTCAACTCGCCGATTCCCGAGGTGACATTGGGGTAATCTATGCATAGGGGTTGATGCACGTTCTCGTCTTTTGTTTCTCCGGTAGAAATCTTGGGGCACTCTTTGAGGTTCTTTGTGTTGGATTGAGTATTATGAATCTGAATTTGTTTTGGTGTTATTTTAGTACGAACTCTTGATAGATCAATCGAAAAGAATAACTTGTGCTATTTTAGTACGAACTCTTGATAGATCGATCGGAAAGAATAACTTGGTGTTATTTTAGTATGAACTCTTGGATAGATCGATCGGAAAGAATAGCTACAAACAATTTCTTCTTATGTTCTCTGCTAGATAAGAACTTTGGAGTGATTCTTCATCGCACGTTGAGGGATGGTTATATGATCCAATTAGATTAGCATTATTGAGAGATTGCACTAGCAAAAGTACGGATCCTAGGCCTTCTTTTCAAGCATTGCAATATCGTTTGTGCTTTGTTTTATCACTTGCTCCCTTGCTGTTTTTATTTATTCAGATTATAAAAATATATTTCTACCATCCATATTACACTTTTATCACCATCTCTTCACCGAACTAGTCCACCTATACAAATTACCATTGTATTTGGTGTGTTGGGGACACAAGAGACTTTTTATTATTTGGTTGCAGGGTTGTTAGAGAGAGACCATATTCATCCTATGCCTCCCATGGATTGATAAATCTTAGGTCATCCACTTGACGGAAATTTGCTACTTTCCTATAAAACTCTGCGCTTGGAGGCCCAACACGAGTCTACAAGAACAAGTTGTGTAGTAGACATCAAGCATGACCCTCTTTTGTTGGATATTACGTACTGTAGTTAGTTTGAAGGATAGATACCTTTCTGGGATCAAGTGCATCCTAACTCACCTGCGTACGATGTACTGATAATGATGATGGAGATGTTGTGCAGAAGCCATATATATATCAATTATGCTTCAAGTGCATACTTGTTGGTGAAAGTGTTGTCCAATGGGAATTATATTTTGTATTACTCATGTAGCCTACAAAGTCTGTCGCACAGCCTTGTAACTTCGTACTCCATTTCTAAATTTGTACTAGTCCTCTATACCGTATAATGCGCTATTCGTACTACTACCCCCCCTCCTGGTTTATTGGTCCGCTTCGTAACTTGTGTCAAATTTTGACCATAAATGTAACTAACTAAATGTTAATGCATGTCACAAAAAATTAAATCGTTGGATTCGTATTTGAACATAGTTTCCAATGGTATAATTTTCGGTGACATGCATTGACATTTTGTTAGTTAAACCTATGGTTAAAATGTGACACTAAATACAACTAGTAAGTAGTACAGTAGTAGTACTAGTATACGTCGGTCAAATTATTCATCATGTCCTCACATTGAATTGACGTGAGAACACGCTGTGTGTGAGGTGACACAAGAGTCCCGGCGGCGTGTTCGGTTCACCAAAGTGAGCCTCACCCCTCTCGTACTACATTAGCACTCTCGCATTCTCTACAAAATCACTCTCCCATTCTCTCCCGGTCTCCCCGCCTCCTAGCCGGCGCCTTGTTCCGATCCATTTGGTACGATGAGTGATGAGCTACTGGAGTTGCTATACTTCATTGCAAGTAGTCAAAAGGAAGACGCTGAAAAAATCGATCTCAACAAGGATGCTCTTCAAGCTAGCCGGATGAAGGAAGGAACCAGCGAGGCCGCTCCTGTGAGTATTCGTCCCGTCGCCCTGTATTATGATTTCGATCTTTATGGGGGTTTTCAAGTCTTTAGAGTCTACATGTAGTAATGAAGCCGAGACCCCAGTTTTTTCGGGTATTATGGACTTCAGATTTGGAGTACCACTTATGTGTCGAAATCTTTCATCATTTACTTAAAACAGTTGATTGATCATACATTGAGTACCATTTAACTGGAATTAACCGATGCAAGTCCAAGAAGGATTGGCCGGTGCTGCCGGCTGGCGTCAAGTTCGATCCCACGGATCAGGAGCTGATCGAGCACCTTGAGGCCAAAGTGAGTGCTAACAGCGCCAGATCTCACCCTCTCATCGATTTGTTCATACCAACCATCGACAGCGAGCACGGCATATGCTACACCTATCCTGAGAAATTTCCAGGTGAGACACCGATCGGCCGTCTACTTGCACAAACATATTCCTTTGTTTATAGCTCTATTTTTCTTTTTAGACGCAGACCTAGTGAAGCAATTACAATTTGACAGTTAATAAAAAGTGAAACAAGTGAATGCAACATGCCAAAGACGTTATGAAAATGCCAACTACGTACACTAAAACCTGTATTCGACAATACTGCAGGTATCACACTGAGTGGCCTAAGCAAGCATTTCTTCCAGCGCACTCTAGGTCGTTCAAAAGGGGCACGCGGACGCATCGCAAGATACAGTCGGAGTGCGGCATGCACGCGATGTGGCACAAGACCGGCAATACCTTGCCGGTGATGGTCAACGGCCAGCAGACGAGCAGCAAAAAGGTTCTGGTGCTGCACACCAACAAGAACTTTGACCAGCAGAGGACCAACTGGGTGATGCACCAGTACCACCTCGGGGACCTGGAGCAAGAGAAGGAGCGGGAGCTGGTCCTCTACAAGATTTTCTACCAGACGAATACTAGGGCCAGGAATAAAAAGATTATAAGTTAGTTTGGTATTGGTACTTGTACTACCTGGTCGTCTGCAAGTTGGTATTGTTGTTAAGGATCTTTCGGTATGAACTTGGCATTTGCTTCCAACCATCATGTCGAGGGTCGACGTGGATATAAAGCTGAATCATTTGTTTCGAAATGAATTTTTAGGCACCTAATTTTTATTTGACCTGCCATTCGAATTCCCAGTTCTCCAATTTTTTTACATCTTTGAAGTACGCAGGGGATCCATCTGGTTTCACAGGATGATAGTTGGATGTAGCACGTCGTAACTGGGCTGTGGCATGCCAAGCCTAGCTGCAAATTGTTAAAAGAGAGGAGCGATGGATTTGGGCCTTCCAGAACAGTTAAGTGTCGCGACCTCAATCGTGAAGCGCCTCCCATGGACTAAAAAAAGGCCTAGTCCATTATTATTAGTTGAAATATGTAAAATATTCCATAATGAAAAGAAATATGTAAAATGCAATGAATTTAGTCCGCTTTCACTAAAAACCATCCGATTTGCATGAAATTCGTCCGTGGAACCACATGATGGCTGTCCATACAAAGCTCAATCGTACGGAGCCAGCAGGTCCATGGCCGTACGCAAGCAAGTGCATGCACTTATTATCATGATGGAAAAATAATGCTGACGTCTGAGACGGTGAAACCCATGAAGTTTTCAACATAGTCAATAAACGAGAGAATTCTGCAAGTACAAACTGATAACTAGGATCCAGCAAGTATATTGTTTTTTCAGGTCGAGCAAGTTTCAACTGGGCTGTAGACTGCCCAGGCTTGGTTTTGTTTTTAATAGGCCCAGCCCATGATGACAACGGGGCACAAAGATCCAGCAGGTATCAACTGGCCTCTGGCCCGCCAGCCTTAGTTATATTTTCTCTTAGAACATCCGCAGGCAGTTTTTTACTAAATCAAACACACAGCCCAGTTCTATTTTCCTCTTGAAACGCCATGTCCTACTTCCATTTTCTAATCTCTACCTATAGTTTTACTAGTTCATATACATGTATTATTATATTGAAAATACATAAAGTTCCCTTTTCATCTTTACATCCTTATTTTTTTGTTGTTGTTTTCCCTCCCAGCGCTGATTTTTTTACCACAGGTTTTCCCTAAAACCAACTCAATTGTCCCATATCTTATTAGCTTACAAAAACAAAACGATATTTTATTTGGCAAATCAATAAGTTCTTAAAAAATAAATGTTTATCATTTCTGGATTAAAACAGTTCGGATTGCACCGAAATATGCAAAATAAGGTTGAACTTTTTGACCGTGGTCCTGGGCAGAAAATGGGCTGTAATAAATTCCTTAAGAATTAGCAAATGGGCTGCAAATTATTAAAAAAATAGCAAATGGGCTCTATGTTGTCTGCCACAGATTTTGAGGCTGACTTGTGGGCCTACTAAGTTCATGCGTACACAAGGTTTCTCAGAAAAAGAAACTTAGTCAACAATCGACTCTACCAGCGTCAGACCGTTAGATGTCAATCTAACGACAGTCGTGCTTCTTCAGTCTCTGATCTTCCTGCTCTAGCTGCCCAAACAAGCGCCGGCGGAACCGCCTGCTCCCGCCTCCCGTGGCCGGCTGTGCTGCCGGGCAGGCCTCACGGCCCCACCAAACTCGCATCCCTGGCCTGGCTATCCCTCTACTCACCCACACCTCCTGTTATGCTCTGGCGATGGTAGCCTCACACTGCGGCCGAACAAGTAAACCCTTGTACCCACTCCACGTGGGAAACAACTGCCGAGTCTTCCTCTGCTCTGGGTCATTCCCTTACTTGGCCTCGCCGTCGTCCACCGCCTTGGTGCCCTCGGCACGGCGTGGTCAACGAACGACATCCATTGGAAGAGGACTGCACGTGGAGAGGCTGACAGCTGGGTCCATGGCCGCACGCAAGGAAGTGCCTCCTTTTTTTGTGAGTAGGAAGTGCCTCCTTATTATGCACAAAATAATGATTCCTCCTCCTGAAAGCTGGGACCGACCGGAAGGGCCTCTGTATTTCACGAAAAAAACATCCCCCCCACTGACAGCTCGGATCCACCAGCTATTACGCACAAAAATAATGAATACCCCCGCTGCTAGGTCAGTTCCACCATATTTGGAGGCTGACTTGTGGGCCTACTAAGTTGACGTGGACGCAGGGCTTTGTCAACTTAGTCAATATAAACTATTCTAGCTGCGGTGACCGTACGATGTCCATCCAACGGTCGTCGTGCTTCTTCAACCTCTGGTCTTCTTGCTCCAGCCGCCCAAACCAGCGCCGGTTGTGCCACCTGCTCCTGCCTCCCATGGCCGGCTGTGCTGCCACGCAGGCCTCACCGCAAGCCTCACCGCCCCACCCTACTCCCACTGCTGGCCAGGCCTTCCCTCTACTCACCCACACCCCCTGTTATTCTCCGGCGACGGCAGCCTCAAACCGCAGCCGAAGCAGTCAACCCTCGTACTCCCCTCCGCGTGGCATCCACTGCTGCGTATTCCCCGGCTCCGGGTCGTTCCCTTCCTAGGTCGCGTCGTCGTCCACCACCTTGGTGCTCTCGGGCGGTAAATACGGCTACGCTGCAAGATAGTAAATATGGCTACGTACGTACATACGGGTGGGGTCTCTAACGCGTACAGCGATGTCATCCTGTTCATCGGCGGCCAATTGACTGAGTCAGAACGGAGTAAGCAGCGTCGCGTGTTCATCGGGAGCCAACCGGCTTGGACGAAACAGCCGAAACGAGGTCTGGCGTACCGCAGAACGGAGGAAACGGCCTTCTGTTCAACCGTGTATGGTCGATACGGGGTCCTGTTCATCGGGAAGGGTCTGGTGTACCACAAAATGGAGGAAACAGACTTCTGTTCGAGTGCCTACAGTTGAAACAGGGTGCTGTTGATCGGGAGGGGTGTGGCGTACCACAAAACAGAGGAAACGGACTTGTGTTGGAGCGCCTACGGTCGAAACGGGGTCCTGTTCATCGGGAGGGGTGTGGCGTACCGCAAAACGAGACTCCACGAGCTACTGTTCATCAACCGTCGACTTCCTCCAGCCTCCACCTGCTACTGTTCATCCACCGTCGACTTCCTCCTGCCTCCACCAGCTACTGTTCATCCACGGGGTCCTATTCATCTAGCCTCCACCGGCTACTGTTCAACCAGCCCTCTACGGGGTCCTGTTCATCCAGCCTCCATCGGCTACTGTTCAACCAGCCCTCCACGGGGTCCTGTTCAACCAGCCCTCCATGGGGTCCTGTTCAACCAGCCCTCCACGGGGTCCCTCCACCGGCTACTGTCCATCCACCCCCACCTCCTCGATCGGGGTCCTGTTCATCCAGCGGCAACGACCGCTACTACCACGGGATCCTGTTCATCCAACCCCCACCAGGAACTGTTCATCCAACCCCCACCGAGGACTGTTCATCAAGAGGCGGCTTCGATCGGCTTCAGTTAAAAGCAGTAGCGAAGGAATCACTCGGGTTCAGTTAACAGCAAGGGATCGATCGGGGTTCAGTAACGTAGCTAGTGCAATCGCTCGGGTTCAGTTAGAGCCCAACGCCTCGCTCGGGTACAGTTAGAGTGCAACACCTCGCACACACGTGCGTATGTGTACAAGAGAAACACGCAAACCTCCATGCATCGCTCGGCCCCGACCAACCACGGTAACTGGGAACTCCCCAAAATTTTCCTCGCCCTCGCTTCTACCACGATTTTTTTCGTCATGGACGGACCAAAGAATGTCAGGCAGGTGCGTCTCCGGCCCGCCTAGGACGAAAAGCCTATTTTCTATCATGATTTTTTGTCATAGAAGTAGGAGCCCACCACATCTATGATGATACCGGGTTTTGTCACAATTATCGTCATAGAAGTGTCATAAGCATGATAGAAAAAAATTCGTTCGGCCCAAAATGTCACGGATGTGTCTTTTTTTTGTAGTGCCGGCAGGGTGCAGGAAAAGGCCCCAAGATGGGATCTCACGGGAAACAGAGGCTTGCGGCGGCGGAAAAGTATTTTGGTGGACGCCTCTGATGTTTGGGGAATATTTGAGAATATATAGAGGTGTAATTAGGGTTAGGGGACTCCTAAGGGGCCCACAAGCCCTCAGGGTGTGCCCTAGAGGATTGCGGCCTCCTCGCGACTCTTCTGGCCCTCTCTCCAAGTCAAGTAGGTGTCTTCTGGTCCAAGAAAAATCATCATAGAGTTTTATTCCGTTTGGACTCCGTTTGATATTCCTTTTCTGTAAAAGTCAAAAACAAGGAAAAAACAGAAACTGGCACTAGGCTCTAGGTTAATAGGTTAGTCCCAAAAATAATATAAAATAACATATTAATGCATATAAAACGTCCAAAATAGATAATATAATAGCATGGAACAATAAAAAATTATAGATAGTTGGAGACGTATAAAGCATCCCCAAGCTTAATTCCTGCTCGTCCTCGAGTAGGTAAATGATAAAAACAGAATTTGTGATGTGGAATGCTACCTAACATACTTATCAATGCAATCTTCTTTATTGTGGCAAGAATGTTTAGATCCATAAGATTCAAAACAAAAGTTTAATATTGACATAAAAACAATAATACTTCAAGCATACTAATAAAGCAATTATGTCTTCTCAAAATAACATGGCCAAAGAAAGTTATCCCTACAAAATCATATAGTCTGGCTATGCTCCATCTTCATCACACAAAGTATTTCATCATGCACAACCCCGATGACAAGCCAAGCAATTGTTTCATACTTTTGGTGTTCTCAAACTTTTTCAATTTTCACGCAATACATGAGCGTGAGCCATGGATATAGCACTATAGGTGGAATAGAATATGGTGGTTGTGGAGAAGACAAAAAGAAGGAGAAAGTCTCACATCAACTAGGCAAATTAATGGGCTATGGAGATGCCCATCAATTGATATCGATGCAAGTGAGTAGGGATTTCCATGCAACGGATGCACTAGAACTATAAGTGTATGAAAGCTAAAAAAGAAACTAAGTGGGTGTGCATCCAACTTGCTTGCTCATGAAGACCTAGGGCAATTTGAGGAAGCCCATCATTGGAATATACAAGCCAAGTTCTATAATAAAAAAATTCCACTAGTATATGAAAGTGACAAAATAGGAGACTCTCTATCATGAAGATCATGGTGCTATTTCGAAGCACAAGTGTGGAAAAAGGATAGTAACATTGTCCCTTCTCTCTTTTCTCTCATTCTTTTTGTTTGGGCTTCTTTGGCCTCTTTTTTTATTTTGGCTTCTTTGGCTACTTTTATTTTTTTATAAAGTTTGGAGACTCATCCCAACTTGTGAGGGAATCATAGCTTCCATCATCCTTTCCTCACATGGGACAATGCTCTAATAATGATGATCATCACACTTTTATTTACTTACAACTCAAAAATTACAACTCGATACTAGAACAAAATATGACTCTATATGAATGCCTCCGGTGGTGTACCGGGATGTGCAATGATCAAGAGTGACATGTATAAAAAATATGAACGGTGACCAAGCCACAAATACTATGCCAACTACATGATCATGCAAAGCAATATGACAATGATGGTTCGTGTCATAATAAAACGGAACGGTGGAAGTTGCATGGCAATATATCTCGGAATGGCTATGGAAATGCCATAATAGGTAGGTATGGTGGCTGTTTTGAGGAATGGTATATGGTGGGTTTAATGCACCGGCGAAAGGTGCGCGGTACTAGAGAGGCTAGCAATGGTGTAAGGGTGAGAGTGTGTATAATCCATGGACTCAACATTAGTCATAAAGAACTCACATACTTATTGCAAAAATTTATTAGCCATCAAAACAAAGTACTACACACATGCTCCTAGGGGGATATATTGGTAGGAAAAGACCATTGCTCGTCCCCGACCACCACTCATAAGGAAGACAATCAAAAAATAAATCATGCTCCGACTTCATCACGTAACGGTTCACCATACGTGCATGCTACGGGAATCACAAACTTTAACACAAGTATTTATACCAATCCACAATTACTCGCTAGCATGACTCTAATATCACCATCTTCTTATCTCAAAACAAATGCAAGGAATCAAACTTCTCATCTATTCAATGCTCTTTATATGAAAGTTTTTATTATATCCCTTTTGGATGCCCATCATATTAGGACTAAATTCATAACCTAAGAAAATTACCATGCTGTTAAAGACTCTCAAAATAATATAAGTGAAGCATGAGAGTTCAACAATTTCTATAAAATAAAGCCATCGTCGTGCTCTAAAAATATATAAGCGAAGCACTAGAGCAAACTGCCTAGCTAAAAAGATATAAGTGAAGCACATAGAGTATTCTAATAAATTCACGATTAAAGCTTGTCCCTCTCAAAAGGTGTGTACAGCAAGGATTATTGTGGAAAACTAAAAACCAAAAACTCGTATCATACAAGATGCTCCAAGCAAAACACATATCATGTGGTGAATAAAAATATGGCCTCAAGTAAATTTACCAATGGATTGAAGACGAAAGAGGGGATGCCATCCGGGGCATCCCCAAGCTTAGATGCTTGGTTGTCCTTGAATATTACCTTGGGGTGCCTTGGGCATCCCCAAGCTTAGGCTCTTGCCACTCCTTATTCAATAGTCCATGAAATCTTTACCCAAAACTTGAAAACTTCACAACACAAAACTCAACAGAAAACTCATAAGATCCGTTAGTATAATAAAATAAATCACCACTTTAGGTACTGTTGTGAACTAATTCTAAATTTATATTGGTGTTATATCTACTGTATTCCAACTTCTCTATGGTTCATACCCCCCGATACTACCCATAGATTCATCAAAATAAGCAAACAACACATAGAAAACAGAATCTGTCAAAAACAGAACAGTCTGTAGTAACTAGAATATTAATCAAACGTATGTAACTCAAAAAAGTCTGAAAAATTAGGACAACATAGGAAATTCATATATCAATCTTGTGTAAAAAAATCAGAATTTTCCACACTCCAGTGATTTAAACAATTCTGTTACTGGACGCAAAAGTTTCTGTTTTTCAGCAAAACCAAATCAACGATATACCAAAGCATCCCAAAGGTCTTGCTTGGCTCAAACACTAACTAAAACACCAAAACATAATTACTACAAAGGTAATAATGTGTATTTATTGAAAAATAGAACCAAAAATAAAAAACCTAAAAATAAAATTGGGTTGCCTCCCAACAAGCGCTATTGTTTAACGCCCCTAGCTAGGCATAAAACATAGATCTAGGTATTATCATCTTTGGTATGCAATCCATAAGTGGCCCTCATAATAGATTCATATGGCAACTTAATTTTATTTCTTGGAAAGTGTTCCATGCCCTACCTTAATGGAAATTGAAATCTAATGTTTCCTTCTTTCATATCAATAATTGCACCAATCGTTCTAAGGAAAGGTCTACCAAGAATAATGGGACATGTAGGATTGCAATCTATATCAAGCACAATAAAATCTACCGCACATAATTCCTATTTTCAACAATAAGAACATCATTAATCCTTCCCATAGGTTACTTAATAGTGGAATCCGCTAGATACAAATTCAAAGAACAATCATATAGTTTATGGAAACCTAGCACATCACATAAAGTTTTCGGAATTATGGAAACGCTAGCACCCAAATCACACAAAGCATTACACTCATAATATTTAATTTTAATCTTAATAGTAGGTTCCCACTCATCATAAAGCTTTCTAGGGATAGAAACTTCCAACTCAAGTTTTTCTTCAAATGATTTCATCATAGCATCAACGATATGTTTAGTAAAAGCTTTATTTTGATTATAAGCATGAGGTGAATGAAGCATGGATTGCAACAAGGAAATAAAATCTATCAAAGAACAATTATCATAATTAAAGTCCTTGAAATCCAAAAGAGTGGGTTCATCGCTACTTAAAGTTTTGACCTCGCCAATCCCACTTTTATCAATTTTTTCATTAAGATCTTCACCCTCCAAATTATTGCGATGCCTTCTAGCTAAATTTGACTCATCTCCAGTCCCATCTTTGTCTGTGCAACAAACCCCAGGTGTGTTGCCTAGATTTTACACAGGCTCAAGAACAAGGTTGCCGCATCCAAGACAAGACCAAGCAGAAGAGATCAGCTCTTTGAGAAATCAAAGGGCAGTTCAAGAAGACCATGGCCAACCAAAGGAGCAAGATACCACTAAGGGAAAACCTCCCTTGCTGGGCAGGCGAGCCTGGCGGGAACGAGGTTGCCCCGAAGACAAGTCTCTAGATTGCCCCTGGCAGGCTTGCCGGGGACGCCGAGGGTGGATTACCCTGCCAAGACTCCATCGCACCACCTCACAGCAACGCAAGTCATCGATCGGTGCGGTGTCGAGCCCCCAGGTGACTAAGTGGCTGTTATTTGGCACGTGGCAGCCACTTCTGAAGGAAATCATCTCCAAATGACACCTGTCCAGAGACGTGTCACGTAGGCAGGCGAGAAGGTGGCCGAACGGCACAACAAGGCTTGCCGGGCTACGCTACGATGTGACACTAAGCGGCGCATTTAATGCACTCTGTCCTGCCTGCAGAGTTAGGTATGATAGCACTGTTTGCTATCTAATCAGTACGCAATGACTGATTTGCCATTGTGGTGACCCCTTGATCTATAAAAGGAGGGCCATGGCAACCTTGGAAAGGATTCGGACCCTTGTACACTCATACGCGCATAGTTGCTCTCGCCCCGAGGCGACCCTGCCGGGCTAGAGTGCTGCCTCTCCACCTCGGTCCTCCCATCAATCCACCAAAGCAGTAGTAGGGTTTTATGCCTCGCGGCGGCCTGAACCTGGGTTAAAACTTCCCGTGTGATCACTGTCATGCTGCCCCACGCCCTCCGCTCTTTGTGCAATGCGTCCTTCCCCATTGCCGAACCACAAGGGGCCGATGGCCCCATAGGTGGCCGTGTTTTCCCACGACATCTTTGGCGTGCCAGGTAGGGGGAAGCGCTTGCGCGAACCCGAGAGCGTACGCAGTGCGTCATCTTCATCATCATTCTCTTCATCGACGGCTTCATCATCCATGGCGCCCAAGAAGAAACCCGGTGCCACAGCTCACCCGTCCACCTCGAAGGCCCCTTCGCACGCGGCCGCTGACGCCGTGGGGGCTACGGGGGCGCACGGGGACATGGACCCTGCGGGGGACGTGGCCGGCGCAGGCGGCGTCATCGCCACCTCCCCTATGGCCGAAACGGGAGCGGGAGGCACGGGAGAAGGACAGCGCCAACAACTTCCCAGCGGCCACGCTCCACAAGGTGCGGGAGGAGAGATCATCCTGTCCGCGCCTCTCTGCCCACTGAAAGACGCAGCCACAGCGGTGGCGCTCGCCCTGGGGTGAACCGCAACCCTCCGGCCACCCCCGCTGCGGGTGCGGCCGTAGGGCACGCGCCACCCCCGAAACGGGCTGGCCAAGCCGATGCGTCGAACAGAGCCGCCGATCCCCAATCACAACCATCTCGTCACCACGCCCCCCAGGCGACCGGCTCACGGCGACGAGAGCACGACGCTACCACTACCGGCATCGTCAGAAGCCAGGCGACATTACGGTCTACATCGTCATCCATGCCGAGCATTGCTTCGGAGGCCATGGCGCGTGCCCAACTCCTATTGAGATTTCCACCGGCGGCCGATCAGATGGATGAGTGGAGAGCCACCATTCAGAGCTTGATTGGTTTCGCCGAGGCGGGAGGATCACAGTGAGCGGGCCCGTCACGGCCTCCGCAGGCGGCGACAGCGGCCCGAGCTACTGGCCGTACCAAAGGGGCCACCCCCACGATGCAATCCCCTCCGCGGCAGCAAGCGCAGGGGCCGCAGCCAGAGCCACACGACCAAGAACCCGATGACGTATCGATGGCTTTGTACGATCCTTGAGCACGACGAGACCAGCGGCGAGTCCTAGAAGACAGGCGGAGGGAAGACACGCGCACCACCATCGAACGACGCCGCAAAACCCAACACCAGTATGATAGGCGCAATGGCCCCGACATCGACGAGCCCACGCTCGGTGAAGGTGGGTACCTACCTTTCGAGGTTGGGTGCCCCGCATTCACTCGTGAGCTGCGGCAAGTCCGTTGGCCATCTACTCGCACATTCAAGCCAGAAATACCAGAGAAGTACGATGGAAGATTGAACCCGGCAGAGTTCTTGAGCATCTACACCATCGACGTTCAAGCTGCTGGGGGAAGAGACGAGAAGGTGTTCGCCAACTACTTCCCTTTGGCTCTCAAGACAAATGTGAGGTCTTGGCTAATGCATTTGCCAGAGAATTCCATCTCGACATGGGCTGACATGTGCCATGAGTTTGTTGCCGCCTTCACGCACGGCCATCAAGAACCAGGGCGGCCCAGTGACTTGCAGCTGCTTCCGCAGAAAGAAGGAGAGAGTCTGCGGAAGTACATGCAGAGGTTCAACCGGGTGCACAGGAATATTCCAGACATCCACCCGACAGATGTGATAGCCGCTGTCGTGGGAAACCACGACCACCTATGGGGCCATGAGCCCCTTTTGGTTCAGCGGGGGGATGGGCACGTTGCACAAAGAGCGGAGAAGCGTCACGCAGCACGACAGAGATCACACGGGCAGTCTTTACCCAAGTTCGGGCTGCCGTCAGGCGTAAAACCCTACTCCTGCTTTGGTGGATTGATGGTGGATAATGGTCGTGGACGCAGCACACTCGCCCGACAAGGTTGCTCTGGGGGCGAGAGTGGCTACGCGCGTATGGATATGCGAGGGTCCAACCCTTTCTACGGTCGCCATGGGCCTCCTTTTATAGATTAAGGGGTCACCACAGTGGCAAATCAGTCTTTGTGTACTGATTAGATAGCTAACAGTGCTATCATATCTAACTCTGCAGGCTGACAGAGTGCATTAAATGCGCCGCTCAGTGTCACATCACAGCTCGCCCGGCAGGCCCTGCCGGGCTGTTTTGCCAGCTTCGCGCCTGCTCGCTTGACACATCTCAGGACGGGTGTCATATGGAGGTGTTTGCTGTAGGAAGTGGCTGCCATGTGGCAAAAAGCAGCCACTCAGTCACCTTGGAGCTCGACACTGCTTTGATTAATGACTTGCGTCGCTTGTGAGGTGGAGTGGCTTACCTCCGCCAGCCCCGGCAGGCCTGCCGGGATGATCTGGGAGCTTGCTTCCGGGGCAAAACCCAACCCTGCCGGGCTCGCCTGCCCGGCAAGGTAGGTCCTTCCCTTAGCGATGCCTTGCTCCTCTGGCTCACCTTGGCCTTCTCGACTTGCACTTGGATCCTTCAAAGAAATTGATCCTCCTTGTTTGGTCTGATCTTGGTCTTGTAATCTTGTCTCTGGCCTGTGCATAGTCCGTGCAATGGACCCAGGGTCTGTTGCGCCGACAGGAGCCCCCGGGCCTGGCACGAACGCGCCGCTGGGCATCGTCGGGGTAGGCCCTAACCAGTGTACAGGCAGAAATGTAAGGGCGGTTCCGCTCTTTGAGATCTTCTTTGCTTCTTCATTAACCTGAGCTTGGGTCAGTTTCCGGTTTTCCCGTGCGTCGTGTGAAACGCTTAGGGGAGAAACTGAACCACGATCTGTGGGCAGCCCATGCCCCACGATCACGGGGGAGGAAACTGTCATCCCACTTGCCTCTTGCCCCGGGGCGCCTCCGCCATGTGTACCGCATGCATTGCGTAGGGTAGGTGGCGGACGCGGAGGGCGTGGGAACGGGCGCCATGGCAGAAAGCCAGGCATCGCCGAGTGGTGTAGAGGGGTGGCTCTGATTCCTTGAGCCGTTGGAAGCGTAGGGGAACCGCATTGGAGGAGCAGGGCGGTCGCCAGTTAGACGAGAGGCCAGCCTCCTGCCTTGTTCTCCTATAAAAAGGGGGGGTAGGAGTAGTGCGTCTGCTCAAACACCTCCCATCTCCCTTTCAAAGCTTCCCTTGCTTGCCATGGTGAGGGGGTGAGGGCGTGGTGGTACGCCGGTGGTGGTGACGAGAACTTCTGCTCGACAGCGTCTCCCCCCTCCTCTTGATGATGAGGGGGCTGAACCCGCTGTGAGAGGAGGCGGAAGGGGGCGTGGCCGAGGTCATCGCGGTGTGCGCGGCCGAGGAGGCCGGGGCAGCGCCTCAATTGCGCCCGCACCGAACGCTCCTCCCCCGATGGAAGGCCACGTCGGAGATCAATCCTTGGAGTTCGTCATCAGGCTGTATAAGCCTCCACGTGGCCACCTCCGCCTCCCTACTCCATTTGCAAGGGTGATGGAGCTCGAACAGCCGCGTGCACTAAGGTTGCACATGAGGGGCTATAGTAGGGGGGGCATGTGGGTGGATGTTGACTTCCCTACTCCTCATGTTATGTACCTCCGCCGCGGCTGGAAGACCTTTGCTCGAGCCCATAGCTTGTCGGAGGGGCATGTTCTCCAGTTTAAATTAATGGAGAGCGGCCTGCTTTCCGTCAAGGTCTTTGGGCACTCGGGAGCTCGCTTAGGGTGCTGCGCGGAGAGCTCGACCGATGACGAAAGCTCCTCCTCGAGCGAAAGCAACGCGGAGGACAGTGATGGCGATGATGACGGCAGCGACTGGGAGGGCGATGACTCCGACTCTGGCTGAACATCGCCCGCACCATCTTCATTAGGCGGCAGCACCATCATCTGCACCTGCATTTTCTCCCCGGCAAGGTGGTTTGCCGGAAAGTTGGGTGCAGAGGTGGTGACGGTGCCCCCTGGCTCCTCCAGCAGTCCTCCAGCTGGACCCCGGCAGGCTTCCTCTTGGGCTGCAGCTCTGTTAGCCCTGCCGTGTTCTGCTGGCCTTGGTGGTGGTGGTTGACGGGTCGTCTCTGCCGGTCTCTTCCCCGTCGCCTTCATCCACGCCCTCTCGCCCCCGTCGGGCATCCTATCTTGGAGCCCGACAGGGTCAGGCTGAGCTTCTGCCCAGGCTCTCCTTTTGCCCTCTTCGCCTTCTACCGCCATGCCTAGGAGGAGAGGGACAAGAAAAGGCATTACGGGGCACTTATCTTTTTTTAATCTTAAATCTGTAGGCACTTGCCAAATTTTAGTTCAAATAATGTAATCTCTCGTATCCATGTTTATGTTCTGCGAGATTTGTACTTGTTGATCAGCATATTAATGAAAAAGATAAGCTTTGCCGGGCACTTGTGCATGTATGATATCCATGCAGAGGTGAAACGCCTCCTACTTTCATGTAAACAAGTAGATCCCGGTAAGCTACCTTGCCGGTACCCCATAGGACTGCTGCCGTGAGGCTGAGCCTGCCGGGCGCAGAACCCATTGGGAGAGACCAGCCCCCCGCCAACCCCTTTCAGCCAAAGGCCACTACGACCATCCTGACCGAAGCAGCGTTCGTGTCAGTAGATGGGAGCACCTTTGTTTCCGAGGTGGCGAGGTTTTCATATGCACAAGTCCTACTCACGGAACATGTATGGATAAGAGATGGAACTTATCTGTTTGGCTTGCCGGGGACTGCAGTGCTGGCTTGTCTTCGCATCCTCTTCCTAGGACTAAGTCCACGGCAGGAGCCTGCAGTTTATGCAAATGAAGATGATGCCAGATGCAATCTATCTACATGATCATGCAACCTATCTACATGAATCATGCAATGCTTATGATATGCTTATGCATGCATGCAACTTATCAGGGGCCCCCAGCGCTTCATTTATTTCTCTGTTGCTCAGGGTCTGCGCCTGGCTTTGTACATGGGGTTACATGCAGCCAAGGCAAGGCCTGTACAAAAGGGTGGCTGCCGGGCAGGGCCTGACAGCCACGCCTTACGGGTAGAACTTGCGGAGATGCTCAATATTCCATGAGTTTTGCAATTGAATGCCATCTCTAATCTCCAGACGGACTGCGCCAGGTCTGGTGACTCGTACTACCCGGTAAGGGCCTTCCCACTTTGGCGATAACTTGTTTGTACCCTTGGCGGACTGAACGCGCCTAAGGACAAGGTCGCCTTCCTCAAAACACCGGGCATGAACCCTACGGCTATGATAGCGATGCAGGGCTTGCTGATAGCGTGCAGCACACGTAGCAGCCCGGAGACGGTTCTCCTCGAGAAGCACGGCATCGTCACGTATGTGATGTTCCTGCACTACTTCATCGTAGGCAAGCACTCGAGATGACCCGTAAATGAGTTCCGTGGGGATAACTCCTTCTGCCCCATAGACTAGGGAGAAGGGAGTCTGCCCGGTAGCTCAGTTTGGTGTCGTTCTGAGGGACCAAAGAACCACCGACAGCTCATTGATCCATTACCTGTCATGCTTTCGCAGCTTATGAAACGTTCTTGTCTTGAGTCCTCACAGCACTTCAGCGTTCACCCTCTTAGCTTGTCCATTGCTTCTGGGATGTGCGACAGAGGAAAATGAGATCTTGCTTCCGAGGGCATGAACATATTGCATGAAGGCGCGACTCGTGAACTGGGTGCCGTTGTCGGTGATGATCCGGGCAGGGACCCCAAAGTGGCACACCAATCCTTTCAAGAACTTGATAGCTGACTGAGCAGTCACCTTTCTCACGGAATCTACTTCCGGCCACTTTGTAAACTTGTCGATTGCAACGAACAAGAATTCAAAGCCCCCGGCGGCTCGGGGGAAAGGGCCGAGGATATCGAGCCCCCAGACCGAAAACGGCCATGACAAAGGGATTGTCTGGAGTGCTTGGGCAGGCAGATGGATATTTTTGGAATGGAACTGACAGGCTTCACACTTGGTGACGACCTCAACCGCATCTTGAAGGGCTGTGGGCCAATAGAATCCTTGCCGGAATGATTTCCCAACCAAAGCCCTTGATCCAATGTGGGAGCCGCACATGCCTTTGTGTATCTCTGCCAGCAGTTCCTTTCCTCCTTCCCAGCAAATGCACTTCAATTTCACACCATTGGGCCTTCTTCTGTATAGTGTGTCATCGACAAACTGATACATACTGGCCCTCCGGGCTACTCTTTCAGCTTCTTCTTGCTCTTCGGGAAGTTCTCCAGTTTGGAGGAAATGGACTATGTGCCTTTCCCAAGTTGGAGCCTGAGGCTCGGCAATGAGGACTAGCGGCACGTCCTCATTTGTGGGGCCGCATCCCTCGACTGCGAGGACCAGTGGCCCGGCAGGAGGGTGCAGCCCGACAATCGAAGAGGAGTTGTTCCCAGCAGGGTCCCTGCCAGGAGCCCCGAAAGGCTCTACCGGGAGAGCCTTACCGGAGTCCAATTTCCTCCTCTTTTGGGCCATTGTTGTCGGGGATACGGAGGGCTGAGTAAGATGGAGAACAAAAGTTCCTAGTTCCATAGGAAGCTTCTGCGCAGTGCACTTTGACAGGTGATCAACAATGCTATTTTCCGCATGGGGTACGTGCTCTGTTTGCACCCCGTCAAAGCGCTCCTCTAATCTTCTCACTTCCTCGACGTATGCCTCCATCAATGGGCTTTGGTAATCCTTGTTGACTTGTCGCACCACCAGTTGGGAATCTCCTCGAATGATCAGCTTCTTGATTACCAACTCTGTAGCAATCCTGAGCCCGGCAAGAAGCCCTTCATATTCTGTTGTATTGTTGGTCGCCTCCTCCCGGGGAAAGTGCATCTGGACGATGTACCTCAGGTGCTCTCCAGTGGGAGCCACGAGAAGCACACCAGCCCCTGCACCTTGTAGGGAGAAGGCATCATCAAAATACATGATCCATTCTTGGGGCGCTTCCTTGCCGGGGATAACCGTTTCCTGTACTTCTTCATTAGGGGTTGGCATCCATTCTTCAATAAACTCTACCAATGCCCTGCTCTGGATTGTTGATGTGCTTTCAAACTTCAGGCCAAAGCTGGACAACTCCAATGCCCACTACACTATCCTGCCGGTGGCCTCTGGGTTTCGAAGTATCCTTTGCAATGGGAAGCGGGTGAAAACTGTGATCTCATGGGCTTGGAAGTAGTGGCGCAGTTTCCTTGAGGCCATGACAAGGCCAAAGATCAATTTTTGCATGCTAGAATACCTGGATCTAGCCCCCTGCAACAGTGAGCTGACGAAGTATACTGGGCGCTGCACCACCTTCTTCCTTGCCGTGTCCTTGGGGTTGTTTCCGCTCCCGTGCTCTTCTTTGTCCTGATCCGTATCTGGCCTTGCCGGGGCGCTCTCTTCCTCTTCTCCGGGCAGGACACTTGCTGATGTGGCTGCTTCTTCTACTTCCCACTACGCTACTAGGGCTGCACTAACCACTTGATTAGTTGCTGCCAGATATAGCAGCAACGGCTCTTGTGGTTTGGGTGCGACCAATGTAGGCACAGAAGACAAGTAGGCCTTCAAATCCTATAGTGCTGCATCTACTTCCGGGGTCCACTTTATGGGTCCTGCCCTCTTCAAAATCTTGAAGAATGGCAAGGCGCGCTCGGTAGACTTGGAGATGAATCTGCTAAGCGCGGCAATGCATCCTGTCAAATGCCTCACATCCTTAACTATTTTGGGTGCCTGTATCTGCTCAATAGCCTTGATCTTATCGGTGTTGGCCTCTATCCCACGGTGGGACACAAACAAACCAAGTAGCTTGCCGGAGGGAATGCCAAGCACGCACTTCTCCGGATTCAGTTTCAAGTTGATCTTGCGCAGATTAGCAAATGTCTCTTCTAAATCCTGGATGAGGGTTGATCTGTCCTTGGTCTTGACCACAATATCATCCATATAGGCTTCAATGTTCCTGTGCAACTGTGGTTCAAATCCAATCTGGACTGCTCTTGCAAAAGTGGACCCGACACTCTTCAACCCCAAAGGCATGCGCACAAAACAGTATGTGCCGCATGGGGAGATGAATGAGGTCTTTTCTTCGTCTTCCTTGGACATAAAAATCTGATGGTATCCAGAGTATGCATCCAGAAAAGAGAGCAACTCACATCCTGAAGTAGAATCCACGATCTGGTCGATGCGCGGCAAGGGAAATGGGTCCTTTCGGCATGCCTAGTTCAGATCCGTGAAATCTATGCAGAGCCTCCATTTTCCATTAGCCTTGTGCACAACCACTGGGTTTGCTAACCATGTTGGATGTAGTACTCCTCTGACCAAACCAGCTGCTTCAAGTTTCTAGATTTCCTCGGCAATAAACTGCTGCTGCTCCAAGGCCTGCTTCCGAACCTTCAGCTTGACAAGTCGGGCATGTGGGCAGACAACAAGGTGGTGCTCGATTACCTCCCTGGGAACACCGGGGATATCATATGGTTGCCAGGCAAACACATTGATATTCGCCCGCAGGAAGGCAACGAGCGCGCTTTCCTATTTGTCATCAAGGGTGGCGCTGATAGTGAAAGTACCATCAGCACCAGCCAGCCCTGCCATGACCTTTTTCACTTGGGGTGGAGCAATCTTGGATCTCTTGCTGTTGGAACTCTCTGGCATGTCATCAACGGGCGCGGCACATTCCACAGAGGTACGCTTCCAGGATTCCTTGCTAGTGCCTCTGCTGTGCTTTTCCTTGGCGGGAACTGTGGCTTCCGTGACCTCTGCCGCAACCGTGTTCCGGTACATCTTATCCACGCAAATAATTGCGTCTTTCTTGTCCGACAGAACGGAAATGACGCCCATCGGCCCTGGCATCTTCAAAGTGTTGTAGGCATAGTGGGATGCTGCCATGAATTTGGCCAGGGCTGGGCGCCCAAGGATCCTATTGTACGGCAGGGGGAGGTCAACCACATCAAACACAACTTTCTCAGTCCTGTAGTTCAACTCTCCTCCAAATGTCACTGGCAACATAACCTATCCCTTAGGACGGCTCCTGCCGGGATTGACTCCTTGAAACGTGCCTGTGGCTTTAAGTTCTTCCTCTGCTATCTGGAGTTTGCTGATAACCTTTGGGGAAATCAGATTCAACCCGGCCCCGCCGTCAACCAGCATCTTTGTGACCTTGAGGTTGCTAATTGTTGGTGAGACCAACAACGGCAAGCACCCTATCGCAGTAATGCGGTCGGGGTGGTCCTCTTCATCAAAGATGATGGGCGTGCATGACCACTTGAGCGGCTTCTGAGAATCTGCCGCTGGCTCCACGGCATTGACTTCATGAACCCACTGTTTAAGTTGGCGGTGAGAGGAGTGCAAAGATGCACCCCCATCAATGCACATGGCGTCAGTGGCCTTCTGGAATTCCTGCTCGCTGGTTTCCTCTTCATTCCCTCCATCACTCTCATTGCTGCAATCCTCCTTCTCTCGGCCTTTGGCGGGTTTCCCTTGGTTCCGAGGAGCCTTGCCGGGGCGATTTGCTTCACCACCCCGGCTCCTCCCGCCAGCGCCATTCTGACCTTTTTCCTTATCGCGCTTTTCATACTCAGCCTTCTGTCTCTTGACGAGCTGCTCAACCTGATGACATTCCTGGAGATCATGGCCCTTGGTCCGATGAATCTTACAGTACAGCCCATCACTTTTCCCAGCTTTCTCGGCAGCTGCCGCCTCCGGCAGTCAGCGCATGCGGTAGCCTCCTTGCCGGGGGCTTCAGCCTTGGCCTTTTGCCGGTACTAGGCATGCCTGACCCCTCAACATTCATCACTGTCTTATCCTTGTGCTTCTTGTTGTGCTTCTTGTTCTTCTTCTTCTTATTGATGGTTTCGTTGTCATCTTCTGAGTCGATGTCGACGCAATCTTCCTCTCCAGGAAGTTTCCTCCCCTCCTCCACCTGAGCACATTTGTCCACCAAAGTGTGGAGCTCCTTCATAGTCTTGGGCAACCGAACATTCATCTTGGAACGTATCCTGCGGTTGTGCACGTTGGATTGGAAGGCAGCTATCACGACAGTTGGGTGGATATCTGGGATATTTTTGTGGACTCGACTGAATCTCTGCAAGTACTTCCGTAGAGTTTCTCCCTCTTTCTGCTAGAGAAGGTGCAGGTCGCTGGGTCGCCCTGGTTCTTGATGGCCACCTATGAAGGCACCAATGAACTCATGGCACACGTCAGCCCAGGTCGAAATGGAGTTCTCCGGCAGGTGCATCAGCCAAGAACTCATATTTGACTTGAGGGCCAAAGGGAAGTAGTTGGTGAACACCTTACCATCTCTTCCCCCGGCAGCTTGAACAGCGATGGTGTAGATGCTCAAGAACTATGCCGGGTTTTGTCTCCCATCATACTTCTCGGGTATCTCTAGCTTGAACGTGCGAGTGGACGACCAATGGACTTGCCGCAGCTCACGGGTGAAGGTAGGGCACCCAACCTCGAAAGGCAGGCACCCGCTATCTCCGAGCGCGGGCTCATCGACGTCGGGGCCATCACACCCATTGGACCGGCGGGGGTTGTCGCGTCGCCGCTCATTGATGATGCGCATGCCTTCCCTTCGCCTGCCCTCCGGGGCAAGCTATCGGCCTTGACGTGCTCGAGGGTCTGACGACGCCATCCAGACGTCATCGGGTGCTTGGTTTTGCGGCTCCCGGGCGGCTTGCCGTGGTAGGGATTGCACCGTGAGGGTGGCCCCTCCCGCACGACCAACCGCACGAGCCATCGGTGCTGCCTGGGAAGGCCGTGGCGGTCCGACCCGCTGTGATCCTTCCGCCTCGGCAAAACCAATCAAACTTTGGATGGTGGCTCGCCACTCATCCATCTGGTCTGCCGCCGGTGGAAATCTCAACAGCAGTTGGGCTTGCGCCATGGCCTCTAAGGCAGTGCTTGGCATAGGTGATGACGATGTAGATCGTAGTGTCGCTCGGCTCTTGACGTTGCCAGTGGCGACCGCGCCGCGCCCTTGCTGCTGCGAACTTGCCGTTTGGACGGCATGATGACGCGGCAGAGGCGCCTGAGGGCCAGCGGCTCCGTTGGGCACAATAGCCGGGTCAACCCGCCCCGGGGGTGGCGCGTGCCCTGCGGTCGCGCCGGTAGCGGGGGCGGCCGGAGGGTTGCGATTCGCCCCAGAACGAGCATCATCACTATGGCTGTGCCCGTTGGCGAGGAGAAGGGGTTCAGGCGGAATGATCCCTCCATCCGTACCCCGTGGAGCATGGCCGTTGGGATGTTGCTGATGCTGTCCTTCCCTGGTACCTCCCGTTCCCGCTTCGGCCATGGGGGAGGTGGTGACGGCGCCGCCTGCGCCGACCACGTCCCCCACAGCATCCACACTCTCGCGAGCCCCCGCATTCCCCGTGACGTCGGCGGTCGTGGGTGGCGGAGCCTTTGAGGTGGACGGGTGATTTGCAGCTCTGAGCTTCCTCTTGGGCGCCATAGTCGATGACGCCGTCGGCGACGAAAATGTCGATGAAGATGACGCGCAACGAACGCTCTCGGTTTTGTGCAAGTGATCCCCCTACCTGGCGCGCCAAAGATGTCGTGGGAAACCACGGCCACCTATGGGGCCATGAGCCCCTTTTGGTTTGGCGGGGGGATGGGCACGTTGCACAAAGAGCGGAGAAGCATCACGCAGCATGGCAGAGATCACACGGGCAGTCTTTACCCAGGTTCGGGCCGCCGTGAGGCGTAAAACCCTACTCTTGCTTTGGTGGATTGATGGTGGATAATGGTTGTGGACACAGCACACTCGCCCGGCAAGGTTGCTCTGGGGGCGAGAGTGGCTACGCGCGTATGGATATGCGAGGGTCCAACCCTTTCTACGGTCGCCATGGGCCTCCTTTTATAGATTAAGGGGTCACCACAGTGGCAAATCAGTCTTTGCATACTGATTAGATAGCTAACAGTGCTATCATCTCTAACTCTGCAGGCTGACAGAGTGCATTAAATGCGTCGCTCAGTGTCACATCACAGCTCGCCCGTCAGGCCCTGCCGGGCTGTGTTGCCAGCTTCGCGCCTGCTCGCTTGACACGTCTCAAGATGGGTGTCATATGGAGGTGTTTGCTGTAGGAAGTGGCTGCCATGTGGCAAAAGGCAGCCACTTAGTCACCTTGGAGCTCGACACCGCTTTGATTAATGACTTGCATCGCTTGTGAGGTGGAGCGGTGGAGTGGCTTGCCTCCGCCAGCCCCGGCAGGCCTGCCGGGGCGATCTGGGAGCTTGCTTCCGGGGCAAAACCCAACCCTGCCGGGCTCGCCTGCCCGGCAAGGTAGGTCTTTCCCTTAGCAATGCCTTGCTCCTCTGGCTCACCTTGGCCTTCTCGACTTGCACTTGGATCCTTCAAAGGAATTGATCCTCCTTGTTTGGTCTGATCTTGGTCTTGTAATCTTGTCTCTGGCCTGTGCACGGTCCGTGCAATGGACCCAGGGTCTGTTGCACCGACAGCCGCGTTCCAGTCCAACGTGCGCAACCGCCGGATACGTTCTAAAATGAACGTTTGGTTGCCCAAGACTGTGAATGAGCTATACACTCTGGTGGATAAGTGTGCCCGAGTAGAAGAGGGGAGACGACTACCCGGTGAAGAAGGTGGCGTTGACATCGACTCAGAGGACGACGACGATGCCACCAACCAAAAGAAGAAGAACAAGAAGCGCAACAAGAATTGCAAGGATAAAGCGGTGATGGCCGTTGAAGGATTGAGTGCACCTAGTACCGGCAAGAAGGCCAAGACCGAGGTTCCCAGCTTGGAAGCTGCCGCGTGCACTGATTGCCGGGAAGCCACGACTGCCGAGAAGGCTGGGAAGAGTGATGGGCCGTACTGCAAGATCCATCGGACCAAGGGCCACAATCTTCAGGAGTGTCATCAGGTTGAGCAACTCGTCAAGAAGCAGAGGGCTGAGTACGAGAAGCGTGATAAGGAGAAAGACCACGATGGCACTGGCGAGAAGGGCCGATGCAGCAGAACACGTCGCCCCGGCAAGGCTCCTCAGTATCAAGGGAAACCCGCCAAAGGCCATCAGAAGAAGGATTGCGAGGATGAGAGTGATGAAGGAGATGAAGAGGAAACCAGCGAGCAGGAGTTCCAGAAAGCCACTGATGCCCTATGCATTGACGGGGGTGCATCCTTACACTCCTCTCACCGCCAACTCAAAAGATGGGTGCGTGAGGTCAATGCCGTGGAGCCAGCGGCGAATTCTTGGAAGCCGCTCAAGTGGTCCCGCACGCCTATCATCTTCGATGAGGAGGATCACCCCGACCGCACTACCGCGGTAGGGTGTTTTCCATTGTTGGTTTCACCAACGATCCGCAACCTTAAGGTCACAAAGATGTTGGTTGTCGGCGGGGCCGGGTTGAATATGATTTCTCCAAAGGTCATCAGCAAACTCCAGATAGCAGATGAAGAGCTCAAGGTTAGTGGTACGTTCCAAGGGATCAACCCCGGCAGGAGTCGTCCTAAGGGGAAGCTCACACTACTGTTAACATTCGAGGGGGAGTTAAACTACCAGACTGAGAAGATCGTGTTTGATGTGGTTGACCTCCCCCTGCTGTACAATGGAATCCTTGGTCACCCTGCCCTGACCAAATTCATGGCGGCATCCCACTATGCCTACAACACTTTGAAGATACCAGGGCCAATGGGCGTCATTTCTATTCCATCCGACAAGAAAGACACAATCATATGCATGGATAAGATGTACCGGGAAGCAGTCGCTGCAGAGGCCACAGAAGCCACTGCTCCTGCCAAGGAAAGCAAGAAAAAGAAGAAAGCCAGCAAGGAATCTGGGAAGCGTACCTCTTCGGAGTGCGCTGCGCTTGTTGATGACTTGCCGAAGAGTTCCAATAGCAAGAGGTCCAAGGCTGCTGCACCCGCTGTGAAGAAGGTCCCGGCAGGGCTGGCTGGCGCTGACGGTATGTTTACCATCAGTGCCACCCTCGACGACAAATAGGAAAGCGCGCTCGTTGCCTTCCTATGGGCAAATGTCGATGTGTTTGCTTGGCAACCATCTGACATCGCCGGTGTTCCCAGGGAGGTAATCGAGCACCACCTTGCTGTCTGCCCACATGCCCGGCCCGTCAAGCAGAAGGTCTGGAAGCAAGCTTTGGAGTGGCAGCAGTTTATTGCCGAGGAGATCAAGAAACTTGAGGAGTGTTTCATCCAACATGGTTAGCAAACCCAGTGGTAGTGCGCAAGGCGAATGGGAAATGGAGGCTTTGCATAGATTTCACAGATCTGAACAAAGCATGCCCGAAGGACCCGTTCCCCTTGCCGCGCATCGACCAGATTGTGGATTACACCTCCAGGTGTGACCTGCTTTCCTTCCTGGATGCCTACTCTGGATACCACCAGATCTTCATGTCCAAGGAAGACGAAGAGAAGACCGCGTTCATAACCCCATGTGGCACGTACTGTTTTGTACGAATGCCCTTCAGGTTGAAGAGCATTGGATCCACTTTTGCAAGAGCAGTACAGATTGGTTTTGAGTCCCAGCTGCACAGAAATATTGAAGCCTACATGGATGATAAAGTGGTCGAAACCAAGGACAGAGTTACTCCCATTCAGGATTTGGAAGAGACCTTTGCAAATCTGCGCAGAATCAACTTGAAGCTGAACCCGAAGAAGTGTGTGTTTGGCGTTCCTTCCGGCAAGCTACTTGGCTTCTTCGTGTCCCATCAGGGGATAGAGGCCAAACCCGACAAGATCAAGGCTATCGAGCAGATACAAGCACCCAAGACAGTTAAAGATGTGAGGCGTTTGACTGGATGTGTTGCCACACTGAGCAGGTTCATTTCCAAGTCCGCCGAACGCGCCTTGCCTTTCTTCAAAATCTTGAAGAAGGCAGGACCCGTGGAGTGGACCCCGGAAGCGGACGCTGTGCTACAAGATTTGAAGACCTACCTTTCCTCTATTCCCACCCTAGTCGCTCCTAAACCACAAGAGCCATTGCTGCTATATTTAGCAGCGACCAATGAAGTGGTTAGTGTTGGTGGCGCAGCGGGAGGTAGATGACATAGCAGTCGCCACCGCCGTCCCCTCTGGAGAGGAAAGTGAACCCATCCCAGCAAGGTCAGATGTAGTTCAAGACAAAGAAGAGCAAGGCAGCGGAGACAGTTCCAAGATCACGACAAGGAAGAAGGTGGTGCAGCGCCCAGTGTACTTCATTAGCTCCCTGCTGCAGGAGACTAGGTCGAGGTACTCTGGCGTGCAGAAGTTGATTTTTGGCATCATCATGGCCTGAGGAAACTACGCCAGTACTTCCAAGCCCACGAGATCACGGTTGTCACCCGCTTCCCCTTGCAATGCATACTCTGAAACCTCGAGGCCACTGGCAGGATCGTGGAATGGGCTTTGGAGTTATCCAGCTTTGGTTTGAAGTTTGAAAGCACGTCAACTATTTAGAGCAGAGCACTGGCAGAGTTCATTGCGGAGTGGACGCCGACCCCTGATGAAGAAGTACTGGAGATAGTCATCCCTGGCAAGGAAGCGCCCCAAGAATGGATTATGTATTTTGATGGTGCCTTCTCCCTACAAGGTGCAGGAGCTGGCGTGCTTCTTGTTGCTCCCACCGGGGAGCACCTTAAGTACGTCGTTCAAATGCATTTCCCCTAGGAGAAGGCTACCAACAATACTATAGAGTATGAAGGGCTCCTTGCCAGGCTAAGAATTGCAACAGAAGCTGATTATCTGCCGAGATTCACAACTGGTGGTGAGACAAGTGAACAAGGATTATCAAAGCCCATTGATGGAGGCATACGTCGAGGAAGTGAGAAAGTTGGAGGAGCGCTTTGATGGATTGCAAACAGAGCACATACTGCGTGTGGAAAACAGCATTGTTGATCATCTGTCAAAGTGCGCTGTGCAAAAACTCCCTGTGGAACCAAGGACTTTTGTTCTCCATCTAACTCAACCCTCCGTATCCCCAGCAACAATGGCCAGCAAGAGGAGGAAATTGAACTCCGGCAAGCCTCTCCCGGCAGAGCTTCCCGAAGCCCCCGGCAGAGAGCTTGGCGGGAACAACTCCCCTTCGATCAGTGAGCTGCACCCTCCCGCCGAACTACCAGTCTTTGCGGTCGAGGCATGCGCTCCCATCGATGGGGAGGTGCCTCTAGTCCTTGTTGCCGAGCCCCAGGCTCCAACTTGGGTGCGGCACATTGTTCATTTCCTCCAAATAGGAGAACTTCCCGAAGAGCAAGAAGAAACTGAAAGAGTAGCTCGGAGGGCCAGTATGTATCAGTTCATTGATGACACGCTATACAGAAGAAGGCCCAACGGTGTGAAATTGAAGTGCATTTGCCGGGAAGAAGGAAAGGAACTGCTGGCAGAGATACACAAGGGTATGTGTGGCTCCCACATCGGATCAAGGGACTTGGTTGGGAAAGCTTTCCGGCAAGGCTTCTATTGGCCCACAGCCCTCCAAGATGCAATTGAGCTAGTCAGCAAGTGTGAAGCCTGCCAGTTCCACTCCAAGAATATCCATCAGCCTGCTCAAGCTCTCCAAACAATCCCTTTGTCATGGCTATTTTCGGTCTGGGGGCTCGACATCTTGGGCCCCTTCCCCTGTGCTACCGGGGGCTTTGAATTCTTGTTCGTCACAATCGACAAGTTTACAAAGTGACCAGAAGTAGAGCTCGTGAGAAAGGTGACCGCGCAGTCAGCTATCAAGTTCTTGAAAGGATTGGTGTGCCACTTCGGGGTACCTGCCCGAATCATCACCGACAATGGCACCCAATTCACAAGCCGCGCCTTCATGCAATACGTTCATGCCCTCGGAATCAAGATCTCATTTGCCTCTGTTGCCCATCCTAGAAGCAACGGGCAAGCTGAGAGGGCGAACGCTGAAGTGCTGTGAGGTCTTAAGACAAGAACTTTTGATCAGCTGCAGAAGTGCGGCAGGTGATGGATCGACGAGCTGCCGGTGGTTCTTTGGTCCCTCCGTACGACACCAAATCGAGCTACCGGGCAGACTCCCTTCTCCCTAGTCTATGGGGCAGAAGTAGTTATCCCCACGGAACTCATATTCGGGTCTCCTCGAGAGCTTGCCTACGATGAAGTAGTGCAGGAACAGCACCGGTGTGACGACGCTGTGCTACTTGAGGAGAATCATCTCCGGGCTACTACGCATGCTGCACGCTACCAGCAAGCCCTGCGTCACTATCACAGCCACAGGGTTCATGCCCGGAGTTTTGAGGAAGGCGACCTTGTCCTTAGGCGTGTTCAGTCCGCCAAGGGTGCAAACAAGTTGACGCCAAAGTGGGAAGGCCCTTACCGGGTAGTACGAGTCACCAGACCTGGCGCAGTCCGTCTGGAGACCGGAGATGGCATTCAATTGCAAAACTCATGGAACATTGAGCATCTCCATAAGTTCTACCCGTATGGCGCGGTTGTTGGGCCCTGCCCGGCAGCCACCCTTTTGTACAAGCTTTACCGAAGTTGCATGTAACCCTTTGTACAAAGCCAGGCGCAGACCCTGAGCAACAGAGAAATAAACGAAGCGCTGGGGGCCCCCGAAACTTGCATGCATGCATAAGCATAGCATGATCATGTAGATGAGGTCGCATGTGGCATTGTCTTCATCTGCACTAAGTTGCAGGGTTCTTGCCGTGGACTTGATCCCGAAGAGAAGAAATGAAGACGAGCCTACGTGATGATCCCCGGCAGACCAAACAGATAAGTTCCTTCTTATCCATACCTGTTCTCTAATTTGAAAACTTGTGCATATGAAAACCCCGCCACCTTGGAAACATAGGTGCTCCTACCCTTTGACTCGGGCGTTGCTTCGGTCAGGGTGGTCGCAGTGGCCTTTGGCGGAAAATGTTTGGCGGGGGGATGGTCCCTTTTTACGATTTTTTTGCCCGGCAGGCCCAGCCCCGCGGCAACAAACTGAGGGCACCGGCAGGAGAGCCTGCCAGGGAAACTTGTTTACTTAAATGTATAGAGGCATTTCACCTCTGCATGGATATGGTACATGCACAAGTGCCCGGCAAAGCTTGTCTTTTTCATTAATATGCTGATAAGCAAGTACAGATCTTACAGAACACAAATATGGATAAAGAAGTTTACATTATTTAGACTAAAGTTTGGCCGATGCCTGCACATTTTAAACTGAAAAAAGATAAGTGCCCCGTAATCCCTTTCTTGTCCCTCTCCTCCTAGGCACTACGGTGGGAAAAGAAGAGGGCAAGAGGAGTGCCTGAGCGAAAGCCTAGCCCGATCCTGTCAGGACTTGCCGGATGCAGCCTGATAAGATCGAGAGTGGCGAGGCTGCGAAGAAGAGGGGCGGAAGGAGCAGCTCGGCGGTGCCCTGGTCACTATCTCCAGGACCAGCAAGAAGCCCCAGCGCAAGCATCGGCAGGGGAAACTGCCAGAGCTCAGCTGGAACACTGCTGGAGGAGGCGAAGGCACCAAGAGAGCGACCCCTCCCCCGGCAACCGTCCTAAAGAGGCTGGTGATGATGGTGCCGGGGAGGGAGGGGAAGAACGAAAAGACGAGGCAGTCGGCCGGCAATACGAGACGAAGGCGTCGGTGCCATCGTACTCTGACCTGACGGCCTGCCACCCGCCTTCTCCGTCTTCCCTCATTCTTTCTTCATCACCACCTCTCCGGGAGGACGCTAGCCCCTTGGGCCGACACCTCCCCTGGAGAAGCAGTAGGAGACGGCGACGTCCGAGGCATGTAAGCGGCACCGCTCCCCACCTTGGAGGGCAGGAAGGTGCCACCGTCTTCAGCGTTCGCCCCGACTCTGCCGGAAGGAATAGCACTGGGATTACCGAGGATCCCGAGTGCTGCACCCCAGACAGGCGCCGGAACCCCCAAGGGCCCCGTCGTCAGGGCAACGAGCCTCGGCGACCTGCAGTGAGGGCTGGCATTCCTCACCGGACAGCCGGCTCGTGTGAGGGAGGTGAGCGTTTCACCATTTTGGAGAAGTGCGACACCTCCCACACCGCGGGCGACTCGACACCCACATCCTCGACCACTGCATCCCTTTCGGCCCCGGACCAGACTCACTCCCCGGGCGTTTACACAAACGTTCGGCGTCATCGACCCTAAGCTAGAGCCCGGGGCCTAGCCCCAGCCTCCCCACCTCAACATAACAGAGAAGGAAGCAAGGAAGAGAAGAAGAAGGGTGCGTGGATGAGCACTTCCGCTCCCCCTCACCCCCTCTTTTGTAGACGGGCTAAGGCTGGGGGCTGATCCCTCAGCGGGTAACCGCTGCCCCTCTCCACCAACCCAGGAATACCGGGCCCCTGCCATGACGCTCTCTCCCGCATCAGGCACCTCTGTTACCTACCCCACTCAATGCATGCAGCATACGTGGCAAGGGATAAGAACATGGTGGGAAGAGTGAATTGGCAGTTACTCACCCGTGCGTTAAAGTCATTCACGGGCCATTACAGGGATGGCCCCACTACAATTGGTGTTACACGATGCGTGGGAAAACCGAAAACTGACTCAAGCTTAGATTAATGAAGAAGCAAAGAAGATCTCAAAGGGTGAGCTGCCGCAGCCTCCCTGCCTGTGTACTGGACAGGGCCTACCCCGACGACGCTCGGCAGTGCGTTCGGGCCAGGCCCGGGGGCTCCTGTCGGTGCAACAAACCCAAGGTGTGTTGCCCAGATTGTACACAGGCTCGAGAACAAGGTCACAGCATCCAAGACAAGACCAAGCAGAAGAGATCAGCTCTTTGTGAAATCAAAGGGCAGATCAAGAAGACCAAGGCCAACCAAAGGAGCAAGATACCACTAAGGAAAAACTTCCCTTGCCGGGCAGGTGAGCTTGGTGAGGACGAGGTTGCCCGAAAGACAAGTCTCCAGATTGCCCCTGGCAGGCTTGCCGGGGACGCCGAGGGCGGATTACCCCGCCAAGACTCCACCGCACCACCTCACAGCAACGCAAGTCATCGATCGGTGCGGTGTTGAGCCCCCAGGTGACTAAGTGGCTGTTATTTGGCACGTGGCAGCCACTTCCAAAGGAAATCACCTCCAAACGACACCCGTTTAGAGACATGTCACGCAGGCAGGAGAGAAGGTGGCCGAATGGCACGGCAAGGCTTGCCGGGCTACGCTACGATGTGACACTAAGAGGCGCATTTAATGCGCTCTGTCCTACCTGCAGAGTTAGGTATGATAGCACTGTTTGCTATCTAATCAGTATGCAATGACTGATTTGCCATTGTGGTGACCCCTTGATCTATAAAAGGAGGGCCATGGCAACCTTGGAAAGGATTCGGACCCTTGTACACTCATACGCACGTAGTTGCTCTCACCCCGAGGCGACCCTACTAGGCTAGGGCGTTGCGTCTCCACCTCGGTCCTCTCATCAATCCACCAAAGCAGGAGTAGGGTTTTACGCCTCACGGCAGCCCGAACCTGGGTAAAAACTGCCAGTGTGATCGCTGTCGTGTTGCCCCGCGCCCTCCGCTCTTTGTGCAATGTGTCCTTCCCCACTGCCGAACCACAAGGGGCCGATGGCCCCATAGGTGGCCGTGTTTTCCCACGACATTCTTTGTCAAGATTTTTAGCAAACAAAGATTCAATAGGAGTCACACCAATCACTTTAAGATCTTCATCATTATTTAAAGACTCCGGTTTAGCGGCCATCTTGTTTACCAAAGTGGTTTGCTTATCGGAAATTTGGCCTACTAAATTTTCAATATGAGCAAATTGAGATTTAAGACCATAAATTTATTTAGTAACATAATCAAGCTCTTTATTAATATATTCCATCATAGTTTTTTGTTCCTTAAGTTCGTTCCTAAAGAAACTATTATGCTCAAATTGTAAGGACATAAAACTTTTTGCATTATTTTCAATTTCTTCCAACTTCCTATAGTAAGGATCAAACCTCTTGGGTTGAGCCATAAGGACAAGCAAGCAATCTAACACACAAGCAAACGAAAGGCAAATGAAAAGACGAACAAAATAAGGGCGAATAAAAAGGCAATTATTTTTGTGTTTTTCTGAAAACATTTTAGAAGTGGGGGAGAGGAAAACAAGAGGCAAATGGCAAATAATGTAAGTGCAAGAGATGAGAGTTTGTGATGGGTACTTGGTAGGCTTGATGTAGAACCTCCCCGGTAATGGCGCCAGAAATTCTTCCTGCTACTTCTTGAGCTTGCGTTGATTTTTCCCTTGAAGAGGAAAGGGTGATGCAGCAAAGTAGAGATAAGTATTTCCCTTAGTTAAGAACCAATGTATCAATCCAGTAGGAGGCACAAGCAAGTCTCCAATCTATGCACCTGCACAAACTAACAAACACTTGCACACAACGCGAAAAAGGGGTTGTCAATCCCTTCACGGTCACGAACAAGAGTGAGATCTAATAGATATGGGTATAAAAGATAAATAAAAGAGAAAATTAAAGTAAATATAAATAAATTGCAGCAAGGTATTTTTGGGTTTTTGGTTTATATATCTGAAAATATATGATGGAAAATAGACCCGGGGGCCATAGGTTTCACTAGAGGCTTCTCTCTTGAAAGAAAACATACGGTGGGTGAACAAATTATTGTTGAGCAATTGATAGAAAAGCGCATAGTTATGACGATATCTAAGGCAATGATCATGCATATAGGCATCACGTCCGTGACAAGTAGACCAAAACGATTCTGCATCTACTACTATTACTCCACACATCGACCGACTCCTGCCTGCATCTAGAGTATTAAGTTCATAAGAACAGAGCAACGCTTTAAGTAAGATGACATGATGTAGAGGGATAAACTCAAGCAATATGACATAAACCCCATCTTTTTATCCTTGATGGCAATAATACAATACGTGCCTCGCTACCCCTTCTGTCATTGGGTGAGGACACCACAAGATTGAACCCAAAACTAAGCACCTCTCCCATTACAAGAAAAACCAATCTAGTTGGCCAAACCAAACCAATAGTACGAAGAGAAATACAAAGATATCTTAATCATGCATAAAAGAGTTCAGAGAAGACTCAAATAATATTCATAGATAATCTCATCATAAATGCACAATTCATCAGATCTCAACAAACACACCGCAAAATAAGATTACATCGGATAGAACTCCAAGAACATTGAGGAGAACATGGTATTGAAGATCAAAGAGAGATAAGAAGCCATCTAGCTACTAGCTATGGACCCGTAGGTCTGTGATAAACTACTCACGCTTCATCGGAAGGGCATCAAGGTTGATGTAGAGGCCCTCCGTGATCGAATCCCCCTTCGGCAGGGTGCCGGAAAAGGCCCCAAGATGGGATCTCACGGGAACAGAGGCTTGCGGTGGTGGAAAAGTATTTTGGTGGACGCCTCTGATGTTTGGGGAATATTTGAGAATACATAGAGTTGGAATTAGGGTTAGGGGACTCCTGAGGGGCCCACAAGCCCACAGGGCACCCCCCTGGGGCGTGGCCTAGAGGCTTGTGACCTCCTCGGGACTCTTCTGGCCCTCTCTCCAAGTCATGTAGGTGTCTTCTGGTCCAAGAAAAATCATCGTAAAGTTTTATTCCGTTTGGATTCCGTTTGATATTCCTTTTGTGTAAAAGTCAAAAACAAGGAAGAAAACAGAAACTGGCACTAGGCTCTAGGTTAATATGTTAGTCCCAAAAATAATATAAAATAGCATATTAATGCATATAAAACATCCAAAACGGATAATATAATAGCATGGAACAATAAAAAATTATAGATACATTGGAGATGTATCAATTTGGTCCACATGCAAGTGTGTTCGTGTTCTGACCCTTTCCCGCGTCATTTTCGCCAAATTTATGAACATTAGACAAGTCAGATGACACAACAGACATGGTTCACTCACACTAACCGTGTGCCACGCCGGTGCCCCTGTCACGCACATCAGCACAGCACATTGGGCTCCATGAGGCTTCCCCTCTCAAAAATATCTACCCGCCTACATGGTTTTTCTGTTTGATAACACACGGTTATTATGTTTCGACCGTGTGTGATGTTTGTTGTTCCAGCTCCCACCTGCATCCCTCGAAAATATCTACCCGGCTCAAGGGTTTTTCTGTTTCATAACACAGGGTTGTTATTTCCGGACCGTGTGCGATGCATCATCCAAATTTTCAATAGCCCCGGCATTTTACTCCCGCGTAGTAAAATTTTCAGTAGTCGCATCATTTCCTCAAACACCCCCCCTCCACACACACACCCCAAAAATTCATAAGGCGCGGGCACGCGCGCACACACACACACACACCACAACCCCTTCCCCGCTCGAAACCCTAGCAAGGTCGCCGCCACCGCAAGGCCTCCATTGTTAACATCTGCTGGTTTGCCCGTGCAGCTTACCCACCGATCTCCATACCCTAGCTGCCCTAAATTTCTTAGATGATGCCTGCCAAACGCCCCCTTTCCCACAAATCCCCATCCCCCACAGCCTAAGCCTGGCTACGCTTCCCATGGATCTCGAGGAGCGACTGGCCCAAAAGAGGTGTATCGCGGCCTCTTCGCCCAACGTCGCCGAGGTGGCCTCCATGGAAGCTGACGACCATTACTGGCCGCAGGCTCTCAATCAGCGGGCTAGAGTATGCGGGTATGTCGCGGACACCGGCTACGACATCGAGATCGTCGACAATGATAGCCTGACGCGGGCTATGTCACAGGTTAAGTGGCCCACCCCCAACCCCTCGGGTTCAACCGCCGTCGATCTCATCCATGGCCCTGCCGCTGATCTCCTCTGGCTCGCTGTCAAGAATTGGCCATCCTACATCGCCATCGAGCCCCTTTTGTCATTTCTGAAGGACATGTTCTTCTACGCTGGCTTGGGACCCACAGCTGCCAAGTCAGACCTCATCACCGGCGACCACGAGGAGGCCACCTTCTCTGGCTCTTCCAAGGGGAAAGAGCCCATCTGTGACATCTGGGAGGACACCCTACAGCCGTGCTCTTCCAAGGGTAAGGAGCCCATCTGCGACAACATGGAGCGCACCCAGGGTCCGTGCTCTTCCCACGGGAACGAGCCCATCTGTGACAAGTGAGGAAACCCATGATTTGTTTTGTCGTGCCTCTTCACAGGGGGGTACCCATGATTTGTTTTGTCGAGTCCCTTTTGCAGTGTAGTGAGAATATGTCCAGTTTTAATTGCTACATCTGGTTGTTTGCAGTACGCCTTGTTTATTTCAGTGATTCACAATGTGATGCTCTATATGTGCAACTATTTACTGTGCAGTACATTTTCATCAATACCAGTTTTAAACATACTGATAGGAATGCATATATTTGCTTGTTGTTAAGCCTGTTATAGCTAGCATATGCCTCTTTTAAAGTTTTTTGGTTGTTCGGTTGTTTGTAGTTAGCATATGTCCAGTCTCAAATGCTATCTTTGGTTGTTCGTAGTATGCCTTGTTTATTCCAGTTATTCGCAATGTGATGTTCTATATGTGCAAGTATGAACTGTGCAGTTCAATTTCATCAATACCAGTTTCAACAATACCACTATGAATGACTACATTTGGTTGTTGTTAAGCATGTTGTAGTTAACATGCCTTTCCATTTCTATTTAGCAATAACCAGTGTACTTAGACCAGCACAATACTAGTTTGAATGACTATATTTCCTTGTTAAATGTTAGGCATGTTGAAGTTAACACACCTTTCCACTTCTTGTTTTGCTTAACTAGCGTGGTTAAACCTGCACACTGAAGCTATCGTTTGGAGGTTATTTTGTCTGCCATGGATATATTTGGTTGATGTTTAGCCTGTTGTGCTTAACATGCCTCTTGATGTATTTACATAGGACAATTTTGGGAACGGCTGCTGTTTTCCATCGAGGTTAGTTTCATCCCATGGTTTATATATACTCACTGTTTAGGATATCGGTAGCTGGTACCATATAGGCCGGGGTCTGATACGGGACTAATCGGTGAATCAGACTTTTAACTGAATATATCTGTAACCCATTTATCGGTAACTAGGGCCATAATAATCAGCTGATAATTTGTAAAACTACAATAAACTCCCTTCGGCCCATAATATAAGATGTTAATTCATCCAATATGTGAGTATATTGGATGTTATAAGATATTATATAATGGGACGGAGGGAGTGTTGTACTACATCGCAATTGCTGTTTAGCTTCTAATATTAACTTGGTGCTTTTAGGTACATATGTCATTGGTAAAGATCCACACTTCGACCCTTTCTACGTATGGGGCAATGAGATATTGATGAACCAACATAAAGTGAGGAAGCTGATAAAGATTGTTAGTAAAATGGGTCAAATGATGGCAATTAAACTATTTGTTTACACTTTATCCAAGACAACAGCAAACTGCAGGATGGTAAGTAAGAACTCTGCAACCTTCTTTTTACTGCCCATAATGAGTTGTGTTATATGACAATGTCTGAATCTTTTTCCTTTGCAGTAGTTCCCAAAGCAGTTTACTCAAGATTACCTCTCAAACTACATGATTGGTGGGCATGGAAAGGTTAAAGTATTTCTACCAGAACATGATGACTATCTAGATGTGTTCATGAAGACAGTGAAGGATGGGCGGTCGGCCATCACAAGGGGTTGCACTAGAGTCGTGCGTGCCTTCTGCATGGAGGAGGGCACAATATGGGCATTCCATTTCACCTTGTTCAGCAACCAGAATGTATTTTGCCTCTTTCTTTACCGTCTTTAATAGTACAAGTATACAACTGTGGCTCATCATTCTTTATTTGGTGCTTATGTAATTCTTGAACATATGTACCTGTGAATCGAATAATGCATTGGTTGTTTGAACCTGATGGATATGAATAAAGCTATAACATACTTTCAAATTCAAATCGATACAATTTTAAATAGTAGCAATTAAATTACGGTAAAATTATGCTCTGTAGGTCGTTACGGCGCACACGGTCGGTAAAACACAAAGTTTTGTGATATACACCATAATCTGACACGGTTCACAAAGAGGAAACGTGTGCGAGCATGCACACAGTTGCCGTTTGCAAAGCGTGTTTGATGTTAGACAATATCACAAACGGTGCGGGCAAACTAAATGTTTGTGATAGTTGCCTTATCGTACACGATTTGCAATCATGAACTGTTTCTGATGTGGTACACATCATAAACGTTGCACCACAAAATAGCGTGTGCGTTAGTTATCATGTACGACGATGTTACGGCGGTCCGACATTTCGTAATCCTATCCGACACTCGTACGATGATTAGCTAATATTCTTAATTAGTTATCGCATATGGTTCGGGAAAAGTGAATGTGTGTGATTGTCTGCTTATCATACATGTTCTATAATCGTGAACCGTTTGTGATGGGCCGTGCATCATAAACGTAGCACCACATAATACCGACTGCGATGGCAATGCGAGCACAAACGAGTAGCAAGGATGGACCGTTTGGGATATTCGAGATATCAGAAACAATTTTATAGGGACAACTGTATGCATCATGGCTCCCTATCCCCGATGGTTTTTGGTTCGTGTGGGAAGGACCCCCCTATCACACAAACTCACTTGGCGATGGTTCAAAATGTCGTCGCGGAAAGGGTTTAAAAACTGTTTGTATAGCACCTCGCTGTACCAGTGATACCAACACTTTCCAAGGAATTTATTATTTAACAACATAAAGTAAATTTCTTTTTCATTTCGGGACTGGGCATCCCTATTACCGCCGCACTCTCGTGCAATGACAAGTGAATAAACACTCATCTTGAGAATAACACATCTAGCATGGAAAAATATTGGCCACGCCCTGCCGCTTCATGAGCAATACGGGCACACAAAAAGGAAATTCATTTTGAAAATTAGAGTTGGCACATACAAATTTACTCAGAATGGCACGAAAATACCGCATATAGGTGGGTACGGTGGACTCATATGGCAAAACATTGTTTAAGGATTTTGAATGAACAAGTAGTATTTCTACTTAGTACAAGTGGAGGCTAGCAAATAGATTGGAAAGCAACCAACCAAGAAACAAAAATTCTCATAAACGAGCATTAAGCATAACTAACACCGAATAAAGCACCACAAGTAGGATGTAATTTCATTGCATAACTATTGAATTTCGTGCTTGCATAGGGAATCACAAACCTTAACACCAATATTTTTTGGGTTTTTATCATTTATGCCACCGGTTGTGTCTCACTACTCAGTTTTGCCACTAGGAATTTCAGCTGCTCAAAAATGCCATCGCTTTGTTAGGTGCATGCTCAAAAATGCCACTCGACACCATGATTGTCAGCTCAAATCTCGTTTGTCATGTCATAATGACCAAAATACCTATAGAGCAACATGCCAGCTCTCCCTCTGTCTCACTACAATAAAGTGTGGGTCCCACTTGATCCCAACAACGTTCTTATTTTCTCTAAAATTATTCGCTTTCTTACTCCAAACAAGTGGGGTCCACACTTATCATTGTGAGATAGAGAGAGCCGACATGTGGGTATAGGGTTATTTTTGTCATATAACATGGTGAACAAGTTTGACCTGACAATAACGATGTCTAATGGCATTTCTGAGCAAACATCTAATGGAACGATGGCATTTTTGAGATATCTAATGGTATTTTTGAGAAAACATCTCACGGAGCGATGGCATTTTTGAGCAGTTATAATTTCTAATGGCAAAACTGAGTAGTGAGACACAACTAGTGGCATAAATGATAAAAAAACCCTTCTTACTAAAGCATAATTACTCACCAACATGACTCACATATTACTATAATCATGTCTCAAAACTATTACAAAGAATCAAGTTTATTTTGTCCAATGATCTTCATGAAAGTTTTTATTATATCCCTTTTGAATATCTATCACTTTGGGGTTCATTTCATATATTGTAATTGCTTTTGATAAGCTCAAATAAATTTAAGTGAAGAACATGAGCATAAAAATTTTCTTCTCTCAAAATAATATAAGTGGGGCATGAGAGAATTTCTTCAAAAAAATTACTAACTCTCAAATAAATCTAAGTGAAGCATGAAAGAATTTCTTCAAAAAATATTAAAGCACACCGTGCTAAAAAAGATATAAGTGAAGCACTAGAGCAATTCCATAGCTCAAAATTTTTTAAGTGAAGCACATAAAGCAATTCTAACAAATCATAGCATAATTTTGGCTCTCTCAAATAGGTGTGTCCAGCAAGTGTGATGGTGACAAACTAAAAAGCAAAACAAATAAAGACTCATATAATACAAGACGCTCCAAGCAAAACTCATGATATGTGACGAATAAAAATATAGCTCCAAGTAAAATTACCGATGGTTGTTAGAAGAAAGAGGGGATGCCTTCCGGGGCATCCCAAGCTTAGTTGCTTGGTTCTCCTTGAATATTAACTTGGGGTGCCATGGGCGTCCCCAAGCATAGGCTCTTTTCACTCCTTATTCATTCATCCATCGTGATCTCACCCAAAACTTGAAAACTTCAATCACACAAAACTTAACAAAACCTTCGTGAGATCCGTTAGTATAAGAAAACCAATCTTCACTTTAAGTACTGTTGGAAACCCATTCATATTTTGTTATTGCATTATACCTACTGTATTCTAACTTTACCATAGCTTATACCCCCCGATACAATCCATAGATTCATCAAAATAAGCACACAATGCAAAGAAAACAGAATCTCTCAAAAACAGAACAGTCTGTAAAGATGCGAATTTTACGGATACTTCTGTAACTCCAATAATTCTGAAAAATTAGGAAAACAGAGGCAATTTGTATATAAATCTTTTATTAAAAACTCAGAATTTTTCGTTGCCTTTGTGAATTTAAACAATTCTGTTACTGGACACAAAAGTTTCTGTTTTTCAACAGGAACAAATCAACTATCACCCAAAGCTATCCCAAAGGCTTTACTTGGGACAAACACTAATTAAAACATAAAAAAACAATCATAACAGAGGCATAATTGTGAAAACACTCAAGATCAGAAAGAAAAAGGCAAAAATAAATTTTATTCATTGGGTTGCCTCCCAACAAGCGCTATCGTTTTATGCCCCTAGCTAAGCATAAGATTTTATTGATGCTCACATAAAAGATAATAATTGAAACACAGAGAGAGAATCATGAAACATGTCACAAACACATCTAAGTCTAACTCTCTTCCTATGCATAGGCATTTTATAAGAAAACAAATTATCCAAACACGAAATATCTAGCATATGCAAGTAAGAAGAAATGAACAATAACAATCTCAAAATGAAGAGAGGTAATTTAGTAACATGAGGATTTCTACAACCATATTTTCTTCTCTCATAATAATTACATGTAGGATCATAATAAATTCAACAATATAGCTGTCATATAAAATTTTCTCTCCATGATCCACATGCATAAAAGTTTTAAAATCTTCCAAAATAGTGGGATTAACATCAACTAAAGTCATGACCTCTCCAAACCCACTTTCATAAAAAAAATGTAAGATTGAACACTCTCCAAATATGTGGGATTATTTTTACCTAAAGTTGACGCTCTTCCAAACCCACTTTCAATATTATTGCAAACATTATTATCAATATGATACTCATCATGAGGCTTAAATACATTTTCAAGATCATAATAAGAATCACCCCAATCATGATCATTGCAATAAGTAGTGGACATAGAAAAATTAGCATCCCCAAGCTTGGGTTTTTGCATATTATTAGCACAATTGACATTAACATAATTTATAGTAAAATCATTGCAATCATGCTTTTCATTCAAGGAGCTATCATGAATCACTTCATAAATTTCTTCATCACAATTTTCAGATTCATGAATATCAAGCAAAACTTCATAAAGATAATCGAGTGCACTCAACTCACTAGCAATTGGTTCATCATGATTGGATCTTTTAAAAATATTAGCAAGTGGATGGGGATCCACATCAATAAATTTTTAGCAAGCGAAGATGTAAGAATATAGAAGGCACATGGCAACACAAGAAAACAAAAGATCAAACAAGAAAAAGGCAAACGAAAAAAGGCGAATAAAAAGGCAAATATTTTTGTCTTTTTTCGCAAAAACGTTTTAGAAGTGGGGGAGATGAAAACGAGAGGCAAATGGCAAATAATGTAAATTGCAAGGAGATGAGATTTGTGATTAGGAACCTGATAGATGTTGATGATGTCTCCCCGGCAACGGCGCCAGAAATTCCTTTGACGTGGCTTAGACTGCATTGGTATTTCCCCACAGAGGAAGGGATGATGCAGCACAGCTATGCTAAGTAATTTCCCTCAGTTATGAAACCAAGGTATCAATCCAATAGGAGAACCAAGCAACACTATGTAAATGGTACCTGCACACAAAGAACAAATACTTGCAACCCGACGCGTAAGAGGGGTTGTCAATCTCTCCACGGTAAAAAGATAGATTCGTTTGTATGAGATTGGATAAATAGATTTGAATAAAAGGCGAAGTAAAATAAGTAAAGAAAAAGTGCAGCAATGTATTTTGGGTTTTTGGAATAATAGATCTGAAAACAAATATGATAAAAGATAGATCTGAAAGCAATATGATAAAAGATAGACCCTGGGGCCGTAGATTTCACTAGTGGCTTCTCTCGAGAAAATAGCATACGGTGGGTAAACAAATTACTATTGGGCAATTGATAGAAGAACGAATAATTATGATGATATCCAGGCAATGATCATGAATATAGGCATCACGTCCAAGATTAGTAGACCGAAATGATTCTGCATCTACTACTATTACTCCACACATCGACTGCTATCCAGCATGCATCTAGTGTATTAAGTTCATGGAGAAACGGAGTAATGCAATAAGAACGATGACATGATGTAGACAAGATCTATTCATGTAGGAATAGACCCCATCTTTTTATCCTTAATAGCAATGATACATACGTGCCTCGCTACCCCTTCTATCACTGGGTGAGGACACCGTAAGATCAAACCCATCACAAAGCACCTCTTCCCATTGCAAGAAAAATCAATCTAGTTAGCCTAACTAAACCAAAGATTCGGAGAAGAAATTAGCTATTAATAATCATGCATAAAAGAGATCAAAGAAGACTCAAATAACATTCATGGATATAGATCTGATCATAAACTCGAACTTCATCGGATCCCAACAAACACACCGCAAAAAGTCATTACATCAAATAGATCTTCAAGAGACCATTGTATTGAGAATCAAAAAGAGACAAGAAGCCATCTAGCTTCTGCCTACGGACCCGTAGGTCTATGGTGAACTACTCACGCATCATCGGAGGAGCACCATTGAGGATGATGAACCCCTCCATGATCGTGTTCCCCTCCGGCAGAGTGCCGGAATAGGGCTCTAGATTGGATCTCGTGGTTCTGGAACTTGCGGTGGCTGGAATTGTGTTTCATCGACTCCCCTAGGGTTTCTGGAATATTTGGGTATTTATAGAGATGACAGGCGTAGGAGGAGACCGCCATGGGCCCCACAACCCATCAGGGCGCGCCAAGGGCCTCTGGCGTGCCCTGGTGTCTTGTGGCCCCCATGGGCCTCCCCCAGGTGCTTACTTGGCTCCCAAGTTGTCTTCTGGTCCAGAAAAAAATCTCCAAAAAGTTTCGCTGCGTTTGGACTCCGTTTGATAGGCATATTCTGCGAAGTAAAAAACAAGCAGAAAACAACAACTAGCACTGGGCACTATGTCAATAGGTTAGTCCCAAAAAAGGATATAAAGTTGCTATAAAATGATTGTAAAACATCCAAGAATGATAACATAACAACATGGAACAATAAAAAATTATAGATACGTTGAAGACGTACCAGGGACTAACCTATTAACCTAGTGCCCAGTGCCAGTTGCTGCTTTTTGCCTATTTTTGGTTTTTCAGAATATCAGTATCAAATGAAGTCCAAATGCCACGAAACTTTTTGGAGATTTTTTGTGGACATAAGAGACCCTGGAAGCTTCGGGATGGAACGAGAAGATGGAGCAGTGGCCCACGAGGCACCAGGGCGCGCCGGGGGTAGGGCGCGCCCTGGTGGCTCGTGGGGCCCATGTGGCTCTGTTTGACCTAACTCCGCCTCTATAAATTCTATAAAATCGGGAAACCAACATAGGAGTTCACGAAATACTTTTTCCGCTACCGCAAGTTCCTGTTCTCCCGAGATCCCATATGGAGGCCTTTTTCGGCACTCTGCCGGAGGGGGAATCAATCACGGAGGGGCTCTACATCAACCTTGCTACCCTTCAGATGATGTGTGAGTAGTTTACCACAGACCTACGGGTCCATTGTTAGTATCTAGATGGTTTCTTCTCTCTATTTGATCTTCAAGACAATGTTCTCCTCAATGTTCTTGGAGTTCAATCCGATGTAATCACTTTTTGTGGTGTGTTTGTTGGGATCCTATGAATTGTGAGTTTATGATCAGATTATCCATGAATATTATTTGAGTTTTCTCTGAACTCTTTTATGCATGATTGTTATAGCTTCATATTTCTCTCTGATCTATTGATTTGGTTTGGCCAACTAGATTGACTTATCTTGCAATGGGAGAGGTGCTTTGTAATGGGTTCGATCTTGCGGTGCTCAATCCCAGTGACAGAAGGGGACATGACATGTATGTATCATTGCTATTATGGGTAAAAAGATGGGGTTTATTCATGCATGAGTTTACTTTGCCTACATCATGTCAACTTGCTTAAGCCGTTACTCTGCTCTTTATGAACTTAATACAATAGATGCATGCTGAATAGCGGTCGATGTGTGGAGTAATAGTAGTAGATGCAGAATTGTTTCAGCCTACTTGTCTCGGATGTGATGCCTATATACATGATCATTGCCTTGGATATCGTCATGATTATTTTCTTTTCTGTCAACTGCCCAACATTAATTTCTTTACCCATCATATGCTATTTTCAAGGGATAAGCCTCTAGTGAAACTATGGCCCCCGGGTCTACTTCTATCATATATTAAAAATCATAAAAACACCTTGCTGCAATTTTACTTTATTTATTTTATTTTGTATTTTTGTCTGATCTATCTATGTATCACCATACAATTTAATCTTGTAATTAACCGACAAGGGATTGACAACCCCTTGTTTGCGTTGGGTGCAAGGATTTGTTACTTTGTGTGCAGGTGCTGCTAACGAGTTGTTGCGTGATTCTCCTACTGGATTGATAACCTTGGTTTCATAACTAAGGGAAATACTTATCTCTACTGTACTGCATCATCCTCTCCACTTCGGGGAAAAACCAACGTAAATCACAAGTAGCATGAAGAATTTTCTGGCGCCGTTGCTGGGGAGACATCATCAACATCTATCAAGTACCTACGTATAACCTTTCATCTCCTTGCAATTATTTTATTTGCCTTCGCCTCTCGTTTTCATCTCCCCCACTTCTAAAAAATTACACAAAAATACAAAAATATTTTCCGTTTGCCTTTTTGCTTGTTTGCTTGCTTTTGTTGTCTTCATGTCATGACTCAAAAATAGAAAAATAAACATAACTATGGATCCACTTAAGTTTTCTGCTTGGATCATCTTCGATCCATTTATGCTTGTGCTGAAACCCCAACTAGCTTAGTTGATGGAAAATCAGATGAGCATGCTCATTTTGTGCGTCACCGTTTGTCTCAGAAAGGGTGACTCTTATGGAATCAAATAAATTGTTTGCTATGCTGCGCTTGGAATCTATGTGAAATTTATAATTTTACTTGTTGCTCAGAGAACCCAAAAAAACACCTTCCCTACCTATGTGAGTTTAATGATAATGAAATCTTATCTTCGTATGCCAAAGGTGTTTATAGTTACTATCATATCGAACAAGCCGAAGAATTTGTTGCTTTTAAGGGTGCTTATGAAGTTTCTTCTTTGATTGAAAAGTATGATATTACTCTCTACAAATCTGAAAATTTTGCCATACTTAAATATTGCTATGAAAACTATGCTTTTAATGCCTATGTTAGTGAATTCATTAGGAGATTGTCTGCTGCTTTGGAAGAGAATAATGATATGCATGAATCTATAGATAATTATGATTCTGTTGATTCGATTGAAATATCTCGTCTTGATGAACGAGACGCTTGCTATTCTTATGGCCATGTTGCCAATATTAATGATGCTTATGGTGATGAACTTGCTATAGTTCCGTATGTTAAAAATGAAATTATTGCTATTGCACCCACAATTGAGAGCTCCTTGAATGAAAAGCATGATTGCAATGATGTTATTATAAATTATATTAATGTCAATTATGCTAATGATATGCAAAGCTACAAGCTTGGGGATGATAATTTTGTTATATCTACTACTTATTGCAATGATCATGATTGGGGTGATAATGCTTCTTATGATCTTGAAAATTTATTTAAGCCTAATGATGAATATGTTGTTGATAATAATGTTTGCAATAGTATTGAAAGTGGGTTTGGAAAAGTATCAACTCTAGGAAAAAAGAATCCCACATATTTGGAGAATGTTCAATCTTATGAAATTATTGATAAAAGTGGGTTTGGAGAAGTCATGACTTTAGTCAATGTTAATCCTACTATCTCAGAAGATTATTAAACTTTTATGCATGTGGATCATGAAGAGAAAATTTTATATGATAGCTATATTGTTGAATTTGATTATGATCCTACATGTAATTATTATGAGAGAGGAAAATACGGTTGTAGAAATTTTCATGTTACTAAATTATCTCTCGTTATGTTAAGATTGTCAATGTTTTACTCCTCTCTCTTGCATATGCTATTTCTTGTCTTAATAATTTGTTTGCTTATAAACTTACTATGCATAGGAATTATGTTAGACTTGAATGTGTTCTTCACATGCTACATGATGCTCTCTTTGTGTTTCACTTATTATCTTTCATGTGAGCATCATTGAAATCTCAAGCCTATCTTAATGGCTATAAAGAAAGAGCTTGTTGGGAGACAACCAATATTTTTCTGTTTTCTTGTGTGAGCACAATTATGCTACTGTTATGGTTGTGCTTTTTTTGTTTTAATTAGTTTTTGTGCCAAGTAATGCCTTTAGGATGATTTGGATGATAGTTGCTTTGATTCTGTGCAAAAACAGAAACTTTTGCGTCCAGTAGCAGAATTGTTAAAAATTGCTGGAGCATGGAAAAATTCTGAATTGTTTTACACATGATTGATATACAAATTTTCTACATCGTCCTAATGTTTCAGAATTTTTGGAGTTACATAAGTATAGTCAATATTCTGATTGCTACAGACTATTCTGTTTTTGACAGATTCTATTTTTGATGCATTGTTTTGCTTGTTTTGATGAAACTATGGATTGTATCTGGGGATATAAGCCATGGAGAAGTTTGAATACATTAGGTATAATGCAAAAATAAAATATGAATGGGTTTGCAACAGTACTTAAAGTAGTGATTTGTTTTATTATACCAACGAATCTCACGAAGGTTTTGTTAAGTTTTGTGTGATTAAAGTTTTCAAGTTTTGGTGAGATCACGATGGATGAAGGAATAAGGAGTGGCAAGAGCCTAAGCATGGGGATGCCTGAGGCACCCCAAGGTAATATTCAAGGACTCCCAAGCAACTAAGCTTGGGGATGCCCCGGAAGGCATCCCCTCTTTCTTCTAACGACCATCGGTAATTTTACTTGGAGCTATATTTTTATTCGCCATATGATATGAGTTTTGCTTGGAGCATCATGTATTATATGGGTTTTTGCTTTGTTTGCTTATTAGTTTGTCACAATCATCTTTTCTGGACACACCTATTTGAGAGAGCCACACATTTATCATGATTTGTTAGAATACTCTATGTGCTTCACTTAAATCTTTTGAGCTAGGCAGTTCCTCTAGTGCTTCACTTAAATATTTTTTAGCATGGCAGTGATTATATTTTGAAGAAATACATGAACTCTCATGCTTCACTTATATTATTTTGAGAGTTGATAAAATTATATTTTAAAGAAATATTTGCACTCTCATGCCTCAATTATATCTTTTGAGAGTTGATAATAGGAATGGTAATTTGCACAAGATAGGAATTTGGTCCCAAAGTGATGAATATTCAAGAGGGATATAGTAAAAACTTTCATGAAAGATCATTGTATATGATAAGTTTGATGCCTTGCAATAGTTTTGCGATATGGAGATGATAATATGTGAGTCGTGTTAGTGGGTAATTGTGCTTTAGTAAGAATATTGGTGTTAAGGTTTGTGATTCCCTATGCATGCACATAAAGTCAATAGTTATGCAACGAAGTTATATCCTACTTATGATGCATCATTCAGTCTTAGTTATGTTCAATGCATGTTTATGACCATTTTTGTTTTTTGGTTGGTCGCTTCTCAATCTATTTGCTAGCCTTTATTTGTACTAAGCGGGAATGCTGCTTGTGCATCCAATTCCTTAAACCCAAAGTTGTGCCAAATGAGTCCACCATACCTACCTATATGTGGTATTTCCATGCCGTTCCAAGTAAATTTGCATGTGCCAACTCTAATTTTTTCAAAATAATTTTCTATTTTGTGTGCCTGTACCGCTCATGAAGCGGCAGGGGGTAGCCAATATTTTCCATGCTAGGTGGGTTATTCTAATGATGAGTGTTTATTCACTTGTCATTGTACGAGAGAATGGCAAGTAATAGGCATGCCTAGTCCCGAAATGAAAAAATATTTATATGATGATAATAATAAATTCCTTGGAAAGTGTTGGTATGGAAAGCACCTGTGGATACGGCTAGCCATGGCTTGTGAAAGAATGGTGGAAAGGAAATAAACTTTATTTTCTGTTTGGGAACCACCTATAATGTGTCTAGCATGGAAGATATTGGGTATTCTCGGTCGTTTTTGTTGACAAGCAAAGCATGCCTCTCAAAATAATTTTATATCTCTAATTTAAGCCTTGAGCTCTGGCACCTCTGCAAATCTCTGCTTCCCTCTGCGAAGGGCCTATCTATTTACTTTTATGCAATTTTTATTTTTACTGTACATCAACCTTGGTACCCTTCCGATGATGTGTGAGTAGTTTACCACTGACCTACAGGTCCATAGTTAGTAGCTAGATGCCTTCTTGTCTCTATTTGATCTTCAATACAATGTTCTCCTCGATGTTCTTAGAGTTCTATCTGATATAATCACTTTTTGAATTGTGTTGGGATCCGATGAATTGTGAGTTTATGATCAGATTATCCATGAATATTATTTGAGTTTTCTATGAACTCTTTTATGCATGATTGTTATAGCTTCGTATTTCTCTCCGATCTATTGATTTGGTTTGGCCAACTAGATTGATTTATCTTGCAATGGGAGAGGTGCTTTGTAATTGGTTCGATCTTGCGGTGCTCAATCCCAGTGATAGAAGAGGACATGACATGTATGTATCGTTGCTATTAAGGGTAAAAATATGGGGTTTATTCATGTGTGAGTTTGTCTAAATCATGTCATCTTGCTTAAGGCCTTACTCCATTCTTTATGAACTTAATACTCTAGATGCATGCTGGATAGCGGTCGATGTGTGGAGTAATAGTAGTAGATGAAAAATTGTTTTGGTCTACTTGTCTCGGATGTGATGCCTATATACATGATCATTGCCTTGGATATCGTCATGATTATTTGCTTTTCTGTCAATTGCCCAATAGCAATTTTTTACCCACCATATGCTATTTCAAGAGAGAAGCCTCTAGTGAAAACTATGGCGCCCGGGTCTACTTCTATCATATATTAATAATCCTAAAAACACCTTGCTGCAATTTTACTTTATTTATTTTATTTTGTATTTTTGTTCAATCTATCTATCTATCACCATACAATTTAATCTTGCAATTAACCGCCAAGGGATTGGCAACCCCTTGTTTGCGTTGGGTGCAATGATTTGTTATTTTGTGTGGAGGTGCTGCTAACGAGTTGTTGCGTGATTCTCCTACTAGATTGATAACCTTGGTTTCATAACTGAGGGAAATACTTATATCTACTGTACTGCATCATCCTCTCCTCTTCGGGGAAAAACCAACAGAGATCACAAGTAGCACAACGCGACGACGCCGAGGCCCGCGAGAAGACCCTCCAGGACCAGGCTGCCCGCACGGGGTTGGAACTCCAGTCACGGGAGGAGGCCGTTGCTGCCCTAGAGAGTCAACTCACCCCCAGGGAGGGGGAGCTCTCAAGGCGCGAGGAAGCCACTGACACCCACGAGCGCCAGCTCGCTTCTCATGAAAAGGAGCTTGAGAAGCGCGAGGAGACCATCGTCAAGCGCGAGAAGGCTGTCGCGACCCGCGAGGAGGGCATGGGGCTCCGGGAGCGGGAGGCCGCACAGACTGCCTCAGAGCAAGAGATTGAGCATGAGCGCCTAGCGATGCTCGACCACCAAGTAGCGGTTGCCCAAGCCTGCCATAAGTCCCTCGTGACCAAAGCCAACACATAGCTCGAGGAATGGGAGGCGAAGTACAAAGACGATGCTGAGGCCAAGTCCAAGACAGAGTGCGAGGCGCTCGTCAAGGACCACAACAAGAGGATAAAGGCTCAGGAGGATCGCTTCACCAAGAAGCGGGGCGAGCTTTGGGCTGAGGTTGACGACCTTAAGAAGCGGCTGGCAGACGGAGAGGCTAGGCTGGCGCAAGCACTGTGGGACAAGGAGGATCTGGAGGGGGAGCTGGCCTCCCTCCGGATCCAGGTGGGCGGCATCTCCCAGGGATGCGCGCATGTGAGAGCTAGGGCAGCAGCATGTGTGGAACAAGATGTTTCGCGCCTTGATGTAGTGCGCGCGCATAACTGTTGTCTGCTTCACCGATGAGAAGACTGTGGAGCCCCAGGACGACGGCGATGCCAGCTACCTCGACTTCTTCACCAGGCTTGTGGGGAAGCTGGAGGAAGGGGCCAAGGATGCGAACGAGCTTGTCGAGGATGAGTGCCATGATCTCCTGACCGCTGTGATGACACGCCTCTTCAGCAACCTTCTCCGCAGCAACGGCAGCTTCGACTTCAAGAGGGTGATGTTGCCCGTCCCGCCAGAGCTCCACGACGGGCTTGGGAAGGAGGTGTAGGATCACATTGTGGACTTCATCCAGAAGTTTTTGCATGTCGATGATGGCTCCGAGGAGGGCCTCGACGCCGCTGACAAGGACGGAGATGACAGCGCCTCCTTTGCATATTCCTTCTCCTTTATCTCCCTGTTTATGTCCTATGACAAGTAGACGTGGCCTCGTGGGGGCGTGAAGATGATGTCTTGTAATGACTTTATGCCTTTAGTATTTTTTTCCATGTTTGCTTCCTCGTGAAGCCTGTTTCTCTTCCTTCTGCATGGTTTGGTGCTCTACGTCGCTAGGGCCCAGCTCCCCGAGTGTGCTACAGTCGTTGCTGGTATGCTAGGACGCATGCCTAACAAGGCCAGAGGGCGCAGGGCTCCGCGAGGTGGTAAGGGCTTCCGAGGCGCGATGCTCAAGAAGCCCCCCTTGACGTGCAAGCAGCATGCATAGGAAAGATAATGCTAGGGCTCACGAGGTCGCGGGGGAGAAAACATCAAATGCGCTAATAGAAGCTCGTGGGGAATTTTGACTTAGCTCTTTTAGGAGAACGCGACTTGGCGTGTCGCCGCCTGCGGGTTGCGTCTCGCGATGGTCGTCTGCCCGTGAGGCCCCTTGTGGGCACTTGATGGAAGCGATGTGACAGGCTGCCTCATGAGGCAGCGCTCGCATGGCCTCCTGAGGAGAGGTGCTCATGAAGCTTCTTGTGCCCTGCATCAGCAAGATTGCCATCAAGTTTTTGCAAGAGATGAGGCGGCACGCTCCTGAGGTTGCTTGTGGGACGCTCCTGAGGTTGCTTGTGGGTAACACGTGAGGAGATATGTACCAAGGACCTTAGTGAGGTGACGAGCATGGGAGCCGGCCCGCGAGCCAGAGCTCAGTCACTTGGGTTTAATAGCATTGCTGGGTCTGACCCAAGCATAGGCACCATGCCCAGTCCCCGCTCGCATGATACGCAGAAGGAAGATCATGAACATGCATGCCTCCTGAGGTGTACTTCACAACAAGCATACATAATACTTAGAAATGAAATTTTACTTATGCATGAAAGGATTCATTACATAATAGAAGATGCATGCTGCCGTGATGCGCATGGGTCAGCTTGAGGATGTGATGGCCATGCGGCCCCTCGGGTGATCAGTTCCGCCATGACTGCGCATGGGGCTTCCACTGGGTTGTGGGCGGGAGCTCTTGCAGCCCGCGGCAACGCAGAGGAGGCTCCAGAGTGTGTACAACTTCACTTCGCTCGTATCCGTGAGGTCACAGATAGAACTTGTGGAGGTGTTGGATGTTCCATGTGTTTTGTACCGGAACACCCTCCTCCGTTTCCAGCCACGCCGCGCCATGATACGTCCATTTTGCATAATGTTTTTATGTTGATATTTATTTCATTATGGACTGTTATTTCACTTTATAATACAATTCTTATGCCTTTTCTCTCTTATTTTGCAAGTTTCACATGAAGAGGGGGATCGCCGACAGCTGGAATTCTGGACCGGAATGGGCTATATCGGAGGCACTTTTTTTGAACAACTCCAAATGAGCTAAAAATTGACGGAGAATTAATTTGGAATATATTAAAATTATTGGCAAAAAAATTCCAGAGGGGGACCCACCAGGCAGCCACAAGCCTGGGTGGAGCGCCCTACCCCCTTGGGCGCGCCCCCCGAGCTTGTGGCGCCCCTGGCAAGCCTCCGGGGCCCATCTTCTCCTATATGGTGCCATTTGACCTAGAAAAAATCAGGAGGAAGGTTTCAGGACGAAGCGCCACCGCCTTGAGGCGGAACCTGGGCAAGAGCACTTTTGCTCTCCGACGGAGAGATTCCATCGGGGAAACTTCCCTCCGGGAGGGGGAAATCGAAGCCATCGTCATCACCAACGATCCTCTCATCATGGGAGGACCAATCTTCGTCAACATCTTCACCAGCACCATCTGATCTCAAACCCTAGTTCATCTTTTGTCTTCAATCTTTGTCTCAAAACCTCAAATTGTTTCCTGTGGGTTGCTAGTAGTGTTGATTACATCTTGTAGTTGATGCTAGTTGGTTTATTTGGTGGAAGATGATATGTTCAGATCCTTGATGCTATTCAATACCCCTCTGATCTTGAGCATGAATATGATTTGTGAGTAGTTACTTTTATTCTTGAGGACATGGGGAAGTCTTGTCATAAGTAATCATGTGAATTTGGTATTCGTTTGATATTTTGATGATATGTATGTTGTTGCTTCCTTTAGTGGTGTCATGCGAACGCCGACTACAGATAATCCCCAAGTACAAGGAATCATCATAGCAATTTCCAAAGATGGAAGTGATAAGTATGGAGTGTCGAACCCACAAGGAGCTAAAGATAAGATCAATATTCTCTCAAGTCCTATCTGCAACTGATACAACTATACGTACACCAAGTGTTTGCTTTCATCTAGAAACGAGAAATAAAACTACGTTGTGGGTATAAAGAGGATAGCTTTGCATGATATCGGAGAGCTAAAATAAAAATAGGTGCTGTTAATGTAAAGTTAGAATATATTATAAAATATTACAAATAGCGAGTGTGGAATAATGATGGAACGGTATGCGGAATTGTCCTAGGCAATCATTAACAAGATCGGTAATCATTATTGCAATTTTATATGAGGGAGAGGCATAAGGTAACATACTTTCCCTATTGGATCATATGCCCTTATGATTGGAACTCTAGCAAGCATCCGCAACTACTAAAGATCATTAAGGTAAAACCCAACCATAGCATTAAAGTATCAAGTCCTCTTTACTCCCATACGCAAACAACCCCCTTACTCGGGTTTAAGCTTCTATCACTCTAGCAACCCACTATAAGCGAATCATGAACGTATTGCAAACCCTATAGTGGGAATCCCTCGCGTGTGCGCGGCACGGAGGGCACCATAGGACAACACCAAAATAAAACATACAACTCAAACCAATCTAGATCATCAATCAACCCAAAAGACAAAAGAAATCAACTCAAAACATCATAGGATGGCAACACATCATTGGATCATAATATGTGGCATAAAGCACCATGTTCAAGTAGGGGATTATAGCGGGGTGCGGGAGAGTGGACCGCTTAAAAGAGATGAGGACGGTGATGAAGAAGGTGATGTTGATGAAGGTGATCACCGCGGTGATGGTTCCCCCGGCGGCACTCCGGCGCCACCGAGAGAGAGGGGGAGAGAGTCTCCTCCTTGTGCTTCCTCCTCCATGGTCTCCCCCCTAGATGGGAAGAGGTTCTCCCTCTGGTCCTTGGCCTCCAGGGTGATGATGGCCCCCTCCGGCTTCCTCCTCCATGGCCTCCGGTGATGATGGCCCCCTCCGGCAGGGTGCCGGAGAGGGCCTAGATTGATTTTTCATGGCTACAGAGGCTTGCAGGGGTGGAACTTCCGATCTAGGGTTCTTTTCGGAGGTTTGGGTATTTATAAGAATTTTTGGCGTGAGTCTCACGTCAAGGGGGTGCCCTAGGGACCCACATGCCGTAGGGGCGCGCCCAACCCCCCAGGACGTGCCCTGGCGGCTTGTGGCCACCTCGTCCACTTCCTGGCCCAGCTCAAGTGCTTCAGGGGTCTCTTTTGGTCCATAAAAAACGACACCACGGTAGTTCTGCTGAAAACAATGTCAGTCCAGGTTTGTTCTAATCAAATCATACCAAAACCATATAAAATTGTTGTAAACATGGCATGAATACTTCATAAATTATAGATACGTTGGAGACGTATCAGCATCCCCAAGCTTAATTCCTGCTCGTCCTCGAGTAGGTAAATGATAAAAGAAATAATTTATGAAGTGTGAATGCTAGCATAGTGCATAAATTTAATCAATGATAGTTCCAAACACTTTTTCTAGCATCATTATGTATCGTAAATAGTAGCTCATCTCATAAGACTTCTCATGATCAAGTAATAAGCTATTCACATGTTAAAGTATAGACCATAAAGTTTTTTGAAAACTAACAAACTATGTTCTCAGTCACCAAACAATTGCAATTCATCTTACTTTCAGGAAGGGTCTATGTAAGAGCTTTGATTTAGCAAATTCCACATACTCAACCATCATATAGTCTTCCATGATTGCTAACACTCGAAGCATATTTTTAGAACAAGTAGCATCCGTCGAACACAGAGAAAGACAAGGGCTTAATGTTTCGCCTCCCAACTTATTTACCAAATAGATAATTGTTAACAATAATAATTCATGATCAAATATATTTGAATGGCCCTATATGCTTGGATCTTTCCCAACCACATGATGCTTGCCAACTAAAGAATAATTGAGGTTGACATAAGAAGGAGCACTATTGACTCTTGCATAAAAGTAAATACATGAAAGTAAAAGATAGGCCCTTCGTAGAGGGAAGCAGAGGTTGTCGTGCGCTTTTTATTTTTGGATGTGCAAACCCTTAATGCAAAAGAACGTCACATTGTATTGCCTTTTGTGATTGCAACCTTTATTATGCAGTCCGTCGCTTTTATTTCTTTACCATCACAAGTTCGTACAATGCTTATTTTGCCTTACAATAAAAGATCATACATATTTAGGAGCAATTTTTATTGCTTTTTGCACCGATGGCAACTTACTTGAAGGATCTTATTCAATCCATAGGTAGATATGGTGGACACTCATGGCAAGAAACAGGGTTTAAGGGTTTTTGGATGAACAAGTAGTATCTCTACTTAATACAAGTTTTTGGCTAGCAAAAGATCCGAAGCAAGCACCACATGTTGGAGGATCCATAACAATATAACTTCTATACAAATATATCCAAACATAACTCATTACGTTGTCTTCCTTGTCCAACTTCAACTAATTTTCTCAAGTTTGAAAATAATTAATGGGGCTCACAATCATAGAAGATGTCCAAGATAGTATAATTATATGTGAAATCTCTCTTCCTTCAATATTCTTTCATGAATTGTTCAAGTGACTAATGCGGTGTTTGCTAACTTTCAATAAATTTTACCACCTATACTTCTTATATGTGAAGTCATTACTCCCCATGGGATAAGCATATAAAACATATATAATTTCAGATTTATGATATTCAATTATTTCAACCATTTACTCATAGGATATAAGTGAAGCACGAGAGTAAATGACAAAACTACTCCAAAAAGATATAAGTGAAGATCAATGCGTAGTCAAATAGTTAAATAGCCATGTGAGGACTCTCTCATTCAATATTTCAGATCCAATGATTTTATTCAAACAACTACTAAAATGAAAATATGCTCCAAGCAAAACACATATCATGTGACGAATAAAAATATAACTCCAAGTAAGGTATACCGATAGTGTTGAAGACGAAAGAGGGGATGCCTTCCGGTGCATCCCCAAGCTTAGTTGCTTGTATATTACTTGAATTTTATCTTGGGGTGCCTTGGGCATCCCCAAGCTTAGTGTCTTGTCACTCCTTATTCTCCTCACATCGATATCTCACCCAAAACTTGAAAACTTCAATCACACAAAATTAACGGAACTTTGTGAGATGGGTTAGTATGATAAAACAAATCATTCACTTGGGTACTATCAAAGACAAGATTCATAATTGTTTCCACATAATTTGTAGTGTACTCTATAATTTCCACAATTTATATTAAGCAATATAAGCCATAGAAACTAGAAAACAAGCAAACTATGCATCGAAAACAGAATCTGTCAAAAACAGAAGAGTCTGTAAAGATCTGGCTTATGATCATACTTCTGTTACTCCAAAAATTCTGAAACATTAGGAAAATGTAGAAAATTTGTATATCAATCCTATGTAAAAAATTCAGAGTTTTTTCACGTTCCAGTGAATTTTAACAATTCTGTTACTGGACGCAAAAGTTTCAGTTTTTGCACAGAATCAAATCAACTATCAACCACACTATCCCAAAGGCTTTACTTGGCACTTTATTGAAACAAAAACTATAAAACATGATTCATACAGTAGCTTAATCATGTGAGCACACAAAAATAGTGAGGATAAATATTAGGTTGTCTGTAAACAAGAACTTTTCTTTAATGCTTTTTAGGTAAGCAGTGATATTTTAATGATACTCTTCCAAGCCCAATTTCAATGATAATTTTATTCATACTCTAAAAGATATAAGTGAAGTTCATAGAGCATTCTACAATTAATATAGATTGACCAATATCCAAGCTCAAAATATATAAGTGAAGTGCACTAAGCATTCTATAAAGTCATGCTCAAAAGATTTAAGTGAAGCACAAAGAGCATTCTATAAAGCCATACTCAAAAGATTTAAGTGAAGTGCATGAAGAATTCTCTAAATCAATGAAGGACTAATCATACTAGCATTGTGCATAAAGGAAAAGAAAAACACAAAAGACGCATATCATGTGAACAAAATAAAAACCCAGGTATACCGATAATTGTTGAAGAATAAAGATGGGATGCCTTCCGGGGAATTCCCAAGCTTAGATGCTTGAGTCTCCTTGAAATATTTACTTGGGGTGCCTTGGGCATCCCCAACCTTGAACTCTTGTCTCTCCGTATTCTACTTATATCGACACCTCCTCGATCTTTGAACACTTCATCCACACAAAACTTTAACAAAAACCCTTGTGAGATCCGTTAGTATAATAAGACAAATAACTACCTTTAGGTACTATTGTAACTCATTCCAATTACATATTAGCATTATATCTACTGTATTCCAACTTCACCATGGTTCACACCCCCCGATACAACCCATAAATTCATCAAAATAAGCGAACAACACATAGAAAACAGAATTTGTCAAAAACAGGACAGTCTGTAGCAATCTGAACATTTACCATACTTATGTAACTCCAAAACTTCTGAAAAAATAGGAAAAAATAAACAATTTGCATAGCATTACTGTGTAAAATTTCAGAAACTTTTGACGTTCCAGTAAAAAAATGTAAATTCACGCACTACAGCCAAAGTTTCTGTTTTTGCACCGCACATAGCAAACAAGCAATCTAATCATCCTAAAGCCAAATCTTGGCACATTATTTTTATAATACAATGGATATATACAAGGGGATAATTAGTTTTGAGGAACATCCATGAAAAATTCTACATTGTTTCCATGAGCATGAACACAAGTGTTCAAGGTCGACCCTCACTTCTCCAATGCATAACCTTCCAATCACTTCTCTTTTTTGAAAAAAAAAATTAGGCATAAGAGGCAAGTAATTTTTTTTGTATTTTGCATTCTTTAAAAAAAATTGTTTGTTTCACGCACAACTAAAGAAAAAAAAAGAGAAAACAAAATCTACTTAGTGAAGAAAGCAAACAAGCACACATGAGAATATCAACCCCATGCTATTGCTCCCCGGCAACGGCGCCAGAAAAGAGCTTGATAATCCCCAAGTGCAAGGAATCATCGTAGCAATTTCCAAAGATGGAAGTGATAAGTATGGAGTTTCGAACCCACAAGGAGCTAAAGGTAAGATCAATATTCTCTCAAGTCCTATCTGTCACCGATACAACTCTATGTACACCGAGCGTTTGCTTTCATCTAGAAACGAGAAATAAAACTACGTTGTGGGTATAAAGAGGATAGCTTTGCATGATATCAGAGAGCTAAAATATAAAAATAGGTGTTGTTAAAATAAAGTTAGAATATATTATAATATATTACAAATAGCGAGTGTGGAATAATGATGGAACGGTATGCGGAATTGTCCTAGGCAATCATTAACAAGATCGGTAATCATTATTGCAATTTTATATGAGGGAGAGGCATAAGCTAACATACCTTCTCTACTTGGATCATATGCACTTATGATTGGAACTCTAGCAAGCATCCGCAACAACTAATGATCATTAAGATAAAACCCAACCATAGCATTAAAGTATCAAATCCTCTTTACTCACATACGCAAACAACCCCCTTACTCGGGTTTAAGCTTCTGTCACTCTAGCAACCCACTATAAGCGAATCATGAACATATTGCAAACCCTACAGCGGGAATCCCTCATGTGTGCGCGGCACGGAGGGCACCATAGGACAGCACCAAAATAAAACATACAACTCAAACCAATCTAGATCATCAATCAACCCAAAAGACAAAAGAAATCTACTCAAAACATCATAGGATGGCAACACATCATTGGATCATAATATGTGACATAAAGCACCATGTTCAAGTAGGGGATTACAGCGGGGTGCGGGAGAGTGGACCGCTTAAAAGAGGTGAGGACGGTGATGAAGAAGGTGATGTTGATGAAGACGGTCACCACGGCGATGGTTCCCCCGGCGGCACTCCGGTGCCACCGAGAGAGAGGGGGAGAGAGTCTCCCCCTTGTGCTTCCTCCTCCATGGCCTCCCCCCTAGATGGGTAGAGGTTCTCCTTCTGGTCCTTGGCCTCCATGATGCTGATGGCCCCCTCCGGCTTCCTCCTCCATGGCCTCCGGTGATGATGGCCCCCTCCGGCAGGGTGCCGGAGAGGGCCTAGATTGATTTTTCGTGGCTACAGAGGCTTGCGGCGGCAGAACTTCTGATCTAGGGTTCTTTTCGGAGGTTTGGATATTTATAAGAATTTTTGGCGTCGGTCTCATGTCAAGGGGGTGCCCGAGGGGCCCACAAGCCGTAGGGGCGCATCCTACCCCCCAGGGCGCGCCCTGGCGACTTGTGGCCACCTCGTCCACTTCCTGGCCCAGCTCCTGTGCTTTGGGGGTCTCTTTTGGTCCATAAAAATTCACCGTAAATTTTCAACCCATTTCGAGAACTTTTATTTTTGCACAAAAAATGGCACCACGGTAGTTCTGCTGAAAACAGTGTCTGTCCGGGTTAGTTCTAATCAAATTATACCAAAACCATATAAAATTGTTGTAAACATGGCATGAATACTTCATAAATTATAAATACGTTGGAGACGTATCAACTACATGACACTTCACCATATTTGGGCCTAAGGGAAGGCATTGTGGAGTAGTTATTAGATGATGGGTTGCTAGAGTGACAAAAGCTTAAACCTTAGTTTATGCGCTATTCCGTAAGGGGCTGATTTGGATCCATATGTTTCATGCTATGGTTAGATTTATCTTAATTCTTCTTTCGTAGTTGCAGATGCTTGCAAAAGGGGGTAATCATAAGTGGGAGGCTTTGATACGTCCATTTTGCATCATGTTTTCCTACTGTTATTTATAGTGTTTTTATGCATTATAACACTTTTTGGAGTAATTCTAATGCCTTTTCTCTCATAATATGCAAGGTTTACACAATGAGGGAGAATACCGGCAGCTGGAATTCTGGATCTGAGAAAGCTATGTCAGAGATACTTATTCTGCACATCTCCAAATGAGCTGAAATTTTACGGAGAATTATTTTGGAATATATAATAAATATTGGAGAAAAGAACTACCTGAGGGGGCCACCCAGGCGCTGATACATCTCCAACGTATCTATAATTTTTTGCTTGTTCCATGCTGTTATATTATCATTCTTGGATGTTTTACAATCATTTTATAGCAACTTTATATCATTTTTTGGGACTAACCTATTGACATAGTGCACAGTGCCAGTTGTTGTTTTTTGCTTGTTTTTTACTTCGCAGAATATCAGTACCAAACGGAGTCCAAACACAGTGAAACTTTTTGGAGATTTTTTCTAGACCAGAAGAAACCCAGTGGGCCAAAGAAGTACCAGAGGGGAGGCCCGAGGTGAGCACAAGACACGTGGGCACGCCAGGAGGCCTAAGCACGCCCAGGTGGGTTGTCCCACCTTGGTGACCTCCTGCACCGCCTCTTCACCCTATAAATTCCCAAATATTCTAGAAACCCTAGGGGACTCGACGAAACACAATTCCAGCCGCCCCAAGTTCCAGAACCACGATATCCAATCTAGACACCATCACGAAGGTGTTCATCATCCTCATTGGTGCCTCTCCGATGATGCATGAGTAGTTCATCATAGACCTACGGGTCCATAGGCAGTAGCTAGATGGCTTCTTCTCTCTTTTTGATTCTCAATACAATGGTCTCTTGGAGATCTATTTGATGTAACTCTTTTTTGCGGTGTGTTTGTTGGGATCCGATGAACTTTGAGTTTATGATCAGATCTATATCCATGAATATTATTTGAGTATTCTTTTGATCTCTTATATGTCTGATTATTTATAGCCTCGTATTTCTTCTTCGAATCTTTGGTTTAGTTAGGCCAACTAGATCGATTTTTCTTGCCATGGGAAGAGGTGCTTTGTGATGGGTTCGATCTTGCGGTGTTCTTTCCCAGTGACAGAAGGGGCAGCAAGACACGCATGTATCGTTGCCATTAAGGATAACAAGATGAGGGCTATTCCTACATGAATAGATCTCATCTACATCATGTCATCATTCTTATTGCATTACTCCATTTCTCCATGAACTTAATACACTAGATGCATGCTGGATAGCGGTCGATGTGTGGAGTAATAGTAGTAGATGCAGGCAGGAGTCGGTCTACTAATCTTGGATGTGATGCCTATATATTGATCATTGCCTTGGATATCATCATAATTATTCGATCTTCTATCAATTGCCCAACAGTAATTTGTTTACCCACCGTATGCTATTTTCTTGAGAGAAGCCAATAGTGAAATCTACGGCCCCGGGTCTATTCTTTATCATATTTGCTTTGAGATCTATTTTTATTCGCTTTTGTTTTCAGATCTATTATTCCAAAAACCAAAAAATACCTTGCTGCATTTTTTATTACTTATTTTATTTCGCATTTATCCGAGACTATTTATCCAATCAACACAATTTTTATCCCGTCAACTTGACAATTTCTGGCGCCGTTACCTGTAGAGGGATTGACAACCCCTCATAAGCGTCGGGTTGCAAGTATTTGTTCTTTGTGTGCAAGTACCGTTTACATAGTGTTGCTTGGTTCTCCTACTGGATTGATACCTTGGTTTCATAACTGAGGGAAACACCTATCGTAGCTGTACTGCATCATCCCTTCCTCTTTGGGGAAATACCGATGTAGTTCAAGCGACATCAGGCGCCCACAAGGCACCCGGGCGCGCCACCCCCTCCAGGAGCGCCCTGGTGGGTAGTGGGGGCCCAGGCCCACCTCCGGTGCCCATCTTCTGCTACATAAGGTCTTTTGACCTGGAAAAAATAAGGAGAGGACTTTCGGGATGGAGCGCCGCCGTCTTGAGGCGGAACTTGGGCAGGAGCACTTTTGCCCTCCGGCGGAGTGATTCCGCCGGGGGAACTTCCCTCCCGGAGGGGGAAATCGAAGCCATCGTCATCACCAACAACCCTCTCATCTTTGGGAGGCCAATCTTCATCAACATCTTCAACAGCACCATCTCATCTCAAACCCTAGTTCATCTCTTGTGTTCAATCTTTGTATCAAAACCTCAGATCGATACCTGTGGGTGAATAGTAGTGTTGATTACATCTTGCAGTTGATGCTAGCCGGTTTATTTGGTGAAAGATTATATGTTCAAATCCATTATGATATTTATTACTCCTCTGATCTTGATCATGAATATGTTGAGTGAGTAGTTACTTTTGTTCTTGAGGCCACGGGAGAAGTCATGTTGCCAGTAATCATGGGAATTTGATATGTGTTCGATATTTTGATGATATGTATGTTGTGATTCCCTTAGTGGTGTTATGTGTACATGACACTTCACCATCTTTGGGACTAAGGTAATGCATTATGGATTAGTTATTATATGATGGGTTGCTAGAGTGACAAAAGCTTAAACCCTAGTTTATGCGCTATTTCGTAAGGGGCTGATTTGGATCCATATGTTTAATGCTATGGTTAGATTGTTATCTTAATTCTTCTTTCCTAGTTGTGGATGCTTGCGAGGGGGGTTAATCATAAGTGGGAGTCTTGTTCAAGTAAGAACATCACCCAAGCACCGGTCCACCCACATATCAAATTATCAAAGTAGCGAACGCGAATCAAACCAACATGATGAAAGTGACTAGATGAAATTCCCGTGTGTCCTCAAGAATGTTTTACTTATTATCTGAGATTGTTCCGGCTTGTCCTTTGCTACAAAAAGGATTGGGATACCTTGGTGCACTTATTGTTACTATTGTTACTTGTTACTTGCTACAAATTATCCTGTTATCAAACTACCTGTTATCGACAATTTCAGTGCCTGGAGAAATTACCTTGCTGAAAACCACTTGTCATTTCCTTCTGCTCCTTGTTGGGTTCGACACTCTTACTTATCGAAAGGACTACGATTGATCCCCTATACTTGTGGGTCATCAATACTCCTTTCTGGCGCCGTTGCCGGGGAGAGAAGCGCTCTTGGTAAGTGGAAATTGGTAAGGAAAAACTTATACTACGTGCTGAAATTTACTGTCACTTGTTACTATGGAAAACAATCCTTTGAGGGGTTTGTTCAGGGTATCTTCACCTCGACCGAAAACAAAAAGAGATGCCACAAAACCTACTGCACCTACTGAAAATATTGGTTATGAAATTCCTTCAGGTATGATAGAACAACTGCTAGCTAATCCTTATGCAGGAGATGGAACGAAACATCCTGATATGCATTTGATACATGTGGATGAAATTTGTGGATTGTTTAGGCTTGCAGGTTTACTCGGAGATGAAGTTAAGAAGAAGGTTTTACCTTTATCTTTGAAGGGAAAAGCATTGCCATGGTATAGGCTATGCGATGATATTGGAGCTTGGAACTGGAATAGAATGAAATTGGAATTTCACCAAAAAAAATTATCCTATGCATCTAGTTCATCGTGATCGGAATTATATATATAATTTTTGGCCTCGTGAAGGAGAAAGTATCGCTCTAGCTTGGGGGAGGCTTAATTCAATGTTATATTCATGCCCCAATCTTGAGCTCTCAAGAGAAATTATTATTCAGAATTTTTATGCTCGGCTTTCTCGTGATGATCAATCCATGCTCGATACTTCTTGTACTAGTTCTTTTAGGAAGAAGACTATTGAATCCAGGTGGGATCTTTTGGAAAGAATTAAACGCAACTCTGAAGATTGGGAACTTGAAAAAGGTAAAGAGTGAGGTATTAAGCTTGACTTTGATTGTGTTAAATATTTTATGAATACCGATGCTTTTCACAAGTTTAGCACTAAGTATGGACTTGACTCTGAGATAGTAGCGTCTTTTTGTGAATCATTTGCTAGTCATGTTGATCTCCCTAAGGAGAAGTGGTTTAAATATCATCACCCTATTAAAGAAGAAATTAAAGAACCGGTTTTAGTTAAAGATGAAACTATCAATTATAATGTTGATCCAGTTGTTCCTACTCCTTATATTGAAAAATCACCTTTCCCTCTTAGGATAAAGGAACATGCTAAGGTGTCAACAGTGGTTCGCAAAAGTAATATTCAAGCACCTAAACCCTCTAAACAAATTAAAGTAGAACCTAGTGTTGCTATGGTTAAAGATCTCTTGGTCGAAAATATTAATGGGCATGTTATTTACTTCTGTGATGAAGCTGCTAGAATTGCCAAACCCGACACTAAATATAAGAACAAGCCTGTTGTTGGCATGCCTGTTGTCTCAGTTAAAATAGGAGATCATTGCTATCATGGTTTACGTGATTTGGGTGCTAGTGTGAGTGCTATTCCTTTTACCTTATACCAAGAAATTATGAATGATATAACACCCGCTGAAATAGAAGACATAGATGTTACTATTAAACTTGCTAATAGAGATACCATCACACCACTTGGGATTGTTAGAGATGTTGAAGACTTGTGTGGGAAAATAAATTACCCTACTGATTTTCTTGTCCTTGGGTCGCTACAAGATGACTTTTGTCCCATAATTTTTGGTAGACCTTTCTTGAACACTGTCAATGCTAAGATAGATTGTGAGAAAGAAACAGTCAGTATCAATTTTGGTGATGTGTCTCATGAGTTTAATTTCTCTAAGTTTCATAGACAACCTCATAATAAAGAATTACCTAGTAAGGATCAAATAATTGATCTTACTTCTATTGCCGTACCTCCTACTGATCCACTAGAACAATATTTGCTAGACAATGAAAATGATATGTACTAGCATAAAAGAAATGAAATAGATAAAATATTCTTTGAACAACAACCTATCCTTAAACACAATTTGCCTGTTGAAATTCTAGGAGGTCCTCCTCCACCTAAAGGTGATCCTGTGCTTGAATTAAACCAATTGCCTGACACTTTGAAGTATGCTTATCTTGATGAGAAAAAGATATATCATGTTATTATTAGTGCTAACCTTTCAGAACACGAAGAAGAGAGATTATTAAAATTTCTGAAGAAGCACCGTGCTACTATTGGATATACTCTTGATGATCTTAAGGGCATTAGTCCCACTCTCTGTCAACACAAGATTAATATGGAACCTGATGCTAAACCCATTGTTGATCATCAACGACGATTAAATCCTAAAATGAAGGAAGTGGTAAGAACTGAAATACTAAAGCTTCTGGAAGCAGGTATAATTTATCCTTTAGCTGATAGTAGATGGGAAAGTCTTGTTCATTTTGTCCCTAAGAAAGGAGGTATTACTATTATTCCTAATGATAAAAATGAACTTATCCCACAAAGAGTTGTTACTGGCTATAGAATGGTAATTGATTTTAGGAAATTAAACAAAGCTACTAGAAAAGATCATTACCCTCTGCCTTTTATTGATCAAATGCTAGAAAGACTATCTAAGCACACACACTTTTGTTTTCTTGATGGATATTCTGGTTTCTCTCAAATACCTATTTCACAACCTGATCAAGAGAAAACCACCTTTACTTGCCCTTTTGGAACTTATGCTTATAGACGTATGCCCTTTGGTTTATGTAATGCACCTGCTACCTTTCAAAGATGTATGACTGCTATATTCTCTGACTTTTGTGAAAAGATTGTTGAGGTTTTCATGGATGATTTCTCCGTTTACGGAACTTCTTTTGATGATTGCTTAAGCAACCTTGATCGAGTTTTGCAGAGATGTGAACAAACTAATCTTGTCTTGAATTGGGAGAAGTGCCACTTTATGGTGAATGAAGGTATTGTCTTGGGGCATAAAATTTCCGAGCGAGGTATTGAGGTGGATAAAGCTAAAGTTGATTCAATTGAGAAAATGCCATGTCCAAAGACATTAAAGGTATTCGTAGTTTCCTTGGTCATGTTGGTTTCTATAGGAGGTTTATTAAAGACTTCTCTAAAATTTCTAGGCCTCTTACTAATCTTTTGCAAAAGGATGTTCCTTTTGTTTTTGATGATGATTGTGTGGAAGCCTTTGAAACACTTAAGAAAGTCGTAACTTCTGCACCTATTGTTCAACCACCTGATTGGAAATTGCCTTTTGAAATTACGTGTGATGCTAGTGATTATGCTGTTGGTGTTGTTTTAGGACAAACAGTTGATAAAAACTAAATGTTATCCATGATGCTAGTAAAACTCTAGACAGTACCCAAAAAAATTATGCTACTACTGAAAAAGAAATTTTAGCAGTTATGTTTGCTTGTGATAAATTCAGATCTTACGTTGTTGATTCTAAAGTAATTGTTCACACCGATCATGATGCTATTAAATATCTTATGGAAAAGAAAGATGCTAAACCTAGACTCATTAGGTGGGTTCTCTTGCTACAAGAATTTGACTTGCACATTACTGATAGGAAGGGAGCTGAGAACCCCGTAGCTGATAACTTGTCTAGGTTAGAAAATATTCTTGATGACCCACTACCTATTGATGATAGCTTTCCTGATGAACAAATAGCTGTCATAAATGCCTCTCATAATACTCCTTGGTATGCTGACTATGCTAATTATATAGTTGCTAAATTTATACCACCTAGTTTCACTTACCAACAAAAGAAAAAATTATTCTATGACTTAAGACATTACTTTTGGGATGACCCACATCTTTATAAAGAAGGAGTAGATGGTATTATTAGACGTTGTATACCTGAGCATGAATAGGAACAAATCCTATGGAAATGTCATTCCAAAGCTTATGGAGGGCAACACGCGGGAGATAGAACTGCGCACAAGGTATTACGATCTGGTTTTTACTGGCCTACTCTTTTCAAAGATGCCCGTAAGTTTGTCTCGTCTTGTGATGAATGTCAAAGAATTGTTAATATTGGTAAGCGTCAGGGAATGCCTATGAATTATTCACTTGTTGTTGAACCATTTGATGTTTGGGGCTTTGATTATATGGGACCTTTTCCTTCCTCTAATGGGTATACACATATTTTGGTTGCTGTTGATTATGTCACTAAGTGTGTAGAAGCTATTCCAAATAGCAGTACTGATCATAACACCTCCATTAAAATGCGTAAAGAAATTATCTTCCCAAGGTTTGGAGTCCCTAGATATTTAATGACTGATGGTGGTTCACACTTTATTCATGGCGCTTTCCGTAAAATGCTTGCTAAATATGATTTCAACCATAGAATTGCATCTCCATATCACCCTCTATCTAGTGGTCAAGTTGAACTTAGCAGTAGAGAAATAAAATTAATATTACAAAAACTGTCAAAAGGTCCCGAAAGAATTGGTCTAAGAAACTTGATGATGCACTTTGGGACTATAGAACAACTTATAAAAATCCTATGCGTATGTCTCCATACAAAATGGTTTATGGAAAAGCTTGTAATTTGCCTCTTGAGTTAGAACATAAAGCATATTGGGCAATCAAAGAACTCAACTATGATTTCAAACTTGCCGGTGAAAAGAAGTTATTTGATATTAGCTCACTAGATGAATGGAGAACCCAAGCCTATGAAAATGCCAAGCTATTCAAAGAAAAAGGTAAGAGATGCATGATAAAAGAATCCAAAAGCGGGAATTCAAAGTTGGTGAATATGTTCTATTGTACAATTCTCATTTTAGATTTTTTGCAGGTAAACTTCTCTCCAAATGGGAAGAGCCATATATCATCGAAGAAGTTTATCGTTCTCGAGCTATTAAGATCAATAATGCCGAAGGCACTAATCCGAAGGTGGTCAATGGGTAAAGAATCAAGCACTATATTTCAGGTAAGCCTATTAATGTTGAAACTAATATTATTCAAACCATGACACAGGAGGAACACATAAAAGAAACCTTCCAGAACACTCCAGAACCCTGAAAAGGAAGAGGTACGTGATACGGTAAGTAAACGGACTCAAAAAATTCCGCAAAAATATTTTTTGTAAGTTTTGAAATATTAGAAAAAAAATAAGAAAATAAGAAACAATCGGGAAGGCAACCCAGGTGCCCACAAGGCACCAGGGCGCGCCTGCCCCACCTGGTGCGCCCTGGTGTGTAGTGGGCCCCTCGGGCACCTTCCCGACTATGTTTTCCTGTAGTATACTTGTTTTCCAAGATAAAAATTCTTTATATACTCCCCGGACGTATTAACCACCGTATCGCGGAGAAATCCTCTGTTCTTGTTTCCTGTTGTTTTTCTGTTAGATCTATCAAGCCAGGCATCATGTCTTCTCCCTCCTCCAACAATGTAGAAGGCGATGCTTGGCTGCTGAAGATGGAGCTAAGGAGAGAAGAACCAAAAGAGGCCACTAAGGAGGACAAGGTCAAGGAATACGCGGGAGACCAGGCTCAAGAAGGGGGGGGGGGGTAAGCCATGCTCGCAGGGGAGGCTGAGAAAGAGGAGGATATCCTTCAACCTTACTACGATAATCTCACCCCCACTGAAATCGAAGCCTTCAGGGCTTTCGAAACGGTTTGTGTTTAGAATAAATATCTCACTCGTGAAATTATTTTCTTGGAAGAGCAAAACATCACCCCCCGGAGCATCAATCGTAGGTTGGAGTACCTACTGAGGCTGAAGTGTGATGTTCCTACCACTCCATCACCACCACCATTAGCTTCATCACCAAAGAAGGAGACTTAAGCACACGGGTATGGGCACTCCCCTTGGCTTGTGCCAAGCTTGGGGGAGATGCCCCGGTATCGTATCACCTTCACTTTTATTACCTTTACCTATCTTAGTTCGATCCTTAGTTATTTCATGATTTAGTTGAATAAAAGTTTAGTATGATCTATTTTCGAGTGCTAGTTTCGTGATCTATCTATCTATGTAATCGAGTGAGAGTTATATAACATGTGGTGCTTGCTCAATATCTTTGCTAGCCAAAATTCTGCACTAAGTAGAGATACTACTTGTGCATCCCAAACCCTTAAATCTAAATTCATGTTTTGAGAGCACCATACCTACCTATGGTTTGAGTAAGATCCTTCAAGTAAGTTGTCATCGGTGCAAAAAGGCAATAAAAATTGCTCCTAAATGTGTTTTATCTTTTAGTGTAAGGGAAAATAAGCGTTGTACAAACTTGTGATGGCAAAGTAATAAAAGCGACGGACTGCATAATAAAGGTTGCTATCATAAGGTTCAATATAACGTGACGTTCTTTTGCATTAAGAGTTTGTGCATACAAAACCAAAAAGCACATGACAACCTCTGCTTCCCTCTGCGAAGGGCCTATCTTTTACTTCTATGGATTTACTTTTTATGCAAGAGTCAAAGTATTCTTCTCTATTCCTTTTTATTTTATCTTTTTGCAAGCACCATGTGGTGGGGAAAGATCTAGGCACATATATCAAGTTGGATGTGAGTGATCATGTGTTATTATTGTTGACATCTCCCTTGAGGTGAATAAGTTGGGAGGCAAAACTATAAGCCCCTATCCTTCTATGTGTCCGGTTGAAACTTTTTGCTCATATATATGTTGTAAGTGTTAGCAATCATAAAAGACTAAATGATGGTTTAGTATGTGGACTTGCCAAGAGGCTTCGATATGAGACCCTTCCTAAAAATATGATGAATTGTAGTTGCAAAGTTGACTGAGAACATAGTTTGTTAGTTTTCAATAAAGTTTATGCTTTCTAATTCGATGTTGTGATGAATTGTTACTTGTTCATGAGAAGCTATATGATTAAGTTTTATGATAAAGTTTATTGTTGTTATAATAATAAGCATGATGTCACTATGTTCGTATTTTGTTTTTATCGACACCTCTCTCTCTAAACACGTGGACATGATTTTCGATATCGGCTTTCGCTTGAGGACAAACGAGGTCTAAGCTTGGGGGAGTTGATACGTCCATTTTGCATCATGTTTTCATACTGTTATTTATAGTGTTTTTATGCATTATAACACTTTGTGGAGTAATTCTAATGGCTTTTCTCTCATAATATGCAAGGTTTACACAAAGAGGGAGAATGCTGGCAGCTGGAATTCAGGACCTGATAAAGCTATGTCAGAGATACCTATTCTGCACATCTCCAAATGAGCTGAAACTTTACGGAGAAATATTTTGGAATATATAATAAATATTTGAGAAAATAACTACCTGAGGGGGGCACCCAGGCGCCCACAAGGCACCAGGGCACGCCACCCCCTCCAAGCGCGCCCTGGTGGGTAGTGGGGGCCCAGGCCCACCTCCGGTGCCCATCTTCTGGTACATAAGGTCTTTTGACCTAGAAAAAATAATAAGAGGACTTTCGGGATGGAGCGCCACCGTCTCGAGGAGGAACTAGGGCAAGAGCACTTTTGCCCTCCTGCGGAGCATTTCCGCCGGGGGAACTTCCCTCCCGGAGGGGGAAATCGAAGCCATCGTCATCACCAACAACCCTCTCATCTTTGGGAGGCCAATCTTCATCAACATCTACAACAGTACCATCTCATCTCAAACCCTAGTTCATCTCTTGTGTTCAATCTTTGTATCAAAATCTCAGATTGGTACCTGTGGGTGACTAGTAGTGTTGATTACATCTTGTAGTTGATGCTAGCCGGTTTATTTGGTGAAAGATTATATGTTCAGATCCATTATGATATTTATTACTCCTCTTATCTTGAGCACGAATATGTTTAGTGAGTAGTTACTTTTGTTCTTGAGGAAACGGGAGAAGTCATGTTGGAAGTAATCATGTGAATTTGATATGTGTTCGATATTTTGATGATATGTATGTTGTGATTCCCTTAGTGGTGTTATGTGAATGTCGACTACATGACACTTCACAATCTTTGGGCCTAAGGGAATGCATTGTGGAGTAGTTATTAGATGATGGGTTGCTAGAGTGATAGAAGCTTAAACCCTAGTTTATGCGCTATTCCGTAAGGGGCTGATTTGGATCCATATGTTTAATGCTATGGTTGGATTTTATCTTAATACTTCTTTCATAGTTGCGGATGCTTGAGAGGGGGGTTAATCATAAGTGGGAGACTTGTTCATGTAAGAAAAGCACCCAAGCACCGGTCCACCCACATATCAAATTATCAAAGTAGCAAACGTGAATCAAACCAAGATGATGAAAGTGACTACATGAAATTCCTGTGTGTCCTCAGGAACGTTTTACTTATTATGTGAGATCGTTCCGTCCTGTCCTTTGCTACAAAAAGGATTGGGCTACCTTGTTGTACTTATTGCTACTATTGTTACTTGTTACTTGTTACAATTTATCTTGGTATCAAACTACCTATTACCGACAATTTCAGTGCCTGCAGAAATTAGCTTGCTGAAAACCACTTGTCATTTGCTTCTGCTCCTCGTTGGGTTCGACACTCTTACTTATCGAAAGGACTACGATTGGTCCCCTATACTTGTGGGTCATCGGGCTTGTTCAAGTAAGAACAAAACCCAAGCACCGGTCCACCACTACAAAAAAAATAGACTTCCGTGATGATACGTGTTTGTCACAGTAGGTCACGTTTTCTGCCATGCATGTACATCCATGATGATTTTATGACAGAATCAAGATAGTCATACCTGTGCTGTCGTAGAAGTGTTCCATGATAATACCAAAATTATCATCACGGAAGTGTCCACTTCCATGACGATAAATGGCGCGTCATGGAAGTGCTTTCGTCAAGGGTAACCGACATGTGGCATCCACCGTAACGGGTCGCCGTTAAGCTATCGGATTCCAGTTAATAGCCAGGACCAATGGGGATTTTCCACGTGTAAAATTCTCAATGGCCAGAGTAACCACGTGTCGGCTCAGCGTTGGGACAGATGTCATCCACTCATTGGACGGGAGGCGCCTATGATACGTCGACACATGGCACGGCCCAACAGAGGCCCATTCAGGTGAAAAGGCTGGCCCGTTTGACTTTGTCAAAAGGTAGCGGTCCGGCCCACGGAAAGCCTGTTAACGGCCTATTCGCATATAGCCCATTTACAGCCCGCTAACTCACGGCCCGTTATGGCCTATCTGAATTGGGCCCAGTAGCGTCATCTGGGCCATCCAATATGATTCCAGCCCATTGTAACTTCTGGTCCATGTATGGCCCATACGAGGCCCTTTGTAACTCTGGGCCCATTAAAGGCCCGTGGTGAAACTGGCCCATGATGAACAGTGTATCACTGTACACCCATTAACGGCCCCTTATTCCGTTGGGCCGTTTCCAGCCCGTGTTACCTTTCGGACTTCGAAGGGCCCATTTATTCTTGGGATCATTTCCAGCATTCGGTTACTTACGGTCCATTACTGGCCTGTTTCGCTTGTGGGCCAAATTCAGCCCGTGGTTACAGTCGGCCCGTTTGTGGCCCGTTAACCTGTTGGGTTGTTTTCATAGCGTCATCAAATACGGCCCATTAACGACCCATGATGCCTGTCGATAGAATTAAGCACGTTATATATTTCGGCCTATTAACGGCCCGTTATGGTCGGGCCATAAACACATGATTTCCACTCTAGCATGTTTACGGCCCATTTTGTAGACCGTTATTGATTATACGGCCCGTCGAGGGCCCATGGATCCTACGGCCCGTAGGAGGCCCATGGTCACTACAGCAGGCAACATGACCATGGTTACAATGGTCCATATATTGCCAATGGTTATTGTGGCCTAGTTATAAAAAATAGGTTATTGTGGCCACTAGAAAAACGCGGAAAAAGAACTGCAGTGACTACAAGCAAACAACTAAACAAGACAATAAGGAAATAAATAAGCAAGCAACTAATGCTAGGCTATTACGGCTATTACACATATTACATCCACTGGGCATCAAAGTTCGCCACCAGTGCAAATATAGGGAACAAAGTAGCATATCACATACACTGGTTGTCAAATTTGGCGGCCAGTGCAAATAAACGCCATAGCAAAACAAGTCCAGAACTGAAGCCACTTCAGAAGAGCTCAAGAAACAATATCCTGGGTACCCAGCATACTGGCAAGATGCTTAGCAAGCTTATTAACTTTCTCTTGTTTGGCGCTTAAATCCTCCAGCGCTTGCTGTTGCACCAGAAAGTATGCATCTGAATTCTGCAGGGACTTCCTCAGTCCTTCGGCTTCATGTTGCAGCACATCTGATCAATGTCTTTCAACTTGAAGTTGAGACTCAAGAAGACGAACTGATTCAGGCAGTCAGTTCGAAGAGCTTGTGCCAGCAGTAGTGGCCAGTAACTCGAACACTACATCAAGACAGGACTTTGGGGTTGTCTCGCTGTCGTCAAGATAATTTTTATCATATTTCTTGGAGACCAACAGGGATGTCTCACTATCTTGAACCTTATCTGCATTACTTCCTTTACCATTGCATAACAGGGTACTCTTCTCCAATATTTTGTCTGCATTCTAAAAGAGAAACAAGCAAACACATCACAGGTTTACCATGTTGTATATGAAACTCATTTTGGTAAATCAGTTCAGTAGTAAAGTGGACAGGATAACAGCATGAAACAAACATATATCTATGTACCATGGCCACTGTATGGTCTATATCATTCTAGTTTTTGTTGCCAAATCAAGATAGAGACACGGTTCAAATAATATCTGTTTAAGACAAAGCAGCATAGACAGAATATAAGTGTGGGAAACTACACAGCAACAACAACACTTGTAATGTGCATGACATGAGAACATAACTGTTTATTCAATTGAAACTGAAATCAACATAGAGCAAGTTATAACAGCAAACCAGTTAAAGAAACAGGTTTAAAACATACCTGTTGCGCCATTGGAGTTTCAATTCCATCCTTCAAATTTGAAAATAGTTGGTATGAGTAAATACAGTGATGCAAGAGCAAAGGAGTATGAACCATAGCTACAGAACCTGACCTAAGAACAATTCTTCTTTTGCTTTAAGTGTTGAGTTGGGGTTCGGAGTGGTGGTCCTCATGCTTTGGTCACTGCAGTTGCCTTACTAACTGCTCGTGTTTGGGTGCTCTGTGGTGGAGACAGTGCTGTGTCAACTGGAACTGGGTTACTATCTGCTGGGGTTGGGGTTAGAAGGGGTGCAGCTGGTTCTCTGTCCAACTGGGTAGGGGTACAATCTGTGAGAGTCTGGGTTATGTGTGGTGGGGCTGGTTCTTGGGCAAGTACAACTGTGGTTCTATCTGCATCGACTGGTAGCACTATCTTTTCTGAAGAGTGTGTTGTTACTCCCTTAGATACTGCCATCACCCCCTCCAATTCAAATGGCTGATAAACAAGAAAAGTAATTGAATGTATAGACATTGTATGATAGACAGGTGCAATGGATAGTGGGGAATAAAAGAGGGCATGAAATAATTCACATTTATGTTGTCTAACCAAACAGGATAGCATGACACAATTTCACATATATGATGGTTAACTAAAAAGGATAGCATGACACAATTTCACATATATGATGGCTAACTAAACAGGATAGAAAGACATAATTCAAAATATGATGACTATGTAAACAGGATGACATGATATAACTATATGATGTGTTTATTAAATAGGTTGGCATGCCATAATTCACATACATGCCGCCTATGGAAACATGATAGCATGATATAATTCACAGATAGAATGACATAATTCAAAATATGATGACTATAAACACTAAATAGGATGAGATGATATAACTATATGATGCCTTTATTAAATGGGTTGGCATGCCATGATTCAGATAGATGTTGTCTATGGAAACATGATGACATGATATAATTCAAATATATGATTTATATACTAAGCAAGTAAGCAGATGGCAATCGCATATATGATGTAAAAACTAAGCAATGCAAGAAAACATATGCATGATATGAGTAATATAACCCTGCCAAGTTTTAGTATAGACCTCAGGGGAGAAATAGGACTGGTCATCTGTCTCTAAATCCTCCTCTGAGGAGTTATTTGTAACCAGCAAGATGTCTGCTTCAGCAGGTAGCATTGTCTGCTCTGAAGACCTTGTTTTCACTCCAGATACTTCCATCACCGCTTCAAATGGCTGATGCACAGGAAGAGTAGTTGAATATACAAATGTTGTCGACAAATGGAATACATAATACAAAAAAAGGATAACATGATATAATTCACATATATGATGATTGGCTAAACAGCATGGCATTGCATAATTCACATATATAATGCCTTGGAACAAGATAGCATTGCATAATTCACATATATAATGTCTTGCAACAAGATGGCATTGCATAATTCACATATATGGTAATTAGACACTAAACAGGCGGCATTCACACAAAGCATGTCTAAACTAAGCAAATGACATAGCAATTGAAGACACCATATGCACGATATGAGCAACATAACCTTGCCAAGTTAGAGCATACACCTCGGGGGGGGGGGGGAATAGGACTGGTCATCTGTCTCTGAATCCTCCTCTGAGGAGCTATTCGTAACCAGCGAGATATGCACTTCGTCAGATAGCATAGTCTGCTCTGAAGACCTTGTTTTCACTCCAGATTTTTCCATCACCGTGTCAAATGGCTGATGCACATGAAGAGTAGTTGAATGTACTAACATTGTTGACAAATATAATACATAATGAAAAAAAGGATGGCGTGATATAATTCACATATATGATGACTGGCTAAGCAGGATGGCATTGCAAAATTCACATATATGATGCCTGGCTAAACAAGATGGCGTTGCATAATTCACATATACGATATAGAAACTAAACAGATGGCATTCACACAAAGCATGTCTAAACTAAGCAGATGACATATTTGATGTATAAAGTAAGCAATGCAAGGCACCATATGCATGATATGACCGACATCAGCATCCCAAGTTAGAGCGAAGTCCTCAGGGGGTAAGTAGGAGTGGTCTGCTCCTTCTGAATCCCCCTCAGAACAGTTATCTTTCTCTTGATTACAATCTGAAATGGGTGGAGGGGGGCTGCCTTTGCGCCCACCATGGAGCGACGTCTGCATGAAATTTTATTGCCACGCAAGGCTCGTCTCTTTTGCTCTACATGTTCAGTTCCATTGTGTACAATAACTGACATGCATAGGAATAAAACATAGTGAGATTATGTAAGGAGTGCATGCAGAAATCCAGAGTGATGGTGGCAACCTGTGGATAGACCCAACACCAATGATAGCAGGCAGATAATGGCTTCAGTTCAAAAATACAGATAATGGCTTCTTTACTGTTTGTTTCCCACCCAACATGAAACTCGTAGTAGACACCAGAGATTAATCAGATAGTAGAAAGATACTATTGATTGCGACCCTGATATGTACCCCACAACCATTTAAAAACTCAAGTTTGAGCATTAGTTTGGGGCTGACTCAGAGTTTAATCGGTGAACAGGACGATAAAGTAGCATGTAATATTAAGCAATGCATAACGTAAGCAGACATGAAAGAGTGCGACCTCTCTTGTCGACCCGTGTAGTCCTCGAGGTCATCTGCTCAGTTGATGATGGTAATACAGTTGTCGTGGCTGCCGACAGCGGGGAAGAAGATCTGAGGTGGCAAAAGACAGTCTGGAGGGCGGATCACTGCTGTGGTAGACCCTTCTGTCGTTGGAGCAGCTGAGCTGGGGTGAACGACGGCGCAGCAGGAGCGGGACAAACCACACAAGGTTTTCTTTGACAACTATCTATAAGAGAAGTAATTCTGTAAGGGCTCGTTTGAATTGGAGGATTCTAACAATGTAGGGATAGGAAATACACAGTAATAGGATATGAATGCATGTGCAAAATAGAGAATTTAAAATCACAGGATTTCTGTCAATCTAGGTGTTTGGTTCACGGGAATTGGAAGGTCACATGAATGCAAAGAAGCATGGTCAAATTAAGTCAAACAACAAGAAAATGTATAGTTATAATGCTATTATGCTACTATCACTTAGTCTTATTCTTCATGAATAGGAATTTGAAAAGGAGGGCCAAGTGGATATTAAAATTCCTATGGTTTTTCTTTGAAAGAGACACTAAAGGAACAAATCCTACAGTTTTCCTTTGCTCCATTCCTTTGAACCAAATGCATTAATAATAGTACCATAGGAAACTTTCCAATTCCTATGTTTTTCCTTCACTTTTCCTTTCAACCACTGGCAATTCTAGTAGGCAGGCTTGAATAGGCAAAAGCCTACACTCCAAAATTGTTTTTGTGCTACTTGTACTACTTTGGACCCAGACCACTGCCCTACTAACTCAACTCCCAGGCCCATCTACACATGCACAGCTCAAACGCGCAGAAATAAATAATGATGGCTTTCAAGAGAGTCCATCATGGATAGCTAAGTTTCTTGGTACCTCACTGCTTGTTATATAGGAGAAACTAATTGTATTTCACGTTACTACGTGTGCTCAGTGGACAATATATATAACATGTCGAGTAAAAAAGCGATGCAGCAAGTGTACAACCTCTTTGGCGAAGCCATGTCGATCTCAGCATCATTGGGTTGGTCACTGAGGATGCTACAGCTGATGTGGCAGTCGGAGGAGGGGAAGAAGATCTTAGGCGCCTGGAGATGGAGCCAAGGGTACTGCTCCACTATGATGCAGGGTTTCATCATTGGAGCAGCTCCGGTGAGTGTACGATGGCGAGGCTGAAGCAGGACAAGAGAGACAACATTAACCTGAAGTGGTATTCTAATAGCATCTCCGATAGATGATGTAAAATACATAACCAAAAAGTGCTAGATGTAAAATACATCAGCCGCTCATCTCTGAACTTAACTGTCGAAACTGTATTTAACTGTCGAAACTAAATTTTACCGTCAAAACTGAATTTTGATGTCGAAACAGAATTTTACTGTCGAAGTTGAACGCACTAGTAGCAGAAAAGCAGTGCACTAATAGTTTTGGCCGCTCAAGCACTAGTCGCAGAGTAGCAGTGATCTAAATCGGTAGCCGCTCCAGCAGGGACCATACTACCAGAGAGCAGCCGGGGTAGAGCAGCAGCGCGTGCGAGAGCCGGGGCAGCTGGTCGTGTAGCAGTAGCAGGAGCTCGAGCAAGAGCCGAAGCTGCTGCTCATGTAGTAGCAGCGCGAGCAAGAGTAGACTAGCAGCGCAAGCAAGAGCAAGAGCAGCAACGCGAGCAAGAGCTAGAGCAGACCAGGCAGGGGACCGAGAGCAAGAGCAGAGCAGCAGCGCGAGCGAGAGCCGAAGCAGCAGCAGGGGACCGAGAGCAAGAGCAGAGCCGAAGCAGCAGCAGCAGATCTAACTGATTTGGACGTCACCGCGGAGGGAGCGATGCCTTGGAGGAAGTGGCCGGCGATGCCGCCGTAGATGGAGCCGCGCCATGGCGGCTTGGGACCGAGCGCCGGCAGCACCGTGAGATCGAATCAAGAAGAAAATGGAGCGATTAGTGTAGAACCTCTTTGGTGGCGCCGATTAGGCCTCAGCTTCATCAGAGGAATCGGTGATGGTGTTTCTCTTCCGGTGGTGCAGGTGAAGACGGCGCCGTGGGAATGGAGGTGGCGCGAATGACGAGGCGAACGTCGGGCTAGCTCCTTGGAGGTGGAAGACGGGGTGGCTGAACCGGCGAGACGATGAGATCAACGACGGATCCTCATCCGGTGCGGTGGATGAGGGACATCGAGCTATTGCGGTGGACGATGTCGTCGGGGAAGAGGCTCCGACTGGGTGGCGGTGTGGGGCTTCGCGTGTTTTCGCGGCCTCGGTGTATGAATGGGGGGGCGGAGGGGATGGGAGGGGGGAACCATGGCTTAGGGACGCGCTTGTCCAAAATGAGGGGTTAGTTACGAAAGTAGCCCCACCGATTTGAACTAGGTGGTTCTTTCGGTTCAGGGGTATCACGGGAATTTCACGTGTCGGGATTTCGCAGGAGGTGGGAGTTTTTGAGCGCGTTGTAATTTTGGGATAGCAAGGCGTGGGTTGAGATAGAGGGAATTTTAGGAGCACAACGAGACAAAGAGATATCTTAAAATTTCGGGATAACAAGGCACGGGTTGAAATTTCCAGACAAGCCTAACGTGTATACTATATCAAATCAATTCGCACTTCCCTTGAGGAAAAAACCAAAAAGAAATCAATTCGCACCACACAAGAGAGTCTAATCCCGTGTACTGTACCAAATCAATTCGCACTACAAATGCCATTCAAAACTTTGAATCCATGTTATGTTCAATTAAAATATTTCGCTACGTGTATAATGCATGCAACCTGCTACTCAAATGAACATTTTAGTGCATTCCAAACGTATATACTACCGCTTCAATATGAACTAAATTTAAATTCATTTCTCTATTTGAATAAGATCTACAATCATGATTGTTATCGAGTTAAACCATTTGAATTTGTTTCTTTATTTTAATAAGATCTACAATCATCATTATTGTCAAGTTAAACTATCATTTGTATATTATCTTCACAGCACACCACATGATTACTGTCGAGTTAGATATGAACTATGTGTACTATATGAACTCAAACTCAATTTTTTGAATCCACTTTATGTTGATTTCAAATCACAGTACATTTCAAGCTCTAGCTAGATCTTCATAATCTAAATATATAGTATGGTTTAGATTGTTCGATATTTAGTTGTGAGCTACAAACGCCACACATTATCACAAATTCAAATAAAATGTGAGATTGTTCGATATATAGTATGGTTTAGATTGTTTGATATTTATCTATGAGATGCAAATGCCACACATTATCACATTATAGTATAACATGTCCAAAACCACACCACGCGTATCACCGCTATATTCATGCATGCATAGGTTGATAACACTATGATCTCTTATTCAAATATATGAATCCACTTTCATATCAAATTATGATCTTTGTTAGTCTCTTACACCCACACAATCCTCTAACCTTTGTAGCTAGCACTAACTTTCTCTCATGCATGCACACGCCCTCCTCGCCGCCCCCCTCCCTCAGCATTCTATCCATCACGCACATTCATTTTTTTCTTTAGGTCATTCTCCCATAGTCTCCACAACTCCTTCTTTCCAACACACCCCGATCGATAAACCTCTCTAGCGATGTCTGCCTACCACATACACACACACACACACACTTTCCATCTCCTCCTTTCTCTGTCCATGCCTCGTGTCTCTCATACGGTCCCACACACCTGTAAACTCTCTCCCTCTTTTCATCGATCTCACAATCGCACACTCCTCCCCCTATCTAGCTAGTAGGCCTCTCGCACCACTTCCTAGCTCCATCTCTCTCTCTATCCGTCTCTCTAGGCCTTATTTGCCTCTAACAAATGGACGTACACCGACCGATCTCCCACTATACATATAGCTAGATAGGTCATTTATAACTCGTTTTCCCCACGCGTCGATCGATCTACCTCATTAGTTATGTCTCTCCCTTCCTCCGACACACAACAATTGATCTACCGATCTAGTTAGGTCTACTTACCAAACACATGGTCCCCCTTCATCATCCATGCATGCCTCCCGACACATCTATCATGCACATGCACACACAGAAACACATCCCCAGTCTTCTTGATATTGCAGTTGTACCCTCAGTTTGTCTAGTAGGCCTCTCCCACCATCTCCGAGAAGTAACTCCACCACCCCTCCGGCACTCTACCTCTCTCTCTCCCTCTCTATCTCTCTCTCTCTCTCTCTCTGTCCCAACCTATTTCCCGTCCTTCACTTATGTATGGATGTCGACCGATCTCCCTCAAGACATAGCTAGGTCTCTCCTTCTCAACACATACCTAGTCTATCTCCCCTCATTAGGTCTTCTGCTTCCCCCGGGCCCCCCCACACACACACCGATACATCGAGTGCTCTAGTCATGTCTCCCTACCACACACAAACTTGCCCTCTGCCCTCTGACGTTTCGGTAGGTCAGTCGCCCTATATCTTTGACGTGCACATACACAATTTCTATGGCTTTCTTCATCGATCTTGCACCCACACACTTGATCCTCTCTTCGACTCCATCGATATCTATGACCCCTCCCTCTCTTCTCGTGGATCGCCCCCTCTATATATGATATAGATAGGCCTCTATTTCACACACATTGCATTGTGTCACATTTTTGTTTGAGATATCATCGACACATATCCTCTAACCTTTGTAGTTAGCACTAACTTTCTCTCGTGCATCGATACGTCTCCAACGTATCTATAATTTGTGAAGTATTCATGCCATGTTTACAACAATTTTATATGGTTTTGGTATGATTTTATTAGAACTAACCCGGACTGACGCTGTTTTCAGCAGAACTACCGTGGTGTCTTTTTTTTTGTAGAAATAAAAGTTCTCGGAATGAGCAGAAAATTTACGAAGAATATTTTTGGAAAATATAAAAAATACAGGAGTGAAAATATACCAGAGAGGAGTCCCGAGGCAACCACAAGGGTGGAGGGCGCGCCCCCTGCCTTGCCGTAGCCTCGTGGACCCCCTTGACTTGTCCCCGACGCCAAAACCTCCTATAAATAGAGAAAACTCCAGAAATAAATCTAGATCGGAAGTTCCGCTGCCACAAGCCTCTGTAGCCACAAAAAACCAATCGGGAGCCCGTTTCGGCACCCTGCCGGAGGGGGAAACCATCACTGGAGGCCATCTTCATCATCCCGGCGGTCCCCATGATGAGGAGGGAGTAGTTCACCCTCGGGGCTGAGGGTATGTACCAGTAGCTATGTGTTTGATCTATCTCTCGTGTTCTTGATTTGGCACGATCTTGATGTACCGTGAGCTTTGTTATTATAGTTGGATCATATGGTGTTTCTTCCCTCTCTATCTCTTGTTGTGATGAATTGAGTCTTGCTCTTTGAGGTTCTGTTATGTTGGATATAGTATTGGATTTGAGAACACTTGATGTATGTCTTGCGATGGGATATCTGTGGTGACAATGGGATGTTCTATTGATTCACTTGATGTATGTTTTTGCACTCAACTCGTGGATTCCCGAGGTGACATTGGGGTAATCTTTGCATAGGGGTTGATGCATGTTTTCGTCCTACGTTCTCCGATAGAAACTTTGGAGTGATTCTTTGTTGCACGTTGAGGGATTGTTATATGATCCGATTATGTTATCATTGTTGAGAGAACTTGTAGTAGTGAAAATATGAACCCTAGGCTGTCGGCGTGCGACACCTATGGGACCGCGTGGATCCCTACTACGATTCGGCAGGGAGAGAGGTATGCGTAAAGAGCAGAACCAACGATCGACGCGGGGTGATTTTACCTAGGTTCGGGCCGCTAATCACTGTAAAACCCTACTCCTGCCTTGTTTTATTAAGAGTGTTCTTGAGCCCAGGCTCCAGGAACGCTTGCGATGAACAGTACGTTCAAAGAGCAGCTACGCATGCAGGATGGGCCAGAAGATCCTTCTCCCCCTGTAGCAGTTGCCTTGGGCCTCCTTTTATACGTTCAAAGGGGTCACCACAATGGCAAAATGTACATACATTGAGGTGTAAAGTAGCTACAGGGTCATCATACCTAACCACTGACGGTTTAGGACGAATGCATTTAATGCACCGTGAGGTGTCCGTTTAGGTGTCCTCGTTTTCTTGGGGATGGAAAAAGGGGCCATCCCATCAGCACCGCTTAAGATCTCCTCCACTGGCGCCTTGCCACGCATCCAGAGAAGGACCCAGAATGCCAGGCTGGTTGCTGTGCTAAAGCGATGGCACAGTGGCAGAATCTTGCCGGGCGCTGAATCTTGTCGGGTGCAAAATCTTGCCGGGCTTTGCAGGCCACCCCGGCAAGATCTTGCCGGGGAGGCTGGCTTTCAGTCTTCAGCTCTTCTTATCCGCTGATCCTCTGATCCTTGGCTTGGGTGTTTCTTTGATAACTTGAATTAACCTCCAACTGTTCCCCGACAAGCCTGGCCGTGAGTATGGCTACAACTGCCCGTGCACAAGTACGGGGTACTAATGGCCCAATACTTAGTACACCGACAGGAGCCCCCGGGCCTAGGCCACACACGAGTGTGAGGCGTTGTTGGGCTAGGCCCAAACAGTGCACGGGCACGCGTGGCAGGGGATTAACTGCTCGTAAATATCCCGCTTACTGTGCCCCCCACTACATGCGCTGAATGCGCGATGTGGGAAGCGTGCGCTGAAAGGCTGCAGCCGCAGCGCGCCTACAGAGGCGTATTTACATTGGGGAGTAGAAGAGGCGGCCTTGCCCCTTCCCCATAAAAAGGGAAACTGCAGAGGCGCTGCCTATTTACCCCCTCTTCTTCTCAATCTGGACTCCGCCATTATCTTCTCCTTCTCGAGCTCAAAGCCAGACTTCTCCTTATCCGCTCTTCACTTTCGCACCCGTTCTATCCTCGGCTTCCACTCTCGCAGCCACCATGCCGCCCAAGGCTGGCAAGGGCAAGGGCAAGGAGGCGAAAACCGTCGTTCTGAAGAACGAGCTGGTGAAGATGCGGAAAAAGTACGTCGTCTTCGCTCCGACGCTCGATGCGAGGGCCTTGAAGAGCCGGTACCAGTGCATGTGGGCGAGGGAGACGCAAGCTCACGCTGCAACTCGCGTGATTCCAGGTTCTTGTTCCGAGAGCGGACCTGACATATATCCCTTCTTCACCGCTTATTTCTATTGCGGACTCTGTCCTCCATTCTCTGACTTCTTCAACGACATTATGTACACATACGGCTTCCATCTTCTTGATTTCACGCCGAACGTCATAATGTGCATGTCCGTCTTCGCTCATCTTTGCGAAAACTTTGCCGGAGTAGTTCCCAACACTGCCCTCTTCCGCCATTACTTTATTCCTCGCATCCAAAAGGGGGAGGCCCTTTCCGGTTCTATTGCCTGGATTCCAAGGGCTTGGAATAAGGAGATATACCCACATGGGGTCTACCGCGAGAAGTGGGAAGAATGGCGGTCTGAGTGGTGCTGGATCAAGGAAGCAGATCCCCATCCGTTCTGTTTGCCTCGACAGCAGAAGGCGGTCCGCGGCAGTGACTGGAGCGATTTCGCCACGGAGGACGAGAGGCTCATGATCGCCACCACCAGAATCCTTCGCCTGAAAGCTGCCGGGCTCACAATGGAGATGATTGGCTTCGATTTCCTCCGCCGCCGCATCGCCCCCCTACAGAGCAAGGGAAGACCAGCTTGGGAGTACCGGAACGCAGCGGACATCATGAGGTTGCGCCCTGGATTGAACAACAATTTGACGGCCATGCAGCTCGGCGCTCTCCGCCACAGGCTATTCCAGCGCGATGACAAACATCGGTTGCCGGCAAGAATTGTCCCTTTGTGCAACAACTCCGCCCTGGGGTCAATCATCGCCACCATGCCAATGTTCAATGCCCATGGTCTTGACGAGACTTGGGCCGAGCCATCCGAGGAGGAAGCACAAAAGTTCTTCGACAACTTGTCGGAGAGGGCCATCCGGGAAGAAACAAACCACGTCCGCGCCACCACTGATGAAGAAGTGGTGTATATTGCCACTAGGGCGGAAGAGGCGAATCTTGCCACGGAGGCCGGCAGTGTCGGTTTCACAGAATGGGAAACCAGCGATGCGGAGGTTGTGATGGAAGAAAAGCTTGCCGGGGAGGCTAAGGCTGCCGGGGAACAGAGCAGCACGGCCGCCGAGGGCTCGTCCGACGAAGACGTAGCCGAAGAAGAGCCGCAGGAGGAGCCCCCAGCTCCGAAGAAGACCAAGCGCGTTCTTCGAAAGGCCACTTCTGGCATCGCGGCAAGCCAACCCTCTTCAAGCAGCGAGGCTCTCGGCAAGAAGGCGGCCGGCAAGACTGCGCCGCGGCAAGGAGTTCGACAGCAACCTGCGCGGCGCGCAAGACACACACCTGCGGCAACTACTGAGGCGGCAGGGGTGTCTCACACAACCGCACCGGAGGCTGAGGTGGCGGAACCACGCCAATCCCCTACACCTGCTACAGCCAAGCGACCCAGGACCCCTCCTTTGCCCCCCCACACGGACACTGCAACGAAGGTCGATTTCGACATCTCCGGCTTCAGCCCGGAATGAGAAGAGGAAGAGTAAGTATCCTGTCATAGCCTTTATCTCCCAAATTTCGGAGTAATCTCATAGCCTTGCTTCGTCTTGTCTCTGCAACAATGCAGAAACCTTGGCGGAAAGGGTGGCGAAGAGGTCGAGGACTTCCACGGGCGATGAGCCCCTGGCTGGCTCTACGAGCGCGCTGGAAATTGTCATCATCAACCCGGGGCTCAGCCCTCAACGCAACCCCCAGCGTGAGTTCTCCACTCGTTTTCCGCTGGCAGGCGCTGAGGTTTCTACCCTTGCCGCTGATATCTTTGGGCTTGCAGGAGAAGAACAGCAACAGGGAGAGGTGGAAACCGCCCCCGTCGTGTCGCCTCCGTCAACCACGCCGCCCACAAGCGCATCCCCGGCAAGAGTTACCACCGACGATCCTATCTTGGTTGAGGAGGAGCCGGTACGCATGGGTACCGGCAACATTTCCCCGGCAGCCAACGTTGCCGGGAGGGGCGAGGCCACCTCTCAACAACTCGACGCAGGTAACTGTTTGCCTTAGAGCGCTTGCTATCCTTTTCTTTATCTCTTTTTCTTTTTGTCTTCTTGAACTTCAATCTTGATCTTATTTTATTTCCTTCCTTCATCCTCCAGAATTCCCTGTGATGGAACACATGGATGTCGACGTTGTCATCGAGGAGACCGCCAGAGACGCCGCCGCCGAAGCTGACAGGATCGCCACTAGCGAGGCCGCCAAAGACGCCACTGTCGAGGTCGGCGAAACTGTTGCCGAGGAAGCCGCCAAGGAATCTGCCGAGAGGGCCGGCGAGGAGACTGATGACCACACTGACGGCATTCCTGCCGCAGGAGCGCCAGGCGCTACATCAGCCACAGAGCCCCCAGCCACTGGCGAGACAAACATCGAGGACCAACCATCGACATCCGAAGCTCCCTCATCGAGCAAATATCTCAAGGTTGGCGACAACCTATTCATCAACTTGCCGGGCACGGCAAATATTGGAACGCCGAATGAAGGGGAAACCTTTGATAAAGAAATCATCACCGCTGCCGGGCTTGAAATCATTGATGATCCAAGCACCAGCAGTGGCAAATCTGAAGAGGATCAGCTCCTTTAGGCTATGGGCGAAAATTTCCGCAAGCTCCAAGCACTCCACCGTGCTCGAAAAGAGAAAGCAAATTCCAGAATTGCAGTTGTCGAAGCAGCCGAAGTAGGTTTTCAGAAGCGCGTTGAGTAGATGCAGATCTGGTACGCCGAGGCCCTTCAGGAGTTGACTGCCAGCCGGGAACAAGTGAGCCAAAGCTGTACGGAGCTCCTCTTGAAACAATCTGACATGGAGAAGGCGCAAGAGGAAGCTGCACAAAGAATTGCCGCTGAAGATGCTCTCCTGACAGAGCGTCGCATTGCGCTTGATGCCCACGAGGAAGATCTTGCCGCACGTGAGCAGGCGCTCGCCGCCAAGCTTCGCGGCAAAGATGAGGAGATCGATAAGCTTGTCGCGCAGCGGATCCAGGAGCTGGAGCAAAAGCACAAGGAGGCGCTCGAAGCTCTAACTGTAGATCACGCTGGCAAGCTCAAGGAGGCCGTCGATGTTGCCGAGGCTGCAGAGGCCACCAAGAACGAGCTGAGCGACAAAGTGAAGAAACTAGAGGTGGATCTTGAAGAACACGGCAAGGAGCTCTCGACGCTCAAAGGGGACAGGGAGAAAACTCTCCACAGCCTGGCGAAGATGCAAGTTGCCATGTCCGACAAGACCAAGCAGCTCTCTTCAGCCAACGATGCCATTGCCGATCTGAGGCTAAAGCTGACCACGCTGGAGAAGTCTCTTAAGGACGGCAGGGCCCGTGAGAAGGCCCTAAGCAAAGATCTTCAGGATGAGAAGAACTTGCTTAAGAGCGCTGCCGCCGCACAAATTGACTATGAGAAGGGTGTGAAAATATGGACTGATCGCCTTGTCGACACCGCGGAGAGGCTCACAGCACAATTGTCAACCATGGGCCAGGATGGCCTGCAAAACTTCAGGTATTCCTCCGAAGAAAGGATATCTTCGAGCGCCAGGTTGACCATGTTCTTCGAAAGCATCATTGACGCTTTGAAGCTGCTACAGTCCAACCAAGCGACCCAACTGGCCAACGAATCCCGCAAACTTTGCCGGGCCGTCCTCCGCAAGGTACTCGTCAAGGTGGTGCATAAGAACCCTGGCATTGATCTCACCAACGTGCTCGACCGCTTGCCGAAGGATGCAGATCTCAAGGCACTTGAGGAGCTTATCGCGCCCATCCTTGAGAAGGTAGATTCAATCAAGAGGGTCGAGGGTTAACACAGGGACTAGCCGCCTCATTTTTCCTTGTCGCCACCATTCCATGCCAAAAGACAATCAAGTCTTGTGTTAGAACTGCGGCAATTTATTGATGTAATATAACTTGCGTATGTTTGGGTATATGCATGCTATTTCCCTTGTCTGATTCCTTTATGTATGGAGTACACCCTACGCTTACTGAAAACTTGCCGGCGCGCAACCTGCCGCGAGCGCTGGGTGCAGGACTTCAGCAGCCTGCTGGAGGTGCAGCAGCCGGCAAGACACTTTGGTGTTCTCAGTGCTGCCACTTAAATTGTTGAGCGGACTCGAAACAAAATAAGGGTGCAACCGATTATGACAAGGGTTCCTTCGCGTGCAGGTTTTCCATACAAAAGTCGAAATCGTCTAAGGAAAATAACTTCATAATAAAAGAAACTTGCTTAATGTTTTATAACTTGGCTTTCTGTCGCTGTACTTCCTCTGGTAAGACGTCAATTCTGAACGTCGCCCACTGGTACCCATATCTTCCTCCCACCCCCCTCGGCAAACATGCGCGCGAGGAATCCTTCTATCTTTTGAGAAAAAAGAAAGAAGAGAAAATAAAGATATGGAACCTTGGCGGTTCATTAATACTTATCGAGAACAAGTGTCATACAACATCTTAGACAAGCATGCATACATATATATAAACATGGAAATCGATAAGGAAATGCACAACACTTAAACTTAGTCATCTGGGCACAGGGTCTGCACCTGGCTTTGTACAAAGGATTACATGCCTTGCCGGCAAGACTTGTACAAAAAGGTGGTTGCCGGGGGCCCCCGGCAACCGCGCCTTATGGGTAGAACTTGCGAAGATGCTCGATATTCTAGGAGTTGCTCACTGGAACACCATCTTCGGTCTCCAGGCGGACAGCGCCGGACCTGGTGACTCGTACTACCCGATAAGGGCCTTCCCACTTCGGCGTCAACTTGTTTGAATTCTTGGCGGACTGAATCCGTTGAAGAACAAGGTTGCCTTCCTCAAGACTTCGGGCATGAACTTTGCGGCTATGGTAGCGGCGCAAAGCTTGCTGGTAGCGTGCAGCTCGCACAGCAGCCTGAAGATGATTCTCCTCAAGGAGCACAACGTCATCTTGCCGCAGTTGCTCTTGCTCAAGCTCATCATAAGCGAGCACTGGAGGTGATCCGTATAAGAGTTCCGTGGGGAGAACTGCTTCCGCTCCGTAGACCAGAGCGAGGGGCGTCTGGCCGGTGGCTTGATTTGGTGTCGTTCTGATTGACCAAAGAACCGCCGGCAACTCATCAATCCAGCATCTTCCGCATTTTCTCAGCTTGTCAAAGGTTCTGGTCCTGAGACCGCGCAGCACTTCAGCATTAGCCCTCTCTGCTTGGCCGTTGCTTCTCGGGTGAGCAACAGAGGCAAAACAAATTTTGCCGCCAAGGTCTTGGACGTACTGCATGAAGGTGCGACTTGTGAATTGCGTGCCGTTGTCGGTGATGATCCTGTTGGGCACACCAAAACGACAAACTATTCCTTCAAAGAACATGACGGCTGATTGTGCTGTCACCTTTCTCACCGCTTCCACCTCTGGCCACTTTGTGAACTTGTTGATCGCAACGTACAAGTACTCAAAGCCCCCGGTAGCACGGGGGAAGGGGCCCAGTATGTCGAGCCCCCAGACCAAAAATGGCCAGGAGAGAGGGATCGTCTGAAGAGCTTGAGCTGGCTGATGTGATTTCTTCGAATGAAACTGGCACGCTTCACACTTAGTTACTAGTGCAATTGCATCCAAGAGAGCGGTGGGCCAAAAGAAACCTTGCCGGAATGCTTTCCCAACAAGTGCTCTTGATCCTATGTGAGAGCCACATATGCCTCCATGTATCTCTGCCAATAGCTCTAGTCCATCCTCCCGAGGAATGCACTTCAATTTCACACTGTTTGGTCTCTTTCTGTACAGGGCATCATCGACGAACTGGTACATAGTAGACTGACGGGCTACTTTTTCCACTTCCTCCTGCTCCTCAGGGAGTTATCCTGTCTGAAGGAAATGGACAATGTGTTGTGCCCATGCTGGAGCCTGGGGCTCGACAGCTAGGACTAAAGGCATCTCTTCTGCCGGGGGAACATTTGTCTCGACAGCGAAAGTGTGAGGTTCCGCCGGAGCCTGTCGTTCCCCGGCAGGCTTGTCGCTGATCCCGGCAAGTTCCTCACCGGCGGCTCCAGGGAGCTCTGCCGGAAAGTACTGTCCAGAATTCAACCTTCTTCTCTTTTCTTGCCTCATTGATGGTGCCACAGATGGTTGAGTCAAATGGAGCACAAAAGTTCCTGGTTCCACAGGCAACTTGAGGGCATCGCGCTTTGACAGGTCGTCAGCAATACTGTTTTCGGCACGAGGAATGTGCTTCATTTGCAGACCATCAAAGCGCTCTTCCATTTTTCTCACTTCATCCACGTAAGCTTGCATCAATGGACTCTGATAATTCTTGTTAACTTGCTTGACAACAAGCTGCGAATCGCCTCTGATGACGAGCTTCTTGATACCAAGGTCTGCCGCGATCCTGAGACCGGCAAGCAGCCCCTCGTACTCCGCAGTGTTGTTTGTCAAACTCTCCCGGGGGAAATGCATCTGGATTACATACTTGAGGTGCTCTCCGGTGGGTGCGACAAGTAGCACGCCAGCACCGGCGCCTTGCAGCGAGAAAGCCCCATCAAAGTACATAACCCATTCTTGATCAATTTCCTTGCCGGGTAGAGTCGTTTCTTGAACCTCTTCGTCTGGCGTTGGGGTCCATTCCGCAATGAACTCTGCCAAGGCCCTGCTCTGAATTGTCGAAGTACTTTCAAACTTGAGACCAAAGCTTGACAATTTCAGCGCCCAGTCCACGATCCTGCCGGTTGCCTCTGGATTTCGCAAGATCCGTTGCAACGGAAAGAGAGCGACGACGGTAATTTCATGTGCTTGAAAATAATGGCGCAGCTTCCTCGAGGCCATAAGGAGGCCGAAGAGCAACTTCTGCACACCAGAGTATCTTGACCTAGCTCCTTGCAAAAGGGAGCTAACAAAATAAACTAGGCGCTGCACCATCTTTTTCTTTTGCACTGGTTCTTCTAACTGCGTAGATCCTGTCTTGCCGGGACCAATCCTTGTCGGGGAAGATCCCGCCGCGTCACTTGGCGGTCCTGCCACTGGTGTTGCCTCCTCATCAGCTTCTCTCTGTGCCACTAACGCAGCACTAACCACTTGATTTGTCGCTGCCAGGTACAGCAGCAACGGCTCTTGTGGCCTAGGCGCAACTAGTGTCGGCCGAGAAGAAAGGTATTTCTTCAAATCTTGCAGCGCAGCCTCCGCTTCTGGAGTCCATTTCATTGGACCTGCTTTCTTCAAAATTTTGAAAAAGGGCAGGGCGCGCTCAGCAGATTTGGAGATAAACCTGCTTAGGGCAGCAACGCAGCCGGCAAGACGACGTACATCCTTGACGCGTCTTGGCGCATCAATCTGCTCAATAGCTTTGATCTTGTCGGGGTTCACTTCGATCCCTCGCTGAGATACAAAGAACCCGAGAAGCTTGCCAGAAGGAACACCAAACACGCACTTCTCAGGATTGAGCTTTAAATTGATCTTGCGCAGATTTGCAAATGTTTCTTCTAGATCTTGTATGAGCGTCGCTTTGTCCTTGGTTTTGACCACTATGCCATCCATGTATGCTTCCATGTTTCTATGGAGCTGAGGCTCAAAACCAATTTGGACCGCTCTCGCAAATGTAGAACCAGCACTTTTCAACCCGAAAGGCATTCATATAAAACAATACATACCACATGGGGTGATAAATGCGGTCTTTTCTTCATCTTCTTTTGCCATAAAGATCTGATGATACCCTGAGTAGGCGTCAAGGAACGACAGTAGGTCACAACCAGCAGTGGAGTCCACAATCTGGTCGATGCGCGGCAAGGGAAAGGGATCTTTTGGACAGGCTTTATTGATGTCTGTATAATCAATACACAGCCTCCATTTCCCATTCGCCTTGCGCACTACAGGCGGATTGGCCAACCACGTTGGGTGAAGCACTCCTCTGACCAAGCCTGCCGCTTCTAGCTTCTTGATTTCTTCGGCAATGAATTCTTACCGCTCCAAGGCTTTCTTCCTGACCCTCTGCTTGACGGGCCACGCGTGAGGACAGACAGCAAGGTGGTGCTCAATTACCTCCCTGGGAACACCGGGGATGTCAGACGGTTGCCATGCAAATACGTCGACATTCGCACGCAGGAAGGCAATGAGCGCGCTTTCCTATTTGTCATCTAGGGTGGAACTTATGGTGAAAGTTCCTCCCGTTCCGTCCTCCCTGACAGGCACCTTCTTGATCTCTGGTGGAGCAGCCTTGGGTTTCTTGTTCTTGCCAGTGGAACTCTCTGGTGCGTCCTCAACGGGAGCGCGGCACTCCGAGGAGGTGCGCTTGTCGGAGTTTGCGCCAAGGTTCTTGCCGGTCTTCTTCTTCCCCCCGGGAGTTCCAGCGGCAGGAGAAGATGCCTTGACGGCAGGTGCTGCAACTGCTTCCCGGTAGAGTTGGTCGGCACAGATGAGCGCATCCTTTTTGTCGGAGTGGATAGTGATGACACTTATCGGTCCGAGCATCTTCAACACATTGTACGCATAGTGTGATGCCGCCATGAACTTAGCCAGCGCTGGGCGGCCAAGGATCCCATTGTATGACATAGGGATCTTGGCGACATCAAACACTACCTTCTCTGTCCTATAGTTGAGCTCGCTACCAAATGTAACTAGTAGCGTAATCTTGCCTTTTGGCTGGGTCCTTCCTGGATTGATCCCTTGAAACGTGCCCGTTTCCTCGAGATCTTCATCAGGAATTTGGAGCCTCTTGAGCACGTCCGGCGAGATTAGGTTCAGTCCGGCCCCACCGTCAACTAGCATTTTCGTCACCTTGAGGTTGCGGATTGTCGGTGAGACCAACAATGGCAAGCACCCGACCATGGTCATGCGATCAGGGTGATCCTCGGTGTAAAAAATGATAGGCATGTTGGACCACTTCAGTGGTTTACGTGCATCGAACGATGGCTTCATTGCATTAACCTCTCGCACCCACTGTTTAAGTCAACGGTGGGAAGAATGCAACGAGGCACCTCCGTCGATACACATGGCCTTTGTAGCTTTCTGAAATTCATGCTCACTGGACTCATCATCTTCTTCATCATCATCATCACCCTCTTCTTTGTCACGGCCTCGAGCGGGCCTCTCCCTCTGTTTCTTGGCCTTACCGCGGCGACCCCCTCGGCCACCGCGCTTCTTGCCGGACCCCTCAGCACTATCTTGGGCCTTCTCCTTGTCTCACCTCTCGTACTCAGCTCTCTGCTTCTCGACAAGTTGTTCAACTTGCCGGCAATTTTGGAGATCATGGCCCTTGGTGCGATGGATCTTACAATACTGCTTGCTGGAGCCTTCCAGCTTGTCGGCAACCGCCAAGGCCTGACAGGAGGCGCACCCGGGAAATTCCTTGCCGGGATCGTCAACTTTGGCCTTCTTGGCGGTGCCAGGGTCGCCGGATCCCTCGATAGCGAGCACGGCCTTGCCTTTACGCTTCTTGTTTCGCCGCCGCACTTCTTTGTCGGGGCGGTAGCGTCTTCGCCTTCAGAGTCGCCCCCCGCGCCAACATCCTCACCGGGGAGCCTCCTTCCCTCTTCAGCCCGTGCACATTTATCAGCCAGAGCATAAAGCTCGGTGATGTCCCTGATCTTGTTCATTGCCATTTCCTCCTGCATTTTGCGGTTACGCACGTTCTGACGAAACGCGCCTATAACGGCGGCAGGATGAACATCCGGGATGCTGTATTGTACACGGCTGAACCTTTGGATATACTTGCGTAGGGATTTGCCCTCCTTCTGAGGGATGAGATGCAAATCACTTTCCTGGCCAGGAGTTTGATGGCCTTCAACGAAGGCGCCAACAAACTGATGGCACAGATCTGACCAAGAAGAAATAGAATTCTCCGGCAGATGCATCAACCACGACCTGACGTTGGGTTTGAGCACCATCGGGAAGTAGTTGGCGAGTATCTTGTCGTCTCGGCCCCCGGCAGCCTGTACCGCAATGGTGTAGATGCTCAGGAACTCCGACGGGTGAGTCTTGCCGTCATATTTCTCCGGGACCTCTGGCTTGAAGGTTCGGGAATTGGGCCACTGGACTCGCCGCAGCTCACGGGTAAATGCTGGACAACCTACCTCGTAAGGCAAGTCGCCTGTGTCCCCTGGCGCAGGCTTGTCGACAGCGGGTCCTGCGCGCTTATCAGATTGATGACGCGCTTCCCGTCGCCGCTCGATGGTAGTTCGAGCGTCCTCTTTGCTTCCTTCCCGAAGAACTTGACGTTGGTCGTGGCGCATCCGTGGATCGGACGACGCCGTGGAATCATCATCACGGCCATCAGTCCACCGGGTTGTCGACCGCCGCTGGTGTCGTGGAGGGGAGTGCACCGTGGTCGCACCGCCTCCAGTCTTCTCCGCATCGGCTCGCGCTGGATCGATGGACCGCCATTGCGAGGGCCCTGCCTGCTGTGACCCATCCTTGTTGACGAAGCCAATGAGGCTCTGGATAGTAGATCGCCACTCCTCCATCTTCTCTGGAGCAGGAGGGAAATCGAGGAGCAGCTGCGCACGTGCCAAAGCTTCCGCTGGCGTAGGCGGCGGCGACAGGTGCGAGGTACGTGAGGTGCTCTGACTCCTAACAATGTTAGAAGGAGCACCGTCATGATCACGCGACCGCGCGCCACTTCCACCAGCAGTTTGACGTGCATGCTGGGCCTGCGCACCTTGGGATCGATGCGTAGAAGTCTTTTCATGGGGACGCCCTGAACCACCAGCGCCATGGCGTTGCTCATCACACACAACCTGGGAAGGCCGTGATGCTTGCGCCGGCGCGGGAGTCCTAGAAGGCATCCTTCGATCTCTGGATTTCGTTGCGCCGCCCGTTGGCAGCACAGCCCCATCTCTGGATCCAGCAGCGTGTGGGTTGCCGTTGCCACTGCGAACGACGCCACTCGCCTGGCTTGGATCACCGAAACGCCGTGGAGGCTCTAAACCTCTTCCTTCTGCATCCACGCCATCACCTGTACGCGAGGGCACAGGCAAAACAGATGTAGATGGTAGCGCCGTTGCGGCACTCTTCTTCTTGGGTGGCATGATGATGAAGATGACGAAGAAACTAAGGCGCCAATCACTGGATCAGGTTCGCGCAACCTTCTCCCCCTACCGGGCGCGCCAAAGATGTCGGCGTGCGACACCTATGGGACCGCGTGGATCCCTTCTACGATTCGGCAGGGAGAGAGGTATGCGCAAAGAGCAGAACAAACGATCAAGATCTTGCCGGGGAGGCTGGCTTTCGGTCTTTAGCTCTTCTTATCTGCTGATCCTCTGATCCTTGGCTTGGGTGTTTCTTTGATAACTTGAATTAACCTCCAACTATTCCCCGACAAGCCTGGCCGCGAGTATGGCTACAACTGCCCATGCACAAGTACGGGGTACTAATGGCCCAATACTTAGTACACCAACATAGGCCTTGTTTCCAAGCATTGCAATACCATTTTTGCTCACTTTTACTACTAGTTACCTTGCTATTTTTTATATTTTCATATTACAAAAACCTATATCTACTATATATATTACACTTGTATCGCCATCTCTTCGCTGAACTAGTGCACCTATACAATTTACCATTGTATTGGGTGTGTTGGGGACACAAGAGACTCTTTGTTATTTGGTTGCAGGGTTGTTTGAGAGAGACCATCTTCATCCTATGCCTCCCATGGATTGATAAACCTTAGGTCATCCACTTGAGGGAAATTTGCTACTGTCCTACAAAACTATGCGCTTGGAGGCCTAACACGAGTCTACAAGAAGAAGGTTGCATAGTAGACATCAAGCTCTTTTCTGGCGCCGTTGCCGGGGAGATGAGTGCTTGAAGGTATATCTTTAGATCTTGCAATTGAATCTTTTATTTTCTTGTTTATCACTAGTTTGGTTTATAAAAACAAAACTACAAAAAATATGGAATTGAGGTTGCCTCATATGCTTCATCTTTTTAATGTCTTTCGTGAAAATGATGGAAAGGAAAATTGTGCTCAAGTGTTAGAAGAAGAAGTCTATAAAATGTTTGGCACTAAATTTTTGAATAATGAGCATCATTGCAATGTTGTTAGTATAAATTCTTTGAATATCCATGATGCTAATGATATGCAAAGCCATAAGCTTGGGGATGCTATGTTTGATGAAGATGATATTTTTAGTCCCCCAAGTTTTGATGAGAATATTTATTATGATGATAGCATGCCTCCTACTTATGATGATTATATTGATGAAAGTGGGTTTGGAAGAGTGTCAACTCTAGGTACTAATGATCCCACTATTTTGGAGGGTGTTGAATCTTTTCACAATATTGATAAAAGTGGATTTGGAGAGGTCATGACTTTATTTAGTGATGAATCCACTATTTTGGAAGAGGTTCCAATTGATTATGAGAACAAAGTTGCTATCTATGATGATTATTGTGATGACATGTATGCTATAAAGAATAATGATAACCATGAAACTTGTCATCATGATTTTAATTTTCAATTTGATTATGCCTCACATGATAGTTATTTTGTTGAGTTTGCTCCCACTACTATTCATGAGAATAAATTTGCTTATGTGGAGAGTAATAAAATTTCTATGCTTGTGGATCATGAAAATAATGCTTTATGTGATGGTTATATTTTTGAATTCATTCATGATGCTACTGAAAATTATTATGAGAGAGGAACATATGCTTTTACATATCTCAACAATATCAAGTTTCCTCTCTATGTGTTGAAAATCTTGAAGTTATGCTTGTTTTGCCTTCCTATGCTAGTTGATTCTTGCTCACATAAGTTGTTTGGTCACAAAATCCCTATGCATAGGAAGTGGGTTAGACTTAAATGTGCTAGTCATATGCTTCATGATGCTTCCATTATGTTTCAATTCTTACTTTTATACGAGCATCATTGAAATCATCATGCCTAGCTAAAAAAGGCATTAAAGAAAAGCGCTTGTTGGGAGACAACCCAATATTTACCCCTACTGTTTTTGTGTGTTCACATGATTAGGCTACTGTAGTAATCATGTTTTATAGCTTTTGTTTGCATAAAGTGCCAAGTAAAGCCTTTGGGATAGTGTGGTTGATAGTTGATTTGATTCTGTGCAAAAACAGAAACTTTTGCGTCCAGTACAGAAATTCCTATCTTTTACTTGAAGGTTGAAAAACTCTGAATTTTTTACAGAGGATTGATATATAAATGGCCTACGTTTTCCTAATTTTCAGAATATTTGGAGTTAAAGAAGTATGACCTTAATTCAGATCTTTACAGACTGTTCTGTTTTTGACAGATTCTGTTTTCGATGCATAGTTTGCTTGTTTTCTAGTTTCTATGTCTTATATTGCTCAATATAAATTGTAGAGATGATAGGTACAGTAGGTATCATGTGAGAAAAACTTTGAATCTTGTCTTGACAGTACCAAAGTGAATGATTTGTTTTATCATACTAACCCATCTCACGAAGTTCCGTTAAGTTTTGTGTGATTGAAGTTTTCAAGTTTTGGGTGAGATATCGATATGAGGAGAATATGGAGTGACAAGACCCTAAGCTTGGGGATGCACAAGGCACCCCAAGGTAATATTCAAGGAATATTCAAGCAACTAAGCTTGGGGATGCCCCGGAAGGCATCCCCTCTTTCGTCTTCAACATTATCGGTAACCTCACTTGGAGCTATATTTTTATTCGTCACATGATATGTGTTTTGCTTGGAGCGTCATTTAATTTTATTAGTATTTGCTTGCTGTTATTTAGATTAATGTTTTTTATCTTTTATTTCAATAAAAGTGTCAAGTTTAGCCTTTACCATGCTTATTTTGCAAGTCTATATGTTGCTGTTTTGAAAACAGAAAGTTTTCTATTGTTGTCTGAATTCTTATGGAAAGTAAGAACATGATAAAATATTGAAATTTTTACACAATGAGTAACAACAAATTTTATACAGTGTGGTAATTTTTCAGAATTTTTGGAGTTAGATAAGTATGAGTACAATTGCACTCTTTACGGACTGTCCTGTTTAGACAGATTGCTGTTATGTTTGCATATGTTTGCTTCTTTAACGATTCTATTTGAGGATAGGAGTATTAAATATGCAGAGGCATTTAGTATGCAATGTCAAATAAATTTTTTAGTGATTTGCTACAGTAGAGAATGATAAGGTTTTACATTTGATTTATACTAACTTTTCTCATGAGTTCTTGTTGAGCTTTGTGTGGATGAAGTTTTTAAGAATTAGGGAAACCGCGATATGAGAGGAATTAAGGAGACACAAGAGCTCAAGCTTGGGGATGCCCAAGGCATCCCTAGTTAATATTTCAAGAAGTCTCAAGCATCTAAGCTTGGGGATGCACCGGTAGGCATCCCACCTTTCTTCTTCAACAATGATCGGTTAGTATCGGTTGAGCCTAAGTTTTTGCTTCTTCACATGATGTATGTCATTTTATTTTGTTTTGCTTTCTGTTTGAATAAAATACTTAAGATCTGAAATTTTTAAATGAGAGAGAGTCTTCACACAGCTACTTAATTATTTGACTACTCATTGATCTTCACTTATATCTTTTTTGGAGTAGTTTTTCATTTACTCGTGTGCTTCACTTATATCCTATGAGTAAATGGTTGAATGAATTGAATATCATAAATCTGAAATTATATATGTTTCATATGCTTATCGCATGGGGAGTAATGACTTCACATATAAGAAGTATAGGTGGTAAATTTATTGAAAGTTAGCAAACATAGTATTGGTCACTTAAACAATTCATGAAAGAATATTGAAGGAAGAGAGATTTCACATATAAATATACTATCTTGGACATCTTCTATGATTGTGAGCCCCATTAATTATTTTCAAACTTGAGCAAATTAGTAGAAGTTGGACAAGGAAGACAACGTAATGAGTTATGCTTGGGTATATTTGTATAGAAGTTATATTGTTATGGATCCTCCAACATGTGGTGCTTGCTATTTAGAATATTTTACTAGCCAAAATTTCTGTACTAAGCGGGAATACTGCTTGTGCATCCAAAATCCTTGAACCAAGTTTCTTCCCTGAGTGTCCATCATATCTACCTATATACGCTATTTACCTGCCGTTCCAAGTAAATTTGCATGTGCCAAACTCTAAACATTCAAATAATAATCTGTTTTGTATGCCCGAATCGCTCATGTAGCGACTAGGGGCTGTCAGTATCTTCCATGCTAGGTGGGTTATTCTCACGATGAGTGTTTTTTCACTTGTCATTCACGAGAGAGTGGCTGGTAATTGGGATGCCCAGTCCTATGATCAAAATATCAAAAACAAAATTTCAAATAATTAAACAAAACTCCCCCAGGAAAGTTGTTGGTATGGACGGCACCCGTGAATTCGGCTAGCCGTGGGGTGTGATTGTTGGTGGAGGGGGAGTAAAAACTTTACCATTCTATTTGGGAACCACTTATAATGTGTCTAGCATGGAAGATAGTGAGAACTCTTGGTTGTTATGTTGACAATGAAAGCATACATCTCAAAATTATGTTCATCTCTGTTTTAAAAGCTTCGAGCTCTGGCACCTCTGCAAATCCATGCTTCCCTCTGCGAAGGGCCTATCTTTTACTTTTAATTTTGTTGAGTCAATTCCAACCTATTCTTTGGTCGGCAAGCATCATGTGGTGGGGAAAGATCTAAGCATATATGGCCATTCAAATATATTTGATCATGAATTATTATTGTTGACAATTATCTATATGATAAATAAGTTGGGAGGCGAAACACTAAGCCCTTATCTTTCTCTGTGTTCGATGGATGCTATTTGTTCTAAAAATATGCTTTGAGTGGTAGCAATCACGGAGGACTATATGATAGTTGAGTATGTGGAATTTGCTAAATCAAAGCTCTTACATAGACCCTTCCCGAAAATAAGATGAATTACAATTGTTTGATGACTGAGAACATAGTTTGTTAGTTTTCAAGAAAGTTTATGGTCTATGCTTTAACATGTGAATAGCTTGCTACTTGATCATGAGAAGTTTTATGAGATGAGCTACTGTTTATGATATATAATGATGCTAGAAAAGGTGATTGAAATTATTATTGATCAAACTTGTGCACTTGCTAGCATTCACACTTCATAAATTATTTCTTTTATCATTTACCTACTCGAGGACGAGCAGGAATTAAGCTTGGGGATGCTGATACGTCTCCAACGTATCTATAATTTATGAAGTATTCATGCCATGTTTACAATAATTTTATATGGTTTTGGTATGATTTTATTAGAACTAACCCGGACTGACGTTGTTTTCAGTAGAACTACCGTGGTGTCATTTTTTTGTGCAGAAATAAAAGTTCTCGGAATGAGCTGAAAATTTACGGAGAATATTTTTGGAAAATATAAAAAATACTAGAGCGAAAAGATACCAGAGAGGAGTCCCGAGGCAACCACAACGGTGGAGGGCGCCCCCCCCCCCAAGGGCGCGCCCCCTGCCTTGCCGCCGCCTCATGGACCCCCTTGACTTGTCCCCGACGCCAAAACCTCCTATAAATAGAGAAAACTCCAGAAATAAACCTAGATCGGAAGTTCCGCCGCCGCAAGCCTCTGTAGCCATGAAAAACCAATCTGGAGCCCGTTCCGGCACCCTGCCGGAGGGGGCAACCATCACCGGAGGCCATCTTCATCATCCCGGCGGTCTCCATGATGAGGAGGGAGTAGTTCACCCTCAGGGCCGAGGGTATGTACCAGTAGCTGTGTTTGATCTCTCTCTCGTGTTCTTGATTTGGCACGATCTTGATGTACTTCGAGCTTTGTTATTATAGTTGGATCATATGGTGTTTCTTCCCTCTCTATCTCTTGTTGTGATGAATTGAGTCTTGCTCTTTGAGGTTCTGTTATGTTGGATTGAGTATTGGATTTGAGAACACTTGATGTATATCTTGCGATGGGATATCTGTGGTGACAATGGGATGTTCTATTGATTCACTTGATGTATGTTTTTGCACTCAACTCGCGGATTCCCGAGGTGACATAGGGGTTGATGCACGTTTTCGTCCTACGTTCTCCGATAGAAACTTTGGAGTGATTCTTTGTTGCATGTTGAGGGATTGTTATATGATCCGATTATGTTATCATTGTTGAGAGAACTTGCACTAGTGAAAATATGAACCCTAGGCCTTGTTTCCAAGAATTGCAATACCATTTTTGCTCACTTTTACTACTAGTTACCTTGCTGTTTTTTATATTTTCAGATTACAAAAACCTATATCTACTATCCATATTACACTTGTATCATCATCTCTTCGCCGAACTAGTGCACCTATACAATTTACCATTGTATTGGGTGTGTTGGGGACACAAGAGACTCTTTGTTATTTGGTTGCAGGGTTGTTTGAGAGAGACCATCTTCATCCTACGCCTCCCACGGATTGATAAACCTTAGGTCATCCACTTGAGGGAAATTTGCTACTGTCCTACAAAACTCTGCGCTTGGATGCCCAACACGAGTCTACAAGAAGAAGGTTGCGTAGTAGACATCATGCATGCACACGCCCTCCTCGCCCTCCCCCTCCCTCAGCATTCTATCCATCACGCACATTCATTATTTTCTTTAGGTCATTCTCTCACGGTCTCCACAACTCCTTTTCGACACACACCGATCGATAAACCTCTCTAGCGATGTCTGCCTACCACATACACACACACTTTTCATCTCCTCCTTTCTCTTTCCATGCCTCATGTCTCTCATACGGTCCCACACGCGTGTAAACTCTTGCCCCTCTTCTCATCGATCTCCCAATCGCACACTCCTCCCCCCTATCTAGTAGGCCTCTCACACCACCTCCTAGCTCCATCCCCCTCTCTATATCCGTCTCTTTGGGCCTTATTTGCCTCTAACAAATGGATGTACACCAACTGATCTCCCACTATACATATAGCTAGCTAGGTCATTTATAACTCGTTTCCCTACGCGCCGATCAATCTACCTCATTAGTTATGTCTCTCCCTTCCTCCGACACACAACAATTGATCTACCGATATAGTTAGGTCTGCTTACCAAACACATATGGTCCCCTTCATCATCCATGCATGCCTCCCGACACATCTATCATGCACACGCACACACATAAACACATCCCCCTCTCTTCTTGATATTGTAGTTGTACCCTCAGTTTGTCTAGTAGGCCTCTCCCACCATCTCCGAGAAGCAACTCCACCACCCCTCTGGCACTCTCTCTCTCTCTCTCTCTCTCTCTCTCTCTCTCTGTGTGTGTGATCCCAACCTATTTCCCGTCCTTCACTTATGTATGGATGTCGACCAATCTCCCTCAAGACATAGCTAGGTCTCTCCTTCTCAACACATATACGAGTCGATCTACCTCTCTAGTTAGGTCTCTGCCTCCCCCCGTCCCCCCGCACACACTCGCACACACACACCGATACATCGAGCGCTCTAGTCATCTCTCCCTGCCACACACAAACTTGCCCTCTGCCCTCTGATGTTCCGGTAGGTTAGTCGCCCTATATCTTTGACGTGCACACACACAATTTTGATTGCTCTCTTCATCGATCTCACACCCACACACTTGATCCTCTCTTCGACTCTATCGATATCTATGACCCCTCCCACTCTTCTCGTGGATCGCCCCCTCTATATATGATATAGATAGGCCTCTATTTCACACACATTGCATGTGTCAATTTTTTGTTTGAGATATCATCGACACATATTCCCACAAATACATTCACGAAATCACCCCCCCCATAACAAAAAACACTCACGAACACACATACCATCTCTCTAGGTTTGTATCTCTCTCACACACACCCACGTAGGTGGGGGACGTGCACGAAGAGAAGAGGTGCACGCACGGCGCACGTACTCCCATCTCTTTCCCAACCACACTCGCGCGGGTAGACGGTGGAGCTCATTTCTGTATGAAAAGGCAGCCCACATGGTAATTTCACACATGTATTGGTTGTCCACTTGATGGAGGATCGTGTACCACAGGTGAACAAACAATTTGTGACTTGACGCGTTATTTAAAAAAAGAGGCAAACCATGTTTGGCCTACCTTAGAGGCAAGGCTCTATACACTGGAGATGCTCTGTATTACTTTTGATGTGTCCCGTCAACTCGCAAAATGAAGAGAATCTTGCTTAGTACGCCCTCTCCCCTGCCCACGGGCGCGGTGGCTCGCAGAGTCGCATGACAAGGAGAAGCTTGCTTACTACGCGTACGCGCGCACCCTCGCCCACGAGCGCGGTGGCTCGCAGGACGAGGAGAAATTTTTACTACTCCCTCCGTTAGATGTATATACTCCTTGTCCCTACCTTGGTTAGAGAGATTATCATATTGTTTGAAATATACTCCCTCCGTCTCAAAATATAAAAGCGTTTTTGACACTAGTGTAGTGTCAAAAACACTCTTATATTATGGGACAAAGGGAGTATGTCTTTTAGCAGATTTCGATATGAACTACTAGTACATACTCCAAACACTGATGTATATAGACGTATTTTAGAGTGCAGATTCACTCATTTTGCTTCGTATGTAGTCCATATTGAAACGGACATAGTAGTACGCACTCTCCCTCGCCCCTCGCCCCTCGACCCTCGCCCACGTGGTGGACGTGCAGCAATTCATTCGATCTCAGATAGCCAGAACCAAATACTGTAGTACCATCATTGCTCGACTCCCCGAAGAGGCAAAGAGCCAAGCGCAAGGTTAATATTTTTTAGATGCCAAGCGCAAGGTTTATAGGACAACGAGTAGTAGTACTAGTAGTAGTACGTGCTGTATGAGGAAGAAGGCAACAAGAATGTATGTTTTGCATGACAGTCTCTTCTTATAGGACGTGCTAGACCTAGTGGATCTCATTATTGCAATGGGAGTACTATAATAGATGGCACGATTCAGAGTGGTGGGCAACGGGAATAATTTGGAGCTGCTTAGTCTTAAACCCCATGAAGAAGTCCCATCGAAAAGAATAGCCACCCTCTACACGTGCTCCTATGTAAAATGAGTAAATGAGACAAAGTAAAAAAATCACCAGCCTTAGAGCCAGCCCTATTGTATCAGTGAATGATCTACGTCATGATTGACATGGCTATATTATTAACCATGCTACAGAGGTAGCAACAGATTTTTATTTATTTGCGGAGGTAGCAGCGGATGAATATTCAACGAGGAGTGAAATGATGGCTGCTTCCTCAGTCAAACATAGAGAAAGGTGGGCCTCGTGATTTCATGGCTTATTAGTCATTATTGCTGCCTATACTCTTTGCCCATATAATAACCGCGTGGTAGAGTAGTGGGCTATACTTTTAATAACCTTGCTCGAAGAGAAGAGGTGCACGCACCCACGCACGTAGTACTAGTAGCACTCTTTGCGTCTTCCCCAACCACACACGTGACACGGTGGAGCTCATTTCTATACGATGATGCAGCCCACGTGATAATTTGACGCGTCTAGTAGTAGTTACTCACTTAATGTAGGGTCGGGAACCACGCATGAACGTACGCAATATAAATAGGTTCATATGGAGAGAAAAAGAAACCGCTCCACTATATACATAGCCAGGAGCCTACACGGTTGCTTGCTGGGGTTGCTCTCTTCATACTCTCTCGCACAAAATGTCTGTGGCCACATCTCTAACATCCGGGCGGATCACGTCCGCCAGGGGAAGGGGTGGATGCTTTGTGTAGATGCGGTCGCCGTCGTCGATGGTGAAAACCCACTGTCGACGCGTCCCGATCAGGGGTCCACGCCGTTCTCTCTCACAAAGCCGGTGCGGTTGCCTTCGTCCCTTGCTAACTGCCGTGACATGGGCAGTTACCGCCTCCCGCCGCCCTCCTCTAAGCTAGCTACATCCCGACATCCCTCAGGTACAACTTCCTTTATAGGCGGCTTGCACCACTGCCCTAGCTGCCCACATCGCTCCATGTGGATATTTCTCTACTTCTTTGCCCCGCACGTACCTCTACTGGCTTCTACTGTATTTGTGATGAGTTTATGTCTCATCAACTAGTCCCACTAGTCTTATTCTAATCACGCTTCTTCAATTTCTTTGCCACAGGGATGCTCAGCTCGATTTTAATGAAATTGCACAAAATGATCCGGTGGTCAAAGGGTTGCAAACTTCATTTCTTCGGAAGGTTCAACGTCGCTAGCAAATTAAAGCCCAGTTAGGGTTTAGGGTTCAAGGCCTAGGGACTGCATGGATTGTTTTTTTCTTTAGCTGTCTCTGTTCCAAAATAAGTGTCAACTTTAGTAGTACAACTTTATGCTAAAGTTGGCATAAAGTTGAGACACTTATTTTGGAACGGAGGGAGTACATATTGGCTATGATTTGTGAATCATTGGGATGCAATAGCATGCATGTTAGTCTCCTTTGTATTTTATGGAATGTTGCAACGGGGCATCCTTGGACGCCAGATACATGAAACAGAAGCTGGAAGCTTCATAGCATTGTACAAATTTATCTCGCTGAGAAATTACAGTACGTACTATGTACTACTAAAGAGTTAGGTGTCGCACGGTGTCCAGAAAATATGGTGATAGTGTGAGGTGGGCCATGTAATCACTGAGCTGCCGTGTTTTCGCTGCTTTCGCACTCCTCCGCTGTAAGAGTGGAGAAAATTGTAAAGAGTGGAGATGCTCTACCTCCTTTCGCCGAAACGTGGGACATCCAGCATCTGGTGCACGTGTCATGCACCAAAGTAAAGTGTACAGTGCAACTGAGACTCAGCACACTCGTACCACCTCAGTAATAATGACCAATGAGCCATCAAATCACATAGACCCGTCAGTAAGTTGGACGGACAAAGCAACCATCACTCTTCGTTGAATCCGCTTCTCCCTTCAATGCAGGCGGCAGTGAGAGGTCACATTTGCTCTGCACAGGCATGAATGCGGCACCGATTCTCTAGAGCGGCGCTGACCGTTTCGGGCGGGAAGCGCCCGCGGCCGATAGAGGGGGTTTGGTTGGGCCAGGGTGGTCAGGAGCGGGCGTGGCTACTGTCCCGACCAGACACCCAGAAATGAGAGGATGCACCTACTCTCGCGGCTAAATCGTAGTACTACACACAATCTCTCTGTAGGTTGATGTGTCGCTCTCTCTAACACACACACACGCTGTTAAAAATAAACACACACACGCACACACAGGTTCATGCGCCAGCGGTCAACCGCTATATCTACAGCCGCGGTATTTGACGCACGCGGCTGCCAGATTTGGAGCATCCCGGCCGCCTGCGACTGCGCCTTGCCATGGATTGTCCGGGTACCGGGTCGCACAACAATGGCAATGCCTCCACGTGGCATGCAGTTGTAGTTGTTGTTCATTTCAAAGGGTCGTGTACCACATGTGAACGATAGTAAGTGCGACCGAGAGGCGTGGAGCGTTAATTACAAATTGACTCCTTCGAGTGTTAAATTTTCTTCGCGTATTAGCATTGCCCTCCGTCACAGTTTATAGGGATCGCTTCAATTCTCATGCATTTCCACCACCGGAGGGATTTTAGGCGTCTTTGGTTTAATGCCCAATTAATTAGGGCATTGTAACCGCAACCAAGCCCAAAATTTTCTTTCCATGCAGGTGTGTACGCGGGGTGGAATAAATGCATGCATGTGTGTACGTGGACTGAAGGCACTCCATGCATGTGTGTACACATTAATTTCTCCAGTAATTGGGCGCCATGGTATAACTCCCGATGCTATTTTTCAGTCCAATCGCTAATCACCTTGGTCCGAGAGATTCTTGATGCGTGCCCTGTAAACTATGACAGAGGGAGAAATTAAATAAAGAGTTTCATTTCGTGCACAATTTAAAATGATTTTTATGGAGAGAAAAAGATAACCACTCCAACTATACAGGAGTATATACTAGCAAGATGCCCGTGCGTTGCACGGAACATCAAGATGCATTTGTATGAGTAGTTTATCTTGTGGGAGAAAAGGATGAACGAGGGAAGGCCTTATTTGCAAATGTGGAGAGGGGTGTGGGTATCTTTTTGCAAAATTGCCATAGTTTCCTTCCTATCCGTCAGATATAAATCGGACGGCCTATATTGCAGGATGGCAGGCACGCCATCATCACCAACTCTGTTTTTTTATAAGAGTAGAGATATAGATATAGAGAGTAGAGATACGCTGCAGCCTCATCGCTTGTTTTCTAGGGTTTACTCTCTTCACACTCTCTCCACTATATATACTAGCAAGATGCCTGTGCGTTGCACGGAACATCATGATGCATTTGTATGAGTAGTTTATCTTGTAAGAGAAAAGGATGAACGAGGGAAGTCCTTATCTGCAAGTGTGGAGAGAGGTGCGGGTATCTTTTTGCAAAATTGCCATAGTTTGCTTTCTATCTGTCAGATATAGATCGAACGGTCTATATTACACGATGGCAGGCACACCATCATCACCAACTCGGTCTTTTATAAGAGTAGAGATACACGCTGGAGCCTCAGCGCTTGTAGTTGCTCTCTTCACACTCTCACCCTCTCCAGATCTAAACAAGACTACGTTGGCCTCTCTCCCCTCATTGCTAGTCAAAGAGCCGGCAGCATCCCGTCCGCCGGGGAAGGGAAGGAGGCTTAACGTTGTCGCCGTCGATGAGGGAGGGAATCCACTACCGGCACCGCTATTCTCTTTCTACCAGCGGTGGTGCGGGAGGTCCTCTGACCCCTTCTTCCTCGCTGCCGTACATAGTGTGGGAAGATCGGCCTCCGGCCGCCCACTGAGCCCACACCGAGAACCTTAAGGTATAATTTACTTAATCCACATGCATTGCTCTAGCTGCATGTGGATTTTTTTCGCTTCTGCACTCGAATCTAGGTGTTTGATCAAACAGGAAAGTAGTGGGGAAAGTTGTATAGCATGAATCTAGGACGTGGTTCAAAGAGGAAAGGAAGGGAGGAAAGTAGTACAGACTAGCTATCCAACACCTACGTTGGTCGAAAAGGGAAAACAATGACAAACGCAGGACACACATCTGTAATGAACTGATCTTTCTGTGGGTGGGGGACAAGGCTGTAGAGTTTGAGCAGGACTAGATGTGTTGCCCTCTCATAGGGAAAGGTGTCTAAAGATAACAAAACTGGGACCAACACAAATATGCTCCTTGGTTGTTTGTTCTTTGTTGCAACAGACTGTGCATCACCCCTTTATACATCGGTAGATGCACATGGTGCTGGTGCGTCCACTGTCCCATACAACTCTTTAGCTGTTGTTAATCCAATAATGCCACTAGAAAATTGATGCAATGCCACAGTTAAAAGCAAATTACATGTTTAACAAATTTTATTGTTAATATGAATCAATGCCATTGTTTGAGAAATGCTACTGTCTTGCTTTCTTTCCCATTTAGATAAGTTAGATGCTTTTTTTTGTGGGCTTCTGTGTCATCCACCGTTATTGACTAGTAATTGTTTCCTTTGCACCTCTGTGTAAACAGGGTTATCTACTTCACCTCATTGCTATTGCGACCTTTTGTTGGACTGCACAAAACACTTTTGTTTTAAGAGTGTTTTGTGCAGTTCAACCAAAATGTCACATCGACAACGTTGCTTGATTGCTTGATCTTAGTGGAACTGCACAAGAGGAGATCTGACATCCGTGCTGGCAAATTTGTTTCAGATCTTCTTCTTGTGAGTTGTTTGAATTCCGTGTCATGAGAGGTCAGTACTGGCCTTCTTCCACATGATTGTGCAGTGTGCTTTCATATGTTTGACTACTTATACAGTAATGTTGCTTGATTTTAGTGAACTGCACAAAAGGAGACCAGACTTCCAATCTGTATGTGCACCGTAATATCCCATTGAGGTAAGATAATGATATTTTGCAACTGTTGGCCTGTATACTACTACTGTCATCAGAAAAGTAATGTTGTTGTTTAGTTCTATACTTGTGCTCCCTAATTGACATGCCAAATCTTACATTGAAGGCGAAGCTTGTCTGTTATTGAACCAAGTGATGAAGGGGAAGAACAAGCGGAAGAAGAACAAAAATCAACTCCCGGTGCTGTAATGAAGCACTGGAACTGTGATGACACAAGTAATGATATAGTTTTGCATCTTAATTTATTGCTATGGCTGGAACGAGCAATTGTTTTGCCACTGTGATTTGATGCCACTCTTAATGTAATATGTAATTATCTCTACTTGTGCAAACAGGGATCTTGTTTGAAGATAACATATATTTTAGTGGAACTGCACAAGAAGATGTTGGAAACATTAAACTAATCGAGGAGTTTATAGTAAGCATGGCAACCATAGTAGATAATAACGGATGGTTCCGGAGAAGTGCTTCATCTGCATGCTCTACACAATAAGCCTCCTGACAAAGGTTGGTACCGGCCCACGGATTTCATCCATATGATCAAGCTTTGTCATGTCTATTGGTGTTGTGCTACTGTTTAGCTACTATCATGAGAAAGTGGTATTGTTTCGCATATTAATCTAAGGCTGCTAACAAAATGAGGCATCGGTTTGCCACTGTTATAGCCACTGATAAAACTAAGTAATAATACAGTTCAATTTGAGCTGCTGTGTTTGGTATCATATCATTTCCTATGAGGATAATGAGGATGCATCTCTTTGTGACTATACATTTCATCAGTTACTCCCATTGTTAATGTAATGGTTGTTTTAAATATTTCCTTTCCTTCTTTTCGAGCAAACTGGGATGCTAGCATTTAGTTGTTCTCTTGTCTTTGCACAACAGGATCATCCTCCTCTGAAGAAGAATATGAAGTACGTGAAGTGCCTAGTTCCGATTATGCCAGGATGAAGAAGCCAAGCCCTTCTCTTCTTATAAGAAGGAGCAGTTGAAGGATGGTTACATTACTGCCCACAAGAACAAACTAACTTCAGCTCAAAAGGACTCACTGATCTCCATCTTTGTTGATGTGATGGCCAATACAATGTTGTTTTAGGATTCTTTCTGGTGAGTTCTATTTTTTAAAATGTGTGCTCTGCATGGATCATGTAGGTTGCATGTTTAAACTGTAAATTCATAATACAGTTTGCTTTGTACTAATCACTTTTTTTGTATTTATGCAAACAGGGATGCTCAGCTTGATTTCAATGGGAACTACACAAAATGTTCTGATGCTTCGTGCCCTCCATTATACTTCATCATGCACAATACATCGAATGTTCTCGAATCATTCATTTCCACCTCCAGCCACAAAATTAGCTACAAGAAAGAAGGTGTCGATATGTTCAAGGCCTTGCAACATATAAAGGCAAAATAATACAAGCTACGCGCGAAGTTGGTTGATTTTAGTGGAACTGCACAAAAAGAACAGTTGGTTTATTTAGCACAAGGTGACATGTCAATGTCCAAACTGATGGCAAACCCGGCCCATTCCACAATCATAGGCATTTGATATTTTGGAATGGGAAAACCTTGTCAAAGTTTGCTCATTGATGTACGCAAAAAGCATTTGATATTTTGGAATGGGAAAACCTTGTGAAAGTTTGCTCATTGTTGTACGCAAAAAGACACACATTTGATATTTTGGAATGGACAACCTTCTCAAATTTTGCTCATTGATGTTACCGAGAAGACATGCGTTTGATATTTTGGAATGGGACGCCCTTTACCGTCAGCAGCATCGATCGATGTTTCTTTATTCTTTAGTTGTGAAGTAAATATTGGCTCTGACGTGTGAATCATTGAGATGCATAATCATTGATTGTTTTAATTGTTCTCTATGAATTGCTAGGCCTGTGAGTTTGATTGCAATGTACAGGCACGCTAAAAAGCTGCTCAAACTTTTTGTACGTGTGAAATTGCTGCAGACAAGGTGATCACCGTGCGTCCTGAGAATAATGCTAGTACGTATTGTTTTGCATGTTCATCCAATGCCAGTGATACAAGAATTTGAACTAATCGAACTAAATTCGTATAAACATGGCCGGATTTCATATAAACATGCCGGATTTCATTACATTTCATACATTCTTCAACTAAAAAGGGGTGCGCTGGAGGTATAATTAATTAACCTAATCTATGATCTCCGGCGCCCATTTCCCATGTCCGGCTGAGCCGAACAGGAGCTTCTTCTCCATCTCAGCTCTCTGACTCCACGTCGCCGCCAAGAAGCTAATCGGCCGTCAATGTTTAACCCTCCAAGCTTGGCTTCAACCGGAGGGTAGTAGTGGTGGCCTTACTTGGACCCGAGCGGTGGCGACCTACCGTCTTCTACTCTTCCTCATTTTCTGTGTGGCGTGGCCGCGTTGGTAGCGGGGCGGGGCCTCGATGGAGCCGGCGATGTCCTCTGTCTCGTTGCCAGTGGGGCGGCGCTTCGGCGGAGAGGGGAAAATCCTCCCCCTCGTTGCTGGCAGGGCGGGGCCTCGATGAAGCCGGCGATGTCCTCTGCCTTGTTATTAGCGGGGCGGGGCCTCGCCGAAGCCGGCGAAGTCCTCCGCCTCGGTGCTGGCAAGGCGGGGCCTCAGCGGAGCCGGCATTGTCCTCCACCTCATCGTCGGTCTCGCCAAACGGCGCCTCGCCCGCTTCATCGCCCTCTTTGTAGGCGGCCACAACCTCCGCCACTCACATGCGGTACCGCCAACGCGCAAGGCGGCTCTCGCGGGCGGAGCGGTATGACTCGAGCAGTGCCTCCTGCTCTGCTCGCTCCGCGATGATCTGCTCCTCCGCCTGCAGGTGCTCCTGGAGGACATGGTGGTTGTAGGCGGCGTCGGCCTGCGCCTCCCGGAACTGCTCCTCACGCTTCTGCCTCATCATGTCCATGTATTGGGCACGGGCCTCGCCAATGGTCATGGTGCAATGCACCAGCGAGGATGGCGCAGAGGAGGGGGTTGGCACCGGATCGTCGACTACCACGTTCTCCATTGGGACGTCATCGTCCTCCGGCTACCTGCCGGCCAGCCAGTCGGCAGCAATGGCTGCCATCTCCTTCTGGTTCGTCGTCCGCCCGTCACGAAGAGCGCTGGAGTGTGAGGAAGCCATGGTAGGAGTGGTGTGGACAGGAGAAAGGGAATGGAGGCGGATGACTGCGGCTATGGCCGGCGCAACAGTTTATATAGCAATGGTGGGTGGCAGAGGAAGGGGCGGGTGGTGCCGGAGTAGCCACCTCAGCAACCACGTATCATTAATTTGGGCAGCAGACGGACGGACGGACGACACTTCTGTCGTTTGAACACGGAGCAATCGCCTGCACCGGGAAGCGGCGCGGGCGGCACTGACCGTTTTGGGCGGAAAGCGCGCGTGGGCGAGGGAGGGGGTCTGGGTGGGCCAGGGCGGTCAGACTCGTGCTTGGCAGCGGTCTGGTCCAGCAGCCGGAAATGCTGACTCACCAGCGAGCTCGCCGAGCTCAGCGACGACAATCAGACGATGGACGTGGCTTCCGACCAGGAGCCGGCACCACCGCCCAAGCCGGTTCATGCCGTGTTCACCATAGAGCAGGTGCGGCCACACTTCGACGCCCTAATGGCGGAAGAGCTACCAGCACAGGAGGACCTATGCTGCGACCTCCGTCTCCTCAACGAGCACCGACTCACGGAAGGACGAATCACCGGCGAACAAGCGGACAAGAATGCCATCGCGGACATGTGGCCCTATGATCCTGGCTTCCTGAATGAGCAGCAGGCGCTGTATCAGACCATCCGTAGGGCCCGTGAGGCCCTCTCCGTCGTCCTTCGAGTTGTTGCGCTCGCTGTGGCTCCGCCGTCTTGTGTTGTCAACATGGTCAATGAACATGAGGAATCAGGAGATGACTTAACTTGGAGAGGATGACAGTGGGGACCCACCAGGGCCATAGCCGCACGTACACAAGTGCCTCCTTATTATATACAACTATATTTTTTTTACTTCCTCCTGGTTTCCTGACATCACGGTCCCACACCATTGTCAACCTATATAGTCAATAAACGAGAGAATTGCACAAGGAGCGGCCTACAGCTGGGACCCAGCAGCTCGAGTAGTATTTGTGTTTTTGAGGTGTGAGCAAAGTTTTTCTTGAGCGATGTTTTTGTTGTTGTTCACAGGAGCAGGGTATCAACTGGGCAGGCTGTGGCCCGTCAAGCCAAGGCTATTATTTTATGTCGACCAAATATCCAGCCCAGATAATTTTTTTTTCAAGGTGAAAATGGCTAGCCCAGCTATACTTTTTTTTGAGGAATACCCAGCCTAGGTCAACTTGTTATTCTCCGCCCTGCTAGGCTGAAAATCTTTCCTAGGAGGATGCATTAGGCTTAATAAGAAAATCGGCTTTAAGAAATAATAAATGGGATGTAATTATAAAAACTGGGCTGTAACTATAAAAAAAATGCACCAAACACGTAATTAGTTAAAAAAAATATTATTTTTGGATTTTGAAAATTTTAATTTCATTACTTGTTGCACGCGCAATATTTCGTTGGATTTTTACGTAATACAAATTTATTTTGAAATTATATTTAATCTGATTCAAAATTTCGGGATAAAAATATTTCGGATCCCATCAAAATGTGGGAAATTTTTATTGAATTCTGTTTTGAGTGGTTGGTTGAAATTATTAATCGTTATCCTGGCTAGAAAATGGGCTGTGACTTTAACAAACTGTAAATGGGCTGTAGTAAATTCCATTAGAATTCAAAAATGGGCTATACATTATTACAGATCGCAAATGGGCTATATGTTCTCTGCCACAGACTTGTGGGCCTAGTTAGTTGACGCGTATGCAAGGCTTTGTCAACTTATTGTCAACACACGATTCTAGCAGCAGTGGTCATTGGATGTCCATCCAACGGATGTCGTGCTTCTTCAACCTCGAATATTCTTGCTTCAGCCACCCAAACCATCGCCGGCGGTACCGCGTGCTACCGCCTCCTATGGCCGACTATGCTGCCGCGCAGGACTCACCGGCCCACCCTACTCCCATCGTCGTCCAGGCCATTCCTCTACTCGCCAACACCTCTTGTTATTCTCCGGCGACGGCAGCCTCACACCGCAGCCGAACTAGTGAACCCTCGTACTCCCCTCCGTGTGGGCATCCACCTGCCTCGTCTTCCCTGGCTTCGCGTCGTTCCCTTCCTAGGCCTCGCCGTCGTCCACCGCCTAGGTGCTATCCGTGTGGCGTGGTCAACGTGGTCAACGAACGACAGCCATCGGAAGAGGACTCTACCCGGTGAGGCTGACAGATGGACCCACCAGCTACATCTTCGCACGCAAGGTAGTGCGTTCATATTACAGGCAAAAAAATGATTCGTCCCCATGACAGCTGGGACCCACCAGCTATATCTTTGCACGCAAGGAAGTGCGTCCTTATCTTCCCTGACAGCTGGGACCCACCCGGTCGAAGCGTATGTAGCGTTGTCGCGAACGTGTACGTACACACTGGTCGATTGGTCTCTCTGCAACGATGAACCGTGGCTGAGCAAGCTGCGGCACGTGTAGTAGTAGAGCCCCCGACGTAGCAGTTCAGGCAGTCCCTTCTAAACCATGTACACGTACATACAGCCACATGCCAAAAAATACGGCCACATACGTACATAGGGGCGGGGTCTCGAACGCCTACTCACGCATACGTATGGCTAGGGCTCGTGTACATGGAGAGGCTACAGATGGCAGCAATGGCGTCCTATTCATCGGAAGCCAACCGGCTGGGTCAGAACGGAGAAACAGCGTCCAGTTCATCGGGAGGCAACAGACTGGCTCGGAATGCGTCGTGTTCATCGGGAGCCAACTGGCTTGGACGGAACAGCCAAAACAGGGTCTGGCGTACGGAGGAACGGACTTGTGTTCGAGCTCCTACGGTCCAAACGGGATGTTGTTGATCAGGAGGGGTGTGGCGTACCGCAAAACGGAGGAAATGGACTTGTGTTGGAGCGCCTATGGTCGAAACGGGGTCCTGTTCATCGGGAGGGGTGTGGCGTACCGCAAAACGGGACTCCATGGGCTACTGTTCATCCATCGTCTACTGCCTCGCTGCAGCCTCCACGGGCTACTGTTCATCCACCGTCGACTTCCTCCAGCCTCCACCTACTACTGTTCATCCACCGTCGACTTCCTCCTGCCTCCACCAGCTACTGTTCATCCACGGGGTCGCCTCCACCGGCTACTGTTCAACCAGCCCTCCACGGGGTCCTGTTCATCCACCCTCCACCAGCTACTGTTCAACCAGCCCTCCACGGGGTCCTGTTCATCCACCCCCAACCGGCTCAGGTGTGGCGGCCTCCTCTCGATCGGGGTCCTGTTCATCCAGCGGCAACGGCTTACAACTACTACCGAGGGGTCCTGTTCATCCAACCCCCACCAGGAACTGTTCATCCAACCCCCAACAATGGTCACTGTTCATCAAGAGGCAGCAGGTTCGATCGGCTTCAGTTAGCAGCAGTAGCGAAAGAATCGCTCGATCGGGTTCAATTAACAGCCAAGGGATCGATCGATCGCTCGGGTTCAATAACGCGCGTAGCTAGTGCAATCGCTCGGGTTCAGTAAGTGAACGCCTCGCTCGGGTTCAGTTAGAGCCCAACGCCGACCACCCACCGTAACCGGGAACTCCCCGATATTTTCCTCGCCATCGCTTCTACCATGATTTTTTTCATCATGGACGGCCCAAAGAATGTCATGCAGGTGCGTCCCCGACCCGCCCAGGACAAAAAGCCCATTTTCGTTTATGATTTTTAGCCATAGAAGTACGAGCCCACCACATCTATGATGATACGTGCTTTTGTCACAATTATCATCATAGAAGTGTCATAAGCATGACAGAAAAAAAATTGGTTCGGCCCAAAATGTCACGGATGTGTCTTTTTTTATAGTGCACGCACATATCAAGTTATCAAAGTAACAAACGCAAATCAAACAAACATGATGAAATTGACTAGATGAAATCCCGTGTGTCCTCAAGAACGCTTTGCTTATATAAGAGACCATTTCGGCCTATCCTTTGCTACAAAAAAGATTGGGCTACCTTGCTGCACCTTTGTTATCATTACTACTTTTTGCTCATTACAAATTACCTTGCTATCAAACTATCTGTTACCGATAATTTCAGTGCTTGCAGACAATACCTTGCTGAAAACCGCTTGTCATTTCCTTCTGCTCTTGGGTTCAACACTCTTACTTATCAAAAGGACTATGATTGAACCCCTATACTTGTGGTTCATGAAGACTCTTTTCTGGCGCCATTGCCGGGGAGTGAAGCGCCTTTGGTGAGTGGAATTTGGTAAGGAAACATTTATATTACATGTAGAAGTTTACTGTCACTTGTTACTATGGAAAACAATCCTTTGAGGGGTTTATTCGGGGTATCTTCACCTCGACTGGAAGCACAAAGAGTTGCTCCCCAACCTACTACACCTACTGAAAATATTTATTATGAGATTCCTTCGGGTATGATAGAGAAACTTCTAGGTAATCCTTTATGCAGGAGATGGAACAATATATCCGGATATGCACCTAATCTATGTGGATGAAGTGTGTGGATTATTTAAGCTTGCAGGTTTATCCGAAGATGGAGTTAAGAAGACGGTTTTCCCTTTATCTTTGGGGGAATGGAATTGACATGGTATAGGCTATGTGATGATATTGGAACTTTGGATTGGAACCGATTGAAATTGGAATTTCATCAAAAGTGTTATCCTATGCATCTGGTTCATCGTGATCGGAATTATATATAATTTTTGGCCTCGTGAAGGATAAAGCATCACTCAAGCTTGGGGGAGGCTTAAGTACATGATGTACATATGCGCCAATCATGACCTCTCAAGAGAAATTATCTTAGAATTTTTATGCTCGTCTCTCTCATGATGATCGAACCATGCTCGATTCTTCTTCTACTGGTTCCTTTATGAAGACAACTATTGAATTCAGATGGGATCTTCTGGAAAGAAATAAAGGCAACCCTGAAGATTGGGAACTCGACAAAGGTAATGAGTCATGTATAATACTTGAGTTTGATTGTGTTAAATCTTTTATGGATACCGATGCTTTTCATAAGTTTAACACTAAATATGGACCTGACTCTGAGATAGTAGCCTCCTTTTGTGAATCATTTGCTACTCATGTTGACATCCCTAAGGAGAAGTGGTGTAAATAACACCCCCCTATTGAAGAAAAGATTGAGGAACTCATTATAGTTAAAGATGAAACTATCATTTACAATGTTGATCCAGTTGTGCCTACCGCTTATATTGAGAAACCACCTTTTCCTGTTAGGATAAAGGAACATGCTAAAGTTTCAATTGTGGTTGACAAAAGTAATATTAGAGCACCTAGACCCTCTAAACAAATTAAAGTTGAACCTAATGTCTCTATGGTTAAAGATCTCTTGGCCAATAATATTGATGGGCATGTTATTTACTTCTGTGATGAAACTACTAGAATTGCTAAACCTGATCCTAAAGATAAGAATAAGCATGTCGTTGGCATGCCTGTTGTCTCAGTTAAAATAGGAGATCCTTGTTATCATGGTTTATGTAATTTGGGTGCTAGTGTAAGTGCTATTTCGTTTACCTTATATCAAGAGATTATGAATGATATTGCACCTGTTGAGATAGAAGATATTGATGTTACTATTAAGCTTGCGAATAGAGATACTATTTCACCACTTGGGATTGTTAGAGATGTTGAAGTCTTGTGTGGAAAATATAATACCCTACTGATTTCCTAGTTCTTGGTTCTCCACAAGATGATTATTGTCCCATAATATTTGGTAGACCTTTCTTGAACATCGTTATTGCTAAGATTGATTGCACTAAAGAATTGTTAGTGTTAACTTTGGTGATGTATCTCATGAGTTTAATTTCTCTAAGTTTCATAGACAACCTCATGATAAAGAATTGCCTAGTAAGGATGAAATTATTGGTCTTGCTTCTATTGCCGTACCTCCTACTGATCAGTTAGAACAATTTTTGCTAGACCATGAAAATGATATGCATATGAACGGAAGAAATGAAATGGATAAGATGTTCTTTGATCAACCACCTATCCTGAAACACAATTTGCCTGTTGAAACTCTGGGAGGTCCTCCTCCACCTAAAGGTGATCCTGTGTTTGAATTGAAACAATTGCCTGATACATTGAAATATGCTTATCTTGATGAAAGAAAATATATCATGTTATTATTAGTGCTAACCTTTCAGAGCATGAAGAAAACAGATTACTAAAAACTCTAAAGAATCACCGTGCCTCTATTGGATATACTCTTGATGGTCTTAAGGGCATTAGTCCCACTCTATGTTAGCACAAGATTAATATGGAGCCTGATGCTAAACCAATTGCGGATCATCAACGATGATTAAATCCTAAGATTAAGGATGTGGTAAGAACTGAAATATTAAAGCTTCTGGAAGTAGGTATAATCTATCCTAAGATGAACGATGATTAAAGTCCTGTTCATTGTGTGCCTAAGAAAGGAGGCATTAACGTTGTTCCTAATGATAAAATTGAAGTTATTCCACAAAGAATTGTAACTGGTTATAGGATGGTAATTGATTTTAGAAAATTAAACAAAGCTACTAGAAAAGATCATTACCCCTTGCCTTTTATAGATCAAATTTTAGAAAGACTATCTAAGCACACACACTTTTGTTTCCTCGATGAATATTCTAATTTCTCTCAAAAACCTGTATCGCAAGAAGATCAAGAGAAAACTACCTTTACTTGTCCTTTTGGAACTTATGCTTATAGATATATGTCTTTTAGTTTATGCAATGCACCTACTACTTTTCAAAGATGTATGACTGCTATATTCTCTAATTTTTGTGAAAAGATTGTTGAGGTTTTCATGGATGATTTTTCCATTTATGGGACTTCTTTTGATGATTAATTAAGCAACTTTGATCGAGTTTTGCAGAGATGCGAACAAACTAATCTTGTCTTGAATTGGGAGAAGTGCCACTTTATGGTGAATTAAGGTATTGTCTTGGGGCATAAAATTTCTAAATGAGGTATTGAAGTAGATAAAGCTAAAGCTGATGCAGTTGAGAAAATGTCATGTCCTAAAGATATTAAAGGTATAAGAAGTTTCCTTGGTCATGCTGGTCTCTATAGGTGGTTCATTAAAGACTTCTCTAAAATTTGTAGGCCTCGTACTAATCTTTTGCAAAAAAAATGTTCCATTTATTTTTTATGATGATTGTGTAGAAGCCTTTGAAACACTTAAGAAAGCCTTAACTTTTGCACCTATTGTTCAACCACCTGACTAGAACTTGCCTTTTGAAATTATGTCTGATGCTAGTGAATATGATGTTGGTGTTGTTCTGGGCCAAAGAGTTAATAAAAAATTAAATGTATCCATTACGCTAGTAAAATTCTAGATAGTGCTCAAAGAAATTATGCTACTACTGAGAAAGAATTTTTAGCAGTTGTGTTTGCATGTGATAAATTCAGATCTTACATAGTTGATTACAAAGTAATTAATTGTTCACACCAATCATGCTGCTATTAAATATCTTATGGAAAAGAAAGATGCTAAACCTAGACTCATTAGGTGGGTTCTTCTGCTACAAGAATTTGACTTGCATATTATTGATAGAAAGGTAGCTGAGAATCCCGTAGCTGATAACTTGTCTCGAATAGAAAATGTTCTCGATGACCCACTGCCAATTGATGATAGTTTTCCTGATGAACAATTAGCTGTTATAAATGCTTCTCAAAATACTCCTTGGTATGCAGACTATGCTAATTACATTGTTGCTAAATATATACCCCCTAGTTTCACATATCAATAAAAGAAAAAAATTCTTTGATTTGAGACATTACTTTTGGGATGACCCACATCTTTTTAAAGGAGTAGATGGTATTATTAGACGTTGTGTACCTGAGCATGAACAGGAACAGATCCTACGGAAGTGTCATTCCGAGGCATACGGAGGACACCATGCTGGAGACATAACCGCACACAAGGTATTACAATCTGGTTTCTATTGGCCTACTCTCTTCAAAGATGCACATAAGTTTGTCTTATCATGTGATGATTGTCAAAGAATTGGTAATATTAGTAGACGCCAGGAAATACCTATGAATTATTCACTTGTTATTGAACCATTTGATGTTTGGGGATTTGATTATATGGGACCTTTTCCTTCCTCTAATGGGTATACTCATATTCTAGTTGATGTTGATTACATTACTAAGTCGGTAGAAGCTATTCCAACTAGTAGTGCTGGTCATAACACATCTATTAAAATGCTTAAAGAAGTTATTTTCCCGAGGTTTGGAGTCCCTAGATATTTAATGACCGATGGTGGTTCACATTTTATTCGTGGTGCATTCCGTAAACTCCTTGCTAAGTATGATGTCAACCATAGAATTCCATCACCTTATCATCCTCAGTCTAGTGGTCAAGTTGAATTGAGCAATAGGGAAATAAAGCTAATTCTGCAAAAGACCGTTAATAGATCTAGAAAGAACTGGTCTAAGAAACTAGATGATGCATTGTGGGCATATAGAACTGCTTATAAAAATCCTATGGGTATGTCTCCTTATAAAATAGTTTATGGACAAGCATGTCATTTACCTCTTGAGTTAGAACATAAAGCATATTGGGCAATTAAAGAACTTAACTATGACTTCAAACTTGCTGGTAAAAGAGGTTATTTGATATTAGTTCTTTAGATGAATGGAGGGCACAAGCTTATGAAAATGCTAAGTTACTTAAAGAAAAGGTTAAAGATGGCATGATAAAAGAATCCAAACACGAGAATTCAAAATAGGAGATCAAGTTTTATTGTACAAATCTCATTTAAGATTCTTTGCAGGAAAGCTTCTCTCTAAATGGGAAGGACCGTATATTGTTGAAGAAGTTTATCGTTCCAGTGCAGTCAAGATAAACAACGCTGAAGGCACTAATCCGAAGGTGGTTAATGGGCAAAGAATTGAACATTATATCTCAGGTACACCCATTAATGTTGAAACCAATATTATCCAAACTATGACACCGGAAGAACACATAAGGGAAACCTTCCGGAATGCTCCAGAACTCTGAAAAAGGGGTAGGTACGAGGTACGGTAAGTAAACCGACTCCAAAAGTTCCATAAAAGTACTTCCTGTCTGTTTTGGAATATTTAAAAAATTAGGAAAATAATAAATAGTCCGAAAAGTGCACAAGGGAGGGACAAGCCCGAGGGGTGCGCCCTACCCCCCTGGGCATGCCTCCTAGGCTTGTGGCCCCCTCGCGGACTTTCCTGACTTTGTTTTTGTTCCATGTTACTTGTCCTGCACAAAAAAAATTCATTATATATACTCCCCAATGTTTTGACCACGCTATCGCACAAATATCCTCTGTTCTTGTTTCATGCTGTTATTCTGACAGATCTAGATTGCCATGGTGTCTTCAAGCTTGTCCAAGGACAAGTTCTTTGAGAGGGTCATCAACCCTAACCTTTCGGAGGTGATGAAACACCCCTAGGAGATCCAGATGCATGAGGGGGTGCTTCACATCCGGGACGTTCAAGGGCCTAAGAAGACCGAAAGCGAGAAGGCCAGGCTAGAAGCTGTGGAGCAGAAGATCTTCGAGTGCCTGGGTATGGTGGAGTGTGGACTCAGTGCTAACCACTCCATGATCACGGAATTCACACGTGAGCACAAGTTGGACAACAAGGAGATTAGATACGCCATCTTGAAGCTCAATGACAGGATCGACTTCCTTCAGGCCCAAATCTATGATTTGCAAAATCAACACTTTGAGTATGAAGCCAGGTTTAAAGGTATGAGTTTAGCTGCAAATTTCAGGACCCCGGAGACACGTTCATCCTTTTATGATGGGGAGCCTATGCCTTGGAAGCCAAAGGACAATCCTACTACTTCTTCATCACCACCATCACCAAAGAAGGAGATTTGAGTACACGGGTATGGGCACTCCCCTTGGCTTGTGCCAAGCTTGGTGGAGGTGCCTCAGTATCATATCACCACCACTTTTTATCATCATTATCTATCCTAGTTTGATCCTTAGTTATTTCGTGATTTAGAACAAAAATGTTTTAGTATGATCTATTCTCGAGTGCTTGCTTAGTGATCTATCTATCTATGTAATCGTGTGCGAGATATATAATAAAGAGTAGTTTGAGTTTTGCTTTGCTTTCTTGTTTCAGTCTTAGCAATACAAAATAAAAGAATAAAAGATCATATGCTACCCCCATGGGGAGTAATGACTTCACATAAAAGAAGTATAGTTCATAAAATTTGTTGGAAGTTGACAAGCATAGCCTTAGTCATTGGTGCAATCCATGAAAAAGTAATAAAGGAAGAGAGGTCTCACATATAAATATATTATCTTGGACATCTTTTATGGTTGTGAGCCCCCATCAAATATTCTATATCAATTAGTTGACGTTGGACAAGGAAGACAACGTAATGAATTATGGTTGTTTACATTCACATAGAAGTTATATTGTTATGGATCTTCTAATATGTGGTGCATGTTTAGGATCTTTTGCTAGCCAAAAAATCGCACTAAGTAGAGATTCTACTTGTGCATCCAAAACCCTTAAACCCAGTTTCATGTCATGAGAGTCCACCCTATCTACCTATGGATTGAATAAGATCCTTCAAGTAAGTTGTCATCGGTGCAAAAGCAATAAAAATTGCTCATAAATATGTATGATCTTTTATTGTAAGGGAAAGTAAGCTTTGTACGATCTTGTGATGGTGAAGGAATAAAAGCGACAAACTGCATAATAAAGGTTAGTATCACAAGGGGCAATATAAAGTGAGGTTCCTTTACATTAAGAGTTTGGACATCCAAAAACAAAAGGCGCATCACAACCTCTGCTTTCCTCTGCGAAGGGCCTATCTTTTACTTTCATGTATTTACTTTTATGAAAGAGTCAATAGTGTTTATCCATACTTCTCTCTATGTATTCTTTAGTGGCAAGCATCATGTGGTAGATAGATCTAGACATATATATCCAGTTGAATATAGGTGATCATGAGTTATTATTGTTGACATTACCCTTGAGATAAATAAGTTGGGAGGCGAAATCATAAGCCCCTATCTTTCTATGTGTCTGACTAAGACTTTTGCTCTATAAATATGCCCTGAGTGTCAGCAATCATAGAAGACTATATGATGGTTGAGTATGTGAAGTTGCTAAACAAAGCTCTTTCATATAATCTATGTGAAAATATGATGGATTGTGATTGTTTCAATGACTGAGATTATAACTTGTTAGTTTCCAATAAAATTTATGTTTCATACTTTAGCTTGTGAATGAATTGTTACTCTAGCATGAGAACTTTTATGATGATATATTATTGTTATGATAATGACCATGATGCTTCCATGTCCGTATTTTATTTTTATCGACACCTCTCTCTCTAAACATGTGGTAATGATTATTGATTTTGGCTTTCTCTTGAGGACAAGCGAGGTCTAAGCTTGGGGGAGTTGATACCTCCATTTTGCATCATGGTTTTATGTTGATATTTATTGCATTATGAACTGTTATTTCACTTTATAATACAATTCTTATGCCTTTTCTCTCTTATTTTGCAGGTTTCACATGAAGAGGGGGATCGCCAGCAGCTGGAATTCTGGACCAGAAAGGGCTGCATCGGAGACACTTTTTCTGAACAACATCAAATGAGCTGAAAATTGACGGAGAATTATTTTGGAATATATTAAAATTATTGGCGAAAGAAATACTAGAGGGGGATGATACATCTCCATCTTATCTACTTTTCCAAACTCTTTTGCCCTTGTTTTGGACTCTAATTTGTATGATTTGAATGGAACTAACCCGGACTAACGCTGTTTTCAGCAGAATTGCCATGGTGTTATTTTTGTGCAGAAATCAAAGTTCTCGGATTGACCTAAAAATTTACGGAGAATTTTGTGGAATATATAAAAAATACTGGCGCAAGAAGTAACCAGAGGGGGGCCACCTAGAGGCCACAAGCCCTGGGGGCGCGCCCACCCCCCTGGGGCGCGCCCTGTAGGCCTGTGGGCCCCCTGGACCTCCTCCGACCCTAATTCCAACTCTATAAGTACCTATTCGCGGAGAAAAAAATCAGAGAGAAGGATTCATCGCGTTTTACAATACAGAGCCGCCGCCACCTCTGTTCTTCATCGGGAGGGCTGATCTGGAGTCCGTTCGAGGCTCCCGAGAGGGGGATTCATCGCCATCATCATCAACCTTCCTCCATCACCAATTTCATGATGCTCGCCGCCATGAGTGAGTAATTCCATCGTAGGCTTGCTGGACGGTGATGGGTTGGATGAGATTTATCATGTAATCGAGTTAGTTTTGTTAGGGTTTGATCCCTAGTATCCACTATGTTCTGAGATTGATGTTGCTATGACTTTGCTATGCTTAATGCTTATCACTAGGGCCCGAGTGCCATGATTTCAGATCTGAACCTATTATGTTTTCATGAATATATGTGTGTTCTTGATCCTATCTTGCAAGTTGTATACACCTATTATGAGTTATGATCCGCATAACCCTAGGTGACAATAATTGGGATTCTTTCCGGTGATTACCGTAGTTTGAGGAGTTCATGCATTCACTAATGCTAATGCTTTGGTCCGGTTCTCTATTAAAAGGAGGCCTTAATATCCCTTAGTTTCCTTTAGGACCCCGCTGCCACGGGAGGGTAGGACAAAAGATGTCATGCAAGTTCTTTTCCATAAGCATGTATGACTATATACGGAATACATGCCTACATTATATTGGTGAATTGGAGCTAGTTCTGTGTCACCCTAGGTTATGACTGCTACATGATGAATATTATCCAACACAATTATCATTGCCGATCCAATGCCTACGAGCTTTTCACATATTGATCTTTGCTAAGTTACTTTCGTTCCTGCTGCTGTTACAATAACTACAAAACTGCTACTGTTACAATTGCCACTGTTACCGTTACTTCCATATTACTTTGCTACTAAATACTTTGCTGCAGATATTATGTCTTTCAGGTGTGGTTGAATTGACAACTCAAGTGCTAATACTCGTGAATATTCTTTGGCTCCCCTTGTGTCGAATCAATAAATTTGGGTTGAATACTCTACCCTCGAAAACTGTTGCGATCCCCTATACTTGTGGGTTATCAAGACCTTTTTCTGGCGCCGTTGCCAGGGAGCATAGCTATATTTCCTGAGTCACTTGGGATTTATATCTGTTGATCACTATGAAGAATCTGAAAGATACCAAAACCAAGATTTTTTCCTCTACTACGAGGGGAGGTAAGGAACTGCCATCACACTCTGCACTTGATTCACCTTCTGTTTTGAGTAAGCTTGCGACACCTACACCTGCTATTAATTCTGATATGTTGTAGCGACCCGACCCGAATGGATCGAATCTCTGTGTTCAAGTGTCATCCCTGGATCGGTAATGCTGACACACACAGTACTCGAAGGATTTATAACAGAGTGCAATCACACACTTATTACATCGAATGTCTCAAAAGAGAACTGATTACAATAAATATGGCTTAAGGCCATCTAAATAAGATAACAGCGGAAGGCTTGGAAGATAAAGTGAGTCCATCAACTCCAACGGCATAGCTGAGTGCACGACAACGACCTAGCACACCTTACTCTTCGTCTGAAAAGTCTGCAACATGATACGTTGCAGCCCGAAACGGGTCAGCACATGGAATATGCTGGCAATATAACACAGTAGAGCAATGAACAGAATAATTGCTAATACTACATGCATATTTGGCTGGTGGAAAAGCTCTAGGGTTATACTGTTTTGCGAAAAGCCAATTTTTCCCTACAACAAAGGAATTTATTTTATTTAACTATCATGGTGGTTGTTGAACATTGAGAAGGTAAATCCCCCTCTCAATCCCAATTAAAGGTAATTATTAATCCCAACAAATTAATTTAGAGTGATGGGATTCAATATGATGATCCAAGAACCAGATACTCAAGATGTCCATAACCGGGGACACGGCTAATCATGATTAGTTTGTACACTCTGCAGAGGTTTGTGCACTTTTCCCCACAAGACTCGATCTCCTCCGTTGGATTTCTCGCACTACATGGTGTTTGAGAAACGGATCACCGAGACACAGTCTTTCAGAAACATTTACTCTTTACTCTGGGTAGACAGTTACACCTACTTTCCCCTACATCTGCTAGCCTACCACTGAAAGAGGTCATGTAACATACTCAACTATGCTAGAGCCCATAATAGCTTGTGGCTGCACACGGAAGTTTCTAGCATGAATAATCTTATGATCCCTTTGAGCCTGGGTGGCGGACCGTAGGAGGATCACACGGTATATCCCCGGGATCTCCTAGGACAACACTGGTATATCCCCAGGTGCCCAAACAAGCAATCCACCCAGATGTGTGTTTAAGTAGCCACCTTAAGTTAACCATTAATTAAAAATCTCACATCTGTCATGGATACACTCAAACCCAATCCACGTCTACGAGCATAGCATGGCAACATAAGCATAGCGTAGAAGAACTCCCAAGGGTTTGTTATTAAAAGGGCAATAGGTTCTACCTCATCATCTACTTCCCAATACCCACAAGTTAATCACATCCTAGTCATGTAGTGTTTGAGGATAAAACTAATGCATAAAAACTGGGTATAGAAGAGTATGATCAAAGTGTTACTTGCCTTGCTGACGATCTGCAAATCCTAGAGACTCGTAGTAGCACGCTTCGCACTCCGGGAATTCTATCGCAAACAAACAATAGCATACATAAGCAATCAAGCGAAGATGCACGGGTAAAACCCAAATGAGAAGACCTAACCCGAAAGTTCAACTGAAGAACTCCGGTTTGCAAAAAGAATCGAATCAAACGGAGCAACGAAACTCAAACTGCGAAAGAAACAAGCTTTGATTGCTAATCTGGACTAAAGTCAAATTTTACAGTAGCAAAAACTTGTTTAAGTTGGTTAAACAGAAAGAGGGCTTCGAGACGAAGATCTAGGCGCTTGAATCGCCTGATTCCGACAAACGAGCGAAAAGTTATACTAAAACGAAAATCGGATCAGAAATCGCGATCGAAAATAATCGCGGAAAATCCGAGAAAAAGAAAAACTAACGAATAGGCTAACGAACGAACGTTCGCTGTCTGCGGTTAAACGGTGAAAACCGTTCGTTGAAACGAACGTACGGACGAACGTCCGCTAAATAACTAAACCGACGGAAAACCGATCTAAAAAAGAATAAACCGGTATTTAAAAAAAACGAATCTAGATCTAGGGTTTAAACAAAAACCGATCGGTTTTTCTCACGAAACCGACAGCGGCGGTGGCTACCTCCGGCGGTCGGCGGGACGGCGGCGGCGGCGACGGGGCGGGGCGCGCGCGGTGCGGCGGCGCGGTGCGGCGGGCGGCGCGACGCGGGCGGCGGCGGGGTGCGGCGGCTCGGCGACGAGCGGCGGCGGCTGGCGCGGCGAGCGAGGCGGCTCGGCGGCGCAGCGAGGGCAGGCGGCGGCGGCGGCTTGGGGCTCCAGGGGGGGCCCCGGGTCGGCTTTTAAAGAGGGGGAGGGGTGGCGGCTTGGGGAAGGGGCGACGGGAGAGGTGCGGCGGCGGCGGACTCCTCCGGCGAGTCCGTCTCCGGCACGGGACGGGAAGGCGGCGCGGGGCGGCTGGGCCGGCTGGGCTTCGGCCCAGTTCGGTCCGGCGGAGTTTTTTTTTTTTAAATAATTCCGCGCAGAAAAACAAATAAAAGAAATACTAAACGGACTCCAAAATTCCCGAAATAAATTTTCCCCGTCCTCTAAAAATCTCCCGGACAAGGTAAACATTTATTTGGGACTCTAATGCAATTTTGAAAAATGCATATTTTTCTAAATTCAAATAAAATGGCAATAAACATCCAAATAAAATATTTATTTGATTTTAATATTTTTCCTCCAATATTCCATTTATTTTGGAGAAGTCATATTATCTCCTCTCATATATTTTTAATATGAAATATTTTCGGAGAGAAAAATAGTTAAACCAAATTGATCCCTGTTTCAATATTTGAGAAAATTCAAATATGAAAACGGTGAAATCCCCAACTCTCTCCGTGGGTCCTTGAGTTGCTTAGAATTTCGAGGATCGCAAAACGAAATGCAATAAAATATGATATGCATGGATGACCTATGTATAACATTCCAAATTAAAAATTTGGGATGTTACATATGTCGCAAGTAATTGATGATGCTACTTCTACTATGCATGATGCTTATGATGATACTACTACTTTGCTTGATAATACTGTGCCACTGGGTGAATTTCTTGATGAACAACTTGCTAGAGCTAAAGATATTGAGAATGATGAAACTGATGATAGTTCTGAAACTGATGAAATTATTGAAACTGGAAATTTTGAAACACCCATTAGACCTAGCTCTCCTAGATATGAATTGCCTGTTATACCTGAGGGTTATGTTATGGATGGAGAGGTAGCTAGGGACTTTCTTGCTTGTAAGGATAGAGATTACCTTAAGAAATTACTATGCAAGTGGAAAGAAAAATCTTTGAATGCTAGAATGCAATATGATCCTAAGTTTGCTACTTCACCTATCTTTGTTACTGATAAGGATTATGAATTCTCTATCAATCCTGAGTTAATTACTTTGGTTGAATCTGATCCTTTCCATGGTTATGAATCTGAAACTGTTGTGGCACATCTTACTAAATTGAATGATATAGCCACCCTATTTGCTTATGAGGAAAAAATTCGCTATTACTATATCCTTAAGTTGTTTCCTTTCTCATTAAAGGGTGATGCTAAGTTATTGTTTAATTCTCTTGCTCCTAGTTGTGTGCGTAGTCCCCAGGATATGATATATTACTTCTCTGGAAAATATTTTCCGGCTCATAAGAAACAAGCTGCTTTGAAGGAAATATTTAACTTTGTGCAAACTGAAGAAGAGAGTCTCCCACAAGCTTGGGGGAGGCTTCTCCAATTACTTAATGCTTTGCCTGATCATCCTCTCAAGAAAAATAAAATACTTGATATCTTTTATAATGGACTAACCGATGCTTCTAGGGACCACCTAGATAGTTGTGCTAGTTGTGTTTTCAGGGAACGAACTATTGAGCAAGCTGAAGTATTATTGAACAATATATTGAGTAATCATAATGATTGGACCCTTCCCGAACCACCACCTAAACCAACTCCGAAGAAGAGAGGTATTCTATTTCTCAGTCCCGAAGATATGCAAGAGGCAAAGAAATCTATGAAAGAAAAAGGTATTAAAGCTGAAGATGTTAAGAATTTACCACCTATTGAAGAAATACATGGTCTTGATAACCCAACACAGGTAGTAGAGGTAAATTCTCTCTATAGATTTGATGAAGGTGATATTCCTTATAATAAATCTGCTAGTCAATGCTTGGATGAATTTGATAACTTTATTGTTAAACAAGAAAACCTCAATGCATATGTTAGTAGACAATTGAAACAAATGCTTATATGCTTTAACACTTGAGTGACTATATGTGTAGAACTGTTAATGATCTCAAGTTTGTTGGTAAACATGCTTCCATGGTAAAAACTAAAGTAGAACAAGTTCTCAAGGCACAAAATGATTTGTTGAATGAGATGAATAATAAGAACAATGATCATGCTATTAGAGTTGTGACTAGAGGTGGTAAAATGACTCAGGAACCTTTGTATCCTGAAGGCCATCCTAAGAGAGTTGAGCAAGACTCACAAAGAATTAATACTGATGGACCTAGTCCTTCTAAAAATAAAAAGAAAGATGATAGGACTCTGCATGCTTCTAGTGAACCTGTTATAGACACACCTGAGAACCCAAATGATATTTCTATTTCTAATGCTGAAGCACAATCAGGTGATGAACATGAACCTAGTAATAATGATAATGATGTTGTTTATATTGATGCTCAACCTAGTAATGATAATGATGTGGAGATAGAACCTGCTGTTGATCTTGATAACCCACAACCTAAGAATAAAAGATATGACAAGAGAGACTTCATTGCTATGAAACATGGAAAAGAAAGAGAACCATGGATTCAGAAACCCATACCCTTTCCTGCTAAACCATCCAAAAAAAGGATGATGAAGACTTTGAGCGCTTTGTTGAAATGCTTGGACCTGTCTTTTTGCGTATGCGTTTGACTGATATTCTGAAAATGTCTCCTTATGCTAAGTATATGAAAGATATTGCTACTAATAAGAGAAAGATACCGGAAGCTGAAATTTCCACCATGCTTGCTAATTACACATTTAAGGGTGGAATACCAAAGAAACTAGGAGATCCTGGAATACCAACTATACCATGCTCCATTAAAAGAAACTATGTTCAAACTGCTTTATGTGATCTTGGAGCCGGTGTCAGTGTTATGCCTTTCTCTTTATATCGTAGACTTGATTTGAATAAGTTGACACCTACTGAAATTTCTTTGCAAATGGTTGATAAATCAACTGCTATACCCATCGGTATTTGTGAGGATGTACCTATCGTAGTTGCAAATGTTACTATTTTAACGGACTTCGTTATTCTTGATATACCCGAGGACGACAATATGTCGATCATCCTTGGTAGACCATTTTTGAATACTGCAGGGGCTGTTATTGATTGAAATAAAGGCAATGTCACTTTTCATGTTAATGGTAATGAGCACATGGTACACTTTCTGAAGAAACAACCTTGAGTGAATAGTATCAATTCTATTGGAAAAGTTTCAACATACTATTGGAGGTTTTGAATTCCCTATTCCTACTGTCAAAAAGAAATATGATATTCTTATTGTTGGGGATATGCATATCCCCGTTGTGGTAACCTAGTGTTATACGAAGATTCTCTGGTTTCATGTCATTCGGAACAAGTTTGTTAATAAGACTTGATCGACCTTGTTAATGGATTCCTTTTGACGGGCATGAGATGGATGAATTTAGTAAACACAACTCTCTGTACCCACTTTTTACTTTCTATTATTTAGAATAAATAAAGCAAAAATACTATTATTTTTCTGTTTTCTGAATTATCCGTGCAATAAAAAATGACCAGAAAATAAAAGTTCTCCAAATGCCCTGAAAATTTAGTATGATTTTTTCTATATTATTTAAGAATTTTTGGCACTGAACACACCTCAGGGGGGGTGCACCAGTGGGCCACAAGCCCCCAGGGCGCGCCTAGAGGGCTTGTGGGTCCCACGTGGGTCCCCTCACTTATTCCAGCCACCCATCCACTTCGTCTTCCTCCAGAAAAATCACACCATTGCTCAAACCCGTGTTCTTCCTCATTTTGCTACCATTTTCGATCTCCTTGCTTGGAACTCCATTTCCAAAATTGTATCGGGGGATTGTTCATCGGTATGTGACTCCTCCGTTGGTCCAATTAGTTTTTGCTATAGTGCTTTATATATTGCAAATTTTTGCTGCTGTGGTGACCATGTTCTTGAGCTTGCATGTCAAATTTATATGGTCCAAAATAGTTTTGTTGCATGATATAGCCTCTAGACACTTGTGGGAGTAGTTGCTATTAGTTTTGTTGAGTTTTGTTCACTTTTATTTTGAGTCACTAAAAATTTCAGAAATTTTCAGAGGAAAAATAAACCATGAGGAGGTGGTTAAGGGGTTCTTCAAGCCGGAATTTCGGAAGGAAATGAAAATGAGGAGAAGAAGAAGCCCAACTATAACCTTCCTTGCGCTGCGGAGGTTCGGCCGTGTAAATGGCCAAGTGACACATTCTGGAGGGAGGCAGGAATTTATGATGATTTTTATTATTTGGCGGAGAATGCAGGCCTCCTTCCTTTCCTCCAAGATAAGTGTGATCAATACCTCCTACTCACTAATACCTTTGTGCAAAACTTTCATTTTTATCCTAGGAAATCACCACCAACAGTAGAATTTCATTTGTATGATGAGCCTAAGGAGATGACATTATTTGATTTTTGTGATGTTTGCAAAATACCTTATGAGGGCAGAATCAGTGAGCCACGTCCTAGAGACGTGGAGGATTTTCTTGCTGAAATTACTATGGGGGAAGAGAGAGGAGTGTCAGAGGCAAGATTGGCTACTTTACATTTTTCTGTTTTACGCTATTATTCATTATTTGCCGGGAGATGTTTAATTGGTCGAGGGGAGAGTGGAGGCCTCAGTGCCCCTGACCTTGCCATTTTGCGCCATGCTTTATATGCTGAGAGAACTTTTAGTTTGAGCGCTATTGTTGCTCGGCGGTTAAACACAAACCGTTCGAAGGGTACTATTTTTGGAGGTGCCTATGCCTCCCACCTTGCTAAACATTTTGAGATACCCATTAGACATGATGAGAAGGAGGAGATGTTGTTACCCACTAAATATTTAAACTATGCTAGTATGATAGCACATGATTTTATTGCCCAAGATGATAACAAGCGGGTCCTCTACAACCTAGTATTTAGTCAGGGTATTTGTGAAATTATTACCTTTCCTGCATCTTCTTTGTTCGATATTCGTTCAGGCAGGTACACTATTATGCCCGAGGATATTTACACGTACTGGAGGCTGACACAACCTCTAGCACCTGAGCCAGCACCAGTTCTTGATCCTTATCAGGAGCCTGTTTACCAGTGGGAGCCACAGGAGCTTGCCAACCAGTGGAACCCTCAGGACCCCGCGCAGTATCGAGGAGAGGGTTATTTCGAGCCGTGGCCATAGACCAAATTAGGCCAAAAGCCTAAGCTTGGGGGAGTACGTATTTCTCACCGACATTACATTCATGTTCACACATTCATTCCAGTTGTCGGTGGTCATACTTTTTCATTGTAGTATCCATGTTAGTTTATTTTTCTTGCTTTCTTCTTGTGTGTTTGAAAAACTTTGATAAAATCAAAAAATATTTCTCACTTCTTTTCAGTTTTTCTTTCTAGTTTAATTAGTTGAAGTATTAAAAGAAAACCCAAAAAGATTTCTCGTTCTTCTTTTGCTTGTCGGGAGCTTTCCCGTGTAAATAGTTTTTCTCGTTTTTGTTTTGCTTTCTTCAGAAAAACAAAAACTCCAAAAATATTTCAGTGTTTCTTTGAAGTTCTTTTTCTTTTTCTTTTGGTCGTAAGGAGAAGACCACGATGAAAATGTTGAGTGGCTCTCATATGCATTATTGTTGATCTAAGAAAGAGCCCATATTACCTTGTCTTCGCCTTTGAATAACTGTTTGTAGATTCCAGCTTAGTCCAATGCACGTGCACTCTTATTATTATTCACATCGTTTGGTCATGCAAGTGAAAGGCAATAATGATGATATATGATGAAATGATTGAGATGAAGAAAAGCTGGTATGAACTCGACCTATTTTGTTTTTGTAAATATGAGTAGCTCATCGTCCTTGATTCAACCCATTATGAATGAAACATGTTTGCAATGACAATTAGAGATTATAGTTACTCATGCCATGCTTAATTAGCTAGGAGTGGATAATGGTTTGTCTTGTGTGCCAACATGCAATTTAAAATGGTTGTGATGTAGTATGATAGGATGGTATCCTCCTTTGAATGATTCAAGTGGCTTGACTTGGCACATGTTCACGCATGTAGTTGAATAAAAAACAACATAGCCTCCACGATATTTATGTTCATGGTATATCCTACTCATGCTTGCATTCAATGTTGATTAATCTCAATGCATGTTTATGACCGTTGTCGCTCTCTAGTTGGTCGCTCCTCAGTCTTTTTGCTAGCCTTCACTTGTACTAAGCGGGAATACTGCTTGTGCATCCACTTCCTTAAACCCAAAGTTATTCCATATGAGTCCACCATACCTACCTATATGCAGTATTTACCTGTCGTTCCAAGTAAATTTGCATGTGCCAAACTCTAAACCTTCAAATAATAATCTGTTTTGTATGCCCGAATCGCTCATGTAGCGACTGGGGGCTGTCAGTATCGCTAGGTGGGTTATACTCACGATGAGTGATTATTCACTTGTCATTCACGAGAAAGTGACTGGTAATCAGGATGCCCAGTTCCATGCTCAAAATCAAATCAGAAAATAATAATTAACCAAAACTCCCCCAGGACTATTGTTGGTATGGACGATACCCGTGGATTCGGCTAGTCATGGAGTGTGATTGTTGGTGGAGGGGGAGTAAAAACTTTACCATTCTGTTTGGGAACCGCCTATAATGTATCTAGCATGGAAGATAGTGAGATCTCTTGGTTGTTATGTTGACAATGAAAGCATACCGCTCAAAATTATATTCATCTCTGTTTTAAAAGCTCCGAGCTCTGGCACCTCTGCAAATCCCTGCTTCCCTCTGCGAAGGGCCTATCTATTTACTTTTATTGCTGAGTCATCATCTTCTTATCAAAAGCACCTGTTAGAGAGCACCACTGTCATTTATATGCTTTGTTATTAATTGATGTTGAGTATGAGTGTGACTGGATCTCTTTTGCCATGAATTATAATGTCTAGTCAGTCCTTGATCTTCAGGGGTGCTCTGCATTTATGTTTTGCGGTCTCAGAAAGGGCTAGCGAGATACCATTTTGTTATATTATATCATGATTGTTTTGAAAAAGTGTTGTCATCCGAGATTTATTATTATTGCTCGCTAGTTGATTATGCCATTAATATGAGTAAATGTGAGACCTAAATGTTATTGTGAATATGGTTAGTTCATAATCTTTGCTGAAAACCTGAACATTGGCTAGACATATTAGCAACAACAAGATCAAACAGAGTTTGTAAAAGTTTTCCTTTGTCACTTTTAGTTTGTCAACTGAATTTCTTGAGGACAAGCAATGGGTTAAGCTTGGGGGAGTTGATACATCTCCATCGTATCTACTTTTCCAAACTCTTTTGCCCTTGTTTTGGACTCTAATTTGCATGATTTGAAAGGAACTAACCCGGACTGACGCTGTTTTCAGCAGAATTGGCATGGTGTTATTTTTGTGCAGAAATCAAAGTTCTCGGATTGACCAGAAAATTTACGGAGAATTTTCATGGAATATATAAAAAATACTGGCGCAAGAAGTAACCAGAGGGGGCCACCCAGAGGCCACAAGCCCTGGGGCGCACCCTGCAGGCTAGTGGCCCCCTGGACCTCCTCCGATCCTAATTCCAACTCTATAAGTACCTATTCGCGAAGAAAAAAACAAGAGAGAAGGGTTCATCGCGTTTTATGATACGGAGCCACCGCCGCCCCCTCGTGTTCTTCATCGGGAGGGCTGATCTGGAGTCCGTTCGGGGCTCCGGAGAGGGGGATTTGTCGCCATCATCATCATCAACCTTCCTCCATCACCAATTTTATGATGCTCACCGCCGTGAGTGAGTAATTCCATCGCAGGCTTGCTGGACGGTGATGGGTTGCATGAGATTTATCATGTAATCACGTTAGTTTTGTTAGGGTTTGATCCCTAGTATCCACTATGTTCTGAGATTGATGTTGCTATGACTTTGCTATGCTTAATGCTTGTCACTAGGGCCCGAGTGCCATGATTTCAGATCTGAACCTATTATGTTTTCATGAATATATGTGTGTTCTTGATCCTATCTTACAAGTTGTAGACACCTATTACGAGTTATGATCCGCATACCCCAAGGTGACAATAATTGGGATTCTTTCCGGTGACTACCGTAGTTTGAGGAGTTCATGTATTCACTAAGTGCTAATGCTTTGGTCCGGTTCTCTATTAAAAGGAGGCCTTAATATCCCTTAGTTTCCTTTAGGACCCTGCTGCCACGGGAGGGTAGGACAAAAGATGTCATGCAAGTTCTTTTCCATAAGCACGTATGACTATATACGGAATACATGCCTACATTATATTGATGAATTGGAGCTAGTTCTGTGTCACCCTAGGTTATGACTGCTACATGATGAATATTATCTAACACAATTATCATTGCCGATCCAATGCCTACGAGCTTTTCACATTGTTGGGGTACACAAAACAGGGGTATGTGTTCCTCCCAACTTGTGCACGGACGAGGAGCCTCCGCCCCGCCAGCCAGAGCTTGACGAAGGAATGGCTACCCCAACATGCAAAGCAAGGCCAAGCCAAAGAGAAAACACTCTTTTTGAGATCAAGGAGCGGATCAAGAAGACCAAGTCATCGTACGAGACAGCAGAGCACCACCTTGGGAAGGCCTCCCTTGCCGGGCAGGAGAGCGTGGCCAGGTCAAGGCTACCCCAAGGACGGGTCCGAGATTACCCCGGCAGTCTTGCCAGGGCCGCCAAGGGCAAGAACTCCCACCAAGGCACAACCGCTCGACCGCACCATGACGCAAATCACTTATCAATGCGGTGTCAAGCCTCCAGATGATTAAGTGGCTTTCACTAAGCACGTGGCAGCCCGTTGGAAGACAGATTACACTCATGTGACACCCGTCCAGAGGCGTGTTGAACAGATAAGCAGAAGATGATTAAGTGGCTCGGCAGGCTTGCCGGGCTTCACCCTCAGCACGACACCTAGCAGTGCATTTAATGCACTTTGTCCTAACTGCCAGAGTTAGGTATGCTAGCACTGTTAGCTATCTAATCGCTAGATAAAGACTATTTTGCCACTGTGGTTACCACTTGATTCGGACCCCTCACGCATGTGCGTGCATAGCTGCTCCCCCGAGGCAACCTTGTCGGGTTCGAGCGCTGCGTGTTGTTGTGTTCCTTCATCCAATCCACCAAAGGCAGGAGTAGGGTTTTATGCCTCACGGCGGCCCGAACCTGCGTAAAAACCTCCAGTGTCACCGTCGTCGCGCTGCCCCATGGCTTCCTCTCTTTGTGCAACGTGAACTCCCCCTAGCCGAACCACAAAGGGGCTCACGACCCCATAGGTGATCGTGTTCTCCCATGACATCTTTGGCGCGCTGATATGTCTCCAACGTATCTATAATTTATGAAGTATTCATGCCATATTTACAACAATTTTATATGGTTTTCGTATGATTTGCATAGAACTAACCCGGACTGACGCTGTTTTCAGCAGAACTACCGTGGTGTTGTTTTTTGTGCAGAAATGAAAGTTCTCCAAATGAGCTGAAACTTTTTGATGATTTTTTTTGGAACAAAAGAGACCCCCGAAGCATCGTGGAAGGACCAGAAGGTGAAGGAGTAGGGCACAAGACACCGGGGCGCGCCAGGAGGCCCAGGCGCGCCCCGGTGGGTTGTGCTCACCTCAAGGCCCATCTTAGCGTGAAACCAACGCCAAAAATTCCCATAAATAGAGAAACCATCAGGGGTAACCCTAGATCAGAAGTTTCACTGCCGCAGGCCTCTGTAGCCACAGAAAACCAATCTAGATCCCGTTCTGGCACCCAGCCGGAGGGGGAAATCATCACCGGTGGCCATCTTCGTCATCCCGGCGGCCACCATGATGAGGAGGGAGTAGTCCACCCTCGGGGCTGAGGGTTTTTACCAGTAGCTATGTGTTTAATCTCTCTCTCTCTCTCTCTCTCGTGTTCTTGAGATGTCATGATCTTGATGTATCGCGGGCTTTGTTAATATAGTTGGATCATATGGTGTTTTCCCCTCTCTATCTTGTTGTGATGAATTGAGTTTTCCCTTTGAGATTTCGTTCTTATTGGATTGAATACTTTTATGGATTTGAGATCACTTGATATATTTCTTGCATATGAATACCCGTGGTGACAATGGGGTATTATATTGATTCACTGGATATATGTTTTGGCACTCAACTCGCGGATTCCCGAGGTGACATTGGGGTAATCTATGCATAGGGGTTGATGCATGTTCTTGTCTTTGTTTCTCCGGTAGAAATCTTGGGGCACTCTTTGAGGTTCTTTGTGTTGGATTGAGTATTATGAATCTGAATTTGCTTTGGTGTTATTTTAGTATGAACTCTTGGATAGATCGATCGGAAAGAATAGCTTTGAGGTGGTTTCATACCCTACAAACAATTTCTTCTTATGTTCTCCGCTAGATAAGAACTTTGGAGTGATTCTCCATCGCACTTTGAGGGATGGTTATATGATCCAATTAGATTAGCATTGTTGAGAGATTGCACTAGCAAAAGTACGGATCCTAGGCCTCATTTTCAAGCATTGCAATACCGTTTGTGCTCCATTTTATCAATTGCTACCTTGCTGTTTTTTTATTGTTCCTATTACAAAAATCAATATCTACTATCATTACTACGCTTTTATTACCATCTCTTCGCCGAACTAGTGCACCTATACAAATTACCATTGTATTTGGTGTGTTGGGGACACAAGAGACTTTTTATTATTTGGTTGCAGGGTTGTTTGAGAGAGACCATCTTCATCCTACGCCTCCCACGGATTGATAAACCTTAGGTCATCCACTTGAGGGAAATTTGCTACTGTCCTACAAAACTCTGCGCTTGGAGGCCCAACATGAGTCTACAAGAACAAGTTGTGTAGTAGACATCACGCGCCAGGTAGGGGGTGTCGCTTGCGCGAACCCGAGGTTGTGAACAGTGCATCCATCATCATCATCTGCATCGTTGCCCTCTTCGTCAATGGTTTCGAACTAAAAAAGAACGGTGCTACTCCCCAGCCTCGTCCTTTCTGGATTCCGTCGCTCGTCCCCACCGCCGCAGCGGTGACGACGAGGGCAGAGGACGACGGCACTGCGGTTGCCATGGTTGGCCCGGATAGCATGGCCACCGCGACATCCATGGCCAGCAGAAGGAGCTAGACGTGCGGCAACGTCACCCTCCTCGCGGTCTCCTGCCAAAGTGTATCCGATCCTAAAAGGTGTTGCTTGGGCAGGAGGACAAGAGAATGGTGCGTAATTGGCCTCCCCTCCCTTCCCACTTACTAATGGTCAGGCCGCGCGATGGTGAGGCCGCCAACGTCGATAAGCCCGCGTGGAGCTCGGTTCTGCATTTATCCCGCCAAGGGTAAATCCTGAGTAGAGCGTTGTTTGGAATCCATTGGTTGGCGCTCCCGACAAGAGAATCCCGGCAAGGCTTTCTGCGCCAGTGTGTCCTTCACGCCAGCCACGGTGACACCATTGGAATTAGAGGAAAAGGATTTTCAAGCATTACAATACCGTTTGTGCTCCATTTTATCAATTGCTACCTTGCTATTTTTTTTATTGTTCCTATTACAAAAATCAATATCTACTATCATTACTATGCTTTTATTACCATCTCTTCGCCGAACTAGTGCATCTATACAAATTACCATTGTATTTGGTGTGTTGGGGACACAAGAGACTTTTTATTATTTGGTTGCAGGGTTGTTTGAGAGAGACCATCTTCATCCTACGCCTCCCACGGATTGATAAACCTTAGGTCATCCACTTGAGGGAAATTTGCTACTGTCCTACAAAACTCTGCGCTTGGAGGCCCAACACGAGTCTACAAGAACAAGTTGTGTAGTAGACATCAAGCTCTTTTCTGGCGCCGTTGCCGGGGAGGTGAGTGCTTGAAGGTATATCTTTAGATCTTGCAATAGAATCTTTTAGTTTCTTGTTTTATCACTAGTTTGGTTTATAAAAATAAAACTACAAAAAAAATGGAATTGAGATTGCATCATATTGTTCATCTTTATAATGTCTTTCGTGAAAATGATGGAAAGGAAGATTGTGCTCAATTGATAGAAGAAGAATTCTATAAAATGTTTGACAAAAAATCTTTGAATGATGAGCATGATTGCAATGTTGTTGGTATGAATTCTTTGAATATCCATGATGCTAATGATATGCAAAGCTACAAGCTTGGGGATGCTATGTTTGATGAAGATGATATTTCTAGTCCCCCAAGTTTTGATGTTCAAATTTGTTATAATGGTAGCATGCCTCCTATTTATGATGATTATATTGATGAAAGTGGGTTTGGAAGAGTGTCAACTCTAGGTACTAATGATCCCACTATTTTGGAGGGTGTTGAATCTTATTGTGATAATTATGAAAGTGGATTTGGAGAGGTCATGACTTTATTTAGTGATGAATCCACTATTTTGGAAGAGGTTTCAATTGACAATGATAACAAAGTTGCTATCTATGATGATTATGGTGATGACATGTATGCTATATTGAATAATTATAACCATGAAACTTGTCATCATGATTTTAATTTTCAATCACATGATAGTTATTTTGTTGAGTTTGCTCCCACCACTATGAATGAGAATAAATTTGCTTATGTGGAGAGTAATAAAATTTCTATGCTTGTAGATCATGAAAAGAATGTTTTATGTGATAGCTATATTGTTGAATTCATTCATGATGCTACTGAAAATTACTATGAGAGGGGAATATATGCTTTCACATATTGCAATAATATCAAGTTTCCTCTCTTTATGTTGAAAGTTTTGAAGTATTGCTTGTTTTGCCTTCCTATGCTAGTTGATTCTTGTTCCCATAAGTTGTTTGCTCATAAAATCCCTATGCATAGGAAGTGGGTTAGACTTAAATGTGCTAGTCATATGCTTCATGATGCTCTCTTTGTGTTTCAATTCTTATCTTTTACGTGAGCATCATTGAAATCATCATGCCTAGCTAAAAGACATTAAAGAAAAGCGCTTGTTGGGAGACAACCCAACACTTTTACCTAATGTTTTTGTGTGTTCACATGGTTATGCTACTGTATTAATCATGTTTTATTGCTTTTATTTCAATAAAGTACCAAGTAAAGGCTTTGGGATAGCGTGGATGATAGTTGACTTGATTCTATGCAAAAACATAAACTTTTAAGCCCAGTAACAGAATTGTTTAAATTCCCTGGAGTTCCAAAAAACTCTTAATTTTTTACATTTGATGGGTATACAAATTTTCTACGCTTTCCTATTTTTTCAGAGTTTCTGGAGTGACAGAAGTATGACCTTAATTCAGATCTTTACGTACTATTCTGTTTTTGACAGATTCTGTTTTCAATGCATAGTTTGCTTGTTTTATGGTTTCTATGGCTTATATTGCTTAATTTAAATTGTGAAAATTGTATAGTACAGTAGGAATTATGTGGAAACAATTATGAATCTTTTCTTGACAGTACCAAAGTGAATGATTTGTCTTTATCATACTAACCCATCTCACAAAGTTCCGTTAAGTTTTGTGTGATTGAAGTTTTCAAGTTTTGGGTGAGATATCGATATGAGGAGAATAAGGAGTGACAAGACCCTAAGCTTGGGGATGCCCAAGGCACCCCCAAGGCAATATTCAAGGAAGATCCAAGCTACTAAGCTTGGGGATGCCCCGGAAGGCATCCCGTCTTTCGTCTTCAACATTATCGGTAGCCTCACTTGGAGCTATATTTTCGTTCGTCACATGATATGAGTTTTGCTTGGAGAGTCATTTTATTTTATTAGGATTTGCTTGCTGTTATTTATAATAATGTTTTGCATCTTTTATTTCAATAAAAGTGGCAAGGATAGCCATCACCATGCTTATTTTGCAAATATATGAGTTGCTGTTTCAAAACAGAAAGTTTATCGCTGTTGCAATAATTATCCAGAAAAGTCAGAATGCGATAAATTTTGAAACTTTTTGAAGAATAATATCTGATAAATTTTCTACAGTGTGCTAAATTTTCAGAATTTTTGGAGTTAGGGAAGTATGAGTACAATTGCACTCTTTACAGACTGTCCTGTTTAGACATATTGCTGTTATGTTCGCATTGTTTGCACATGTTTGCTTGTTTAATGATTCTATTTGAGGATAGGAGTATTAAGCATGCAGAGGCATTTAGTATGCAATGTTGAATAATAATTTTAGTGATTTGCTACAGTAGATAATGATAAGGTTGTGCATTGATTTATACTAACTTATCTCACGAGTTCTTGTTGAGTTTTGTGTGGATGAAGTTTTTAAGATTTAGGGAAACCATGAGATAAAAGGAATTAAGGAGACACAAAAGCTCAAGCTTGGGGATGCCCAAGGCATCCCAAGTTAATAATCCAAGAAGTCTCAAGCATCTAAGCTTGGGGATGCCCCGGTAGGCATCCCACCTTTCTTCATGAACAACTATCGGTTAGTATCGGTTGAGCCTAAGTTTTTGCTTCTTCACATGATATGTGCTATTCTTAGAATTTTATTTTATTTTGTTTTTGCTTGCTGTTTTAATAAAATACTTAGATCTGAAACTTTTAAACAAGAGAGAGTTCTCACATAGCTTTCCATTTACTTAACTACTCGCTTGATCTTCACTTATATCTTTTTGGAGTAGTTTGTCTTTTGCTCTCATGCTTCGCTTAAATTTAATTGAGAGCTTGTTAGTAGCAATGGTAATATATAAATTTAGTCCCAAGGTGATAGCTATTCAAGAGGGATATAATAAAAACTTTCATGTAGATCATTGGATATGATAAGTTTAATTCCTTGCAATAGTTTTGCGATATGGAGATAATAATATGTGAGTCATGTTGGTGAGTAATTATGCTTTAGTAAGAATATTGGTGTTATTGTTTGTGATTCCCTATGCAAGCACGAAAGTCAATAATTATGCAATGAAATTACATCATACTTGTGGTGCATTATTCGGTGTTAGTTATGCTTAATGCTCGTTTATAAGAATTTTTGTTTCTTGTTTGGTTGCTTCTCAATCTTTTTGCTAGCCTCCATTTGTACTAAGTGGGAATACTACTTGTGCATCCAAATTCTTAAACCCAAAGTTGTGCCAAATGATTCCACCATACCTACCTATATGCGGCATTTCCATGCCGTTCTAAGCAAATTTGTATGTGCTATCTCTAATTTTTCAAAATGATTTCCTTTTTGTGTGCTCGTACCGCTCATGAAGCGGCAGGGCGTGGCCAATATTTTCCATGCTAGATGTGTTATTCTCAAGATGAGTGTTTATTCACTTGTCATTGCACGAGAGTACGGCAAAGGTATTAGGGATGCCCAGTCCCGAAATGAAAAATGAATTTACTTTATGTTGTCAAATAATAAATTCCTTGGAAAGTGTTGGTATGGAGGGCACCCGTGGATACGGCTAGCCATGGATCGTGAAAGAATGGTGGAAAAAGGAATAAACTTTATTTTCTGTTTGGGAACCGCCTATGATATATCTAGCATGGAAAGTGTTGGGAATTACTCGGTCGTTTTCATTGACGGGAAAAGTATGCCTCTCAAAAATTTTATCTCTCAATTTAAGCTTTGAGCTCTGGCACCTCTACAAATCCCTACTTCCCCCTGCGAAGGGCCTATCTATTTACTTTATGCAATTTTTATTTTTATTTGAGTCTCCATCTTCTCTTATAAAGCACCAACTAAGGGGCACTATAATCGTACTTGAGCATTGGATGTAGCTAATATGTGAGTGTGTTTTGCGAATGGATCAATGATTGAGCATGATGGGCTAGGGATAACTTTCTTTAGTGTTGATATTTTGAAAGACAGGGTTGCTTGTTGATATGCTTGAGTATTGAAGTCTTCATGTCAAATATAGACTATTGCTTTGAATCATTCAAGTCCAAATGTCCATGCTATAAAAGAAAGAGTATATGATGAATATGGTATGTAGCTTTCCACAACAAAAATTTCATTTATAATTGCTACTTTATCATGATAAGTTTTATGAGAAAGAGTTGCTGTTATGATGCTAGAAAAAGTGATTGAAATTATCATTGATCAAACTTATGCATTTTGCTAGCATTCACACTTCATAAATTATTTCTTTTCTCATTTACCTACTCGAGGACGAGTAGGAATTAAGCTTGGGGATGCTGATACGTCTCCAACGTATCTATAATTTATGAAGTATTCATGCCATATTTACAACAATTTTATATGGTTTTGGTATGATTTGCATAGAACTAACCCGGACTGACGCTGTTTTCAGCAGAACTACCGTGGTGTTGTTTTTTGTGCAGAAATGAAAGTCCTCCAAATGAGCTGAAACTTTTTGATGATTTTTTTGGAACAAAAGAGACCCCCGAAGTATCATGAAAGGACCAGAAGGTGAAGGAGTAGGGCACAAGACATCGGGGCGCGCCAGGAGGCCCAGGCGTGCCCCGGTGGGTTGTGCTCACCTCGAGGCCCATCTTAGCGTGAAACCAACGCAAAAAATTCCTATAAATAGAGAAACCATCAGGGGTAACCCTAGATCAGAAGTTCCGCCGCCGCAGGCCTCTGTAGCCACAAAAAAACCAATCTAGACCCTGTTCTGGCACCCTGCCGGAGGGGGAAATCATCACCGGTGGCCATCTTCGTCATCCCGGCAGCCACCATTATGAGGAGGGAGTAGTCCACCCTCGGGTCTGAGGGTTTGTACCAGTAGCTATGTGTTTAATCTCTCTCTCTCTCTCTCTCTCTCTCTCTTGTGTTCTTGAGATGTCACAATCTTGATGTATCGCGGGCTTTGTTAATATAGTTGGATCATATGGTGTTTTCCCCTCTCTATCTTGTTGTGATGAATTGAGTTTTCTCTTTGAGATTTCGTTCTTATCGGATTGAATACTTTTATGGATTTGAGATCACTTGATATATGTCTTGCATATGAATACCCGTGGTGACAATGGGGTATTATATTGATTCACTGGATATATGTTTTGGCACTCTTTGAGGTTCTTTGTGTTGGATTGAGTATTATGAATCTGAATTTGCTTTGGTGTTATTTTAGTATGAACTCTTGGATAGATCGATCGGAAAGAATAGCTTTGAGGTGGTTTCATACCCTACAAACAATTTCTTCTTATGTTCTCCACTAGATAAGAACTTTGGAGTGATTCTTCATCGCACTTTGAGGGATGGTTATATGATCCAATTAGATTAGCATTGTTGAGAGATTGCACTAGCGAAAGTATGGACCCTAGGCCTCATTTTCGAGCATTGCAATACCGTTTGTGCTCCATTTTATCAATTGCTACCTTGCTGTTTTTTTTATTGTTCCTATTACAAAAATCAATATCTACTATCATTACTATGCTTTTATTACCATCTCTTCGCCGAACTAGTGCACCTATACAAATTACCATTGTATTTGGTGTGTTGGGGACACAAGAGACTTTTTATTATTTGGTTGCAGGGTTGTTTGAAAGAGACCATCTTCATCCTACGCCTCCCACCGATTGATAAACCTTAGGTCATCCACTTGAGGGAAATTTGCTACTGTCCTACAAAACTCTGCGCTTGGAGGCCCAACATGAGTCTACAAGAACAAGTTGTGTAGTAGACATCAAGCGCCAGGTAGGGGGCGTCGCTTGTGCGAACCCGAGGTTGTGAATAGTGCGTCCATCATCATCATCTGCATCGTTGCCCTCTTCGTCAATGGTTTCGAACAAAAAAAGAATGGTGCTACTCCCCAGCCTCGTCCTTTCTGGATTCCGTCGCTCGTCCCTGCCGCCGCAGCGGTGACGATGAGGGCAAAGGACAATGGCACTGCGGTTGCCATGGTTGGCTCGGATGGCGTGGCCACCATGACATCCATGGCCAGCAGAAGGAGCTAGACGTGCAGCAGTGTCGCCCTCCTCGCGGTCTCCTGCCAAAGCGTATCTGATCCTAAAAGGCGTCACTTGGGCAGGAGGACAAGAGAACGGTGCGTAATTGGCCTCCCCTCCCTTCCCACTTACCAATGGTCAGGTCGTGCGATGGTGAGGCCGCCAACGTCGATAAGCCCGCGTGGAGCTCGGTTCTGTATTTATCCCGCCAAGGGTAAATCCTGAGTAGAGCGCTGGTGCGAATCCTTTGGTTGGCGCTCCCGGCAAGTGAATCCTTGCAAGGCTTTCTGCGCCAGTGTGTCCTTCACGCCAGCCGTGGTGACACCATTGGAATTAGAGGAAAAGGAGGGAGGGACGATTCCTTTCCTTTTCCACCATATGTCATTAGTTGCGAACATTTTCGTTAAACTCCCCTAGCACATGACGGGGCTGGGCGCGAAACTAATGGTCTGCATAGTCCCTCCCTTGTGCTCCTTCCCGCTTTTTCATCTTCCCAGAACGAAAATGGGTATGCAAGCACGGTCTCCCCAGAAGACACGAACATGAGGGGTAACCATGAATGGAAGAGGAGATATTATGCGCAATCAAATATACACCCCAGCAAGAGGGGAGCATCGACAAAAGCTAAGTTGGCACGCTTGTTAACCTTTCTTTAGAGCTTGCATTTGTACATCCCTCGGACAACCAAGGTTTCATATGGCAAGCCCTGTGTGCGATGGAACCTTACTGTATTTGTCTGCGCCCTCACTTTGTTTCGAGCCTGCTCAACAAAGTGGGTCGCAGCGTCAAGGACTGTTAAGGAAAAACTCACCGGCAGCGTGTCCTCGCCAGCTGAATGCTCAGGACCCATTTCTCAAAGCAATCATGGCAGCATGCTGTTGGCGGGCAACCAAAATGCACAAAGGAAACTAACTATACGAATACCAGTGGGTAAACGCAAGAGGGATAGCGTGCATTAGCATAATAAACATTAGTTCGACGAGCATTAAAGCAAGAACAGTACGAAGCCTAAAAACGGGATACGTATTGTGTCTTATTACAGGACAACACAACAGCAAGAATGGCCTACTGCCCGGTCCGGCGGCCTCCCGGGATCCTTGGGACGGAAAGGACCTTGTCGGCAAGAGGACCAGCCTTTGCCGCGGCAGCAGAGGAATCGGTGCCCAGCGGCAGCTTCTTGAAGCCATCGGAGAGGATGAGGTCTGGATGGAAGAAGGCGAGGTTACTCAAGACCAGAAAGAGGGCGTCACGAGCAAGCTTCTGGGATTCAACAGCGAAGCATTCATCCCTCTCATCTTCATACATCTTCAGCCCTTCAATCAGGCCTTCGAAGAAGAGCGTCAGCTTGACACTAGGGACCTCATGCTTGCCCACGGAGAAGGCCCAGCTCTTCATGTCCATGTTCACAATCTGGGTAGTGAGGCGCTCGGTGATGTCAACCATGTTCTTGATCTAGAGGTCGCGCTGCTGGACTTGGTTCTCCAACTTGTCCTCTGCATCTTTTTGGAAAGTTTTTGCATTGGCCAAGTCCTTCATCAACAGCTTCTCACGGCCACCGGCAGATTCGAGCTCCTTCTCCAAAGATCCAAGCTTAGCTTTCATGTTGGAGATGGTGCCATTGGCAGTATCAAGATCCTGGCTCTTGGAGGAGAGTTGCGATTGCACCTCCTTCAGGGCAATCTCTGCTTTCTTTGTTTCCCCTTTGAGGGCCAGGATCTCCTTGTTGCTCCCGGCAAGGTCTTCCGTCAGTTTGCTCGCCTGGATTTCAATATCATTTTTGGCAGCAGTTGCGGTAGCTAGATCATCGGCAACCTTCTTCAGCTGCGCTGTGGACTCGAGGGTGAGGGTGTCAAGGGAGGCTTTTTGGCCTTCTGCCAGCTCCTTGGTATGTTGCTGAACAAGGGCCTCTAGCTCCTCATCCTTGTCGCAGAGAGTAGCTTCGAGAGCCCCTTCCTGAGCAGAGATGTCCTTCTCCTTGGCATTAACAAGCGCTTGGCGCTCCGCCAACCGGACCTTCCGGGCAGTAACATCCTCCTTGGCCATGGTCAACACCTCCTCTTGCCGCAAAAGGGAATGGGACTGCTTCTTGAACCATTTACGCAGTTCGTTGCCTTTGTCCCTCAGCTTCTGGTCCATGAGCCCGGAAGAGTCACGCTGCTCCTTGATCGCCTGCTGTATGTGGTTATATATACCTGTCCTACACATCCTTGAGCCCTGCCACCACGGATTCCAGGAATACCAGATCCTTGGCGCTATCGTCTGAATCAACAGCCTCTTCGACTCTCTGAGACATTGGTGCTAGTATGCGTCTGATTTCTTCACCAAAATCCATGACCGCTGAAACAGATGGGCTCAGAGCGGCTGGCCTAGGATGTGCGAGGATCAGTGCTAGCTTGCTTGAGAATGGTTGTGAAATTACGGCCTGTGGGCAGTGCAGGAGAAGAGGCCCCATAGTTTGAAGAGGAGTTTTCTCCTCAATAACTGTCTCCGGGCCAGATATGCTGCCGGGGTTTTTCTCCGTTTCCTTCGAGAATTCTTGGATATCCCCGGCAGTGTGCCTGTGGCCTTCCGCTGCAGCAATCTTGACTGCTTCCTCGGCAGCACTCTTCCCAATGTTGGCCACTTCCTCCAAGAGCTCAGGCTCCTCCGTTGACAAATCTGCGAATAAAATCAAGCAGACAGAGTCAAAAGAAGTCAGATACTACTGGATACAGACCAGGAAGAAAAATTATTCAAGCAGGAAGAAGCGAAGACTAGAGGATTATCTGGTGGTGGCTGCTGCAAAGTGGTGTCTCCTTGCCCGGTAGCATAAGTTGCCGGCGCACGGTCCATAACCACTCCTTCAGTGGCTGTGGCCTCGATGCGAGCACACCCCATGGGGGAGGACCTTGCCGGCGATGCCTCAGCTTGGACCATGGTCAGCGAGGATCCTTGGAGGGTGGACCCCTCTTGGAGGGTCCTGCCGTGCTAACTCTCGACCAACCCTTTGTCGGGGGATGGTGAGCGTTCCTCCGTGTCTCCATGCGCACACGAAGCGTGCCCTGCGCCTTCGCGCCGGGGGCTGGACTGGGGGCTAGGCGCATGATCTCCTGCCTTATCCTCCACCATGCCTGAGCGTGATGAATGGTCAGGCATCATTGCGTGATTGGTCCGCTTGGCCCGCTGAGCTAGGGGTTCTTCATCTGTACCAAGTCAATAAAGAAGATTAAATCAACAACTATCAAGTGCATAATGCCTCAGCAAGAAGCTCAGTTGTTCTCCTTACTCTGGGTCCATGAGCATGGAGCCCAACTCGTACGCCGCAGGTGGCAGGGTCGCCCTGCCCCTCTTCAGAGTTGGAGGAGCAGAACTTCCCAGCAGCTTTGAGCTCATTGGTAGGGCCGAGGTCCCTGCCGGGATCAAGCTTTGCGAAGGAGCTGCGCTTGACTGGGGGCTGGGATCAACTCCCGTGACCGCACGCCTCTTGGCGGGTGGGGTCTTGGCCTCCGACAGGCGAGTGGATTGGTGGCGTACCACCTCTGGCTTGTGGCCCCTGGAGACGGTCTTCTTCACCTTTTTTGTGGCCTGCAAAGGAGCAGGGGCTGCAGTTCCCCGGTTGGTCCGCTTGCGAAGGCGTTGACCTAGATCTAGCTCCGGGGCTTGAGGACCCATTGTGAGCCATTCCTCCTCCGCCTTGGGCTGCCCTGCCTCCTCAGCCCCACCTTCTTCTTGGGCCCCTGCTGCCGTGGCATGAAGAGTTCCAGCCCTGACAAGGTCAAGCCTGGTAGCCTCCTCTGTGGTGTGCTCTCCACCTCCTTCCTCAGAAGAGCCCTCGCCTTCAACTTCTTCCTCCTCCTCCTCATCTCCGGGCCTTGTTTTTCCAGCGGCCCGGAGAGCTTTATCCTCCTCAATCCGCTTCACAATAAACTCTGCCTCTGCCTTGGAGGTGCGCTTGACGAGGTCGTTCTCCACCCTGGAAGCTCGTTCTTCTAGGCTAGAGACCCATTCTATCTCCGCATCCAGTGCGGGCAATTGCCAATCAGCCTCAACTCCGTAGGCGTTGCCATCGGGCATCCATTTCAGAATCTGGTCCCGGGCGGAGTTGAGGTGCAGTGGGACAACCTTTGTCGGCAGATGGAATGGCCCAAGGCCACCGAATAACTGTTCACATAGCCAGCCATGGCCGTAAATCGACAGATTATTGAAGGGGCCTAGGTACAGACGCATCCTATCGGCAGAATTCCCATATTCCCAGGCAAACCTGTCCCTCTTCTGCAGCAGTGCGATGCGGCACTGGAGGAAATCGGCCCCCACCTGCTCAACGGTAAGCCCGGCAGCTTTAAGGCGAGCAATCCTTTTCAGCGCTAGGCGAAGCATGTCATCGGTGAGGCCCAATTTACTCTAGTCGCTGCCGAGCGTGACGCATTCAGTCCGCACCGCACAGCACTCGGGCGCATCCTTGTCCTGGATCCAGCACCAATTCGCCCTCCATTCCTCCCATCTGCTGTGCTGCTGGCCAGGGAGATAATCCTATTCATCCTTCTTGCCTCGGGGAATCCAGCTTATATTTCCCGAGCGATGAGATTTGTTTTCAATCCGTGGGATGAAGAAGTGCCTGATTAAATCCACATTGGGGGCGACTCCAACAAAATTCTCACACAGATGGGTGAAGATTGCCATGCACGCCATTGCATTGGGCATGAAATCCAGTAGGTGGAATCCGTACACCGTCATCGTTGCACAGAAGAAGTCAGAGAAGGGGGAGGTGAGGCCGTAGAGGAAGTACGCGCAGAAGAAACGGTACGAATCCGACCAGACCTTGGCCCCCTCCGGCAACACCACGGGCGCTCCATGCCCTTTCAGAACTTCCCTTCCCCACATATACGTGTACCTCGTGATCAGGGTGTTGCCATCCAAGTTTGATGGGAGGAAGACCACGTCTTCCTGTCGCTTCCTGTCCAGCTCCTCCGCCCTTTTCTTCCTCCCTTCCATTGTGACATCTTTTGCGGTGGCCACCCGTTTCCCCTTCATGTCGGCCGTCTTTCGTCCCATCTCGTGGGCTCATAGGATGGGCAAAATATTTGGCAGAGTTTTTCGGGGCAGATGTTGGCGATGGGAGCAGTTGCTTGGCTTGAGTAAGAAGATGAAGGGAGGAGAGACAGATACAGATGAGCAGCGCCCCTTCGCGTTGCCTTTTTATTGGGAATGGGCACGGGGGCTGGCTCTTCGCTATCTTTCCTCAGAAAGTTGCCATTTTTGTAGGCGCATTACCCATTAACTGCTACTGTTCCACGACCCCATGACCTGTGGTAATTACGCGGAGTGGACGTTGGATTGACTAATCATCATGACAACCGCTGCATGGGCAGCATTTCTTCGACACGTGTCAGTGCACTGTTTGGGGCCTAACCCAACGTGCCCAGCGACACGTATGGCTCAGGCCCAGGGGCTTCTGTCGGGGTACACAAATAGGGGTATGTGTTCCCCCTGACTTGTGCACGGACGAGGAGCCTCGCCCCGGTTGCCAGAGCTTGACGAAGGAATGGCTACCCCAACATGCAAAGCAAGGCCAAGCCAAAGAGAATCCGCTCTTTGTGAGATCAAGGAGCAGATCAAGAAGACCAATCATCGTACGAGACTGCAGAGCACCACCTTGGGAAGGCCTCCCTTGCCAGGCAGGAGAGCCTGGCCAGGTCGAGGCCAACCCAAGGATGGGTCTGAGATTACCCCGGCAGGCTTGCTGGGGCCGCCAAGGGCAAGAACTCCCGCCAAGGCACCACCGCTCCACCGCACCACGACGCAAATCACTTATCAATGTGGTGTCGAGCCTTCAGATGATTAAGTGGCTTCCACTAAGCACGTGGCAGCCCGTTGGAAGACGGATTACACTCATGTGACACCCGTCCAGAGGCATGTCGAACAGATAAGCAGAAGATGATTAAGCGGCCCGGCTGGCTTGCCGGGCTTCACCCTCAGCACGACACCTAGCAGTGCATTTAATGCACTTTGTCCTAACTGCCAGAGTTAGGTATGATAGCACTTTTAGCTATCTAATCACTAGATAAAGACTGTTTTGCCACTGTGGTTACCCCTTGAGCTATAAAAGGAGGTCCATGGCGAACTAGCAAGGGATTCGGACCCCCTCACACTTGTACACGCGTAGCTGCTCCCCCAAGGCAACCTTGTCGGGTTCGAGTGCTGCGTGTTGTTGTGTTCCTTCATCCAATCCACCAAAGGTAGGAGTAGGGTTTTATGCCTCACGGCGGCCCCAACCTAGGTAAAAACCTCCAGTGTCACCGTCGTCGCACTGCCCCATGGCTTCCGCTCTTTGTGCAACATGAACTCCCCCTAGCGGAACCACAAAGGGGCTCATGGCCCCATAGGTGACCGTGTTCTCCCACGACACACATATTGATCTTTGCTAAGTTACTTTCGTTGCTGCTGCTGTTACAATCACTACAAAACTGCTACTGTTACAATTGCCACTGTTACCGTTACTTCCATATTACTTTGCTACTAAATACTTTACTGGAGATATTAAGTCTTTCAGGTGTGGTTGAATTGACAACTCAACTGCTAATACTCGTGAATTTCTTTGGCTCCCCTTGTATCGAATCAATAAATTTGGGTTGAATACTCTACCCTCGAAAACTGTTGCGATCCCCTATACTTGTGGGTTATCAGGGGACTCACCAGGCAGCCACAAGCCTGGTGGTGCCCCCCCCCCAAACTTGTGGTGCCCCTGGCAGGCCTCCGGGGCCCATCTTCTCCTATATGATGCCATTTGACCTAGAAAAAATCTGAAGGAAGGTTTCAGGATGAAGAGCCACCGTCTCGAGGCGGAACCTGGGCTGGAGCACTTTTTCTCTCCGGCGGAGAGATTCCGTCGGGGAAACTTCCCTCTGGGAGGGGGAAATCGAAGCCATCGTCACCACCAACGATCCTCTTTTCGTGGGAGGACCTATCTTGATCAACATCTTCACCAGCACCATCTGATATCATACCCTAGTTCATATCTTGTATTCAATCTTTGTCTCAAAACCTCAAATCAGTACATGTGGGTTGCTAGTAGTGTTGATTACATCTTGTAGTTGATGCTAATTGGTTTATTTGGTGGAAGATTATATGTTTAGATCCTTGATACTATTCAATACCCCTCTGATCTTGGGCATGAATATGATTTGTGAGTAATTACTTTTGTTCTTGAGGACATGGGAGAAGTCTTGTCATAAGTAATCATGTGAATTTGGTATTCGTTCGATATTTTGATGATATGTATGTTCTTGCTTCCTTCAGTGGTGTCATGTGAACATCGACTACATGAAACTTCACCATATTTGAGCCTAAGGGAAGGCATTGTGGAGTAGTTATTAGATGATGGGTTGCTAGAGTGACAGAATCTTAAACCATAGTTTATGCGCTATTCCATAAGGGGCTGATTTCGATCCATATGTTTCATGCTATGGTTAGGTTTCTCTTAATTCTTCTTTCGTAGTTGCAGATGCTTGCGAGAGGGGGTAATCATAAGTAAGAGGCTTGTTCAAGTAAGAACAGAACCCAAGCACCGGTCCACCCACATATCAAATTATCAAAGTAACAAACACGAATCAAACAAACATGATGAAAGTGACTAGATGAAATTCCTGCGTGTCCTCAAGAACTCTTTGCTTATTATAAGAGGTTGTTTCATCATGTGCTTTCACTGGTACAGCGAGGTGCTATACAAATGGTTTTTAACCCCTTTCCGCAATGGCATTTTGAACCGTCGCCAAGTGAGTGGCTGCGATAGGGGGGTTCCTTCCCACACGACCCAGAAACCATCGGAGATAGGGAGCCTTGATGCATACAGTTGTCCCTATAAAATTGTTTTTGATATCTCGAATATCCCAAACGCTTCATCCTTGCTACTCGTTTGTGCTCGCATTGCCATCGCAGTCAGAGTTCTGTGGTTTTACCTAAAACCAGGCACATTCCAGGCACGGGAGTTTTCCAGGCACGTACCAAACTGGCTCTACATTTACGATGCCTGGCACATCACAAACAGTTCATGATTGTAAACCGTGTACGATAGGTCGACAATCACACACATTTAGTTTTCCCGCACCATTTGTGATATTGTCTGACATCACACACGCTTTGCAAATGGCAGCTGTGTGCATGGTTACACATGTTTACTCTCCATGAACCGTGTCGGATTATGATGTATATCACACATGCTGTGCTTTATAGACCGTGTGCGCCGTAATGACATGCAGAACATAATTTCACCCTAATTTAATTGCTGCTATTTAAAATTGTACCTAATTTGAATTTGAAAGTAGGCTATAGCTTTATTCATATCCATTAGGTTCAAACAACCAATGCATTATTTGATTCACAGGTACATATGTTCAAGAATTACATAAGCACCAAATAAAGAATGATGAACCAGGGTTCTATACCTGTACTATTACAGATGGTAAAGAAAGAGGCGAGAGACATTCTGGTTGCTGAACAAGGTGAAGCGGAATGGCCCTATTGTGCTCTCCTAGATGCAGAAGGCACGCATGACTCTAGTCCAACCCCTTGTGATGGTCGGCCGCCAATCATGTAGTTTGAGAGGTAATCTTGAGTAAACTGCTTCAGGATCCACTGCAATGGAAAAAGATTCAGACATTGTCATCTAACACAACTCATTATGGGCAGTAAAAAGAAGGCAGAGTTCTTACTTACCATCCTGCAGTTCACTTTTGTCTTGCATAAAGTGTAAACAAATAGTTCGCTTGACATCTTTTGACCCATTTTAATAACAATCTTTATCAGTTTCCTCACTTGATGCTGGTTCATGAATATCTCATTGCCCCATACGCAGAAAGGGTTGAAGTGTGGATCTTTGGCAATGACATATGTACCTAAAAGCACCAAGTTAATATTAGAAGCTAAACAACAATTGCAAAATGATGTAGTACAACCACTACAAAAAAAAGACACATCCGTGACATTTTGGGCCGAACACATTTTTTTCTGTCATGCTTATGACACTTCTATGACGATAATTGTGACAAAAGCATGTATCATCATAGATGTGGTGGGCTCCTACTTCTATGACAAAAAATCATGACAGAAAATGGGCTTTTCGTCCTGGGCAGGCCGGGGACGCACCTGCATGACATTCTTTGGGCCGTCCATGACGGAAAGAATCATGGTAGAAGCGAGGGCGAGGAAAATATCGAGGAGTTCCCGGTTACGGTGGGTGGTCAGGGCCAAGAGATGCACGGAGGTTCACGCGTTTCTCTCGTACACGTACGCGTGTGTGTGCGAGGCATTGGGCTCTAACTAAACCCGAGTGAGGCGTTCTCTTACTGAACCCAAGCAATTGCACTGCTAGCTACGTTACTGAACCCGAGCGATTGATCCCTTGGCTGTTAACTGAACCCGAGCGATTCCTTCGCTACTACTGCTAACTGAAGGCGATCGAACCTGCTGCATCTTGATGAACAGTGACTGTTGTTGGGGGTTGGATGAACAGTTCCCGGTAGGGGTTGGATGAACTGGAACCTGTGGTAGTAGAGGCCGTTGTCGCTGGATGAACAGGACCCCGATCGAGCAGGCCGCCACACCCGAGCCGCTTGGGGGTGGATGAACAGAACCTTGTGGAGGGCTGGTTGAACAGTAGCCAGTGGAGGGTGGATGAACAGGACCCCGTGGAGGGCTGGTTGAACAATAGCCAGTGGAGGCTGGATGAACAGGACCCCCTGGAGGCAGGAGGAAGTCGACGGTGGATGACAGTAGCAGGTGGAGGCTGGAGGAAGTCGACGTTGGATGAACAGTAGCCCATGGAGGCTGGAGCGAGGCACTAGACGATGGATGAACAGTAGCCTGTGGTGTCCCGTTTTGCGGTACGCCACACCCCTCCTGATGAACAGGACACCGTTTCGACCGTAGGTGCTCCAACACAAGTCTGTTTCCTTCGTTTTGCGGTACGCCACACCCCTCCCGATCAACAAGACCCCGTTTCGACCGTAGGCACTCGAACAGAAGTCTGTTTCCTCCGTTTTGCGGTACGCCAGACCCTTCCCGATGAACAGGACCCCGTTTCGACCATATGCGGTCAAATAGAAGGCCGTTTCCTCCGTTCTGCGGTATGCCAGAGCTCGTTTCGGCTGTTCCGTCCAAGCCGGTTGGCTCCCGATGAACAGGACGTATTCCGACCCAGTCAGTTGCCTCCCAATGAACATGACGCTATTTCCCCTGTTCCGACCCAGCAGGTTGGCTGCCGATGAACAGGACGCCGTCACTGTAGCCGTTCGAGACCACGCCCGCATGTACGTATGTGGCCGTCTTTTTTCCAGCGTAGCTGTCGTATGTGTACAAGATTTAGATAGGACTGCCTGAACTGGTACCGCTCCTTACTCGGCCACGGTTCATCATGGCAGATAGACCGATCGACCGGTATGTACACAGACAACGCTACGTACACTTTGACCGGGTGGGTCCCAGCTGTCAGGGAGGACAAGAAGGCACTTCCTTGCGGCGAATATATAGCTGGCGGGTCCCAGCGGTCAGGGGCGGATCATATATTTTTTACCCGTAATAAGGAGGCACTTCCTTGCGTGCAAAGATGTTGTTGGTGGGTCCCAACTGTCAGTTGCAGGAATAAGGAGGCACTTCCTTCCTTGCGAAGATATACGTGGTGGGTCCCAGCTTTCAGGGGGAGGAATAATTTTATGTTCGCGTAATAAGGAGGCGGTTGCATGCGTGCGTCCATGGACCTGGTGCGTCCCCACTGTCAGCCTCTCCACTTACAGTCCTCTTCTGATGACTCTCGTTTGTTGACCATGTTGACCACGCCATGGCGAGTGCACCAAGGCGGTGGATGACGGCGAGGCCCCGGACGGCAACGAGCCGGTGATGGGAAGACGCGGCAGTGGAGTCACAGACGGAGAGGTGTACGAGGGTTCACTGGTTCTGGTGCGGCGTGGTTCTGCAGTCAGCGGAGAATAACAGGAGGTGTGGAGGGGTGGAGGGATGGCTTGGCCAGCGATGGGGTAGCGCTTCACAGTGAAGTGTCCTAAGCAGAGCTGCTAGCAGCCGGAGGCGGGAGCAGGTGGTCCCGGCGGCACTGGAGGAAGAAGACGAGAGATTGAAGATGAATGCCGGCCGTTGGATGTAAATCCAATGGCTATCGATGTCAGAACCATTTGTTGACTAAGTTGACAACGCCTTGCGTTGGCTTCGACCTATTGGCCCACATTTCAGCCTCCAAAAATGTCGCACATATTCAACGCATTGTTTTAGAATTTACAGTCCATTCACTGCGCTGGGTGAACAAATAATGTAGCGTCCATGCGGCCCATTTATTTTTTTTCTAAAAAACTACAACCCATTTGCACTGTCTAGAAATACACGAATTTGCTGGCCTTGGTGAACAAATAATGTAGCGTCCATGCGGCCCATTTCTTTTTTCCTAAAGAATTACAACCCATTTGCACTTTCTCGAAATACACTATTTTGCTGGGCTGGTTCTAATTATAATGTTGGGTTGGGCGCAGCAATGTTATCAAAAAATAAACAGAGGCTGAGCATTTTGTTATAAATATATTTAAATAATAAGGGCTTTATTTACATTGGCCCTTAAATCTTACCAAGCTTTTGTACACAATCACCTGTATTTTCGTTGACCTTAAGTAAAAAAAACCCATGATTTTATTATTAAACATTTATTTTTATAAGTTCATAATACGTGGGATATTTTTTTCTTATATATGTAAGTATCTCTTAAATATATGATGATAATAACAATAATATATAATAACATATAAAATAATATAAATATATATAATATAGTAAGAAAGGAAACATAAGTGGACCTGGCGTTCCTATTCTTATATAGAAAAATAGAACAGACCTCTGTGTTTTCTTCAAAAAAATACATAAGTTGGGCTGCGGATGTTTAAGAAAAAATAAAACCTAGGATGGGAGGACCATAGGCCGGTCGATACATGACAGCCCTAAAAAAATACAAACCGGCATGTCGTGGGCTGCACATGTTAAAAAAGAAAGCCTAGACTGGGCAGCCCACAACCCAGCTGATACTTGTTGGCCCACTGATAATAAATGATACCTGCCAGCTCCCCGATGACTAGCTTCGTTGTAAATTTATCTCCTTTAGTAATTACGTTGACAAACCCGTGGCCCCCAGCGTTAGTATAGCATTAGGAGGAAGTATTTTTTCAATGAGGCACTTGCTTGCGTACGACCATGGACCTGGTGGGTCCCGACTATCCGCCTCTCCACGTACAGTCCTCTCCAGATTTCTCTCTGTTGTTGAGCATGTCCACAACAGCAGACAGCGGCGCCACGGTGAGCGCACAAAGGCGGAGGATGATGTCCAGGCCCCAAACGAGAACACACCGGAGCCGGGGAAGATGTGCTACAGTAGTGGTAGATGTTGTGCCTAATTTCTAGCGAAAGTACTAGAGTAGCCCAGTGGCCGAGTTCCACTCCCCAACCGCTGCTCTGCCTTGGTTCGATTCCACCTGATGCAGTGAAAACATCCACAAATTTTTGCCTCTACCTCTGACATGTGGGTGCCCATTGTCATCTACGCACACCACCTCCAACACTTGCCAAAACTTCGGCCCTCGGTTTTTCTGTCATTCGCACACTCAACATTGTGTGGGCATTTTGAAAATAGCATATCTTTTTGACTGTGCATCATATGAAGATGTGCTATGCTTGAATGTTGATCAACATAATGTTAACTGGCTGGTAGTTCCATTTCCGACCATGAATAAAACTTCCAACATGATGTTATCCCTGTTTGAAAAGGGTGTGTTAATATAAATGCTCTGCCTTTGAAACTTGCAGTTTCTTATCTGAAACTGAAACTTGCAGTTTCTTCTCTGAGAATCACATTGTCTGCACTTTTATATGAAACTACATTTTTAAAGTGCTAAAAATAGATCTCTAGAATTCATAAAATACTTCATATGCTCAATACTGTAAATATGAAATTGAAAAGACATTCATATTTGAAAGTACTCTCAAATCTGAAACACAAAACACAATTCACAACCTGCAAATACTGACAACCCTAAGCTCCTCCTCAGACTATTTAGGGGGGGGGAGAGTACCCTCCTATTCATCGGCAGACAGCCGCCCCATGGGACGAGGTGAACGGCGAGGGAGAGGATGGCGGGGAAGCGTCGTCGCGCCAATTGTTTCTCTCCTCTTGCAGTTGGGTTCGGTCGACGAAGACTCCACCGGCTCGCTCTGCCATGGCACCCTCACAAACGGCACCGTGTAGATGCTCGATCCTTCAATCCCGAGTGGATGCTCCATCTTGGATCAATACTCCCACCACCGCAGCCTCACGATTCGATCCGGTGAATCTGTTTGCTCCATGGCCCAGAGGAGCAGCTCTATGTACTCCCGCGCGACTCCCTCCTGATGTATCGCCTCCTTTTCGCTCTTTTCCAGATATTTGGCCATCGCTATCGCCGTCGCCACTAATTGCTCCAGGTTGTCAAACCAAGACTGTATCTCCAACATCCTAGCTAGCTTCACAGGGTCGCCGCCTGCGAGCCACACGTATCGGTTGTACTCCTCCATCGATCTACTTCTCCACAGCACCTTCACTCGCCGGCGATGGTTTTTGAATGGAAGAGGAGAGGAGCGGCGCTGGTTTTGGATTAGAATGGGAGATGAGCGGTGGTGGTTTTGAAATGGAAGAGGAGAGGAGCTGTCGGTGTACTAAGTATTGGGCCACTAGTACCCCGTACTTGTGCACGGGCAGTTGTAGCCATCCTCGCGGCAAGGCTTGCCGGGAACAGCTCGAGGTCGACTCAAGCCATCAAGGAAATCATCAAGTCAGAGATCTGAGGATCAGCAGATAAGCTAAGCTGGAATCCGAAGGCCAGCTTCCCCAGCAAGATCCTTGCCGGGATGGCCTGTGGAGCCCCGCAAGGCTTGGCGCCCGGCAAGGCTTGGTGCCCGGCAAGATTCGGCGCATGGCGAGATTCTGCCACTGTGCCACCGCTTCGGCACAGTAACAAGTCTGACATTCTCGGTCCTTCTCTGGATGCGTGGCAACACGCCAGTGGAGGAGAGCTTAAGCGGTGCTGATGGGATGGCCCCTTTTTCCATCCCCAAGAAAGTGAGGACACCTAAACGGACACCTCACGGTGCATTAAATGCGTTTGTCCTAATCCGTCAGGGGTTAGGTATGATACCCTGTAGCTACTTTACACCTCAATGTATGTACATTTTTCCACTGTGGAGACCCCTTTGAGCATATAAAAGGAGGCCCAAGGCAACTGCTACAGAGGAGGAGAACTTCCGGCCCATTCTGCATGCGTAGCTGCTCTCTGAATGTACTGTTCATTGCGAACGCTCCTGGAGCCTGGACTCAAGAACATTAATAAGAACACAAAGCAGGAGTAGGGTTTTACGCTGATCAGCGGCCCGAACCTGGGTAAAAACTTCCCGCGTCGATCGTTGGTTCTGCTCTTTGCATATACCTCTCCCCCCGCCGAATTGTAAAGGGATCTGTCGGGATCCCATAGGTGTCGTACCCCGACATCTTTGGCGCACCAGGTAGGGGGATTGAAGGTTGCGTGAACCTGATCTAGTGATCGGCGCCTTAGTTTCTTCATCATCTTCATCATCATGCCGCCCAAGAAGAAGAGCGCTGCGACGGCGCAACCGTCCATGTCTGTTTTGCCTACACCTTCATGTACGGGCGACGGCGTGGGTGCAGAAGGAAGAGGATTAGAACCCCCAGGGCGTTCTGGGGATCCGAGCCAGGCGAGCGGCATCGTTCGCAGTGGCAGTGGTAACCTGCACGCCGCTAGATCTAGAGATGGCGCTGTGTTGCCTACGGGTGGCACAACGAACTCGAGAGATCGGAGGGCGCCTGCTGGAGCTCCCGCGCCGGTGCAAGCCTCACGACCTACCCAGGTCGTGCATGATGAGCGACGTCATGGCACTGGTGGTTCAGGGCGTCCCCATGAAAAGGTCTCTGCACATAGATCCCAAGATGCGCGGGACCAGCATGCACACCGAGCTGCCGGCGGAGGTGGCGCACGGTCGCGTGACCGTGGTGGTGCTCCTTCTAACATGATTAGGAGTCAGAGCACCTCACGTACCTCGCACTTGTCGCCGCCACCTACGCCAGCGGAAGCCTTGGCACATGCGCAGCTGCTCCTCGATTTTCCTCCTGCCCCGGAGAAGATGGAGGAGTGGCGAGCTACCATCCAGAGCCTCATCGGCTTCGCCAACAAAGATGGACCGCAAGCGGCAGGGCCCTCGCAGCGGAGGCCCATCGATCCGGCGCGAGTCGATGTAGAGAAAACCGGAGGTGGTGCAACCACAGTGCACTCCCCTCCGCGACACCAGCGGCGGCCGACAACCCAACAAGTCGACCGCCATGAAGAAGTTTCTACGGCGTCATCCGATCCACGGATGCGTCGCGATCAGCGTCAAGTTCTCCAGGAACGAGGAAAGGAAGACGCTCGAACTACCATCGAGCGGCGACGGGAAGCGCGCTATCAGTCTGATAAGCGCACGGGGCCGGCTGTCGACGAGCCTGTGCCAGGGGACGTAGGAGACTTGCCTTATGAGGTAGGGACTCCAGCGTTTACCCGTGAGCTGCGGCAAGTCCGGTGGCCCAATTCCCGAACCTTCAAGCCGGAGGTCCCAGAGAAATATGATGGTAAGACCCATCCCTCAGAGTTTCTGAGCATCTACACCATTGCGGTGCAGGCTGCCGGGGGCCAAGATGACAAGATACTTGCCAACTACTTCCCGTTGGTGCTCAAACCCAACGTCAGGTCGTGGTTGGTGCATCTGCCGGAGAATTCTATTTCTTCCTGGTCAGATTTGTGCCATCAGTTTGTTGGCGCCTTTGTTGGAGGCCACCAAGCTCCTGGCCAAGAGAGCGATTTGCACATCATCCCTCAGAAGGAGGGCGATTCCCTACGCAAGTTTAACCAGAGATTTAGCCGGGTGCAGTACAATATTCCTGACGTTCACCCTGCCACTGTCGTTAGCGCGTTCCACCAGAACATGCGTAACCGCAAAATGCGGGAAGAGCTGGCAATGAACAAAGTCAGGAGTATTGCTGAGCTTTACGCTCTGGCCGACAAGTGCGCTCGAGCTAAAGAGGGGAGGAAACTCCCTGGCGAGGCTGTTGGCGTGGCGGGCGAGTCCGAAGATGAAGACGCCGCGGCCCCGTCAAGGAAAGGCCGGCGGCGGAACAGGAAGCGCGGAGGCAAGGCCGTGCTTGCTGTCGAGGAATCCGACAACCCCGGCGCCACCAAGAAGGCCAAGGTTGGTGACCCCGGCAAGGATCTTGCCGGGTGCCCTTCCTGTTAGGCCTTGGCGGCTGCCGACAAGTCGGAGAACTCCGGCAAGCAGTATTGCAAGATCCATCACACCAAGGGCCACGATCTCCAGAACTGCCGGCAAGTTGAGCAGCTTGCCGAGAAGCAGAGGGCCGAATATGAGAGACGAGATAAGGAGAAGGCTCAAGATGGTGCTGATGGGTCCGGCAAGAAGCGCGGTGGCCGAGGGGGTCACCGCGGCAAGGCCAAGCAGCAAAAGGATCGGCCCGCTCGGGGCCGAGACAAAGAAGTAGATGATGATGAAGAAGATGATGAATCCAGTGAGCAAGAATTCCAGAAGGCTACGGAGGCCATGTGTATCGATGGGGGTGCCTCGCTGCATTCTTCCCACCGCCAACTCAAACAGTGGGTGCGGGAGGTCAATGCGGCAGAGCCATCCCCAGATGCATGTAGGCCCCTGAAGTGGTCCAGCACGCCTATCATTTACGACGCCGAGGATCACCCTGATCGCACAACTGCGGTCGGGTGCTTGCCATTGTTGGTCTCGCCAATGATTCGCAGCCTCAAGGTGATGAAAATGTTAGTTAACGGCGGGGCCGGCCTAAACTTAATCTCACCGGATGTGCTTAGAAAGCTCCAGATTCCCGATGAGGACCTCGAAGAAATGGGTACGTTTCAAGGGGTCAATCCGGGAAGAACCCAGCCTAAGGGCAAGATTACGCTGCCGGTAACATTTTTCAGCGAGCTCAACTTCAGGACCGAGAAGGTGGTGTTTGATGTCGCCAAGATCCCCATGTCATACAATGGGATCCTTGGTCGGCCAGCGCTGGCTAAGTTCATGGCGGCATCACACTACGCGTACAACGTCTTGAAGATGCCTGGGCCATTGGGCGTCATCACTATCCATTCCGATAAGAAGGATGCGCTCATCTGTGCCGACCAACTTTACTGGGAAGCAGTTGCAGCACCTGCCATCAAGTCACCTGCTCCTGCCGCTGGAACTCCCGGGGGGAAGAAGAAGACCGGCAAGAACCTTGGCGTGAACTCCGGCAAGCGCACCTCCTCGGAGTGCTGCGCTTCCGTCGAGGACGTACCACAGAGTTCCACCGGCAAGAACAAGAAGTCCAAGGCTGCTCCGCCGGAGACCAAGAAGGTGCCTGTCAGAGAGGATGGAACGGGGGGAACTTTCACTATAAGTTCCACCCTAGATGACAAATAGGAAAGCGCGCTCGTTGCTTTCCCGCGGGCAAATGTCGACGTGTTTGCATGGCAACCGTCTGACATCCCCGGTGTTCCCAGGAAGGTAATTGAGCACCACCTTGCTGTCTATCCTCATGCGCGGCCCGTCAAGCAAAGGGTCAGGAAGCAAGCCTTGGAGCGGCAAGAATTCATTGCCAAAGAAATCAAAAAGCTGGAGGCGGCAGGACTGGTCAAAGGAGTGCTTCATCCAACCTGGTTGGCCAATCCGGTTGTAGTGCGGAAAGTGAATGGGAAATGGAGGCTTTGTATCGATTATACAGATATCAATAAAGCTTGTCCAAAAGATCCCTTTCCCTTGCCGCGCATCGACCAGATTGTGGACGCCACCGCTGGTTGTGATCTCCTGTCCTTCCTTGATGCCTATTCAGGGTATCATCAGATTTTTATGGCAAAAGAAGATGAAGAGAAGACCACCTTTATCACCCCATGTGGTACGTATTGTTTTATACGAATGCCTTTCGGGTTGAAAAGTGCTGGTTCAACATTTGCCAGAGCAATCCAAATTGGTTTTGAGCCACAACTCCATAGAAATATGGAGGCATATATGGATGATATAGTGGTCAAAACCAAAGACAAAGCAACGCTCATTCAAGATTTAGAAGAAACATTTGCAAATCTGCACAAGATCAACTTGAAGCTCAATCCTGAGAAGTGCGTGTTCGGTGTTCCTTCCGTCAAGCTCCTCGGATTTTTTGTATCTTGCTGGGGAATCGAAGCAAACCCCGACAAGATCAAAGCTATTGAGCAAATTGAAGCGCCAAGACGCGTCAAGGAAGTGCGTCGTCTTGCCGGCTGTGTTGCTGCTCTAAGCAGGTTTATTTCCAAATCTGTTGAGCACGCCCTGCCCTTCTTCAAAATTTTGAAGAAGGCAGGTCCGATGAAATGGACTCCGGAGGCAGAGGCTGTGCTGCAAGATTTGAAGAAATACCTTTCCTCTCCATCAACGCTAGTCGCACCTAAACCACAAGAGCCATTGCTGCTGTATCTGGCGGAAACAAATCAAGTGGTTAGTGCTGCGCTAGTGGCGCAGAGAGAAGCTGATGAGGAAGCAACACCAGCGGCAGGACCGCCGGATGGCGCGGCAAGATCTTCCCCGGCAAGGGGTGATCCCGGCAAGACAGGATCTGCGCAAACAGAAGAACCCGTGCAGAAGAAGAAGGTGGTGCAGCGCCCAGTTAATTTTGTTAGCTCTCTTTTACAAGGAGCTAGGTCAAGATATTCTGGTGTGCAGAAATTGCTTTTCGGCCTCCTTATGGCCTCAAGGAAGCTGCGCCATTACTTTCAGGCACATGAAATCACCGTCGTCACTCGCTTTCCGTTGCAACGGATTTTGCAAAATCCAGAGGCAACCGGCAGGATCGTGGAGTGGGCATTGGAGTTGTCCAGTTTTGGTCTCAAGTTTGAAAGCACTTCGACGATCCAGAGTAGGGCCTTGGCGGAGTTCATTGCAGAATGGACCCCAACGCCAGACGAAGAAGTTCAAGAAACAACTCTTCCCGGCAAGGAAATTGATCAGCAATGGGTTATGTACTTTGACGGGGCTTTCTCGCTGCAAGGCGCCGGTGCTGGCGTGTTGCTTGTCGCACCCACCGGAGAGCACCTCAAGTACATAGTCCAAATGCACTTTCCCCGGGAGAGTTCAACCAACAACACTGCAGAATACGAGGGTTTGCTTGCCGGTCTCAGGATCGCGGCAGACCTTTGTATCAAAAAGCTCGTCGTCAAAGGCGATTCACAACTTGTCGTCAGGCAAGTTAACGAGAGTTATCAAAGTCCATTAATGCAAGCCTACATAGATGAAGTGAGGAAAATGGAAGAGCGCTTTGACGGTCTGCAAATGGAGCATGTTCCTCGTGCCGAGAACAGTATTACTGATGACCTGTCAAAGCGTGCCGCCCTCAAGTTGCCTGTGGAACCAGGAACTTTTGTGCTCCAATTGACTCAACCATCCGTGGCGCCATCGATGCGGCAAGAAAAGAGAAGAAAGTTGAACTCTGGCCAGTACTTCCCGGCAGAGCCCCCCGGAGCCGCCGGCAAGGAAGTTGCCGGGATCGACATGCCTGCCGGGGAACAACAGGCTCCAGCAGGGCCTCAGGCCCTTGCTGTCGAGACGAACGCTCCCCCGGCAGAGGAGATGCCTTTAGTCCTAGCTGTCGAGCCTCAGGCTCCAGCATGGGCGCAGCACATTGTCCATTTCCTTCAGATAGGTGAACTCCCTGAGGAACAGGAAGAAGCAGAGAGAGTAGCCCGTCGGTCTGTTATGTACAAGTTTGTCGATGACGTCCTGTACAGAAAGAGACCAAACGGCGTGAAATTGAAGTGCATTCCTCAGGAGGATGGACTAGAGCTGTTGGCAGAGATACATGGGGGCATATGTGGCTCTCACATAGGGTCAAGAGCGCTTGCCGGGAAAGCATTCCGGCAAGGTTTCTTTTGGCCCACCGCTCTCCAGGATGCGACTGCACTAGTAACCAAGTGTGAAGCGTGCCAGTTTCATTCAAAGAAATTACATCAGCCAGCTCAAGCTCTTCAGACAATCCCTCTTTCCTGGCCATTTTCGGTCTGGGGGCTCGACATTCTGGGCCCTTTCCCCCGTGCTACCAGGGGCTTTGAGTACTTGTACGTTGCTATCGACAAGTTCACAAAGTGGCCGAAGGTGGAAGCAGTGAGGAAGGTGACAGCACAATCAGCTGTCAAGTTCTTCAAGGGAATTGTTTGCCGTTTCGGTGTGCCCAACAGGATCATCACCGACAACGGCACGCAGTTCACAAGTCGCACCTTCATGCAGTACGTCCAAGACCTTGGCGGCAAGATTTGTTCTTCCTCTGTTGCTCACCCGAGAAGCAACGGCCAAGCGGAGAGGGCCAATGCTGAAGTGCTGCGCGGTCTCAGGACCAGAACTTTTGACAGGCTGAAAAAGTGCGGAAGACGCTGGATTGATGAGTTGCCGGCGGTTCTTTGGTCAATCAGAACGACACCAAATCGAGCCACCGGCCAGACGCCCTTCGCTCTGGTCTACGGAGAGGAGGCAGTTCTCCCCACGGAACTCATATACGGATCTCCTCGAGTGCTCGCTTATGATGAGCTTGAGCAAGAGCAACTGCGGCAAGATGACGCTGTGCTCCTTGAGGAGAATCGTCTTCAGGCTGCTATGCGAGCTGCACGCTACCAGCAAGCTTTGCGTCGCTATCATAGCCGCAAAGTTCATGCCCGAAGCCTAGAGGAAGGCGACCTTATTCTTCGGCGGATTCAGTCCGCCAAGAATTCAAACAAGTTGACGCCAAAGTGGGAAGGCCCTTATCGGGTAGTACGAGTCACCAGGCCTGGCGCTGTCCGCCTGGAGACCGAAGATGGCGTTCCAGTGAGCAATTCCTGGAATATCGAACATCTTCGCAAGTTCTACTCATAAGGCACGGTTGCCGGGGGCTCCCGGCAACCACCCTTTTGTACAAGTCTTGCCGGCAAGGCATGTGATCCTTTGTACAAAGCCAGGCGCAGACCCTGAGCGCAGATGAATAAATTTAAGTGTTGTACATTCCCTTATTGATTCCCATGTTCATATTTATATATATGCATGTTTGTCTAAGATGTTGTATGACACCTAATCCCGGTAAGTTCTAACGAACCGCCAAGGTTTCATCTCTTTATTTTCTCTTCTTTCTTTTTCTCAAAAGATAGAAGGATTCCTCGCGTGCACATTTGCCGGGGGGGGGGGGGGAAGGGAGATACGAATACCACTTGGCGAAGTTCGGAATCGACGCTTGCCGGAGGAAGGACAAAGACAGAAAGCTAAGTCCTAATACCAGTTGGCAACGTTCGGAATCGACGCTTGCCGGAGGAAGGACAAAGACAGAAAGCTAAGTCCTAAAAACTCAGAGCAAGTTTTTCTTTTATTACAAGGTTATTTCCTTGGGCGATTCTGACTCTTGTATGGAAAATCTGCACGCGAAGGAACCCTTGTTGTAATCGGTCGCGCCCTTATTTTGTTTCGAGCCCGCTCAGCAATTTAAGTGGCTGCACTGGGAACACCAAGGAGTCTTGCCGGCCGCTGCGCCTCCAGCAGGCTGCTGAAGTCCTGCACCCAGCTCTCGCGGCAGGTTGCGCGCCGGCAAGTTTTTCAGTAAGCGTAGGGTGAACTCCATACATAAGGGAATCAGACAAGGAAAATAGCAAGCATAAACCTAAACATAGGCAAATTATATTACATCCATGAGTTGCCGCAATTCTAACTTGAGACTTAATTGTCTTTTACATGGGAAGACGACAGCAAGAAAAAAGGGGAGCACTCAATCCCTGCGCTGGCCTTCGATCCTTTTGATGGAGTCCACCTTATCAAGGATAGGCGTGATGCACTCTTCAAGCGCCTCAACATTTGTGTCCCTTGGCAGATGGCCGAGCGCGTTGGAGAGGTCGATGCCGGGATTGCTGTGCACCACCTTGATGAGCACCTTGCGGAGGACGGCCCGGCAAAGCCGGCGAGTCTCGTTGGCCAATTGGGTCACCCGGCTAGACTGGAGCACCCTCAATGCGTTGATGATGCTTTCAAAGAACATCGTCAACCTGGCACTTGGAGATATTCTTTCCTCGAAAGAATACTTGAAGTTCGACAGGCCCATGGTTGACAGTTCTGCGGTAAGCTTCTCCGCGGTGGCGATGAGACGTCCAGTCTAGATCTCCACTCCCTTCTCATACTCGGTTTGGGCGGAGGCGGCACTCTTGAGCAGGTTCCTCTCTCCTTGGAGATCCTTGAGTAGAGCCTTCTCACGGGCCCTGCCGGCCTCGAGAGACTTCTGCAGCTTGGTCAGCTTCAACTCCAGAACCGCAATGTTATCAGCCGCAGAGGAAAGCTGCTTGGTTTTGTCGGACAGGGCAACTTGCATCTCCGCCAAGGAGTGGAGGGTTTTTTCCCTGTCACCCTTGAGCGTCGAGAGCTCCTTGCCATGCTCTTCGAGATCTATTTCCAGCCTCTTCACCTTGTCGCTCAGCTCGTTCTTGGCGGCCTCTGCAACTTCGGCAGCATCAACGGCCTCCTTGAGCTTGCCGACGTGACTTGCAGTCAGAGCTTCGAGCGCCTCCTTATGTTTTTGCTCCAGCTCCTGGGTCTGCCGCGCGACAAGATTCTCGATATCTTCATCTTTGCTGCGAAGCTTGGCGGCAAGCGCCTGCTCACGTGCAGTGAGATCTTCCTCATGAGCATCAAGAGCAACGCGGCGCCCCGTCAAGAGGGCATCTTCGGCAGCAATCCTTTGAGCAGCTTCATCATGCGCCTTCTCCATATCGGATTGCTTCAGGAGGATCTCAGTCCACTGCTGGCTCACTTGTTCCCGGCCAGCAACCAACTCTTGGAGGGCCTCGGCGTGCCAGATCTGCATTTGTGCGACGCGCCTTTGAAAATCTGCTTCGGCCGCCTCGACAACTGCCATTCTGGAGTCCGCTTTGTCTTTCCGGGCGCGATGGACAGCCTGGAGCTTGCGGAAATTCTCGCCCATGGCCTGAAGGAGCTGATCCTCTTCAGATTTGCCGCTGCTAGTGCTGGGGTCGTCAACAACTTCGAGCCCGGCAGCAGCAATGATTTCTTCAAAAACTTCTCCTTCGGCTGGTGCCCCAGTGCTTGCCGTCCCCGACAAGTTGATGAATAGGTTCTTGCCAACCTTGAGGTATTTGCTGGATGAGGGGCCTTCGGATGTTGATGGCTGGTCTTCAGTGGCCACCTCACCAGTGGCAGGGGGCTCTGTGGCCGGTGCAGCGCCTGGCGCTCCTGCGGCAGGAATGCCGTCAGTGCGGTCCTCGGCCTCCCTGTCGCCCCCTTTGGTAGGTTCTTCGGTGGGTTCCTCTTGTGCAGTCTTGGCGGCCTCCCCGTCAAGAGCACCACCAGCCTCGACAGTGTCATCCTTGGTGGCTTCGCTGGCAGCAATCCTGTCTGCTTCGGTAGCAGCGTCCCTGGCGGTCTCCTCGATGACAACATCGACGTCCATATGTTCCATCACAGGGAACTCTGAAGGACGAAGAAGGAAAACAGAATAAGATCGAGGTTGAAGTTTTAAGTGACTAAAGACAGAGAGATAAGGGAAAAAGAGTAACAAGCACTCTGAGGCAATCAAGTACCTGCGTCGAGCTGTTGGGAAGTGGCTTCGCCCCTCCCGGCAACTCCGGTTGCCGGGGGTGGGTTGCCGGAGTCCGCGCCTGCCGGCCCCTCCTCAATTAGGATGGGCTCGTCGGCAGGATCTCTTGCCAGGGACGTGCTTGTGGGTGGAGCGGTCGATGAAGGAGTCACAATGGGAATGTCTTCCGACAGCTCTCCTTGTTGCCGTTCTTCTCCTATGAACCCAAAGATATCAGCGGCAAGAATGAAAGCCTCGGCACCCGCCAGCGGAAAAAGAACAGTGAACTTACGCTAGGGGCTGTGCTGGGGACTGCGCTGGGGGCTGCATTGAGGACTGGACTCCGGGCTGACAACAACGGTTTCTGGCACGCTCGTGGAGCCTGCCGGGGGCTCGTCACCCGTAGAAGTCCTTGACCTCTTCGCCATCCTCTCCAGCAATGTTTCTGTGTCACTGCAGAGACAATACGAGCAACTTAGTAAGATCGATCCAAGATTGGGATATAAAAGCTGTGGCAAAGTACTCACTCTTCTTCCTCTCGCTCCGGACTAAAGCCGGAGATGTCGAAGTCGACCTCTGCTACGATGTCTGAGTGGGGAGGCGGAGGAGGAGTCCTAGGCCGCTTGGCTGTGGCAGGCGCCGGGGCAGCTTCCGGTGCGGTAGTACGTGACCCTCCTGCCGCCCCAGCAGTGGCCGCTGGTGTGGGTCTCGCGCGCCGCGCAGGCTGTTGACGAGCCCCCTGCCGCGGTCCAGTCTTGCCGGGAGCTTCGCCGCTCGAAGAAGGCTGGCTTGCTGGGATGCCAGATGCAGCCTTCCGAAGAACACGCTTCGTCTTCTTCGAGGGTGGGAGCTCTTCTCGCGTTTCTTCTTCGGCCGTGTCCTCGTCGGACGAGCTCTCAGCGGCCGCGCTGCTCTCTTCCCTGGCAACCTTGTCCTCCCCGGCAGGTTTTACCTCTACTACTACTTCTGCGTCACTGGCTTCCCACTCTGTGAAGCCGACGCTGCCGGCCTCCGCGGCAAGATTTGCCTCCTCCACCCTAGTAGCAATGTAAGCTACCTCTTGATCGGTGGTGGCTCGAATGAAATCTGACTCTTGCCGGACAGGCCTCTCCGTCAAGTTGTCAAAAAACTTTTGCGCTTCATCCTCGGTTGGCTCGGCCCAGGTCGGGTCAAGACCGTGGGCGTGGAACATCGGCAGGAAGGCAATGATTGACCCCAAGGCAGAATTGTTGCACAAGGGAACAATCCTTGCTGGCAGCCGATGCTTGTCTTCGCGCTGGAATAATTTTTGACGGAGAGCGCCAAGCTGCATAGCGGTCATATTGTTGTTCAGCCCGGGGCGCAATCTCATGATATCTGCCGTGCGGCGGCGGAGAAAGTCGAAGCCGATCATCTCCATCGTCAGTCCAGCAGCCTTCAGGCGAAGGATCCTGGTGGTGGCGATTGTGAGCCTCTCGTCCTCCGCAGTGGGATCGCTCCAATCCTTGCCGCGGACCACCTTCTATTGCCGGGGATGACAAAACGGATGGGGATCTGCTACCTGGATCCAGCACCATTCAGCCCGCCACTCGTCCCACTTTTCGCGGTAAACTCCTTCTGGATATATTTCCTTATTCCAAGCCCTTGGAATCCAGGCGATAGAACCAGAGAGGGCTTCTCCTTTTTGGATGCGAGGGAAGAAATAATGGCGAAAAAGAGCAGAATTGGGAATCACGCCGACAAAGTTTTCACAGAGATGGGCAAAGATGGACATGCAAAGTACTGCATTCGGCGTGAAATCGAGAAGACGAAAGCCGTATGTGTACATGATATCATTGAAGAAGTCGGAAAAGGGGGGACAGAGCCCGCAATAGAAATATGCAGTGAAGAAAGGGTATCTGTCCGATCCACCTTTGGAGCAAGCACCTGGGATTACGCGTGTGGCGGGGTGAGCTTGCGTCCCTTTCGCCCACATGCACTGATATCGCCCCTTCAGAGCTTCAGCATCGAGCGATGGAGGGAAGACGACGAGCCTCTTCCGCATCTTCGCTAGTTCGCTCTCCGGGACGTCGGCTTTCGCCTCCTTGCCCTTGCCTTTGCTGGCCTTGGGCGGCATGGCGGCTGTGAGGACGGAAGCTGGGGGTGGAGCGAGCGTGGAAGCAGCGGGCGGAAGAGGAAAAGGCTTCGCTCTGAGCTCGAGAGGAGGAAGGCGATGGCGATGGCCAGATTGAGAAGAAGAGGGGGGTAAATAGGCTTGTGCCTCTGCAGCTTCTCCTTTTTATGGGGAAGGAGCGGGGCCGCTTCTTTTGTTCCTCAATGTGAATGCGCCTCTATAGGCGCGAGGCAGTTGCAGCCTTTTTGGCACACTTCCCACGTCGCGCGCTCGGTGCGTGTAGTGGGGGGCACAGTAAAACGAGATATTTACGAGCAGTTAATTCCCTGCCGCGCGTGCCCGTGCACTGTTTGGGCCTAGCCCAACAACGCCTCGCACTCGTGTATGGCCTAGGCCCGGGGGCTCCTGTCGGTGTAGTAAGTATTGGGCCACTAGTACCCCGTACTTGTGCACGGGCAGTTGTAGCCATCCTCGCGGCAAGGCTTGCCGGGAACAGCTCGAGGTCGACTCAAGCCATCAAGGAAATCATCAAGTCAGAGATCTGAGGATCAGCAGATAAGCTAAGCTAGAATCCGAAGGCCAGCTTCCCCGGCAAGATCCTTGCCGGGATGGCCTGTGGAGCCCGGCAAGGCTTGGTGCCCGGCAAGATTCGGCGCCTGGCGAGATTCTGCCACTGTGCCACCGCTTCGGCACAGTAACAAATCTGACATTCTGGGTCCTTCTCTGGATGCGTGGCAACGCGCCAGTGGAGGAGAGCTTAAGCGGTGCTGATGGGATGGCCCCTTTTTCCATCCCCAAGAAAGTGAGGACACCTAAACGGACACCTCACGGTGCATTAAATGCGTTTGTCCTAATCCATCAGGGGTTAGGTATGATACCCTGTAGCTACTTTACACCTCAATGTATGTACATTTTGCCACTGTGGAGACCCCTTTGAGCATATAAAAGGAGGCCCAAGGCAACTGCTACAGAGGAGGAGAACTTCCAGCCCATTCTGCATGCGTAGCTGCTCTTTGAACGTACTGTTCATTGCGAGTGCTCCTGGAGCCTGGACTCAAGAACATTAATAAGAACACAAAGTAGGAGTAGGGTTTTACGCTAATCAGCGGCCCGAACCTGGGTAAAAACTTCCCGCGTCGATCGTTGGTTCTGCTCTTTGCGTATACCTCTCCCCCCGCCGAATCGTAAAGGGGTCTCTCGGGATCCCATAGGTGTCGTACCCCGACAGGAGCGGCACTGGTTTTGGATTGGAACAAAAGAGGAGCGGCGGTGGTTTTGAAATGGAAGAGGAGAGGAGCAGCGCTGGTTTTGGATTGGAACAGGAGAGGAGCGGCGGTGGTTTTTAAATGGAAGAGGAGAGGAGCGGCACTGGTTTTGGATTGGAACAGGAGAGGAGCGGCGGTGGTTTTGAAATGGAAGAGGAGAGGAGCGGCGCTAGTTTTGGATTGGAACAGGAGAGGAGCGGTAGTGGTTTAAGAGGAGAGGAGCAGCGCTGGTCTTGGAAGTATTTTTTTTTGCGTATTTTGGGTCAAAATTTGACCATGTACTGTATTTGGCAACCAAAATGTGAATGCATGTCATCAAAAATTGTATCATTTGGTTCGTATCTGAATGTACTTTCAAATTATATTATTTTTGCAACGTATAACATATATTTTATTTGTGATCCGAATCTCTGAGTAAGTACTGGGTATTATATTATTTTTGCAACGTATAACATATCGTTTGGCTCATGCTTACAATCAGTGTGACGGCTAATGAAAATCATACGGGTAAGTACTGGGTAGTACTCCGAGTCTCCGAGTACTACGCCAATCACCCTGAAATAGATCTGGACCAAAAACAAAGTTGTGACACTGTGTACAAATAAACAAAAATCGATTGGTGCTCCTTTCAGAAAAGAGTACTCCCTAGAAAAGTGCCAATATAAGCTAATAGTATTTGATTAGAGGATTTGCCGTCGAGAAAGATCCGTCCACAGAGAGCGCCACCCATCCCACCGGTGGTGGATGCCAATTCTTAGATGGAGCATGGTTGGTGTCGGTAATTTTTACTTGGCACCTCGCACTCTGCATATATGCCGGTTCCATCCATACATTTGTGCAGTTCCACCAAAATGCAGCTGAATAACCCTGTTTGCACAGATAATGAAAAAGCGTGATTACATTATAGTGGCACTAGTTGATGAAACAGACACTAATAAATAGAAGAAACTTCATTTTCTTAATGGGAAAATATTGTGATAGTATCACAGTATGCCATGCTGCGAGGGCAAGATGGGCCCTGCGACGCCTCATACGGTAGGCCTCATACTCGAAATCGACCCAATTCTCCTCAATACACCTTCTGCCAGTGATGAACATCAGTGTACAGCGGTAGTACAAAGAGGGGCCGTGAGACATTCCAATCTCTATTTTTGTGCAGATCAACTAAAATTAAGCACCCCAGTTTGCAGAAACACTTAAACATTAACATTGGGACTAGTTGATGAAACATATACTTACAAAGAGAAGCACTTTCTTTATCTACATTGGAAATGAAATGATAGAGAGGACACTAGCTCTATTTTAATTGTATTATTACTTCATTTTATCAGTGGCACTAGGGTCAAGTAGGTGGCAAGCGAGGTGTACCGTGCGTCGCAAGGATGGAGGCCGGGGGTGCTTAGACTGGGATGCTGAAGCTGGCTCTTTCAGTCCCTATCTTCCCCCCTGATGTTTCTGTGGTAGCTTTTGGGTTGTAATCCAAACTTGGTAGAGCTGGGGCTGTGTCCCCCTACCTGCCTAGCTTATGAGGCGAACTTTTCTCCTGCTAGTACTCAGTCTGTTCTAGTAGTAGTTGCATAACTGCCCGTTTACACTGAGATGTTGTTGGATAATGGTTCTCTATGGTTGGGTATCTTTAATGAAATCGGAGGAAACCCCCTCTTTCGATATATAAAAAAAACCAGTGGCACTAGCGGTGCCAAAACATTGCCTCAAATTAATAGTGCCACTAGATTAAGGTGCAAAATAATAACATTACTGCTTTATCATGGCAGTGCCAAAACAGTAGCACAAGAGCAGAGTCAACATGCAGGATCTTTGGCAAACGGTCGGACCAAAAAGGAACATACCTCTTGATGGGAACCATATCTACAGTCAACGCCATCGTAGAAGGGATGACACCAGTCACCAACATGGATGATTCAATTCATGGGACCTTTTTGTGCAGTTCACCTAAAATGAAGCAATGTTTGCATCATGCAGTTAGCAAGTACTTGGTCCCATGAGCTAGCAGCTTCTTCTTCATTAGTTGCAATAAAATTGAGCAACATCAAGGTTGGTCGTGAAGCTCGTGGAATGTTCAACTATAATTTGGATATCATTTTGTGCAGTTAAACTAAGATCAAGCGTGAAATGTATATCTCTGTTTGCACAAAAAGGTGGAAAGGAGGGTGACTAACAAGTGATGAAACATACATCAAATGAAAAGAAGCATGTTCCTTATCTGCATGGCGATCCTACAAGGACAGTAGCAATTTCTAAAGCAGCAGCATTGCTAGATATTAGTGTGGGCATTAGGATTAACTATGACAACCGTTAAATACGACATTACTTTAATGGTGCCATTGCTTCATTTTACCAGCAACATTACATTAACAGCTACTAAAGAGTTGGTATTTGGGCATGGGAGAGTAGGCAAACCCGGACAGTTGCATTTCTAACGAAAAGAAGCAACTTATCTTCATGGGAAATTTAGCAGGACATGAAAAACTGTGCCATTGATTCATATTACTGGAGGCATTACATTGAAAACAACATTTGTTTAAAGTGTCCTTACTTTAATAGTGGGACTGCTACATTTTACCAGTGGCATTACATAAGAGGGGCTCGGGGCAACAAACATTCAAACAGGATATCTGGGTTGGTCCCATTTTTGTTCGGTATAGCCACCTTATACTGTGTGAGGCTAGCAAATCTAGTGCTAGACATACTCCGTTGACTTGTCCCCCAGTCCCCACTTTCTTTCCTTTTTCAACCAATAGATCGTTTTATATTGAGTTTGTAATGTGTTTCCCTTTATTTCCCTATTAGACCAAGAGACCAGTTGGATAGCTAGTCTCTACTACTTTTCTCCCCCATTATTTCCTCTTTCGACCAAGTCCTAGATTCAGGCAACAAATCTTCCCCCACCCCCACCCCCTTTCTTCCCTGTTTGAACCAAGTAGTACTAGATTCGACTGCATGAAGTAGTACTACTAGATTCAACTGCATGGAGTAGTTCTACCTCTTAACTGTAAAAATTTAGGTGGCTTTCAAACAGCCGATTGATCCTATCTATGAGGGGGCCTGAGAAATAGTAAAAGATACAAATGCAGCGATGTGAGAAGCTGGGGCAGTAGAGCAAGGCCAGTTTCGAAGGAAGTTATACCTGAGGGTCGCCGGGATGTCGTTAGGTGGGCGGCGGGAGGCCGGATCTACCCACACTATGACAGCGAGGAAGAAGGGGTCGGAGGCCCTCCCTAGCTGGCACTGCGTGGGAGAGAATGGCAAGGCATGCTAATCGGGACATGCCGGTAGTGGTTAAGAGCCGTTGCCGAGGACGACCGCGTGAATGTTGCACCTTCTCACCTTCCTCGGCGGAGGGGATCCGCCCGGATCTATGACCAGTAATGAGGAGAGAGAGAGAGAGAGTGTGGCCACCGCTGTCGTGTTTAGATCTGGAGAGGACGAGAGAGTGTGAAGAGAGAAACACTAGCAAGCAAGCACGGAGGCTCCTGCCTATATAGTGTAGTAGTTTTCTTTTTTCTACTGAAGCCGGCTTGACGTCATCAATGACTATCGAGAGGTCTTCATGCACGTGCCCCGGAGGCGCAGTTGTCGTCATTTTGATCTGAAGCACCGGATTAACATATAACATGAAAAAATGCCACATGACAAGAAACCATAACCTCACTGCCCCAAGGAGACAACATGAATCCCGACGGACAAACTAGACGAGGATCAAAGCTCAAATTAAAGACAAACTCGTAGAAAAGGGGTCAATCGATAGATGTCCTAATTAACATAGCCGGCTTGACCTAGATGGCAGCCGAGTAGTCTTCATGCATGTGCCCCCAATGACCAGCGCCTTGGAGGAACGCAGTTGTCGCTGTTTAACCCTCGCAGGGATCCGAAGCACATGACACCTAATATTGCGAGATGACAAGAAACCTTTTTTTTAGATTTCTCACCAGAACTACAGCCCTATACAACACAGCCTGCATGATATGTAGACGATAGCCAATCCAGCCGTCTGGTGGAGTCTGCTCACATGCATGGACGAACTGATCTCCCGTGTCGTGCAGGGATCGTCCAGGCACCGACATGTTTACAGCACTGCTCCAATACTATCGCTCGTCTCTCTCTTCTATTAACTCAGTCGACTTGCGGGGACGGGGGAGTGTGCCTATGGTCGGTTCTCAATTGCGGTCCCACATGTGTGTGCAAACGCAATATGACGAGTGTTCCATTCGGAGAGCGGCATGCCAGACCGACCGACCGTCTGGGGTGCAACGCGAACGCGACGGGCATGCTGTATACATGTGTACCGCCATTTTCTTCAGGCTTTGCTCCATGGCGCAATCCATGGATACAAAATTATATTTAAAAGTCGAGGGTGGGGCTTTTCCCGCGCAGCAGGCGGGGCAGTTCTGCCTAGTCGGTTCAACAGAGAGGCGAGAAGATGAGGGAGAAGACTGCTGCAAACGTAGGGTTGTGTGATTTGACGTCTCGTTACTGCTGGACAGGTGGGGCCCTGTGATTTGACTTGCCATTATCATTATTACTGCGACACTATGACCGGCGTGAGTCTCCTGATTCCTGACCACCTCCTTGGTATACAGGTGCCAAGTACTGCACTACTCTACAGTAATGGGCTTATAGCCCGCTTACATGGCACTTTTGCTTATATGTCGAGGAGAGAGACATGGGCAAAATGGTGGGAGTGGGCTCTTGTGCAACACCCTAGCTACTTACTCCTTGGCAAATGCAATAAATACTACGAAGAAAGAGATAGAGAGAAGTAAAAAAAACTCTTATAGCCAACCTTATAGCTAACCTTGTTGTTTGAGTGACTATAAGTGATGAATATGTATGACATGCCAACATCAGAGAGCCTAACGCACCTGGACGGAGGAAGTAGTTTAATGCATGCGAAGTAGGCAAAAAATGCTCATTTATAGCCGTCTGAAATCTCCAAGGGCGCGACTGCACGAGCGAGGCGATGGTCGTGGTAGGCGCGACCATGATATGGGCTACTGACAGCCCTTGGATCTGAGATCGAACGGTCGCATGCTAAGTTGCTGAAAATTTGCAGAATAACCCTCCAGGATAGGATATTCACCCATAGGTCTAGACTCACGCCATGCAACCATTTGATCTCAGATCCAAGGGCTCTTGGAAGCCCGTATCATGGGAGCATGGAAAGCTTCATATCACCTGTAATTTTCCCGACGCTTGACGTGCGAACACGCAGATGTTATACTGTCAGGCCTACAAAGTGGGTCTAGTAGACATGACATCTAATTGGGCCCCCATAGTATTGTGCATGAATCCATTTATCCACCGGGCAAGCCACTACCCTACCGTTCGCATGGCCCACTCAGCATTTTTACAATCGGAAAACCGCTAGCAGTTCGCTCCTACTTGTCCCGGCCGTCCTTTAACATTACGGCAGTTCGCTACTAGTCGTCCGTCCTTTCACATTACAGCAGTTCCACTAATCCTAACCCTCCTCCAAAATCCATGGTGTCCCAAATCTCCATGATCGGCGGTGAGTACAAGGTTAGAACCATCACCGGCGATGAGTTTGACGTCATCTACACTCGTTCTTCTGCGACGGTGAAAGGATGCCTTGCTCGCTTCAAACGCATATTTGAAAAGTCAGATGGTGATGAGTGGGTCGTTGGGCTAGATGTTGAGTACACCACAGTCCTGGGAAAAGAGAAGAATCTAAAGGAGGAAGAGAAGAAGAAGCCTGCCGTGATCTAGGTTTGCATGCATAACTTGTGCTTGGTCTACCACATATGCCATGCCAATGTTAAGTGTGAGGATTTTAAGAACTTACTCGCGGATGACAGAGTCAAATTCGTTACTGTAGACTTTCGTAATGATGAGGAAGTCCTGGGTCGGATAGGCCTCGTTGTAGGCCAGCCCTTCGACCTCCAGAAGAATAGGCTCGTGTCCTCCCGTCAGCCTTCAATGCTGACCCTGGCAGGAGCCATGGTTGATCCTTCGTACGGCAAACTGACAAAACCTGACCACAAGTTTCATCTTGCATGGGAGTGGAATTCAATAGATAAAGACCATATCCAGTATGCTACAATGGATGCCTACCTTTGTTTCAATATCTACAAGGGTAGGATGAAGAGCGAGAGCCTCGTGTGCGGTTGAAGCAAAGAAGTATCGGCCAAGAGGAAGAGGGACAAGGACAAAGTCGAGGACGTGGACGAGGAGTCCGAGTAAGGTGGCAGTGTCATTGCTCATGGTGGTTCTAATGCAGTATCTACCAAATTAGTTGCCTAGTTTAATTTCAGGGTGCTTAGTTTTATTTCAGGGGTGTGTAGTGCTGAGCCCCCAGCAGAACTATATTATGTTCTTTCTTGTTACTTTAACTCTTCAGTACGTACATACTTGTATTTCTTACAGTTCATCTTGTAGTTGGTAGTACTACCACTAGTTTCTTCACATTATATACGTACAATATATATGGCCAACATCATATAGCCAGCAGTTGGCTATACTATTAACCACGCTCTAAGCATGCCACATATGCAAAACACTTAAATGAGATATGTAATTCTAAAAAAAACTTAAATGAGAGAAGTTTACCCAAAGCATGAAGGAGTTTAGTTGTCAAAGAATTAAATAGGTATGCTAATTTCTTTAATAGACTTTAGCACCCCATCTAAGCACGTACTAGCTTTTTTAATAGTACTATATGCATAATTTGGCGATGAGCGCTCTCTATATGTACCACCTTTTTTCTTTAATTTCATCTTGTTAGTTTTGCTCCATGGCGCAATCCATTGATACTACTACTGTAGAAAAGTACATTTAAAAGGCTAGAGGGCGGGGCAGTCTCGCTTGGTCGGTTTCACGAGAGGCGAGGGCATTTGTGATTTGATGGCTCATTATTGCTGGAAAGTGGGGCCTTGTGATTTGACTGCTCGTATAAATGTTGCCGACAACCTGGGGAGGAGCAAAGAACCATGTGGTATACTCAAGTTTTCCACTGGAGTAGGAGTAGTACGATGGAGGAGCGTGAAACATGGCAGCCCAGTGCGATATGGCAATAAAAAATTATCTAATTTGCTAGTCATCGATCCCACGGCGCCGCTCATCGTTAGCATTGTTCTATTCGTGCCTCGCAAAGAACGTGACACATGCGGTGAAACACCTGAAGCAAAAGAAGAAACACAGGAGAAAAAGAAGAAGGAAGATTACCCCCCCCCCCCAAAACAGAAGGAAGACGCAGACAAAAGTCTGGGCGCTGCTCTCTACTTCATGAAGAGTTGACCGCGGAGTCCTAACTACTTCTTCATCGCCTCCACGACCTTCATCTCCTCGCTCATCTCCTTCGCCATCTTCTTCATTCTGTCCATGACGCAGGATTTGTCAATGCGAGCGTTCATCATACCTTCCATGGCCGCATTACGTTCCTTGACAGCAGCCGGGTCCTCGATGCGAGCTTCGCCAAATCCTCCTTCTGTTCCATGATGAGGGCGTGCAACATCTTCACCGAGGAATTACTCTTCTCATGCAGATTCTTCCAGCCAGTGTTCTCCTCCTTCAGCAGGTCGAGCTCATGGCGGAGCTTCATCTTGTCCCCCTGAAGTTGCAGGATTTCACCGGTCGCCTTCTTACCCGAGGCAATGCTCTCCTTCAGCAGCATCACCAAGTTGGCGGTCAACTCCTTTTGCTTATTGAGCTAAGCGGGCATGTCATCAAGGCTCTCCTTCAGCAGCCCCACCAAGCCGTCGATGAACTCCTTCTGCTTATTGAGCTGATCGAGCATGTCATCGAGGGATAATGACTCCAGCACCGCCAGCTCGGCATGTTCGCCTCCACGGCTAGTGCGCTTCTAGGAGCCCTCGCCTGCCCATGAGAGATCTTTTGAGCCTCCCCCGAGGCGGCAAGCCCTTTCTTTTTTTTCCGCGGCCTTGGTCGCCACTCCCTTCTTACTAGTAGTTCTCGACCTAGAGCTTTGCACACCGGCCATGGCAGGGAAGGACGAACAAGAAAGACTTATGATGAGGAAGGTACAGTAATTTTTGGCTAGGTAGTTCCCCTTTTTATAACCTAGTAGTACTAGTCCTAAAACCTGCATAGTGGGAACACGTTCAGGTTTGATAGGTGTGAACAGGTTTGCACTTGATTATAGCATGGTAGTAGTACTACTAGTACTTTGGAATGTGATGAGAACAAGCTAAAGATTTATTGATGGTTTTGGTTTCGAAGCCCGAAACGGCTCCCGATGAGTTTTAGTTGAACACAAATTTCAAGTACTGCTCAAATGCGGTCACACATGTCAGTGATGTACCTGGTCGTACATGTCAGACAAAGCCGATGCGTGTCCCTTCGGTGAGACGCGGGTTCGACCGACCGTCTGTTGGTGCGACCGACCGTCAAGTATTACGCGATGGAGACTTGTGGCTATCGGGCGATTGTCAGGAACAAGCATTCAAAAACTAGTGATAAATCAATTACCATCTTTTTCCAAACAACCAAGTATTTTCACAAAAATACAATACATATAGATTGAGTGATTGTCACGGTTGCAAACCGCCATGGCGCCGTAAGTTCACTGCAGCAGCAACCGAGTAGGTCACTACATCGCTTGCGGGGAAGGAGGGCAGCTCACCTCGCCTACGATGCATGCCCAGCGGCGCCGCCACAGCTGGTCCCGTGATTTTGCTTCTCCTACCACCCATTTGAACAGTTGCACCGGCTGCTCATGCCATTCTGCAGGCATGCACGTTCTTTCCTCCGCAGTTCACTCCATGAATATGATCGCTGCCATTAGCCCCAGCTCGAAATCAACGCGACGATGCCAGATGATGACATCCCTCAGCATCTCTCCCCTGAGATCGACTTGCACCTCCGCCTTGTCCTTCGCCAGGCGCAGCTCCTTTGAACTTGTCTCCAATCAATGCGATGCTCCCTCGATCCGATTTGCCCTTGCTGCCCACCACCTGAAACACAGCCCTAGCATGTCCTTCGGTGCCACCGATCTGTGATTCCAGAGCAATGGATCCCCTCTGAAACACATGTGGGTTTCACTCAAAGGCAGCAGTGCTACGGGCCGCAGCGAGAGGGCAGCCCGCGGGATCCTGGGATCTAAGGGATTATCCATGGCGGGATCCTCCATGGCGGGATCCGGTGGGCGAGGCGGGGAGGGGAGCGTAGGCGCTGGAAGAGCCCTACGAGGCTAAGATAAATATAGTACTACTCCACTCCGCCCATATTTAAATACAAAGGCCACCAACAGTAACCCAGGCAAAAATAGATCATGCTACCTGCGTCCTGGTTTATTGGCCCCCTTTTTATTTTGTGCCAATTTTTGACCAAAAATTTAACTAAGAAAATGTTAATGCATGTCACCAAAAATTATATCATTGGAATCACATTTGAACATAATTTTTGATGACATCACTTTTTATGACATGCATAAATATTGTGTTACTTAAAATTATGGTAAAAAATTGGCACAAAATACGAAGGAGACCAATGGAAGTAGCAACCCAAGATTTAACTGCTCGCATGCACGCACTGGAGTAGTAATGTCATTCTCAACTACTTCCTCACTCACGTCCACTCAATTTGCATGCACTGTATTAATTGACCATCAATGAAGTGAATGACTTTACATGCGTCAAACTATCACATGGGGTGGATCTTCGTACAAAAATGTGTCCCACCGTGTACCCGCATGTGCGTGTGAGGGAATGAGTGCGTGCGTGCACATCTTCGCTTCGTGCACGTACTGCTAGTGTGCGTGAGAGAGGACGAGTACATTCTTCTGGAACCAGCAACACATCACTCTGATCAATCCACACAAGGAGGTCACGACAACGCCTCCACATGTGCCACGTGGCTTCATGGATGCCCCCACATCATTTTAATCATAATATATTAACTGAAAAAGGGAGAGACACTGTGTAGCATGCCATTGGAATTCTAATTTACGTGTTTTGCACGTACTGGAAGTACTAGTAAGGTACACGTGCATTGCACGCATGAGATTTGGCAACCAAATTATGAATAAATACCACACTATAGCATGTAAGCTTTGAGTCATATATGCATGATGTAGATGTTCGTTTAATTCTTATAGTTCATATCATTCAAAATCAATTAGTTTTTATAAAAAAAGTTAATCTATTTTATGATTCATGGAATTGTGCATTGTAAAGCATAAAGTAAAAAACAAATAATGGCAATTCAACTAGAAAAAAAAGTTTGGGCAATTATGATACGGAAGATTCTAGAACAAAGGAGAAGTACTTGTGTTTTGAGGTTTGTGCATTATGCTTAAGTTCAACCGTGGAGTCTTCTAGATTGTACATGTGGCAGAATCTGGTGGAATGTAGATGATATCCAACGGCCAGTGGTGCTCGGATTTGCCATCACTGCACAGTCAGATTGGCTTCATCCAACGACCATCTTTCAAAGTTATTCGCACACTATATAGGGGTAAAGATATAGATATAGAGGTATAGATATAGACTAGTGGCACATCATCTAAAGCCTTTCTACACGCTCATTTTTTGTACAAATGTGCTCCATCGTGCACCCGCGCGTTTGTATGTGGGAACGAGTGCGTGTGTGCACCTCTTCTCTTTCGCACACGTAGTCCGTGTGTGTGAGAGATACTAAGATATGGTGAGGGAATACATGTCAATGCAATTTGTTTGAAGGAGAGGCCTATATGCATACATGTATGTGCATGGGGCCGGGGTGATATACGAGAAGGGAGGGGAGGGGTCGACCGCGCGAGATATCGATAGAGACAGATAGAGGGAAGATCTCTATGAGCGTACAAGCACTGGGATATGGGGGGGACTGGAAGATGATGCGAGGGGCCAAGTGGAGGGAGACTATGAAGGAGTGCACAAGTGTGAGATTGATATTTAAAGAGAGGGAGCGAGAATGTGCGCGGTTGCGCGCAGTGGCAGAGCCATGAAAATTAAATGAGCTAGGGGGCCAAGCATTGCTAATCCTTTACGGGGAGGGCCAATTCATCAACTTAAACCATTTTACCAGCAATTGATCTACTGATCATATTAGCCTCAGTATATAGTGATGTTAGGGGGGGGGCCAGGGCCCTTGCTGCCCCCTGTCTTCGCCACTGTGCGTGCATCTGAGAGATGAAGCGGAAGGCATGGATGATGAGAGGAAGACGATGGATAGATAATGTGGGTGTATTAGCTATGTAGTCCTATATAGAGAGGTAGATTGATCGATGTGTACGTGCGAAAGAGGGTGAGACCTGACTAGATATATAGATCGATCGGTTTGTGTGGAAAACTGGGAAAGACCTAGCTATATATATACACACATAGAGGAACATCGATCGTTGCGCATGCATGTGAGAGATAAAAGAATGCCCGAAGTGATGAAGAGGGGGAGGTGTGTGTGTGTGTGTGCATGCATGGGAGACCGAACTGAAGAAAAAGATTGCCTGTGTGCGATGGATAATGCCGAGTGGTAGTGTGTGTGCATGCATGCAAGAGAGAAAGTTAGTGGTACAATTATAAAGAGAAGACGACTGTGTGGGTGTAAAAGACTAGGTGAGGTCATAATCAATGTAAATTTGAATTCAAATATTTGAATAAGAGATCATGATGTTTGAAACCCATGCATGCATGAATATAACTGAGATATGCGTGGTGTGGTTTGGAAACGAGCATGCTATACTGTATACACATTGAACAAGGTCAGACTGATTTGAATTTGAGATACCGATGGCAGGCATCGTTTGGCCACATTGCATCCATGCATGGACACACTATTCAAATTGGAGATGATGGGTGGCTTTCGCATCACATATCTATACCCCTATATAGTGTGCGAATAACTTTGAAAGATGATCATTGGATGAAGCCAATCCGACGGTGCAGAGATGGCAAATCCGAGCACTACTGGCCGTTGGATATCATCTACATTCCACTAGATTTTGCCACATGTACAATCTAGAAGACTCCATGGTTGAACTTAAGCATAATGGACAAACCTCAAAACACAAGCACTTCTCCTTTCTTCTAGAATCTTCCGTATCATAATTGCCCAATTTTTTTTCTTGATGAATTGCCATTATTTATTTTTACTTTATGCTTTACAACGCACAATTCCATGAATCTTAAAATATATTAGCTTTTTTATAAAAACTAATTGATTTTGAATGAGATGAACTATAAGAATTAAACAAACATCTACATCACGCATATATGACTCAAAGCTTACATGCTATAATGTGGTATTTATTCATAATTTGGTTGCCAAATCTCATGCGTGCAATGCACGTGTACCTTACTAGCCTAAATGGTGCGTGTGTGTGTTGTGAGTGTTAAACACATTGTACATAGTATCATACATGGTTTAGATTCCGAACATCTAGCTAGAGCATACATGTACTATGATTTGAATTCAACATAAAATGGATACATATATTTGAATTCGAGATCGTATGTACATGTAGTTCATATTTATATCGGAATTTACTACTCCTATATTCATGTCATGTGTTGTGAAGATAATATTTAGATGGTTGTATAACTAACCCGAGTACAATCCCATTCAAACAGGGAAAATGTACTCAAATTTAGTCCATATGCTAGACAACACGAATTGTTTTTTTATTATTGAGGGAAGTACAAATTGATTTGGTACTGTACACGTTAAGCTTGTTGTCCCGATTTTTTTAGTTTTTTGTTGTTGTATTTGAATGCATTTCTAGTAATATAGTAAAATGGGACATGGCTCTCTCTAGTGGGGTGCGAATTGTCTTTTTTTGTACACGTTAAGTTTGTTCTCCTGAAATTTCAAGCCATGCCTTGTGATGCCAAAATTTCAAGCTAGCATCTATGTCTATCATGCTGCGAAAATTCTGCCTCTTCAACCCGCGCCTTGTTACCTCGAAATTTTAAGATATCTCTTTGTCTTGTTGTGCTCCGAAAACTCCCTCCATCTCAACCCGCGCCTTGCTATCCCAAAATTACAACGCGCGCGAAAACTCCCACCTCCTATGAAATCCCGACACGTGAAATTCCCGTGATACCCCTGAACCAAAATAACCGCCTAGCTCAAATCGGTGGGGGTACTTTCATAACTTACCCCACATTTTGGACAAGCGCGTCCCTAAGCCATGGTTCCCCCCTCCCATCCCCTCCGCCCCCCATTCGTACACCGAGGCCGCGAAAACCCACGAAGCCCCACACCCTCCTCCGTCCGCCACCCAGCCGGACCCTCTTCCCCGACGACGTCGTCCACAGCAACACCTCGACATCCCTCATCCACCGCACCGGATGAGGATCCGTCATTGATCTTGTCATCCCACCGGTTTAGCCACCCTATCCTCCACCTCCAAGGAGCTGCCCGACGTTCCCCTCGTCTTTCGCGCCACCTCCATTCCCACAGCGCCGTCTTCACCTGCACCACCAGAAGAGCAGCACCATCACCGATTCCTCGGATGAAGCTGAGGCCTAATCGGCGCCACCAAAGAGGTTCTACACTAATCGCTGCATTTTCTTCTTGATTCGATCTCACGGTGCTGCCGGCGCTCGGTCCCGAGCCGACATGGCGCGGCTCCATCGATGGTGGCATTGCCGGCCACTTCCTCCACGGCATCACTCCCTCGGCGGTGACGTCCACATCAGTAGGAGCTGCTGCTGCTTTGGCTCTCGCTCACGCTGCTGCTCTGTTCCTGCTCTTGGTCCCCTGCCTGGTCTGCTCATGCTCGCGCTGCTGCTCTTGCTCTTCCTTGCGCTGCTGCTCTACTCTTGCTCACGCTGCTGCTGCATGAGCAGCAGATCCTGCTCTCGCTCGAGCCCCTGCAGCTGCTACCCGAGATGCTGCTACACGACCAGCTACCCCGGCTCTCGCACGCGCTGCTGCTGCTGCTACTGCTTTTCTGCTACTAGTGTGTTCAGTTTCAACAGTAAAATTCAGTTTCTACAGCAAAATTCAGTTTTGACAGTAAAATTCAGTTTCGACAGTTAAATTCAGAGATGAGCGGCTGATGTATTTTACATCTAGCACTTTGTGGTTATGTATTTTACATCATCTATTGGAGATGCTATTAGAATTCCACTCAGGTTAATGTTGTCTCTCTTGTCCTGCTTCACCCTCGCCGTCGTACAACTCACCGGAGCTGCTCCAATGACGAAACCCTCCATCACAGCGAAGCAGTACCCTCGGCTCCATCTCCAGACGCCTAAGGTCTTCTTCCCCTCCTCTGACAGCCACATCAGCCGGAGCATCCTCACCGACCAACCCAATCATGCTGAGATCGACATGGCTTCGCCAAAGAGGTTGTACACTTGTTGCATCGCTTTTTTACTCTACATGTTATATATATTGTCCACTGAGCACACGTAATAACGTGAAATACGATTAGTTTCTCCTACTATATGACAAGCAGTGAGGTACCAGGCAACTTAGCTATCCATGATGGACTCTCTCGAACGCCATCATTATTTATTTCTGCGCGTTTGAGCTGTGCATTTGTAGATGGGCCTGGGAGTTGAGCTAGTAGGGCAGTGTCCTGGGTCCAAAGTAGTAGAAGTAGCACAAAAACATTTTTTGAGCGTAGGCTTTTCCCTATTCAGGCCTGCCTACTAGAGTCGCCAGTGCTTGAAAGGAAAAGTGAAGGGAAAATATAGGAATTGGAAAGTTTCCTATGGTACTACTATTCATGCATTTGGTTCAAAGGAATGCAGCAAAGGAAAACTATAGGATTTATTCCTTTAGTGTCTCCTTGAAAGAAAAACTGTAGGAATTTTAATATCCACTTGTCCTCCTTTTCAAATTCCTATTCATGAAGCACAAGACTAAGAAATAGTAGCATAATAGCATTATAACCGTACATTTTCTTGTGGTTTGACTCAATCTCACCATGCTTCTTTGCATTCCTGTGATCTTCCAATTCTTGCCAAACACCCAGATTGGCAGAAATCCTATGTTTTTAAATTCTCTGTTTTGCACATGCATTCCTATCCTATTCCTGTGTATTTCCTATCCCTGCATTGTTAGAATCCTCCAATTCAACCAAGCCCTTACAGAATTACTTCTGTTACAGATATGTGTCAAAGAAAATGTTGTGTGGTTTGTCCCGCTCCTGCTGCGCTGCAGTCCACCCCAGATCAGCTGCTCCAACGACGGAAGGGTTCACCACAGGAGGGATCCGCCCTCCAGACTGTCTTTCACCACCTCAGATCTTCTTCTCCACCACCGACAGCCATGACAACTGCATTACCATCATCAACTGAGAAGATGACCTTGAGGACTACAAGGGTCCGCAAGAGAGGTCGCACTCTTTCGTGTCTGCTTACATTATGCATCGCTTAATATGATGACATGCTACTTTGTCGTCCTGTTCACCGATTAGACTCCGAGTCAGGTCCAAACTAATGCTCAAACTTGAGTTTTTAAATGGTTGTGGGGTACATATTGGGGCAGCAATCAATACTAACTGTCTACTATCTGGTTAATCTTGGGTGTCTACTATGAGTTTCTTGTTGGGTGGAAACAAACATTAAAGGAGCCATTATCTACATTTTTTTAACTGAAGCTATTATCTGCCTGCTATCATTGGTTTTGGGTCTATCCACAGTTTGCTACCATCACTCTGGATTTGTGCATGCACTCCTTACATAATCTCACTATGTTTTATTCCTATGCATGTCAGTTATTGTACACAATGGTACTGAACATGTAGAGCAAAAGAGACGAGCCTTGTGTGGCAATAAAATTTCATGCAGACGCCGCTCCATGGTGGGCGCATAAGCAACCCCCCTCCCCCCATTCCAGACTGTAATCAAGAGGAAGATAACTATTCAGAGGGGGATTCAGAGGGAGCAGACCACTCCTATTTACCCCCTGAGGTCTTTTGCTCTAACTTGGCATGCTGATGTTGGTTATATCATGCATATGGTGCCTTGCATTGCTTACTTTATACATAAAATATGTCATCTGCTTAGTTTAGACATGCATTGTGTGAATGCCATATGTTTAGTTTCTATATCATATATGTGAATCATGCAATGCCATCTTGTTTAGCCAGGCATCATATATGTGAACTTTGCAATGCCATCCTGGTTAGCCAGTCATCTTATATGTGAATTATACCATGCCATCCTTTTTTTATTACGTATTAAATTTGTCAACAATTTTAGTACATTCAATTACTCTTCCTGTGCATCAGCCATTCGACACGGTCATGGAAAAATCTGGAGTGAAAACAAGGTCTTCAGAGCAGACAATGCTATCTGACGAAGCGCCTGTCTTGCTAGTTATGGATAGCTCCTCAGAGGAGGATTCAGAGACAGATGGCTAGTCCTATCCCCCCCCCCCCCCCCGAGGTGTATGCTCTAACTTGGCAGGGTTATATTGATCATATCGTGCATATGGTGTCTTGCATTGGCATGTCATTTGCTTAGTTTAGACATGCTTTGTGTGAATGCCACCTGTTTAGTGTCTAATTACCATATATGTGAATTTTGCAATGCCATCTTGTTGCAAGACCTTATATATGTGAATTATGCAATGCTATCTTGTTGCAAGGCATTATGTATGTGAATTATGCAATGCCATGCTGTTTAGCCAAGCGTCATATATGTGAATTATATCATGCCATCCTTTTTTTGTATTACGTATTCCATTTGTCAACAATGTTTGTATATTCAACTAATCTTCCTGTGCATCAGCCATTTGAATTGGTGATGGAAAAATCTTGAGTGAAAACAAGGTCTTCAGAGCAGACAATGCTACTTGCTGAAGCAAATATCTTGCTGGTTACAGATAGCTCCTCAGAGGAGGATTCAGAGACAGATGACCAGTCCTATTTTCCCCCTGAGGTGTATGCTCAAACTTGGCAGGGTTATATTACTCAGATCATGCATATGTTTTCTTGCAATGCTTAGTTTTTACATCATATACACAATATTGAATGCCATCTGCTTAGTTGACACATCATATATGCGATTGCCCTCTGCTCACTTGCTTAGTATATAAATCATATATTTGAATTATATCATGCCATGATGTTTACATAGACAACATGTATCTGAATTATGGCTTGCCAACCCATTTTATAAAGACATAATATAGTTATATCATTTCATCCTGTTTACATAGTCATCATATTTTGAATTATGTCATTCTATCCGTGAATTATATCATGCCATCATGTTTCCATCGACGGCATGTTTGTGAATTATGGCATGCCAACCACTTTAATAACCACATCGTATAGTTATATCATGTCATCCTGTTTACATAGTCATCATATTTTGAAGTATGTCATTCTATCCTGTTTAGTTAGCCATCATATATGTTGAAATTGTGTCATGCTATCCTGTTTAATTAGCCATCATATATGTGAAATTATGTCATGCTATCCTATTTGGTTAGACAACATAAATGTGAATTATTTCATGCCCTGTTTTCTTCCCTAGTATCCATTGCACCTGTCTATCATACAATGTCTGTACATTCAATTACTTTTCTTGTTTATCAGCCATTTGAATTGGAGGGGCTGATGGCAGTATCTATGGGAGTAAAAACACGATCTTCAGAAAAGATCGTGCTACCCGTCGATGCAGATAGAACCACGATTGTACTTGCCCAAGAAACATCCCCACCACACATAACCCAGACTCACGCAGATTGTACCCCTACCCAGTTGGACAAAGAACCAGCTACACCCCTTCTAACCCCAACCCCTGCAGATAGTAACCCATTTCCAGTTGACACAGCACCGTCTCCACCAGAGAGCACCCAAACATGAGTAGTTAGTAACGCAACAGCAGTGCCCAAAGCACAAGGACCACCACTCTGAACCCCAAGTCAACGCTTAAAGCAGAAGAAGAATTGTTCCCAGGTCAGGTTCTGTAGCTATGGTTCATACTCCTTTGCTCTTGCATCACTATATTTACTCATACCAACTAATTTCAAATTTGAAGGATGCAAATGAAACTCCAATGGTGCAACAGGTATGTTTTAAACCTGTTTCTTTAATGTGTTTGCTGTTGTAAATGCTCTATGTTGATTTCTGTTTCAATTGAATAAACAGTTATGTTCTCATGCCATGCACATTACAAGTGTTGTTAGTGTTGTGTAGTTTCCCACACTTATATTTTATCTATGCTGCTTTGTCTTAAACCGATATGATTTGAACTGTCTCTATCTTGATTTGGCAACATAAACTAGAATGATATAGACCATACAGTGACCATACTACATAGATATATGTTTGTTTCATGCTGTTATCCTGTCCACCTTACTACTGAACTGGTTTACCAAAATGAGTTTCATATACAACATGGTAAACCTGTGATGTGTCTTCTTGTTTCTCTTTTAGAATGCGGACAAAATATTGAAGAAGAGTACCCCGTTATGCAATGGTAAAGGAAGTAATGCGGATAAGGTTCAAGATAGTGGGACATCCCTGTTGGTCTCCAAGAAAGCTGATAAAAACTATCTTGAAGACAGTGAGACAACACCAAAGTCCTTTCTTGATGTAGTGTTCGAGTTACTGGCCACTACTGCTGGCACCAGCTCTATGAACTCACTGCCTGAATCAATTCGGCTTCTTGAGTCTCAACTTCAAGTTGAAAGACATCGATCAGATGCGCTACGACAGGAAGACGAAGGACTGAGGAAGTCCCTACAGAATTCAGATGCATACTTTCTGGTGCAATAGCAAGCGCTGGAGGATTTAAGCGCGAAACAAGAGAAAGCTAATAAGCTTGCTAAGCGTCTTGCCAGCATGGTGGATACCCAGGATATTATTTCTTGAGCTCTTGTGAAGTGGTTTCAGTGCTGGACTTGTTTTGCTGCGGTGTTTATTTGCACTGGTCGCCAACTTTGACAACCAGTGTTTGTAATATGTTGCTTTGTTCCCCATATTTGCACTGGTGGCGAACTTTGATGCCCAGTGGATGTAATATGTGTAATAGTCGTAATAGCCTAGCGTAAGTTGCTTGCTTATTTATTTCCTTGTTGTCTTGTTTATTTGTTTGCTTGTAGTCAGTGCAGTTCTTTTTCCACGGTTTGCTAGTGGCCGTAATAACCTATTTTTTAAAACTAGGCCACAATAACCATGGGCTACATATCTACTGTAGTGACCATGGGCCTCCTACGGGCCTTCTATGGGCCGTAGAAACAATGGGCCTTCTACGGGTCATAGAAACAATGGGCCTTCTACGGGCCGTAGAATCAATGGGCCTTCTACGGGCCGTATGATCGATTGGCCAAACATGGGCCAATAACGGACCACATTATGGGCCGTAAACGGGCTAGAGTGGGAATCGTCCATTCATGGGCCGACCATAACGGACCGTTAATAGACCGATGAGTATAACGGGCTTGTTTCTATCGACAGGCATAACGGGTCGTTAATGGGCCGTATTTGATGACACTATGAAAACGGCCCAACGGATTAACAGGCCACAAACGGGCCGACTTTAACCATGGGCTGAATTTGGCCCACAACCGGAACAGGCTAGTAACGAACCGTAAGTAATTGAATGCTGCAAATCAGCCCAAGAATAAATGGGCCCTGAGAAGGCCGACAGATAACATGGGCTGGAAACGGTCCAATGGAATAATGGGCTGTTAATGGGTATAAAGTGATACACTGTTCATTACGGGCCAGTTTCACCACGGGTCGTTAATGGGCCAAGAGTTACAAAGGGCCTCATATGGGCCAAAAGATGTCATGGGCCATACATGGGCAAGAAGTTACAATGGGCTGGAATCATATTGGACAGCCCAGATGACGCTACTGGGCCTAATTCGGATAGGCCATAATGGGCCGTGAGTTAGCGGGCTGTAAATGGGCTATATGCGAACTAGTCGCTATCACGCTTTAAGTGGGCCGGTTGTTACCTTTTCACCGGGTCAAACGGGCTGCCTTTTGACCTGAATGGGCCACTGTTGGGCCGAGCCATGTGTGGATGTATCATAGGCACGTCCCGTCCATTCGCTGGATGACAACTGTCCCAACGCTGAGCCGACACGTGGATCCGCCGGCGAATGAGAATTTTACACGTGGAAAATCCCCATTGGTCCGGGCTATTAACGGGTTATTGGATCCAAACCGGAACCCAATAGCTTAATGGCGACCCGTTATGGTGGATGCCATGTGTCGGTTACCGTTGATGAAAGCGCTTCCATGACGCGCCATTTATCGTCATGGAAGTGGACACTTCCGTGATGATATTTTGGTATTGTCATGGAACACTTCTACGACAGCACATGTATGACTATCTTGATTCTGTCATAAAATCGTCATGGATGTACATGCATGACAGAAAACGTGATCTACTATGACAAACACGTATCATCATGGAAGTGTATTTTTTGTAGTGAACACTCCCTGCATCCCATTATATAAGATCTTATTACATGTATATCTAGACATCATCAGAACATTAAGGTAACACTCTTCCTTGTTGCTATGTAGCCTGGGATTGCATATTTAGTCATTCAGTACAATGCATCACTGGTACAGCGAGGTGCTATACAAACGGTTTTTAACCCCTTTCCGCGACGGCATTTGGAACCGTCGCCAAGTGAGTGTGAGCAATAGGGGGGTCCTTCCCACACGACCCAGAAACCGTCGGGGATAGGGAGCCAAGATGCATATACAGTACTCCTACTTGTTTGTGCTCGCATTGCCATCGCAGTCGGTATTCTGTGGTGCAACATTTACGATGCGCGGCCCATCACAAACGGTTCGCTATTATAGAACATGTATGACAAGCAGACAATCACACACATTCGCTTTTCCCAAACCGTATGCGATAACTAATTAAGAAGATTAGCTAATCATTGTACGAGTGTCGGACAGGATTATGAAACGTCGGACCGTCGTAACATCTTCGTACACGACAACTATCGCACACGCTATTCTGTGGTGCAACGTTTACGATGCATACTTCATCAGAAACAGTTCATGGTTGCGAATCGTGTATGATAAGGCAACTATCACAAATGTTTAGTTTGCCCACACCATTTGTGATATTTTTTGACATCGCACACGCTTTGCAAACGGCAACTGTGTGCATGCTTGCACACGTTTCCTCTCTGTGAACCGTGTCGGATTATGGTGTATATCGCAAACGTTTGTGTTTTACCAACCGTGTGTGCCATAACGACCTGGAGAGCGTAATTTCACCGTAATTTAATTGCTGCTATTTCAAATTGTACCGGATTTGAATTTGAATTTGAATGTATGCTATAGCTCTATTCATATCCATCAGGTTCAAACAACCAATGCATTATTCGATTCATAGGTACATATGTTCAAGAATTACATAAGAACCAAATAAAGAAGGGACATTTACATTTATGCCCCTAACTGGAACCCACTACTCAGTTTTGCCCCTAGTTTTTGGGTATGCTCAGTTTTGCCCCTCTACCGTCAAGTCATCTTATAGAAATGCCCTTCCGTGCCTTTACCGTCCGGTCAAAGGGCTTTGACCGTCTGGTGAACAGTATCAAAAAAATCTGAAATTTTGTGGGATCAAAGATACTCAGGTGCGCAAGGTGCATGCAAATTTTCATGCTGTTTGGACATTCCAGGAGCTCGTGGCAAAGGAAAATAGTAAATCTGTACGCCTATGAACAGTAAATTCAAAAAAAATAGCAAGAAAATTCAAAAAAATATGAATTTTTTTGGCATCAAATACGCTTTGGGTATGCAAGGTGCTTGCAAGTTTTTGTGATCAAATGACATGCGAGGAGCTCTAGCAAAAAAAAACAAAATAGTGCATTTTTCAAAGTTTTTTTCTGAGCCAAATTTTGTTTTTTTCTCCACAAGCTCCTACAATGTTTAACCACAACAAAAATTTGCACACACCTTGCGCACCCGAGCATCTTGGATGCAAAAAAATTCATATTTTTTTGAATTTTATTGCTATTTTTTTCGAATTTACTATTCACAGGCATACAGATTTACTATTTTCCTTTGCCACGAGCACCTGGAATGTCCAAACAGCACGAAAATTTGCACGCACCTTGCTCATGAGTATCTTTGATCCCACAAAATTTTAGATTTTTTTGATACTGTTCACCAGACGGTCAAAGCCCTTTGACCAGATAGTAAAGGCACGGAAGGGCATTTCTATACGGTGACTTGACGGCAGAGGGGCAAAACTGAGCATACCCGAAAACTAGGGGCAAAACTGAGTAGTGGGTTCTAGTTAGGGGCAGAACTGGAATTGCCCCAATAAAGAATGATGAACCACAGTTGTATAATTGTACTATTAAAGACGGTAAAGAAAGAGGCGAAATACATTCTGGTTGCTGAACAAGGTGAAGCGGAATGCCCATATTGTGCCCTCCTCCATGCAGAAGGCACGCACGACTCTAGTCCAACCCCTTGTGATGGCCGACCGCCCATCCTTCACGGTCTTCATGAAAACATCTAGATAATCATCGTGTTCTGGTAGAAATACTTTAACCTTTGCATGCCCACCAATCATGTAGTTTGAGAGGTAATCTTGAGTAAACTGCTGTGGGAACCACTGCAAAGGAAAAAGATTCAGACATTGTCATCTAACACAACTCATTATGGGCAGTAAAAAGAAGGCTGCAGAGTTCTTACTTACCATCCTGCAGTTCGCTGTTGTCTTGGATAAAGTGTAAACAAATAGTTTAATTGCCATCTTTTGACCCATTTTACTAACAATCTTTATCAGCTTCCTCACTTGATGCTGGTTCATCGATATCTCATTTCCCCATACGCAGAAAGGGTCGAAGTGCGGATCTTTACCAATGACATATGTACCTAAAAGCACCAAGTTAATATTAGAAGCTAAACAGCAATTGCACAATGATGTAGTACAACACTCTTTTATAATATCTTATAACATCCAATATACTCACATATTAGATGAATTAACATCTTATATTACGGGCCGGAAGGAGTTTATTGCATTCTTACAAATTATCGGCTTATTAACTGTTGTTGTATCCATGGGTTAGAGTTAGTTTGAGCTAGTTCGGGCTCAAATAGCCCTAAAGTATATCCAAACATGAGGGCTAGTTTGAGCTAGTTGCATCTAACCCACCCAAAAAAACTATCCAACCCAAGAGGTGCTAATTGGAGCTAGTTCTCCTAGTGCATTTATTATCAATCTAACCCTGTCATCCAAACACCTCTTTGGATGGAGTTAGTTCAGGGTTAGTCATGAGCTAGAAACTAACTCTAACCTCTAGCTAAGTTGAGTATCCAAACAGGGCTGTGTTGTTGTTGTTGTTGTTGCTGCTGCTCTTCTACGTATATCTAGACATCATCAGAACATTAAGGTAACACTCTTCCTTGTTTCTATGTAGCCTAGGATTGCATATTTAGACATTAAGTACAGTGCATGTTGCTATGTAGCCTCAGATATATTACATATGGCCCTAGTTAACCTAACGATAAATGGGTTACAGATATATTCAGTTAAAAGTCTGATTCACCGATTAGTCCCTTATCAGCCCCCGGCCTATATGGTACCAGCTACCGATATCCTGAATAGTGAGTATATATAAGCCATGGGATGAAACTAACCTCGATGGAAAACAGGAGTCGTTCCCAAAATTGTCCTGTGTAGGTACATCGAGAGGCATGTTAAGCACAATAGGCTAAACATCAACCAAAATTATCCATGGCAGACAAAATAATCTCCAAAAGATAGCTTCAGTGTGCAAGTTTAAGCACGCTAGTAAAGCAAAACAAGTGGGAAGGTGTGTTAACTGCAACAGGCCTAACATTTAACAACAAGCAAACATAGTCATTCAAACAGGTATTGTGCCGGTCTAAGTACACTGGTTATTGTTAAATAAAAATGGAAAGGTGTGTTAACTACAAGATGCAGCAACCAAATGTAGTCATTCATAGTGGTATTGTTGAAACTGGTATTGATGAAATTGAACTGCATAGTTCATACTTGCACATATAGAACATCATGTTGTGAATAACTGGAATAAACAAGGCATACTACGAACAACCAAAGATAGCATTTGAAACTGGACATATGCTAACTACAAACAACCGAACAATCAAAAAAATTTAAAAGAGGCATATGCTAGCTATAACAGGCTTAACAGCAAGCAAATATATGCATTCCTATCGGTATGTTTAAAACTGGATTGATGAAATGTACTGCACAGTAAATAATTGCACATATAGAGCATCACAATGTGAACAACTGAAATAAACAAGGCATACTGCAAACAACCAAATATAGCAATTAAAACTGGACATATTCTCACTACACTACAAAAGGGACTCGACAAAACAAATCATGGGTTTCCCCCTGTGAAGAGGCACGGCAAAACAAATCATGGGTTTCCTCACTTGTCACAGATGGGCTCATTCCCATGGGAAGAGCACGGACCCTGGATGTGCTCCATGTTGTCGCCGATGGGCTCCTTCCCCTTGGAAGAGCACGGCTATAGGGTGCCCTCCCTGATGTCGCAGACGGGCTCTTTCCCCTTGGAAGAGCAGATGGGCTCTTTCCCCTTGGAAGAGCCGGAGAGGGTGCCCTTCTCGTGGTTGCCATCGATGAGGTCTGACTTGGAAGCTGTGGATCCCAAGCCAGTGTCGCAGAACGTGTCCTTCAGAAATGACAAAAGGGGCTCGATGGCGATGTAGGATGGCAAATTCTTGACAGGGAGCCAGAGGAGATCAGCGGCGGGGCCATGAATGAGATCGATGGCGGTTGAACCCGAGGGGTTGGGGGTGGTCCACTTAACCTGTGACATAGCCCACCTCAGGTCGTTGCTGTCGACGACCTCGATGTCGTAGCCGGCGTCTGCGACATACCCGCATACTCTAGCCTGCTGATTGAGTGCCTGCGGCCAATAATGGTCGTCAGCTTTCTCGGCGACGTCGGGCGAAGAGACCGCGATACACCTCTTTTGGGCCAGTCGCTCCTCGAGCTCCATGGGAAGCGTAGCCGGGCTTAGGCTGCGACGCTCTGGAGTGGGGGATGGGGATGGGGATCTGTGTGAAAGGGGGCATTTGGCAGGCATCATCTAAGAAACTCAGGGCAGCCTGTGTATGGAGATCGATGGGTAAGCTGCATGGGCAAACTGGCAGATGTTGACAATGGAGGCCTTGCGGTGGCGGCGGGGACCTTGCTAGGGTTTCGAGTGAGGGAGGGGGTGTGTGTGTGCGCGCACGCGCGCCCGAGGAGGTTTTGGTGTGTGTGTGTGTGGAGGGGGCGGGGGGTGTGTTTGAGGAAATGACGCGGGTACTGAAAATTTTACTACTCGGGAGTCAAACACGAGAGTGAAATGCCAGGGCTATTGAAATTTTTGATGATGGTGCATCGCACACGGTCCGGAGATAACAACCGTGTTATGAAACAAAAAACCCTCGAGGCGGGCAGATATTTTTGAGGGATGCAGGCGGGATTGGGAACAAGAAACATCACACACGGTCGAAACATAATAACTGTGTGTTATCAAACAGAAAAAAGCTGCAGGCGGGTAGATATTTTTGAGAGGGGAAGCCTCGTGGAGCCCAATGTACTGTGCGGATGTGCGTGACAGGGGCACCGGCGTGGCACACGGTTAGTTTGAGTTAACCGTGTCTGTTGCATCATCCGACTTGTCTAATGTTCATAAATTTGGAGAAAAATGACGCGGGAGAGGGTCAGAACACGAACACACTTGCATGTGGACCAAATTTATGTATGAAAAGGGTGGTTTGATGTTCAAATATCAAATGCAACTTCGATGTGGCACCTATCTCGCAAAGCGCACGGTATTGCTTGCCCCCCCCCCCCATGTCGGCACGAAGGGAATCCTAAGCTATGAATGCATGCCCCCCAACCGAGGTTCACCTAGCAAAGTGCGAAGTAGCAGGCCCCCCCCCCGCCCACACACACACCCACTTTCAGTCGGCAGGCCAGAGAGGCATCTCACCAAGATGGATCGTACAACGGACCAAGAATAATCCACCTTGGTCGTACAACCTCTCTCTTGTTGTTGGTCAAAGTGATGGCCGTCCATGCGACCCCGGAGATGGGCTAGCTCGTCAATAATCATGCAAGTAGCTAGTCCCCGAAGACAACCACTGCATGCGTGTGGCCCAAACATATGTATGGAGAGGTGTGTTTTTTAATACACAATGGAACAACTTTGATGTGGCACCGTGCTTTCGAACTAGAAATCCCCACACTGAGTGAGGGTTAGGTTGACAATGCATATGCATGTGACAGCACACTTCAAGCCGACGACGGGGATTCATGCATGCATGCGTGCATAGTATATGCGCTCAAACTTAATTAGGTCTGAATCTCACCATGACCTATACTACGATAACACGAACCAAAGGAAGAATCCGCCATGGTAACCGATCTTGTTGTCGGTCAAGGTGATCATGGATGTCCACACGGGCCCACGAATATATAGGCTTGTCGCCGATAACCACGCGAGGGAGTGTACCGTTCGAAGACAACCACTACATGCATATGTATGGAGGTGATGCGTGCATGCATGTAATACCATTTCTCAACATTGATGTGGCGCGTGCGTCGAAAATCGTACAGTCCCCACACAGAGCAAGATCGGTTCATGACGTGTCGTTGTACTAGCCACTTCGACTCGATGGGAGGGATTCATGCATACACATGCATGTGTGTGTGCTCAAACTGTATCATGTCATCCCAGAGCATGACCTATATATATACCGTATTACAAACAAAAAAATAATCCCCTCCTAAGTCAAATTAACCTCTCTCATTGTCAGGCAAAAAGTAGTGATGGACCAAGCGGGCCCACAGATGGAAAGCATCGATATCGCTGATAACCGCTTAAGTGGGTGCGAGAGGACAACCACCATCGCTTTGCATGTGGGCCAAACATATGTTGAATACCCAAAATGCACAACTTTGATGTGCCACATGCCTCAAAAACCGTAAAGCCCCCACACAGAGCGAGGTTCATGAAGCGTACTACATATGATGGTCCCCTTCCCCCTCTTCGACGCATACTATATGCTCCTACCGTAATACAACCCAAAAAGAATCCTCCTCGATGGTGAAATAAATTAACCTCTCCTGATGTAGGTCAAAGTGATGCATGCATCGACGATGGCCTCATGGGCCCACAGATGGAAGCGTCACACGTGAGTGTCCTACAAAGGATAACCACCGCCTGCATGCATGTGGCCCAAAGAGGTGTTGTGTGATGTTTGAATAGCCAATTTCACAACTTTGATGTGGCACGTGCCTCGGAAACCGAAAAGTCCAGACACTGAGTGAGGTTTACTTATTCATGGACGCGTACGTATAGTATATATGCTAGTCCCCTCCCACCTCTTCGACGCGTACTATATATATACTCCCACCATAACACAAACAAAAAAGATTCTACCTTGCTGGTAAAATTAACCTCACTGCTGGCTGTTCGTCAAAGTGATGGACGCCGACCTCGCGGGCCCATAGAAAGCGTCACACGCGAGTATCGAGTGTCGTGTAGGACAACCATCGACTGCATGTGGCCAAAACATGTATGTATGAAAGGGTTGTGTAATGTTTTAAATAATGAATTCACGACTCTGATGTGGCACCTGCCTGACAAAACGGCCAACCCACACGGTGGCTCACAACTCGTAGTGTACTGCGAGCCACCCGCCACCCCCCAGACGCACACACCCACACACACACACCACGAATCCACCGCAACTACGATGCATGTTAAATTATCCCGCGGTGAACATATGTTACCAAAGGAGGGACGTTTTAATTTCGAAAAAAATAGATCATTAAGACGTTTTAGTACATTGATTGATTTTCTACGGGTATAATGTGCAAAAACCAAATTTGAGCAACATGCACACGTGACAGTGTACCTAAATGGATTCCAAAAACACATGTGTCTCACTGGGTGCATGTTTACTCCCCGTGCAAGAAATTTCAAACATTGAGAATCTTGATTTTTTAAATTCTAGTACATCCAAAACTTATTTGAAGTTCATGAAACTTATTGTGTTGTCATATGGACACCAATACAAAGTGGCATTGTACTTTTTTTGTCAAATTTGAGACCAGTTTTAATGTAATCTTTATCTAATTACAAACAGGAGATTATTAATAATTGGGAACCAATATCCAAACGGATTATTTATTCGAACCGTGAGCGTTAGACCAACAAAGGATACGTGCCATGCTTCGGTTAAGCAATAAAGCGGCAGCATTAATCATCCAAACAGAAAAACAATATACGTGCCGCCACGCGACCCGTGTGCCGTGCAAGCGGGCATGAGTTGATGGGACGCATGTGAGCAGTCCGCCGCGCAGGCAGACTGGGAGGCGTGCGTGCAGGTGTGTGAATTGACGGAGGCGTGCTCGCTGCGCAGTGTCATCGGGAGGCGTGCGAGTAGCTATGTGAAACAACGGTAGGCATGCCAGCAGTCCGGTGCGCAGGCTCACCGGGAGGCGAGCCTGTGGTTTGACCGCCGCCCGCCTCTCTCCCACTACTCCATATTAATGGTGCGCCCCGAGCAGCCGCACCCCCCATCCTCGCCACACACACAATCCTCTCTCTCCGCTTGCATCCTCGACGCCGCTCTCAGTCCTCAAAGCCGTCAGTGTATGAGGATGCCGCCGAAGCGCCCCATCAGAGGGAGTGGCAACGCCGGGGCTGCTGAAGCACTGGAGCACGGCATGGAGATGGAGACAGAGGTTGCCGTCACCGCCGGCGAGTTATCGCTTGTCGCGGGAAACCACGACCACCTATGGGGCCAAGGGGCCCCTTGCTGGTTCGGCAGAGGGGGATGTCGCGTTGCACAAAGAGCAGAAGAATGTGGGGCAGCACGACAGAGATCACACGGGCAATTTTACCTAGGTTCGGGCCACCGCGAGGCGTAAAACCCTACTCCTGCTTTGGTGGATTGATGGTGGAAAAGTGGTGGTGGAGCGTAGTACACTTGCCCGGCAGGCTCACCCTGGGGAGGCAGTGACTACGCGCGTACGAGCGTGGGGGTGTTCAACTTTCCCAACCCTTGCTACGTTTGCCATGGGCCTCCTTTTATAGGTTAAGGGGTCACCACAGTGGCAAAACAGTCATTATGCGCTGATAAGATAGCAAACAGTGCTATCATACCTAATTCTGCAGGCTGACAGAGTGCATTAAATGCACCACTCAATGTCACATCGTTGCTCGCCCGGCAAGCCTTGCCGGGCTCGTCTTGCCAGCTCCATGCATGCTTGCTTGGCACGTCGTAGGACGGGTGTCATCTGTAGGTATTTCCTGTAAAAAGAGGCCGCCATGTGGCGAATGGCTGCCACTTAGTCACTTTGTGGCTTGACACCACATTGATCAATGACGTGGGTCATGGTGAGATGGCTTGGTGAGGTGTCTTTGCCCTCGTGAGTCCCGGCAGGCCCTGCCGGGACGTCTTGAATGCTTTCTTCCGAGGGAGCCCTTGTCCTTGCCAGGTCCGCCTGCGTGGCAAGGGAAGCTTTTCACCTGGTGGTGTCTCGCTTCTCTGTCTTGGTCTTGGCCTTCTTAATCTGCCTGCTGGTTCTTCGAAGATCTTGGTCTCTTGTATCTTGACATGGCCTTGGTGTTGTAATCTTGTTCTCGTGCCTGTGCACAGTAAGGGCAACAGACCCAGGGTTTGTTGCACCGACATCGCTGCACCCTGACGTCGTCGACGGCATCGAGCTTCCACAGCCGGAGGCGGAGTTCCACACCGACTCTGGTGATGACTCGGGCGACGACCCCAGCGACGACTCCGACGACCACTCCGGCGATGACTCCGACGACGACGGACAACTGGTTAGTCATCTATACCCATTTATGTGTCAAATAGATCCTAGGGTTTCTCTGGTTACTCCTGCCTCCCCGTTTTTGGAATAGAAATCCTATGGTTATGTGCAAATGATTTCTGCTAGTGTAGTGTATTGATTGTTTGAATGGTACAAGTGATAAGTGATTAGTTGTTCCATCTGTGCAAATGATTTCTGCTAGTAGTCCGACTAGGGTTAGTGTTCGTGCTAATAATTCCTAGCCAGGACTTGACAATTGATTTTGAATGACCTACATATATGTTTGTGCCATTATTTTCTTCAAGATTGGTCTGTACATAGACGACTGTGCTTAAAAATCGAACCATAATCTCTGGATATGTATAAAAAAATAGCCATAAATTCCTAATCCTACTTCACGGCATGTAAACATTGATTTGATGCCAAATTTGTTTTACTATTTGTATAGGTGCTGTCTGACGATGTGGACAGCGAGGATGAAGATGTCCAGAGGAGGTACAAGAGGCAAATCCTAAGGGAGCTTTATGCGGGAATGTTTAACAGGCGTATTAGGTCCTGGGACGGCGGCTATCGATGCCCATTTTGCAACCACAAGCTTCATGACACGTATCTAAGTGTTTTGGCGCATGCAAGAGGACGGGCCGTTGGCTCCTTCAAGCAGAAGTATTCTTGCAGGGTGGCGCATGGCGCGTACGCCGAGTACCTGGAGAAGCTTCAGGATCGTGCCGGCATGTGAGATGAGATGTGGGATCAAACTATGTATGCTTGAGTATGCTTAATGATGGTTGAACTATGTACTTATGGTTGAACTATGCTTGTGTACGTGTACGCTTATTATCTATGTCTGAGTATGTTTAATCTATGTTTACTTATGTCTAACTGTGGGATATGGATGCAATCAGTTCGGTTGATGGAATCTACCTCCGTCCTCGTTTATTGGTCCCCTTTGTAATTTGTGTTAATTTTGACCAAAGATTTAACTGACAAAATGTTAGTGCAGGTCAGCAAACACTATATCGTTGGATGCGTATTTGAACATAGTGTTCAATGATATAATTTTTGGTGACATGCATAAACATTTCTTAGTTAAATATTTGGTCAAAATTTGGTACAAATTACAAAGGGGACCAATAAACCAGGACGGAGGTAGTACGTCAATCACACACGGTTCCCAAAATTGGAACCGTGTGCAATGACTTTCATTTTGTCTGTTGCATCAATCACACACAGTTGGCTCTAGCAAACCGTTGCCTCCGAAATTCTTTATGGGACAGAAAACCCTCACCACCCAATTCAAAAAATAAAAAAGAAAACCCTCACCATCCCCACGTCACAAAAACCCTCACCCCGCCCGCCACCCCCTCTGGTCCCCATTCACACCTGCACAAGCTCCTCCGCGTCTATGCATGGCATCGCCTATCGCGGCTGTAACCACTTAGCTCGACGCCTGCCGCCGCCGCCAGGCTGCCGGCAAACCCCACCACATTTTGCCACTTCCGCTTGCCGCCGCCTATCGCCATCGACTTTCTCGACGCTGCTCCCAGTCGACCCAGCTCCGCTCGGTTGGGGAATCCGCCGTACTGAGGGTTCTTTCTCATGGACAACAAGGTAACTAATTTAATGAGATATTATCTCATCTCTTATCCCAGTTCATCTGCCTCCTTTAATCACCCGGCCGAAATCGCCGTGAATTCATTTTTATTCGAGCTCATTTGAGGGTTTTCTTTCATTCATAGAGTGTACAGTGCGCGGACACATCAGGACTTTGTGGCCTCCGCCAGACATTCCATCTCATCGTACCAGATGACTTGAGGATGCGCGCGGTATGTTCAATCTCATCCTAAATCGGTTGGCATGGCCTACTTTCCTGAACATATACTAAATATTGCTACATTTGGATAAAAGGTGCCACATGCACCATATACGTCAAAGGGGATTTTTTCCCTCTTCTTTCTATATTAGGCAAATTAATGATGTATTGTTCTTTCGATTACTCTCATATTTCCATGACATCATGTTTACCCTATCTGTTTAATTATAGATTTTTGTCCTTCGATTTCAACTGCTGTACAGTTCTTTCAATTTGGGCCCATATTTGCATGTTACCATATTTTCTTTAACAATCCTACCATTTTCTGCAGCGCGTCCCTTGCTATGCAACAGAATCTGTAGTGCACAATCTTTCCCTTTACATAAATCAAGACTGCAGGGATGTCATACTGAACACAAACCATGGATTTACAATCGTTGCTACCGTAAGACTTGATGAACGTGGTGACTCCTATTTTGGCACTGGCCTTTGGAAAGAAATTTCTAAGTTTTATGTACTGAAAGCTGGCACTAAAATTGCACTGAACATAAAAGAGCCTGGTCATGAGATATATGCTAACTTCCCCGACGATATCATCCGTCCAGACTTTGTTCGAAGTAAGTTTTCTATTCAAGTATCTGCATGTTGACTTACCCAGCAATATCAAATGAATTGTGTAGTATTTAAGCAACCAATTGTTATTCCATTTTCTTACTATATTCCTACCTAATAACTTCTAGTTACCAATACACTTTTCTATTGCCCTGTTTTAACTAAATATTCCCTGTACTCCCACTTCTATCAGAAAGCGCCGCTAACAAGGAGACTCCAGTGGTGGAGAACGGGGCTGCCAACAAGCGGAGGTGGGGCGAGCAAGAACCGCAAGCGACTCCAGCAGGCCTAGACTTCATCAGCAGCCTCCCCGATGATATGTTGACAGTCATCATCTCCCTCCTCTCAATCAAATATGGGGCACGGACAACCGTCCTTTCCCGGCGGTGGCGCCCCCTATGGAACTCCACCCCTCTCGACATCATCGACACCCACGAGCTCTGCCATGGCAATCGCAAAAGCTTGGATGCATTCTCCAAGATCCTCGGCAGTCACCTTGGCCCAACCAGAGGCCTTAGAATGGGCAAGTTCCATTCCAACGGCGAGGACCGAGCCAAGCTTGATGACTGGTTCCGATCCCCCGCCCTAGATCAGCACGAGGAGCTCACTTTTGATGATGGGCATATGCACTTGCTGCCAACTTCCGCGCTCCGCCTCGCGCCCACGCTGCGCGTCGCCAAGTTCAGGAACTGCCATTCCCCCCCCCTTAATGACGCACAGGCTCTTATTCTACCACGACTAAAGCACCTCGAGCTCGTCGCTGTCTGCCTCCCAAACGGTGACATGGAGCGCCTGATCCATGGCTGTACTGCGCTCGAGTACCTTCATCTTTAGGCGATCAATGGGTTGAGTAGCTTCCACATCACCTCCATGACTCTCCGGACTATTTATGTGTGTTGCTAGTGCGGCAAGAAGACATCATAAGATGTGTACCACGGTTTGGTTATTGAGGACACACCTGCACTTGAGATATTACTTGTAGTTAATCAAGAAGGTCCAACAAGAATCAATGTCATTTCTGCGCTGAAATTGACAGTGGTGGGCTACTCGTCTGACAAATACTCCAAACTTGTTATTGGATCCACATCCGTTCAGGTACAACAGCCGCCTTCTACCTCTCCTTCTACAAATTAACATTATTTCTAATTTTGAAGATGTATGTTCGTCTGTCATCCAGAAAATGATTCCGACAAGCTTGACCCCGAAACTGCGCACAGTGAAGGTCTTGGCACTAGAATCTATCGGTCCCAACCTGGAGCAAGTTGTCAGTTTCCTGAGATGATTTCCGTGCCTAGAGAAGCTATATATCGAGGTGATGTTCCTTTCCTGTTAAATGTTCACCATAAGGGAGTTCAATTTGTGACACCTTTTTCCAAGTTTACAATGACAATGTACTACGATTTCTCAAGGATTCTTTTGGAGGATTTCAGTACAAACATGTCCCCCCCCCCCATATTGGTTGCTTGATCCATATGGTTACAATCCATAAGCATTTCTCCTTTGGATTCACCTATACTAGTTTTCTTAGGGAACTTTTCATCCACTCCAACCTCTTGTGAAGAAGGCTACATTTTTCTAGATTGTAATCAAATGCCCATGTTAATCATGTCAGATCGAAGATGGCATGTTAGTGCATTTTACAAATCCTGCAAACCAAATAGGCCTGTAGTAGTGTTCAAAACTACATGTAGGCACTAACATGTTTTCTTCTTTTGCAGATAAGATTAGGACCAGTGGTGGATAATGTGATACAATATAACAATCACGTCGACTGCCTAGATCTGCATCTCTCAGAAATTACTTTGAACTCCTACCGAGGGACCTTACCAGAGATTATATTTGCCAGGCTCTTTGTTGTCAGAGCAAGGGTGCTGAAGGTAATGAGGTTTGCCCTACATTTATTTCGCAAAAATGAATGGTTTGTTGATCAGCGCCGGCGGCTGCGGCAGAATGGAATAGGCTCCAAAAATGCTGAATTTCATTTTGGAACTTCAGATGACAGAGTAATCAGAAGTCATCGTGTCAACCCCATACATGACTTCTCAGTGGCTGGCCCCTTTGCAAAAATTATGAGGTTTTGAAACCAGACTTAGAAGTTGTAATATTAGTTTGAACCTCTCTGATATCCACGTTCAGCGGATCAACGCGAGTGTCGGTGTACTAAAGCTTGGGTCCTTTAGTACCCCATACTTGTGCACGGACAGTTGTAGCCATACCAGCAGCAAGGCCTGCTGGGGGCCAGCTGGAAGCAAATGCAAGATTATCAAGAAGGCGTTCAAACCGGTGACTAGAAGACAGAAGCCCAGAGGCCGGATCCCCGGCAAGATCCTTGCCAGGATGGCTTGCGAAGACCCAGCAAGGCTCACACCCAGCAAGATTCCGCCACCCTGCCATCGCTCTAGCGCATCAGCTAGCCTGTCATTTGGGTTTTGTCCTCCTGGATGCGTGTCATGGCACTAGTGGTGGGCAAGCTTAAGCGGTGCCGATGGGACGGCCCCTTTTTCCGTCCCCAAGAAAGCAAGGGACACCTAAATGGAGCATTAAATGCATTTGTCCTAAATCGTCAGTGATAAGCATGTAAACACTATAGCAACTTTACACCTCTTGTATGTACTGTATGCCACTGTTTGTGACCCTTTGGACGTATAAAAGGAGGCCCAAGGCGTAGCTACAGGGAGGAGGACTCTCTAGCCCATTCTGCATGCGTAGCTGCTGCTCGAACATACTGTTCATCACAAGCGCTCCTGGAGCCTGGGCTTAATCACCCACAATAAACTAAAGCAGGAGTAGGGTATTACGCTTCTCAGCAGCCCGAACCTGGGTAAAAATCCCCTTGCGTTGATTGTTGGATCTGCTCTTTGTGCATACCTCTCTCCCTGCCGAACTGAAAAAGGGATCCACGTGATCCCATAGGTGTCGTACGCCGACATCTTTGGCGCGCCAGGTAGGGGGAGGGGTTGCGCGAACCTGAACTAGCGATCAGTGCGTCAGTTTCTTGATCATTTTCGTCGCCATGGCTCCCAAGAAGAAGGGTTTGGCGGCGGTTGGTCCTTCTGCGTCCGGTTTGCCCGTGCCTTCATGGACGGGCGACGGCGTGGACGCAGGTGGAGGACGTGGAGGTATTGAGCTTCCACGATGTTCTGGCGATCAAAGCCAGGCAAGCGGCATTGTTCGCAGCGGCGACAACAACCCGCACGCCGCTAGATCTAAGGACGGAGCCGTGCCGCCTACGGGTGGCGCAGTGAACTCCAAGGACGAGATGGCGCCTTCCAAGGCACCCGCGCCGGCGCATGCGCGGCGGCCATCTCAAGCTGTGCACGATGAACAGCGCCGTGACGTCGGTGGTTCTAGGCGTTCCCAAGGAAAGACCCCTGCGCATCATTCCCGAGAAGCACGGGGCCAGCATGCACGTCAAGATGCCGGCAAAAGCGCGGCGCAGTTGCGGGACCGTGATGGAGCTCCTTCTAACACGGTTAGGAGTCAGAGCACCTCACGCTCCTCGCACCTTTTGCCACCGCCTACACCTGCAGAAGCTTTGGCGCGAGTGCAGCTGCTTCTGGATTTCCCTCCTGCTCCGGAGAAGCTCGGAGAATGGAGAGCTGCTATTCAGAGCCTCATCGACTTCGCCAATGGAGATGGGCCGCAGCAGGCGGAGCCTTCGTGGCGGCGGTCCATTGACCCGACGCGTGCCGACGACGAAAAGACTGGAGGAAGAATGACTATGATGCACTCTCCTCCATGACAGCAACAGCGGTCGCTAACTCGGCGGACCAACGTCTGTGATGGCGATTCCACGGCGTCGTCTGATCCGCGAACGCACCTCGATCAACGTCAAGTTCTTCGGGAGCGAAGCAAAGAAGACGTTCGAACTACTATCGAGCGGCGACGGGAATCGCGGGCTACACCGACGACTTACCTTATGAGGTGGGTTGTCCAGCGTTTACCCGCGAGCTGCGGTGACTCCAGTGGCCCAATTCTCGAACGTTCAAACCGGAGGTCCCAGAGAAATACGACGGCAAGACTCACCCGTCGGAGTTCCTGAGCATCTACACCATTGCGGTGCAGGCTGCCGGGGCTCGAGACGACAAGATACTCACCAACTACTTCCCGTTGGTGCTCAAGCCCAACGTCAGGTCGTGGTTGATGCATCTGCCGGAGAATTCCATTTCTTCCTGGGCAGACCTGTGTCAGCAGTTTGTTGGCGCCTTTATTGGAGGCCACCAAGCTCCTGGCCAGGAAAGCAATTTACATCTCATCCCTCAGAAAGAGGGCGAGCCTTTGCGCAAGTACATACAGAGATTCAGCCGAATACAGCACAATATCCCAGACGTTCATCATGCCGCTGTTATTAGCGCATTCCATCAGAATGTACGCAATCGCAAGATGCGAGAAGAACTGGCGATGAACAAAGTTAGGGATATTGCCGAGCTCTATGCTCTGGCTAACAAATGTGCTCGGGCTGAAGAGGGAAGGAGACTCCCCGGCGAGGATGCCGGCGCAGGAATCAACTCTGAAGGAGAAGATGCCGCCGCCCCGACAAGGAAAGGCCAACAGCGTAACAGGAAGCGCAAGGGCAAGGCTGTGCTTGCCGTCGAGGAATCCGGCAACCCCAGCACCGCCAAGAAGATCAAGGTTGATGGCCCCGGCAAGGAAGTTGCCGGGTGTGCCACCTGTCAGGCCTTGGCGGCTGCCGACAAGCCGGAGGGCTCCGACAAGCAATACTGCAAGATCCATCGCACTATGGGCCATGATCTCCAAAACTGCAGACAAGTCGAGCAGCTTGTCGAGAGGCAGAAAGCTGAGTATGAAAGGCGAGACAAGGAGAGAGCCCAGGATGGTGCTGAGGGGTCTGGCAAGAAGCACGGTGGCCTAGGAGGTCACCGCGGCAAGGACAAGCAATAGAAGGGGAGGCCTGCTCGAGGCCGCGACAAGGAAGAGGGGGGTGACGATGATAACGAAGAGGACGACGAGTCCAGCAAGCACGAGTTCCAAAAGGCTACAGAAGCTATGTGCGTTGACGGAGGCGCCTTGTTGCATTCTTCTCACTGCCAACTTAAACAGTGGGAGCGCGAGATTAATGCGACAGAGCCGTCAATCGATGCCCGGAAGCCTCTGAAATGGTCCAACACGCCTATCATTTTTTATGCTAAGGATCACCCAGATCGCACCACCGCGGTCAGGTGTTTGCCATTGTTGGTTTCACCAACGATTCACAACCTCAAGGTGAAAAAAATGTTAGTTGACGGTGGGGCCGGTATGAACTTGATGTCACCTAGTGTGATCAAGAGGTTGCAAATTCCTGACAAAGATCTCGAGGAAACAGGCACGTTTCAAGGGATCAATCCAGGAAGGAGCCAGCCGAAGGGCAAGATCATGTTGCCAATGACATTTGGCAGCGAGCTGAACTATAGAACAAAAAAGATCATTTTCGACATCGCCAAGATCCCATTACCATATAACGGGATTCTGGGCCGTCCAGCGCTGGCCAAATTCATGGCGGCCTCGCACTACGCTTACAATGTATTGAAGATACCCGGGCCGATGAGCATCATCATCGTCAACTCCGACAAGAAGGATGCACTTATCTGCGCCGACCAACTCTACCGGGAGGTAGTTGCAGCATCTACCGCCAAGGCACTTGCTCCTGCCGCTGAAGCTCCTGGGGGGGGGGAAGAAGAAGACCGGCAAGACCTCTAGCACACACTCTGGCAAGCGCACCTCCTCCGAGTGCTGCGCTCCCGTCGAGGATGTGCCGGAGAGCTCCACCGGCAAGAGCAAGGAATCCAAGGCAGTTCCACCAGAAACTAAGAAGGTGCCCATCAAGGAGGATGGTACGGGAGGAACTTTCACCATAAGTTCCACCATCAATGACAAATAGGAAAGCACACTCATTGCTTTCCTGCGGGCGAATATCGATGTGTTTGCATGGCAACCATCTGATATCCCCGGTGTTCCTAGGGAAGTAATTGAGCACCACCTTGCTGTCTGTCCTCATGCGCGGCCCGTCAAGTAGAAAGTTAGGAAGCAGTCTTTGGAACGGCAAGAATTTATTGCCGAAGAAATCAGGAAGTTGGAAGCGGCAGGTTTGGTCAGAGGATTGCTCCATCCGACGTGGTTGGCCAATCCAGTTGTAGTGCGCAAGGCGAATGGAAAATGGAGGCTATGTATCGACTATACAGATATCAATAAAGCCTGTCCAAAAGACCCTTTCCCCTTTGCCGCGCATCGACTAGATTGTGGACTCCACTACCGGCTGCGATCTGTTGTCGTTTCTCGACGCCTATTCAGGATACCATCAGATTTTCATGGCAAAGGAAGATGAAGAGAAGACCGCATTTATCACCCCATGTGGTACGTATTGTTTCTTACGTATGCCTTTCGGGTTGAAAAGTGCTGGTTCAACATTTGTGAGAGCGGTCCAGATTGGGTTTGAGACTCAGCTACATAGAAATATGGAAGCTTATATGGATGATATAGTGGTTAAAACCAGGGATAAAGCAACGCTCATACAAGATTTAGAAGAGACATTTGCAAATCTGCGCAAGATCAATTTGAAGCTCAATCCCGAGAAGTGTGTGTTTGGCGTTCCATCCGGCAAGCTTCTCGGGTTCTTTGTATCTCAGCGTGGGATTGAAGCAAATCCCGACAAGATCAAGGCAATTGAGCAGATTAAAGCACCAAGACGCGACAAAGATGTGCGTCGACTTGCCGGCTGCATCGCTGCTCTGAGCAGGTTCATCTCGAAATCTGCTGAGCGCACCTAGCCCTTTTTCAAAATCTTGAAGAAGGCAGGTCCAATGAAATGGACTCCGGAAGTGGAGGTAGTGCTGTAGGATTTGAAGAAGTACCTCTCTTCTCCGCCGATACTAGTCGCGCCTAAACCACAAGAGCCGTTGCTGCTATATTTAGCGGCGACAAATCAAGTGATTAGTGCTGCATTAGTAGTGCAGAGAGAAGCCGACGAGGAAGCAGCGGCGACGGCAAGACTGTCAAATGATGAGCTGGGATCTTCCCCGGCAGGGTCTGGTGCCGACAAGGCAGAATCTGCAAGGTCAAATGAAGCAACACAGAGGAAGAAGATGGTGCAGCGCCCAGTTTATTTTGTCAGCTCCCTTTTGCAGGGGGCTTTGTCAAGATAGTCTGGTGTGCAGAAGTTGCTCTTCGGCCTCCTGACGGCCTCAAGGAAATTGCGCCATTATTTCCAAGCACATGAGATCACCGTCATCACTCGATTCCTGTTGCAGCGGATTTTACGAAATCCAGATGCGACCGGCAGGATTGTGGAGTGGGTGTTGGAACTGTCAAGCTTTGTTCTCAAGTTTGAAAGCACTTCAACAATTCAGATCAGGGCCTTGGCGGAGTTCATTGCAGAATGGACCCCAACGCCAGACGAGGAAAGTCAAGAGACAACTCTTCCCGGCAAGGAAACAGATCGAGAATGGATTATGTATTTTGACGGGGCTTTCTCGCTGCAAGGCGCCGGTGCTAGCGTGCTGCTTGTCGCACACACCGGAGAGCACCTCAAATATGTAATTGAGATGCACTTTCCCTGGGAGAGATCAACAAACAACACTGCAGAATATGAAGGGCTGCTTGCCGGTCTCAGGATCGCAGCAGATCTTGGAATTAAGATGCTCATCGTCAAAGGTGATTCACAGCTTGTCGTCAAGCAAGTGAACAATGACTACAAGAGCCCGTTGATGGAAGCATACATAGATGAAGTGTGAAAATTGGAGGAGTGCTTTGATAGTCTGCAGATAGAGCATGTTCCTCGAGCAGACAACAACATTGCTGATGACCTGTCAAAGCGTGCTGCCCTCAAGTTACCTGTGGAACCAGGTACTTTTGTGCTCCGATTGACTCAGCCATCTGTAACACCATCAGCGAGGCAAGATATACGAAGGAGGTTGAATTCTGGCCAGTACTTTCCCGCAGAGCTCCCAAAAGCCGCCGGCAAGGAAGTTGCCGGGAACAACGTCAAGCTTGTCGGGGAGCAACAGGCTCCGGCAAGGCCTCAGGCCCTTGTCGTAGAGAGAAACGCTCCCGCGACAGAAGACATGCCTTTAGTCCTTGTTGTCGAGCCTCAGGCTCCAGCATGGGCACAGCACATTGTCCAGTTCCTCCAAACAGGGGAACTCCCTGAAGAATAGGAAGAAGTGGAGAAAGTATCCCGTCAGTCTAGTATGTACCAATTCATGGATGATGTCCTGTACAGAAAGAGACCGAACAGTGTGAAATTGAAGTGCATTCCTCGGGAAGATGGATTGGAGCTATTGGCAGAGATACATGGAGGCATATGTGGCTCCCACATAGGCTCAAGGGCTCTTGTCAGTAAGGCATTTCGGCAAGGTTTCTTTTTGCCCACTGCCCTCCAGGATGCAGCTGCACTAGTAACCAAATGTGAAGCGTGCCAGTTTCATTAAAAGAAATTGCATCAGCCAGCTCAGGCTCTTCAGACAATCCCTCTTTCCTGGCCATTTTCGGTCTGGGGGCTCAACATATTGGGCCCTTTTCCCCGTGCTATCGGGGGCTTTGAGTACTTGTACGTCGCAATCGACAAGTTCACAAAGTGGCCGGAAGTGGAAGCAGTGAGAAAGGTGACAGCACAACCAGCCGTCAAGTTCTTCAAAGGACTAGTTTGTCGTTTTGGTGTGCCAAACAGGATCATCACCGATAACGGCACACAGTTCACGAGCCACACCTTCATGCAGTACGTCCAAGACCTTGGTAGCAAAATCTGTTTTGCTTCTATTGCTCATCCGAGAAGCAACGGCCAAGCAGAAAGGGCAAATGCTGAAGTGTTGCGAGGTCTCAAGACAAAGACTTTTGACAAGCTAAAAAAGTGTGGAAGACGCTGGATTGATGAGCTGCCAGCGGTTCTTTGGTCAATCAGAATGACACCAAATCGAGCCACTGGCCAGACACCCTTCTCCCTAGTGTACGGGGTAGAAGCAGTTCTCCCCACGGAACTCATATACGGGTCACCTCGAGTGCTCACTTATGATGAGCTTGAGCAAGAGCAGCTGCGGCAAGATGACGCTACGCTCCTTGATGAAGATTGTCTTCAGGCTGCTGTGCAAGCTGCACGCTACCAGCAAGCCTTACGTCGCTACCATAGCCGCAAGGTTCATGCCCGAAGTCTTGAGGAAGGCGACCTTGTTCTTCGGCGCGTTCAGTCGGCCAAGAATTCCAACAAGTTGACGCCGAAGTGGGAAGGCCCTTATTGGGTAGTACGAGTCACTAGGCCTGGTGCTGTCCGCCTGGAGACCGAGGATGGCATTCCAGTGAGTAATTCCTGGAATATCGAGCATCTTCGTAAGTTCTACCCATAAGGCGCGGTTGCCGGGTCTCCCGGCAACCACCTTTTGTATGAGTTTTGCCGGCAAGGCATGTGATCCTTTGTACAAAGCCAGGCGCAGACCATGTGCATAGTTGAATAAGCTTAAGTGTTTTACAATTCCTATCGATTTTCATGTTAATCTATATGCATGCTTGTCTGAGATATTGTATTACACTTGCTTCCGGTAAGCGTTAACGAACCGCCAAAGTCCCATATCTTTGTTTTCTCTTCTTTCTTTTTCTCAAAAGATGGAAGGTTCCCTCGCGTGCACGTTTACCGGGGGGGAATGATGGTATGGATAGCGACAGGCGACGTTCAAAGTTGACATCTTGCAGGAAGGTGTTGAGCAACAAAAAGCTAAGTTGCAGAACTTTGAGTAAATTTTTTACTTTGAGCTTATTTTTCTTGAACAATTTCGGCCTCTGTATGGAAAACCTGCACGCGAAGGAACCTTGTTGTGATCGGTTGCGCCCTTACTCTATTTCGAGTCCGCTCAACAGTTTAGGTGGCTGCACTAAAAACGTCAAGGTATCTTGCCGGTAGCGACACCTCCAGCAGGCTGCTAAGGATCCGTTCCTCAAAAGCGCTCACGGTAAGGGTGCGCGCGCCGGCAAGTTTTCCAATAAGCATAGGGCATGCACCATACAGAAAGAAATCCAACAAGAGAAATAGCGTGCATTCATCCAAAACATGTCAAGTTATATTACATTAATAGTTTCCGCGATTCTAACTTAAGATGAATTTGTCTTTGGCATGGAATGGTGGCGATAAAGATGAAGCGAAGTGGCTAGTCCCTGCGCTGGCCTTCGACCCTCTTGACTTGGCTCACTTTGTTGACGATGGGCGCGACAAGCTCTTTGAGTGCCTCGAGGTCGACATTCTCCGGCAAGTTGTCGAGAACATTGGTGAGGTTGATGTCAGGGTTCTTGTGCACCACTTGGACGAGCACCTTGAGGAGGACGGCCCGGCAGAGTTTGCGGGATTTGCTGGCCAAATGGGTTGCTCGTTCAGAATGGAGCCCTTCAGGGCATCAACAACGCTCTCGAACAACATGGTCAAATTGGCGCTCGAAGACACCCTGTCATCGGAAGAGTAGTTGAAGTTCTGCAGCACCATGGTGGACAGTTCTGCTGCAAGGCTTTCCGCGACGTCAACAAGGCGCTCGGTCCAGATCTTCACACCATTCTCAAAGTCATTATAAGAGGCGGCGGCGCTCTTGAGCAGGTCCTTCTCATTCCAGAGGTCTTTGATCAAAGCCTTCTCTCGAGCCTTGCCGTCCTCCAGGGACTTCTCCAGCGTGGTCAGCTTCAGTTTCAAATCAGCGATGGATTCATTGGCTGCGATGAGCTTTTTGATCTTGTCGGACATGGAGGTTTGCATATCCGCCAAGCTATAGAGAGTCTTCTCTTTATCGGCTTTGAGCGTCGAGAGCTCCTTGCCATGGTCCTCGAGATCCACCTCCAGCCTCTTTACTCTATCACCCAGCTCGTTCTTGGTGGCCTGTGCAGCTTTGGCGGCATCGATGGCCTCCTTTAACTTGCTGGCATGATCTATGGCCAGAGCTTCGAGCGTCTCCTTGTGTTTCTGCTCCAGCTCCTAGGTTCGCTGCGCGACAAGCCTTTCGATCTCCTCGTCCTTGCTGTGGAGCTTGGTGGCAAGCGCCTCCTCGCGAGCGACAAGGTCCTCTTCATGAGCATCGAGCCTGATGCGGCGTTCTATCAAGCGAGCTTCCTCTGCAGAGGCCCGCTGCGCGGCCTCTTCCTATGCCTTCTCGGCATCGGACTGCTTCAAGAGGAACTCGCTCCAGCTTTGACTCAGCTGTTCCCGGCTAGTCATCAGCTCCTGGAAAGCCTCAGTGTACCAGACTTGTGTTTGCTCGATGCGCTTCTGGAAATCTGCCTCTGCTGCTTCAACTACTGCTGCCCTGGAGTCCAACTTTTCCTTTTGACTGTGGTGAAGCACCTGGAGCTTCTGGAAGTTACTGCTCATGGCTTGGAGGAGCTGCTCTTCCTTTGACTTGCTACTGCTGGCACAAGGCTCATCAACGATCTCGAGTCCAGCAGCGGCGATGACGTCTTCATCGAGAATTTCCTCTTCGGTTGGCATCCCCGTGCTTGCCGTTCTTGGTATGCTGACGAACAGGTTGTCGCTAATCTTAAGGTATCTGCTTAACAGGGGGACCTCGGATGTTGACGGTTGATCTTCGACAACCGCCTCGCCGGCAACTGGGGGCTCCGTGGCCGGTGCAGTGCCATGCGCTCCTGTGGCAGGAATGACATCAGTATGGTCACCGGTCTCCTTGACGGCCCTCTCGACCGACCCCTTGGCGGTTTCTTCCTGTGCGACCTTGGCGGCCTCGTCAACAGCGATCTTGTCGGCCTCGGCGACAGCATCCTTGGCGATCTCCTTGATGATGATATCAACATCCATTTGTTCCATCGAAGGAAGATCTGAAGACCAGGGAAAGAGACAAGATGAGACCAAAGTTGAAGTTCAAGAAGACAAAAATAAAGAAAGAATGACAAGTACTCAGAGGCAAGTGGTTTACCTGTGTCGAGCTGTTGAGAGGTGGTTTCTCCTTTCCCGGCAACATTGGTTGCCGATGTAGGACTGCCAGTGCCTGTGCTTGCCGGCTCCTCTTCAACACGAATGGGCTCACCAGTGGAAGCCCTTGCCGGAGATTCATCTCTGGGCGGCGTGGTTGAAGAAGGCGGCGCGTCAGGGACGGCCTCCGATGGCTCTCATTGTTGTCGTTCTTCTTCTGCAGGCCCGATGATGTCAGTAGCAAAGATAAAACACCTCAACGTCCGCCAGTAGAAAATGAGTAGTGGACTCACGCTGGGGGCTGGGTTGGGGGCTGCGTTGAGGACTTGGCTCTGGGCTGACGACGATGAGCTCTGGTACACCTACGGTGCTTGCCGGGGCTCGTCACCCATTGAAGTCTTTGCCCTCTTTGCCATCCTTTGCGCCAATGTTTCCATGTCCCTGCAGAGATAGGCCAAAGCAAGACAAGTAAATTAAGCAAATCAAGAACTCAGAAGTTAAAAGATCCGGCAGGACCCTTACTCTTCTCTTTCCGGGCTAAAAGCGGACAGGTCGAAGTCGACCTCCACTTCAGTGTCCATGTGAGGGGGCGGAGAAGGGGTCCTGGGTCACTTGGCTGTGATAGAGGTGGCGGGTCGATGTGACCCTATTGCTCCGGCTGTTGGCGCTGTCGTATGAGACGCCCCCGCCGTTCCAGTTGTTGTCGCGGCCATGCATCTCGTACGTCGCGTGGGCTGCTGTTGAGCATCTTGCCGCTGCGCAGCCTCACCGGCCACCCTCTTGCTGAGAACCTCGCCACTTGAGGAAGGCTGATGAGCTGGGGGCTCCTCGTGCAGCTGCTCCTCGTTTGTGTCTTCGACAGAAGGGCTCTCGGCAGCTGTGCCGCTCTGCTCCCCGGCAGTCTCACCCGACCCAGCAAGGTTCTCCTCTGACATTACTTCTTCTTCGTTGGCTTCCTCTTCCACGAAGCTAGCGCTGCCGGCCTCCGCGGCAAGGTTCGCCTCTTCCGCCCTGCTGGCGATATACACCACTTCTTCGTCAGTAGTGGGGCGGATGAGATTTGTCTCTTCCCGGACGGCTCTCTCCGATAGATTGTCAAAGAACCCCTGTGCTTGCTCTACGGATGGCTCGACCCAAGTCCCGTCAAGGCCGTGGGCATTACATGCCGGCATCATGGTGACGATTGAGGTCAGAGCGGAGTTGTTGCACAGAGGAATTATGTTCGCCGGCAACTTATATTTCCCACCGGGCCTGAACAGTTTGTGGCAGAGAGTTGTGTGTTGTATGATTGTCAAGTTGTTGTTCAGCCCAGGATGCAGCCTCATGATATCTGCCGCATTCCGAAACTCCCAGGCTGGTCTCCCTTTGTTATGTAGAGGAGCGATGCGGCAGCGAAGGAAATCAGCGCCAATCATTTCTATTGTGAGCCCAGCAGCCCTGATACGGTGGATCCTGGTAATTGCGATTATGAGCTTCTCGTCATAAGGATCGAGAGCGCTCCAGTCATTGCCGCGGACCACTTTCGTTTGTCGGGGCAAACAAAAAGGCTGGGGATCTTTCTCCTTAATCCAACACCATTCGCCCCGCCATTCTTCCCACTTCGTACGGTAGAGCCCCTCTGGATATATCTCTTTATTCCATGCCCTTGGAATCCAGGTGATAGAACCGGAGAGGGCGTCTCCTTTTTTGATATGGGGAATGAAATAGTGGTGAAAGAGGGCTGTGCTGGGGATTACTCCGGTGAAATTTTCACGGAGATGGGCAAAGGCTGACATGCAGGTCATGGCATTCGGCGTGAAATCTAAGAGATGGAAGCTGTATGTGTACATGATGTCATTGAAGAAATCAAAAAACGGAGGGCAGAGCCCGCAATAAAAGTATGCGCCAAAGAAAGGGAATTTATCTAGGCCACCCTCGGAGGAAGCTGGGTTTACGCGAGTTTCGGGATGAGCCTTCGTCTCCCTCCACCACATGCACAGATACCGATCCTTCAGGGCGCTCGCGTCGAGCGTTGGAGCGAAGAAGACGTGCTCCTTCCGCATCTTCACCAGCTCGCTCTCCTCCACCTGCGCACCCGAGCCGGCAGCTTTCACCTCTTTGCCCTTGCTCGCTTTGGGCGCCATAGCGACTGAGGAAGCAAGGGCCAAGGGCAATGTCAGGACCAGTTTTCCAGGATATTAATTTCCCAGTAAATGGCCCTTGTGCTCACCAGCCCCAGGATTACTGTTAGCTGATGCGACACAAACTTGATACAGAAATTCCAAGCAAAAGTACAAAATATGAAGTACAAGACCATTCTGGTCTAGGAGTACAACAAATGGTTTCTAGTGGTTGATGGCCGAAGCGGTTTGCGGTTCATCAGCGTCTATGGGACTCCATTTCCCACAGGAACAGCTGACCTGGATAACTCCTATCCTCGCGAGGCTGCTATCATCATTGCCTAGGTTCCGGGGCTGTCATCGCAGCGCTCCTCTCCAAGCGAGAAATCTGGCCAAGACAATAGCCAGGGACAAGCCAGTGAGTACTTTGAATGTACTCGCAAACATTATGAACACAGGTATAATACAACAGAAGATAATCATGCTCTGAAATATTTTCATGATTACTTAGCCTGTCGTGAAATAAAATTCATGCCGCATGCAAGCAGGCCATTCAGAATTAAATATGAAAAAGCAATTAGATAATAAGAATAAAATAAACCGATCGGGTGTCTGAAGCGGCGCCTCGAAAGGATAATAATATAAGACATGCCACAGTCGGGCATCTGAGCGACACCACATAAAGGGCTTATAAAGAAATAAATAGCAGGCATGCCACAGTCGGGCGTCTCAGCGGCACCACATAAAGGGCTTATAAAGAAATAAATAGCAGGCATGCCACAGTCGGGCGTCTCAGCGACACCACAAAAAGGGCTTATAAAGAAATAAATAGCAGGCATGCCACAGTCGGGCGTCTCAACGACACCACATAAAGGGCTTATAAAGAAAGTAAATAACAAACGTGCCACAGTCAGGCGTCTGAGCGACACCACATAAAGGGCTTATAAAGAATAATCACAGTGAATATCCAGGAGGTAGAACCTTCCCAGGGATACTCAATAATTCAAATAATACAAATGGTTAGTCCATAATAATAATAATCATAATCATCATATGTCACATGTCATGATTAATGCTTTGGTTTAGCAGTTTTTCCTCCGAAGACCGACACTAAGAACGACACTTGACCCATCCCAGACTGTAGTCCTTAACCATGGACACGGCTATTCGAATAGATATAAACTCTGCAAAGGGTGTACCCTTTACCCACGAGTAACGGATTCCTTTAGTCCATCGGGACTAATTCCGTTTATGGTCTTTTACTTGAAAACACACCTGACCCACACACACCAGCTTAACTTACCGGTGTCTGGAATCACCCTCGACACCCATTAAGCAAAACTCTAAGTGGGGAGGCTACAACCTCGACTAGCATGGGATCACAAAATTTATAACGCGCGCAAACTAGGGGAGCTACCCCTTCGGCTCCAACCGGAAACACCCATGCCCCCAGACCAGGTGGCATGTCTACCGGATGCAGCCGGTATCTTCCACCATGGCCTCTCTGTACGGTGTGTGCTAAGAAAGGGGTTGACAACTTACTGAACCATACCCTACCTAAGGCAGGGACAAGTTGTAGCACGAAGCAAGTATGGGGGTTACTGGCACAAGACTCGATCTATGGTCGTCTCAGGAGGTTTAGGTATTTCCTGCATGATTAGCATAACAAATATATTTCACACCAACCGACAGAATCACCACTCATCATACCTTACCATGCCTTACTGAATCTACTCGTCTCAGCGAAATATCAGTAACAAGCTCGTGTCCACCCAAGACAGAGACTTTCCCGGATTCCATCCGGTAGGCATGAAAGGCATACGAGGGTGAATACTATCACCAGCATATCGATTCCAACAGCAAGGAATTTCCATCATGCACACAGGGACATGATCATAACATCACATGAAATAATACATGTTTCCAATCAGCTTGGTGTTGTAGCCATATCAAAACAACACACGACAAATATTATACTAGGGTTCAGAATGCTTGCCTTTAGTGTGTGGAGAGGTAGGGTTCACTTTTGAAAGTTTTCATCTCTCTCCATTTCCTATTTTTCAAAAGATTCAAATCAACACGCCATTCAAAAACAGTACAAAAAAGTTGTTTGGAAAATTTTCAAATAAATATGAAAATAAACTAGACAAAATTTGAGAATCAACAGAACAAGAATCAAGTCAAACGGAGTTGTATTTTAAAAGTTATAGCCAGTCAAAGTCTAGTCAAAATTCTGTTTTTAAATAAAAACTGAAAAGGGAAACGGTTCAGACGGAATACGCTTTCGGGAAAAGAAGACGTACTGCAGGGTTTACGCTTTCACTTAAGACAGCTCCGTCTCGTCACTGTCGCTGACGAGCGGGGCCCCTCGGACAGGTTTGACTGAGGTCAAACTGGTCATGTCCCTCCTCTAGCCGAGGGGAGGTGAGGTCTCCGGCGACTCCCGCCGGTGATTTGGGGCTCCACTCGGGCAACCGAGGGCACCATTGCGCTCAGGGTCTCGAGGCGATCCCGAGGAGGTGGGACCTGATCATCGGAGAGCTTGGGAGCTTCGATGGCCTCAGCGGACGGCGCCACGGGTTTGCAGGGGACTCTGCCCATGGTTCATCTCCAGCGGCATCGAGAGGGGGAATGGGTTCATGAGGTCCATCCGCAGCTAAAGGGGAAGAGAAGAGGGAGGGGAAAGCTCTGGTTTGGTTGAATTCGATCGCATGGCAGCGGCGGCCATTGCTACCAGAGACGGAGAGAACAATGGCCTCTGGAGGAATGGGAGCTAGAGGGGCCTTGCTATGGCATCGAGGAGTGTTCATGCCCAGCGTGAAGAGCTTGGAGTGGGTTTATATAGGCACGGAGATGCGGTTTGGCGACGGTCGTGGATAAGAACTGTGGCTCGCTGCCACTGTGGTTTGCAGGACGATGTGGCGATGCTAGCTGGGGCACGGCGTGGCTGCGGGAGCTGGGGGATGGGAACGGCCTGCTCACGAGGGCAGCTGGCGAAAGGAGGAGGCTTGGGCGGTGCCATCCATGGTAGGAGCGGACGCGGCCACAGGCGTGCCGCCAAGAAGCTTGCTGCAGCGACGCTGCAGGGAGCCAGGGGCGGTCGAGTGCGGGCGAGACACGGCTGCACCAACGGATCAGATCGAGCTCGGGGGAGGGGTCAACCTGGGACGCAGTAGCTCGGGCGCCCGCACGTGCAAAACGCCCGTTCTGCTCGCGCCCTGGACACGTACGCCATGTGCTCGACAAAATGCCAAAGCATGCTAGGGGGCTTGGATGATGCTACAAATTAACAGGATGGTTAGGGTGAATGCAATAGGACTAATGGACATGGTTGTGGGTCAGGGGATCAAGTTCACAAAGTAATCACAAAACTATGCCAAATCTGGCCAGACACACAAGGTGTTTGATGAAATGCCATGGCTACCTAGGGCATCTTGCTGACCACCAAAATTTCCAGGCTCAGGTCTCTTTGGGTGATAAGAATGATGGAAAGGTTAGTTTGAGAAAAACAGAAACTAGTTAGTGCAAGTTTTTGAGAAAACCAGATCTGGACAGAAAATATATGCCATTATTGCATGTGTCAAAAATATTCCAATGGGTCCAATCTCCTGGATTTAAGGGTTTGGTAGGGTGGACTATAAGCAGGAAAAATCCCAAGATTAATAGAGCAAAATAAAATATGGTTGCAGTGCAAATCACCAAACTGGACCAGAATGAAGATGAGGATGTTTTGCTCAAATTTTTCAAAACACAAAGCTGTTGGTTTGCATAAAAGTGATCCAGGGACATCACATGTCATCCCCAAATTTTTGTGGAATCTTTAAATGAAGTTATCAAATGGTTGCAGTGCAACTGAGGCTCTTAAAAGAAATGACAAGCCATTTTAATAGAAACAAATTAGGAGAATAATTCTAGAAGTTTTTACCACTGATCATCTATAAATAAAAGAGTTGCTCTCGAGAAGGTATTCAAGTACTACGATATTTTTGAAAGGTTTTTATTTGGAGGGAAAACTCCACAATCCAGAAGAAAAGAGTGGTTCTGAAATCAGAAGATAATCCAGAGAATAAAAAAATTAATTTCCTGGCGAAATTTTTATTAATAAAACATGGTCAAAATTTTGGGGTGTTACAACACTACCCCCCTTAAGAAAAATCTCGTCCTCGAGATTTGCTAAGGGCAGTTTCAGAAATATTACTCCTACTATCATGCAATAATAACTCAAAAATTAAATAACCTGCTCATGCGATATGACGAGGATACAGCGAGAGGGCAGATAATTGGTATAACTACAGTGGGGTACTGGCGCTGCGTGGAAAAAAATTCTACGGTTGGGGAAACCGAGAAATTTCTACTATTGGCTAGGGTAAATTTAGAATAAATTTCTAAATTTCTAAATTACGCTGGTCGTACCCGAGTGCATAGCGCTCTCTCTGGCTGACAAGTGGACCCGGGGCCCACTGTCTGTCTCTTCTTCCTCTTCCGTCTCTCTTCTTCCTTCTCTCTCTCGCGCGCGTCCGCGCTTTCTCCACCTACGACACCTAGCGAGTAGGGCACCTAGGCCGTACTGCGGTAGTGCGCGGCGCGCTAGCTGCCGGCGCAGCGTGCACTCACCTCACGGGCTAGTGCGCTGTCGGCACTGCTCGCGGATTCGCCTCCGAACACCGGCGATCGAGTGACAAGCGGCGCTGGTGGACTTCGCCCACCGTACACCGATCTCAAGCTATAAAATGACCGCGGTGCTCCACTCTCCTTCCTCACACCTGGCCTCGCTTCTTCTTCTCCTTCCTTCTCCTCCATTTCTGTTTGCAGGAGCTCGCGACGAGGCTCTAATGGCGGAGGTGATGCCAGATTGGTACATGATCCTGATGTGCGGAGGGTTGGCGGCTTTGCTGGGGTTCTCCAGGCTCTTGTGCGCGATGATCCTTGATGATCGTCGTGATGCTGCTGCTCGAGTGTTAGCTCTTCGCGGCGGCGGTGATCATGAGGATTAGGTGCTGGTGTCGGGTGCTAACTGCTGTCAGTGTGCTGGAGGCAATCTGCTCTAGAATAAGTACCCACAAATTTCTCCTTCAGAAACTTGTGGTGTGTTAGTGAGGTGATCAGTTAGGTGCAAAAATGTGTACGTGGTTTAGCAATTAGTGCCTGTGGTCGAGTGGTAGTGGTTGTGAGCCTGCTGTCACGGTGCTGCGTGAATTAAAATTTATGTCATGGAGAATTAATTGTTGCAATAACTCAAGGGAAAATCCCACCTCGGAATTTTCTGAGAGCGAAAACAGTTAATCAAAAATAACAACAGTAAAATACATTAATTGAAACCAAACACTTAACTCATCGCACAAACTTAGGATACGACGCATAAGCTGTTGGGGAACGTAGTAGTAAATCAAAAAAATTTCCTACGCATCACCAAGATCAATCTATGGAGAGACTAGCAACGAGAGAGAGAGGAGTGCATCTTCATACCCTTGAAGATCACGATGCGGAAGCGTTGCAAGAACGCGGTTGGAGGAGTCGTACGCGCAGCGATTCAGATCACGGTCGATTTCGATCTAAGCACCGAACAATGGTGCCTCCGCGTTCAACACACGTGCAGCCTGGTGACGTCTCCCGCACCTTGATCCAGCAAGGAGGAGGGAGAGGTTGGGGAAAACAGCTCCAGCAGCAGGACGGCGTGGTGGTGGAACTTGTAGTTCTCCGGCAGGGCTTCGCCAAGCACAAACGGAGGAGGAGGAGGTATTGGAGAGGGGAAGGGCTGCGCCAGGGGAGAGCCTATGGCCTCCCTCCCACCCCTCCACTATTTATAGGCTGGGGGGAGAGGGGGCCGGCCCCCTAGATCCCATCTAGGGTTGGGGGCGGCGGCCAAGGGGGGAAGGAGTGCCTCCCAAGTCAAGTGGAGGCCTTCCCCCTTTAGGGTTTCCCCTCTCCCATGCGCATGGGCCTTAGGGGGGCTGGTTCCCCTAGCCCATTAAGGCTAGGGCGCCCCCTTACAGCCCATGCTACTGTATTGGACGTGGTGGAACACTTTTCGGACTTCCGGACCCCTCCGGAATCCTCCGGAACCTTTCGAAAGCTTCCCGGTACAATACCGAAAAAACCGAACTTTTTCCTGAACCCCAATAACAACTTCCCATATATAAATCTTTACCTCCGGACCATTCCGGAACTCCTCGTGATGTCCGGGATCTCATCCGGGACTCCGAACAACATTCGGTATTCACATACTATTTCGCACAACAACCCTAGAGTCACCGAACCTTAAGTGTGTAGACCCTACGGGTTCGGGAACCATGCAGACATGACCGAGACATCTCTCCGGCCAATAACCAACAGCGGGATCTAGATACCGATGTTGCCTCCCACATGTTCCACGATGATCTCATCGGATGAACCACGATGTCGAGGATTCAATCAATCCCGTATACAATTCCCTTTGCCTACCGGTATGATACTTGTCCGAGATTCGATCGTCGGTATCCCTATACCTTGTTCAATCTCGTTACCGGCAAGTCTCTTTACTCGTTCCGAAACGCATGATCCCGTGGCTAACCCTTTAGTCACATTGAGCTCATTATGATGATGCATTACCGAGTGGGCCCAGAGATACCTCTCCGTCATACAGAGTGACAAATCCCAGTCTCGATTCGTGCCAACCCAACAGACACTTTTGGAGATACCTGTAGTGCACCTTTATGGTCACCAAGTTACGTTGTGATGTTTGATACACCCAAAGCATTCCTACGGTATCCGGGAGTTGCACAATCTCATGGTCTAAGGAAATGATACTTGACATTAGAAAAGCTTTAGCAGACGAACTACACGATCTAGTGCTATGCTTAGGATTGGGTCTTGTCCATCACATCATTCTCCTAATGATGCGATCCCGTTATCAATGACATCCAATGTCCATGGTCAGGAAACCGTAACCATCCATTGATCAACAAGCTAGTCAACTAGAGGCTCACTAGGGACATGTTGTGGTCTATGTATTCACACATGCATTACGATTTCCGGATAACACAATTATAGCATGAACAATAGACAATTATCATGAACAAGGAAATATAATAATAACCACTTTATTATTGCCTCTAGGGCATATTTCCAACAGTCTCCCACTTGCACTAGAGCCAATAATCTAGTTACATTGTGATGAATCAAACACCCATAGAGTTCTGGTGTTGATCATGTTTTGCTCGTGGAAGAGGTTTAGTCAACGGATCTGCGACATTCAGATCCGTATGCACTTTACAAATATCTATGTCTCCATCTTGAACATGTTCACGAATGGAGTTGAAGCGACGCTTGATATGCCTGGTCTTCTTGTGAATCCTGGGCTCCTTGGCAAGGGCAATAGCTCCAGTGTTGTCACAGAAGAGAGTCATTGGGCCCGACGCATTGGGAATAACTCCTAGGTCGGTGATGAACTCCTTATCCAGACTGCTTCCTGTGCTGCCTCCGAGGCTGCTATGTATTCCGCTTCACATGTAGATCCCGCCACGACGCTTTGCTTGCAACTGCACCAGCTGACTGCCCCACCATTCAAAATATACACGTATCCGGTTTGTGACTTAGAGTCATCCAGATCTGTGTCGAAGCTAGCGTCGACGTAACCCTTTATGACGAGCTCTTCATCACCTCCATAAACGAGAAACATATCCTTAGCCTTTTCAGGTACTTCAGGATGTTCTTGACCGCTGTCCAGTGTTCCATGCCGGGATTACTTTGGTACCTTCCTACCAAACTTACGGTGAGGTTCACATCAGGTCTGGTACACAGCATGGCATACATAATAGACCCTATGGCCGAGGCATAGGGGATGACGCTCATCTTTTCTCTATCTTCTGCCGAGGTCGGGCATTGAGCCGTGCTCAATCTCACACCTTGTAATACAGGCAAGAACCCCTTCTTGGACTGATCCATATTGAACTTCTTCAATATCTTGTCAAGGTATGTGCTTTGCGAAAGACCACTGAGGCGTCTCGATCTATCTCTATAGATCTTGATGCCTAATATGTAAGCAGCTTCTCCAAGGTCCTTCATTGAAAAACACTTGTTCAAGTAGGCCTTTATGCTTTCCAAGAATTCTATATCATTTCCCATTAATAGTATGTCATCTACATATAATATGAGAAATGCTACAGAGCTCCCACTCACTTTCTTGTAAACACAGGCTTCTCCATAAGTCTGTGTAAACCCAAACGCTTTGATCATCTCATCAAAGCGAATGTTCCAACTCTGAGATGCTTGCTCCAGCCCATAGATTGAGCGCTGGAGCTTGCATACCTTGTCAGCATTATTAGGATCGACAAAACCTTCCGGCTGCATCATATACAACTCTTCCTTAAGGAAACCATTAAGGAATGCCGTTTTGACGTCCATTTGCCATATCTCATAATCATAGTATGCGGCAATTGCTAACATGATTCTGACGGACTTCAGCTTCGCTACGGGTGAGAAGGTCTCATTGTAGCCAAGCCCTTGAACTTGTCGATAACCCTTAGCGACAAGTCGAGCCTTATAGATGGTCACATTACCATCCCCGTCTGTCTTCTTCTTAAAGATCCATTTGTTCTCTATGGCTTGCCGATCATCGGGCAAGTCTGTCAAAGTCCATACTTTGTTTTCATACATGGATCCTATCTCGGATTTCATGGCTTCTAGGCATTTGTTGGAATCCGGGCCCGCCATCGCTTCTTCATAGTTCGAAGGTTCACCGTTGTCTAACAACATGACTTCCAAGACAGGGTTGTCGTACCACTCTGGTGCGGAACGTGTCCTCGTGGACCTACGAAGTTCAGTAGAAACTTGATCCGAAGTTTCATGATCATCATCATTAACTTCCTCTCTAGTCGGTGCAGGCACCACAGAAACATCTTCCTGAGCTGCGCTACTCTCCGGTTCAAGAGGGGGTACCTCATCAAGTTCTACTTTCCTCCCACTTACTTCTTTCGAGAGAAACTCTTTCTCCAGAAAGGATCCATTCTTGGCAACAAAGATCTTGCCTTCGGATCTAAGGTAGAAGGTATACCCAATAGTTTCTTTAGGGTATCCTATGAAGACGCATTTTTCCGATTTGGGTTCGAGCTTTTCAGGTTGAAGTTTCTTGACATAAGCATCGCATCCCCAAACTTTCAGAAACGACAGCTTAGGTTTCTTCCCAAACCATAATTCATACGGTGTCGTCTCAACGGATTTCGACGGAGCCCTATTTAAAGTGAATGCGGCAGTCTCTAAAGCATAACCCCAAAATGATAGCGGTAGATTGGTAAGAGACATCATAGATCGCGCCATATCCAATAGAGTGCGATTACGACATTCGGACACACCATTACGCTGAGGTGTTCCAGGCGGCGTGAGTTGTGAAACAATTCCACATTTCCTTAAGTGCGTGCCAAACTCGTGACTCAAATATTCCCCTCCACGATCTAATCGTAAGAACTTTATTTTCTTGTCACATTGATTCTCTACCTCACTCTGAAATTCCTGGAACTTTTCGAAGGTCTCAGACTTGTGTTTCATTAAGTAAACATACCCATATCTACTTAAGTCATCAGTGAGGGTGAGAACATAACGATAACCACCGCGAGCCTCAACGCTCATTGGACCGCACACATCAGTATGTATGATTTCCAATAAGTTGGTTGCTTGCTCCATTGTCCCGGAGAACGGAGTCTTGGTCATTTTGCCCATGAGGCATGGTTCGCACGTGTCAAATGATTCATAATCAAGAGACTCCAAAAGTCCATCTGCATGGAGTTTCTTCATGCGTTTGACACCAATGTGACCAAGGCGGCAGTGCCACAAGTATGTGGGACTAGCATTATCAACCTTACATCTTTTGGCATTCACACTATGAATATGTGTAATATCACGTTCGAGATTCAATAAGAATAAACCATTGACCAGCGGGGCATGACCATAAAACATATCTCTCATATAAATAGAACAACCGTTATTCTCGGATTTAAATGAGTAGCCATCTCGCATCAAACGAGATCCTGATACAATGTTCATGCTCAAAGCTGGTACTAAATAACAATTATTGAGGTTTAAAACTAATCCCGAAGGTAGATGTAGAGGTAGCGTGCCGACGGCGATCACATCGACCTTGGAACCATTCCCGACGCGCATCGTCACCTCGTCCTTCGCCAGTCTCCGCTTATTCCGCAGCTCTTGTTTTGAGTTACAAATATGAGCAACCGCACCGGTATCAAATACCCAGGAGCTACTACGAGTGCTGGTAAGGTACACATCAATAACATGTATATCACATATACCTTTGGTATTGCCGGCCTTCTTATCCGCTAAGTACTTGGGGCAGTTCCGCTTCCAGTGACCGTTTCCCTTACAATAAAAGCATTCAGTCTCAGGCTTGGGTCCATTCTTTGGCTTCTTCCCGGTAGCTTGCTTACAGGGCGCGGCAACTCCCTTGCCGTCCTTCTTGAAGTTCTTTTTACCCTTGCCTTTCTTGAACTTAGTGGTTTTATTCACCATCAACACTTGATGTTCCTTTTTGATCTCCACCTCCGCTGATTTCAGCATTGAATATATCTCAGGAATGGTTTTCTCCATCCCCTGCATATTGAAGTTCATCACAAAGCTCTTGTAGCAAGGTGGAAGTGACTGAAGGATTCTGTCAACGACCGCGTCATCCGGGAGATTAACTCCCAGCTGAGACAAGCGGTTGTGCAACCCAGACATTTTGAGTATATGCTCGCTGACATAACTATTCTCCTCCATCTTACAACTGTAGAACTTGTCGGAGACTTCATATCTCTCGACCCAGGCATGAGCTTGGAAAACCATTTTCAGCTCTTGGAACATCTCATATGCTCCGTGTTGCTCAAAACGCTTTTGGAGCCCCGGTTCTAAGCTGTAAAGCATGCCGCACTGAACCAGGGAGTAATCATCACTACGCGACTGCCAGGCGTTCATAACGTCTTGAGTTGCTGGGAAAACAGGTGCGTCACCTAGCGGTGCTTCAAGGACATATGCTTTCTTGGCAGCTATGAGGATAATCCTCAGGTTACGGACCCAGTCCGTGTAGTTGCTACCATCGTCTTTTAGCTTGGTTTTCTCTAGGAACGCGTTGAAGTTGAGGGCAACATTAGCGTGGGCCATTTGATCTACAAGACATATTGTAAAGATTTTAGACTAAGTTCATGATAATTAAGTTCATCTAATCAAATTATTCAATGAACTCCCACTCAGATAGACATCCCTCTAGTCATCTAAGTGATACATGATCCGAATCGACTAGGCCATGTCCGATCATCACGTGAGACGGACTAGTCATCAATGGTGAACATCTCTATGTTGATCGTATCTTCTATACGACTCATGTTCGACCTTTCGGTCTTCCGTGTTCCAAGGCCATGTCTGCACATGCTAGGCTCGTCAAGTCAACCTAAGTGTTTTGCATGTGTAAATCTGGCTTACACCCGTTGTATTCGAACGTTAGAATCTATCACACCCGATCATCACGTGGTGCTTCGAAACAATGAACCTTCGCAAGGGTGCACAGTTAGGGGGAACACTTTCTTGAAATTTTAGCGAGGGATCATCTTATTTATGCTACCGTCGTTCTAAGCAAATAAGATGTAAACAGATGATAAACATCACATGCAATCAAATAGTGACATGATATGGCCAATATCATTTTGCTCCTTTTGATCTCCATCTTCGGGGCACCATGATCATCATCGTCACCGGCATGACACCATGATCTCCATCATCGTGTCTTCATGAAGTTGCCTCGCCAACTATTACTTCTACTACTATGGCTAACGGTTAGCAATAAAGTAAAGTAATTACATGACGTTTTTCATTGACACGCAGGTTATACAATAAATTAAGACAACTCCTGTGGCTCCTGCCGGTTGTCATACTCATCGACATGCAAGTCGTGATTCCTATTACAAGAACATGATCAATCTCATACATCACATATATCATTCATCACATCCTTTTGGCCATATCACATCACACGGCATATGCTGCAAGAACAAGTTAGACGTCCTCTAATTGTTGTTGCAAATTTTTTTACGTGGCTGCTATAGGTTTCTAGCAAGAACGTTTCTTACCTACGCCAGAACCACAACGTGATATGCCAATTTCTATTTACCCTTCATAAGGACCCTTTTCATCGAATCCGATCCGACTAAAGTGGGAGAGACAGACACCCGCTAGCCACCTTATGCAACTAGTGCATGTCAGTCGGTGGAACCTGTCTCACGTAAGCGTACGTGTAAGGTCGGTCCGGGCCGCTTCATCCCACGATGCCGCCGAATCAAGATAAGACTAGTAACGGCAAGAAAATTGACAAAATCGACGCCCACAACAACTTGTGTTCTACTCGTGCAAGAAACTACGCATAGACCTGGCTCTGATACCACTGTTGGGGAACATAGTAGTAAATCAAAAAAAATTCCTATGCATCACCAAGATCAATCTATGGAGAGACTAGCAACGAGAGAGAGAGGAGTGCATCTTCATACCCTTGAAGATCGCGATGCGGAAGCGTTGCAAGAACGCGGTTGGAGGAGTCGTACACGCAGCGATTCAGATCGCGGTCGATTCCGATCTAAGCACCGAACAACGGTGCCTCCGCGTTCAACACACGTGCAGCCCGGTGACGTCTCCCGCGCCTTGATCCAGCAAGGAGGAGGGAGAGGTTGGGGAAAACAGCTCCAGTAGCACGATGGCGTGGTGGTGGAACTTGCAGTTCTCCGGCAGGGCTTCGCCAAGCACAAACGGAGGAGGAGGAGGTATTGGAGATTGGAAGGGCTGCGCCAGGGGAGAGCCTATGGCCTCCCTCCCACACCTCCACTATTTATAGGCTGGGGGGGAGAGGGGGCCGGCCCCCTAGATCCCATCTAGGGTTGGTGGCGGCGGCCAAGGGGGGAAGGAGTGCCTCCCAAGTCAAGTGGAGGCCCTCCCCCTTTAGGGTTTCCCCTCTCCCATGCGCATGGGCCTTAGGAGGGCTGGTTCCCCTAGCCCATTAAGGCTAGGGCGCCCCCTTACAGCCCATGCTGCTGTATTGGACGTGGTGGAACACTTTCCGGACTTCTGAACCCCTCCGGAATCCTCCGGAACCTTTCGAAAGCTTCCCGGTACAATACCGAAAAAACCAAACTTTTTCCGGAACCCCAATAACAACTTCCCATATATAAATCTTTACCTCCGGACCATTTCGTAACTCCTCATGACGTCTGGGATCTCATCCGCGACTCCGAACAACATTTGGTATTCACATACTATTTCCCACAACAACCCTAGAGTCACCGAACCTTAAGTGTGTAGACCCTACGGGTTCGGGAACCATGCAGACATGACCGAGACATCTCTCCGGCTGATAACCAACAGCGGGATCTGGATACCCATGTGGGCTCCCACATGTTCCACGATGATCTCATCGGATGAACCACGATGTCGAGGATTCAATCAATCCCGTATAGAATTCCCTTTGTCTACCGGTATGATACTTGCCCGAGATTCGATCGTCGGTATCCCTATACCTTGTTCAATCTCGTTACCAGCAAGTCTCTTTACTCATTTCGTAACGCATGATCCCGTGGCTAACCATTTAGTCACATTGAGCTCATTATGATGATGCATTACCGAGTGGGCCTAGAGATACCTCTCCGTCATACGGAGTGACAAATCTGAGTCTCGATTCGTGCCAACCCAACAGACACTTTCGGAGATACCTGTAGTGCACCTTTACGGTCACCCAGTTACGTTGTGACATTTGATACACCCAAAGCATTCCTACGGTATCCGGGAGTTGCACAATCTCATGGTCTAAGGAAATGATACTTGACATTAGAAAAGCTTTAGCAGACGAACTACACGATCTAGTGCTATGCTTAGGATTGGGTCTTGTCCATCACATCATTCTCCTAATGATGCGATCCCGTTATCAACGACATCCAATGTCCATGGTCAGGAAACCATAACCATCCATTGATCAACGAGCTAGTCAACTAGAGGCTCACTAGGGACATGTTGTGGTCTATGTACTCACACATGCATTACGATTTCCGGATAACACAATTATAGCATGAACAATAGACAATTATCATGAACAAGGAAATATAATAATAACCACTTTATTATTGCCTCTAGGGCATATTTCCAACATAAGCTGCAACACATGCTAGGCTAATAAACACAGAAGTGGCGTCTATGACGCAAACGTAAAATATGCTGGTTCCTGAGAAAATGCTTCCGGCACTGGGGCACAATCTTCCTCTACCGGGGAAAGTGGATTGACTAGTCGAAGAACGCGTCTCTCCTGGTCTGGCCTCAGTGGTTTGCCAATAGCGAGCTGAGGATTCAAATCGGCGAGGCTCTGGAGATAACCCATTACTCGCTGGGTCAAACGCTCTTGAGCGATGACATACTGGGCAAGGTTGGCCAGTACTGGGTCCCTCTCAATTTGCCCACCGAGAAAAGATGCTACTTCTCCGGGTGCTCCATGACTTGGGAAGTAATAATACCCCCTCTCGCTGGCATAGGGTACTGCAAAGCGAAGACGAGTGATAGCTTCGTATGCAGCAGCTTCTATGGCCATTTGCGGAGTCGGCATAGATTTCCCCACGAAGGAGACTTCCGTTGGGTCTTGGTTTGGGTTTGCGGGAGGGATGTGCACTACTGCCCAATATTTCGAGGTGGATGGGGTGATCCTCGATTTGAGCAGCTCGTACTGGGGTGGATGGGCAGAACTCATGGTACTGCAGGTAAAGTCCCACAATATTTTTACAAAACTACCTGGGGTTGCATCTGGAGTTCTCAGATAAATACTAGGGCTCGGCATGGCAAAGAAATGGCTGTGAGAGTTGTGCACAAAGGGAGGGATGCTTGGTAAGGTCACGGGGTGGCCTCTTATATAACATCATGGCTGGGTTACCGATAGCGGTGTGGGGCAACTAGTTTGTCAGTTCTGCTCTATGGGGTCGGGGTCAAAGCCACAGATACACATATCTCACAAAAGTGACGTATTATTGTGGGTGTCGTCGGGGTGGTTTTTGGTAGCTACGCCCGGAATTAAAAATGCAACCGCACGCCAACATACTTATGCATGGCTACTATTCAAAATAGAGGCACACAAGCAGTCTGCATTCATTCAAGGCGAGTACAAGGTCACACTATTACAAGGCGTAGAAATACTAAGACTCGGTACTACTCGAGTGGCTTAGTCTACCTCATTAATATCTAGGCGAGCGTGCCTTGCGGACGTCGAGGCTTCTCCATGGGCTTCACCATCGTGGTTTGCTGGGTGGGGTTGAGGAGCGGCAGGGTCGGGGTAGCGATGATGACCATCGCGGGGGTTGTTGGTCACAATCCCGTTGGAGCATGTTCCCAAAAGGCGATGAAGCTCCTCCGGGGATACAAAAGCATTCCGGTCGATGGTCGGGGCAGACCTCAAGGATTCGATCGGGTGCCCGAACAGCACAACCGGGTTGTCGGCGTCGGGCTCCTCTTCTCCTCTTGCCGGGGCTCGGCGAACAAGCTCTCCACGAGCAGCGATCAGATCAAGGGTGACCTGATCGAATAGTGCCTCTAGTGCACTTACATAGCGCACCAGATGCAGCAATGCAGGGTCCGTCTCGTGGTCTCCGTTGGCAACCTGGGGTGGCCTACTATACCCGTCACGGCTGGGGTAGTAGTAGAACGAGCGGCAGTTAACTCTGGGCGATAGGTGCCGGAGTTGAACTATAGCCTCTCGAGCAGCAAGCTGAATGGCTTGTGGCTCAAAGGAAGTTGTCCTTCCGGTGAACCTGTAGGGGCATTCTGGCGACATACCCCTACCATAGACGTGCACTGTGGCCCAGAATTGACGGCTCTCACCGCTCATGAGCCCTTGGTACACAACATACTCTGGGGGCTCTTCTAATGCAAAGGCACGACGGGTGAGGTTTGCTAGCACGGTCACAAAACCTCCAAGGTTGGTTGCTGTGGTCTCATTGTGAACAATGGGGCCAGGCATCTTGGCTCAGTTTTGGAGTAGAGGCTGTTATGTGCTGGGTTGGGGCTAGCGTTCCCTTTTTATAGAAAAAGAGGACGGAGTCTTCCTTCGCACACTTGCGAATGATACAATTTAGGTGTCGGCCACTGGCGCGTGATCGACAGGCTAGGCTGATAGGTTAGGCACCGACTGCCAAAAGGTGTCGGGGTCACTGTGTGGCTATCTTACACGAGAAGCTTGGCTGGGTTTAGGTTAAGGTCTGGTGGGTTGGTTAACCTAGGTTTATCGACCTGGCTAAGATAGGATTAGCCAATGGTCAGCCTGGCTCTGGTACCAAGGTTGTCAGGACGGTTTTCTAGGATATTAATTTCCCAGTAAATGGCCCTTGTGCTCACCAGCCCCAGGATTACTGTTAGCTGATGAGACACAAACTTGATACAGAAATTCCAAGCAAAACTACAAAATATGACGTACAAGACCATTCTGGTCTAGGAGTACAACAAATGGTTTCTAGTGGTTGATGGCGGAAGTGGTTTGCGGTTCATCAGCGTCTATGGGACTCCATTTCCCACAGGAACAGCTGACCTGGATAACTCCTATCCTCGCGAGGCTACTATCATCATTGCCTAGGTTCCGGGGCTGTCATCGCAGCGCTCCTCTCCAAGCGAGAAATCTGGCCAAGACAATAGCCAGGGACAAGCCAGTGAGTACTTTGAATGTACTCGCAAACATTATGAACATAGGTATAATACAACAGAAGATAATCATGCTCTGAAATATTTTCATGATTACTTAGCCAGTCGTGAAATAAAATTCATGCCGCATGCAAGCAGGCCATTCAGAATTAAATATGAAACAACAATTAGATAATAAGAATAAAATAAACCGATCGGGTGTCTGAAGCGATGCCTCAAAAGGATAATAATATAAGACATGCCACAGTCGAGCGTCTGAGCGACACCACATAAAGGGCTTATAAAGAAATAAATAGCAGGCATGCCACAGTCGGGCGTCTCAGCGACACCACATAAAGGGCTTATAAAGAAATAAATAGCAGGCATGCCATAGTCGGGCGTCTGAGCGACACCCCAAAAAGGGCTTATAAAGAAATAAATAGCAGGCATGCCATAGTCGGGCGTCTCAGCGACACCACATAAAGGTGTCGGTGTACTAAGTATTGGGCCACTAGTACCCCGTACTTGTGCACGGGTAGTTGTAGCCATCCTCACGGCAAGGCTTGCCAGGATCAGCTCGAGATCAATTCAAGCCATCATGGAAATCGTCAAGTCAGAGATCTGAGGATCAGCAGATAAGCAAAGCTGGAAATCGAAGGCCAACTTCCCCGGCAAGATCCTTGCCGGGATGACCCGTGGAGCCTGGCAAGCCTCGGCGCCCGGCAAGGCTTGGTTCCCAGCAAAGCTTGGCGCCCGGCAAGGTTTGGTGCCCGGCAAGGATCGGCGCCTGGCGAGATTCCGCCACTGTGCCACCGCTTCGGCACAGTAACAAGTCTGACATTCTGGCTCCTTCCCTGGATGCATGGCGGCACGCCAGTGGAGGAGAGCTTAAGCGGTGCTGATGGGATGGCCCCTTTTTCCATCCCCAAGAAAGTGAGGACACCTAAACGGACACCTCACGGTGCATTAAATGCGTTTGTCCTAATCCGTCAGGGGTTAGGTATGATACCCTGTAGCTACTTTACACCTCAATGTATATACATTTTGCCACTGTGGAGACCCCTTTGAGCATATAAAAGGAGGCCCAAGGCAACTGCTACAGAGGAGGAGAACTTCTGGCCCATTCTGCATGCGTAGCTGCTCTTTGAACGTACTGTTCATTGTGAGCGCTCCTGAAGGCTGGGCTCAAGAACATCAATAAGAACACAAAGCAGGAGTAGGGTTTTACGCTGATCAGCGGCCCGAACCTGGGTAAAAACTTCCCGCGTCGATCATTGGTTCTGCTCTTTGCGTATACCTCTCCCCCCGCCGAATCGTAAAGGGGTCTCTCGGGATCCCATAGGTGTCGTGCCCCGACATCTTTGGCGCGCCAGGTAGGGGGATTGAAGGTTGCGTGAACCTGATCTGGTGGTCGGCGCCCTAGTTTCTTCATCATCTTCGTCATCATGCCGCCCAAAAAGAAGAGCGCTGCGACAGCGCAACCGTCCAGGTCCGTTTTGCCTGCGCCTTCGCAAACAGGCGACGGTGTGGGTGCAGAAGGAAGAGGACTAGAACCCCCGCGGCGTTCTGGTGACCCAAGCCAAGCGAGCGGTATTGTTCGCAGTGGCGGTGGTAACTTGCACGCCGCTGGATCTAGAGATGGTGCTGTGTTGCCTACAGGTGGCACAACTAACTCTGGGGATCGAAGGGCGCCTGCTGGAGCTCCCGCGCCGGCGCAAGCCTTGCGACCTACTCAGGTCGTGCAAGATGAGCGACATCATGGCGCTGGTGGTTCGGGGCGTCCCCACGAAAAGGTTTCTGCGCATAGATCCCAAGATGCGCGGGACCAGCATGCACACCGAGCTGCCGGCGGAGGTGGTGCGCGGTCGCGTGACCGTGGCGGTGCTCCTTCTAACTTGATTAGGAGTCAGAGCACCTCACGTACCTCGCACTTGTCGCCGCCACCTACGCCAGCGGAAGCCTTGGCACATGCACAGCTGCTCCTCGATTTTCCTCCCGCTCCGGAAAAGATGGAGGAGTGGCGAGCTACTATCCAGAGCCTTATCGGCTTCGCCAACAAGGAATGGACCGCAAGAGGCAGGGCCCTCGCAGCGGAGGCCCATTGATCCGGCGCGAGCCGATGTAGAGAAAACCGGAGGTGGTGCGACCACAGTGCACTCCCCTCCGCGGCACCAGCGGCGGCCAACAACTCAGCCAGTCGACCGCCATGAAGAAGTTTCCACGGTGTCGTCCGATCCACGGATGCGCCGTGATCAGCGTCTAGTTCTCAAGGAACGAGGCAAGGAGGACGCTCGAACTACCATCGAGCGGCGACGGGAAGCGCGCTATCAGTCTGATAAGCGCGCGGGGCCGGTTGTCGACGAGCCTGCGCCAGGGAACGTAGGAGACTTGCCTTACGAGGTAGGACCTCCAGCGTTTACCCGTGAGCTGCGGCAAGTCCAGTGGCCCAATCTCCAAACCTTCAAGCCAGAGGTCCCGGAGAAATATGACGGCAAGACCCATCCCTCGGAGTTCCTGAGCATCTACACCATTGTGGTGCAAGCTGCCGGGGGCCGAGATGACAAGATACTCGCCAACTACTTCCCGTTGGTGCTCAAACCCAACGTCAGGTCATGGTTGATGCATCTGCCGGAGGATTCTATTTCTTCCTGGTCAGATCTGTGCCATCAGTTTGTTGGCGCCTTTCTTGGAGGCCACCAAGCTCCTGGCCAAGAGAGTTATTTGCACATCATCCCTCAGAAGGAGGGCGAGTCCCTGCGCAAGTTTATGCAGAGATTCAGCCGGGTGCAATACAATATTCCTGATGTTCATCCTGCCGCTGTCATTAGCGCGTTCCATCAGAACGTGCGTAACCGCAGGATGCGGGAGGAGCTGGCAATGAACAAAGTCAGGAGTATTGCCGAGCTTTACGCTTTGGCCGACAAGTGCGCTCGAGCTGAAGAAGGGAGGAGACTCCCTGGCGAAGTTGTTGGCGCGGCGGGCGAATCAGAAGAAGAAGATGCCGTGGCTCCGTCAACGAAAGGCCGGTGGTGAAACAGGAAGCGCGGAAGCAAGGCCGTGCTTGCTGTCGAGGAATCCGGCAACCCTGGCGCCGCCAAGAAGGCCAAGGTTGGCGACCCCGGCAAGGATCTTGCCGGGTGCCCTTCCTGTCAGGCCTTGGTGGCTGCCGACAAGTCGGAGAACTCCGACAAGCAGTATTGCAAGATCCATCGCACTAAGGGCCACGATCTCCAGAACTGCCGGCAAGTTGAGCAGCTTGCCGAGAAGCAGAGGGCCGAATACGAGAGGCGAGACAAGGAGAAGGCCCAAGATGGTGCTGAGGGGTCCGGCAAGAAACGCGGTGGCCGAGGGGGTCACCGCGGCAAGGCCAAGCAGCAGAAGGATCGGCCCGCTCGGGGCCGAGATAAAGAAGGAGATGATGATGAGGAAGATGATGAATCCAGTGAGCAGGAATTCCAGAAGGCTACGGAGGCTATGTGCATTGATGGGGGTGCCTCGCTGCATTCTTCCCACCGCCGACTTAAACAGTGGATGCGGGAGGTTAATGCGGCAGAGCCATCCCCCGATGCATGTAGGCCTCTGAAGTGGTCCAGCACGCCTATCATCTTTGACGCCGAGGATCACCCTGATCGCACAACTGCGGTCGGGTGTTTGCCATTGTTGGTTTCCCCGACAATTCGCAACCTCAAGGTGACGAAGATGTTAGTTGATGGCGGGGCCGGCCTAAACTTAATCTCACCAGATGTGCTCACAAAGCTTCAGATTCCCGACGAAGACCTCGAGGAAACGGGTACGTTTCAAGGGGTCAATCCGGGAAGAACCCAGCCTAAGGGCAAGATCACGTTGCCGGTAACATTTGGCAGCGAGTTTAACTTCAGGACCGAAAAGGTGGTGTTTGATGTCGCCAAGATCCCCATGTCATACAATGGGATCCTTGGTCGGCCAGCACTGGCTAAGTTTATGGCGGCATCACACTACGCGTACAATGTGTTGAAGATGCCCGGGCCGTTGAGCGTCATTACTATCCATTCCGATAAGAAGGACGTGCTCATCTGTGCCGATCAACTTTACCGGGAAGCAATTGCAGCACCTGCCGTCAAGGCATCTGCTCCTGCCACTGGAACTCCCGGGGGGAAGAAGAAGACCGGCAAGAACCTTGGCATGAACTCCGGCAAGCGCACCTCCTCGGAGTGCTGCGCTTTCGTCGAGGACGCACCAGAGAGTTCCACTGGCAAGAACAAGAAGTCCAAGGCTGCCCCGCCGGAAACCAAGAAGGTGCCTGCCAGGGAGGACGGAACGGGGGGAACTTTCACTATAAGTTCCACCCTAGATGACAAATAGGAAAGCGCGCTCGTTGCTTTCCTGCGGGCGAATGTCGACGTGTTTGCATGGCAACCGTCTGACATCCCCGACGTTCCCAGGAAAGTGATTGAGCACCACCTTGCTGTCTGTCCTCATGCGCGGCCCGTCAAGCAAAGGGTGAGGAAACAGGCCTTGGAGCGGCAAGAATTCATTGCCGAAGAAATTAAGAAGCTGGAGGCGGCAGGACTGGTAAAAGGAGTGCTTCATCCAACCTGGTTGGCCAACCTGGTTGTGGTGCGGAAAGTGAATGGGAAATGGAGGCTTTGTATCGATTATATAGATATCAATAAAGCTTGTCCAAAAGATCCTTTTCCCTTGCCGCGCATCGACCAGATTGTAGATGCCACCACTGGTTGTGATCTCCTGTCCTTCCTTGATGCCTATTCAGGGTATCATCAGATTTTTATGGCAAAGGAAGATGAAGAGAAGACCGCCTTTATCACCCCATGTGGTACGTATTGTTTCATACGAATGCCTTTCGGGTTGAAAAGTGCTGGTTCAACATTCGCCAGAGCAATCCAGATTGGTTTTGAGCCACAACTCCATAGAAATATGGAGGCATATATGGATGATATAGTGGTCAACACTAAGGATAAATCAACGCTCATTCAAGACCTAGAAGAAACATTTGCAAACTTGCGCAAGATCAACTTGAAGCCCAATCCTGAGAAGTGCGTGTTCGGTGTTCCTTCCGGCAAGCTCCTCGGATTCTTTGTATCTTGCCGGGGAATCGAAGCGAACCCCGACAAGATCAAAGCCATTGAGCAAATTGAAGCGCTGAGACGCGTCAAGGATGTGCATCGTCTTGCCGGCTGTGTTGCTGCTCTAAGCAGGTTTATTTCCAAATCTGCTGAGCGCGCCCTGCCCTTCTTCAAAATTTTGAAGAAGGCAGGTCCAATGAAATGGACTCCGGAAGCGGAGGCAGCGCTGCAAGATTTGAAGAAATACCTTTCTTCTCCGCCGACGCTAGTCGCGCCTAAACCACAAGAGCCGTTGCTGCTGTATCTGGCGGCAACAAATCAAGTGGTTAGTGCTGCGCTGGTAGCGCAGAGAGAAGCTGATGAGGAAGCAACACCAGCGGCAGGACCGCCAAGTGACACGGCAAGATCTTTCCCGGCAAGGGTTGATCCCGGCAAGACAGGATCTGCGCAAACAAAAGAACCCGTGCAGAAGAAGAAGGTGGTGCAGCGCCCAGTTTATTTTGTTAGCTCCCTTTTACAAGGAGCTAGGTCAAGATATTCTGGTGTGCAGAAGTTGCTTTTCGGCCTCCTTATGGCCTCAAGAAAGCTGCGCCATTATTTTCAAGCACATGAGATCATCGTCGTCACTCGCTTTCCGTTGCAACGGATTTTGCAAAACCCGGAGGCAACCGGCAGGATTGTGGAGTGGGCGTTGGAATTGTCCAGCTTTGGCCTCAAATTTGAAAGCACTTCGACAATTCAGAGTAGGGCCTTGGCGGAGTTCATTGCAGAATGGACCCCGACGCCAGACGAAGAAGTTCAAGAAACAAGTCTCCCCGGCAAGGAAACCGATCAGCAATGGGTTATGTACTTTGACGGGGCTTTTTCGCTGCAAGGCGCCGGTGCTGGTGTGCTGCTTGTCGCACCCACCGAGGAGCACCTCAAGTACGTAGTCCAAATGCATTTTCCCCGGGAGAGTTCAACCAACAACACGGCAGAATACGAGGGCTTGCTTGCCAGTCTCAGGATCGCGGCAGACCTTGGTATCAGAAAACTCATCATTAAAGGCGATTCACAACTTGTCGTCAGGCAAGTTAACAAGAGCTATCAAAGTCCATTGATGCAAGCCTACGTAGATGAAGTGAGGAAATTGGAAGAGTGCTTTGACGGTCTGCAGATGGAGCACGTTCCTCGTGCCGAGAATAGTGTTACTGATGACCTGTCAAAGCGTGCTGCCCTCAAGTTGCCTGTGGAACCAGGAACTTTTGTGCTCCAATTGACTCAACCATCCGTGGCGCCATCGATGCGGCAAGAAAAGAGAAGAAAGTTGAACTCTGGCCAGTACTTCCCGGCAGAGCTCCCCGGAGCCGCCGGCAAGGAAATTGCCGGGATCGACATGCCTGCCGGGGAACAACAGGCTCCGGCAGGGCCTCAGGCCCTTGCTGTCGAGACAAACGTTCCCCCGGCAGAGGAGATGCCTTTAGTCCTAGCTGTCGAGCCTCAGGCTCCAGCATGGGCACAGCCCATTGTCCATTTCCTTCAGACAGGTGAACTCCCTGAGGAACAGGAAGAAGCGGAGAGAGTAGCCCGTCGGTCTGTTATGTACAAGTTCGTCGATGACGTCCTACACAGAAAGAGACCAAACGGTGTGAAATTGAAGTGCATTCCTCGGGAGGATGGACTAGAGCTGTTGGCGGAGATACATGGGGGTATGTGTGGCTCTCACATAGGGTCAAGAGCGCTTGCCGGAAAAGCATTCCGGCAAGGTTTCTTTTGGCCTACCGCCCTCCAGGATGCGACTGCACTGGTAACCAAGTGTGAAGCGTGCCAGTTTCATTCGAAGAAATTACATCAGCCAGCTCAAGCTCTTCAAACAATCCCTCTCTCCTGGCCATTTTCGGTCTGGGGGCTCGACATACTGGGCCCCTTCCCCCGTGCTACCAGGGGCTTTGAGTACTTGTACGTTGCTATCGACAAGTTCACAAAGTGGCCGGAGGTGGAAGCAGTGAGGAAGGTGACAGCGCAGTCGGCTGTCAAGTTCTTCAAGGGAATTGTTTGCCGTTTCGGTGTGCCTAACAGGATCATCACCGATGATGGCACAAAGTTCACAAGTCGCACCTTCATGCAGTATGTCCAAGACCTTGGCGGCAAGATTTGTTTTGCCTCTATTGCTCACCCGAGAAGCAACGGCCAAGCAGAGAGGGCCAATGCTGAAGTGCTGCGCGGTCTCAGGACCAAAACTTTTGACAGGCTGAAAAAGTGCGGAAGACGCTGGATTGATGAGTTGCCGGCGGTTCTTTGGTCAATCAGAACGACACCAAATCGAGCCACCGGCCAGACGCCCTTCGCTCTGGTCTATGGAGCGGAAGCAGTTCTCCCCACAGAACTCATATACGGATCTCCTCGAGTGCTCGCTTATGATGAGCTCGAGCAAGAGTAACTGCGGCAAGATGACGCTGTGCTCCTTGAGGAGAATCATCTTCAGGCTGCTGTGCGAGCTGCACGCTACCAGCAAGATTTGCGCCGCTATCATAGCCGCAAAATTCATGCCCGAAGCCTTGAGGAAGGCGACCTTGTTCTTCGACGGATTCAGTCCGCCAAGAATTCAAACAAGTTGACGCCAAAGTGGGAAGGCCCTTATCGGGTAGTACGAGTCACCAGGCCCGGCGCTGTCCGCCTGGAGACCGAAGATGGCGTTCTAGTAAGCAATTCCTGGAATATCGAACATCTTCGCAAGTTCTATCCATAGGGCGCGGTTGCCGGGGGCTCCCAGCAACCACCCTTTTTGTACAAGTCTTGCCGGCAAGGCATGTGATCCTTTGTACGAAGCCAGGCGCAGACCCTGAGCACAGATAAATAAATTTAAGTGTTGTACATTTCCTTATTGATTCCCATGATTCATATTCATATATGCATGTTTGTCTAAGATGTTGTATGACACCTGATCCCGGTAAGTTCTAACGAACCGCCAAGGTTTCATCCCTTTATTTTCTCTTCTTTCTTTTTCTCAAAGACAGAAGGATTCCTCGCGTGCACATTTGCCGGGGGGGGAGGGAGATATGAATACCAGTTGGTGACGTTCGGAACCGATGCTTGCCGGAGGAAGAACAAAGCCAGAAAGCTAAGTCCTAAAAACTTAGAACAAGTTTTTCTTTAATTACCAAGTTATTTCCTTGGACGATTCCGATTCTTGTATGGAAAATCTGCACGCGAAGGAACCCTTGCTGTAATCGGTTGCGCCCTTATTTTGTTTCGAGTTCGCTCAACGATTTAAGTGGCTGCACTGAGAACACCAAGGAGTCTTGCCGGCCGCTGCGCCTCCGGCAGGCTGCTGAAGTCCCGCACCCAGCGCTCGCGGCAGGTTGCGCGCCGGCAGGTTTTTCAGTAAGCGTAGGATGAACTCCATACACAAAGGGATCAGACAAGGAAAGTAGCAAGCATGAGCCTAAACATAGTCAGATTATATTGCATCCATGAGTTGCCGCAGTTCTAACTTGAGACTTAATTGTCTTTTACATGAGATGATGGCGGCAAGATTAAAAGAGAAGCACTCAATCCCTGCGCTGGCCTTCGATCCTTTTGATGGAGTCCACCTTCTCAAGGATTGGCGCGATGCACTTTTCAAGCGCCTCAACATCTGCATCCTTTAGCAGATGGCCGAGTGCGCTGGAGAGGTCGATGCCGGGATTGCTGTGCACCACCTTGATGAGCACCTTGCGAAGGACGGCCCGGCAAAGCCGGCGAGTCTCGTTCGCCAGTTGGGTCGCCCGGCTGGACTGGAGCGCCCTCAACGCATTGATGATGCTTTCAAAGAACATCGTCAACCTGTCACTTGGAGATATTCTTTCCTCGGAAGAATATCTGAAGTTCGACAAGCCCATGGTTGACAGTTCTGCGGTAAGCTTCTCCGCGGCAGCGATGAGATGGCCAGTCCAGATCTCCACTCCCTTCTCGTACTCGTTTTGGGCAGCGACGGCGCTCTTGAGCAGGTTCCTCTCTCCTTGGAGATCCTTGAGTAGAGCCTTCTCACGAGCCTTGCCGGCCTCGAGAGACTTCTGCAGCGTGGTCAGCTTCAGCTCCAGAACCGCAATACTATCAGCTGCGCAGGAGAGCTGCTTGGTCTTGTCGGACAGGGCGACTTGCATCTCCGCCAAGGAGTGGAGGGTTTTTTCCCTGTCCCCCTTGAGCGTCGAGAGCTCCTTGCCGTGCTCTTCGAGATCTGTTTCCAGCCTCTTCACTTTGTCGCTCAGCTCGTTCTTGGCGGCCTCTGCAGCTTCGGCAGCATCGACGGCCTCCTTGAGCTTGCCGGCATGACTTGCAGTTAGAGCTTCGAGCGCCTCCTTGTGCTTCTGCTCCAGCTCCTGGGTCCGCCGCGTGACAAGATTTTCAATATCATCATCCTTGCTGCGAAGCTTGGCGGCGAGCGCCTGCTCGCGTGCGGTGAGATCTTCTTCGTAAGCATCAAGAGCAACGCGGCGCCCCGTCAGGAGAGCATCTTCGGCAGCAATCCTTTGAACAGCTTCATCATATGCCTTCTCCATATCTGATTGCTTCAGGAGGATCTCATTCCACTGCTGGCTCACTTGTTCTCGGCCGGCAACCAGCTCTTGGAGGGCCTCGGCGTGCCAGATTTGCATTTGTGCGACGCGCCTTTGAAAATCCGCTTCGGCTGCCTCAACAACTACCATTCTGGAGTCCGCCTTCTCTTTTCGGGCACGATGGAGAGCCTGGAGTTTGCGGAAGTTCTCTCCCATGGCCTGAAGGAGCTGATCCTCTTCAGGCTTGCCGCTGCTAGCGCTGGGATCGTCAACGACTTCGAGCCCGGCAGCGGCAATAATTTCCTCGAAAATTTCTCCTTCGGCTGGTGCCTCAGTGCTTGTCGTCCCTGGCAAGTTGATGAATAGATTCTCGCCAACCTTGAGATACTTGCTGGATGAGGGGTCTTCAGATGTTGATGGCTGGTCTTCAGTGGCCGCCTCACCAGTGACAGGGGGCTCTGTGGCTGATGCAGCGCCTGGCGCTCCTGCGGCAGGAGTGTTGTCAGTGCGGTCCTCGACCTCCCTGTCGCCCTCTTCAGCAGGTTCTTCGGCGATTTCCTTTTGTGCTGTCTTGGCGGCCTCCCCGTCAAGAGCATCACCAGCCCCGGCAACGTCATCCTTGGTGGCCTCGCTGGCAGTGATCCTGTCCGCTTCGGCGGCGGCATCCCTGGCGGTCTCCTCGATGACGGCGTCGACGTCCATGTGTTCCATCACAGGGAACTCTGAAGGGCGAAGGAGGAAGACAGAATAAGATCGAGTTTTGGATTTTGAAGTTACTAAAGATAAAGAGATTAGAAAAGAATAACAAGCACTCTGAGGCAATCGAGTACCTGCGTCGGGCTATCGAGAGGTGGCTTCGCCTCTCCCGGCAACTCCGGTTGCCGGGGGTGGGTTGCCGAAGTCCGTGCTTGTCAGCTCCTCCTCAATCCGGACAGGCTCGTCGGCAGGATCTCTTGCCGGGGATGTGCTTGCGGGCGGAGCGGTCGATGAAGGAGGCACAATGGGGATATCTTCTCCTTGTTTCCGTACTTCTCCTGCGAACCCAAAGATATCAGCGGCAAGAATGGAAGCCCCGGCACCAGCCAGCAGAAAAAGGGACGATGAACTTACGCTGGGGGCTGTGCTGGGGGCTGTGTTGAGGACTGGACTCCGGGCTGACAACGACAGTTACCGGCACGCTCGCGGAGCCCGCCGGGGGCTCATCGCCCGTAGAAGTCCTCGACCTCTTCGCCATCCTCTCCAGCAAGGTTTCTGTGTCACTGCGGAAACAATACAAGCAAGTCAGTAAGATTGATGCAAATTGGAAGGTAGAAGCTATGGCAAATACTCACTCTTCTTCCTCTCGCTCTGGACTAAAGCCGGAGATGTCGAAGTCGACCTCCGTTGCGGTGTCTGAGTGGGGAGGCGGAGGAGGGGTCCTAGGCCGCTTGGCCGTGGCAGGCACTGGGGCAGCCTCCGGCCCGATGGTACAAGGCCCTCCTGCCGCCCCAGCGGTGGTCGCTGGTGTGGGTCTCGCGTGCCGCGCGGGCTGTTGACGAGCCCCCTGCCGCGGTCCGGTCTTGCCGGCCACTTTCTTGCCGGGGGATTCGCCGCTCGAAGTAGGCTGGCTTGCCAGGACGCCTGATGCAGCTTTCCGAAGGACACGCTTTGTCTTCTTCGAGGGCGAGGGCTCTTCTCGCGTCTCCTCTTCGGCCGTGTCTTCGCCGGATGAGCTCTCAGCGACTGCGCCGCCTTCTTCCCCGGCAACCTTGTTCTCCTCGGCAGGCTTTGCCTCCACTACCACCTCTACGTCCCTGGCTTCCCACTCTGTGAAGCCAATGCTGCCGGCCTCCGCGGCAAGATTCGCCTCCTCCACTCTGGTAGCGATGTAGGCTACCTCCTGATCAGTCGTGGCGCGGATAAGATCTGACTCTTGCCAGACAGGCTTCTCCGTCAAATTGTCAAAGAACTTCTGCGCTTCTTCCTCGCTTGGCTCGACCCAGGTCGGGTCAAGGCCGTGGGCGTTGAACATCGGCAAGAAGGCAATGATTGACCCCAAGGCAGAGTTGTTGCACAAGGGGACGATCCTTGCCGGCAGCCGGTGCTTGTCTTCGCGCTGGAATAACTTTTGGCGGAGAGCGCCAAGCTGCATAGCGGTCAGATTGTTGTTCAGCCCGGGGCGCAGTCTCATGACATTTGCCGCGTTCTTGTACTCCTAGACTGGCCTCCCCCTGTTCTGCAGAGGGGCGATGCGGCGGCGGAGAAAGTCAAAGCCGATCATCTCCATTGTCAGCCCGACAGCCTTCAAGCGAAGGATCCTGGTAGTGGCGATTGTGAGCTTCTCGTCTTCTGCGGCGAGATCGCCCCAATCCTTGCCGCGGACCACCTTCTGTCGCCGGGGATGACAAAAAGGATGAGGATCTGCTTCCTGGATCCAGCACCATTCGGCCCGCCACTCGTCCCATTTTTCGCGGTAAACTCCCTCTGGGTATATCTCTTTGTTCCAAGCCCTTGGAATCCAGGCAATAGATCCAGAGAGAGCCTCTCCTTTTTGGATACGAGGGTAGAAATAATGGCGGAAAAGAGCAGAATTGGGGATCACGCCAGCGAAATTCTCACAGACATGGGAAAAGATAGATATGCAAAATACGGCATTCGGCGTGAAATCAAGAAGGCGGAAGCCGTATGTGTACATGATGTCATTGAAGAAATCGGAAAAGGGGGGACAGAGCCCGCAATAGAAATATGCAGTGAAGAAGGGGTATCTGTCCGATCCACCTTTGGAACAAGCACCTGGGATTACGCGTGTGGCGGGGTGAGCTTGCGTTCCCTTCGCCCACATGCATTGGTATCGCCCCTTCAAAGTTTCGGCGTCGAGCATCGGAGGGAAGAAGACGAGCCTCTTCCGCATCTTCACCAGTTCGCTCTCCGGAACTTCGGCTTTCGCCTCCTTGTCCGTGCCCTTGCCTTTGCTGGCCTTGGGCGGCATGGCGACTGTGAGGACGGAAGCAGGGGGCGGAGCGAGCGCGGGAGCAGCGGGCGGAAGAGGAAAAAGCTTTCGCTCTGAGCTCGAGAAGAGGAAGGTGATGGCGATGGCCAGATTGGGAAGAAGAGGGGGGTAAATAGGTTTGCGCCTCCGCGACTTCTCCTTTTTTATGGGGAAGGAGCGGGGCCGCCTTGTTTATCCCCCAATATGAATGCGCCTCTATAGGCGCGAGACAGTTTGCAGCCTTTTTGGCACGCTTCCCACGTCGCGCGCTCCGTGCGCGTAGTGGGGGGCACAGTAAAACGAGATATTTACGAGCAGTTAATTCCCTGCCACGCGTGCCCGTGCACTGTTTGGGCCTAGCCCAACAACGCCTCGCACTCGTGTATGGCCTAGGCCCGGGGGCTCCTGTCGGTGTACTAAGTATTGGGCCACTAGTACCCCGTACTTGTGCACGGGCAGTTGTAGCCATCCTCGCGGCAAGGCTTGCCGGGATCAGCTCGAGATCGATTCAAGCCATCATGGAAATCGTCAAGTCAGAGATCTGAGGATCAGCAGATAAGCAAAGCTGGATATCGAAGGCCAGCTTCCCCGGCAAGATCCTTGCCGGGATGGCCCGTGGAGCCCGGCAAGCCTCGGCGCCCGGCAAGGCTTGGTTCCCAGCAAAGCTTGGCGCCCGGCAAGCCCTGGCGCCCGGCAAGGTTTGGTGCCTGGCAAGGATCGGCGCCTGGCGAGATTCTGCCACTGTGCCACCGCTTCGGCACAGTAACAAGTCTGACATTCTGGCTCCTTCCCTGGATGCGTGGCGGCACGCCAGTGGAGGAGAGCTTAAGCGGTGCTGATGGGATGGCCCCTTTTTCCATCCCCAAGAAAGTGAGGACACCTAAACGGACACCTCACAGTGCATTAAATGCGTTTGTCCTAATCCGTCAGGGGTTAGGTATGATACCCTGTAGCTACTTTACACCTCAATGTATATACATTTTGCCACTGTGGAGACCCCTTTGAGCATAAAAAAGGAGGCCCAAGGCAACTGCTACAGAGGAGGAGAACTTCTGGCCCATTCTGCATGCGTAGCTGCTCTTTGAACATACTGTTCATTGTGAGCGCTCCTGAAGGCTGGGCTCAAGAACATCAATAAGAACACAAAGCAGGAGTAGGGTTTTACGCTGATCAGCGGCCCGAACCTGGGTAAAAACTTCCCGCGTCGATCATTGGTTCTGCTCTTTGCGTATACCTCTCCCCCCGCCGAATCGTAAAGGGGTCTCTCGGGATCCCATAGGGGTCGTGCCCTGACAAAAGGGCTTATAAAGAAAGTAAATAACAAACGTGCCACAGTCGGGCGTCTGAGCGACACCTCATAAAGTGCTTATAAAGAATAATCACAGTGAATATCCAGGAGGTAGAACCGTCCCAGGGATACTCAATAATTCAAATAATACAAATGGTTAGTCCCTAATAATAATAATCATAATCATCATATGTCACATGTCATGATCAATGCTTTGGTTTAGCAGTTTTTCCTCCGAAGACCGACACTAAGAACGACACTTGACCCATCGCAGACTGTAGTCCTTAACCATGGACACGGCTATTCGAATAGATATAAACTCTGCAGAGGGTGTACCCTTTACCCACGAGTAACGGATTCCTTTAGTCCATCGGGACTAATTCCGTTTATGGTCTTTTACTTGAAAACACACCTGACCCGCACACACCAGCTTAACTTACCGGTGTCTGGAATCACCCTCGACACCCGTTAAGAAAAACTCTAAGTGGGGAGGCTACAACCTCGACTAGCATGGGATCACAAAATTTATAACGCGCGCAAACTAGGGGAGCTACCCCTTCGGCTCCAACCGGAAACACCCATGCCCCCAGACTAGGTGGCATGTCTACCGGATGCAGCCGGTATCTTCCACCATGGCCTCTCTGTACGGTGTGTGCTAAGAAAGGGGTTGACAACTTACTGAACCGTACCCTACCTAAGGCAGGGACAAGTGGTAGCACGAAGCAAGTATGGGGGTTACTGGCACAAGACTCGATCGATGGTCGTCTCAGGAGGTTTAGGTATTTCCTGCATGATTAGCATAACAAATATATTTCACACCAACCGACAGAATCACCACTCATCATACCTTACCATGCCTTACTGAATCTACTCGTCTCAGCGAAATATCAGTAACAAGCTCGTGTCCACCCAAGACAGAGACTTTCCTGGATTCCTTCTGGTAGGCATGAAAGGCATACGAGGGTGAATACTGTCACCAGCATATCGATTCCAACAGCAAGGAATTTCCATCATGTATACAGGGACATGATCATAACATCACATGAAATAATACATGTTTCCAATCAGCTTGGTGTTGTAGCCATATCAAAACAACACACGACAAATATTATACTAGGGTTCAGAATGCTTGCCTTTAGTGTGTGGAGAGGCAGGGTGCACTTTTGAAAGTTTTCATCTCTCTCCATTTCCTATTTTTGAAAAGATTCAAATCAACACGCCATTCAAAAACAGTACAAAAAAGTTGTTCGGAAATTTTTTCAAATAAATATGAAAATAAACTAGACAAAATTTGAGAATCAACAGAAAAAGAATCAAGTCAAACGGAGTTGTATTTTAAAAGTTATAGCCAGTCAAAGTCTAGTCAAAATTCTGTTTTTAAATAAAAACTGAAAAGGAAACCGTTCGGACGGAATACGCTTTCGGGAAAAGAAGACGTACTGCAGGGTTTACGCTTTCACTTAAGACAGCTCCGGCTCGTCTCTGTCGCTGACGAACGGGGCCCCTCGGACAGGTTTGACTAAGGTCAAACCGGTCATCTCCCTCCTCCAGCCGAGGGGAGGTGATGTCTCCGGCGACTCCCGCCGGCGATTCGGGGCTCCACTCGGGCAACCGAGGGCACCATTGCGCTCAGGGTCTCGAGGCAATCCCGAGGAGGTGGGACCTGATCATCGGAGAGCTTGGGAGCTCCGATGGCCTCAGCGGATGGCGCCACGGGTTTGCAGGGGACTCTGCCCATGGTTCATCTCCAGCGGCATTGACAGGGGGAATGGGTTCACGAGGTCCATCTGCAGCTAAAGGGGAAGAGAAGAGGGAGGGGAAAGCTCTGGTTTGGTTGAATTCGATCGCATGGCAGCGGTGGCCATTGCTACCAGAGACGGAGAGAACAACGGCCTCTGGAGGAATGGGAGCTAGAGGGGCCTTGCTATGGCATCGAGGAGTGTTCATGCCCAGCGTGAAGAGCTCGGAGTGGGTTTATATAGGCACGGAGAGGCGGTTCAGCGATAGTCGTGGATAAGAACGGTGGCTCGCTGCCACTATGGTTTGCAGAACGACATGGCGATGCTAGCTAGGGCACGGCGTGGCTGCGGGAGCTGGGGGATGGGAACAGCCTGCTCACGAGGGCAGCTGGCGAACGGAGGAGGCTTGGGCGGTGCCGTCCATGGTAGGAGCGGACGCGGCCGCAGGCGTGCCGCCAAGAAGCTTGCTGCAGCGACGTTGCAGGGAGCCAGGGGCGATCGAGTGCGGGCAAGACACGGCTGCACCAACGGATCAGATCGAGCTCGGGGGAGGGGTCAACCTGGGACGCGGCAGCTCGGGCGCCCGCACGTGCAACACGCGCGTTCTGCTCGCGCCCCTGACACGCACGCCATGTGCTCGACAAAATGCCAAAGCATGCTAGGGGGCTTGGATGAAGCTACAAATTAACAGGATGGTTAGGGTGAATGCAATAGGACTAATGGACATGGTTGTGGGTCAGGGGATCAAGTTCACTAAGTAATCACAAAACTATGCCAAATCTGGCCAGACACACAAGGTGTTTGATGAAATGCCATGGCTACCTAGGGCATCTTCCTGACCACCAAAATTTCCAGGCTCAGGTCTCTTTGGGTGATAAGAATGATGGAAAGGTTAGTTTGAGAAAAACAGAAACTAGTTAGTGCAAGTTTTTGAGAAAACCAGATCTGGACAGAAAATATATGCCATTATTGCATGTGTCAAAAATATTCCAATGGGTCCAATCTCCTGGATTTAAGGGCTTGGTAGGGTGGACTATAAGCAGGAAAAATCCCAAGATTAATAGAGCAAAATAAAATATGGTTGCAGTGCAAATCACCAAAGTGGACCAGAATGAAGATGAGGATGTTTTGCTCAAATTTTTCAAAACACAAAGCTGTTGGTTTGCATAAAAGTGATCCAGGGACATCACATTTCATCCCCAATTTTTTGTGGAATCTTTAAATGAAGTTATCAAATGGTTGCAGTGCAACTGAGGCTCTTAAAAGAAATGACAAGCCATTTTAAAAGAAACAAATTAGGAGAATAATTCTAGAAGTATTTACCACTGATCATCTATAAATAAAAGAGTTGCTCTCGAGAAGGTATTCAAGTCCTACGATATTTTTGAAAGGTTTTTATTTGGAGGGAAAACTCCACAATCCAGAAGAAAAGAGTGGTTCTGAAATCAGAAGATAATCCAGAGAATAAAAAAATTAATTTCCTGCCGAAATTTTTATTAATAAAACATGGTCAAAATTTTGGGGTGTTACAGGCGATGAGGGAGTGGGGGGCGGCGGATGGATGGGAGAGGCTCTACTTTGAGTTTGAAGAAGAAGGCGACGGCGGTTTCCAAATTGGAAAGGATGGGAGGTAAATGAACGGCGCCTCTGCGGATTCTTTTTTATGGGGAAGGCGCGGAACTGCCTCCTTTCTAATCAATGTGAATGCACTTTCGCGAGCGCGCTGCTACAACGGTTGTTCCGCGCACATATCCCACATCGTGCATTCAATATGCGCCGAGGGGAAGCGCGGTAAACGAGATAATTATGATAGCTAACTCCTGCCACGCATGCCCGTGCACTGTTTGGGCCTAGCCCAACAACGCCTCTCACCCGTGTATGGCCTAGGCCCGGGGGCTCCTATCGGTGTACTAAAGCTTGGGTCCTTTAGTACCCCATACTTGTGCACGGACAGTTGTAGCCATACCAGCAGCAAGGCCTGCCGGGGGACAGCTGGAAGCAAATGCAAGATTATCAAGAAGGCGTTCAAATCAGTGACTAGAAGACAGAAGCCTAGAGGCCAGATCCCCGGCAAGATCCTTGCCGGGACGGCTTGCGAAGACCCGGCAAGGCTCGCACCCAGCAAGATTCCGCCACCCTGCCACCGCTCCAGTGCAGCAGCCAGCCTGTCATTTGGGTTTTGTCCTCCTGGATGCATGTCATGGCACTAGTGGTGGGCGAGCTTAAGCGGTGCTTATGGGACGGCCCCTTTTTCCATCCCCAAGAAATCAAGGGACACCTAAACGGACACCTAAATGGAGCATTAAATGTGTTTGTCCTAAATCATCAGTGATAAGCATGTAAACACTGTAGCAACTTTACACCTCTTGTATGTACTATATGCCACTGTTGGTGACCCCTTGGACGTATAAAAGGAGGCCCAAGGTGTAGCTACAGGGAGGAGGACTCTCTAGCCCATTCTGCATGCGTAGCTGCTGCTCGAACATACTGTTCATCGCAAGCGCACCTGGAGCCTGGGCTTAATCACCCACAATAAACTAAAGCAGGAGTAGGGTATTACGCTTCTCAGCGGCCCGAACCTGGGTAAAAATCCCCTTGCGTTGATCGTTGGATCTGCTATTAGTGCATACCTCTCTCCCTGCCGAACCGAAAAAGGGATCCACGTGATCCCATAGGTGTCGTACGGCGACAGCGAGCGTTTGCAGCTGATGAGCTGAATTTCATTTCTAATATCAGTTTGAACCTTGTAATCTTCGAATTTGACCCATATAACTCTGGAATTTGAAGCTTGTAATATTTCAAGCTTTTGTGGTACAATCGTTGAAATGGCATCGTATGAGACTCATATATTGGTAGCACTATTTTGACCTTAATATGTAATGGTCTTAGATTTTATTAACCATTCTTGATTCTGTTTACCTTGTCGATCTCATAGCACACGATCTGTATAGCTAACTCGACTGCGATCTTTGACATTATTGTACACAGTCGGTTTCTTCAACCGTGTGCCCTGTAGAGCGCAGAATTAATTATCGCACTCGAGTGTCCATCATCACCCTTTTGTGTAACTTTGACCTCATCACCCATGGGTAAACTTATGACCGAAGTCATTCCACACACTTCATTTTTACAAAGACTTTTGCCAATAAACGCCCATGATTTGTCCCTCTTCTAGACGACGCGTGGCCAAACTCGTCGGGCGGGAAGCTTGCGCGGTAAACTGCACGGTAGCAAGGGAACAGGCTCACCGATGATACATTTGGTGCCTCTTTGAGCCCATGCGTGGTCAAACGAACGCGTGCGGTGCGGTGTTGTCAAGTGTGCACTGGAATCCTCCGCTATGAACGCCGTGACATGACGTGACGATTACAGGCCGGCCAGCCCCCATTTATTACAGCGGCCATTTAACCCTTGTGTCTCTTCAACCTTTCGATCGCGCCCCACCATTGCAAGAAGCACACCCACCACGACAAATTCTTAGAGGGTATCCTGCGCGGCTCCAATGGCGCTCCGAGCGGCTACCAACGACGAGCAGCAGTTCACCATGCATGCCGTGGTGGACACCCACAATAGGTTCATGGAGATCTCGGTGGTGTACACCAAAAACCCGATGTGGGTGGAGCACTCCATCCACATCATGGAGCTGTTGCTTGCCGAGGACAAGTACAAGGTGGTCGGGTTCGACCTCGAGTATACCTGCGCTCGTGCCGGGTCTTGGCCCAAGGTCACCGTCGCGTAGATGTGCGTGCACAACCACGTCCTCGTCTACCACTACTGCCTGGCCACAAGGCCTTGCGAGCGTTTCGCCAGGTTTGTCAACAGCCCCCACTACATGTTCGCTACGGTGGACATCACCAACGACGTAAAGGTGCTCAAGAATTCGTGCATCGCCTGCCAGAATCTTGTCGACATCCAGGGCCACTACAAGATCTGGGGCAGCAACGAGCATGAGAAGGACTCACTGGTTCACCTCGCGAGGCCATCATCGACCCCTACTACAGAGACATGAAGGATTCCTACAACAAGGACAAGCGTGCCTGGCACTCAGCCTGGATGGAGAAACTCGACAAAGCTCACGTCGTGTACGCGGCCAAGGAGGCGCACACGAGCTACGACATGTACAGGCGGATCGTTGACATGAGGAAGTGCCTCCTTCCCCAAAACGGCGAAGGATCCAGCCAGAAGCAGAGCAATGGCAAGCGTCGTCGCAACAATAAGTAGATGATTAGATCCTCATTTCTCCTAGTTTAGTATGCATGTAATTGCTTACTTTGGTGTGTGGAAATGTTATGTGTGTAGTCACTTGTGTAATTGTATGCTTAATTTGGTTTTGCAATGCTGTCTTTTTAAGTATATATGTTGATGCTCTATAGACAGAGCAAATCACATCGCACACGGACTAAACAATGGAACCTGTCGGTGATGATTTCATCAATCACTGACAATTGTATACCAGCAATCGTTTGCTCACAACACACACGGCTTGTTAACAGAAATCGTCTGTGTTGTTATCAGTCTTCCCACACATTTCCGATTACAGACCTGTTTGCCGCGTATCACACACATCTTGTTAAGTTGAACCATTTCTGTTCTCTTGGCTTAACACAAACAGTTCATCCAAGTGAACTGTATGCCGTATATCGCACACACCTTGATCTGGCTGACCGTTTCTTTTGTGTTGCCTAATCACAAATAGTTCATTCGAGTGAACCGTATGCTGTATATCGCACACACCTTCATCTGGCTGCCCATTTCTTATCTTCTGCCTCATCGCAAATAGTTCATTGAACTGAACCATATGCCCCTCATCGCACACGCAACTAAATTCTGAACCGTGTTTGATGCATTCGTCATCGCAAATGTTTTGCATCTTTTTTGACGGTTTTTTTACATCACCGTTTGCGATTATTGCATTGCACGTAGTTTCGTCGAAGGGTCTCTGATCGTAGTGTCGCATTAGCAGCATCCTGCAGTAGTGCATGTTGCTATGTAGCCTCGGATATATTAAATATGGCCCTAATTAACCTACTAATAAATGGGTTACAGATATATTCAGTGAAATGTCCGATTCGACGATTAATCCCTTATGAGCCCCCAGGCTATATGGTACCAGCTACAGATATCCTGAACAGTGAGTATATATAAGCAATGCGATGAAACTAACCTCGATGGAAAACAACAGTTGTTCTCAATATTGTCCTGTATGAGTTCATATAAAGGCATGTTAAGCACAACAGGCTAAACATCAACCAAATATATCCATGGTAGACAACATAATCTACAAATGATAGCTTCAGTGTGCAGGTTTAAGCATGCTAGTTAAGAAAAACAAGAAGTGGAAAGGTGTGTTAACTGCAACAGGCATAACATTTAAAAACAAGCAAATATAGTCATTCAAACTGGTATTGTGTAGGTGTAAAGTACACTATTTATTGTTAGAAAAATGACAAGGCATGTTAACTGCAACATCCTTAACAGCAACCAAATATCATAATTCATAGTGGTATTGTTGAAACTATTATTGATGAAATTGAATTGCACAGCAAATAGTTGCACACATATAGCATCACATTGTGAAGAACTGAAATAAACAAGGCATAAGGCCATCTCTAGCCGATCCTTTAAAAGTTAACGGACTAAAACCCTTAGTGCATATATACATACTCCAGCAATTTTTGGCCGTTTCTAGTCGATCCCCTAAACTTAACATTGTAAAATTCGATTTGATCAAGTTCAAAGCTGGTTCAACCGAAAGTAGCATGCATTCAAACATAAACATAGATAGTTTTGCATAACCGAACATAAAACATAAATTTAAACTAAACTAAACAACTTTCGGTCGAAGTGGAGGTAGACCCAATCCTTCCTCGTTAGGTACGGTGTGCCGCGAGCCGGGTCCGGGCCGGTGCCGTTGTCGGGGTCGTTGGGGAAGACACTCCTCCACTAGTCGACGTCGATCTCATCCTTGCCGCCCACCTCGATGCCCTCCGTGTCGCCGTCCTCACCACCTTCGACTTCGTCATCGGAGGAGAGCATGATAACCTCGCCGCCCTCCGTGCCGGCAAAGATCACGCGCTCCACCTCCACGAGCTCCAGGTGCTGCCGGCGGAGCTCTTGCATGTAGGCCTCGTCGGCGGCCTCGGCCTCGAGGCGCTCCCATGCCTTGCGGTCCTCCCGCGCCATAGCCGAGCTCACCACCCCTGGCTCCGGCAGAACAAGGTCGACCGAACATGTGCCGAAGGGGAAATTGAGCCTAGCCGCCGCGCCGTGGTAGCGGACCTGCCAGCGGTCGTACTCCATGGCCGCGAGCTCGGCCGTGTGGAAGATACCGAGCCACCGGCGGGTGTGGGTCTCTCGATCCGTAATCTCGGTGACCCATGTCCCCCACCGCCACTACCAAACCCAGAGGTAGGACCTCATCGGCAACCGGGCCTGAGGAAGGACGGGGAAGTCCTCGAACCGGCGTAGGGGCGTGGCGGCGGGCGGATCGGGCGACCGGCGACGGCGGATCGATAAAGAGCCTGCGAAGGACGACGGGGACACCTTGGCGGCCACCTCGCCGGCGTCGGGCAAAGAGGCCGTGATAAACCTCTTTTGGGCCATTGGCTCCTCGAGCTCCCCGGCACACAGGCAGAGGTTGAGTATGGAGGCGGCGTCGGCGATGGCGGTGACCTACCAATGGTTTCGAGCGAGGGAGGGTGGTGTGTGTCTGTGTGAGCGGAGCTTTTGGGGAGTGTGTGGTGTGTGTGGAGGGAGGGCGGGGGGCAAGGTGGTGTTTGAGGAAATACCGCGGCAACTGAAAATTTTACTAGGCTGGATTAAAATGCCGGGCCACTGAAAATTTGGATCAAGGGCGAGCAGATATTTTTGAGATTGCGAGGGATGCAGAGGCGGGAGTAACAAGGCGGGGCTACTGAAAATTTGAATCAAGGGCGAGCAGATATTTTTGAGATTGCGAGGGATGCAGAGGTGGGAGTAACAAGGCGGGGCTACTGAAAATTTGAATCAATGGCGAGCAGATATTTTTGAGATTGCGAGGGATGCAGAGGTGGGAGTAAAATGCCGAGGCTACTGAAAATTTGAATCAAGGGATTGAAGCAGAGCGGGAGTAACAGACATCGCACACGGTCCGCACATACTAATCGTGTGCTATCAAACATAAAAACCTTCCAGGCGGTAGATATTTTTGAGATTACGAGGCAGTAGATATTTTAGAGAGCGGGAGGCAAGCCTCGTGGAGACCAATCTACTGTCCTGATGTGAGTGACTGCAGGGGCACAGGCATGCCACACGGGTAGTCTGACCGAACCGTGTCTGTTGTGTACCCAATCGCAGATGGTTTCTACATCCAACTCGTGTACTGTTTATAAATTTGGCAAAAAGAATAATGCGGGAAAGGGTCAGAACACGAACACACTTGCATGTGGACCAAATATATGTATGAAAAGGGTGGTTTGATGTTCGAATACCCAATGCACAACTTTGATGTGGCACCTGCCGCATAAAGCGCACAGTATTGCTAGTCAGCCACCCCCTACGAACCCCACTTCGTGTCGGTGGTAAGGGAATCCTAGCTATGAATGCATGCCCCCAGATAGTTAGGTTTGAAATCTCACCCTACCGTAACACAAAACCTATAGGAGTCCATCATATATATGGTCAAACTTCCCCTTTCGCTTCCGGACAAAGGTGGACTGTGTGCCGACCCACAAATGTGTGTTTGTGGCGGGAGATGGTTGAGACCACATACGAACCACCTGCGGGTGGCCCTATACTATATGTATGAAAAGGGTATGGTGTGATATTTAACTAACATTCACAACTTCGATGTGGCATGTGTGCCTCGCAAAATAACCGGACTTCCCCGACCCCACGGAGGTTGCGGGTAGTGCGAAGTAGCCCCCCCCCCCCCCCCCCCCACACACACACTCCTGTCGGGGGGGGAGGGCATCACACCAAGACGTACTGTAACATGGACCAAACAGAATCCAACTTGATCATATAACCTCTCTCGCTCGTTGTTGGTCAAAGTGATGGACGTCCACATGGCCCCGCAAAATGGGCTAGCTTGTCACCGATAAACTCGCGAGGGAGTACTGTCTGAAGACAAAATCCACTCTATGAATGTGGCCCAATTATGTATATGGAAGTGGTGTGTGTGGCGTTTGAATACGCAATGCACAAATTTGATGTGGCACCATGCCTTTTGGGACCGTAAAATCCCAACACTAATCGAGCGAGGGTTCATGATGCGTAGCATGCATGCGGTCAAACTTAATTAGGCCTAGAATGATCGATATACTATACGGTAACACGAAAAAAGAAGAAGAATCCACCCTGATAACCTTTCTCATTGTCGGTCGAAATGATGGACGTCCACGCGGGCCCACGAATATATATATAACCTTGCCGCCCATAACCAAGCGGGTGAGAGTGTTCAAAGACAACCATTGCATGCATGTGTCCCAAACATATTTATGGAGGTGCGTGATGCATGCATATGTGTTGAATACCTAATGCACAACATTGATGTGGTGCATGCGTTCAAAATCGCACAGGTCCCAACACAGAGCAAGAGGTTCATGACGTGTCGTGTGCTCGCCCCCCCCCCCTTCGATCCGGGGGGATGGATTCATGTGTACACATGCGCTATTATATATGTAATCTCACCTCATGACCTATATCGCGAGACAAACAAAAAATTAATCCCCTCCTAAGTCAAAATAATTAACCTCTCTTGTTGTCGTTGAAAGTGATGGACCAAGCGGGCCGACAGATGGAAGCATCGCCGATAACCACGTGAGTGAGTGCCCCAGGACAACCACCATCGCTTGCATGTGTGCCAAAACATATATATGGAGAGGTGTGTGGTTTTGATGTTTTGAATATACCTAATGCACAACGTTTGATGTGGCATTTGCCTCAAAAACCGTGAAGTCCCCACACAGAGTGAGGTTCATGTGTGACACCTAGTATATGTTGGTCCCATCCCCCCTTCGACACATACTATATATATACTCCTACCCTAACACAACCCTAAAAGAATTAATCCTCTTGGTTCGTCAAATGTGCCTCTCTCTCGTTGGGTTAAAGTGATGGAGGATGACGTCGCGGGCCCACAGAAGGAAGCGCCGCACGTGAGTGAGTTCCTATAGGGCAACCACCGCCTGCATGGTATTGCATGACGTTTGAATACCAATGCACAACTTTGATGTGGCACCTGCCTCGGGAACCAGAAAGTCCCCACATGGAGCGAGGTTATGACATATATATATATATATATATATATATATATATATATATATATATATATAGAGAGAGAGAGAGAGAGAGAGAGTATACATGTTGCCCCCTCTTTGACATGTACTACATACTCCTACCGTGCATATACGTAACACAAACAAAAAAAGAACCATCCTTGTTGGTCAAATTAACCTCTCTCTCGTTGTACGTTCAATTGATCGACGAAGACCTCGCATGCCCATAAAGAGTCACATGCGAGCGAGTGTCATAGGACAACCACCGCATGCATTTTGTCGTGTGTTGTGTGATGTTTGAATACCCAATGCACAACTTTGACGTGGCACATGCTTCGCAAACCAGAAATGCACTACACAGAGGTTCACGATGCATAGCCCCCTCACGTCAAGCTGGTGGGAGGGACTCATGTGTACGCACGTGCCCGAACTTTGATATGGAATCTCACCATGATCCACAACGTAACACACATGCCAAAGATGAATCCACCTTCGGTCTGATGCCTCTCGTTGTCGGTGGAAACTAAAAACCTTTGCGGGCTAACGAATGGGCACGTCGCTGCTAACCTCATGAGGGAGTGTCCGAGAGGACCACCAATGCATGCATGTGGCCCAAACATGTATGTATGAAAGGGTTGTGTAATGCTTTAAATAACCAATTCACGACTTTGATGTGGCATATATACATGACTCACAAAATGATCAATAATCCCACGTCACGGAGGCTCGTGACTAGTAGTGTACTAATGGACCCCCCCCCCCCACACACACACACACAGAGACACACATCCGGCACCACCACCTCCACTCTGAGGCATGTCAATTTTTTCTGCAGTGAACATGTGACCAAAGGAGTGTCGTGTTAAAGTTTGAAAAAAAACTGAGATCATTCGACCCGTTTTATACATTGATTGATTTCCTAGGGATTTAATGTGAAAAAATCAAATTTGAGCTACATGTGCACCAAAATGGATTGCAAAATCATATGTGTGTCCCTGGGTGCATGCTTTCCCCGTGAAAGAAATTTCAAAACATTGAGAAAGTTGATTTTTAAAATTCAGTAAATCCAAAACTTAGTTCAAATTCATGAAACTTATTGTGGTGTCATATATGGACACCCGTAGACTGTGATATTATATTTTTCGTCAAATTTGAGACAAGTTTTGATATAATCTACTTACAAACAGGAGATTGTTAATAACTAGCAACCAATATCTCATACGGAATATTTATTCGGACCGTGTGCGTTAGACCGTGCCATGCTTCGGTTAAGTAGTAAAGCGGCAGAATGAATCATCAAAAAACAAAAAAATATGTGCCACCACGCGCCCCGTGTGGCGTGCGAACAGGCATGAGTTGATGGGACGCATGCGAGCAGTCCACCGCGCAGGCAGACCAGGAGGCATGCGTGCAGGTGTGTGAATTGACGGGAGGCGTTTTCGCTGCGCAGTGTCACCAGGAGGTGTGCGAGTAGCTGTGTGAAATGATGGTATTGGAATGCCAGAAGTCCGCCGCGCAGGCTCACCGGGAGGCGAGACAGCCTTCGACCGCCGCCCACCTCGCTCCCACTGGTCCGTATTAATGGCGCGCCCGAGCGGCCGCACCCCCCATCCTCGCCACACACACAATCCTCTCTCTCCGCCCGCATCCTCGACACCGCTCTTAGTCCTCAAAGTCGTCAGTGTATGAGGATGCCGCCGAAGCGCCCCATCGGAGGGAGTGGCAACACCGGGGCAGCTGAAGCACCGGAGCACGGCGTGAATATGGAGACAAAGGTTGCCATCACCACCGACGAGGTGGAGAACGAGGCTGCCAACAAGCGGAGGCGGGTCGAGAAAGAACCGCAAGCGACTCCAGCAGGCCTAGACTTCATCAGCAGCCTCCCCGATGATATGTTGACAGTCATCATATCCCTCCTCCCAATCAAATATGGGGCAAGGACAACCATCCTTTCCCGAAGGTGGCGCCCCCTATGGCTGCCCACCCCTCTTGACCTCCTCGACGCCCACGAGCTCTGCCATGGCTATCGCAAAAGCTTGGATACATTCTCCCAGATCCTCGGCAGTCAGCATGGCCCAATCAAAGGCCTTATCACGGGCAAGTTCCATTCCAACGGCAAGGACCGAGCCAAGCTTGACAAGTGGTTCTGATCCCCCGCCCTAGATCAGCTCGAGGAGCTCAGTTTTAATGATGGGCATATGCGCTCGCTGCCAAAGTTCGCGCTCCGCTTCTTGCCCACGATGCACCTCGCCATGTTCATGAACTGCCATTCCCCCCCCCCTTAATGACGCGCCCGCTCTTTTTCTACCATGACTGAAGCACCTCGAGCTCGTCGCCATGTGCATCCCAAAGGATGACATGGAGCGCCTGCTCTGCGGCTGTACTGCACTCGAGTTCCTTCATCTTCAGGTGATGAATTGGTCGAGTAGCTTCCACATCACCTCCATGACTCTCCGGACTATTTATGTGTGTTGCTGGTGCTGCAACAAGAGATCACAAAAGGTGGACCACAATATGGTCATTGAGGACACACCTTCACTTGAGAGATTACTTGTAGTTGATCAACAAGGTCCAACAAGAATCAATGTCATTTCTGCGCTGAAATTGACAGTGGTGGGCTACTCGTCTGTCAAATACTCTGAACTTGTTATTGGATCCACACCCGTTCAGGTACAACAGTCGCCTTCTACCTCTCCTTCTTGATAACAACATTATTTCTAATTTTGAAGATGTATGTTCATCTGTCATCCAGAAAAGCTTGACCCAGATTCTGCGCATAGTGAAGGTCTTGGCACTAGAATCTATCGGCCCCAACCTGCACGAAGTTGTCAGTTTCCTGAGATGCTTTCCGTGCCTGAAGAAGCTGTATATAGAGGTGATGTTCCTTTCCTGTTAAATGTTAACCATAAGGGAGTTCAATTTTTGGCACCTTTTCCCAAGTTTACAATGACAATGTACTACGATTTCTGAAGGAATTTTGGAGGATTTCAGGACATGCACCCACCACCCCATATTGGTTGCTTGATTCATATGGTTACAATCCATAAGCATTTCTCCTTTGGATTCATCTGTACTAGTTTTCTTAGGGAATTTTTCATCCACCCCAACCTCTTGTGAAGAAGGCTACATTTTTCTAGATTGTAATCAAATGCCCATGTTAATCATGTCAGATCGAAGATGGCACATTGGTGCATTTTACAAATCCTGCAAACAAAATAGGCCTGTAGTAGTATTCAAAACTGCATATAGGCACTAACACGTTCTGTTCTTTTGCAGATAATAATAGGCCCGGTGGTGGATAATGTGATATAATAGAACGACAATCACATCGAATGCCTAGATCTGCATCTCTCAAAAATTACTTTGAACTCCTACCAAGAGACCTTACCGGAGATTATATTCGCCAGGTTCTTTGTTGTCAGAGCAAGCGTGCTGAAGGTAATGAGGTTGAACATGCATTTATATAGAAAATATGAATGGTTTGTTGATCAGAGCCGGCAGCTACTGCAGAATGGAAGAGGCTCCAAAAAAGCTAAACTTCGTATTGGAACTGCATATGACAGAGTAATTGGAAGTCATTGTGTCAACCCCATACATGACTTGTCAGCGGCTGATCCCTTTGCAGAAATGACAAGGTTTCGAAACCAGCCTTACTATTTGTATTTTTAGTTTGAACCTCTCTTATATCCATGTTCAGCTGATCAGCACGGGTGTTTGCAGCTGAATGAGCTGAATTTCATTTCTAATATCAGTTTGAACCTTGTAATCTTCGAATTTGAGCCATGTAACTCTGGAATTTGAACCTTGTAATATTTCAGGCTTTTGTGGTATAATCCTTGAAATGGCATCGTATGAGACTCGTATATTGGTAATACTGTTTTGACCTTAATATGCAATAGACTTGGATTTTATTAACCATTCACAACCAGGGATCCAGCCGGAAGCAGAGCAATGGCAAGCTTCGTCGCAACAAGATGTAGATGATTAGATGCTCATTTATCCTAGTTTATTATGCATGTAATTGCTTACTTTGGTGTGTGGAAATGTTATGTGTGTAGTCACTTATGTAATTGTATGCTTAATTCGGTTACGCAATGCTGTTCTTATAAGTATATATGTTGATGTTCTGTAGACAGAGCAAATCACATCGCACACAGACTAAACAATGGAACCCGTCGGTGATGATTTCATCAATCACTCACAATTGTATACCAGCAATTGTTTGCTCACAACACACACGGCTTGTTAACAGGAATCGTCTGTGTTGTTATTGGTCTTCCCACACATTTCCATTTACAGACCTGTTTGCCGCGTATCACACACATCTTGTTAAGTTGAACCGTGTCTGTTCTCCTGGCTCAACGCAAACAGTTCATCCGAGTGAACTGTATGCCATATATCGCACACACCTTCACCTGGCTGACCGTTTCTTTTGTGTTGCCTAATCACAAACAGTTCATCTGAGTGAACTGTATGCTGTGTATTGCACACACCTTCATCTGGCTGCCTGTTTCTATTCTTCTGCCTCATCGCAAACAATTCATTGAACTTACACTACTGCAGATTGGTCCAAATGCGATAGTCCAATCAGAGACACTTCGACAAAACTGTGTGCGATGCATTAATCACAAACGGTGATGTAATAAAACCGTCAAAAAAGATACAAAACATTTGCAATGGCGGTGACATCAAACATGGTTCAGATTAGAGTTGCATGTGCGATGCGTGGCATACGGTTAATCCAGCTGAACCGTTTGCGATGAGGCAGAACAACAGAAACGGGCAGCCAGATGAGGGTGTGTGCGATATACGGCATACAGTTCACTAGGATGAACTGTGTGTGATTAGGTAGCACAATAGAAATGGTCAGCCAGATTAAGGTGTGTGCGATGGAAGGCGTACAGTTCACTCGGATGAACTGTTTGCGATGAGCCAAGACAACAGAAACAGTTTGACTGAACAAGATGTGTGTGATACGCGGCAAACAGGTCCGTAATCAGAAATGTGTGCGAAGACCAATAATAACACAGACGATTGCTGCTAATGAGTCATGTGATTTGCTCTGTCTACAGAAGAATAAGATATATATATATACATATATAAAACTGAAATAAACATCCAATTAAATAAGTGACTATACAGATCATTTGCACACACCTCAATAAACAATTGCATGCATTCTAAACTAGAAGAAACGATCGTCTAGTCATCTACTTCTTGTGATGCTCCCGCCACTGCTTTGTGGCTCGATCCCTCATCTAGGGCAGGAAGAAGACACTTCCTCATGTCAACGATTCGCGTGTACATCTTGTAGCTTATGTATGCGTCCTTGGCCGCGTACTTGACGTGTTGTTCATCCAGTCTCTGAAGCCAGACACTGTGCCAGGCGTTCTTGTCCTTCTTGCTCTTATCATTCATCTTCATGTAGTAGGGGTCGATGATGGCCGAGGCGAGGTCAACCAGGGAGTTCTATTTGTTGTTGTCGCCACCCCAGACCTTGTAGTGATCCTAGATGTTGACAAGATTCTGGCATTTCAAGCCCGAAACCTTGAGTGCTTTTAGATCGTTGGTGGTGTCCACCGTAGCAAAACTGTAGTCAGAGCTATTGATAAACCTGGAGAAATGCTTGCAAGGCCTTGTGGCCAGGTGGTAGTTGTAGATGAGGACATCATGTCGCACGCACAACTGGGCGACGACAACCTTCTGGTCATGCCCGACACGACCGATGGTGTACTCGAGGTCGAAGCCGACCACTTGGTACTTGTCCTCAGCAAGCAACTGCTCCATAGTTTGGATGGAGCTCTCCACCAAGACCGGCTCGTTCGTGTACACCACTGAGAGGGCCTTCCCCCTCACGTGGGTGTCCACTATGTGATGCATGGTGAACTGCCTCCCGTTGTCGTCGTCGGCCGCTGGGAGCGCTATTGGAGCCACGGGGAGCGCCATTGGAACCGCTGGATGTCCTCTCTATATGTGTCGTCGTGGGTGTGCTTATTGTGTCGTGTGGCGCGAGAGATGAAGGTAAATGGCCGCAAGAATAAATGGGGGCCGGGCGGCCTGGATTTTTGGCACGTCCGCATGGCAGTTTTTGCAGCGGGTAACTGCATCGTGGCACCGCGCCCGGCGCAACCGCATGCATAATGGCAGCATGAACATACGTGATCATGCGCCGGCCCCAAACACTGGCAGCGCGTGTGCAGGGACTATGGTAGAGCACCCGGAGGGACGCGAGAGCACAGCGCGCGCGGCGGGACACGAGCAAAGCGCACCGTGGCCGCCTCAACCGCGAGCAACCACACGCATAGAGCAGTTGAACACATAGGGAATGGTCGTCTACAAGCCGGCCGGCAGTTGCGACGCTGCGTAGAGAGCGGCCGTGTGCTACTACCTCTGTCTTTGTCTATTAGTCCCCTTTATATTCTGTGCCATATTTTGACCTTAAATTTAACCAACAAAATGTTGATGCATGTTATAAAAATTATATAATTGGAAACTATGTTCAAATACGAATCCAACGATATAATCTTTGGCGACATGCATTCTTATTTCATTAGTTAAATCTCTAGTCAAAATTTGGCACAAAAATACATAGACGACTTATAAATCAGGATGGGGGTAGTAGGTAATTAAATTGCAAATGTTTTTTTATTAACTATATGTGTACGTGTCCTTTCGTCCTCCTCTCGCACGTCTTGTCACCCTGCTGCCACAGACGGCTTACAGCGCAAGCTTGCGCAGTGCGCGGGGGCGTTCTTTTGGCCAAACGGTGGCTTGAAGTGGCGCCAATGAATTGTCGGTGAGCCCGTTCCCGCGCAACCTCATAGGTTCCCGCGCAAGCTTCCCGCCCGACTCGGTGAAATCCCCCAAAATCCCAATGCTTACCGGCCTGCTATATGAACCCTCACGGCGAGTCCCGCGTCGCATTTTCCCCTCCCTCCCTGTAGCTTATCTCCTCTGCTTCTCCCACAATCGCCAATGGCACCGGTCCGTCATCGTCGCTCAGCCACTCCACCGTCATCAGAGGACAGTTCCAGCTGGGAGGCTACACCGCGGCGGCGGCGCAGTCCTCGGCGTAGTGTAGTGCGCGTGGTGTCCCTATTGGGTGTTCGCGGAACACCCACCACACGCTCCGTCGCCGCTGCCCGTCGGCAACTATTGTCGGCCGCCGTTGCCGCCACCCCACCGTCTGCTGCCGTGGCCTCCACACCATCGTCGAAAGCCAGGGACATCGCCCGCTCTGCGGCCGCGGCCGGAAGGCGGGAGGTGGGCGTCGTGGCCGCCACCCCACTGGCAGCCACCGTGGCCATCACCCGCTCCGCCACCGCGGCCCGAAGGCGGGAGGTGGTCGTCGTGGCTACCACCCCATCATCGGCCTCCATGGCCGCCAGCCCACCATCGACTGCCGGGGTCATCACCTGCTCCGCCACCGCCGCCCGAAGGCGGGAGGCGGAGGTGGAGGCCCGCACGTGCGACAACGACCTTGCGCACTACATCGAGTTCCTGCGGGAGGAGGAGGAGCGCCTCGTCGAGCACGCAAAGAGCATTACCGCCGCCGTGGCCACAGCACACGCCGCCGCAGAGGCGAGGAATTAGGAGATCTACGAGGAGAACCACCGCTTCGGGAGGGTTCGTCTGGTGCGGCAGAGGGCGTTTGAGGTGAGCATCGCTGAAGGTGCAGCAGTGGCAGGCACCGTATTGCAGTTGTCTAGCTCATCGGTAGCCTCTTCCTCCTCTGCCGCTTACTGAGCGTACTCGGCAGAGGAGAGGCTACCGGAAGTAGTACAAAGCCCCTCCATAGTAGTAGTATTTAGGGGCTATTTTGTTCAGTTCATCTGACTATAGATGTGGTGGAACTGTACAACGTACTTAAAATTAGCTAGTATATATAGTTGAACTAGCTATTTCAGTACGTGGTTGGCAACAATTGGGGAAAAGTTTGGTCGGTTCAGCTGTCGAGTTGAACTGTTTGTATAAAGAACGACTGCTTAATCTATGAATGAAATGTATGCTTAATTACTGAATTTTAGTTGCAAAAATTAGATAGTGCTAGTGATTTTTAGCTGCATATTTTGACAAATGGCAGTGTTACAAGCTTGACAAATGGCAGTGTTACTAGATCAACAAATGTCAATCTTTCCAGTTTGACAAATGGCAATATACCCAATATGACAGATGCAAATCTTACTAAATTGTCTGTACGTGCTTGCACACGGGTCATCCAAAACAACCGTTTGCGTTGAAGCGATGTACAAATCCTGCTCGGCACATTTTCTCTTGGCTTAGCGCCGAAGTCTAGCTTTGCATACCGTATTCAATCTTAACCATTTGCGTTGAAGAGAAGCACAAATACTGCGCTGCGAATTTTCCCTTGGCTTACTTGTGAAGACCATAGCTCTCACTTTGCATACGGGTGTTCTATCTAAAACGTTTGTGATAAAGAGCTGCACAAATCCTGCTCGGCACATTTTCCCTTGGCTTCCTGGGGAAGCTGTCGGTTTGCATATGGGTGTTCTATCTAAAATGTTTGCGATGAGTGTTTTATATTTAAAAACCATTTACGTTGTTTTTAAAGAAAATCATTTGATATGTCTGTACATTCAGAGAGAAAAACGCAAGTTCGTTCAAACCATATCTTTCATTCAGTCACACTGCGAATTTATATTCATATGGTCGAGATACACTGATACAGTATTAAACCCCAAAAAAAACTAATTCCGGCGGCGGCGGCGGCGGAGGCAGCATGCCGCGCCGGTGTTGTCGTTGTCGTCCTCCGGGATGCCGTTGTTGAAGTCTTCAAGGCAACACAGAATGTTCTTCACTTAGAAATCAAACATCATGTCGTCGCACGGTCGATGGGCGGGGCGCGGGAGGACGGCAACTCGCGGCGCTATGAGGTAGTGGTCGACGGCGGCGTCCCATGCCGCTGAGGGGGCGCGTGCACGGGCACGGGCATGGCGGGTGCAGGCAAACGCACGAGGACCGGCGCCGCGGTGGGTGCATGGGCGCGCACGGGCACGGGCGCTGGCGCTGGCATGTACACGAGCTCGTGCGGGACTGCGGAGACCTCGCTGACACCAGCGGCTTCCAGCTCTGCGATAGTGCTCGGCGACCAGCCCATCAATGCTACGGGGATGGTCGCTGGCGCGGGCGCGGGGATGGGAGCTGGGACGGGCGCGGGGGCATCAATCGCCGCGGCTAGCTCATTCAGGGCCATGTCCATGAGGCACCATTCCTCCTTATTTTCTATCTCCTCAGGCTCGGAGTCGACTTCACCAAACTGGAAGACTAGTGGCAGATGATCCTTCTGCGCCATGGCGTTGGTGGAGGTCTGCGGGAGGGAGGGGAATGGGAGGCGAACAGTAAGGCTGCCCGTATTAAACAGAGACTCGGGCTCCATTAATGGAGAGGATGCGAGCAAGGCTGGCAGCCATGGAAGTCAAAGGGCTCGCTTCTCAGTGAGCCTGCGCAGCGTACAGCTCGCACGCTTCCCGATGAGCATGTGCATTGGAGGACACCTTGCATGCCTCTCGGTCAGCCTGCGCACCGGACTGCGCTCGCACGCCTCCCGTTCAGTCAAACAGCTGTCCGCACGACACCTCCTATAGCCATTAAAAGAGAGACATGTGGTGTGACGTGAATGGTTAACAGAACGCACACGATTTAAATTATGCAAACGTTTGAGATGTTAAAGTGGCTGCTATTTGTTTCAAAATGCCTTTGTTGGCTGTTATTCGAGTGCGAATTCTCTCAAAATGGACACAAAAAATACCACAGCATGTCGGGTGCCATTCCATGATAGCATGCCAAGTTTCATGAATTTCAGACGAGTTTTGGATTACTAGAATTTAAAAACAAAGTATCTCAACATTTTGCCGACAATCAACAGTGCCTTAGTGTTTGAAATTCATTCCCATTTCTTGCATGGGACCTAAGCATCCACCCAACGACACACATTTGATATGTCAACCCATTTTTCTGCACTGCAGCTTGTGCATGTAGTTCAAATTTGAATTATCCACATAAAATGCCTAGAAAACCCAGTTAATATATAAAAATGTCCAAGCGAATCCCGAAAAATCCCAAAAATTGACACAACACTCCTGTTGTTCTATGTTGACACTAGAAAAAAATTTGAAAGCAAGAAGAGGCAACGGATATCATTTCGTCCCCAAAGGTGGCACATTCCCTACCGAAACCATCAGGCTTGTTGTGAGAAGCACTGGTTTGCGAGAAGCTTATACCAAAACCTGCCCCAAATGGGACAAAATGTTTACCACAGCATGTTTATGCCGCTCCATGATAGCATGTCAAGTTTCATGAACTACAGACGAGTTTTGGATTTACTAGAATTTAAAAACCATGTATCTCAATGTTTGCGGCCAAGCGACGGTGGCAAGGTGTTTGACATTCATTCCCATTTCTTGCATGGGACCTAAGCATGGAACCAAGGACACATATTTGATTTTTGAACCAATTTACATGCACTGGAGCATGTGCCTGTAGTTCAAATTTGAATTATGCACATAAATGCATAGAAAATTCAGTTAATGTATAAAAATGTCCAAACGAACCCTGAAAAATTCCTAAATTTAACACAACACTCCTGTTGTTCTATGTTGACACTAGAAAAAAATTGAAATCAAGAAGAGGCAACGGATATCGTTTCGTCCAGAAAGGTGAAACGTTCCCTACCGTAACCATGAGGCTTGTTGTGACAAGCTCTGGTTTGTGAGAAGCTTATACCCCAACCTGCCCCAAATGGGACAATATTTTTACCATGGCATGTTGATGTCGTTCTATGCTAGCATGTCAAGTTTCATAAATTTCAGACATTTTTGCGATTTACTAGAATTTAAAAACCATGTATCTCAATGATAGCGACCGAGCGACGGTGGCAAGGTGTTTGACAGTCATTCTCATTTCTTGCATTGGACTTAGCATGCAACCAAGGACACACATTTGAATTTTGAACCCATTTATATGCACTGGAGCATGTGCATTTAGTTCAAATTTGAATTATGCACATAAATGCATAGAAAACTCAGTTAATGTATAAAAATGTCCAAGCGAACCCTGAAAAATCCCAAAAATTGACACAACACTCTTGTTGTTCTATGTTGACACGAGAAAAAAATTGAAAGTAAGAAGAGGCAACGGATATCATTTCATCCCCTAAGGTGGCACGTTCCCTACTGAAACCATCAGGCTTGTTGTGAGAAGCTCCAGTTTGCGAGAAGCTTATACCCAAACCTGCCCCAAATGGGACAATATTTTTACCATGGCATGTCGATGCCGTTCCATGATATCATGTCAAGTTTCATGAATTTCAGACGAGTTTTTGATTTACTAGATTTTAAAACCATGTATCTCAATGTTAGCGGCCGAGCGACAGTGTCAAGGTGTTTGACATTCATTCTCATTTCTTGCATGTGACCTAAGCTTGCAACCAAGGACACACATTTGATTTTTCAACCCGTTTTTATGCACTGGAGCATGTGCATGTAGTTCAATTTTGAATTATGCACATAAATGCCTAGAAAACTCAGTTAATGTATAAAAATGTCCAAACGATCCCCGAAAAATTCCAAAATTTAACACGACACTCATGTTGTTCTATGTTGGCACCAGAAAAAAAATTGAAAGCAAGAAGAGGCGATGAATATCGTTTTGTCCACAAAGGTGACACATTTCCCTAACAGAACCATGAGGCTTCTTGTGAGAAGCTCTGGTTTGTGAGAAGCTTATACCATAACCTGCCCCAAATGGGACAATATTTTTTACCCCAGGATGTTGATGCCATTCCATGATAGCATGCCAAGGTTCATGAATTTCAGACGGGTTTTGGATTTACTAGAATTACAAAGGCAAGTACCTCAATGTTTGTCGGAGAGCCACGATGTCGTGGTGTTCGAAATTCATCCCCATTTCTTGCATGGGACATAAGCATAAACCCATGGACACATATATGATTTTACAACCCATTTTGGTGCATCTGAGCATGTGCATGTAGTTTAATTTTGAATTGTGCACCTGAAATGGCTAGAAACCCAAGTTAATGTATAAAAATGTCCAAACAAACCCTGAATAATTCCATTTTTTTGATGACACACCTATAGTTGTATGTTCACTGCTGATAAAAGTTCTAGCAATTCAAACACCCTCCCTTGCCGCTGTGACCCCATTATGTAATTCAAATCAAGATGAAAAATCAAGTAGATCGCACATAGTTTATTATCACCAACCGTGTGAGATGTAGTACAAAATATCTTGGAGCACCGTCGGAGTATAGTACGCCTATGGCTTACGCGAGAAGGTGCGTCGGCTACAGTCCACAACCGGTGTGTCAAGCACACTAGTGAAGGAAATATGCCCTAGAGGCAATAATAAAGTTGTTATTTATATTTCCTTATATCATGATAAATGTTTATTATTCATGCTAGAACTGTATTAACCGGAAACTTAGTACATGTGTGAATACATAGACAAAACAGAGTGTCCCTAGTATGCCTCTACTTGACTAGCTCATTCATTAAAGATGGTTAAAGTTTCCTGACCATAGACATGTGTTGTCGTTTAATGAATGGGATCACATCATTAGATAATGATGTGATGGACAAGACCCATCTGTTAGCTTAGCATAATGATCATTAAGTTTTATTGCTATTGCTTTCTTCATGACTTATACATATTCCTCTGACTATGAGATTATGCAACTCCCGAATACCGGAGGAACACCTTGTGTGCTATCAAACGTCACAACGTAACTGGGTGATTATAAAGATGCTCTACAAGTGTCTCCGAAGGTGTTTGTTGGGTTGGCATAGATCAAGACTAGGATTTGTCACTCCGAGTATCGGAGAGGTATCTCTGGGCCCTCTCGGTAATGCACATCACTATAAGCCTTGCAAGCAATGTGACTAATGAGTTAGTTACGGGATGATGCATTATGGAACGAGTAAAGAGACTTGCCGGTAACGAGATTGAACTAGGTATGAAGATACCAACGATCGAATCTCGGGCAAGTAACATACCGATGACAAAGGGAATAATGTATGTTGTCATTACAGTTTGACCAATAAAGATCTTCGTAGAATATGTAGGAACCAATATGAGCATCCAGGTTTTGCTGTTGGTTATTGATCGGAGATGTGTCTCGGTCATGTCTACATAGTTCTCGAACCCGTAGGGTCCGCACGCTTAACGTTCGATGGCGATTTGTATTATGAGTTATGTGTTTTGGTGACCGAAGATTGTTTGGAGTCCCGGATGAGATCACGGACATGACGAGGAGTCTCGAAATGGTCAAGAGGTAAATATTGATATATTGGAAGGTTATATTCGGACACCGGAATAGTTCCGGATCGTTTCGGGTATTTTTCGGAGTACCGGGAGGTTACCGGAACCCCCCGGGAGAGTTAATGGGCCTCATGGGCCATAGGGAAGAGGGGAGGCAGCCCACAAGGGGTGGCTGCGTCCCCTCCCATGGGGAGTCCGAATTGGACTAGGGGAGGGGGCACGCCCCCCTTTCCTTCTCCTCTTCTCTCTCCCTTTCCCCCTTTCCCACTCCGGAAAAGGAAGGGGGAATCCTACTAGGACTGGGAGTCCTAGTAGGACTCCCCCCCATGGCGCGCCCCCCTTGGTGGCCGGCCTCCTCCTCCCCTCCTTTATATACGGGGGCAGGGGGGCACCCTAGAACACATCAGTTATTCTCTTAGCCATGTGCGGTGCCCCCCTCCACAGTTTACTCCTCCGGTCATAGCGTCGTAGTGCTTAGGCGAAGCCCTGCGCGGATCACATCACCAACACCGTCGCCACGCCGTCGTGCTGACGGAACTCTCCCTCGACCCTCTGCTGGATCAAGAGTTCGAGGGATGTCATCGAGCTGAACGTGTGCTGAACACGGAGGTGCCGTACATTCGGTGCTTGGATCGGTTGGATTGTGAAGACGTTCGACTACATCAACCGCGTTAACCTAACGCTTCCGCTTTCGGTCTACGAGGGTATGTGGACACACTCTCCCCCTCTCGTTGCTATGCATCTCCTAGAAAGATCTTGCGTGAGCGTAGGAAATTTTTTGAAATTGCATGCTACGTTCCCCAACAACTAGCTCGCTCCCCAAATATCATTTCACTGTTCAATCATCGCCGGTGAAAGATCGGGACGTGGACCCGCGTCGTGAGGGCAATTTCGGCGGCCCACTCCAGCAAGAGCGCGGCCGTAGCCACCATGCGCGTGCTAACAAGCTGCATGAGCGTGGCTGCAATCTGCGACTGGGCGGCCAAGGCAGCCCAAACGGCCGTTGTTGCTTCTCAGGTGGCGGCAGCAACATCTACCTCAGGGATAGCAACTGGCGAGAGTGGCACAGCAGCTGTCTGTTCCGCAGCGGTGGCCTTAGCCCTGATGGAGGCCGCCCACGACCATGTCGAAGCCGCCCACGCCCAGCTCGTGGATGTCACCGCACAAATCGAACGAAGCTTCTCCGACAACGGTCGGCAACCCACGACCGAAGAGTTGGCAATCACCGAGAGCGTTCAAGCAGCCATCCGTTCCTCCTCGGCATACCTCACCACGACGGAGCCCGTCCAAGCCCAGATCACGGCCGCCCACGCCCAGCTCGTGGCGGCCTTTTCCAAAGAGATGGTGGACGCTAATGGTGAGATGCTTGCTGAGTATGGTGCGATGGATGCCATGGAGCCCCTTCCCAGGAGATCGTCGGGCGCGAGCTGGACATGGAGGAGGCGGCGGAGATCGACGAGCACCAGCCGTAGTAGTACTCTTTGTTTTGTTTAATTAAGAGTGCTGGTCTTTAATTTGTTAGAGTAATGTTTAGGTCAGCTAGCTCTATTTAATTGTTGAACTTGCTCGATTAAGAAGTGTGGGTGTGTTGTAGTCTCCTTTGTGTACCCAAATTATGCAATGCCGTGGATGACCACTGTAACCAGGGAAATTCAAACCAAAAATTTTGACGTTCAAACTCATCACACATGGGTTAAGCTATATGAATCATTTATGATGTTCACATATCGTACACAGTGCTGAATAAGGGACCGTGTCTGATGACACTTTGCGCGCCAGTTTTTTCGCTGCACCGATTCAAAATATTCGGCTTCCGTGGAAATATCTACCTCCCCACCCCCTCCCCCTTACCAAAAGCCACATTTCCCCTGTTTCTGCCTTCCTTTCCAAGTTGAAACCTTCACTCCTTGCTTGCAGTGCCGCCTCCTCACCGGCGACCCTCCTTCATGCTGCTCGGCCTCGTCGATCCAGGCAGGTAATCCACACCCGACCCCCATCCTCCTCCTCCTTCCACATCCCACATGCCCCGACCGCCGGCGCGACACCTTCCACCCAAATCACCGACCCCTCCCCCAAATAAGCACCGCCCTAAGCCATGGTGCATGCAGTATAGCCATGAGCTCAAGGAGCATTTGGCAGCGGAGAAGCAAATCGCGGCCGCATGCGCGGATGAGGTCGTGATGGCTGCCATTTGTGCCGCCCCCCAGATCTTGGAGGAGCACCTCGCTGTCGAGGCCACCGTCGACGCCTCGCGTGCCGACGCCGTGACGCGGTTGTCTGCTTTAAATGAGAGTTCATGGCGTTTCCTCGAGGCCACCGTCGGTGCCTTTGACGAAGACTACGAGGTGTTTTCTCAGCATGCTCGTGCTTACCTCAACTCGAGAGGTAGCAGGTTGGTGCCCGGAGCAGCTCATGCAACTCACCACTATGATGAGGGCACCCATGATGTAGAGGCCTCGCCCTCTTCCATGTCCAAGGAGCCAATCATCATTGATATCTCCGACGATGAGGAGTAGCTTGTCTTATTAGCTCACTATAAGGACCTATGTTCAGTTTGCTAGCTACGTCGGTTAAGCATGCTCAGTTTACCCATTGCATGTGCTGCTCCTGCCTTTCCTTAACAAATTCTAGTGAATTGTCCTATCTACTTTTACCATGCAATCTGTTGCTCTAGTGTACATGTTCTATATGTCGTGCAATGTGGTGCTCACTTATTAACTGTTTGGTTAATTAGTTGTCGTCTTCAGTTAACTTTTTGGTTCAATTCTGCAAATGTGATGTTCAATTCTTTAGGATGCAATTTTGTATTGTCTTCCATGTGAGAAATAAATCAAATTTATCTTTACAAAATACATGAGAAACAAATACAATTGCCATATTTCCAAGTTGTCAAGCATGCTTGGTTTGGTTAACTGCCTGATCTTCTAGTATGTTATACATTGTGCAATGTGGTGCTCAGTTAATGTTTGGTTCATTTGTTGTAGTGTTTAGTTAACTATTTGGTTCAATTATGCAATGCGATGTTCAATTGTTGTGGGTGCATTCTGTTATTGTATACCATGTGAGAAATAAATCGAATTTGGCTGTACTAAATACATGAGAAACAAATACAATTGCTATATTTCCAAGTTGTTAAGCATGTTTGGTTTGGTTAACTGTCTGGTCTTCTATTAGGAGTATGTTATATTGTGCAATGTGGTGCTTAGTTAATGTTTGGTTCATTTGTTGTGGTGTTTAGTTAACTGCTTGGTTCAATTCTGCAATGCGATGTCCAATTGTCGTGGGTAGAATTTTGTATTGTTGTGCATGTGAGGAATAAATCGAATTTGGCTGCACTTAATACATGAGAAACATATACAATTGCTATATTTCCTAGTTCTTAATCATGCTTGGTTTGGATAAATGGGTTTTCCATGTGGCTTGAATTAATCTGATGAATCTGCAATGTGCTTATTTTTCATCAACATATTTTACTGATAGCATGCGAACCATCATTTAACCTGATCACTAACTACCTTATATGTGCTGCAGGGAAACAATGGGAAGCACTGAGGTTTACAATCAAGGTTTGCACATGCATGGTCCTTTGTCTAATAGCACATTATTGTGCAATTGCAGGAACCATTATAATATTTAGGTTTTTAACAACTTGGTCTTGCACATGTAGGTCCTGCCGTCAGAGGTTTTGACCAACTGTTCGACCCTTTTTGCATATGGGGAAATGAGTTGTCCATGAATATCAATCAAGTCAAGAAACTCAGAAAGATTGTTAGGATAAAGAAATTAGAGATAAAAAACAACAAGATCTTTGTCTGCACAATGAAGAAGACATCGGTTCACTACAGGATGGTACTAACTATTATACCTTGCCTTTTTTATTCCTTTCCCCCATTTCCAATATAGAGAAGATATTTATGCAAATCCTTGTTTTCAGGCCTTTCCAAAGCAGTTCACTGATGATTACCTCTCAAACCACTTGTATGGTCAGGAGGCGAGGAAGGTATTCATACAACAACCACGGTTCAATATTGAAGTGTTCCTGAAGAGGATGAAGGATGGACGGTCAATCATCCACAGGCACTGGCCTAAAGTTGCAAAGACCTTCAACATCAATGAAGGCTCAATATTCGCCTTCCACTTCAGCAGTTTTCCAGGTGAGATTCATCTGTCTATGTACTGTCTATGATGCTAATTTCGAAAGGTTATAGATGTTGCATGTGAAACTTGGTGCTGGTGCAGTTGTGTAATGGGGTAGCTGAGTGCTGAAGCTATTTGATGTACTACTCTAATGTATTTCAATTATGAAATCTGTTTCCTTAATATGAAAATGAAATATATTGTGTGCTTAATATGAAATGTCAATTAGATTAATAAATGGATTATTAATAATAGGACAATTAGCCTGCTAATGGCCAATTAGCAGGCTAATTGGGTTTTTCTGTTACAAACGGTTATTGAGAAAACACCGTGGGCGATGACCTTAGGCAACGCACACAGTTTCTAGGAATAAACCATGTTGGATCAATGAACAATCACACATGACATCCTCTTGAAAACTGTTTGCGTTAGGCCACCTTGCGCAAACGTTTATCACATAAAAAGCGTGTGTGATGGACATCATATGCCACACAGTTTCTTCTACGCACCGTGTGTGATGCATTCAATAACGCAAACGATAAAATTGTTAATATCGTGTGCAATGGCAATGCTATCACAAACGATTTAATTGGGAAAATTGTGTGTGATGTACCTGCGAATGGAAACGTTTTTCTTGGAGTGACTATGTGGGATGTATATACGAACGGAAACGTACTTCTTGGTTTGACTGTGTGGGATGTACATACTAACGGAAACGTATTCCTTGGATTGACTGTGTGGAATGTACATACGAACCGAAACATTTAGCCGGGACTCGCTGTGTGGGATATACTTACGACCAAAAACGATTTGGCCTGTATAATTGTATTTTTTTACCACAACTGTACGTATAACCGTATTTCATCGCTCGCCCGTCGCACACGACCTCATTTTGCCAAGCATGTGTGCCAGGAGGGCCTATCCCCGATGGTTTCAGAGTCGTGTGGGAAGGACCCCCCTATCGCAGTCACTCACTAGGCGACGGTCCAGAACGCTGTCGCGGAAAGGGGTTAAAAACCGTTTGTATAGCACCTCGCTGTACCAGTGAGAACCGTATGCCCCGCATCGCACACGCAACTAAAATCTGAACTGTGTTTGATGTATCCGCCATCGCAAACGTTTTGCATCTTTTTTGACGGGTTTTTTACATCATCGTTTGTGATTAATGCATCGCACACAGTTTCGTCAAAGGGTCTCTGATCGTAGTGTCGCGTTAGCAGCATCCTGCAGTACTGTTTGCTACAAAAAGGATTGGGCTACCTTGCTACACCTTTGTTACTGTTACTACTTGTTGCTCGTTACAAATTACCTTGTTATCAAACTATATGTTACCGATAATTTCAGTGCTTGCAGATAATACCTTGTTAAAAACCGCTTGTCATTTCCTTCTGCACCTTGTTGGCTTCGACACTCTTACTTATCGTAAGGACTACGATTGATCCCCTATACTTGTGGGTCATCAACTCTCACCTTTCTACAATTTGCTAGCCTCTACGGTACCGTGCATTGGACTTTCTCACCTCGAGAGTCGGTGCAAACTTTGTCGATGCATCCAAATCCTGTGATATGATACGCCCTATCACACATAAGCCTCCTTATATCTTCCAAGATATATTGCCATGCAACTTCCATCGTTCCATTATTATGACATGCACAATCATTGTTATATTGCTTTGCATGATCATATAGCTGAAATAGTATTTGTGGCATGACCACCATTTATCATTATCATATATTTTACGCTAGCACCATTGCACATCCTGGTACACTGCCAGGGGCATTCATAGAGATTCATATGTTTCAGTTTTATCGAGGTGTAATATTGAGTTGTAAGTAAATAGAAGTGTGATGATCATCATTATTAGAGCATTGTCCCAGTGAGAAAGTAAAAGAAAAAAGAAAAAAAAAGGGAGGCCAAAAAGAGCCCAACAAAAAAAGAGAGAAAATAAAGAAAAAAATGAGAGAAAAAGATAGAAGGGGCAATGTTACTATCCTTTTCCACACTTGTGCTTCAAAGTAGCATATAGAGAGTCTCCAATGTTGTCACTTTCATATACTAGTGGGAATTTTTCATTATAGAACTTGGCTTGTATATTCCAATAATGCGCTTCCTCAAATGCGTGAGGTCTTCATGAGCAAGCAAGTTGGATGCACACCCACTTAGTTTTCAGTTTGAGCTTTCATACTCTTATAGCTCTTAGTGCATCCGTTGCATGGCAATCCCTACTCCTATGATTGGCATCAATTGATGGGCATCTCCATATACCCCTTGATTAGCCGCGTCGATGTGAGACTATCTTCCTTTTTTGTCTTCCCCTTATTAATCTATACCACCGCATTCTATTCCACCAATAGTGTTATGTCCATGGATTACGCTCATGTATTACGTGCGGGTTGAAAAAGCTGAGTCGCGTTAGAAAGTATGAACGAATTGCTTGGCTAACATCGGGGTTATACATGATTTATATTTTGTGTTAAGAAGATGGGGCATGACAAGGCTATATGATTTTGTAGGGATAGCGTTCTTTAGCATTTTTATTTTGAAAGGCATGATTGTTTGCTGGTATGCCTGAGTATTGATGTCTTTATGTCAAATTATAGACTATTGTTTTGAATAATTTGGATCTTAATATTCATACCATAAAAGAAAGACTGCATGATAAACATGTTAGGTAGCATTCCATATAAAAAATTCTATTTTTATCATTTACCTACTCGAGGACGAGCAGGAATTAAGCTTGGGGATGCTTGATACGTCTCCAACATATCTATATTTTTTTATTATTCCATGCTATTATAGTATCAATATGGGATGTTTAATATGCAATTATATGCTATTTTATATCATTTTCTTGGACTAACCTATTAACTCAGTGCCTAGTGCCAGTTTCTCTTTTTTTTGCCTATTTTTGGTTTTCCAGGAAATCAGTACCAAACAGAGTCCAAACGCTACGGAAAGTTTTGACGATTTTTTCTGGACAAGAGAGACCCTGGAAGCTTCGGGGGAGACCAGCGAGGAGACGACAAGGCAACAGAGAGCCCCCATGGGTTTAGGCGCGCCCTGATGCCTTATGAGCGCCTCGTGGCTCCGTCTGACCTAATTCCACCTCCATAAATTCTCTAAAATCAGGAAACCAACAAAGAGCCACCCAAAATACTTTTTCCGCCGCCGCAAGTTCCTATTCTTCCGCGATCCCATTTGGAGGCCTTTTCCGGTACTCTGTCGGAGGGGGAATCGATCACGGAGTGCTTCTACATCATCCTTGCTACCTTTCGATGATATGTGAGTAGTTCACCACAGACCAACGGGTCCATAGTTGTAGATAGATGGCTTCTTCTCTCTCTTTGATCTTCAATACAATGTTCTTGGAGTTCTGTCCGATGTAATCTTCTTTTGCGGTGTGTTTGTTGGGATCTGATGAATTATGGGTTTATGATCAGATTATTCATGAATATTAATTATGTCTTCTTTGAACTTTATTATGCATGATTGTTATAGCTTTGTATTTCTCTTCGATCTATCAGTTTGGTTTGGCCAACTAGATAGATTTGTCTTGAAATGGGAGAGGTGCTTTGTGATGGGTTCAATCTTACGGTGCTCTATATCCCAGTGACAGAAAGGGACAAGACACATATTTTTATTGTGTCCATTAAGGATAAAAAAATGGGGTTTATTCATATTGATTGGGTTTACTTTGTCTACATCATGTCATCTTGCTTAAGGCGTTACTCTGTTTTATACTTAATACCATAGATGCATGCTGGATAGCAGTCGATTGGTGGAGTAATAGTAGTAGATGCAGGAAGGAGTCCGTCTACTTGTCTCGGACGTGATGCCTATATACATGATCATTGCCTTGAATATCGTCATAACTATGCACTTTTCTATCAATTGCCCAATAGTAATTTGTTCACCCACCGTATGCTATGTGCTCGAGGGAGAAGCCTCTAGTGAAAACTATGGCCCCCGGGTCTAGTTTTATCATATATAAAAACACAAAATACCTTGCTGTAATTTTATTTTATTTATTTTCTTTTGCAATTTACTTTATTATCCACCACTACAAGATTTGATCCTTGCAAGTAACCGCCAAGGGGATTGACAACCCTATTGTTTGCGTTGGGTGCAATATTTGCTTTTGTGTGTGCAGGTGCTGTTCACGAAGCTTTGTGTGATTCTCCAACTGGACTAATAACTGATGGCCCACAAGTATAGGGGATCAATCTTAGTCCTTTCGATAAGTAAGAGTGTCGAACCCAATGAGGAGCAGAAGGAAATGACAAGCGGTTTTCAGCATGGTAATTTCTGCAAGCACTGAAATTGTCAGTAACAAGTAGTTTGATAGTAAGATAATTTGTAACAAGCAAGTAACGGTAATGATAAATAAAGTGCAGCAAGGTAGCCCAATCCTTTTTATAGCAAAGGTGTCGGTGCAACAAACCCTGGGTCTGTTGCCCAGACCATGCACAGGCCCAAGATCAAGATTGCAACATCCAAGACAAGGCCAAGGTAAAGAGATAGGCACTTTGAGAAATCAAAGGGCAGGTTGAGAAGACCGAGTCAAGCCAAGAAGCAAGACACCGCTAAGGGAAAACCTCCCTTGCCAGGCAGGAGAGCCTGGCGAGGTCAAGGTTGCCCCGGAAGCGAGCCTCAGGACCGCCCCGGCAGGCCTGCCGGGGCATGCGAAGGCAAAACACCCCACCAAGGCTTCACCGCCCCACCTCACAGCGACGCAAGTCACCGATCAGTGCGGTGTCAAGCCCCAAGATGACTAAGTGGCTGCCTTTTGCCACATGGCAGCCATTTACTACAGGAATCACCTCCAGATGACACCCGTCCTGCGACGTGTCACGCAGACGGGAGAGAAGGTGGCCAAACAGCCCGGCAAGGCGTGCCGGGCAAGCCATGATGTGACACTGAGCGGTGCATTTAATGTGTACTACTCTGTCTGCAGAGTAGATATGATAGCATTGTTCGCTACATAATCAGTACACAATGACTGATTTGCCACTGTGGTGACCCCTTGATCTATAAAAGGAGGCCCATGGCAACCATAGAAAGGATTCGGACCCCTGTACACACATACGCGCGTAGCTGCTCTTGCCCCGAGGCACCCCTGCCAGACAAGAGCGTTGCGTTTCCACCACCATCCACCATCAATCCACCAAAGCTAGAGTAGGGTTTTACGCCTCGCGGCGGCCCGAACCTGGGTAAAACTGCCCGTGTGATCACTGCCGCGCTACGCTGCGCTCCTCCGCTCTTTGTGCAATGTGCTCAGTCCCCCTGCCGAACCAAAAGGGGCCCTTGTCCCCATAGGTGGCCGTGGTTTCCCACGACAAAAGGACAGGCTCGAACGGTCTCTTATAATAAGCAAAGTTTTCTTGAGGGCACACGGGAATCTCATATAGTCACTTTCATCATGTTGGTTTGATTCGCGTTCGCTACTTTGATAATTTGATATGTCGGTGGACCGGTGCTTGGGTGTTGTTCTTACTTGAACATGCCTCCCACTTAGGATTAACCCCCTCGCAAGCATCCGCAACTACGAAAGAAGAATTAAGATAACAATCTAACCATAGCATTAAACATATGGATCGAAATCAGTCCCTTACGGAATAGCGCATAAACTAGGGTTTAAGCTTTTGTCACTCTAGGAACCCATCATCTAATAACTACTCAACAATGCATTCCCTTAGGCCCAAAGATGGTGAAGTGTCTTGTAGTCGACGTTCACATAACACCATTAAGGGAATCACAACATACATATCATCAAAATATCGAACGAATATCAAATTCACATGATTACTTGCAACATGACTTCTCCCGTGGCCTCAAGAACAAGGGAAACTACTCACAAATAATATTCATGCTCAAGTTCAGAGGGATATTAAATAGCATAATGGATCTGAACATATAATCTTCCACCAAATAAACCATCTAGCATCAACTACAAGATGTAATCAACACTACTAGTCACCCGCAGGTACCACTCAGAGGTTCTGGTACAAACATTGAACACAAGAGATGAACTAGGGTTTTGAGATGAGATGGAGCTGTTGAATATGTTGATGAAGATTGGCCTCCCAAAGATGAGAGGATTGTTGGTGATGACGATGGCTTCAATTTCCCCCTCCGGGAGGGAAGTTCCCCCAGCGGAATCGCTTCGCCGGAGGTCAAAAGTGCTCCTGTCCAAGTTCCAGCTCGAGACGGCGGCGCTTCATCCCGAAAGTCCTCTCTTTATTTTTTCTAGATCAAAAGACCTTATATATCAGAAGATGGGTGTCGGATGTGGGTCGAGGGGCCCACTACCCACCAGGGCGTGCCAGGGGGGTTTGACGCACCCTGGTGCCTTGTGGCCACCTGGCTGCCCCCCTCTGGTAGTTCTTCTCTCCAATATTTATCATATATTCCAAAATAATTCTCCGTAAAATTTCAGCTCATTTGGAGATGTGTAGAATATGTATCTCTGACATAGCTTTTTCAGGTCCAGAATTCCAGCTGCCGGTATTCTGCCTCTTTGTGCAAACCTTGCATATTATGAGAGAAAAGGCATTAGAATTACTCCATAAAGTGTTATAAAGCATAAAAACACTATAAATAACAGTAGGAAAACATGATGCAAAATGGACGTATCAACTCCCCCAAGCTTAGACCTCGCTTGTCCTCAAGTGGAAACCGATATCGAAAATCATGTCCACAGGTTTTGAGAGAGATGTATCGATAAAAATAATATACGGACATAGTAGCATCATGCTTATTATTATAACAACAACAACAAACTTTATCATATAACTTCTCATGAGCAAGTAACAATTCATCACAACATCGAAGTAGAAAGCATAAACTTTATTGAAAACTAACAAACTATGTTCTCAGTCAACTTTGCAACTACAATTCATCATATTTTCAGGAAGGGTCTCGTATCGGAGCCTTTTGGAAAGTCCACATACTCAACCATCATTTAATATTCTATGATTGCTAACACTCACAGCCTACATATGAGCAAAAAGTTTCAACCAGACACATAGGAAGATAGGGGCTTATAGTTTCGCCTCCCAACTTATTCACCTCAAGGGTGATGTCAACAATAATAACTCATGATCACACACATTCAACTGGATATATGTGCCTAGATCTTTCCCCGCCACATGGTGCTTGCAAAAAGAGAAAATAAAAAGGAAAAGAGAAGAATACTTTGATTCTTGCATAAAAAGTAAATACATAAAAGTAAAAGACAAGCCCTTAGCAGAGGGAAGCAGATGTTATCATGCGCTTTTTGGTTTTGTATGCATAATCTCCTAATGCAAAAGAATTTCACATTATATTGCCCCATATGATAGCAACCTTTATTATGAAGTCCGTCGCTTTTATTACTTTGCCATCACAAGTTCATACAACGCTTATTTTCCCTTACACTAAAGGATCAAACACATTTAGGAGCAATTTTTATTGCCTTTTTGCACTGATGACAACCTACTTGAAGGATCTTACTCAATCCATAGGTAGGTATAGTGGACTCTCAAAACATGAATTTGGGTTTAAGGGTTTTGGATGCACAAGTAGTATCTCTACTTAGTGCGGATTTTTGGCTACCAAAGATATTGAGCAAGCACCCTATGTTGGAGGATCTATGACAATATAACTTCTATGTGAATATGAACAAACATAAATCATTACGTTGTCTTCCTTGTCCAACGTCAACAATTTGGCATAAGATATTTAATGGGGGCTTACAATCATAAAAGATGTCCAAGATAGTATATTTGCATGTGAATCTTGTCTTCCCTTATTAATTCTTTCATGAATTGCATCATTTACCAATGCTATGTTTGTCAACTTTCAATAAATTTTACCACTTATACCTTTCCTTATGTGATGTCATTACTTACCATAAGATTAGCATATGATCTTTTTCATTATTTTCCTTTATTTTGATTGAAACATAAAAGTAAAGAAGCAAAAACTCAAACTAAACTTTATTATATAACTCTCACTCGATTACATAGATAGATCATGAAACTAGCACTTGAAAATAGATCATACCAAACTTCTATTCGACTAAATCACGAAATAGCTAAGGATCGAACTAAGATAGGTAAGGATAATAAAAGTGATGGTAATACGATACTGGGGCATCTCCCCCAAGCTTGGCACAAGCCAAGGGGAGTGCCCATACCCGTGTACTCAATTCTCCTTCTTTGGTGATGAAGATGATGGTGATGGTGATGAGGTGGTAGCAAACTTATCCTCCTGCTTCCATGGCAGCGGTTCACCATCATAAGAGATGCACGAGTCTCCTGAGTCCTGCAACTGGCAGCTAAACTCATACCTTTAAATCTTGCCTCATACTCAAAGACTTGATTCTGAAGATCATAGATTTGGCTTTACAGAAAATTTATTTGCTCCTTGAAGGTGAAGACGATGTCCTTCATAGACCGGCCATCCACCTTGTGATCACGGGTGAATTCCATGATCATGAGGTGATTGGCACTGAGTCCACGCTCCACCATCCCTTGGCACTTGAAGATCTCCTGCTCCAATGCCTCAAGCCTAGCCTCCACGCTTCCCGTCCTCTTGGGGCCTTGAACGTCCCAGATGTGGAGCACCCCCTCACGCATCTCAATGGCTTGAGGGTGCTTCAACACCTCCGGTAGGTAGGGGTTGATGACCTTCTTGAAGAACTTGTCATTGGAGGAGCTTGGGGCAGCCATGGCGATCTAGATCTGTTAGAAAAATAGCACGAAACAAGAACATCATCGTGATACGGTGGTCAAATCATCTGGGGGTATATATAGAGATTTTTATCTTGGGAAACACGTATACCACAGGAAAAAGGAGTCGGGAAGGTGCCTGAGGGGCCCACTACCCACCAGGGTGCGCCAGGTGGGGCAGGACGCGCCCTGACACCTTGTAGGCACCTGGGTTGCCTTCCCGGTTGTTTCTTATTTTGCTATTTTTTCTAATATTCCAAAACGGACGCAAAATATTTTTGCGGATTTTTCGGAGACCGTTAACTTACCGTATCACGTACCTCTTCCCTTTCAGGTTTCTGGAGTGTTCTGGAAGGTTTCTTTTATGTGTTCCTCCAGTGTCATGGTTTGGATAATGTTAGTTTCAACATTAATGGGCGTACCTGAAATATAGTGTTTAATTTTTTGTCCATTGACCACCTTCGGATTGGTACCTTCGGCATTATTAATCTTGATAGCTCCAGAGCGATAAACTTCTTCGATGACATATGGTCCTTCCCATTTGGAAAGAAGTTTTCCTGCAAAAAATCTAAAACGAGAATTGTACAATAGAACATGTTCACCAACTTTGAATTCCCGCTTTTGGATTCTTTTGTCATGCCATCTTTTAACCTTTTCTTTAAATAGTTTGGCATTTTCATAAGCTTGGGTTCTCCATTCATCTAGTGAGCTAATATCAAATAACCTCTTTTCACCGGCAAGTTTGAAATCATAATTGAGTTCTTTAATTGCCCAATATGCTTTATGTTCTAACTCAAGAGGCAAATGGCAAGCTTTTCCATAAACCATCTTATATGGAGACATTCCCATAGGATTTTTATAAGCTGTTCTATAGGCCCAAAGTGCATCATCAAGTTTCTTAGACCAATTATTTCGGGACCTACTGACAGTTTTTTTGTAATATTAATTTTATTTCTCTATTGCTAAGTTCAACTTGACCATTAGATTGAGGATGATAGGGTGATGCAATTCTATGGTTGGCGTCATATTTAGCAAGCATTTTACGGAAAGCACCATGAATAAAGTGTCAACCACCATCAGTCATTAAATATCTAGGGACTCCAAACCTTGGGAAAATAATTTCTTTGAGCATTTTAATGGAGGTGTTATGATCAGCACTGCTAGTTGGAATAGCTTCTACCCACTTAGTGACATAATCAACAGCAACGAAAATATGTGTATACCCATTAGAGGAAGGAAAATGTCCCATATAATCAAAGCCCCAAACATCAAAAGGTTCAACAATAAGTGAATAATTCATAGGCATTTCATGACGCTTACCAATATTACCAATTCTTTGACATTCATCACAAGACAAGACAAACTTATGGGCATCCTTGAAAAGAGTAGGCCAATAAAAACCAGATTGTAATACCTTATGCGCAGTTCTATCTCCTGCATGATGTCCTTCGTAGGCTTCGGAGTGACACTTCCATAGGATTTGTTCCTGTTCATGCTTAGGTATACAACATCTAATAATACCATCTACTCCCTCCTTATAAAGATGTGGGTCATCCCAAAAGTAATGTCTTAAATCATAGAAGATTTTTTTTCTTTTGTTGGTATGTGAAGCTAGGAGGTATAAATTTAGCAACGATATAATTATCATAGTCAGCATACCAAGGAGTATTATGGCAAGCATTTATGATAGCTAGTTGTTCATCAGGGAAGCTATCATCAATAGGTAGTGGGTCATCAAGAATATTTTCTAACCTAGACAAGTTATCAGCTACGGGGTTCTCAGCTCCTTTCCTATCAGTGATATGTAAGTCAAATTCTTGTAGCAAGAGAACCCACCTAATGAGTCTAGGTTTAGCATCTTTCTTTTCCATAAGATATTTAATAGCAGCATGATCAGTGTGAACAATTACTTTGGAATCAACAATGTAAGATCTGAATTTATCACAAGCGAACACAAGTGCTAAAAATTCTTTCTCGGTAGTAGCATAATTTCTTTGGGCACTGTCTAGAGTTTTACTACCATAATGGATAATATTTAATTTCTTATCAACTCTTTGTCCTAGAACAGCACCAACAGCATAATCACTAGCATCACACATAATTTCAAAAGGCAAGTTCCAATCAAGTGGTTGAATAATAGGTGCAGAAGTTAAGGCTTTCTTAAGTGTTTCAAAGGCTTCTACACAATCATCATAAAAAACAAATGGAATGTCCTTTTGTAAAATTTTAGTAAGAGGCCTAGAAATTTTAGAGAAGTCTTTAATGAACCTCCTATAGAAACCAACATGACCAAGGAAAATACGAATACCTTTAATGTCCTTAGGACATGGCATTTTCTTAATCGCATCAACTTTAGCTTTATCCACCTCAATACCTCGTTCAGAAATTTTATGCCCCAAGACAATGCCTTCATTAACCATAAAGTGGCACTTCTCCCTATTCAAGACAAGATTAGTTCGTTCACATCTCTGCAAAACTCGATCAAGGTTGCTTAAGCAATCATCAAAAGAAGTTTCGTAAACATAGAGATCATCCAAGAAAACCTCAAGAATCTTTTCACAAAAATCAAAGAATATAGCAGTCATACATCTTTGAAAGGTAGCAGGTGCATTACATAAACCAAAGGGCATACGTCTATAAGCATAAGTTCCAAAAGGGCAAGTAAAAGTGGTTTTCTCTTGATCAAGTTGTGAGAGAGGTATTTGAGAGAAACCAAAATATCCATCAAGAAAACAAAAGAGTGTGTGCTTAGATAGTCTGTCTAGCATTTCATCAATAAAAGGCAGAGGGTAATGATCTTTTCTAGTAGCTTTGTTTAATTTTCTAAAATCGATTACCATTCTATAGCCAGTCACTATTATTTGTGGGATAAGTTCATTTTTATCATTAGGAACAACAGTAATACCTCCTTTCTTAGGGACACAATGAACAGGACTTACCCATCTACCATCAGCTATGGGATAGATTATACCTGCTTCCATAAGTTTAGTATTTCAGTTCTTACCACTTCTTTCATCTTCGGATTCAATCGTCATTGGTGATCAACAATGGGTTTAGCATCAGGTTCCATATTAATCTTATGCTGACAGAGAGCGGGACTAATGCCCTTAAGATCATCAAGAATATATCCAATAGCAGCATGGTGCTTCATCAGAATTTTTAATAATCTCTCTTATTCGTGTTCTGAAAGGTTAGCACTAATAATAATAGGATATATCTTTTCTCATCAAGATAAGCATACTTCAGAGTGTCAGGCAATTGCTTTAATTCAAACACAGGATCACCTTTAGGTGGAGGAGGACCTCCTAGAGTTTCAATAGGAAAATTGTGTTTAAGGATAAGTTGTTGTTCAAAGAATATTTTATCTATTTCATTTCTTTCATGCAAGTGCATATCATTTTCATGATCTATCAAGTATTGTTCTGATGATCAGTAGGAGGTATGGCAATAGAAGCAAGACCAATTATTTCATCCTTACTAGGCAGTTCTTTATCATGGGGTTGTCTATGAAACTTAGAGAAATTAAACTCATGAGACACATCACCAAAACTAACACTGACAGTTTCTTTCTCACAATCTATTTTAGCATTAACAGTGTTCAAGAAAGGTCTACCAAAAATTATGGGACAAAAGTCATCTTGTGGGGAACCAAGAACTAGAAAATCAGTAGGGTATTTTATTTTTCCACACAAGACTTCAACATCTCTAACAATCCAATGTGGTGTGGTTGTATCTCTATTAACAAGTTTAATAGTAACATCTATGTCTTCTATTTCTGTGGGTGCTATATCATTCATAATTTCTTGGTATAAGTAAAAGGAATAGCACTCACACTAGCACCCAAATCACATAAACCATGATAGCGATGATCCCCTATTTTAACTGAGACGACAGGCATGCCAGCAACAGGCTTGTTCTTATCTTTAGTGTCTGGTTTAGCAATTCTAGCAACCTCATCACAGAAGTAGATAACATGCCCATCAACATTTTTGACCAAGAGAACTTTAACAATAGCAACACTAGGTTCTACTTTAATTTGTTCAGAGGGTTTAGGTGCTTTAATATTACTTTTGCGAACCACTGTTGATACCTTAGCATGTTCCTTTATCCTAACAGGGAAGGGTGATTTTTCAATATAAGCAATAGGAACAACTGGATCAACATTGTAAATGATAGTTTCATCTTTAACTATAATCGGTTCTTTAATTTCATCTTTAATAGGGGGGATGATATTTAAACCACTTCTCCTTACGAAGATCAACATGAGTAGCAAATGATTCACAAAAAGGGGCTACCACTACTGCAGGATGCTGCTAACGCGATACTACAATCAGAGACCCTTTGACGAAACTGTGTGTGATGCATTAAACGCAAACGGTGATGTAAAAAAACTGTCAAAAAAGATGCAAAACATTTGCGATAGCGGATACATCAAACACGGTTCAGGTTTTAGTTGCGTGTGCGATGAGGGACATACGGTTCACTGCAATGAACTATTTGCGATGAGGCAAAACAACAGAAATGGGCAGCCAGATGAAAGTGTGTGCGATGTACGGCATACAGTTCACCCGGATTAACTGTTTGTGATTATGCAACAGAACAGAAACGGTCAGCCAGATCAAGGTGTGTGCGATTGATGGCATATAGTTCACTCAGATGAACTGTTTGTGATTAGGCGGAACAAAAGAAACGGTCAGCCAGATCAAGGTGTGTGCGATAGAGGGCAAACAGTCCACTCAGATGAACTGTTTGCGTTGAGCCAAGAGAACAGAAACGGTTGAATTTAACAAGATGTGTGTGATACGCGGCAAACAGGTTTGTAATCAGAAATGTGTGTGAAGACGGATAATAACACAGACGATAGCTGCTAATAAGACGTGTGTGTTGTGTGATGGGATTGCATACAGAACAACAACATATATATATATATATATATATGTACACTTATAAGGACATGGTTGCATAACCAAATTAAACATCAAATTACATAGGTGGCTACTACACGCATGATATTTGCACACACACCAAAGTAAACTATTACATGCATAATTACATAAATGGCTACTACACACATGACATTTCCACACACCAAAGTAAACTATATATTACATGCATAATTAACTAGGATAAACAATCATCTGATCATCATCTACTTCTTCTGACGCTTGCTTCCACTGCTCTGCTTGTGGCTCGATCCGGCCTCATCGATTTTGGGAACGAGGCACTTCCTCATGTCAACGATCCGCCTGTGCATCTCGTAGCATGTGTACACGCTCTTGGCCGCGAACCTGAGGTGAGGTTCATCCAGTTGCAGCATCCAGGCCCCGTGCCAGGATACGGGACATGTTCTATTGGCATCCTGCTTCATCTTTTCATAGTAGGGGTCGATGATGGCTGAGGCGAGTTCAACCAGGGAGTCCTTCTTCATGCTGCTCCAGACCCTGTAGTGGTCACGGATTTCGACAAGGTTCCTGTAGGCCAAGCTCGTAACCATGAGCGCTTTTACATCGTTGGAGGTTTCCACTGTAGCGAACTTGTAGTCAGTGTTGTTGACAAACCTGGCGAAACGGTTGCAAGGCTCTGTGGCCATGCAGTGGTGGTAGATGAGGACATGATGGCGCACGCACAACTGCGCGACGGCAACCTTCTGATCTTTGCCGGGATGACCGTTGTTGTACTGGAGGTTGATGCCGACTACCTTATACTTGTCTCGAGCAAGCAACTGCTCCACGGTGTTGATGTAGTCCTCCACCACGGCCGGGTCGATGGTGTACACCACCAAGAGATCCGTCTCCCTCACGCGGGTCTCCACTTTATGCTCGCCGAACTCCATTGGAGCGCCGCTAGATATCCTCTATGTATGTGTCGTCGTGGGTGTGCTTGTTGTGTTGTGGGGCGAGATTGAAAGGTTGAAGAGACTAAGGTTATAATGGCCACGGGAATTAATGGGGAAGTCGAACGGCCTGGAATATCCACACGCCCGGATGGCAGTTCTAATTTGTAGCGCGTAACTCTATCATGCCGCACGTAACTGCATCGTGGCGACGCGCATGGCGCAACCGCATGCATATGGGGCCCCCAACGTGATCGTGTGCAGGCCCCAACTACTGGCAGAGCGCGTGCGCAGGGACACGAGCAGAGCGCTCCGCGGTCGCCTCAACGGCGAGCAACCATATATGTGCATATAGCAATTGCACACGCAAGGAAAAGCTGTCCACAAGCCAAGTGCGTGGAGGTACGCGAGCAGAGCGCGCCGACGGATGCGAGCAGAACGAGTCATGGTGCCTAACGGCGAGCAGAGCGTGCCAAGGGACGCGAGCAAAGGCCGACACAGTGATACGTGGCAAATAAGACGAACTGTGCGATCGATGGCGGAGACATCAAGCACGAATCAGAATAGAGTTGCGTGTGTGATACGTGGCATACAGTTGATCCATCCGAGCTGTTAGTGATGGAATAAGCCGTGTGTGTTGTGGGCAAACGCTTGCTAGTATATAACCATCTGCGATTGATGAATTCATCACCGACGGGTTCCTTAGTGTGGTCCGTGTGCAATGTGATATGCTCTGTCTGCACAATATCTATGCTTTGTGTACAGAAGAACAACATATATATACTTATAACAGGACATGATTGCAAAACACAAATTAAACATCCAATTACATTATATAACAAATACCATAAATATTGCAAGGTTCAAATTCCAGCATTACAAGGCCCAAATTCAAAGATTACAAGGTTTAAACTATTCACACACATAAAATTCATCTTCTTTAGAATCTTTTTCATGCATTATTTCTGTGAAAGGATCAGCCACCGAGAAGTCATATAGCGGCTCGATACAGTGACTTCCGAATAATCTGTCATATGAAGTTACAAACTGAAATTCAGCTTCTGCAGAGCCTTTTCCATTCAGCTGTAGACGCCTCCACTCTTTAGCAATCCATTCACTTCTGCGCTGTAAATATAGGGCAAACCACATTACCTTGAGCAACCTTGCTTTCTCAACAAAGAACCTGGCGAATTTAATTTCTGGTGTGGTGCCTTGTTACTCGTTAAAAGTAATTTCTGTGAGATGAAGATCAAGGCATTCAATGGGATTGTTATATTCCCCAACATTTTCTACTTTCGGGCCTGCTAGTATCTACAAACGAAGACAACATATTAGTGCTTAGCTGCAGATTTGAACACTTCGGGCCTCTTTGATTTCAGGATTTCTAAAATACACGAAAAGAGTGAAATGCCACCTTCAATCTTTCATGATAAACTTTTATCACGAAAGCATGTTGGGCGAAGGAATAAAACGCGTACAACACTAGCATCTCAAAAAATATATGTATTGAAGTCCTCCAAATTTCCTTTAGAAATCATTCTACATTTGTCATTGTAATCATGGGTAAAAGTTACAAAAAAAATTGAGCTCTGTTGTGGTTAACAATTAACAGGAAAGGAGCGTCGCCTCGATGTATAGCTTCTCTGTGCAAGGAAAACATCAAAGGAATCTAACAACTTCATCCAGATCGGGGCCGACAGATTGTAGTGCCAAGATCTTCACTGTGCGCAGAGGCCGGGTCAAGCTTGAGGGAATCATTTTCTGGATGACAGGCGAACATATAGATCAACAAAAATTAGATAAAATGTGATGTCCAATAATATATAAGAAGGAAAAGAAGAAAACTTTTGTACCTGAACGGATAATGATCCAGTAACAAGTTCGTTGAATTCAGCACACAAATAGCCCAACATTGTCAATTTCGGTGCGTGAATAACCCTGATTCTTGCTGGACCTAATTTATCAAGTACATACAATCTCTCGAGGAAAGGCGCATTCTCAATGACCACATTGTGAAACACCTCAACTGATAGCCTTGGGCAGCGCCAGAAATGCACATAAATCGCACGGACATTCGTCGAGGAGATGTGGAGGCTACTAAACCCATCCATCGCATGAAGACAAAGGTACTCGAGCGCTGTACAGCTGATGAGCAGGCGCTCCAAATCCTCCTTTGAGTGTGGACGGCAATGAGCTCGAGGTGCTTAAGTTTAAGGAGATGAAGAGCGCATGCGGCATCAATCCGGGGGAAAATGCACTACCTGAATGTAGCGCGACGCAGCGTGGGCACGAGGTAGAGCGCGGACGGCGGCAGCGAGCTCGGACGCCCAGCTATAAAGCTGAGCTCCTCTAGCCGATCTAGGGCTGGGGATAGGAACCAGTAGTGAAACCTGGGTTCGGCCTTGCAGTGGGACTCAACCTGCCGATAGCAAGGCGTCTGACCGGCCCAGGGTGCGTGGCGAGGATGTGGGACAAAGCATCCAGGCGTTGCTACTCCCCGCTGCAGAACTCGTGGTCAACGATGAGGTCCAGGGGGTGGAGTGCCAGTGGGGGCGCCACCGCCGCGAGAGGACATTGGTCCGCACGCCAGATTTGATGGGGAGGTGGGATATGATGGTTACCAACATCTCATCGGGGAATCTGCTGATGAAGTCCACGTTTGCCGGAGGCTTTTGCGGTTCTGGCTCGACCCGCCTTCGCTTGTTGGCCGGCTCATCCTCCATCTCACAACAGGCGGCGATCCTCAGTGGCGGTGCTTGTAGATGAGAACAAATGACTGTTCTACGTACCTTCCCGAGGTGGCCGAAACAAAAGTTAGTAAATGGCTGTCCGCGGTACTAAATGGTTAGTTGAACGCCCACGGTTGGACTAATACGACCGGCTGTGATAATAACATGGTGGCTATTTGTTAAAAATGCCTAGGAAAATCAATGTATAAAAAGGTGAAATGAACCCTGAATAATTTCATATGTTTAGCACAGTTGCATGTTGCCTCTGTAAAATAAATCAAGGTGGGAAGATACAGCGTATGTCGTTTCGCTCACACATCATGTGACCAAGTTCCCTCTCGGAACCAAGAGGCTTCTTGATAGAAGCTCCAGTTTGTATGAAAGAAAATATGGGTCAGAGCCATGTTGAAAAGGGCAGCAATATCTAACTCCAGCTTACAGAAGGTACAAAAGCACGATGATTAATTGTTAATCAGGTTTACACAAAATCTAGATTGAACAAGATAATAACAACTAACTCAACCAAAGTTTTCGGCAGTCACAATCAAATGGATTGGTCTGATCCATAAAATCAAGATCCTGGGCCAGAAAATCTACTGGTACATGAAGACAAGTTGTTATAAATAGAAGCCGAGCACGTTCAGAAGCCCTTCTGTCCACCTGAAACTTCTTTTTATGTTGTTCAACGTGTCCATCCGTGAGAAAGTTTTTGTTAAAAAACTTAATCCTCATGGACAATAGTACTCTCGCATTCAATAGGAAGAATGTGACAAAGCTAGTGTTTGCATGGTTGGATGCATATCCTTTCAGCGTTATTTTCCTCAAACAAATTTCATGAGAACTGAGAAAATCACGGTGCTTCTTATGCCACCGATTGGTTATACCTTTTTGTCCATGTCCTTTAGCCTAAATCGACATGAAGACTGAAAACAGTTAATGTCTAAAAAAATAGTACATCTGAATGGTTAGTTCTAGTAAAGTATATCAATGTGCTTGATATCATCACCTCTATATACAAATTCTCCAGACATGGAAAGCATCACAGCAAGCCGATAATCATGTTCAGATCAAAACACCACATACTGATATGTAAGGTCTTGACAGAATCCAGCACCATTGATAGGGTACCCATGGACAAACTCTTCATTGAGCATAGAACATAATATTAGTACCAAAAGCGTACTCCAAGATTATATAAAAGTTATGCGCACAAATGAAAAATGCAGCTTATGATTAAAAAGTGTTGATGATATAAAACTTACGCACACAAATGAAAAATGCAGCTTATGATTACAAAAGTGTTGATGATAATATACAGTACCTGAATAAGTGTGGAGCCAACCACCATCTTGTAACCTTCAAACGGATCAGGAATTACACCCAAGGTCTCCAGTTTAGGCGCAGAGACCATGGTTATTTGTGAAGGTGCATAACGATAATCAAGGAGCAGCCTTTGGAGTGAAGGGGCGTCTTTGATGTTAAGCTCCTCTCCTTTAAAGCAAATTCCAATGCTTACAAGGTGCGGCGAATTTATTTGGAGATAACGGATACGGATTTTCCAAAAACAAGCAGCAAGCGCTCCAGAGCAGGGCAGCAGGAGTGGATGATGTTGTGCAGTGAGGCCTCCGACAGATCGACCACCACAAGCGCGAGTTTTTTTAGCAGTGGGAGTCGAAGCATTTGTACCAGATTGTCTGGTAGATGACACCGGGCCAAGGTGGCGTTGTGGAGAGAGGAGGAAAACCATGAGATGGACATTGGTGGTGAGGGCACTGCTACAACGCTTGGTGTAAAGCTATTTGCATAGTAATGGTAGAACTCAAGATGCTGGAGTTTTTCAAATTGACGGGATGTCAGCCAGGCATCCATCATGCAGGGTATGTGCAGCAGGCAGCATGCCAGGATGCATAGGCATTGAACGGAGCCCTGGTGGGCGGAGATGATGGCTCCGTGGAGTTCAAAATCATGAACGATAGATAGCCGGCGACAGTCGAGATTAAGAGGCGCGGCACGCCAGATAGTGCGCCACCGAGATGCGAGGACCTGTGTGCGGCAGTCATCCTTGGTAGGGACAAGGAAGATGATCTCCCCAAGGATGTTGTTCGGGAGATCGCTGATGTGGTCCGCCCAATATTCTACGGGTTCCTTGGATGCAGGGGGCGTGGCCGCTTCTGCCCGCGCTGCCGGGTGCAGGATCTACAGCCGGCGGCGCCGCTTGCCGGAGCCTCATCTGTGTACATAGCAATCTGGAAAAAAAGGCAGAAACATACATGTAGGACATTCAAAATCAATTCTCAAGATCTAGAAGAAAAAAAGGCACAAACATATATGTAGGACATTTAAAATCAATTCTCAAGATATGGCTACGAATTATTAGCACGCACCACTGGTACAGCGAGGTGCTATACAAGCGGTTTTTAAACCCTTTCCGCGACGGCGTTTGGAACCGTCGCCAAGTGAGTGGCTGCGATAGGGGGGTCCTTCCCACACGAACCAGAAACCGTCGGGGATAGGAAGCCTTGATGCATACAGTTGTCCCTATAAAATTGTTTCTCATATCTCGAATATCCCAAACGCTTCATCCTTGCTACTTGTTTGTGCTCACATTGCCATCGCAGTCGGAGTTCTATGGTTTTACCTAAAACCAGGCACATTCCAGGCACGGGTGTTTTCCAGGCACGTACCAAACTGGCTCTTCGTTTACGATGCCTGGCACATCACAAATAGTTCATGATTGTAAACCGTGTACGATAGGTCGACAATCACACACATTTAGTTTTCCTGCACCGTTTGTGATATTGTCTGATATCACACACGCTTTGCAAATGGCAACTGTGTGCATGGTTACACATGTTTCCTCTCCGTGAACCATGTCGGATTATGATGTATATCACACACACTGTGCTTTATAGACCGTGTGCGCCGTAATGACCTGCAGACCGTAATTTCACCCTAATTTAATTGCTGCTATTTAAAATTGTACCTAATTTGAACTTGAAAGTAGGCTATAGCTTTATTCATATCCATCAGGTTCAAACAACCAATGCATTATTCGATTCACAGGTACATATGTTCAAGAATTACATAAGCACCAAATAAAGAATGATGAACCAGGGTTCTATACTTTTACTATTACAGATGGTAAAGAAAGAGGCGACAGACATTCTGGTTGCTGAACAAGGTGAAGCGGAATGGCCGTATTGTGCTCTCCTGGATGCAGAAGGCACGCACGACTCTAGTCCAACACCTTGTGATGGCCGGCCGCCAATTATGTAGTTTGAGAGGTAATCTTGAGTAAACTGCTTCAGGATCCACTGCAAAGGAAAAAGATTCAGACATTGTCATCTAACACAACTCATTACGGGCAGTAAAAAGAAGGCTACAGAGTTCTTACTTACCATCCTGCAATTCACTGTTGTCTTGCATAAAGTGTAAACAAATTGTTTGATTAACATCTTTTGACCCATTTTAATAACAATCTTTATCAGTTTCCTCACTTGATGCTGATTCATGAATATCTCATTTCCCAATACGCAGAAAGGGTCGAAGTGTGGATCTTTGGCAATGACATATGTACCTAAAAGCACCAAGTTAATATTAGAAGCTAAACAACAATTGCAAAATGATGTAGTACAACACTCCCTCCATCCCATTATATAAGATTTTATTACATGTATATCTACACGTCATCAGAACATTAAGGTAACACTCTACCTTGTTGCTATGTAGCCTGGGATTGCATATTTAGTCATTCAGTACAATGCATGTTGCTATGTAGCCTCAGATATATTAAATATGGCCCTAGTTAACCTACTGATAAATGGGTTGCAGATATATTCAATGAAATGTCCGATTCGAAGAGTAATCCCTTATTAGCCCCCAGGCTATATGGTACCAGCTACCGATATCCTGAACAGTGAGTACATATAAGCAATGCGATGAAACTAACCTCGATGGAAAACAGCACTGTTCTCAATATTGTCCTTCATGAGTACATATAAAGGCATGTTAAGCACAACAGGCTAAACATCAACCAAATATATCCATGGTAGACAACATAATCTACAAATGATAGCTTCAGTGTGTAGGTTTAAGCATGCTAGTTAAGCAAAACAAGAAGTGGAAAGGTGTGTTAACTGCATCAGGCATAACATTTAAAAACAAGCAAATAGTCATTCAAACTGGTATTGTGCAGGTCTAAAGTACACTAGTTATTGTTAAAAAAACGAAAAGGCATGTTATCTTCAACATCCTTAACAGCAAGCAAATATCGTAATTCATAGTGGTATTGTTGAAACTGTTATTGATGAAATTGAACTACACGGCAAATAGTTGCACATATAGAGCATCACATTGTGAAGAACTGAAATAAACAAGGCATAAGGCCATCTCTAGCCGATCCTTTAAAACTTAATGGACTAAAACCCTTAGTGGATATATATATATATATATATATATATATATATATATATATATATATATATATACACTCCAGCAATTTTTGGCCATTTCCAGTCGATCCCCTAAACTAAATGTTGTAAACTTCAATTTGATCAAGTTCAAAGCTGGTTCAACCGAAAGTAGCATGCATTCAAATATAAACATAGATAGTTTTGCATAACCGAACATAAAACATAAATTTAAACTAAACTAAACTGCTTTCGGTCGAAGTGGAGGTCAAGCCAATCATTCCTCGTCAGGTACGGTGTGCCGCGAGCTGGGTCCGGGCCGGTGCCATCGTCGGGGTCATTGGGGAAGACACTCCTCCACTCATCGACGTCGATCTCCTCGTCCTCGCCGCCCACCTCGACGCCCTCCACGCCGCTGTCCTCGCCGCCTTCGACCTCGTCATCGGAGGAGAGCACGATAACCTCGCCGCCCTCTGCGCCGGCAAAGATCACCCACTCCGCCTCCATGAGCTCCGGGTGATGCCGGCGGAGCTCTTGCATGTAGGCCTCATCGGCGGCCTCAGCCTCGAGGCGCTCCCACGCCTCGCGGTCCTCCCGCGCCATAGCTGAGCTCACCACCCCTGGCTCCGGCGGAACGAGGTCGACCGGACGTGTGCCGAAGGGGCAATTGAGCCTAGCCGCCGTGCTGTGGTAGCGGACCTGCCAGCGGTCGTACTCCATGGCCGCGAGCTCGGCCGTGTGGAAGCTACCGATCCACCGGCGGGTGTGGGTATCCCGATCCGTAATCTTGGCGACCCACGTCCCCCACCGCCGCTGCCGGACCCCGAGGTAGGACCTCATCGGCGGCCGGGCCCGAGGGAGGACGGGGAAGTCCTCGAACCGGCGTAGGGGCGCGACAGTGGGCGGATCGGGTGACCGGCGACGGCGGATCGATAAAGAGCCCGCGGAGGACGACGGGGACACCTCGGCGGCCACCTCGCCGGCGTCGGGCGAAGAGGCCATGATAAACCTCTTTTGGGCCATTGGCTCCTCGAGCTCCCAGGCACACAGGCAGAGGTTGAGGATGGAGGCAGCGATGGCGGCGACCTACCAATGGTTTCGAGTGAGGGAGGGGTGGTGTGTGTCTGTGTGAGCTGAGGTTTTGGGGAGTGTGTGGTGTGTGTGGAGGGAGGGTAAGGTGGTGTTTGAGGAACTACCGCAGCAACTAAAATTTTTAATAGGCGGGAGTAAAATGCCGGGCTACTGAAAATTTGGATCAAGGGCGAGCAGATATTTTTGAGATTGCGAGGGATGTAGACGTGGGAGTAACAAGGCGGGGCTACTAAAAATTTGAATCAAGGGCGAGCAGATATTTTTGAGATTGTGACGGATGCAGAGGCGGGAGTAAACTATCAGGGCTACTGAAATTTTGAATCAAGGGATTGAAGCAGAGCGGGAGTAACTGACATCGCACACGGTCTGCACATACTAATCGTGTGCTATCAAACATTAAAACCTTCCAGGGGTAGATATTTTCGAGATTACGAGGCAATAGATATTTTCGAGAGCCGGAGGCAAGCCTGGTGGAGCCCAATCTACTGTGCTGATGTGAGTGACTGCAGGGGCACGGGCGTGGCACACGGGTTGTCTGACCGAACCGTGTCTGTTGCGTACCCAATCGCAGACGGTTTCTACATCCAACTCGTGTGTTGTTTATAAATTTGGCAAAAAGAATAACGCGGGAGAGGGTCAGAACACGAACACACTTGCATGTGGACCAAATATATGTATGAAAAGGGTGGTTTGATGTTCGAATACCCAATGCACAACTTTGATGTGGCACTTGTCGCACAAAAGCACAGTATTGCTAGTCAGCCACCCACTACGAACCCCACTTCGTGTCGGCGGTAAGGGAATCCTAGCTACGAATGCATGCCCCCAAATAGCTAGGTCTGAAATCTCACCCTACCATAACACAAAACCTATAGGAGTCCATCATATATATGGTCAAACTTCCCCTTTCGCTTCCCGACAAAGGTGGACCATGTGCCGACCCACAAATGTGTGTTTGTGGCGCGAGATGGGTGAGACCACATACGAACCACCTGCGGGTGGCCCTACTATATGTATGAAATGGGTATGGTGTGATATTTAACTACCATTCACAACTTTGATGTGGCACGTGTGCCTCGCAAATTAACCGGACTTCCCCGACCCCATGGAGGTTGCAGGTAGTGCGAAGTAGGCCCCCACCCCCCTCCCCCCCACCCCACACACACACGTCGGGGGGAGGGCATCTCACCAAGATGTACTGTAAAATGGACCAAGCAGAATCCAACTTGGTCGTACAACCTCTCCTGCTCGTTGTTGGTCAAAGTGATGGACGTCCACACGGCCCCGCAAAATGGGCTAGCTTGTCGCCGATAACCTCGTGAGGAAGTACTGTATGAAGACAAACCCACTCTGTGCATGTGACCCAAGTATGTATATGGAAGTGGTGTGTGTGGTGTTTGAATACCCAATGCGCAAATTTGATGTGGCACCATGCTTTGGAACCGTAAAATCCCCACACTAAGCGAGGGTTCACGACGCGTAGCATGCGCTCAAACTTAATTAGGCTTGGAATGATCGACCTACTATATGGTAACTCGAAGCAAAGAACAAGAATCCACCCTGGTAACCTTTCTCGTCGTTGGTTGAAATGATGGACGTCCACGCGGGCCCACGAATATATATAGGCTTGCCACCCATAACCAAGCGAGTGAGAGTGTGTCCAAAGACAACCATTGCATGCGTGTGTCCCGAACATATTTATGGAGGTGTGTGATGCATGCATATGTGTTGAATACCCGTCCCAATGCACAACATTGATGTGGTGCATGCATTGAAAATCACAGAGGTCCCCACACAGAGCAAGAGGTTCATGACGTGTCGTGTGCTCGCCCCCCCCCCCCTTCGATCCAGCGGGATGGATTCATGTGTACACATGCACTATTATATATATGTAATCTCACATCATGATCTATATCGTGAGACAAACAAAAAATTAAGCCCCCTCCTAAGTCAAATTAATTAACCTCTCTCGCTGTCGGTGAAAGTGATGGACCAAGTGGGCCGACAGATGGAAGCATCACCGATAACCGCGTGAGTGAGTGCCATAGGACAACAACCATCGCTTGCATGTGTGCCAGAACATATATATGGAGAGGTGTGTGGTTGCGATGTTTTGAATACCTAATGCACAACTTTGATGTGGCATTTGCCTCAAAAACCGCAAAGTCCCCACACAGAGTGAGGTTCATGTGACACCTAGTATATATATGCTGGTCACCCCCCCCTTTGACACGTACTATACACCTAGTAACACAGCCCTAAAAGAATTAATCCTCCTTGTTCGTCAAACGTACCTCCCTCTCGTTGGGTCAAAGTGATGGATGATGAACTCGCGGGCCCACAGAAAGCGAAGCGTATGTCGCACGCGAGTGAGCATCCTATATAGGACTACGTACCACCGTCTGCATGTGGCCCAAAGAGGTGTTTGTGTGATGTCTGAATACGCAATGCCCAACTTTGATGTGGCCCCACATATATAGGAAACCCAAAAGTCCCCACAGAGAGCGAGGTTCATGATGCGTGGTATGTGCTATATGTACGCCCCCATTCGACGCGTGGTATATATGTACCTCTACTGTATAGCACAAACCAAAAAAGAATCATTCCTTGATGGTCAAATTAACCTCTCTCTCATTGGGTCAAAGTGATGGAGGACAACCTCGCATGCCCACGGATGGAAGCTCCACACGTGAGTGAGTTCCTATAGGGCAACCACCGCCTACATGGTATTGCATGATGTTTGAATACCAATGTACAACTTTGATGTGGCACCTGCCTCAGGAACCGGAAAGTCCCCACATGGAGCGAGGTTATGATGTACGCATATATATAGAGTATTCATGTTGCCCCCTCTTTGACATGTACATACTCCTACCGTGCATATACGTAACACAAACCAAAAAAGAACCATCCTTGTTGGTCAAATTAACCTCTCTCTCATTGCACGTTCAACTGATCGACGACGACCTCGCGGGCCCACAGAGAGAGTCACATGTGAGTGAGTGTCATAGGACAAAACCACAGCGTGCATGTGCCCGTGTGTTATGTGATGTTTGAATACCCAATGCACAACTTTGACGTGGCACGTACATGCTTCGCAAACCGGAAATGCACTACACCACGAGGCGTAGCCCCCTCACTTCAAGCCGGTGGGAGGGACTCATGTGTACGCACGTGCCCGAACTTTGATATGGAATCTCACCATGATCCACACCACACACATGCCAAGATGAATCCACCTTTTGGTCAAATGCCTCTCGTTGTCGGTGGAAACTGAAAACCTTTGCGGGCTAACGAATGGGCACGTCGCTGATAACCGCACGAGGGAGAGTGCCCGAGAGGGCCACCAATGCATGCATGTGGCCCGAACATGTATGTATGAAAGGGTTGTGTAATGCTTTAAATAACCAATTCACGACTTTGATCTGGCATACATGACTCATAAAATGATCAATAATCCCACACGGAGGCTCACGACTCATAGTGTACTGTCGGACCCCTCCCCCCCAAAAACCCACACACACAGACACACACATCCCACACCACCATAGCCACTCTGAGGCATGTCAAACTTTTTCTGCAGTGAACATGTGACCAAAAGAGTGTCGTGTTCAAATTATAAAAAAACAGACATCATTCGACCGTTTTTATACATTGATTGATTTCCTAGGGATTTAATGTGCAAAAATCAAATTTGAGCTACATGTGCACCAAAATGGATTGCAAAATCATACGTGTGTCCCTGGGTGCATGTTTCCCCATGCAAGAGATTTCAAAACAATGAGAATATAGATTTTTAAAATTCAGTAAATCCAAAACTTAGTTGAAATTCATGAAACTTATCGTGGTGTCATATATGGACACCAGTAGACTGTGATATTGTATTTTTTTCGTCAAATTTGAGACACATTTTGATATAATCTTCTTACAAACGGGAGATTGTTAATAACTGGCAACCAATATCTCATACGGATTATTTATTCGGACCGTGTGCATTAGACCATGCCGTGCTTCGGTTAAGCAGTAAAGCGGCAGAATGAATCATCAAAAAACAAAAAATATACGTGCTGACACGCGCCCCGTGTGCCGTGCGAGCAGGCGTGAGTTGACGGGACGCATGCAAGCAGTCTGCCACGCAGGCAGTCCGGGAGGCGTGCGTGCAGGTGTGTGAATTGATGGGAGGCGTTTTCGCTGCGTAGTGTCACCGGGAGGCGTGCGAGTAGCTGTGTGAAATGATGGTAGGAATGCCAGAAGTCCGCCGCGCAGGCTCACCGGGAGGCGAGACAGCCTTTAACCGCCACCCGCCTCGCTCCCACTGGTCCGTATTAATTGCGCACCCGAGCCGCCGGCCATAATAGGCGGCCGCACCCCCGGTCCTTAGTGGTCACCATCGTCTGGACTCTTGAGTGTATGAGGATGCTGCCGAAGCGCACCATCGGAGGGAGTGGCGACGCCGGGGCTGGTGAAGCACCCGCGCAACACGTGAAGCTGGGCACAGATGTTGTCGTCACCACCGACGAGGTCTCGCACGGGCAGCAGCATGACCTTGACTTCGTCGGCGCCGTCATGCCCCCCAGCTGGAGCTAGAGGTCAACAGCAACTCCGGCAACGACTGCGACTCCGACGGAAAACCGGTTAGTCATCTATATACCCATTTGTGTGGCAAACATATCATGTGTTTTCTCTGGTTACTCCCCCCTCTTTTTTTTTGGAATACAAATCCTATGGTTATGTTCTCTCAGTCCATGAAATCAGAGTAATTAAGATCCGTTAGATGGACGTAGTGTATTGATTGTTTGAATGTTATCTGTATAGGGTTAGTGATTAATTATTTGTTCTGTACAAATGATTTTTGCTAATAATCTGACTAGGGTTAGCGTGCGTGCTAATAATTCGTGGCCAGATCTTGAGAATTGATTTTGAATGTCCTACATATATGTTTATGCCTTTTTTTCTTCCAGATCTTGAGAATTAATTTTGAATGTCCTACATGTATGTTTCTGCCATTTTTTTCTTTCAGATTGGTATGTACACAGATGAGGCGCCGGCCAACGCCGCCGCCGAATGTAGATCTTGGACCCGGCTGCGCGGCCAAAAACGGCCACGCCCCCTGGACCTGAGGAACCAGTAGAATCTCCGGCGGACCGCATCAGCGATCTCCTTGGGGAGATCATCTCCCTTCTCCCCACCAAGGATGGCTGCCGCACACAAGTCCTCGCATCTCGGTGGCGCACTCTGTGGCGCGCCACGCTTCTTCATCTCGACTGTCGTCAGCTATCTATCGATGATGATTCCGAACTCCCCGAAGCCATCATCTCCTCCCACCATGGCTCCGTTCAACGCAACTGCATCCCGGCATGCTACCTGCTGGACATACCCTGCATGGTGGCCGCCTGGCTGACATCCCGTCAATTCGATAAACTCCAGCAGCTTGAGTTCTACCATTACTATAGTGATAGGTTACCACCAAGAGCTGCATCTGTGCCCTCACCACCGATGCCCATCTCATGGTTTTCCTTCTCTCTCCACACCGCCACCTTGACCCGGTGCCATCTAGCAGACAATCTGGTACAAATGCTTCGACTCCCACTGCTAAAATAACTTGCGCTTGTGTTGGTTCATCTATCGAAGGCCTCGCTACACAGCATCATCCACTCCAGTTGCCTGCCCTGGAGCGTTTGGTGCTTGTTTTTGGAAATAGAATCCATATCCCTTGTCTCAAAATAAAGTCGCCTCACCTTCTAAACAATGGAATTCGTTTTGAAGGACAGGAGCTCATCATCGAAGATGCCCCTTCACTTCAAAGGTTGCTCCTTGATTGTTGCTATAAACCTTCACAAATAACTGTGGTCTCTGCGCCTAAACTAGAGACCTTGGGTGCAATTTGTGATCCGTTTAAATGGTTCGAGATGGTGTTTGCCTCCACACCTATTGAGGTACTTTATATTATTCATGTACACTTTTGTAATTTGCATTTTTTGTTTGTGCGCATAAGTTAAGTATCATCTTGGAGTACACTTTCAGTGCTAATATTATGTTCTATGCTCAATGAAGAGCTTGTCCATCCTATCAGTGGTGGTGGATTCTGTCAAGACCTTATATATCAGTATGTGGTGTTTTGATCTCAACATCAGTATTGCCTTGCTGCAATGCTTTCCATGTCTGGAGAATTTGTATATAACGGTGACAATTTCACGCACATTGAAAGCCCATATATAATGTACTATAATTAATCATTCAACTATCACCCTTTCAACATAATCTTTTTTAGACATTAACTGTTTTCAATCTTCATCTCAATTTTGGCACTAACACATGGAGAAAAAGGTATAACCAATCCATGGTTCAAGAAGCACCGGGATTTTCTCATATCTCGTGACATTCGTTTGAAGACAGTAACGCTAGAAGGATATGTATCCAACAGTGCAAACACTAGCTTTGTCACATTCTTCATGTTGAATGCGAGGGCACTATTGTCCGTGAGAATTACGTTTTTCAACAAGAAATTTCTCTCTGAACTGTATGTGGAATAGCATAAAAAGAAGTTTCAGGTGGACCTAAGGGCTTCTGATCGTGCTCGGCTTATTTTTACAACAACTTGTCGTCATCATGGACCAGTAGATCTTTTGTACCGAGATCTTGATTTTATGGATCGGACCGATCCATTTGATTGTGACTGCCAAAAACTTTGGTTGAGTTAGATGTTATTGCCCTGTTCAATCCGGGATTCTGGGTTATGTGTAAATCTGATGAACAATTAATCCTCGTGCTTTTGTACCTTTTGTAAGCTGGAGTTAGACATTGTTGCCCTTTTCAACTAGGGTTTGACCCATATTTTCTTTCATACTAGGCGTCTGTGTTCGTATAGGTACTACCTACCTCTGTCGTGGTTTATTCTTTATTGGCCCCCTTTGTATTTTGTAGTACCAAACTTTGACCTTAGATTTAACTAAGAATATATTAATGCATGTCATCGAAAATAATATTGTTGGATGGCTATTCCCGGCTATGTTCATCTGCTATATGCAATAATTATGCATGTGCTTGCTCGCCGTTTAGGCGGCCACGGCGCGCTCTGCTCGTGTGCCTCCAGGCGCTCTACTCGCCGTTTAGGCACCCTTGGGTCGCGTCCCTCTACGCGCTCTGCTCGCCGTTTAGGCACTAAGTCTCGCTCGGGTCGCGTCCCTCCACGCGTGCTCTGCTAGCGGTTGGGGCCGGCGCACGATCATGTTGGGGAAGGTTTAGTTATTTGATCTTAGATTATGTTAATTAATTATACCTCCAGAGCCAGAATCATCCAGCTCTGGAGGTATAATTAATTAACCTAAACTATGATCTCCGGCGCCCGTTCCCGTCGTGCAACTCCATCCTGTCGTCAGCCGTTGGGGGTATGCCGGTATGTGTGGGTAACTAGCTAGCAAGTGGATCAGTAGCGAGTCGCCGCTGGCGGCCATTGCTGTGGTTATTTATAGTTACCAGTTGGCTAGGGGATAGGGGATTTTACAATTCACCCCTGTGGAGCGCGGGAAGCCTTCGCTGGAGCGCGGGAAGACTTGAGCACACAACCCGACACAACCCGACAACCATATGCGGTGTCACGTGTTACCGCACACGTGTTAACATAAGGAAACGTATGTGTGTAACTTACTAATCATCGCACACGAGTACTCGCACATGCATCGTGTGTGATACTCCTAGTCATCGCAAGCAACTAGTATGTATTTTTCAAAGTTTTTAGTACACACAGAATCGCACACGAATTAACTCTAGTAACCGTCTGTGTTATATTTTCTCATCGCAAATAATTCATCCGAGTGGGCTGTTTGCCGCGTATCACACACATCTTATTTACACAAATCGTTTGTGTTTTTTTGGCTCATCGCAAACAGTTCATCTATGTGAACTATATGCCGCATATCACACACATCTTGTTAAGTTCAACCATTTCTGTTGTGTTCCCTAATCGAAAACAGTTCGTCCGAGTGAACCGTATGCCGTATATCACACACATCTTGATCTGGCTAACCATTTCTGTTGCATTCCCTAATAGCAAACAGATAATCTAAGCGAACTGTATGCCGTATATCGCACACACCTTGATATGGCTACCCGGTTCTTTTGTTCTCTCTCATCGCAAACAGTTCATATGGATCAACCGTATGTCCTGCATCGCACACACAACTAAAATCTGAACCATGTTTGATATCTCCGCCATCGCAAACGTTTTGCATTATTTTTTATGGCTTTTTTACATCGCCATTTGCGATTAATGCATCGCACACAGTTTCGTCAAAGGGTCTCTGATCGTAGTGTCGCGTTAGCAGCATCCTGCAGTAGTGCACGCTAACCCTAGTCAGATTATTAGCAAAAATATAATTTGTACAGAACAGACAATTAATCACTAACCATAGATACCATTCAAACAATCAATACACTGCATGGATCTAACGAATCTTACTCTGAATTCATGGAATGGGTGAACATAACCAAGGATTTCGATTCCCAACAAAGGGGGGGGGGCTAACCGGTTTTCCGTCGGAGTCGGAGTCATTGCCGGAGAAGCTGTGGACCTCCGGCTCCGGTTTGGGAGACACGACAACGGCGACGAGACCTCGTCGGCAGCGACAGCAACCTCTGCGCCCAGCTTCATGCGTTGCGCGGGTGCTTCACCAGCCCCGGCGTCGCCACTCCCATCGATGGTGCGCTTCGGCAAAATCCTAATACACTCCATGCGGCGGTGACAACTGTGGACGGGGGGTGCGGCCGCCTATTATGACCAGCGGATCGCACGCGCCATTAATATGGAGCAGTGGGAGCGAGGTGGGTGGCAGTCAAAGGGCTGGCTCGCCTCCCGGTGAGCCTACGGAGCGGACTGCTAGCATGCCTACCGTCATTTCACACAGCTACTAGCACGCCCCACGGTGAGTGCGTAGCGAACACGCGCATGCCTCGGCCTCCCGGTCTGCCTGCGCGGCGGACTTCTAGCATGCGTCTCATCAACTCAAGCATGCTCGTACGGCACACAGGACGCGTGCGCGGCACGTATTATATTGATTTTTCCTTTTTGATGATTAATTCTGCCGCTTAATTGCTTAACTGAACCACGACACGTACATTGTTGGTCTAACGCACACGGTTCGAATAAAGAGTCCGTTTGCGATATTGGTTGATAATTACTGATAATTTCCTGTCGGTAAGAAGATTATATCAAAACTTGTCTCAAATTTGAAAAAAAATATCACAGTCTATTGGTGTCCATCTGACACCATGATAAGTTTCATGAATTTCAACTTAGTTTTGGATTTACTGGATTTTAAAATCAAGATTCTCAATGTTAAAAATTTCTTGAATGGGGACTAAACATGCACCCAGGGACACATACACATATGATTTTGCAATCCATTTTCATGCACTATCACGGGTCTCATGTAGATCAAATTTGATTTTTGCACATTAAATCCCTGGGAAATCAATCAATGTATAAAAAGGAGAAATGTTATTTATTTTTTTCATTTTTTAACACTAAGCTCCTTTGGTCGCATGTTTGCTGCATAAAAAGTTTGACATGCATCTTTGGGCCACATGCACGCGGTGGTCCTAGGACACTCACTCGCGTGTGACACTCTCTGTGGGCCCGCGAGGTCGCCGTCCAGCACTATGACATGCGGTGAGAGAGGTTAATTTGACCAACAAGGATGGTCATTTTTTGGTTTTGGTTACGTACGGTAGGAGTATATATATAGTACGCGTTGAAGAGGGTGGCCGGGGGCAACATATACTACGCGTCATATAGGACAGTCACTCGCGTGCGATGCTTCCATCCGTGGGCCCCGAGGTTGTCCTCCATCAGTTTGACCCAACAAGGAGGTTTCTTTTTGGGTTGTGTTGCGGTAGGAGTATATATATAGTACGCGTCGAAGAGGGGAGGAGGGGCCCGGGGTAACACATACTACACACACGTCATGAACGATCTCGCTCCGTGTGGGGACTTTTCGGTTTCTGAGGCAGGTGCCACAAAGAAGTTGTGCATATTGGGTATTAAAAACATCACCAACACATTGGGCCACGTGCAAACGATGGTTGTCACTCATTCTTGCCTACGACGCTTCCCTCCATGGGCCCGCGAGGTCGTCGTCCATCTAATATATGACACAACAAGAAAGGTAATTTGACGAACAAGGAGGATTATTTTTGGCTTGTGTTACGGTAGTAGGAGTATATATTACGCGTCGGAGAGGGGAGGGGGCCAGCATATATATACTGCGTGTCATGAACCTTGGTTCGTGTGGGGGACTTAAAGGTTTCCGAGGCAGGTGCCACATCAAAGTTATGCATATATATTAGGTATTCAAACATCACAACCACACATCTCCATACATGTGTTTGGCCCACAAGCAAGCGATGGCGGTTGTCCTCTAGAACTCACTCACGGGGTTATCGGCGAGATGCTTCGTCCATCTGTGTGTGCCCGCTTGGTCAATCACTTTGACCTACAATGATAGAGGTTAATTTGACTTATAATTAGGAGGGGATTAAATTTTGGTTCTTCTTATACTGTACGGTACATGCATGTCATGATGTGAGAGATAACATATTATACTTTGGGGCTGTTTGGTTCTAGGCCTAACATTGCCACATTTTGCCACTCATTTTTGACAAGCTTGCCTAAGGTTAATTAGTTCATCAAAATGAGAGCCACAATTTGGCAAACCTAAGGGGATCTTGCCACACTTTTTGTGTGTATGCCATGTGGGGCCCAAGCGTGGCTTGCCTAAGGTGTGGCCGAAACCAAACACTCACTTAAGTTGGTTAAACTTGCCGAACCTTAGGTGTGTGCGCATGTGTACGCACGAATCCCTCCCACCGGGTCGAAGTGGGGGGGGCGAGCATGCGACGCGTCATGATAACCAGATCTGTGTGGGGACTGTGCGATTTTCGACGCATGCATGCGCCACATCGAAATGTTGTGCTTTTGGTATTCAAACATATATGCATGCATCACGCATGTCCATACATATGTTTGGGGCACATGCATGCAGTGGTTGTCTTTGGACACTCTCCCTCGCTTGGTTATCATCGATGGCCTATATATTCATGGGCCCACGTGGACGTCCATCACTTCGACCAACAACGCGAGAGAGGTTACCAGGGTGGATTCTTCTTCTCTTGGTTCGCGTTACCGTATAGTTGTACATCGATCATGGTGAGATTCGAGACCTAAGTTTGAGGGCTTGCATACACATGAATCCCTATATATATAGTATACGCGTCGTGAACCCTCGCTCCGTGTGAGGACACTTTCCGGTTCCAAAAGCACGGTGCCACATCAAAGTTGTGCATTGGGTATATTCAAACACCACATGACACTTCATACATATGTTTGGGCCACATGCACGCAGTGGTTGTCTTCAGACACTCCCTCGCGTGGTTATCGGTGACAAGCTAGCCTATTTTGTGGGGCTGTGTGTGGACGCCATTGCATGACTTTGACCCAACAACAAGAGAGGTTATACGACCAAGGTGGTGATTCCTCTTGGTCAGTCTTATAATACGCCTTGGTGAGATGCCCCCTCCCACCGACTCAAAGTGTGTGTGTGGGGGGGGGGGGGCACAGTACTACTTCGCACTAGATGAACCTCCGTGGGGTCGGGGATGTCCGGTTAATTTGCGATGCACCTGTGCCACATGAAATTTGTGATTTGGTTATTTAAATATCACATCACATCGTTTTCACACACACACACACATATCGGGCCACCCCCAGGTGTGGTTCGTATGTGGTCTCACCCATCTAATGCCAGAAGAACACATCTGTGGGCCCACACACGGTCCACATTTGATCGGAAGCAAGGGGGGTTGATATATATATATATATATATATATATATATATATATATATATATATATATATATGGTCCACATGCAAGTGTGTTCGTGTTCTGACCCTTTCCCGTGTTTTTTCCGCCAAATTTATAAACAGGAGACGAGTCAGACGCAGCAACCATCTACGATCGGGTACGAAACAGACACGGTTCCCTAGGACTACTCGTGTGCTGCGCCCCTGCCCCTCACACCCACACATTATTATGTTTTAACCGTGTGTGATGTTCGTTACTCCCGCCCCGCTCTGCTTCAATCCCTTGATCAAAAATTTTGGTAGCCCTACCATTTTACTCCCGCCTAGTAAAATTTTCAGTACCCGCGGCATTTCCTCAAACACCACCTTGGACCCCCTCCACACACACCCCAAATCCCCCGCTCACACACATACACACCACCCCTCCCTCGATCGAAACCTAGCTAGGTCGCCGCCGCTGCCTCCATCGTCAACCTCTGCCGGTCTGCCCGTGCAGTTTACCCATCGATATACATACCCTCGCCGCCCTAAGTTTCTTAGATGACGCCTGCGAAACGCCTCCTTTCCCACAGATCCCCATCCCCACCCCCATGGGCGGAGCTCGGCCCCAGGTAGCCCAGGCAACAGCCTGGAGCGTGAGAAATTTCCCAACCTGTATATCTAGAGAGAAAAAACTGGCCTGGGTGCAGCCCACTTCCTACCCCTCTTGCTGGGCCATTGGCCAGCCCAATAACAAAAGAGTCAACGAAAACAAGAAAGACAGAAGGGCCTGTGCAGCTAGTACGTAGCGTACGGGAGTATTTTTTGACGAGAAAAGGAAGATGTCCTGTGTTGATGAAGAGATTTCTCTTCCTAGTTGCCACTGTTTCCAAATCCCAATTTCTCTTGCTAGTTTTCTTTTGCGGAGAATTTCTCTCGCTAGTTGCCACTGTTTGATGCTTGATTGAAACATGATCTTTAATTCTTAATGCTTTTCCCTTTTCACATAGTTTTCCTTAGTTTTGTAGTTCTGCAAAGAAAATAAATGCGGAACCCGATTTAGTAATTCACATTTTTCATTTGTTAAACCTGCTAAGTTCAAAAAATTACCTGAATGCACCGATTTTAGTTCAACATTTATACTTTCTTTGTGGGAAAACTTCCGATCTATTCATCTTCAATCATGTCAGTATAATTCAGTAGATAGTCGGGAAGTCATCGTGTTAAGGCACCATCGCACCAGAATAGCAACTGTCGCCGATGAAGATAAGTGTAGATTGGAAAGATCCAACCTGAAGACACACGAATGTAGACGACAAAGACCGGATCCGAGCAGATCCAGCAAAGACAACCACCGACTGAATTATGTGAGATCCACCGGAGAAACACCTCCACGTGCTCTCGGACGATGCTAGATGCACCACATGGATGTGGGCTAGGTGGGGAGAACCTTATTCCATCTTCAGGGAGCCGTCACCATCTCGCCTTGCTGAGCAGGACATAAACCCTAAAAAAACTCAAAGAAATATCTAAAAACGGACCCCTCCTGCCGGCAAGGCCGGATCCACCATGCCCCATGGACCTAAGGCCACAGGAGACGAGGCAGATCGGCCGCGTCGCCGACGGGAGGCAGGAACCCTAGTCACATGCTCCCTTTGAGGAGAGCCGTATCGTTTCATTAAAAATTTATACTTGAAGATTTAGCTTCTTCTACTATTGAACATGCAGTCATAGGAGGCTCATATCAATCAATCAGTTGATTTGGTACCATCTTTTGTATCATTTGTATGTTACATATTGTCTTTTAGTCTGTCTTACTTTATTAGTTAAGCCGTCATTGAACAAATACTGCCATTGAACATTGTGTTTGGGTTTTTATTAGTTATGCCACATAGCTTGACTTTTATATGCCTTGAAGCTGTATTTTTTGGGGAGGGGGGGGGTGTTAATTATCTTTTGACTCTTAATTTCTCGCCCGGGGCGTCAGCCAATCCTGGCTCCGCCACTGCCCACCCCCCTCCCCCACTCTAGAGCGTCGCAGCCTAAGCCCGGCTACGCTTCCCGGGGAGCTCAAGGAGTGAATGGCCCAAAAGAGCTTTACTGCGGCCTCTTCGCCCGACGTTGGTGAGGTGGCCGCCGAGGAATCTAACGATGATGACTGGACCTGGATGGAGCCTTTCAATCAGCGGGCTAGAGTATTCTGGCATGTCGTGGATGCCGGCTACGACATCGAGGTCGTCGACAGCGACGGCTTGACGCGGGCTATGTCATAGGTTAAGTTGCCCACCCCCGACCCTTCGGGTTCGACAACTGTCAATCTCATTGATGGCCCTGTCGCTGATATCCTGCGGCTTGTTATGAACAATTTGCCATCCTTCATCGCCATGGAGCCCCTTTTTTCATTTCTGAAGGACATGTTCTACGACGCTGGCTTGGGATCCTTAGCTGGCAAGTCAGACCTCATCGACGGCGACCACGAGGAGGAGCCAATCTATGACAAGTGAGGAAACCCATGATTTGTTTTGTCGTGCCTCTTCACCGGGGGAATCCAGTGATTTGTTTTCTCGAACCCCTTTTGTAGTGAGAACATGTCCAGTATTTATTGCTATATTTGGTTGTTTGCATTACGCCTTGTTTGTTTCTATGGTTTTTGGTTGTTCGGTTGTTTGTAGTTAGCATATGTTCAGTTTCAATTGCCATCTTTGGTTGTTCATAGTATGCCTTGTTTATTTCAGCTATTCACAGTGTGATGTTCTATATGTGCTAGTATGAACTGTGCAGTTCAATTTCATCAATACCAATTTTAACAATAGCTCTATGAATGACTATATTTGGTTGTTGTTAAGCATGTTGTACTCCCTCCGAATCTTTTTAGTTCGCATATAAGATTTGTAAGTCAAGCCTCGTAAAGTTTGACCAACTTTATAGAAAAAAATACCAACATTCACAATATGAAATCAATATCAGTAGATGTGTCATGACTTAAATTTTCATATTGTATAACTTTAGCATGGTAGATGTTGATATTTTTTCATATAAATAAGGTCAAACTTTATGAAGTTTGACTTCAGACAATTCTTATATGCAGAGTAAAAAGGACCGGAGGGAGTATTTAACACGCCTTTCCATTTGATTTAACAATGGCACTGTTTGGCTACTCTAACTTAGCTAGAGGTTAGAGTTAGTTTCTAGCTCATGACAGTTAGAAGGGAGAGAGATAGATTGGTGGAATAGTTGATTGTATTGCTTGAGACTCGTGGGCATATATATATGAGTACATGGTCATCTTGGAGTACAGGTCAAGGTAGAATAAATCCTATGCTATCCGACGTTTCCTAAATAACAATGATACTCAACAATGACTAACCCTAAACTAACTCTAGCCAAAGAGGTGTTTGGATGACAGGGTTAGATTGACAATAAATGCACTAGGAGAACTAGCCCCAATTAGCACCTCTTGGGTGGGATAATTGTTCTGGGTGGGTTAGACGCAACTAGCTCAAACTAGCCCTCATGTTTGGATACTTTAGGGCTATTTGAGCCCAAACTAGCTCAAAGTAACTCTAACCCATGGATCCAAACAGGGCCAATAACTAGTGTACTTAGACCTGCACAATACAAGTTTGAATGACTATGTTTGCTTGTTTTTTAAATAATAGGCCTGTTGTAGTTAATAACACACCTTTCCACTTCTTGTTTTTAAATATTAGGTTTTTAAAAATTTGGTCTTGCACATGTAGGTCCTGCTGTCACACGTTTTGACCCACTGTTCGACCCTTTTTGCATATGGGGAAATGAGTCGTCCATGAATATCAGTCAAGTCAAGAAACTCAGAAAGATTGTTAGTATAAAGCAATTAGTGACAAAAAATAACAAGATCTTTGTCTGCACAATGAAGAAGACATCAGTTCACTACAACATGGTACTAATTGTTATACCTTGTCTTTTTAATTCCTTTGTGCCATTTCAAATGTAGAGAAGATATTTATGCATATCCTTGTTTTCAGGCCTTTCCAAAGCAGTTCACTTATGATTACCTCTCAACCACCTGTATGGTCAGGAGGCGAGGAAGGTATTCATACAACACCCACGGTTCAATATTGAAGTCTTCCTGAAGAGGACGAAGGATGGACGGTAAAACATCATCCACAGGCACTGGCCTAAAGTTGTAAAGACCTTCAACATCAATGAAGGCTCAATATTTGCCTACCGCTTCAGCAGTTTTCCAGATGAGATTCATCTGTCTATGTACCGTCTATGATGCTAATTTCGAAAGGTTATAGATGTTGCATGTGAAACTTGGTGCTGGTGCAGTTGTGTAATGGGGTAGCTGAGTGCTGAAGCTATATGATGTTGTACTCTGATGTATTTCAATTATGAAATCCTGCTTCGTTAATAGGAAAATGAAATATATTGTGTGCTTAATATGAAATATCAATTAGATTAATAAATGGATTATTAATAATATGCCAATTAGCCTGCTAATTTGGTTTTCCTCTTGCAAACGGTTATTGAGAAAACACTGTGGGCGATGACCTCAGACAACGCACACAGTTTCTAGGAATAAAACGTGTTGGGTCAATGAAAAATCACACGCGACTTCCTCTTGAAAATTGTTTGCATTATGCCACCATGCGCAAATGTTTACCACATAAAAAGTGTCTGTGATGGACACCCTATGCCACACAGTTTCTTCTACACACCGTGTGTGATGCATTCAATAACGCAAAACGTAAAATTGTTAATATCGTGTGCAATGGCAATGCTATCACAAATGATTTAATGGGGAAAATTGTGTGTCATGTTCATACGAACGGAAATGTTTTCCCTGGATTGACTGTGTGGGATGTACATAGGAACGGAAACGTACTTCTTGGATTGACTATGTGGGATGTACATACGAACGGAAACGTATTCCTTGGATTGACTGTGTGGAATGTACATACGTATGGAAACGTTTGTCTGGGACTGACTGTGGGGGATGTACTTACGACCAGAAATGATTGGGCCTATATAATTGTATTTGTTTAACACAACTGTACGTATAACCGTATTTGATCGCTCGCTCGTCGCACACGACCTCATTTCGCCCAGCGTGTGTGACCGGAGGGCCTATCCCCGATGGTTTCTAGGTCGTGTGGGAAGGACCCCCCTATCGCACACACTCACTCGGCGACGGTTCAAAATGCCGTCGCGGAAAGGGGTTAAAAACCGTTTGTATAACACCTCGCTGTACCAGTGTACTATCTCAGAGTCAAGTCCATATTTAGTGCTAAACTTATGAAAAGCATCGGTATTCATAAAAGATTTAACACAATCAAACTCAAGCTTAATACCTGACTCTTTACCTTCGTCGAGTTCCCAATATTCAGAGTTGCGTTTAATTCTTTCTAAAAGATCCCACCTGAATTCAATAGCCTTCTTCATAAAAGAACCAGCACAAAAATATCGAGTATGGATTGATCATTACGAGAAAGCCGAGCATAAAAATTCTGAATGATAATTTCTCTTGAGAGCTCATGATTGGGGCATGAATATAACATTAACTTAAGCCTCCCCCAAGCTAGAGTGATACTTTCTCCTTCACGAGGCCAAAAATTATATATATAATTCCGATCACGATGAACTAGATGCATAGGATAAAACTTTTGGTGACATTTCCAATTTCAATCGATTCCAGTTCCATGATCTAATATCATCGCATAGCCTATACCATATCAATGCTTTTCCCCCCAAAGATAAAGGGAAAACCTTCTTCTCAACTTCATCTCCGGGTAAACCTGCAAGCTTAAATAATCCACAAATTTCATCCACATGTATCAAATGCATACTGGGATGCTTCGTTCCGTCTCCTGCATAAGGATTAGCTAGCAGTTGCTCTATCATACCCGGAGGAATTTCATAACTAAAATTTTCAGTAGGTGCAGTAGGTTGAGGGGCACCACTTTGTGTTTACGGTCGAGGTGAAGATACCCCGAACAAACCCCTCAAAGGATTGTTTTTCATAGTAGCAAGTAACAATAAATTTCAGCAAATAATATAATTTTTTTCCTTACCAAGAGCGCTTCACTCCCCGGCAAAGGCGCCAGAAAAGCTTCTTGATGAACCACAAGTATAGGGGATCAATCGTAGTCCTTTCGATAATTAAGAGTGTCGAACCCAACGAGGAGCAGAAGGAAATGACAAGCGGTTTTCAGCAAGGTAATTTTTGCAAGCACTAAAATTGTCAGCAACTAGTAGTTTGATAGTAAGATAATTTGTAATGAGCAAGTAACGGTAAAAATAAATAAAGTGCAGCAAGGTAGCCCAGTCCTTTCTATAGCAAAGGACAGGCTGGAACGGACTCTTATAATAAGCAAAGCGTTCTTGAGGGCACACGGGAATCTCATCTAGTCACTTTCATCATGTTGGTTTGATTCGCGTTCGCTACTTTGATAATTTGATATGTGGGTGGACCGGTGCTTGGGTGCTGTTCTTACTTAAACAAGCCTCCTACTTATGATTAACCCCCTCTCAAGCATCCGCAACTACAAAAGAAGAATTAAGATAACAATCTAACCATAGCATTAAACATATGGATCCAAATAAGTGCCTTATGGAATAGTGCATACACTAGGGTTTAAGCTTATGTCACTCTAGCGACCCATCATCTAATAACTACTCCATAATGCATTCCCTTAGGCCCAAAGATGGTGAAGTGTTATGTAGTCGACATTCTCATAACACCACTAAGGGAATCACAACATACATATCATCAAAATATCGAATGAATATCAAATTCACATGATTACTTGCAACATGACTTCTCCCGTGGCCTCAAGAACAAGGGCAACTACTCACAAATAATATTCATGCTCAAGATCAGAGGGATATTAAATAGCATAATGGATCTGAACATATAATCTTCCACCAAATAAACCATCTAGCATCAACTACAAGATGTAATCAACACTACTAGTCACCCACAGGTACCAATCTGAGGTTCCGGTACAAAGATTGAACACAAGAGATGAACTAGGGTTTTGAGATGAGATGGTGTTGTTGAAGATGTTGATGAAGATTGGCCTCTCAAAGATGAGAGGGTTGTTGGTGATGACGATGGCTTCGATTTCCCCCTCCGGGAGGGAAGTTCCCTCGGCGGAATCGTTCCGCCGGAGGGCAAAAGTGCTCCTGCCCAAGTTCCGGCTCGAGACGGCGGCGCTCCATCCTGAAAGTCCTCTCTTTATTTTTTTTCTAGGTCAAAAGACCTTATATACCAGAAGATGGGCACCGGAGGTGGGCCGAGGGGCCCACTACCCACCAGGGTGTGCCAGGGGGGTCTGGCGCGCCCTGGTGCCTTGTGGCCACCTGGCTACCCCCCTCTGGTAGTTCTTCTCTCCAATATTTATTATATATTCCAAAATAATTCTCCGTAAAATTTTAGCTCATTTGGAGATGTGCAGAATAGGTATCTCTGACATAGCTTTTTCAGGTCCAAAATTCCAGCTGTCGGTATTCTCCCTCTTTGTGTAAACCTTGCATATTATGAGAGAAAAGGCATTAGAATTACTCCATAAAGTGTTATAAAGCATAAAAACACTATTAATAACAGTAGGAAAACATGATGCAAAATGGACGTATCAATAACCTTGGTTCTTAACTGAGGGAAATACGTATCTCTATTGTATTGCATCATCCTCTCCTCTTCGGGGAAATCCCAACGCATCTCACAAGTAACACTACCAAGGGTATTGATGACTTAAGAGAGCAAGCACGAGGTACTTGGAGACACGACAAGAACAAGGAGTGGGCTCAAGGCGGCCGACGAGGACGAACTCGAGCGAGCTGGTGAGAGAACAACCACTAGGCAGCCGACGACGGTGCGAGTTCCGGGGTTGCCGCCGGTGGCGCGACGGACTGGCGGCTAGGGTTCTTGGAGGGAATAGATGGGTGGAGAAGAGGAGGGGAATGAGCGAAGCGTCACTGTGGGAGAGAAAGGAGGCACGAATTGGTATGAGTCTTGACTTCCCGGTAGCACGATGTTGTAATTCTGCCAACTTTGGCTTCCCTCTTTCGAAGGAGCTCGATTTCCCTAGCTTCCCGACTCCGCATATTTTCCACCGAAATGTTCGCCAGCTTCTTATTCTCACCTCCAGGAGTTAGGCCGTTCGGCTTAGCTCCAAGTCTGGAGTTACACACCTGGCAGCTAGAGAGCTACCGAGCACGCCTTTAGGCCAACTCCAATGCGGTGACCCAATGGACGCGAATTTTGTCCGTTTTTTGTTCGTTTGGATTGGCTAGGCGGATGCCAATGTCCGTTTTGCGCACCTGCACGTAGGTGTGCCCAACGCTGACGGGCACATTTCACACTTGCATTCACGGACGGACGGATTTCAAAATTTTGAGAAAATTAAAAGCCAACACAAGTCTAATTTACATAATTAAAACTGAAAACATTAAATAAAAATAGACAACGGCGGGCGCTAGATTGAGGTGTCGTCGTTCTCCTTGGTCAGGTCGACGTAGATCGGTGCCTTCATCCATGAGAACGCGTGCTGAAAGGCTGCCAGCGCCGTAGGCTGCTGCGCTGCCTGTCGCTCAGCCTCCATCTCGTGCTCCGCCGCTTGTCGCTCGGCCTCCAACGCCTGCTGCTCAGCCTCCGCCAAGTACTGCTCGGTCTCCTCATCGTTCAAACCCACCCGCAAGGCCAGGCACGACACGTACACCGGCACTATACTCGTCCACAACCACATTTGCGCAAGCTCGGGCGCGGGTGGTGTTGGTGGTGGTCGAGACGTGTTCGCCTGCATTCCGGCCACTGAATCGGCCAGTGCGTGCGCAAGGACAGGCGACCAGGCAAGCTCTTCGAGCTCGGACTTCTCGATGGCCCTCTTCTCCGCCTGCTCGAGGGCCGCAATGTAGGCCTCCTCCTCCCGCTGATCCTCCTTCTTTCCCACCACCGACGACAGTGGTGGAGCAGGTGCATGGGACGCAAGATTGAAAGATGACCGGTGGCGCTCCTCGTGCTCGTTGGCGAACCATGCGTCCCAGTTCAGCGAATCTACCGCGTATGCTGGGTCGCGGCTCAAAGGGCATTGCCCCATATCTTGTGTTTTGGTATTGATGATAATGCAATTTGCGGACTAACTGTGTGCTTGAGCTACACATGCATATTTTTATGTCACACGACGGTTAGGTACCCCTCTGGAAGGAAAAGAGCGAAGACGACATTTCCTATGCCTTTATTTTCTTTGGTCATAGGAAATCCATACTATTAAGAGAGGGTCTGCATCGGAAGGTACAGGTGGAATCAGATCACGTGCACAAATGCATATTGCACCCACTTATATCTTCCTTTCCGTTTCGAGGTGAGAACCTGAAGTCTAACTATGTAGAGAAAGGTACCTAGCGGTTGTACGGTTGGTGTATGTGGTTGTACTTCTCTCTTGTGGAGTGGGCAAAGCAGACATGGCACAGGCGGTTGTACCACATTCTATAGCGGTTGTACCGCTCCTTATGTGAGCATTACTACCAGCCGTAGCACTAGTCCAACCACAACCCGAGGGGTGATTCCCTCGGGTCCGGCAGCGATACTCAGGCGGTGGCTGGCCGGTTATTCCGGATATTCCCGTAATAACTGGTATAACCAGTGTCCCAAACAGTTGTACTACCCAGGACCCTGCGGCCACCATTGGTCGCGTTTAGGGCAGTTGAACAGGCTCTAGTACCGCCCCAACCACCGCTCAGGGGTGATTTTCCTTGGTGTTGCGCACGATACTCGAGCGGCAGTAGAACAGTTGTTTCGGCTATTTTATAATAACCGGTACAACCAATGGTCAGGGCAGTTGTACCGCTCTGGTCGCCGCAGCCAAGTTTTGCTGCCTGGAGCGATTGGACCGTACGCCTGAGCGGTTGTACTGCTCCAGTGCCTTTTCCAGCATAATGGTTAGATTGTTGTGGGACAATTTAAGGAGGGGGTTCTTCCTCCTCCGACCTACCTCTTGCTTCTCTCTTTCCTCCATTAATGTCCCATGTTCCAATTTGTCCGATCTCCTTCTCTAGCCAATCAAACTTGTTGGGAGCCTTCAATTAAGTTATGGTGATTTCCCCAACCTTGTTTGTAAAGTTTTCGATTACCGCCTTCAACGGCAGCGCTAGTGGATGCACGACACCTTGCATCGTGCGAGTGCGTGAGGAGAATAGGGCGAGTCCTTGGGACGCTTGGTGAACATTGTGCATCCACACCCCTCCAACGGAGACGTCCCTCCCCCAAAGGAGGGAACTTTGAGAACACATCCTCGTCTCCATCGTCTCCACTTGCGGTTACATCTATCCTTTACTTTATGCAAGCTATTATCTTTTGTTTACCTTTGCTTGCACTTGTTGTGTTTTGGCTTGTCATATAGGTTGCCCACTTAGTTGCATATCTACACAGTATATTTTATTGTTGTGCCTAAATTTAGGAAGAAAGTTAAAAAATAGTTATTTGCCTATTCAGCCCTCTCTAGTCGACCATACAGATTCTTTCAGTGGTGGAGGTTGGTCGGGAGTTGAGCTCCACCGACCGCGCGCGGCCTGAGGTCGATACCGCCAGCACCGGAACCCTATCGGGGTTGAGGTGCCACCCGTGTTGCGCGTCAGGCCACAACACTGGAACGTGATGCTCCGAAGTCCTAAAAGTACTGGCAGCGGTGCACCGGCATGTATACACGTAAGTGTGGTTGCGGCTCAGCACCTGACAGCGCCATGGTGAAGTTGGTCGGGCGGCGTCGCCCCGACGAGCTGCTAGCCTCATGGTCATGCTTGCCGCGCTTCTAGAACCCTATGGTGACGGCGGCTAGGGCTGGGTTGTCAACGCGCCCCCCCCCCCCCCCCCTCCCCCCCCCCCCCCCCCACCACACACACGTGTGACATTAAAAAAGACGGTGTGGACTGGTTTCTCTGGCTGACGTGCGGGCCCAAGCGCACGTGTGAAGTTTAACAGGGCCGGTGTTGGGTGGCCGACGCGCAGGCCTGAGACGGAAAAGACTACACACTGAGGATTCTAGATAGGCAAGAGGCAGAGAAGCACGGGATGATCGGGTCGTGCTCCTCGCTTGAAGCAGCGGACACGACGAACCCATCCCGACGATGACGGCGAGGCGGCGGCAGACGGACCCTCGGAACCAACCAACCACCCCGACGTCGACCAATGAAGCTGCAACCGCACGGGCCGACGAAAAGAATCCCCGGTCCGGCCCCGGCATTAACCACGCCACCCGTGCGCGCGCTCACCCATCGACCCCCCCCCCCCCCCCCCCCCCCCCCCCCCCCCCCACACACACACGCGCGCGCGCACTACGTGTTGGCGCGGTGGTCAAACCACCCCTACTGTACCTCCCTTGCACGCGGGCCACTGGAAACACACGATCAATCAGGCCATCTTTCAATGCCACACTCGCCGTTTTTCTCTCTCAACACCATCGTCAGTGGTGTTAATACAGGCACGCGCGGGCATTGACCCAGACCACCAACCGGGCCTTACACGTGCCTCCCCCTTTTTTTCCAAAAGGGAAAAGAAGAAAGAAGAGAAAAGAAACGGGAGGAAGAAAAAAAAAACCTTGCTTCACAGAATCGCAGTGTCGGTGAAGGACACATGCGAGCGAGAGGGGAGCTCACCGGCTATGCACGTACGCACGCCATTTCCGTGGCTCACAAGGGAGAGGCCGAGGGAACACCTACTTTTCTACTATCATGGCGAGTTGCCGCTCGCTCGATCATCTTTATGTACACTACACCGAGCCACCGACAGTCTGTCGGGATCGGTAGGCTGCCGCCGGGAGGCCATCGGTACGTCGGAGCGCCGTGCTCGATCGACGGACGGCGGCAGGGACCCGTCGCCCGATCACTGCTTCAGCCGCAGCGGCGGCGGCGGGTGGGACTCGACGAGGATGGACCAGAGGATCTGCACGTCCTCGCACGGGCACGACTTGACGTCCTCGTACAGGATGTAGATCCCTCTCTCTGTTACCACCACACAGCCAAAAGCAACGATCAGCATCAGTCCAGCACACAACCCCGATCACGCAGAATCAGAGTCTGAATTCACAAACAAGAGCAATCTGAAAGAAACAGAGTGCAGAGAGAGAGAGACGAAGGAACATACTCTTCTTCTGCGCGGAATGCACGCGAATCCAGAGCTTCTTGATGGGCGCCATGAGCGACCGCAGCCACCCCATGAACGAGACCCTCAGCTGAGCTCTCTCCCCCGGCCGCCCTGCTCGTGCACTGACCAGCCGGGAGACGAGATGAAATAGCAACGCCAAGCTATCTTGTAGAAGGGACGAGGAGGAGACGTGAGGGGGAAGAGATGGGAGTCGCTTTGAGGCTCTGTCAAGTAAGTCTCTGCCGCTGCTTGGCTTGGCTCGGCCACTATTCATAACATCACGTTGCCGGGCTCCCCTTGTATCCTAATCATAGGCTTTAACGCTCTTGGTGCCGCGTCGCCATCCATCCATATCTCCCCCTACGAATGAATAATAATAAACAAACGATCGAATTGGCGCAGAAGCGTTGCGCTCGTTCGGTCACGCCAATTTTTTCAATTTTCTCATCGTATTATTAGGCGAGGAGAAACGGGAGGGTTTCCCCTCGACCCTGTCAGGTCAGGTCTTATTTAAGCTTTATGGCCGCCGTGGCCTACCCTGTCGGCAAAACGAGCCAGAGTCCATTCGTCCATGGCTCCACTGCTTTGGGGAGGGGCAGAAACCACGCTTCGAACATTGGCATTTCAGCAGGGTTTCATCGTTTCGAACGTGCCTAATCATTCGCCAGGCCGTTCTCCTGCTCATATATGACGAGCAGCTCCTGCTAGTCTCAGTTAACAACAAGCAGCACCACACAATTATGGCATTTTCCGTCGGTGAGCACTGAACAGGGCGTGGCACTGGTCAGTCATGACCCACAAGTTGGCGCCTACATGGCCTGCTGCACGCCCGTCCAGGTGTCCGTCCGAAGGTGAGCAGGGCGTCAGTTGGAGCATCGCCATTGCCCCACGGGCCAGCATGAATAGTCGGAAAGAAGAAGAAGAAGGAGAGTACGACGGTTTAAGTATCTCGAGCGATCACGAGAGGAGAAATCGTCAAATCGAGCGGAGGGACTGACCTGTTATTCATTCATTCATTCAGTGGTTGCCTCCTCGCTTTCTCCCGTGCGGGGAAGCTTTTATTTCCTTCTTTCGCCGTACCGCGCAGCGACTTGCGGATCTCATGGGATCCACCCATTGAATGGAATCAGTGGAGCGCCAAGTCAATGTTTTTCCGTCCGTGCTTCGCACACCTCGCTCGGGATATTCTTTGCTTGAGCAGACCATCTCCCCCCACTCTACATGCTAGGCCAACCGACGACTGCTTCTAGAGAATGGGTTGGTGCAAAAGGCTTGACAGAAATGATAAACCTGTTATTGGGTTTTAAACGTAGCACATGTTAGGGTTTCACAGTATATATATATACTCCACATGTAGCTAGGGAAGGTGGGGGCTAGAAACAACTACAATTGTGTATTTTTTTGAAATGGAGGCGTACCTCCGGCCTCTGCATCATAATGATGCATGCCAGCCATCTTATTAAAAGTTCGCAGAGTGTCATCAAGTCGCCAAAGTATTACAGCTCGCAAGTGGAACGCAAAATAAAAATAAATCAAAGTTCATGCTGACAATCACAACCGGAATGGCAATAAGATGGATAAGCTCCCTAGACTCCTATCATGTTATGCAACCGCCATCCGAACCGGTTAAATATAGCCCGTGCTACCATCTCTCACTGGTTGCACCCAGTAACTACAATTGTGTATGCTGAGCCAAATGTCTTCGTCTAAAAAAATGCTGAGCCAAATGTGGTAGTCATGATGGTGTCGGTTACTGTATTATGCGCATGTGTTTGTGGTCAGGATAAGTGAAGTTTAACATTATCTAGGTTGCTCTGGTGGGTGTGCAATGCAGCTTTGCACCTCTCAGTGCGTGCTGTTCTGCTGAAGATACTGGCAGTGAGTATAAAAACAACTAGATCAAATAATTTGGACTAATATATCCTTAACGTGGAGCTCAGGGGGTTGATCAACAAAAAAAAAATGTCCAGTAACCAGTCTCATTACTTTGGGGATATTTGGAGATCATCCTGTAAACTTTAGGAGTAGTTGAGAAAAGGATAGGACACTTGACAAAAATACAGGTTCAACTTCGCTCACCTCACCTCACCACACTTGACAAAAATACAGGCTCAAAAAGATTGGACACTTGACAAAAAGATAGGTGTACGATGCAACTTTGCACCTCTCGGTGCATGATATTCTGCTAAAGGAACTGGCAGCGAGTATAAAAACAATTTGATTAAATAATTTGGACTAATATACCTGTATTGTTGAGCTCAGGGGCCAGGGAAAGTATGTTCAGTAACCAGACTCATTACTTTGAGAAAGGATCATCCTGTAAACATAGTAGTTGAGGAAAAGATAGAACAGTTGACAAAATATACAGGCTCAATTTCAACATTTTAACTAGTAATCTGACTTCTTGGTTTTCGACATTTTGACTTCCACTTTCCCCTCTCGCAAGAAAAAAAAACTTCCACTTTGGGCAACTTCTGTAGTTATAGACAGGAGGATCGATCACCAACATATATCCAGTGGTGAAGCACATTCAGAGTTCAGAGGATCGATCATCATTATCTTTGCCAGACGGCAGCAGATTTTTCCAAGTCAATACTCACTAGCCTCACTGAAAATATACATATCCATAGTATAGGAATTGCAAAGAGTGCAGGGTAGCAGGAAACAACTTTCTTTAACCTTTCTTCGATTTCTGTTCACAATGCGCAAGATGGCATGGAAAGACAAATGGAACACTAGAATCAGCCAAACATTCCACCACTCATTGACATTGCCAAATCATATGGATAGATCAAAACTCAACTTGCTAACCACCACTAGAACTAGAACAAACAACTAAGAAACATGAAAACTTGCACAAGGTTTTTTAGGTTTGCTAGATCCTGTATTCTACTGTTAGGATTCGTTCATCCGATGTAGAGTAATCGAAGAAATCTGCCATCGCTCTTTTGCTACTAAACCTTCCATGCATGAAGTATCAAAGTAAAACCAAACCGATGCACTTGACGCTCCTTTTCATCCTGTGAGGATGGCCTTGACAAAAATTTCTCCATGGATCGGCCTGACTGAAACAAGAACACGGCACATCCATTCGACGAACCAAATAGCCAATCGTGCACATCCCAGAGCACCTCCACGGGTAGGCCATCAACATAGAACGTCTGATTTCCTCTGAACTTCCATGCAAGCCTCTTTACCTGCAGCACTCTCTTCTTCCCAATCCTGATCTCCAGGCTTGGATCCTTCGTCCCTGACGTGTCACATTCTATGGTGATATGATGATGCTGACCAATGTCCGACAACCGAGCCTTTGTGCAGTACACCTTCTTCCCGTACGTGTGCTCCTTCCTGGCTATCATGGCTGCATCACATGGTAAAGCATCCGAAGACACCTTGTGATCCCCTACCCCGCGCATGTCCCCGAGCACAAGGACAGCCTCGAGATCAAAGATGAGAGCAACATAGTATCCTTGGAGCGGCTCCGGCCCACCCGCAAACTTGGCCGAGGACAGGTCCCAGAGGATGTCGAGGCCGCCGCCGTCCACCTCCATGGCCTTGGAGCCTTTCCTCTTGGAGAAGAGCCATGGCTTTATCTCTGTCTTGCAGAGGCAACGGCCCGAGGAATCGTGGACGGCGATGGCCAGAGCCTGCCCCATGGCCGCCTTGCTCCAGGTGACGGTGACCCTGCAGGATTTGCCGCGCAGGCGGGCGAGGTAGGCGCACTGCACCATGCTCTGGGCGCTTGAGGAGGAGGGGTGGGCGACTTGAACGCCGGTTTGGCTGAGGCAGGACGCGAGATCTCTCATGGCGACGGTTGCGAGCTGCAGCCCACGCCTTTGTGGCTTTTCGACGAACACTGGATGTGCAGTGAGCGCAACCGCCCTGTTTTGGTTGACGCCCGGTAACGCGCCGCGCGCGCAGGAGCCAGTTCGTCGACCTGGAATCTGAAACAGACAAGCAATGGCAAATGAAGGCCAGTCGAACGGAAAGGCCGCAACCTTCGAGATCAACCAACGGAATGGGACAAAAGAAAATAGCAAACCTCTCTCAACGAGATGAAGAAGAAGATACCACCAGCTCAATCGCAGCGGCGAAGAAGAACGCTGAGAAACAGCAGGCAGACAAATCCACTGCGCTCGCTCACCCTGAACAAGAACTCGGCCGCTCCACAACGAAGTGCCCCCTTCACTCAGGAGTCAGGTAGTAGTAGTAGTAGTACTCAGGTGCAGTAAAATACTGGCAGTAGGCGGAAGCGGAAGCGGAAGCTAAGCTGGCCGTGTTGAAGAGTGACCAAAAGCAAGCGGGCGGAAAGAAGAGGACAAGCATAGGAGGGCGACCGCGGCCACCGCTAGGGTGTCCTTGGGGAATGTGGGCAGCGCAAAAGACGGGGAGGCGCGCGCGGGCAGCTACAAGCTGCGGAGACCAGACAGACAGGTCTCGGGCTGGGAAGAGCCTGAGATGCTGCCGCGGTTGCACTGTCCAATCACCGCACAGCGGAAGGTCGTCCCTCTCCGCGGACACGTGAGCTCCACCTGATCCGCGTCTTCCGCCGCTGGGCGGGCGCACACGATGATGGCCCCGTATGATGTGGAAATTGTTTTGTTTGCTTCGGCGTATACTGAGCAGGGACAGAAGCGGTGAATATAGAACACGTATACTGAGGGACAAGCTGGAGCGCCTAGAACACGTGTAAAAACTGGTCGGAGAAGGGAGACAAAAACACATCTTATGTCGATTTTTCTGGAGTTTTTCGAGAAGAAAAAATTACAGCCCTTGTGGGCGTGACACGTGTGATGAGATAATTCTGCGCATAAGCTTTTTTAAACTGGTTATAAGATTATTATTTTATTATTTTTTAATACAGTACAGACGTGGACGCTCGTACATACGGGCAAAAACACATATTTGACCGGTGGACGAAAACAATTCACAATTTGAACTGCTTTCGAAAAAATTTCACGCGGCTGACCCTTTCGAGTGGCGCCCGACAGTCAGGCGCCACACCCTACACTGCAGCGCTTGGCTCTCAGGCGCCACACGTCGGGCCAGCGTGGCAGCCCGGGGCCAGGCGCGGCCCACAGCCAGCCGTGCAGCGCCACACTTGTAATGTGCAGCGCCCGGCCCTTAGGCGCTGCACATCGACTTAAGCCGCATCGGGCCAGCCCTCCCCAGGCAATTCTTCCCTCTCCCAGGCAGTTCCTCTCTGTTGACAGAGAGGAGCGGCGGCGCCCCCTTCGATCCCCCCCACACACACACACCCCTCTCAGATCTAGTGATTTCAGCCGTGGAATCGATCTCTAATCCCTCCTGCTAGGTAAACTCCTCCGTTCCCTTTCTTTTCTTCCGTAAATTCGTTGCCATTTTAGAGATTTGTCCAAGATTGGGTGAACCCTTGATTTGCTTGGTTTGGATCTTTATTTGTCCAAGATTGGCTGTTGTGATTTAGGATGTGTAGTCATAGTGGTACTACCCTAGTATTGTTCATTAGTTCACAACCTAGTGAAACCCTAGATAGTTTATTTTTTTAGATATATATGAGATGCCTAGTTTTGTAGATAATTATGAGATGTTGAGTTTTGTAGCTATATATGAGATGTTGAGTTTTTTTAGATATATATGAGATGTTGAGTTTATTTGAAATATGAGATGTTGAGTTTTTTTAGATACATATGACATAGGAGATATATATGAGAATTTTTCAAATGAGTATTGTAAATCATTTATTCATTGTGTGAGAAGGAGATGTTGAGATTCTTGTAGATGAATACATATGAGATGTTTAGATGAACACATATGAGATGTTTAGTGTATACCGATATTTGAGATGAACTCATATATGTTTATTGTTTGAACTTTGTAAGGATGGTTTGGCTTCTCGACGATGCCTATGACACACGACACCAGGCCTACATGATGCGCGAGAAGGGGCTGGTAATAATGAGTAATCTAAATTTTTTGCAAATTTGCCTTTAGTAGAAATTGACATGCCCTAAGATTTGTCATTACTTGTTTTTTGCAGAAGCTTGAACCTCTGAAGATTCGGTATCACGGGGTCTCTGGTGCTGCCATGCCCTACGATGAGCGGTACACACCCTACATCCAGCAGGCAGGACTCCTCCCGTGGATTCAGTTGGTCAGTCGGTCCACGCCGAACCTCAACGCTCCACTGGTGTCCTCTCTTGCTGATCGGTGGAGGCCGGAGACGCACAATTTCCATCTTCGGATTGGGGAGATGACCGTGACGCTCCAGGATGTCTCCTTGATCACCGGTCTTCCTATCGATGGGAGGCCTCTCTGTATGAGCACCGATTCTGATGGGTGGCGCCAGCAGATGACTGCTCTTATCGGTATGGCTCCTACCGAGGCTGAGGCTGATGTAGAGGAGGGAGAAGAGAAGAAGAAGAAGGAAAGGAAAGCAGCCGGAGCTGCTTTCACGTGGATTCAAAGGAACTTTGCGCATTGCCCTGCGGATGCCACTGATGATGTGATCCAGACACATGCTCGTGTCTATATGTGGTACGTTGTCTCGAGGACTTTGTTTCCTGATGCCACAGGCAAGAACGCTCCATGGATGTGGCTGAAGGCGTTGACAGTCTTTGATAGCAGATGGAGCTGGGGTTCAGCGACTCTTGCCTACTTGTACCGACAGGTAGTTGGTTTGTTTTGTTATCAATTCATTTCTTCATTAGCAATGCAACCTTGCTGTCAAGTTAACATTGTTTTCTTTTATATGCAGCTGGACGATCCGTGTTGCAGGATCACAGATAGTGCATGCATTGGTGATAATCTGCTTCTACTTTCTGTATGGAGCTGGGAGCGTCTGCCTGTTGGACGCCCGAAGAGCGTCAAGTTTAATCCTTGGGATGAAGATGACGAATTACGACGCCCCACTTGGGCTTACAAGTGGGATGTGGTATCCGAGATGACGAACGATGTCAATCTCATGTACCAAAAGTACATCGCCGAGTTGGACACGATTACGCTTGAGCAGGTAACGAGGACATTACATCAGTCATTTCTCATGCTTGCCTGAAAACTTGTCATCAATGTTGCGTTGTTGTCCTATTTCATAGGTGGAATGGCAGCCATATGGCGCCAATGACACAGTAGGGTACACCGACGAGTTTGTCGTCAACCCGATGTGCTTGCGGGATAGGGATCTTTGGCTTATGCGGTGCCCACTGATATGCAACTAGGCAGTTGAGCTTCATTTGCCACATCGCGTGTATCGTTAGTTTGGTCTGTTCCAGCCTCACCCGCCGGAATGGGTGGACACAGACAAAGCACTTCATAGGTAAGAGAGCATGAACCGTATTGACTAAGCATCGCCACTCCTTGATTGTGCTAATGTTTGGTTTTCTACCATGCAGGTTGGACAGGAGAAAGCAGCGGAAGATAAAGGACTGGGACAAGCATCATGCATCGTATGTTACCCATTTCCATCTTAGTGTGGAGCAAGCTCATAACAGTGCACGCGCCCAGCTTCATGAGCATAGCTCACTTGCTTTCGATAACTACCTACGATGGTTTCTTGAAAATGCTCGAGTTGAGATATGCCCGCCAGCATACAATGATGATTTTCTTGAAGATCCCGCAAACTTTGAGGATCTATCGAAGCATCAGTACAACAAAAATGGCAGGGAAGGGGTAGGAGTCCCTGCTGTTCCGGTGATTAACTATGTGGTAAAGTGTTCCCTTCTTTACTTTCCCGTTGGCCGTATTACACATGTTTGAATGGCTAACGTGTTACTTCGTTCTCATCCGCAGCGCAACCAGATCAAGAAATCAGCTGATGAAAGCCAGTCTATTCTGGAGAAGACACCGGTTGGAGAAGGCAATGATTGTGACGCCCCCGGCTCAATCGTGCACTAATCATACACGCAAATGCACACGATCAAGCCTAAGGACTCACGGGAAGATATCACAACACAACTCTAAAACATAAATAAAGTCATACAAGCTTTATATTACAAGCCAGGGGCCTCGAGGGCTCGAATACATAAGCTTGCGTACAAGCGTCAGCGGAAGCATAAGATATCTGAGTACAGATATGAAACAGAAACAGAAAGGCCTTTAGAAAGGCGGGGCAAAAGAAAAACACTACGATTGAAAGGCGCATGCCTCCTGCCTGGGACCCTCCGATCCTACTCCTGGTCGTCAGTCAACTCGTAGTAGTATCCATCCTCTGGGTAGTAGTAGTAGTCGATCGACGGGGCATCTGTCTCAGGGGGCTCCGTCCTCTGGTCACGACAAACTGATAAGGGGAGAAAAGAAAAACAAAGAAACCGTGAGTACTCAGAAGTACTCAGCAAGCAAGGATCTACACTACATATGCAACATTTTCAAAGGGAGACTGTATATGTGGACTGGGCTGCAGAAATGCCAGAATAGAGAGTAGGCCTAGTCCTATCGAAGACTAGCATCTTCAGAGGTCTTGCAACATTAGAAGAGTGTAGACAAAACCATATAATGTAGCAGTATCATTAAGTCTCAACCTCACCCAGAGATCCTTTCTCAACTCCCTGCAAGAAAGCAATCCCAGAGCCATACAGTCATCAACCTCGTCCTGAGATCCCTTCTCGACTCCCTGCGAGAAGCAATCCCAGAGCCATAGTATCCAAGTATCCAGTTCTAAAATTGTATCAATCAGGATACAACTCCGAGTGTCCGTTACCGTAGGACAGGCTATCGATAGAAGTTTTCTTCCCTGCAGGGGTGCACCAACTTACCCAACACGCTCAATTAACTCCGGCCGGACACACTTTCCTGGGTCATGCCCGGCCTCGGCCAAACGACACACCGCAGCCCTACCTAGAGCTCAGCAGAGAGGTCCCCGCCGGTCTACATCCTAAGCACTCAGGGGTCTTGGGCCATCGCCCTGTGCACTCCGGGTCGTTGCGAGCAGGGTGGATACCAGTGCCAACGGCACGATCCGACCCGGCCGCAATGCTGAACTGGACGTCTGACAGAACTGTCGGCTGATGCTACGATGCAGAACGCCCATACTATGCCCACGTGATGGTTAGTGATATCAGACCAGAGGCCTGCTTGGATCAAATATCCAAATCGCTAGTACCTTGGGCTTGCGGTAACGAGCAGAGACTCACGAAAGATGTGACCCCGTCGCCCCGTCTCGAGGACTTGCTGCAAGGGTTAAGAATGCCCGGCCGCGCCTCGTATTCATCACTCGGGCACCATACAGGCAACCCGTCTTCACAACACTCGCCTCTCAGGCGCACGCGGGTACCCCTCAGGGTCGACCCGCCTATCCAAGTAACAGTGTAAAGTCCAAGTATCCGTGTGTCTATAACATCAGGGGAATCCGAGGTATCACCCTCATTGAGTTTCCACTCGATGTATCCGTCAAGGTGAACTCGGAGGAATCACCCTCGATGGGTTCACACTTGATGTGTTGCACGACAGCGTCGTTACCGGAAGTGGTGAAGGAGGAATCACCCTCGATGACCACGACCGAATAGCTACTCTACAGAGTTAACATCAGAAGTGCTACACAAGGTATCACCCTCGGCACTCGATAGTAACGCTGCAGTGTCGTTACAACTAAGGGGGGGGGGGTGATGTGCGGTGTCGGGGCCTGGTCTTCAATCCCGTTGATCGGGTCTTCAGATAATCCAGCGGGGCAGTCGGGATAAGTGGGGTCACTGATAGGTCTCTACCCAGCCTATACTAAGCAGTTTAGGATATGCAGGTAATTATCAACAGCAGGATACAATAAACAGGCTATGCATCAGAATAGGTAAAGCAGCAGCAGCAGCAATTCTAATGCAAGCATGAGAAATAGAATGGGCGATATCGGGATGATCAAAGGGGGGGGGGGCTTGCCTGGTTGCTAGCGGCAAGGGCAAGGTCGTCAATGGTGTCTTCGGTCTCGGGAGCTGCGTCGGTCTCGGGGACGACGTCGGGGTCTAACGAGAGAGAAGAGGGGGAGGAAACAGTAAATGCTAAGCAAACAAGTGCAACACAAAGCATAACACGGCAATACGCGGTGACAGAGGTGATCTAGCGCAGTGCGGGCTGATACTGGCGAAGGTGGAATTCATCCGGGAAAGTATTCTCGGTTCCGGACATTTGTCAAACAGATGACCGGAGGGGAACGGTTCCAGGTTCAGGTAGTTAGGGACGTGTGGCGGGCGAACAGATCGCGTATTCGGATTCGTCTCAAAATTCTGAGCAACTTTCATGTACAAAGTTTTTCGATCTGAGTTACGGATTATTTCATATGATTTTCTAAAGATTTTAGCAATTTCTAGAATTTATTTAATTTATTAAATCAACATTATCCGAAACAGTGTATGCTGACGTCATCATGATGTCAGCAGTCAGCCTGACATGTGGGTCCCACCTGTCATAGGCTATTGGCTAATTAGTGGTTAACTAATTAATTAATATTTAATTAAACTAATTAACTAAATTGGATTAACCTAATCAGGATTAATTAACTTAATTAATTAACAAATTATTTAATTATTTATTTAATTATCAATTTTAATAAAAAAAAATTAAACTGTTCTGTGTAGTGGGGCCCCTGTGTCATAGACACAGTGGGACGGAGCACATCCGTCAGTGGCCCATAGGGGCTAGCGGGCGACGGGCGACGGGCGAGCGCCCGAACGGGCGCAGGGCGCGACGGGCACGCGTGCGCATGCCCGAGGGCCGAGCAGGCACGGCGAGCAGGGGGAGGCTGGCCGGAGCGGCGACGGCCAGCGGCGTGGTGGCGGCTGCGGGTGGACGCGGAGCAGGGGCGAACGGCGCGGGGCGCGCGCGCGGGCGAGCGACGGCCGACGCGGGCGCGGCCGTGGCGAGGCTGGGAGTAGCAGGGGGCGGGGAGCGCGCCGGGAAGGGCCGCGGTGCGCGAGCGAGCGCGTCGGGCGTGGCCGGTGTTCCACGGGCGCGGCCCGCGTGTGGCCACGGCAGGGTGAGACGCGGGGTGCGGTGGCCGCATCGGGGCAGAGGGGGGAAGAGGAGGAGGGGCGGCGGCTCACCCCGTTGCAGGGGAACACCGGCGAGGCTCGGTGGAGCCGCGGGTTGAGGAGGGGGTTGAGGACGGCGGTGAGGATGAGCGAGGCGGCGCGGGATTCCGGCGAGGTGGCGGGGCGGTGCGGCGACGCGGTGTCGGGGGCGATGGCCCATCCAGATGGGATCGGGTGGGGGAAGGGAGACCGAGTGGGGGGGGGGATGGGTTAGGTTAGGGTTCGGGGGAGTGGGGAGGCCATATAGGCCAGGCCGACTGGCTGGGCCGTGGCCCAGTTGGGGCCAGGGGGGTTTTGCTTTTATTTTTATTTTTCTGTTTCTTTTCCTTTTGCCTTTTTCTTTTTATTTATTCTTATTTTCTGTTTTGTAATTTGCTAGGCCTCAAAATGATTTTTGTAGAACATGGCAATTGTTCCAATAAATACTAGGCATCCTCTACCACTGTCAAAAATTAGTTTGGAGTCAATTTGAGTTCACACAATTTTTATAATAAACAAAAATGCATTAATCCTTACTGTTTTGGTAAAGTTTGAGCCACCTAATTTATTTATTTATTGTTGGTTTCAATTTTAGAATAGTCTCTGGAATATTTGTTATTTATCGAACATTTTAGTTTCTATGTTGGATAACTTTTATTTTCCACTTTCACTTAAATTTGAATTTGCGTTAGGAGTTGAAATGCAATATGATGCTAATGATGATTATGCACTGTTAAACATGCTGACTTGTCATTATCAAAAGTGATTACTGTGGCTAATGACATGGGGTGTTACAATGATGAAGGTCCACCATGAAAATTTCTCAAGGTACATATCGCACTCAGGTGTCCATGTTACATATCTTGCGGAGTTTGGTATCTTATACACTTGTTCATGTTACAGCGTCAGGCCCAGAAGTTAAGGCGGTTATCAAACTTTCTCGGTTGCCGTGACCCAGAATATGATGAACCATCTGCCTCTAGGTCTGGTACACCATCAGACCCCTTATCTCACCATCAGGGGGATGATGTGAGTTCCTCACATGCTTATCTGGATGATGAGGGTGCGGTCACCCAAGAGGTATGACTAATCTTTTAGATGTAATTCTCACTTGATTACGATGCCGATCCTTACCATATTGCTTGATTGTGTGATAGGGCCATGAACTTGATGATGACATGACTTTGGCGGACGCTCAAGTTCGGTCCGCATATATGTTGAAGCCTAGGCAGCCCATACGCCGGTACACGCCCACCGACTTTGACAACAGAGGCAACCCAAAGGTGGTCGTAGGGAGCTCGCGGATGGCGAGCTTGGATGATGAGGCAGAGGAGGAAGAGGAGGCTCGTCCTGGAAGGAGGAAGAAGATAGCCTCCAGGCATGGCACCAGGAACACGCGCGGAAGGCATTAGTCGTTGTCGTTTTTATTATGAAACTGAACTTGTCGCCGTTTCATTAGGTTGATGAACTTGTGAGGTTATGTGATATGTTGGTGAACTCTTAGTAGTGTGCTACTTTTGTTTGCGAACTTGTCGTTATGAAATGATGTGATGTTCAAGTTATTACTTGTGTTTGTTCAAATTGCTGTGAAGTTCAAGTTATTGTAAGTGCTGTGATGTTCAAGCGGATTGAAATTGCTGTCAAAAGTGCTTCTATTTTTGTAGTTTTGCAGTTAACAGCACTGCAGCGCCCAGGTCCCAGGCGCTGCACTATACTGTGAAGTGCCCAACAGTCAGGCGTTACAGAGTATAGTGCAGCGCCTGAGGCCTAGGCGTTGCACATCTGGATGTGGATCCAGAGGGCAACAGAAGCTTTGCAGCAGCTTTTCATGCCAAAAAATCCCAAGTCAGTGTGCAGCGCCTATGGCTAAGGCACTGCACTATACTGTGTGGCGCCTGACTCTTGGGCGCTGCACTATACTGTGTGGCGCCTGAGTGTAGTGCAGCGCCTGACTCCTGGGCGCTGCATTACTGTTAATTGCAAAACTGCAGAAACAAGAGCACTTTTTGTACGATTCCAAAGATAGTCCACGACAACACATTCAAATGTCTAACCCTAGCCAAATTAGGTCTACAAGATAGTCCACGACACATTCATTAGAAATTACAAATTAGGTCTACAAGATAGTCCACGACACATTCATTAGAAATAACAAATTTAGGCCTACTACGAGATAGTTGACGACAAATGGCTTCTTGCCCTAGAAGATAGTTCATGACAAATACGGCATGGGTACATCCGGTTCCATGACGACTGCACCGAAGCGAAGTCCCTACTGAGTCGAGCGAGGCCATTTCCCCTTCTTGTCACGTACCTCATCCTCCTCTTGCGCCTCGCGAGCCTTTGCAAGCTTTCTTGCCCTCTCCTCCTCACGAGCAAGTTTTGCTTGGCGTGCCCTCTCCTCCTCTTGTTTCTTCCGCTCCATCCTCTTCTTTTGACGATGCTCTTCCTCCAAGCCTCTTCGAAACGAGCCGCTGGCGCCTAAGACAATCTTGATATTGGTCCTTTTGGACATCTTCTGGCACTTCATGATCTATCCACGTGAAGTACTTGCATAGAGGAGGCGGTGACTGCATACAAAAATTTTGTTAGCGTTGACACACATTTGAGAGTAACATGTTACTTCTCTAGCTTACCGGTGGTTTGTCATAGGCATTAGTTGGAAGCGCACGATCATAAGCATAGTTGGGGCATACAAAATATCTCATCCCTTCCGTCCATGACTTCTTTCGGTCGGTGGACACCTTCACCTTGCAAACATCTCCACACCAACATGGCGGGATGTTCACATCTTTCTCCTTCACCTTGTCCAAAGATGCGTTCTCCCACTTATTGAAGCGTTCTGCCATGTTGCTTGTCATTTGACGCACGTGCCCACTTATTCCTTTCTACAATGTTCTTATTGAGAAAGTCAAGACCACCGGGATCAAGTTTCTTGTGTGTGAGCAATGCATTGTACAAGGTGGCGAACCGCTTGTCGGAGAAAGCGAGACAACAATCTTGAAGATCATCGGCCAACTCCTTGATACCACATGCCCTATAAAAGTTTGCACAAAAGTGCCTCATGCACCATCGATGGTGCAACTTTGCATGTCCGGGAATGTCAACCACCACCGCGTTTAGAATTCCTGGATGGCGATCCAGTATGACACAAATTTCCCTTTCAGCCAGTAATACCCTTGTTCTCAATTGACTAAAGAACCACTCCCAGTTATCATTGTTCTCCACCTCAACCAAAGCGAAAGTCAAAGGCAACACCCGATTATTGGCATCACTTGCTGTTGCAACCAATATAGTGCCCTTGTATTGTCCAGTCAAGAACGTGCCATTAATGGCGATGACGGGCCGACAATGCTCAAAAGCCCTCACGCATTGCTCAAAGGCCCAAAATGCACGGCCAAATACTCGGACGGTCCTCCCGTTGTGAATCAATGTTTGGTGCCCATGAGGCTCGACCACGTGAACCATGCCTGGGTTTGTGTCGGCCATAGCTAACAACAACCTAGGGAGTCGGTTGTATGCTTCCTCCCAATTTCCATACAACATCTTGAATGCGGCTTGCTTCGCCTTCCATGCCTTGCCGTACTTGACCTTGTAATGAAAGATGGCTTTCACAAGGTCAATGACACTCGTAATGCTCATTGTTGGAAGTGTGGATATTTGGTTGGAAAACCTATAAGCGATGAACTCGGACGTGAGTTGTCTGTGTTTTTGGTACACAAGCTTGCCATCCGCATTCTTGTGTCGGCACATGTGATTTGGTAGACAACTCACTATGCGCCAAGTGGGACCTCCTTTCCATGGCCTTGCACACACAATCCATGGACATCTTGGCACTTCACATTTAACCGTGTAACGCACATTGACGTCCGAGTTGGCCACTCTATGTGGACGATAATGCGTAACTGAGTAGTTGTCGAGCCACATCTTCAGTTCCAAGAAGGATTCAAACTCACAACCGGGATATATCCCGTTCTTGCTGTCTTCCAAATCATGGTGAGAACTTGGCCTAGCTCCAAGAGATATACATTTGCCACCATCTACCACGGCTTCATCCACGAGACTAAGATCCTTGAACAATGGTGTCTTGTGACCCTGCCGGAATACCTTCTTAAATGCTTCGGCCTCCTTCGCCGTGAACCCCTCCTCATCAACTTATTCATCGGGACCATCGTCATCCGAGTCCGATGCATATGAACGGGAAAAAGGGATGGATTGGTCCATTGTCTCTTGCACATGATATTTATCGAGATCACCCACATTGTTGTCATGGAGATCAACTTCGTTGTCATCCTCCTCGTACTCATCATTCTCCTCTTGAAAAGCTTCATTTTATTTGTTTGAAATCGGGCTCAATGTTGGCCAAACTTGTTGCGTCAAATGAGGTTCACTCATTTGGTCTTGGTTCATGGGTGGGGGAGTACTAGCAACCAACGGGGAGGGGTTCCGGTTCAACTCCAAATGCAAACTAGACTCAACCTTCTTGGAGGCAAATAACTCAAGAGCCTTGTCTAGAGATTCGGCAACCATCTCCTTGTATGCAACCCAACGTTGCTCGGAGTTCACACGCATTGTCTTCCAACGGACGTGCATTCCAAAACCAACATTATGCCTTCCCTCCAACTCAACAACGTCACTTGGGTCCATCCAAATCAAATCCTTCCTCACTTGTTCCAAGACATCCGCATAGCTAGGACTACTCTCAAACACCATGTCAAGCTCATCCGAGTCTGGCTCAACATTGCCTTTCAAAAAGGCCTCTTTATCCACATGATGAACATAAACGCATGTTCTTCCCATCCCTAAAATAATCAAAAACACAAATATATCCAATAAGTGCTTAACCGAATATTTGCACAAAATACATAAGCCCTAACATAGATATGAAACAATAACTCTAACCTCCACTTAACAATAACCACAACCCTAACCATAGCATAACCCTAACCCTAACCCCAACATAACAACACACATAACCCTAACCCTAGCATAGTAGGAAGCCTAACCCTAGCAAATTGGCAAAGAAACATAACATGTTTCAACACAAATTTCCAAATCCAAGCCAAAACTAGGGTTTCCCCAAACTACCAAGATTTGAGCAAATGTGACAATTCCTATGCATGAAAACGAGGGGATCGGAGGAGATTACCTTAAGGGAGGGGTTGGCTTCGAAATCCACGGACAAATACTCCGGATTTGCAAGATTTGAGAAGGATTTGAGAGGGGGGAGAGGGGGAGAGAGAGGGGGGGGCGCTTATCATAGGGTGTGGGTGGGGTGGGGGTGTGTGGGGTGGGGGTGGGGGCAGCGTAAGTGACACACAGATAGTGCAGCGCCTAAGGGCCGGGCACTGCACATTACAAGTGTGGCGCCTAGCTCTTAGGCGCTGGACGGCTGGCTGTGGGGCCGCGCCTGGCCCCGAGCTGCCACGCTGGCCTGGCATGTGGCGCCTAAGAGCCAGGCGCTGCAGTGTAGGGTGTGGCGCCTGACTGTCGGGCGCCACTCGAAAGGGTCAGCCGCATGAATTTTTTCGAAAGCAGTTCAGATTGTGAATTTTTTTCGTCCACAGGTCAAATATGTGTTTTTAGCCATACATACGCACGTACACTCATCCATAGGAATTCACATACGCACATGCTGCGCCACAAACGACTTTGTAGTCGACAGGAACGTCTCCTGCAGGGACGAAGAACACGGACGAGACAAGAGGCAACTACAAAACAATTTTATGTTACACATACGGGACGTTAATTCAAAGTGCTCCATTGATCCCTTCAACATATACATCGGGTTGTAGGGTTATGCCTTAACCCATGACCTTACCCAACTACTCACACATGAAGATCAAATCACAAGAAGAAATTATCGAAGAACACATCATGAAGATTTATTGATTGATAATATGTCTTGCGATAGTTGCCGGATGTGATACACGATTACAAAGCATAGCTAGTTAGTGGAGTGCTACGGTGGTGGAGATGGTGACGGCTATGGAGATGCAAAATCACGGTGGCTAGGATTGCTGATGAAGATGGAGGTCTCGACGATTGCTTGCGAGTTGTTCTATAGCAGTTAGGGCATGTCTCTCCCTAATGGTTTCGGTGATTGATGAAAATGCTATTTGCGGACTAATCGTGTGCATTGAGCATTTCAAATATTCCATCATATGCCACAAGACAATTTATTCCCCTCGGTGTTATAGAGAGAAGACGGTTTCTTTTCGGCGTTTCTTTTTCGGTGGATTTGAGTCATAGGAAAGCTGTACTATTAAGAGGGGGTCTGCTTCGGAAAGGTCAACATGTACACATTCCCACATGCACCCACATACCCTTCGCCACATCTTTGGAGTTTCCATTGTTTTCTGTTGTAGGACTGCTTGAGGCTACTTAGTGGTAGTACCGCCCTGGCCAGCGGTAATACCGCTTGTGCGGTACTTCCGCAGTCCAGTACTGCGGGCACTACCGCTTATTTTTGGGCTACTAGACTCTTCTACGCTCCAGCGGTAGTTGGGCGATAGTACTGCATGTACTTCTGCATCTTACTACCGCACTCACTTCCGCTTATATTTAGCCCTCTGTACTCCTTTTCCTCTTCGTGGAAGTTGAGCGGTAGTAACAAGCAGTAGTAACAAGCAGTAGTACCGCTTTTGGAGGCACTACCATTCTACCCACCTCTACCACCGTTGTTCCACCGGGCTCTATGACACTAAGTCGTAGTACCGCTGGTGTGGACGGTAATTCCGCTCCAGCGGGAGTACCGCTCCCGTTTTTCACTAATTCATAGGCTCCAGCTGGAACTGCCGCCTCTAGGGGTAGTACTGCTCACCCGGGAGGTAGTATCGCTTGAGCGCGACTTTGAGGCAGATAACGGTTGGATTTCACTATATATATAGGGGGTCTTCCCCAAGAAGACAACTTCTTATCCTCTTGCTCCATTGTTGCACCCTAATGCTTATTTTTTCCCGATCTCTCTCCCTGGCCATAAACTCTTGTTCATTTTCTAGGGTTTGCCTTAGAGGGCCTCAATCTAAACTTCCACTAAGAGATATTTGATTCCCCTACTAATCCCTAGCGGATCTTGTTACTCTTGGGTGTTTGGTGATACCTCCTTTTATTGATCCAGTATTGGAATAGAAAAATAGTATCCCGCACCTATTTCCCCAGAGGTGACCCTGGGTTATCAAACCCATGAGAGGAAGATTCTCTTGAAGCGACGGTCTCTAGAAAGATTTTGTCAAAGTGTCAAATCCAACTTTTGACCGGATCAACAAGGAATTAGTGATTCAAACACTTATAATAATAAGAGGTACGGGTATGAGATCTTACTGCTTACAACCTTGTATTTGCGCTGGGATCAAATAGGATATTAATTTGTGCGCTGGAAGTCACCCATCGAGATGGGCTTGTTACGGATCGAAGTGGGGGATGTGTCCAAATAACATCTTAACCGATACGAGTCCTGCATCAAGAATCAATTGTCCTACCGCAGGCCCTATCCATTGCGCGGGGTTGCCTTGATAATTAAGATAATGAAATCAGATAAGAGCTTTGGGTGTTTAATGACTACACCTCATTTATCCCCAAGGATATGATACATGTTACCCTATTGAACCTTACTATCACCGGTGTTTGGTATAACAATTCACAGTCTCCTTGCTCCTAGCCTCAACGGTGCTCGATCTCCATGATCCTGGGTACCTGCAGGGATGAAGATCGCGGACAAAACAAGAGACATCTTCATGGAACAATATTTCACACATACGGGACATTATGTCAGAGTCTTCCATTGACCCCCTCAATGAATACCTTGGGTTGTAAGGCTCATGCCTCAACCCATACCTTACCGAATGACTCACACATGGAGATCAGATCGCAAGAAGAAAACATTGGAGAACACATCTGGAGATTGATTGATTGCAATTTGTCTTACAATGGATGCCTTGTGCGATGCACGATTACAAGTATGAACTAGATGCAAGAGCACTATGGCGGTTGAGATGGATATGAAGATGGAAATGGCGGCGGCTAGGGTTTGTGGATGAAGATGGTGATGAAGAGGTTCTGACTTCTGTGCTCGCCGTTCTGTTGACATTTCGATGGGGTCCCTTTAATAAAAGTTGTACAGGTGGACGATCTGCCTCGAAATCCATGACAAAGGGGCGCTCATACATGCGCATGCTGTCTTTTGCTGTGTCTTCGCGCAGACGCTTCCTATTGATTCTTTCTTCCTCCATTTTTCTTCCATTCCATTCCCACCCGTGATTTCTTTCCTTTTTAGCTCATTTCCTGTAGAAACACATCAAAGAGAGGATTTGTGAAATCCTTTGCATTCATTATTCATTAGTAGAAATATCATAGTGAATATCCCTTTTTAAATAAAATATCTTGGTTAAACAAAGGTGAAATGAGTGTAAAAATATCGCTCATCACCCCCCCAAGCTTAAACTTGATCGCCCTCGATCAGCATAAAGAGAAATCTGAATCATAAGGAACTTAGTTATTTAAACCAAAATAACAAGAAGGTTTTGGTTCACTTACGATTGGTACACCTAGATAGCCCTCCGCTTCTTGACCTGAAAACTTAGCATAGCTGTAGTGGTGGCATGGTTATAGTGCAAGTTTTAGTGAACCAAAGATAATTAACAAAATTTCTTGATCTACTAGATAAAACAACTTTGCAACACTATTCTATTTATTCTAGACAACACTTGCTTACCGGGAATGCATGGCAGATTTTTCTTTTGATAGAGCCATAAAACATAAGTTAGGGAGTGAAGAACATGTAGTAAAATATGATACTCAAGTGCTCATAAGCACATCCACAGCTATTTCCTCCTCAAGGCTCTCAAGCACTTGATTTCAATCATTGTTTGATGGAACTTTGATTGTCACGTGAATGGATTATGCCAACTAAGTGATCATGCATAGGTTTTTGCCGTAGCTTGATGTTTGTGAACTATGGACCTTAGCAATATGTCTCTTGCGAGCTCTTTTGATCAGTCCCCTTTATTTTACACATACACACCCATTCAAGAGAAAGCCGAATAATATGCGTTTGTAGTGTTGCCAATACGTACGGTAACAAACTCATAGCCGAAAACCGAGCTATCGCACTAGGTGGATCGTTCATTGTCTAGCGGAGTCCTCAACATAATATCAAGAAAGGTGACTAAGCCACATTTACACACGTACACGTGCATAGAGTAGCGGGGCCATGGCACCAGCAAGAAGCTGAATCACAATGCAAGAGATACAACACATATTTTTTGGCATAATCACATTCACCCTTCAACTAAGTTTCTCTAGACAATTTAATCCATAAGTGCTATCAAGTCTATTAAAATTAACAACATGGGGTTGAGCATTTCAATCATCACTTCTACTATAATTTTTCTCAACTCCCAAGTCTTGAAAGACTTTCTCTTGTGCATAGTTATTCTTGGTTAACATCATTTCATTTAAAAACACTCGCCCGACAAGTCTTGGTTGTCTAAACTAAACAGAACAAAGGCTACAAAATTACTTCAACTACTGGATCTTTGTCTTAATTATCAAGACTTACTCCCATCTGCACATATCACACATACTACTACTACATCTACTCTAAGTATTCGAAGTGCAAAGGATGTGGATCATAGGACATACCTTCACGGTTGCGAATTCACACACTTCTCTTCCTTACTCTTGCATTCCACGTTGTCCGGCGTAGATCAACTCCTTTGAAAGCAAAATGCAAACGAACTCCAAGGCGCTAAATAAAGAACAAGAGCAAAGCAAAACTTATTATATTTTTTGTTTTTAGGTTTTTGAAAACTAACTTGCAACCGGAAAATCGCAAAGGAAAAATAAAAATAAAAAGCAAAAGCAAATAAAAGCAAAGTGTTGGAACAAACCAACACGAGTGTTTTGAAGCTTTGCGAGCTTGAGTAAAACCTCATTACAATTTATTCAAATACCGCCACATCTTGATGTAAAAGTGGTGATGACCTCCCTCACGGTTAGGTTTTTGCAAGCCTAAACCGGCGGGGTCATTGCGGTGGTTGGTCAAGAGCCCACTCCTGGCTCCAGTTGGAGAAGTTCATATTCATGTAGGCGGACGTGCCTCGAAGGAATGCAACGAGGTTGCTCATATCATCAATAGAGCCCTGGAGGCTGCTCAGGTCCGCATAGGTGGTGTAGTCTCCTTGTTGTGGCTGCTCCTCTTCTTCGTCGGTGGCGAGATCTTCTTCATCTTCTTCATCTACTTTCTGGTTTTGGCCCTTCTTTTTAAAAGATCGGTCAGGCGCGAGCCGTCAGATTTGACGCATCGAGCACCCGAGCGTTACCATCCATCATTGCAACATATGCCTTGTTGTGAAATTTTTTTCTTGCAACAGACATCTTGTTGCATTTTTTTTTGCAACAGACATCTTGTTGCCGTTTTTTTGCAACAAACATCTTGTTGCGGATTTTTTTTAGAATTTTTTTGCAGCAACCGTCTTGCTGCAGATTTTTTTTTGCAATAGAAGACTTTTTGCAGGATTATTTCTACAAAACGAAGCAGCGTTGCATCACAATAGTCGTTCGCCGCCAAAATTTGCAACGAGACAGTTGTTGTTGAAATAGGTGTTGCACTTGCCTTTATGCCGAGGACGCGTGGCACACAACGGAGGTGGCAAATGCACCATGATTATCAGCCGGCTGAGGGCAATCCTTTCCCTTAAAGTATCCTCCCTCAAGAATCTTCTAAAACTTAAGATGCCAAGCCCTCAAGTAATCACTTATGAACAGTAATATAGTGATTAGAGCTGCAACTCTAAACCAACCAACACGGGGACGTGATCACATGTGGCAAAAACCATTGTCTGGAAGGACAAAAATCAATGTAGACAGGTGCGACAGGGGCAATAGCTCATGATGATCGTGGGGAATTAATTGCAGCAGCATCCTGGTCCATATATACCGCATGTAACATGCGTTGATACAGCCAAGATGATGGCAATCCTTAATGGCCTAATTCTGGCAGCGAACATTGGATGCAACTGTCTAGTTGTTGAATCGGACAGCTCCAATGCGGTCGACATGATCAATCAGGAGGAATACTTGGGTCAGGACGTGGTGATCTATATGGAGTGCAAGCAATTAGGTGCCCACCTATCTGAACTTGATGTGATTCACTGTTTCCATGAAGCAAACACGGTGGCTGATGGTATAGCTAAGAAATCCCTTAGTTCTAGTACCTCTGAGCATTGGAATAGTGAAATCCCAGACTTTATCTCTCCTCATATTGTAAACGATCTTGGTATTATTTGAGGAATAAAAGTCCAAAAATATAATGATTATAAGAAAAATTATACAGTCTAGGAAATCTTTGATATGATGGCTTATGGCGTGTCCAATTGTTTTCACAAAATCTAGTTTCTTTTACCATCCCCTACAATTCTTGCAACAACTATAGAAATATCTTCAACTCCCAAAATACTAGACCAAAAATGAGAATGGTTAGCGAAAAAGCATTGCAGAGTCCGAGCTCCATAGAGCTCTTTATTTTTTTAGCGAAAATACTATTTTCGCATATTGAAAAAAAATCTGAAAATAAGTATATACATAGATGTATATTTGTAATATACATGTATAAAATTTCATGAACATATGTTCACATGTAATGAATACAAAAAAGATAAAAACACAGATTAAAATGGGCTTTATCTTTGTTGTTTTTGGGCCAGATATTTATCTTATTTGTGTAGCATGAAAATACTCGAATTACCTAATGCTAGGTAGATGTTTTTTTCGTAATTTTTGTGCACCAAAACATCCAACCCATAGATAGATTTTTTTCTATTCATAAATAAAAAATAAGAAAAATGCAGAATCTCAATACTATGTCCAGAAGAGAGTGCCAAAAATTAGGTGCGCGTGTCGAGGGTGCCATGCGGAGAGTCGAGGGATGGCAAAGAGCAACAGCAGCGGCAGCAATCGAGTCCACGGAGAAGAGAATTTGTATTCGAGGCGCGGAGAAGCGGAGACACTTGCCAGCCCCGTTGAAGGGATGAATGAGGTGGCACCTGAGGGGTGGCGGTGGCATAGCGCAGTGTTGGTGCAGACGAAGCAGATTAGGGTATTCTTTTGAGGTGAGTTTGGGCACAATTGTGCATCAATTACATTTGTTTCTAAAGAGTAGTACTTCCTCTATCCATCTATACGGGATCTAGTGCGTTTTTTGAGACTGACTTTGACTACATGTTAGAGCAATAATATATGACATGCAAATTATACAAAGCATATCTGTAAATTCATATGTGAAAGGAGCTTCCATTGATATAATTTTCACATTACACATCTCATATGCTATTAATCCTATCAATAGTCAAAGCCAATCTCGAAAAATGCATTAGATCCAATATATATGGATGGAGGGAGTAACATAGATCATTAGATCGACTTGTTTGGACGGATGAGGTGGTTTACTCCACTTTTATAGTTTTGGTCATGCAGATGGAGATGTAAATATCCGTTGCTAAAATCGTGGCAAAATACACATCCCAAATACTACACCCCAAGACGTTGCGTCGAACAAAGGAGAACTAATCATGACATTTATTATTATCCTAATTATTCATCGGTACATCATCCATTTTACTTGGAAAGATATATAATCAAATTAGATAGGTGGGGATGGTGCAAGATTCATCGCCGCCGCTGGGTCTAGGGAGAAATCTTGTGACATCCAACCTTGCACTCATCAGCTGATGTATAGCAGTGGTCAAAACAACAGTAGGCGCAAGTCGGTGATGGGTCCTTACAATCGGGAGCAGGAACACACAGTCTGTATGGTAAATTGATCCTTACGCTTTCCACGTTTTGCAATGTTCTGGCTGTGGAACAAAAAATCAATTAAGATTCATACTATTCTCTGTTTATAAACTACTAACAGTAGTTCATAGAACAAACAAACAAATACACAATCACTCAGAAAAGACGTAAACACTTGTCAGTAAATTCAAATCAACTTACACTGCACATGGGTCGCGAAGCAGGTGAGAAGAAGCACCGACAATATGATTGGTGTAAGCAAACGGTTCCTTTGGAAATTGCTAGGCGAGCTTATTTGGTAAAACAACAACTGCCAAAGAAGCACCGACAGTATGATTGGTGTAAGCAAACGGTTCCTTTGGTAAAACAACAACCAAAGAAGTACACCGCCAAACGATACAAGATGATGAGCTTGCCCTCTTACAAAGCCGCTCCTAAGACATCTGGCACACATAGAACGAACATGACTACGCTACCACCAACGAGCACCGGAGGAACTAAACACCCTCACGCTCCGGCCTAGCACACCTAAGCTCCACGACAACATCCCCAAGAGGTAGAACGGTGCAGAGCGTCGCCGCTCCCGATTCCACATGGGACAAAGGTCTTCACACGGAGCCCTGACACATAGAGAAGAACTGCAATGACGTCCTCAAGAAGAGCAGGGCACCCACGGGTGTCACCCTCATCGGCGCCAAAGCATGGAGCTTTCGCTCGGCAAAACTCTCGGGCCACCATGAAGCCGCCAGGAGGAGCGCACCTATGTCATACCTCCAGACCCGGATCAGGATGCCGCCCCTCCGAGAGAGGGCACGTCCGAGCTACTCGCTGCAACACCCCCTGTTGCCCACACAACCCAGAAGGAGAGCCACCACCATCGCAATGCTGCCCGCCGAAGAGCAACCATGCGGACCGTCATCCGGGGCCGCCCCCCGCCATCCCTTTCGCGAGATACCGCCGGCCACTAACATCACACCGCACCCAACCACGGTAGGAAGAGCAACGACACTCCATCTACTCCTAGCATGGCATCAGTCCCCGAGTTTGGGTAGGCGCCTCCACCGTAGGAGGCACCCACACCTACATCCCCAGCCAATACCCGATGGACTGGGGGAGGGGGGAGGGGACATGACTTCGAGATTGCCATGGTCAGGCGAGCTCACATGACGCCATGTCCGTGGATACCGACGGCGATCCATGCACCTCGCAACGGTATCACGACCACCACCATCGAGCACCGTACCCGTGAAGGGAGCACGAGGCCCGGGCCAAGCCTGACCTCTCCTTACCAAAGCACCAGCTTCGATCAGCCTGGGGCCCAGTCTGGCCCACCCGAGCACAAACCCTTGATTTGCGTTGTCCCCGTTGCACGTGTGGCCGGCACCACTAGCACCCGCCCAGCCCCACGCCTCGTTGTCGCATCTCCAAGAGCAGGAGGCCGCCACCACCACTCCGCGCTGCCCACAAAACCCCGGGTGCCACACCGTCAAAGCTAGCAAAAGTATGCCCCGTCGCCCCGCCCCTGCCAGGGCCTTGGACAAGCCTGAGCCAGCACAGGGCATCGCCACCGCCGGGACCCGCTGCCACCAGGAGGCAGAGAAGCCACCGGCCAAAGCCACAGTGGCCTGCGCCATCCGCCGATCGAAGTCGACCATCGCCTCCCAGATGCGCTCCCCCACAGAGCAACCCTTCACGCCGCTGCCATGCTTGCATCGGAAAGCACATTGGTGTGCCGCCGCACCGCGGCACCCTGCGCCCGCACCGCACCCCAACCCAAGGAGGTCGGCCCGTGCCTCCCTACCAAGGGCAGAGCCAGGATTTGGACATGATGGCGGCGAAAAGCCAATGTTAACACAACTCATGGAACGTCAAATATATTTTAAGTCTCATGATAGTCTGATGATAAATCATAAGAACATATGTTTGGTACTACAAAAGCATGTTCCGTTTTCTATTAACTTAGATTGAACTCTACGACCACTAGCATTGAACAAGTTGATAATGCGAACTTCGCAATTTTCGTGACCAATATAGTCATAGAAAATCATGTAATGTTGAAGGAAATCGTCTTTATTTTCTTTCGAAAACATGTCTTAACAAGTTTCAAGGAGAAATGGTTTGTTCGGTTGTCGGGGCTGACACAGGAAGATGTATGACCAACCGTAGTAATCTATCAATAGTTGAGTATGTAGTAGTAGTTAACTTGTTTAGAATTATCCAGCGGTAAAATCAGCATGTGAAGTCAAGATTTTAAACTCTAGATGGTTGCAAACATCAAGTTAGAAACGGGCAAGTTGATACTCTAATTGAGCCATCTTGACTAGAAAAGACTACATGATGACAGATCCATCACGATGCATATATTAGACACATCAAATAACTCAGGGCCACGCTCCAAAAATGCAAAATGTGTCAAAAGCTCAAATTTATATGCAATGCTAATTAATGACCAAGATCATAATTCATGAAAAATATATAAATATTACTCCCTCTGTAAAGAAATATAAGAGCGTTTAGATCACTAAATGCTCTTATATTTTTTTATGGACGGAATAATAGATACTGATGCGTAGTGGTACCTGTTGCCAATATCTTCAATTAGGGTCACTTGGCTAACAAGGTTGTATTCTGACGATCTGATCCACCTGTGTCTAGTCGTATGCAGATAGCGGACTGCACTGGATGGTGTCGTCTCCGCGACCAGTGGATGGCCGTTGCCCTTAGCAGGACACGCGCGATGTCGGATGGCTTGAGTGGCGGCCGGCGACAATGGCAAAAGCCCTAAGCAGTCCAGACGCACCTAGATCAATCAATCAGATGGATCACATTATCTAGATTGTCCAGAGCCAAAACAATATCCAGCCACGACCGTACCCTACATATGGGCTATTGGGCTTAAGTCTTCCATATTCAGTGTAATACTAGTTTTTACACGGGCTTAATGATGCAATTATCTGCGGCCACTAGCAATGTACAGTACACAACCTGCTAAAATCAGTTGAGGGGGCGAGCGAATGGCAGGGGTCTAGCCCCTGCTCGCCCCCCTTGTCCCCGCCCCTGCTCCCTACCCGCCAGAGAGAAGTCGAGCCCCGTCGGCACCGGCGCCGGTCGGGTTTCGCCCCGCCGTGCCCTTTGGTGGCGGCAAGGCTGGAGGAGGGAGGAGGGGAGCTGCGGCGGAGATCGGGATGCCCTCCCTGATGCCCCACAGGTGGTGGGGGGAGGGGATAGAGTTCGGGGAAAGCGAGTAATCGAATCTACTGGTTTGAGTCTTTCGTCCCCTCACATTGTTTCACTTGATTGATTATTGATGACCCACAAATATAGGGGGTCAATCGTAGTTCTTTCGATAAGTAAGAGTATCGAACCCAACAAGTAGCAGAAGGAAATGATAAGCGGTTTTTAGTAAGGTATTTTCTGCAAGCACTGAAATTGTTGGTAATAGATAGTTTGGTAGTAAGATAATTCGTAACGGGTAACAAGTAACAAGTGTAACAAAGCTGCAGCAAGGTGGCCCAATCCTTTTTATAGCAAAGGACAGGCTGGAACAGTCTCGTATAATAAGCAAAGCGTTCTTGAGGACACAGGAGAATTTCATCTAGTCACTTTCATCATGTTTGTTTGATTCGCGTTCGTTACTTTGATAATTTGATATGTGGGTGGATTGGTGCTTGGGTGCTGTTCTTACTTGAACAAGCTTCCCACTTATGGTTAACCCCTCTCGCAAGTATCCGCAACTACGAAAGAAGAATTAAGATAAATCTAACCATATCATTAAACATATGGATCCAAATCAGCCCCTTACGGAATAGCGCATAAACTAGGGTTTAAGCTTCTGTCACTCTAGCAACCCATCATCTAATTATATTCCAAAATGCATTCCCTTAGGCCCAAAGTTGGTGAAGTGTCATGTAGTCGACGTTCACATAACACCACTAAGAGAAACAACAACATATATATCATCAAAATGTCAAACGAATACCAAATTCACATGACTACTTATGACAAGACTTTTCCCATGTCCTCAAGAACAAAAGTAACTACTCACAAATCATATTTATGTTCAAGATCAGAGGGGTATTCAATAGCATAATTGATCCGAACATATAATCTTCCACCAAATAAACCAACTAGCATCAACTACAAGATGTAATCAACACTACTAGCAACCCATAGGTACCAATCTGAGGTTTTGATACAAAGATTGGATACAAGAGATGAACTAGGTGTAGAATCGAAAGTAGGTCTAGAGGGGGGGGGGGTGATTAGACTACTTGACCAAATAAAAATCTAACATTTTTTCCAATTTTAGTTGTGGGAAGATTTTAGCAATTGGCACAAGTCAAGCAATCAACCTACACATGCAATTCTAAGAGTGTAGCAGCGGAAAGTAAAACATTGCATATGAAGGTAAAGGGAAGGGTTTGGAGAGTGCGAACGCAGTGATGATACAGTGATTTTTGGCGTGGTTCCGATAGGTGGTGCTATATCGTACATCCACGTTGATGGAGACTTCAACCCACGAAGGGTAACGGTTGCGTGAGTCCACGAAGGGCTCCACCCATGAAGGGTCCACGAAGAAGCAACCTTGTCTATCCCACCATGGCCATCACCCACGAAGGACTTGCCTCACTCGGGTAGATCTTCATGAAGTAGGCATTCTCCTTGCCCTTACAAACTTCTTGGTTCAACTCCACAATCTTGTCGGAGGATCCCAAGCGACACCTAACCAATCTAGGAGACACCACTCTCCAAAAGGTAATAGATGGTGTGTTGATGATGAACTCCTTGCTCTTGTGTGACGCCCCGTCTCGATCGTGCACTAATCATACACGCAAATGCACACGATCAAGCCTAAGGACTCACTTGAAGATATCACAACACAACTCTAAAACATAAACAAAATCATACAAGCATTTATTACAAGCCAGGGCCTCGAGGGCTCGAATACAAAGCTTGATGACAACGAGCATTAGCGGAAGCGTTAGATATCTGTGTACAGATATAAAACAGAACACAGAGAAGCCTTTAGAAAGGCAGAACAAAAATAAAACACTACGATCGAAAGGCGCAGGCCTCCTGCCTGGGACCCTTCGTTCCTACTCCTGGACATCGACCAACTTGTAGAAGGATCCACCCTCGGGGAAGTAGTGGAAGTCGTTGGCGGGGCAGCTGTCTCAGGGGCTTCGTCAGCTGGTTGCATCAAATGAAAATGGGGGAAAAAGAAAGTAAAGCAACCGTGAGTACTCATCCGAAGTACTCAGCAAGCCAAGGATCTACACTACATATGCAACATTATCAAAGGGAGGCTGTATATGTGGACTGGGCTGCAGAAATGCCAGAATAGAGGGGGAAAAGCCTAGTCCTAGCGAAGACTAGCATCTTCAGCATCTTCATCGGTCTTGCAGCATTAGAAGAGTGCAGATCAGCATAATGTAAAGTAGTAATAGTATCAAGTAACAGTCTCGCCCAGAGATCCTTCCTCGACTCCCTGCGAGAAAGCGATCCCAGAGCCACATATCCAGGTATCATCTCAAGTTCTAGCTGTATCGATCGGGGTACAACTCCGAGTGTCCTTTACCGTAGGACCGGCTATCGATAGATGTGTTCTTCCCTACAGGGGTGCACCAACTTACCCACCACGCTCGATTAACTCTGGCCGGACACACTTTCCTGGGTCATGCCCGGCCTCGGCCAAACGATACACCGCAACCCTACCTACAGCTCAGCAGAGAGGTCCCCGCCGGTCTATCTCCTAAGCGCAAGGGGGTCTTGGGCCATCGCCCCTCGCCCCCCGGGTCGTTGTGTGCAGGGTGGATACCAGCACCGCCACGAAAGGCCGGTACGATCCGACCGTGCCACAAAGCTGAACTGGACGTCTGACAGAGCTTTCGGCTGATGTTACGATGTAGAACGCCCATACTATGCCCACATGATGGTTAGTGCTATCAGGCCAGAGGCCTACTCGGATCAAATATCCAAATCGTTAGGACTAGGGGCTTGCGGAAATGAGCAGAGACTCACGATCGATGTGACCCCGTCGCCCCGTCTCGAGGACTTGCTGCAAGGGCTAAGAATGCCCGGCCGCGCCTCGTAGAATAACTCATGGGTAACTATCCATCATTCGCGGGTACCCCTCAGGGTCGACCCGCCTTTCCAAGCATCAGTGTCAACAGTAATGTAAGGCATCCGTGTGGTCACCATATCAAGGGGAATCTGAGGCATCACCCTCGTTGGACTCCCACCTGATGTAACATCTAGATGGACGTAGGAGGCATCACCCTCGAGGTACACACGTGGGGTGTTGCGCGGCTTTGTCAGTATCGGGGGCGGTGTAGGAGGTATCACCCTCGCTTACCACGACCGATCAACTAACCTACAAGGTTATCATCAGAAGTGCTGATGAGGTATCACCCTCGGCACTCGATAGTAACCTAGTAGTGTCGAGCAACTAAGGGGAAGTGAGGTGCGGTGCCGGGGTCTGGTCTTCGATCCCGTTGATCAGGTCTTCTGAGAATCCAGCAGGGCAGTCAGGACAAGCGGAGGTCTCTGATGGGTCTCTACCCAGTCTATTCTAAACAGTTTAGGATAACAGTAAGGTATCAACAGCAGGTTACAATAAACAGGCTATGCAGCAGATATAGGATAGCAGTAACAGTAGCAAATTCTAATGCAAGCATGAGAAAATAGAATAGGCGATATCGGGATGATCAAAGGGGGGGCTTGCCTGGTTGCTCGGTGGCAAAGGCAAGGTCGTCGGTGGTGTAGCCAATCACCGGAGCTGCGTCGGTCTCGGAGACTACGTCGGTACCGGGATATAACGAGAGAGAAGAAGGGGAAGAACAGTAAATACAAAGCAACAGGTGCATGACATGCCAACAAGCAGAGCTAGCGGTGTTCTATCGCAGGGCTAGGTAATACCGGCGAAAGAGAAAAACATCCGGGAAACTATTCCCGGTGTCCGGCATTTCGGACAGACGAAAAGAGGGGACCGGTTGCACGTTCGCTATGTTAGGGACGTGTGGCGGATGAATGGACCACGTATTTGGATTCGTCTTGTCGTTCTGAGCAAGTTTCATGTACAAAGTTTTTCGATCCGAGCTATGGTTTAAAAGTTATGAATTTCTAAAGATTTAAATATTTTCTAAAATTATTTCTATTTAACAGAAAAGGATATATGATGTCAGCATGTCTAAGGAATGACATCAGCAGGTCAACTACGGCTGATCAGGGTCAAACCTGACATGTGGGACCCACTGGTCAGTGACACAGTGGATAACAGAGATTAAAATTAACTATTTGGGTTAATTAGCACACGGGCCCCATGTGTCAGTGTCTACCAGTTATTTTAATTAATTTTTATTATTAAAAACGTGGATTAAGCAAGTGGGGTCCGCCTGGCAGTGGCTGTGGCTGCCACGTCAGCGGGGTTGACTTGGTCAACCAAGTCAACCCAGGGCCAGGGGGCCCACTGTCAGTGTCTAGGGGTGGGTCCCACGCGACGCCACGCTGGCGGCAGCGTCGGGGAGGCTCCAGCGAGGCCGTTCGCGACGGCACATCTCCGTCGAGCGTCGGATTCTTGCTACGGTAGGTCTTTTTGCGCGGTTTTAGTCGCAATCGAACGGGCTCTCCCTTCCGCGTCGACCCATGGCCTCAGAATGACCGGAGATGGCCGTTGGGCACGCCGGCGAGGAGCCATGGCGGCGGCGAGTTTCGGGTCAGAGAGGGGAAAACGGTTGCGGGCGGTTTTCGAGCGCGCCAGCTAGCTAGGACGAAGCGGGTGTCCTCCAGGAACACGCCCGTGCCCTTGGTTCGGCCAAAGGGCAAGCACATCGGCTGCGACGAGCTCCGCAGCGGAGTAGAGCTCGGTAATGGCGACGGCGGCACCGCGAGTTAGCTACGGGGCTCGAGGAGGAACCAGAGGAAGGAGGGGGTGTGGAGGCTTACGGCGCGGCACACGGAGGCCCTTGAGGTGCTTAGTAGCGCAGGGGAAAGCCGCGGTCGTCGGCGTTGAAGAAGCTGACGACGACGAGCCGAAAAAAGAAGACGAGTCGGGGCGGTCGCCACGCTGCTCCCCGGCTCCAGTCGAGGCACCGGACGACGAGGCGAGGACCGACGGAGCCCGTGGACACGAGCTGCAGGCGCGGTGAGGACGGTGGCCGTGGTGGCGCTGCCACGACGGCGTCGAACGCGTCGGCCCCTCTCCAGATCGACGGAGAGGTAGAGGTGGAGAGGGGAAGAGGGGCGATGTGAGTGGGAGCGAGGGAGATGTGGCTAGGGGAACTGGACGAGGGGAGATGCTTATCCCCTCACTGTCGGTGGCGGTCGGCGTGTCGATCGCTCGCCGGTGCGAGCGCGCCCAGCCATGGGGAGGTCGACAGCGAGGTGGGGCAGGTGAGGTGGGCTGGGCCGGCGCCAGGTAAGTGGCTTGGCCCTATTTCTTTTACTGTTTTACTTTTATTTAATTAACAGAGAAGGGAAAAGATTTATGTAGTCATCCAAATGATTTTGAAAAATATGGGTTTAATTCTAGTAATTCCAATACACTTTTAGGCACTGCCACAAAAAGTTTGGGCATTTTTGGAGATCATTTGGATTTTTCTAAAAAATGAAAAGGGCATTTAACTTGCTGTTTTGGCTCTGTTTAAATTGTTCTGGCCCATTTCAAGTTGATGGTGATGTTGTGTTCCTTAACAACACTTGTTTTGGAATATTGCCAACAAGATGAACATTTTTCCAACCGTGTTTGAACAACTTCATATTTCACTTTTGAATTTTGAGTTGATTTTTAGAATAGCATTTGAATTGATTATTTCACCAAAGTGATTAGGCACTGCAAATGGAGATGACTTGGCATTATTAGCAGTTGATCACAGTGGCTTTTACACAGGGGTGTTACATCTTGTGTTTCAAGTGATAGTCTCCCCAACACTCAACTCTCTCTCTCTCTCTCTCTCAGATTTGGCTATGGTGGAAAGATGATTTGAGTGGAAAGCAACTTGGGGAAGGCTAGAAATCAAGATTCTTGTGGTAGGATTGGAATGTCTTGATCTCAACACATGAGTAGGTGATTCTCTATCAGAAAATGTATGCTGGAAGTGTAGGCACGTTCTGATGGCTCTCTCACATATGGAGAAGGGGGTGGAGGGGTATATATAGCCTCCACACAAAATCCAACCGTTACACACATTTGACCCAACTTGGTCAGACCGAATAGAAGAACTCGGTGAGACCGATTCAGTTCAAAATATGAACGTTAGGAATCTCGGTGGGACCGACTGGAACAACTCGGTGGGACCGATGTGCTAGGGCTTAGGGAAAACATCAACTCAGTGGCACCGATTGCATCAACTCGGCGAGACCGAAGTGAAGCAATAAGGCAACAGAGAAAATGTCAAGCCAACTCGGTGTGACCGATCGCATTTTTGGTGAGACCGAAACAATTGCAACAGGCAACAGAGAGTTTGCAAGGCCATCTTGGTGAGACCGAGATCCGTATCGGTGTGACCGAACTGTTAGGGTTTCTGGCAGTGGCTATGTCATATGAACTCGGTGGAGCCGGATAGAAAGAATCAGTGATGCCGAGTTTGACTTTGGGTTTTGACATATTTAGAATGAGAAAGTGGTTGAGGGCTTTGGAGCAATATCAGTAAGCACTTGAGCAAGTAGACCATTAAGCAACACCTCATCCCCTTTTAATAGTATTGGCTTTCCTATGGACTCAATGTGATCTTGGATCACTAAAATATAAATGAAGAGTCTTGAGTTTTTTCCAATATGTGTCCTTAGCATTTTGAGGGGTCCACATCTCTAGTCCATGCCATGCCATTCATTGAAATTTCTGAAATATCAAACTTGAATGGATATTAGTTCAATGAGCTATATGTTGTTATGAATTACGAAAACCATCCGGGGATTAGTTGCATTTTCAATCTCCCCTTTTTGGTAATTGATGACAACATATAGATCAAAGCTTCGACAAATGATAATATGAATGAAATACATCATCGCTTTGAGAAGTATGTGATAAGCAAGAGCTCCCCCTAAATTTGTGCATCATTTAAAATTTGCGTTTGAATGCAAATGCACAATCGATTAGGATCATGGGTCACTCTTCCATGCACATACATCTTGGTGGAGCGCTCAAAATGATAAGAATTAAATAACATGCACTCATCACCAAAGATACAAGTAATTGATCATACACAAACATTCATAGATATAACCATGCAAGCACACATTAAGCGTAGTATGATCAAATACATGATCACATAAGTATCTCACAAGCATAACACCAATGGTAGCAAGAGTAGCAACAACCAAACAAACCAAAGTAGCAAGGCAATAAAACCAACAAACACAAAAGACACTCTCTCTCAAAGCCTATGATCTATACACTTTCTCCCCCTTTGGCAACAAGTTATCAAAAAGTTTGAAAATGTATAGTGCTATGCGACACTCTAGGCATGATCTCCGGGAGCTCCTGAAGTGGTCTTCTGGCTTGTAGCTCTAGTGTGCGTAGATGGCGTTGAGATGACTACGTCTGCAAATGCTTTTGCTGAAGTCTGTGGAGCTGGAGGAGTTGAAACTGGAGGGGCAACTGTGGCAGTGGCTGCAAGTGCTGAGAGAGTAGTCATGGAATCTGCAATTGGCACAGGTGAAGACCTCTATGCTCTTGGCACTGAATGGAACCTGTCTGTAGTGGGTCTACAATCATAGTCCTCAGCATCATCCCTTAGCTTCTCCACAATGGTCTGAATCTCTGTGACCTTCACATCAAGGTCATGCATCTTTGTCTCAATGATCCTCTCGAGACTCTCCTGATTCTGAGACAAGGTGGCCAGGCTCTTCTCAATCCTCATGGTAGCATCAAGCAGATAATTGAGCTAATCTTGCTTGGTCTTGAGATTCACTGTTGAAGCATCTGGAGCACTTGCTGCCTTTGCTGCTTTTGCAGCCTTTGCTTTCTCAATCCTCTCCTAGACCTCAGTATGATTGCTAAGCGAGCTTATTTGGTACTTCTTTGGCTGTGTACTTCTTTGTCCATGGAGAAATTGCTAGGCGAGCTTATTTGGTCCTTGTCTATAGCAGAGTGGGTTTTTTGAGAAACAATGACAGGTAGGTATCATCCTTTGGGTGTTCCTATTTATATACCCAACAAAAAACATGAGGTACAGGGGCAAAGATAGGTAAAATCATGGTTATGTGATATGATTCGATATTCCTTACAATCTCTAGTCAGATGCTAGCAATTAGCACCGCTAGGGATCAGGCCCTAAACAGCTAAAATCACGGTTCTTTCCATTTTTGTAAACATATCGTCCCAGCCAATCTGTGATTCGATATTCCTTAAACAATCTTCAGTCTGTTTCCTGTCGCCTCAGGTCGTTCCTTCATATCGTCCCCTCATCATCAATCAAACAAAAGGAAAAAAAAGGCTGCATGCACTAACTAGTGCCTGGCCGATCGAAGACGGCACGTGCACGTAAGTGCGGTAGGTACGGTCGTTCGATTAAAAACTGACAGTGGTATGGCCAGACCAGTTCAAGTCTGGTGCCCCCATTATTTCTGAATTTATTGCAGAATTTCCGGCTATGCGTTTTCAATGGGAGAAGATGTTCTAATCAACGACGAGACGTCTATGGTGACTTCGTAAATCTCAAGATAATATGCCAGCTCAGTCTCTCAAAGGTGCTCATAGAGGTAGGGTGTGTGTGTGTGTGTGTGTGTGTGCGTTCATAGGGGTGAATGTATACGTGTATGTATGAGCGCTTGCGTCTGTACTGTGTTTAAAAAAAGGACGAGGATGTTTTTCGAGCGTGGAGACCGGCCGGCGATCGCGCGGTCATTTTTTTTCTTTTTTTCGCGAACTGATCGATCAATCTCCTTGACTTGATTGATTCTCTTGAAATATAGGCTTTCTCCCATTTTATAAATAAAACAACAACCAAAGAAGTACACCGCCAAACGATACAAGATGGTGAGCTTGCCCTCTTACAAAGCCACTCCTAAGACATCTGGCACACATAGAACAAACGCGACTACGCTACCACCAACGAGCACCGGAGGAACTAAACACCCTCACGCTCCGGCCTAGCACACCTAAGCTCCACGACAACATCCCCAAGAGGTAGAACGGTGCAGAGCGTCGCCGCTCCCAATTCCACATGGGACAAAGGTCTTCACACGGAGCCCTGACACATAGAGAAGAACCGCAATGATGTCCTCAAGAAGAGCAGGGCACCCACGGGTGTCACCCTCAGCGGCGCCAAAGCACGGAACTTTCGCTCGGCAAAACTCTCATACCACCATGAAGCTGCCAGGAGGAGCGCACCTATGTCATACCTCCAGACCCGGATCAAGACGCCACCCCTCCGAGAGAGGGCACGTCCGAGCTACTCGCTGCAACACCCCCCGTTGCCCACACAACCCAGAAGGAGAGCCACCACCATCTCAATGCTGCCCGCCAAAGAGCAACCATGCGGACCGCCATCCGGGGCCGCCCCCCGCCATCCCTTTCGCGAGATACCACCGGCCACTAACATCACACCGCACCCAACCACGGTAGGAAGAGCAACGACACTCCATCTACTCCTAGCATGGCATCAGTCCCCGAGTTTGGGTAGGCGCCTCACCGTAGGAGGCACCCACACCTACATCCCTAGCCAATACCCGATGGACTGGGGGAGGGGGGAGGGGACATGACTTCGAGATTGCCATGGTCAGGCGAGCTCACATGACGCCATGTCCGTGGATACCGACGGTAATCCACGCACCTCGCAACGGTATCACGACCACCACCATCGAGCACCGTACTCGTGAAGGGAGCACGAGGCCCGGGCCAAGCCTGACCTCTCCTTACCAAAGCACTAGCTTCGATCAGCCTGGGGCTCGGTCTGGCCCACCCGAGCACAAACCCTTGATTTGCGTTGTCCCCGTTGCACGTGTGGCCGGCACCACTGGCACCCGCTGAGGGAGTCCTGGATTTAGGGGTCCTCGGGCGTCCAGGCTACGTGACGTGGGCCAGACTGATGGGCCATGAAGATGCAAGATAGAAGACTCTCTCCCGTGTCCGGATGGGACTCTCCCTGGCGTGGAAGGCAAGCTTGGCGTGCGGATATGAAGATTCCTTTCTCTGTAACCGACTTTGTACAACCCTAGCCCCCTCCGGTGTCTATATAAACCGGAGGGTTTAGTCCGTAGAAGGAGAATGACAATCATAATCAGACAGGCTAGACTTCTAGGGTTTGGCCATTACGATCTCGTGGTAGATCAACTCTTGTAATACTCATATTCATCAAGATCAATCAAGCAGGACGTAGGGTATTACCTCCATAGAGAGGGCCCGAACCTGGGTAAACATCGTGTCCCCCGTCTCCTGTTACCATCGACCTTAGACGCACAGTTCGGGACCCCCTACCCGAGATCCGCTGGTTTTGACACCGACATTGGTGCTTTCATTGAGAGTTCCGCTGTGTCGTCGCTAGAAGACTTGATGGCTCCATCAATCATCCACAACGATGCTGCCTTGAGGGAGGTCTTTCTCCCCAGCCAGATCTTTGTATTCGGCGGCTTCGTACTGTGGGCCAACTCGCTTGGCCATCTAGAGCAGATCGACAGCTACGCCCCTGGCCATCAGGTCAGGTTCTGAAGCCTGAACTACGTTGCCGATATCCGCGGAGACTTGATCTTCGACGGATTCGAGCCCATGGCAGCCGCTCCCTGCCACCGTGATGAACATGACCTAAATCTGCCATCGGACCATACCCAGGAGATAGCGCCTGTAACTACCCTGGCCCTAGATCCTGAGCAGAGTGCGCCATCCGAGGACGGGAAGCTAAACCCCGCCATGGAAGCCGCAGACTCAGCGGTGTTGGAACCGCACACAGACCCAACTTCGGACGGGATCTGTGTCACCGGAACCTCGGACTCGTCTCCGGCCACAAGTTCCGAACCGCGTGCGTCCGCGCCCATCGAGTTCGATCGGGCGCCGATCGTCGAGTTCAGCTCCGCGGACATCTTCCGACACTCACCTTTGGGTGATGTGCTAAACTCATTAAAAACCCTCTCCTTAGCGGGGGACTCACAGCCGAATTATATCCGGTTTGAACCGGGGGCTGATGACGCGGAATTTCGCTTCCCACCCACCACCCACTTCATTGCCACTGTCAAAGACTTAACCGACATGCTCGATTACGACTCCGAAGACATCGACGGTATGGACGACGATGCCAGAGAGGAGCAGGCCCAAAACCCGCCGTTTACTTGGCGCTGGACAGCCACTTCCTCCCATGATGTGTACATGGTGGATACTCCCAAAGAGAATAACGGCGATAACGAGAAAGGTCCAGTCGAGAATAAACCTCCTGAGATACAGCCAAAGCGCCGACGTCAGCGGCACCGCTCTAAATCACGCCTTGGAAAAGACAGCAATACCGGCACAAGAGAAAACAATACTCCGGACGATGCCGAAGACAAAGAAGATCCCGCCGAGCCGACTTCCGAACAGGACGGTAGGGAAGATGGGCAAGTCAGACCTGACGAACAGACCATAAACGAAGACTCGAAAGACAGCAACTATCGTCCACTCTTCGAAAATCAGGTGAGCCTCGGCAACGAAGACTTTATCGTGCCTGAGGAACCCATCGAGCAGGAGTGCTTTAAGCGCCGGCTAATAGCCACTGCAAGGAGCCTGAAAAAGAAACAGCAGCAGCTTCAAGCTGATCAAGATCTGCTCAACGACAGATGGACTGATGTCCTGGCAGCCGAGGAATACGGACTTGAGCGCCCCATTAAAAGTTACCCGAAGCGTAAGTTGCTACCCCAATTCGACGACGAGGCACTTGAGCCCATGCCATCAACACACAATGCGGCTGACCGACCACCACGTGGCCGGGACAAAGCGGCAACTCAAGCCGGACACCTGCCCCTACTACCTCGCTGTAAAGGCAAAGATACCACAGCTCGGGAATACACATATGACCTGTGGCAAAAACTGGAGAACAGAGCAGGTCAGTCCAGATCGATCTACGGATCGCGGAGGCATACCCTGGCGCGCGACGACGGCTATCAAGCCAGACGTACCGAGCATAACCACGTCCGGGCCGAAAATCGCAGATGGACTACATCCGCACTACGTCGCGACTTGGCCCGATATAGAGGCGCCGCACATCCCCTCTGCTTCACTAATGAGGTAATGGAACATGAATTCCCGGAAGGGTTTAAACCCATGAATATCGAATCATACGATGGAACAATAGATCCCGCAGTATGGATTGAAGATTTCCTTCTCCATATCCACATGGCCCGCGGTGATGACCTCCACGCCATCAAATACCTCCCACTAAAATTAAAGGGACCAGCGTGGCACTGGCTGAACAGCCTCCCAGTGAACTCCATTGGCAGCTGGGAAGACTTGGAAGACGCCTTCCACAATAATTTTCAAGGTACATATGTCCGGCCTCCGGATGCCGACGACCTAAGTCACATCATCCAGCAGCCCGGGGAGTCAGCCAGAAAGCTCTGGACTAGGTTCCTAATTAAAAAGAACCAAATTGTCGATTGTCCGGACGCCAAAGCCCTCGCGGCCTTTAAAACTAGCGCCCGAGATGAATGGCTTGTCCGCCACCTCGGTCAAGAAAAACCAAAATCCATGGCAGCCCTTACCGCTCTGATGACCCGCTTTTGCGCGGAAGAAGATAACTGGTTCTCTCGTAAAAGCAACAGCACCAGTGATCCGGGCACTTCCGAAGTTCGAGACGGCAACGGCATGCCACGATGCAATAAATACAAGCGTCGAAATAATAATGAAGGAACGCAAGATACGGCGGTAAACACCGGATTCAGCGGCTCCAAAACCGGTCAACAGAAAAAGCCATTCAAGGCAAACAGAGACGGACCATCCAATTTAGACAAGATACTAGATCGGCCCTGCCAGATTCATGGCACCCCCGATAAACCAGCCAATCACGCCAACAGAAGCTGTTGGGTCTTCAAACAAGCCGGCAAGCTTAACGCCGAACACAAGGGGAAGGGGCCGCCCAGCGACAGCGACGACGAAGAGACTCGCCAGCCGAACACCGGGGGTCAGAAGCAATTTCCCCCCGAAGTAAAAAAAGTCAACATGGTATACGTGACACACATCCCTACAGAGGAGCGCAAGCACGTACTACAGGACGCCAATGCCATAGAGCTAGGCACCCCAAAATTAAGCCAACGGGTGGCCTGCCCGATCACTTTTGATCGCAAGGACCACCCAGCCAGTACCTGTCATGAAAGTTCGGCAGCTCTGATCCTCGATCCAATTATCGATGGGTTCCATCTCACTAAAGTCCTTATGGACAGCGGCAGTAGTCTTAATCTGCTTTACCAAGACACTGTCCGCAAAATGGGCATTGATCCTTCACGAATCAAGCCCACCACAGCTACCTTCAAAGGAGCAGTGTCCGGTGTAGAAGCTCGCTGCACGGGATCAATTACATTGTAAGTCGTTTTCGGCTCGCCGAACAACTTTAGAAGTGAAGGCTTGACCTTCGATATTGTACCGTTCCACAGCAGCTACCACGCACTACTCGGGCGTACCACTTTTACTCGTTTTAATGCGGTCCCACATTATGCCTATTTCAATCTTAAGATGCCCGGTCCACGCGGCGTCATCACTGTAAATGGAAATCTGGAATGCTCCCTCCGTACAAAGGAGCGTACTATGGCTGCTGCAGCCGAAGTACAAAGCGGCCTTATCAAGCCGCATATCTCATCGGCCGTCAAGCCGCCGGTCTCTACTAAACAGGACCAATCAATCTCAAAGCTGGATTAGCAGTTCGGCCTCCGTCGTCCGCCCCATACAGCCGCAAAGTTTATACCGCGCATATATAATTATGCACCTAAAATACCATGGTCATCGGCGGAGGCACAGTACGGACAGGCCTACAATGCGATCCACACCCTTATAGTCTTTTTACTTTTCCTAACTATTTTTTATCTTTCTCAACAGGTGATTCCAAGCCTGGTCATCTTACGGATTTTTTCTAAAGTTCGGCTTTGTATAAATAACCAACGGCTATTCCTACTAAGGAGCCCTTTCACCGAGGCAAGGCAGCTCAGACGTGCGACAGGAGGTCCTAATGATTTTTGTAAGACCGCATTCTTTATTTTTAAACCTGTAAAGTGCCTTTTTTCCTCAGCATTCGGTCCCCGGCATGTTAAATAGCCCGGGTAGGGGCGTTATAATCTGTAGAATTGCGTTTAACATTTCAATCAGATTCCAGTGAATATAACCCGTATTCAGTATTCGTTTTTTCTACGGACTGAATTTTTGCTTCTTCGGTTGTTTCACGAACGCACCTCGGCACAAATTGCCAGGGGCTCGATACGGCAACACATGAGTTGCCGACAAGTCCGAACAGCTTTTCAGCACACTTCGGCGTCACGAGTTTGGCCTTATATGCATCAGCTCCGAATCATGTCTTTGGTCAATAGTTGGGTTGCCTGGCTCCTGTGCTTACTACCTTACGTTCCGCTATATCGGCTAGGGTAGTAAAGGGAGAACTACTGCGATTGTGTCCCGGTTCATCCGGATGAGCACCTCAGTAGAGAAACCCGAAAACTGACTGTCATGATGCGGCGAGAGCTGGTCAACCACTCGATGACTCATCAGAATCCTTCATGATTCTCTCCGTATTACACGAAGGACCATTTTTCTGGTCACCTATGTAACACACCGTATTCAGGTAAATGCGTACATACCAGGGGCTATATCGTAGGCCCGCCGTCGAACTCCTATGGCTAAGTGAAAGTGTTAAAGCCCTATAGTCCGATTGCCTAGTTCGCCGCATTGACACCTCCTTCATGGACCAAGACGTTGGGTTAAGAGTGATCAAGTGCTTTTCCGAACACCCCTGCATTATATGCGAGGGGGCTGAAGCCGATGACTGGCAAACTTTCAGATTATATGAAGAACGACCGCACAGGAGGAGCCAATACTTTCAGGCAAAAGTATAAAAATATAGCCTTAATATATCATAATATTGTTTTTACAAACTTGGTATATTCACTCGAACATCATATCTTTCGAGCACTGACCCTCTATCAAGCGGGCACCCTCTAGGACATCCTCAAAATAATGCTCTGGCGTGTGATGGTCCTTGCCCTCGGGTGGACTCTTCGCTGCAATATCGGTGGCCTTCATCTTCGCCCAGTGCGGCTTGACGCGGGCAAGGGCCATCCGCGCACCTTCAATGCACGTTGACCGCTTAACAGCGTCGATACGCGGCACCGCATCAACAAGTCGCTACACCAAACCAAAATAACTATTCGGAATTGGCTCAGTCGGCCACAGCCAGACTACGACGTCCTTCATGGCAGATCCGGATATCTTGTGGAGCTCGGCCCACTGGGCCATCTGTTCGTTCAGCAACAGCGGACGCTTTGGCATGCTAAATTGCGACCAGAAAAGCTTCTCCGTTGCACGTCCTTCTTGCGCTTGGAAAAACTGCGCCGCATCGGAGACACTCTTCGGCAAGTCCAAGAATGCGTCTGGAGAACTCCAGATTTGATTAAGGGGGGCATACTTTGGATCGCCGAATTTAGTCTGTAATAAGAAAGGCTTACCGACCGCTATCTCCCCAGCTTGCCGGATTTCTTCCCGAGCCGCTCTAGACTCGGACCGTGCTTCTCTAGCCTCGTGTAAGGCCTTGCCGAGTTTGACCGTTCTGGCTTTGTTATCGTTCTCAAGGAATTCGCATCGAACATTGGCATCCTTTAGCTCGCGCGTCATGGTAGATATTCTCTCCTCACATTGGTGCCGAGCAGCCTGTTCGGCCTTTAACTCAGCAGCTGCCTTCTTGGCAGCCGCCTCACTCATCCTGGCTTGCTCCTTGGTTCGGGCAAGCTCAGCCCATAGGGCCTCAACTGCGGCATCATTATCTGCAGTTATGCATATCTCAGTATACAATTTTCAGCATTATGCTCATATTATCATATTTACATATACTGACTGCCCCAAAAACATACCTTGCGCCTCGTCGAGCCGCCTGTTAATAAGTGTGAGGTCATCATCCGCCACATCAAGTTTCTGCTTCAGCCTTGCAACCTCTGTAGCTTGGGCAGTCGTCATGGATGAAACAGCATGTGTTCCAATTCATCAGATTATTTCCTGGGAATATCTTTTTTGATCCTCTGATCGCCTTCCCTTCAGACGGCAACCAGAGTCTCAGGGGCTACTACCTATACACAGGTGCATTTTGCACGTAGAAGTGCAATTAAAGATATTACATTGCATACCTCGAAGCCTCTTAGCAGGCTCATGAAGGATTCATTCAATCCGCTTTTCGCGGACAGAATCCTCTCAGCTACCGTACCCATTAAGGTACGATGTTCCTCTGAAACGGACGCATGTTGCAGCATGCCCGTCATTGTATCCGGCGCCCTCGGATCCCTGGGAGCGGCCGCAGGAGTATGAGCTCCCTTTGAAAGAATATGTCTACCCGGCTCTAGAGTCGTCCCCGGCTGTAAACCGGATAGTCCGGGCCCTTTATTGTTGGTCCCCTTAGGGTCCGCATGCCCCGGACTATGGATGGCCAAAGTATCACCTTCGGGCGTAGTTTTCATTGTCCCTCGCACCGCTTGTTGGTCGGGAGAGATCCTCCGGGACGACACGTCGGAGTCGTCTGCCCTGTCGGGCGAGAAGGTCTGTGGAGGTGTCTCACTTTCCATCATCTCCGGAAGAAGATCCCCCGAGGAGGAGGACTGTTGAGGAAGACTGCGTGCCGGACTGCAAACATATATTTTAAATGTTACCCTGGTAACCGAAAAGCAATGGGATATGTTTCGGACGCCCCTGTTCACTTACGATTCGGCTGAAGGCTTGTCCTTACGGAGAAACTGCGCGACAACGTCGTCTTCTGAACCCGAGCCACCTGACAGGGACATCTTCCCTCGCTTAGGAGCCTTTGCTTCCAAATCTTCAGAGGCAGCCCTCTTCTTCCCATCGGGAGAGGAGATGTCAGTTTCTCCTTCTCTTTTGTCTTCGAAAGAGGGAGTTCCAATCTCCCCGGACATATTGTCTGGTGTACCTGTAGAATAGAGGCCACCTTCGGCCTTCTTGCTCTCCTCTTTGTCCCCCTTCGCCAGCACTTGGTATGGCGCCGGAGCCAGCATCCTTGTTAAGACAAGATCTGCTGAGTCTTCGGGAAGAGGGGCCGAACACCTAATTCCTTCCGCCTTCTTGATCCAGCCCTGGTTGAAGATGGTTTTCTCAGTATATTGTTACTTGATATTTAACTAAATTGTGTTCAGGAGTCGAGGGCCTACCAAGGTATCCGGATGGTTGCAGTCAAGGCCGATGTCCTCGACAGTATCCGGCCACTGTTTTTGGGTCCCGAAGAATAACTTCCACATTCCTTTGTGCGTCATGCCAAAGAAGTGCTGAAGAGTCCGTGGTCCTTTCGGATCGAACTCCCACATGCGGAGGGGCCGTCGCTGGCACGGCAGGACCTGGCGGACCAGCATTACCTGGATTACGTCGATGAGGCCGGTGTCCTTCTCGAGGAGGCTCCGGATGCGGCTTTGCAGCGTTTGCACCTCGCCTATTGATCCCCAGTCCAACCCCTTGTTAATCCATGATGCGAGCCGTAATGGAGGGCCAGGCCGGAACGCAGGTGTGGCTGCCCACTTGGTACCACGGGGTTCAGTGATGTAAAACCACTCCCGTTGCCATAGGTTGGAGGCTTCCGTGAAAGAGCCTTTTGGCCAAGGTGTGTGGGTGAGTTTGCTCACCATCGCACCGCCGCACTCTGCTTGCTTCCCATCGACTACCTTTGGGTTCATATTAAAGGTCTTGAGCCATAAGCCGAAGTGTGGGGGAATACGGAGAAAGGCCTCGCACATGACGATGAACGCCGAGATGTGAAGAAAGGAGTCCGGAGCCAGATCATGAAAATCTAGCCCGTAATAGAACATGAGTCCGCGGACGAAGGGATGGAGAGCGAACCCTAGCCCTCGGAGGAAGAGAGAGATGAATACGACCCTCTCACCGGATCTGGGGGTAGGAATGACCTGCCCTTGAGCAGGGAGCCTGTGGAGGATTTCCGCGGTCAGGTATTTTGCCGCCCGGAGCTTCGCGATATCCTCCTCTATGACGAAGGAGGCCACCCACCGGCCTTGAAGGTTGGGTCCGGACATGGCTAGGAGGCTCGGAACGAATAAATTGAACCTTGGGTGCTGGAACTCGAGGTTGGAAAGGATGAGGAAAAGAGAAGGCGTGGGTGAAAGGGGTGAATCCTTATCTCCTTATAAAGGCAGTGAATATCAAGCGCCTCCCCACTCGCCTTAAAACTCGCCTATTCCCAAGTGCCGTGCAAACGGCACGGTTGGATTACCCACGCCCGTATCAATGAGAATCCCGTGATAAGGGGACATGATCTCTGCTTCGACAAGACGTGCCAATAAAACCGCTTCTCGAAACGTGGAGCGGGAGGCTAAAAAGAAAACAGTTTGAAATAATTACCGTGCGGGAACGTGGCGTCGCATTACAAAAAGTTGTCAGCAGATTGGACTCGTGAAATATTATACTCTCTGTGGTTGTGTGTGGTACTTGTTTTGCAGAGCCGGACACGCTTTCTGTGCTCGAAGTCTGTTCTGGAGTATTCGGAGGAGGAACCTGCCTTGCAATGCCGAAGACAATCTGCGCGCCGGACACATCGTCATTGAAGCCTGGTTCAGGGGCTACTGAGGGAGTCCTGGATTTAGGGGTCCTCGGGCGTCCGGGCTACGTGACGTGGGCCGGACTGATGGGCCATGAAGATACAAGACAAAAGACTCTCTCCCGTGTCCGGATGGGACTCTCCCTGGCGTGGAAGGCAAGCTTGGCGTGCGGATATGAAGATTCCTTTCTCTGTAACCGACTTTGTACAACCCTAGCCCCCTCCGGTGTCTATATAAACCATAGGGTTTAGTCCGTAGAAGGAGAATGACAATCATAATTAGACAGGCTAGACTTCTAGGGTTTGGCCATTACGATCTCGTGGTAGATCAACTCTTGTAATACTCATATTCATCAAGATCAATCAAGCAGGACGTAGGGTATTACCTCCATAGAGAGGGCCCGAACCTGGGTAAACATCGTGTCCCCCGTCTCCTGTTACCATCGACCTTAGACGCACAGCTCGGGACCCCCTACCTAGATCCGCCGGTTTTGACACCAACACCCGCCCAGCCCCACGCCTCGTTGTCGCATCTCCAGGAGCAGGAGGCCGCCACCACCACTCCATGCTGCCCACAAAACCCCGGGTGCCACACCGTCAAAGCTAGCAAAAGTATGCCCCGTTGCCCTGCCCCTGCCAGGGCCTTGGACAAGCCCGAGGCAGCATAGGGCATCGCCACCGCCGGGACCCGCTGCCACCAGGAGGCAGAGAAGCCACCGGCCAAAGCCACAGCAGCCTATGCCATCCGCCGATCGAAGTCGACCATTGCCTCCCAAATGCGCTCCCCCCACAGAGCAACCCTTCACGCCGCTGCCATGCTTGTGTCGGAAAGCACGTTGGTGTGCCGCCGCACCGCGGCACCCTGTGCCCGCACCACACCCCGGCCCAAGGAGGTCGGCCCGTGCCTCCCTACCAAGGGCGGAGCCAGGATTTGGACATGATGGGGGCGAAAAGCCAATGTTAACACAACTCATGGAACGTCAAATATATTTTAAGTCTCATGATAGTCTGATGATAAATCATAAAAACATATGTTTGGTACTACAAAAGCATGTTCCGTTTTCTATTAACTTAGATTGAACTCTACGACCACTAGCGTTGAACAAGTTGATAATGTGAACTTCGCAATTTTCGTGACCAATATAGTCATAGACAATCATGTAATGTTGAAGGAAACCGTCTTTATTTTCTTTCGAAAACATGTCTTAACAAGTTTCAAGGAGAAATGGTTTGTTCGGTTGTCGGGGCTAACACAGGAAGATGTATGACCAACCGTAGTAATCTATCAATAGTTGAGTATGTAGTAGTAGTTAACTTGTTTAGAATTATCCAGTGGTAAAATCAGCATGTGAAGTCAAGATTTTAAACTCTAGATGGTTGCAAACATCAAGTTAGAAACGGGCAAGTTGATACTCTAATTGAGCCATCTTGACTAGAAAAGACTACATGATGACAGATCCATCATGATGCATATATTAGACACGTCAAATAACTCAGGGCCAGGCTCCGAAAATGCAAAAAGTGTCAAAAGCTCAAATTTATATGCAATGCTAATTGATGACCAAGATCATAATTCATGAAAAATATATAAATATTACTCCCTCTGTAAAGAAATATAAGAACGTTTAGATCACTAAATGCTCTTATATTTCTTTATGGAGGGAGTAATAGATACTGATGCATAGTGGTACCTTTTGCCAATATCTTCAATTAGGGTCACTTGGCTAACGATGTTGTATTCTGATGATCTGATCCACCTGTGTCTAGTCGTATGCAGATAGCGGACTGCACTGGATGGTGTCGTCTCCGCGACCAGTGGATGGCCGTTGCCCTAAGCAGCACACGCGCGATGTCGGATGGCTTGAGTGGCGGCCGACAACAATGGCAAAAGCCCTAAGCAGTCAAGACGCACCTAGATCAGTCAATCAGATGGATCACATTATTTAGATTGTCCAGAGCCATAACAATAGCCAGCCACAACCGTACCCTACATATGGGCTATTGGGCTTAAGTATTCCATATTCAGTGTAATACAAGTTTTTACACGGGCTTAATGATGCAATTATCTGTGGCCATTAGCAATGTACAGTACACAACCTGCTAAAATCGGTTGAGGGGGCGAGCGATTGGCAGGGGTCTAGCCCCTGTTCGCCCCCCTTGTCCCCGCCCCTGCTTCCTACCCTCCAGAGAGAAGTCGAGCCCCGTCGGCACCGGCGCCGGTCGGGTTTCGCCCTGCCGCGCCCTTTGGCAGCGGCAAGGCTGGAGGAGGGAGGAGGAGAGCTGCGGCGGAGATCGGGATGCCCTCCCTGATGCCCCACAGGTGGTGGTGGGAGGGGATAGAGTTCGGGGAAAGCATGTAATCGAATCTACTGGTTTGAGTCTTTCGCCCCCTCACATTGTTTCACTTGATTGATTATTGATGACCCACAAGTATAGGGAGTCAATCGTAGTTCTTTCGATAAGTAAGAGTGTCGAACCCAACAAGGAGCAGAAGGAAATGACAAGCGGTTTTCAGTAAGGTATTTTCTGCAAGCACTGAAATTGTCGGTAATAGATAGTTTGGTAGTAAGATAATTCGTAACGGGTAACAAGTAACAAGTGTAACAAAGCTGCAGCAAGGTGGCCCAATCCTTTTTATAGCAAAGGACAGGCTGGAACAGTCTCGTATAATAAGCAAAGCGTTCTTGAGGACACACGGGAATTTCATCTAGTCACTTTCATCATGTTTGTTTGATTCGCGTTCGTTACTTTGATAATTTGATATGTGGGTGGATTGGTGTTTGGGTGCTGTTCTTACTTGAACAAGCTTCCCACTTATGGTTAACCCCTCTCGCAAGTATCCGCAACTACGAAAGAAGAATTAAGATAAATCTAACCATATCATTAAATATATGGATCCAAATCAGCCCCTTACGGAATAGCACATAAACTAGGGTTTAAGCTTCTGTCACTCTAGCAACCCATCATCTAATTACTATTCCACAATGCATTCCCTTAGGCCCAAAGATGGTGAAGTGTCATGTAGTCGACGTTCACATAACACCACTAAGAGAAACAACAACATATATATCATCAAAATGTCAAACGAATACCAAATTCACATGACTACTTATGACAAGACTTTTCCCATGTCCTCAAGAACAAAAGTAACTACTCACAAATCATATTTATGTTCAAGATCAGAGGGGTATTCAATAGCATAATTGATTCAAACATATAATCTTCCACAAAATAAACCAATAGCATCAACTACAAGATGTAATCAACACTACTAGCAACCCATAGGTACCAATCTGAGGTTTTGATACAAAGATTGGATACAAGAGATGAACTAGGTGTAGGACCAAAAGTAGGTCTAGAGGGGGGGGGTGATTAGACTACTTGACCAAATAAAAATCTAACATTTTTCCCAATTTTAGTTGTGGGCAGATTTTAGCAATTGGCACAAGTCAAGCAATCAACCTACACATGCAATTCTAAGAGTGTAGCAGCGGAAAGTAAAACATTACATATGAAGGTAAAGGGAAGGGTTTGGACAGTGCAAACGCAGTGATGACACGGAGATTTTTGGCGTGGTTCCGATAGGTGGTGCTATCGTACATCCACGTTGATGAGGACTTCAACCCACGAAGGGTAACGGTTGCGCGAGTCCACGGAGGGCTCCACCCATGAAGGGTCCACGAAGAAGCAACCTTGTCTATCCCACCATGGCCATCGCGCACGAAGGACTTGCCTCACTCGGGTAGATCTTCACGAAGTAGGCGATCTCCTTGCCCTTAAAAACTTCTTGGTTCAACTCCACAATCTTGTCGGAGGATCCCAAGCGACACCTAACCAATCTAGGAGACACCACTCTCCAAAAGGTAATAGATGGTGTGTTAATGATGAACTCCTTGCTCTTGTGCTTAAAGTGATAGTCTCCCCAACACTCAACTCTCTCTCTCAGATTTGGCTATGGTGGAAAGATGATTTTAGTGGAAAGCAACTTGGGGAAGGCTAGAAATCAAGATTCTTGTGGTAGGATTGGAATGTCTTGATCTCAACACATGAGTAGGTGGTTCTCTATCAGAAAATGTATGCTGGAAGTGTAGGCACGTTCTGATGGCTCTCTCACATATGGAGAAGCGGGTGGAGGGGTATATATAGCCTCCACACAAAATCCAACCGTTACACACATTTGACCCAACTCGGTCAGACCGAATAGAAGAACTCGGTGAGACCGATTCAGTTCAAAATATGAATGTTAGGAATCTTGGTGGGACCGACTGGAACAACTCGGTGGGACCGATGTGCTAGGGCTTAGGGAAAACATCAACTCAGTGGCACCGATTGCATCAACTCGGTGAGACCGAAGTGAAGCAATAAGGCAAGAGAGAAAATGTCAAGCCAACTCGGTGTGAACGATCGCATTTTTGGTGAGACCGAAACAATTGCAACAGGCAACAGAGAGTTTGCAAGGCCATCTCGGTGAGACCGAGATCCGTATCGGTGTGACCGAACTATTAGGGTTTCTGGCGGTGGCTATGTCATATAAACTCGGTGGCGCCAGATAGAAAGAATCGGTGATGCCGAGTTTGACTTTGGGTTTTGGACATATTTAGAATGAGAAAGTGGTTGAGGGCTTTGGAGCAATATCACTAAGCACTTGAGCAAGTAGACCATTAAGCAACACCTCATCCCCTTTTAATAGTATTGGCTTTCCTATGGACTCAATGTGATCTTGGATCACTAAAATATAAATGAAGAGTCTTGAGTTTTTTCCAATATGTGTCCTTAGCATTTTAAGGGGTCCACATCTCTAGTCCATGCCATGCCATTCATTGAACTTTCTGCAATATCAAACTTGAATGGATATTAGTTCAATGAGCTATATGTTGTTATGAATTACAAAAACCACCCGGGGATTAGTTGCACTTTCAATCTCCCCTTTTTGGTAATTGATGACAACATATAGATCAAAGCTTCGACAAATGATAATATGAATGAAATACATCATCGCTTTGAGAAGTATGTGATAAGCAAGAGCTCCCCCTAAATTTGTGCATCATTTAAAACTTGCGTTTGAATGCAAATGCACAATTGATTAGGATTATGGGTCACTCTTCCATGCACATACATCTTGGTGGAGCGCTCAAAATGATAAGAATTAAATAACATGCACTCATCACCAAAGATACAAGTAATTGATCATACACAAACATTCATAGATATAACCATGAAAGCACACATTAAGCGTAGTATGATCAAACACATGATCACATAAGTATCTCACAAGCATAACACCAATGGTAGCAAGAGTAGCAACAACCAAACAAACCAAAGTAGCAAGGCAATAAAACCAACAAACACAAAATACACTCTCTCTCGAAGCATATGATCTATACACTTTCTCCCCCTTTGGCAACAAGTTACCAAAAAGTTTGAAAACGTATAGTGCTATGCGGCACTCTAGGCATGATCTCTGGGAGCTCCTGAAGTGGTCTTCTGGCTTGTAGCTCCGGTGTGCGTAGATGACGTTGAGATGACTGCGTCTGCAAATGCTTCTGCTGAAGTCTGTGGAGCTGGAAGAGTTGACACTGGAGGGGCAACTGTGGCAGTGGCTGCAAGTGCTGAGAGAGTAGTCCTGGAATCTGCAACTGGCACAGCTGAAGACCTCTGTGCTCTTGGCACTGAATGGAACCTATATGTAGTGGGTCTATCATCATAGTCCTCAGCATCATCCCTTAGCTTCTCCACAATGGTCTAAATCTCTGTGACCTTCACATCAAGGTCATGCATCTTTGTCTCAATGATCCTCTCGAGACTCTCCTGATTCTCAGACAAGGTGGCCAGGCTCTTCTCAATCCTCATGGTAGCATCAAGCAGATAATTGAGCTAATCTTGCTTGGTCTTGAGATTCACTGTTGAAGCATCTGGAGCACTTGCTGCCTTTGCTGCTTTTGCAGCCTTTGCTTTCTCAATCTTCTCCTGGGCCTCAGCACATGTAGGATGTGAAGCATCCATGACAACCTCATTGTCCTCAAAATCTGGCCTCAGGGGTTGATGCTCTTTGTCAAGCAGATATGTCCCAGTTCCAACCTTGGAGTTGATCAACATCTGGATGTGTGGGCATATCCACAAGATCTCTTCTGATTGGCTGCTATCCTCTTTACTGTCTCAATGATCAAGATCATGACTTTGAACTTCTGGGGGATGTCAAACAAGTGAAGCAAGTTGATGGAGTGACCATGTATCATCATGTGATCTCCAGACTTGGGCAACAGAGTATGCCTCAAGATAGTGTTCATAGTGGTCAAACCAGCAAGCAGATAATATATTGATCCTAGCTTGTGTGTCTCCAAAGCTGCATCAGGTATGGGCTTGTACATGTTGGCCATTGAGTTGTGATCTTTCCTGGGTTTGCCATACACATCAAGATCATCTTCACTTTCCTTGGGAGCATTGATAAGCTTGGCCCATTCAGAAATTGATGACTGGTATCTAGTGCCCTCAGTCATCCACACAATTTTACCATCAGGGTAGAAGTGGGCAGTAGAGTAGAACTGCATGATCATCTCATCGTTCCATTTTGTCAATTTCTGTCCAACAAACTTATCAACTCCATTCAATCTGAAGCTCTCATGCACATGAGGAAAATAGTCTTCATTGTCATCAATGTATTCCCAGTCAACCCATTTCATGTCACATACTATGGGCTTCTTGTCCAACAAGACAGTCTCATAGAAGTCTGACTGTTCTCTTGTATGAAAATGATAGTCCAGAGCAGTCCTTCTCCTTGTGGCATAAGGATCATTCTGTCTCCATAGTCTCAGACCATGATCCTTCCTCAACTTCATGTTTTCTGCCACTGGATGATCATCATTATGATCTGGGATCTTGGGCTTCAGTTTTCTGAGCACTTGGGGCTCCTCATCTTCTTGAACTTCATGCACTGGGGCCTTGTTCTTCTCTGCAGCTGAGATGTTCCTAGTTGATCTCTTTGGAACAAAAGGCTTGGGTGCTTGAGCTGGAGCTATGCGCTTGGGGGCAGACTTGGGCTTTGAAGGAGCAACAACAGACTTCATAGCATCACTCATGAGCTTTTGAGTCTTGGCAGGGGGTGCAGCTGGTTCTTCCTCTTCTTCTTCTTCCTCATCCCTCATCATGGATGGTCTTCCAATCACTCTAGCAATGGTCTTCCTGACCCTTTCCTTCCTCTTCTTCCCACCAGCAGCTTCTTCTTCCTCTCTGGGCTCAAGTGTGAATTGCATAGTCTCTTGAGTTGAATCTCTGGCTTTGGACATTGGAGTCCTCTTTGTAGGAGCTTTCTTGTGAAGGCCTGGCTTGGTGGCAACAGTAGCACCAACATATTCTTTCTTCACAACTTTCTTCTTGGAGGTCACTTCCTCCTCAACCACAAAATCCTCATCTTCATTGTCAGAATTCCTTTTCTTTCTCTGCCTGGTAGCTGCCTTTGGCAAGTTGTTGGGAGTGCTTCTGCTTCCCTCATCATAGCTACCAGTGGGACTAGTGCCCTCACTGAGATTGACCTGCTCTTCAGACTTGTTCTGACTGCCACTTGCCTCTGACATCTCTGCAACTGACCCTATGAATAGATGGCTGTGGGTGGAGTAGATGAGCATCACAAAATACAGCTGGTTTTTGCAAAAATTGAGACAAAACCTTAACTTTAGTTTTCTGCAGAAAGCATTTCGGAGCTACCGATTTGATAATCTCGGTGACACCGAAGCACTAACAGAGTCTAAACATGCAGTTTCGGTCAGACCGAGACGCAGTTCGGTGACTCCGAGATGCTAGGGTTTCACTGAGAAATTGCTTTCGGTCTCACTGATTAGTACACTTCGGTCAGACCAAGTTGTACTTAGTGCAATGGCTAGGGCCAATCGGTGTGACCGAAAACTTCATTTCGGTCGGTCCGAGATGAGTTTGGCGGAAACCTAACCCTAAGATTTTGCATCAAATCTAATCTAGAGGATGATTTATGTGGATAAGAAGCTTTCAATCGTGGCAAGAATAAAGGCATTTGCTTTGTGCATTGAATCAGAGTAAATATATAGCACAAAGGGCCGAACCATACCCTAACTTGGTGGTGGTTCGCTACAGCGGCAACGGCGGCGGCGATGTTCATTGACGGCGAGGGAAACCTGCGACGATGGCGCATAGGTGGAGACGGCGATGATCCGGAGATCAAGGGGCGGCAACAATGGGGTGCGGGAGCGAAGAGGTTTGAAGAAATTTCCAAACTTTCGGTCCGCTATATATATACCCATATGCTGTCGGTGGCGCCGAGTGGAATGTCTCGGTGGCGCCGAGATGCAGAACTGCTTGCAGTTGCTGCAACTCGGTGAGACCGAATCATTCTAATCGGTGGCACCGAGGTGAAAACCTAGATCAACTTAATGGTTTCGGTGAGACCGAATAGGAATGAGTTGGTCTGACCGAAATTCACTAAGAGGTTTTGGAAGTTAGCCCTTGACGGATCGGTGGCTCCGACTGCTCCTCACTCGGAGGGCCCGAAAGTGGCTTGTTCAAATTTTCTGATGTAGCATGAATAGAGTTTGAGAAGAGAACACGCATAGATAGCTAGAGGGAGTACTTAGGCATTCTTGTCCATCCATTTGGTAAAAGAAAGAACCAAACAATCAAAACTACAAATGGATGTCCTCGAATGAAGAAAATTATGCAACCAACATGCTCACACAATAAGATAGCAAATAAAACATGTGACAAAGCATGCACAAACACTCTAGCATTTATCAAGCAATTGGCGATGACTAGGTCATCTATATATGAGTTTATTGACTTAGGAGTCAAATGAGAACATTTGATCATAGGTCATACTCATCGTTTAAGCACAAGTGGGGTTACCACTTTTACATAAAGCATTGTTGTGTTCACACCATTAGAGTTGCTTTAGCTCAATTTTTTGAGCAAAGCTCCCCCTAGATGTGATATCCCCCCTAAGAGGGATGAACTAACCTTGGGTTTTGTCGATGATGACTTCATGTAGATAGTGAAGATGTGGATGCTCAATGTTGATGTATATCTTTTGGAGCAATCCATTGGAGTGTGTTGCACTTTCAATACCTACATGGGTTAGTCCCACAAGGAACATGCAAGGATATCCATAGACATAGAGTGAAATATAAATATGATGATGTCCATGAAAGCATTAGGTTACCTTGTCCCTTGTCTTACCAACAAGAGGGTTTGTGACTCCATGAACTAGTGCAGGAGATGAAAGTTGATTGCACATGTCCTTGCCAAAATGAATATGAGTGAAGTGCATTGGCGGAGTCACCCTCAAGAACACTCTAGTTCTTCTTCTTTGGGATCCACATCAACTTGATGGGAATCCTTGGAGTTGCAGTCGTACTTGATGAAGTAGAACTTGACATAGTCTTGGGTACCCACTTGACCATGGCCTTAGGAGCTTCTTCAAATGAATCAATCTCTTCTTAAAGCTTATCCTTGCCTTTTAGGTTGTGGTCTTGTGGTGGAAGATCATCTTGAGCTTGTGTTCCCTTGAAAGAAGTGGGGTCATAATTCTCTTGTTGAGGAACAAACTTCGTCTTGGGGTATTGATCTTCTTCCCACTCAACTCCATTGGCATTGAACTTTCGTTCAAAACCAACACCTTGATTCTTCCGGTGCCTTCCTTGCTTGCGTACAATTTCCTCAAATTGCTTACTTCCGGCATAACTCTTGTAAACACCTTTCTCTATAATTCCCTTCAATAAGCTATTTTCTTGCTCAAGTGTAACTTGGCTAAGAGAATCATTAGTGGAATCAAGAGAACTACTAGAAGCAACAATGTTGGATTTAACATGGTTATTGTTATTACTAGAGGAAGAATCTTTCTTGTTCTTATTGCTAGATTTTACTTGTGGCATATAGGTAGACAAGAGTAAACGCTTGGCAATGTAAGAAGAACTCTTCTTTCGAAGATCATCATTGATAGCTTTTAGAAACCCATGCTCTTGCTCTAAATTTAGCTTCTCGAAGCGTAGCTTCTCATGAGTTCTTAGGAGCTCTCTATGATCCTCTAGACTTGTTTCATGAGCTAACTTAAGAGTGTTTAGTTCTTTAGTTAGATGCTCAATCTCCTTCTTATTATTGTCATTCATTTCATCTTGATTAGCATGATTACTAGCAAGTTCATCATAGTTTTCATCACTAGTGTTGTCAACAAGTAAATCATCATCACCTAGCAAATCATCTTCATCACTATTGAAATCAGCATACTCGGGGTGTGATACCTTAGGGCCTTTAGCCACAATGCATCTTCCAATTCCTTCATTTGGTGAGTCAAATATGTCGTAGGAGTTGGATGACACAAGTGCAAGACCGGCAACACCTTCATCTTGAGTATATTCGGAGTCGGAGTGATAGCTTCTCTTGGAGTAGTTTTCGGAGTCAGAACCGGATACCCATTCACCAACGTGAGCTTAATTTCTTCGTCTTGTGTAGCTCTTTGATGACTTGTCCTTCCTTTCCAAATCCTTGCTTCTACGAGAGGGTCTTCGTTCATAGCGATCATCTCTACTCCTTCTCTCTCTTGGTGCTGATTCATCTCTTCTACTCCTCCTTTTTGGTGAATCTTCTCTTTTCTTGTAGGGAGCCGTACACTCATTGGAGTAGTGTCCGGGTCTTCCACAATTATAGCAATTATAATCACGACTAGAAGATCTTTTGTCATTGTAGGATCTTGACTTGGAGCTTCTCTCTTTGCTTCTATTCTTGTAGAACTTGTTGAAGTTCTTCACCATTAAGCTCAATTCCTCATTGGAGACTTGTTTCTCACTTGATGTTGTGGGAGCATCGCTTGAAGCTTTGTAAGCACCGCTTGACTTGTTGTGGAGCTCTACCTTATCCTTGAGTGACATCTCATGAGCAACAATTCTACCAATGACTTCCGTGGGCTTGAGATCTTTGTAATTGGGCATCATTTGGATTAATGTGCACACAGTCTCATATTTTCCATCCAAGGCTCTTAGGATCTTCTTGATGATGAATTTGTCAGTCATCTCTTCGCTTCCTAAGCCGGCAATCTCATTTGTGATGAGAGCAAGCCTAGAGTACATCTCAACGACTCCTTCACCATCCTTCATCTTAAACTTGTCAAGTTGACTTTGAAGCACATCCAATTTGGATTCCTTGACGGACTCGGTGCCTTTGTGCATATCAACCAAAGTATCCCAAATTTCCTTTGCATTCTCAAGGCGGCTGATTTTGTTGAATTCTTCGGGGCACAATCCATTGAAGAGAATGTCGCAAGCTTGAGCATTCACTGGTATAGCGAGGTGCTATACAAACGGTTTTTAACCCCTTTTCGCAATGACATTTGGACCCGTCGCCAAGTGAGGGACTGCGATAGGGGGGTCCTTCCCACACGACCCAAAAACCGTCGGGGATAGGCCCTCCTGGCACACACGCTTGGCAAAATGAGGTCGTGTGCGACGGGCGAGCGATGAAATACGATTATACAGGCCCAATCAGTTCCGGTCATAAGTACATCCCACACAGTCAGTCCCAAGCAAACGTTTCCGTTTGTTATGTACATTCCACACAGTCAATCCAAGGAATACGTTTCCGTTCTGATGTACATCCCACACAGTCAATCCAAGGAAAACGTTTATGTTCGTATGTACATCCCACACAGTCAATCCAGGGAAAACGTTTCCGTTCGTATATACATCCCACACAGTTTTATGTATAGCCTTGTGTATGATAGGTGTAACTATCACACACGCTCTGCCTCAGTTAACCGTTTGCTTTTATTCAACTACATCACACATGATTTGATGAAGAAAACTGTATGGCATTGGGCTATCCATCACAAGCGCTTTTACTGCTAGAACCTCTGCAAAGTTCCATGACCCATTTAGCAGGTTTATTAGTTTATAATTAATAATTCCAGTATTACGCAAATTCACATTTCATATCGAACAACTGTTTGCCAATTTCATATTAGGCACATAAATATATTTTAACATCACAGTACGATAGCTACCTGGAAACAGCACAGTACAACATATAGCTAGTTCACCTTCATAAGAACAATATATTCATTTCCCTAATCGAGATCATCCAGGCTCGTCTTATCCACCTCTGCTTTCAGTTCAGTAAGAACCTGTTTTGCATTGGCCAACTGGGAAAGTGCCTCCTCCTTCGCCAACACCATCTTAGCAAAGTCTGATTTAAAAAAACTGAGCTCATTCTCCATCTTCCTCTTTTTATCCCGCATCTTCAAATATTCTTCAGCGTTGACAACACTTTCTCTAAGCCTACCTCTGTTCTCTTCCTCATACATGCTCCAGAGCTTTGCTAGGCACATCTTCAAAGACTGTGGCCACTCTTGATCAACCCACTCCAGGTAAGAACACTTCCATTCATCCTATAATATTTAAAACTAGATCAGTAACAATTGTAGGGGAAATGGGTTTCTAGCAACATAGAAAATCACCAAATACATATTTTAAAAAACTGAAGAAACAGGTTAATTATGACATATCTTCTCAAAAAGATCAATGTGCAAATGAATTAATTGCTACTGAGACAACAACCAAATTCTGAAACATCAGAAGCTATAATTAACTACAACAACGGTACAAGTTCTTAGTCATGTACTATAAATAACAAATTGAACATTTTATGATGAAGCTAAATATAACTGCAACAGGATAGCGACAGTGTTTGGATGACAGCAAATTGATACTAATAGGTGTGTACATGCACAAATTTTAGTAACATAGAACTAATAGCACTAAGGCCGTCCACTGTGTATGCCAAAACCGGTGTAAAGACAATTGTTGCTACATTTGGCATCAGTGCCCTACACTGGCGAGCCAATACAGCGGAAAAAAAAATCAGGGACCCGGACTCCGGAGCACCTAGTTGCTCCGATGCCCAGTTCCTTCGTGCCATAAAGATTTAGTATTTTACTGCTTGGCAGCTCGGATGTGTGGACCAAAGTTGGCTGCACAAACTGCTGAAGCAGTGCCAAATAATTTTCTAATGGCACCGCTGATGAGATGGGAACATTTTTAGATACCAGGTACAAACTGTGACACTGTCTTAACATCCAGAATAACATAGCACAGTGACAGTGTCTGAATCACATCTAACAAGTGATTTGTAACAACAAAAGTGGGGCTAACCTTCTATGCACATGCCAGAAACTTCCTCCCACTGTCCACAGATTCAAACGCAACTAGCTTCATGCATGGAGATTGATGGTGACAACGAGCAGGCAGATCTTCAGCCACCCCGCTCCATTCGTTACAACTGATGGTCCTAGGGAGCTACAAGAGGAAGAAATGACTCAAATCGATCACCGGGTTAAAATCCTTCATTCCAAGTCATAACTCGAGAGAGAGAAGAGAGGCATACCCGGGTGGTGAAGGAGTCATCGGAGGAGGAGGAACCGCTGGAGTGGTCATTGAAGAAGACCATGGCGACCCTGGCGGTAGGATGCGAGACGGCGAGAGCGAGGAACCAAGCGAGGAAGCGGCTATAGCTTCGGAAGGAAGGAAGGAGGAAACAGGGGAAATGTGACTTGTGGTCGGGGAGAAAAAGGGGTGGGGAAGGGGGGTAGATATTTTGGCGGTAGGCCAAATTTTTTGAAATGCGGAGGGAAACTTTGCGCGTGGTGCCACCGGACACCATTCACTTTGAACGATTGTGTGCATCGCAAATGATTCTTCTGCTTTACGCAGATGGGATGAGTTTGATAATTCAAATTTTGGTGGAAATTTCCCTGGGTACTATCCTCATCCACGTCATTGCATAATTTAGCATCGCTTGCTAATTTGGGCACACAAAAGAGCGTGCAGCACACAGACCACACTTACTGAATCGAGCAATTTTATTAATTAAACAGAGGCAGTTGACATAAACATTCCTCTAACAAAAGACCAGCATTAAAAACAAAGCCTAAGTACGCATAATTTTAACAAAGCCGCCGCCGTGCTGGCCTATGCATCGCCGGTGTGAGATGAGACGTCGATGACTTGTCCTGGCGACATGCCACCGTTGGTGGACTCTGCGTCCCCCCTGCTGAAGTCGACCGCGTCCTTGTCCTCGTCGTCGACGCCGCCCTCAAGGTTGTAGTACTCGTAGTAGTGGCTGCGCCAGAGCTCACATTGGTACTCCACCGCTGATTCCTCGATGGACAGACTCTTCTCTACCTCGACCTCGGCCAGGCACAACTCCTCCTCCCGGCACTCCTCGATCTCTGCCGCCTCCTGCATCTCCAGCTCCCGCCCGGCGATCTCTTGAGGAAGCAGGTGCTCCATGGCCACTGCCGCCTTTTCGGACATGGGTTGCATGCTGGATTTCGAGGTGGCCTGGAATATCTTGGCGTGTGCGTCCTCGATCTTGGCGTGGATGGCCTTGACCCGGGCCAGGGCGACATCGGCGGAACGGACGGCAGCTCGAGCGCTCTTAGTGTTTGCAGCTACCGTCACAACAGCCATCACAAAAGCTGCAGTAGCCGTCTCGGCTACTGCAACTGCCCTGTCGGCTGCCGCAGATGCCCTCTCGGTCGATGCGACAGCTGACGAGCCGGCGAAGCTTAAGGAGGAAGACTTAAATAGACCCACGAATTTTCATCGCAAACGGTTCCTACAAAACAACTGTGTGTGATGTTGTTGATATTTTTATTAGCTGTGAAAGACGAATTTGGAGTAAAGTGGCAAGGGATGGTGTTTTAAATGTATGAGAAAATTTGTAGTACTAATACAACTGTCATTTGAAAATTTGTAAAATTATAGGGGTCATTTGACCTTTTAAGACATTTAAGTGATTTTCTAGCCATTTAATGACCATAATTCAAATTTGAACTACATGTACTTGCAACAGATAACCATAACGGTTTGAAAAGTCATATTTGTGTACTTGTGTCCGAGTTAATTCCATGTGCAGTAAATTGGAAGGAATTTTTGAACATATTGATCTCACGACTATGACACAAAGCATGGAGTGCCATGGCATTTAAATTCCAAAAAGTTAAGAAATGATCAGAAACACATGAAACCTTGTTTGATGTAATGTCATGCCACCAAGATGACGTGGTAAAAAAATTGGCATGTTTGATAAAAGTTTGGACACACACCCCTCACAAACCGGAGCAACTCACTAGAAGGCCCGTGGTTCCGAGAGGGAACAATGCATGTTTGATGACGAACGGGCGATAGCTTCCTCTTACAGCCTTCAAATTTTTTCTACAGTTAATGTGCACTAATACAACTGTCATTTAAAAATTTGGAAAATTCCATGGGTCATTTGACCTTTTAAAGACATTTAAGTGATTTTCTAGCCATTTAATGACCGTAATTCAAATTTGAACTACATCTACAGGCAACGGCTAACCATAACGGTTTGAAAAATCATATTTGTGTACTTGTGTGCGAGTTAATTCCATGTGCAGTAAATTGGAAGGAATTTTCAAACATATTGGCGTCACGGCCTGGACACATGCATGGAGTGCCATGACATTTAAATTCCGAAAAGTAAAAAAAAAGGGTCAGAAACACATGAAACCTTGCTTGATGTAATGTCATGCCACCAAGATGATGTGGTAAAAAAATTGGTATGTTTGACGAAAGTTTGGACACACACCCCTCACAAACCGGAGCAACTCACTAGAAGGCTCGTGGTTCTGAGAGGGTACAATGCATGTTTGATGATGAACGGGCGATAGCTTCCTCTTACGTCCTTCAAAAAGTTTCTATAGTTAACGTGCACTAATAACAACTGTCATTTGAAAATTTGGGAAATTCCAGGGGTCATTTGACCTTTTAAGGACATTTAAGTGATTTTCTAGCCATTTAATGACCGTAATTCAAATTTGAACTAAATCTACATGCAACAGCTAACCATAACGGTTTAAAAAAATCATATTTGTGTACTTGTGTGCGATTTAATTCCATGTGCAGTAAATTGGAAGGAATTTTCAAACATATTGGTGCACGGCCTGGACACATGCATGGAGTGCCATGGCATTTAAATTCCAAAAAGTTAAAAAACGATCAGAAACAAATGAAACCTTGCTTGATGTAATGTCATGCCACCAAGATGATGTGGTAAATTTTTTGGCATGTTTGATGAAAGTTTGGACACACACCCCTCACAAACTGGAGCAACTCACTAGAAGGCTCGTGGTTCCGAGAGGGAACAATGCATGTTTGATGACGAACGGGCGATAGCTTCCTCTTATGGCCTTCATTAATTTTCTACAGTTAACGTGCACTAATACAACTGTCATTTGAAAATTTGGAAAATTCCAGGGGTCATTTGACCTTTTAAAGACATTTAAGTGATTTTCTAGCCATTTAATGATCGTAATTCAAAGTTGAACTACATCTACATGCAATGGCTAACCATAACAGTTTGAAAAATCATATTTGTGTACTTGTGTGCGAGTTAACACTACTGCAGGATGCTGCTAACGCGACACTACGATTAGAGACCCTTTGAGAAAACTGTGTGCGATGCATTAATTGCAAACGGTGATGTAAAATAACCGTCAAAAAAGATGCAAAACATTTGCGATGAAGGATTCATCAAACACGGTTCAGATTTTAGTTGCGTGTGCGATGCGGGGCATACGGTTTAGTTCAATTAACTGTTTGCGATGAGGAAGAAGAACAGAAACGGGCAGCCAGATGAAGGCATGTGTGATATACAGCATACAGTTCACTCGGATTAACTGTTTGTGATGAGGCGGAACAACAGAAACGGGCAGCCAGATGAAGGTGTGTGCGATTGAGGGCATACGCTTAAGAAGGATTAACTGTTTGTGATTAGGTAACACAATAGAAACGGTCAGCCAGATCAAAGTGTCTGTGATTTACGGCATACACTTCACATGGATGAACTGTTTACGATTAGCCACAACAAACAGAAACAGTTAGACAAATCAATGTGTGTGCGCTAGACGGGCACACATTCTAATTAAAAGAAGCATGCACGATGGTAATAACGAGCGCGCACGGTTGTTGGAACAAGACGTGTGCTGACATTGCCTATTGCGATGCACCCTATGGTGCAAACGCCACATACGCGGTCGAGAAAGCGTGCCCACGTTACGCCGTCCGGGAATAGTGCCGCACTTAGAAATTATAGAACCATCAATAAATTTTGAGCCTGCGTCCCGTCACATTCCAAATTACTACCACGCTATATTTAATTGCAAACCTGTTCACACCGATCAAAACCTAAACGGTTTCCGACTTAGGAGTGTATTATTACTCGGTTATAAATACTACTACTCCAAGATGACTGCACATTCCTCCTCAACTTCTCATCCACAAAAACAAACAAGTCATTCATCATCGTTCCCTTGCGTCTGCCATGGCTAGCGTGAGTTCTGGGTCGAGAGATTACCACCAGGGAGAGGCGAGCTTGGAAGCGGAAGCACGACAGATGTCCCGCCTCGCGGCGAAATCAACCGACATGTCCCGCCGCACGGCCGTAGCAGCACAGAGGTCCCACCATGCCGTCAAAGCAGCACGGAGGTCCCGCCGCACCGTCGACGCAGCAGACTGGTCCAACCATGCCGCGGAAGCAGCAGAGGTCCCGCCGAGCCGCGAATGCAGCAGAGATGTCCTCCCATGCCGTGGCGGCCTGCGAAAATGTCTCGCGGGTAGGCGAGGACTCTTACAGGCGCATGAATGCAATCGTCCATAGGCAGATGGATCAGATCTTCGGCTGGGTGAGGTTGCAGGACGACATGAAAGCCTCATTTGAACAGGCTACCGACATTATTCGGCAACTAAGTGAGGGCAATGCGAAGCTCCAGGCCGAGCATGACCTGCTAAGGGTGAAGATCATCGGAAGTGCGGAGAAACAGGAGGAGACCACTGCCTTGTTGAAGACGATCAGCGTCATCGTCAAGAAACTTATGGACAAGAATGACATGCTCCGCATCGAGCGCCAAAGGCTGGTGGAGGAATCCGTGGATGCTCTCAAGAAGCGTCTTGAGGACACGAAATAGCTCATCGCCGCTCGCCGCAGAGACTAGTTGCCGCGGCCTGCAGCAACGTATCAAGAAAGTAGAGATCAGCAAGCCAGATCGTTGTCTTCCTTCTTCTTTTGCCCTTGTGTATTTCGGTCATTGCCGCATGTGGCTTTTTTAATTATCTTCCTAAATATGTAAGACAATTATTATCCACTATCATCGTCCTTATATTCATTAGTCTTGCTATAAGTCGCAGTCGATGCTATATAGGTCCGTCGGATCTTACATTAAGATCCGTGCAAAACTTTCTTTTCAGATTTTCCTTTTTCTCTCTTAAATCTCTGTCAAGTGAGACATAGCCACGCCATGAAACAGGGGCTCGGGCGCCATTAATGGAGACGTTGGGAGGGAGGTGGGTGGCAGATAGAGGTCAAAGGGCTCTCCTCCCGATGAGCACGCGCAGGGGTCTGATCGCATGCCTTCCGTACTCAAATAGCTACCCCGCACGACACCTCCTAGCCAATAAAAAAAGGGGACACGTGGCGGCACGTAAATTGTAAGTACAACGCTCACGGTTTCAATAATACTTGTGTTTCTGATTTGTAACGTGACAGGACTTGTTCCAAAATGACTTTGTTGATTGTTAATGTGTGCGCCTTCGCAAATCGGACAAAAAATTTACCACAGCATGTTGGTGCCATGTCATGACACCATGCCAAGTTTCATGATTTTTAGGCGAGTTTTGGATTTACGGGAATTTTAAAACCAAGTTTCTCGATGTTTCCGGCCTAGCCAAGACGCCCAGATGTTTGAATTCCATTCCCACTTCTTCCATGGGACCTAGAAATTCGCCCAAGTACACATAAATGATTTTCCAACTAACTTTTGCGCACTGGAGCATGCGCTTGTACTTCAAATTTGAATTATGTGCATTAAATGCCTGGAAAATCAATTATGTATAAAAAAGGCCAAACGAACCCGGAATAATTCCAAAATTTAGCACAAAACTCCTATTTGGTCTAAGCTGCCTATGTAAAAAAATTAAGGCGGGAGAAGGCAGTGTATGTCGTTTCGCACACGGAGGTGACACGTTCCCTCTCGGAACCACAAGCCTTCTTGAGTGAAGCTCCGGTTTGCAAGAAGCTTATACCAAAGCTTGTCCCAATTCGGCCAAAAAATTACCACAGCATGTTGGTGCCATGTCATGACACCATGCCAAGTTTCATGATTTTCAGGCGAGTTTTGGATTTACAGAAATTAAAAACCAAGTTTCTCAATATTTCTGGCCGAGCCACGATGCCTAGATGTTTGAATTCCATTCCCATTTCTTGCATGGGACCTACAAATTCACCCAAGGACACACATGTGATTTTTCAACAAACTTTGGTGCACTGGAGCATGTGCTTGTAGTTCAAATTTGAATTATGCACATTAAATGCCCAGAAATTCAATTAATTTATAAAAAAGGCCAAACGAACCCAGAATAATTCCAAAATTTAGCACGAAATTCCTCTTTGGTCTAAGCTGCCTGCGTAAAAAAATTAAGGTAGGAGAAGGCAGTGTATGTCGTTTCACACACGGAGGTGGCACGTTCCCTCTCGGAACCACGAGCCTTCTTGAGAGAAGCTCCGGTTTGCAAGAATCTTATACCAAAGCTTGTCCCAATTCGGCCAAAAAGTTTACCACAGCATGTTGGTGCCATGTCATGACACCATGCCAAGTTTCATGATTTTTAGGCGTGTTTTGGATTTACATGAATTAAAAAACCAAGTTTCTCAATATTTCTGGCCAAGCCACGATGCCCAGATGTTTGAATTTCATTCCCATTTCTTGCATGGGACCTACAAATTCACCCAAGGACACACATGTGATTTTTCAACCAACTTTGGTGCACTGGAGCATGTGCTTGTAGTTCAAATTTGAATTATGCACATTAGATGACCAGAAATTCAATTAATGTATAAAAAATTCCAAACGAACCCGGAATAATTCCAAATTTTAACACGACACTCATATAGTTCTATGTTGCCTCTGTAAAAAATCAGGGGGGCAGCGTATATCATTTCGCACACAAAGGTGACACGTCCCCCCTCGGGAACCACGAGTCTTCTCGAGAGAAGCTCCGGTTTGCAAGAAGCTTATACCAAAACTTGTCCAAATGCGGCCAATTTTTTACCATAGCATGTTGGTGCCATGAAATGACACCATGCCAAGTTTCATGATTTTCAGGCGAGTTTTGAATTTACAGGAATTTTAAAACCAAGTTTCTCAATGTTCCCGGCCGAGCCACGACGCCCAGATGTTTGAATTTGATTCCCATTTCTTGCATGGGACCTATAAATTCACCCAAAGACACACATGTGATTTTTCAACAAACTTTGGTGCACTGGAGCATGTGCTTGTAGTTCAAATTTGAATTATGCACATTAAATGCCTAGAAACTCAATTAATGCATAAAAATGCCAAACGAACCCTGAATAATTCCAAATTTAAAAATGACACTCATGTAGTTGCATGTTCACTGTACATAAATGTTCTAGCAATTCAAACACCATCCTTTCCCTCTGTAACACCATTTTGTCTTTCAAAACATAATGAAAAAAATCAGGTATACCACAAACAGTTTATTAGCAAGAATCGTGTGGGATGCGATATAAAATATCTTGGCGCACCATCTCGTCTAGCTTACGCAGGAAGCTTCATCGTCTATAGTCCATCGCCCGCGCTTGAACCACACTTGCACGATAGTTTCTAACGGGACCGAGCAAAAATTTTCTGCCACCGCGGAAATATCTATCTCCCCGCCCCCTCCGTCCCACCAAAAGCCACATTTCCACTTTTCCTCCTTGATTTCCAAGTTCAAACCTTCACTGCTGCTTACTAGCAGCCTAGCCTCCTCACCGCGACCCTTCTTCTTGTAGCGCCGCCTCCTCGCCGGTGACCCTTCTTCTTGCAGCACCGCCTCCTCGCCGGCGACCCTTCTTCTTGCAGCGCCGCCTCCTCGCCGGCGACCCTTCTTCTTGTTGCGCGGCCTTGTCGATATGGTCAGGTAATCCACACCACACCCACACCATCCTCCTCCTTCCCTGTCCCACATGCCCCGACCGATGGTGCGACACCTTCCGTCGAAATCACTGGCCCCGTCCTCCAATTAAGCGCCGCCCACAGCCATTTTGCACGCAGTATAACATGGAGCTCAGTAGCATCTGGCAGCGGAGAAGCAAATCGTGACCACACACGTGCACGAGGTCGCTATGGCTGCCATGCATGCTGACCGCCAGATCTTGGAGGAGCACGTCGTCTTCGAGGCCACCGTCGACACCGCCACGCGGCCGTCTACTTTAAAATACAGTTCATGCTGTTTTCTCGAGGCCACCGCCAGTGCCTTCTAGTGATTTGTCCTTTGTAATGTTAATATGTAATCTAATGTTCAGTTAACAGTTTTGTCCTCTAAAATGTAATGTTCAATTAACAGTTTGGTCCAACAATTGCTACATTTCGTAGTACTGTTCTCAAGCATTCTTTGTTTTGTTAACTGTCTTATCTTCTAGTACATGTTTCTATTCTGCAATGTCATGCTCAGTTAACTATTTTGGTTCATTTGGTCTGCTGTCCATTTAACTGTTTGGTTCAATTCTGCAATTTGAGTTTCATTTGCTGTAGGTACAATTTTGTATTGTTATGCATGTGAGAAATAAATCGAATTTGGTTGTACTCAATACATATTCTACTGATAGTATGGCAACTCTCAGTTAAGCTGATCAAGATCTTCCTTATGTGTGTTGCAGGGAAACAATGGGAGACACTGTGGTTCACCATCGAGGTTTGCTCATGCATGGTCCTTTCGCTAATAGCACATTATTGTGCAGTTGCAGGAATCATTCTAATATTTAGGTTTCTTACAATTTGGTCTTGCACATGTAGGTCCTGCTGTCAGAAGCTTAGACCCACTGTTCGACCCATTTTGCATATGGCAAAGTGAGATGTCCATGAATATCAGTCAAGTCAAGAAACTCCGAAAGATTGTTTGGATGAAGAAACTTGCGCCGAATAACAGCAAGATCTTTGTTTGCACAATGAAGAAGACATCAGTCAACTATAGGATGGTACTAACTCTTTTACCATGTTTTTACCCCTTGCGCCATTTCAAAATTTATAACAACGATTTATGCATATCTTTGTTTTTAGTACTTTTCAAAGCAGTTCACCGATGATTACCTCTCAAACCACCTGCATGGTCAAGAGGCGAGGAAGGTATTCATTCAACACCCATGGTACAATATTGAAGTCTTCCTGAAGAGGACGAAGGTTGGGCGGGCAATTATCCATAACCACTGGCCTAAAGTTGCAAGGACATTCAACATCACTGAAGGCTCAATATTTGCCTTCCGCTTCTGCAGTTTCCCAGATGAGATTCATCTGTCTATTTACCATGTATGATGCTACTTTCCAAAGGTTTTCGATGTTGCATGTGAAACTTGGTGCTGTTGTGTAATGGCATAACTGAGTGCTGAAGCTATCTGATGTAATTCGATTATGAAATCCTGGTTGCCGTTATACGGATATGAAATATCTGGTGTGTTTTATAAGAAATGTCAATTTGATTACTACATGGATTATCAATAATAGGCTAATTACCCCGCTTATTGGGGTTTTCTATTGCAGACGGTTACTCAGACAACACCGTGGGCGATGAACTCAAACAACCCACACGGTTTCTAGAAAGTAGGCGTGTCCGATCAACTAACAATCACACATGGATTCCGGCAGAGAACTGTTTGCGTTAGGCCACCTTGCACAAACGTTTCCACACAAAAAACTATGTGTGATGTACATACGAGCGGAAATGTTTTTCTAGGATTCACCATGCGGGATGTACATACGAACGGAAACGATTGGGTTTCGATGGCTCGCCCGATCACACACTAGCTCATTTTGCCCCCTCCTGTGTGGCCGGAGGGCCTATCCCCGACGGTTTCTGGGTCGTGTGGGAAGGACCCCCCTATCGCACACACTCACTAGGCGACGGTTTAAAACTCCGTCGCGGAAAGGGGGTAAAAACCGTTTGTATAGCACGTCTCTGCACCAGTGTAATTCCATGTGCAGTAAATTGGAAGGAATTTTCAAACATATTGGTGTCACGGCCTGGACACATTCATGGAGTGCCATGGTATTTAAATTCCAAAAAATTAAAAAAAGATCAGAAACACATGAAACCTTGCTTGACGTAATGTGATGCCACCAAGTTGATGTGGTAAAAAAATCGGCCTGTTTGACGAAAGTTTGGACACACACCCCTCACAAACCGGAGCAACTCACTAGAAGGCTCATGGTTCCGAGAGGGAATAATGCATGTTTGATGACGAACGAGAGATAGCTTCCTCTTATGGGCTTCAAAAAATTTCTACAGTTAATATGCACTAATACAACTGTCATGTGAAAATTTGGAAAATTCTAGGGGTCATTTGACCTTTTTAAGACATTTAAGTGATTTTCTAGCCATTTAATGACCATAATTCAAATTTGAACTACATCTACATGCAACGGCTAACCATAACGGTTTGAAAAATCATATTTTTTCTACTTGTGTGCGAGTTAATTCCATGTGCAGTAAATTGGAAGAAAATTTCAAACATATTGGTGTCACGGCCTATACTCATGCATGGAGTGACATGCCATTTAAATCCCAAAAAATTTAAAAATGATCAGAAACACATGAAACCGTGCTTGACGTAATGTCATGCCACCAAGATGATGTGGTAAAAAAATTGGCCTGTTTGACGAAAGTTTGGACACACACCCCTCACAAATGGGAGCAACTCACTAGAAGGCTCTTGGTTCCGAGAGGGAACAATGCATGTTTGATGACGAATCGATGATAGCTTCCTCTTATGGGCTTCAAAAATTTTCTATAGTTAACGTGCACTAATACAACTGTCATGTCAAAATTTGGAAAATTTTAGGGGTCATTTGACCTTTTTTAGACATTTTAGTGATTTTCTAGCCATTTAATGACCGTAAGCCAAATTTGAACTATGTCTACATGCAGCGGCTAACCATAACGGTTTGAAAAAAAATATTTGCGTACTTGTGTGCGAGTTAATTCCATGTGCGGTAAATTGGAACGAATATTCAAACATATTGGTGTCATGGCTTGGACACATGCATGGAGTGCCATGGCATTTAAATTCCAAAAAATAAAAAAATGATCAGATGATGTAAATATCTGGTGTTAAAAAAAAGAAAATGTAAAGATCTGGCAAGACAACCGGGCCCCACATGATTGGCACTCTATTTCGTGCCTCGAGGTTTGGAAGGTGAGTGGCGCGGGTTATTAATCAGTCATGGTTCTGTATTGGAAACCGTCAGCTATTAAGTTCACACATGGCTTTTGCTGCGGGAATCGTGTGTAATTCAAACTACAGTACTCGTAAATTCCGGCGACTGGCGTGTGTACTGTTCCCGTTGATCTAGATTCCGGCCGCCAATAAATACTACCTTGCTCTACATCCTCCCCTCGCTCGCCCTCTCTCTCTCTCTCTCAAATCTCTGCCATGGCACCGCCGTTGTGCCCACGCGCCGACGAGGAGGCGTCGGCGCCGGCCCCCGAGGATGCTCAGTCAAAGAGCAGCGATGAGGAGGACCCCTACGCACCGCCGGATGAGGTTGTGCTGGACCCCCCAACTTTGGAGTGGTTTTGGAGCTAATACAATCTTTGTCTGTGGTAGTCGCTACCACCGGCTGAGAAAGCCAGGCAAGTGGCATTCAAGAAGGAGATGACGGAGGAGGAAGCCAGGTACCAGGCGGCCTGTGAAGCCCGTGATGCCGCCTGGAAAAAGGAGGCGGTGGAGCTTTGGGGGCGGGCGCGTCATCGTGTGGAGGAGGTGTACGAAGATGAGTACTTCGCGAGGAAGGTCAAAGGCGCTAGGCGCCTCATCGCTGCGTGGAGGTTGGTCGATAAGCTCCAGCGTGCCACCGACTCGGAGCTCCGGTGGGCGCCCAACAAAATGGCAAGATCATTCGCGCTGGTCCGCCAGCAAGAGGTAGATTAGTACGTCAAGCGCTGCGAGGCAGAGGAGGCGGAGTACTGCCTCCGCGCTAGGAAGACGCCGCATTCCTGGGAGCTGCTGGCGAGGGGCTGCCGGAATACTACCCCTAGGAGGGATTATTAGTTTTAGTATTGTTCGTTTTCAATTTTATGCATTGTACCTAGTAGTTAAGTATCATCATGTATATGTGATGATATTATATATATTCTGTGATGAACTAATGAACAATTAATATATATTATGAATTCCATTTTCTATTTGTTTTCGTATACTAATTTGTATCTAGCTATTATCATCCACATATATAGAATGGAAAGCATATAAACACACATTGAAACAGAACATATAACAACGGAAAACAGAGTACACACATTGAAACAGAGCAATATTATGATTGCTGTGAATACATAGCGATCAGCGTCGAAACAACTCAACAAAATAAAACGCGTCCATGAGACCATGACCAGCATCCCTTGCCTATGGTAACTCTTGGCTCTGCCTGAACTCGTGCAGGCATTCGTCCAAGCGGTCGACACGCTCGTGGTACATCTGGAGCGCGATCTCGAGCTCCAAGTTGGCTATTTCATCGGAGATCACCAGCTCAAGGATGCGACGGCCATGTTCCTCTACTGCGCCCAGGTGGACACCCGGGCCAAGGAGGTGGTCGAGCCTAGCTACTAGCGCGTTGGCATCGAGCGGGCCGCGGACAAGGCGAACGGCGCGACCCATGCGAACGATGCGGCGGGCGTCTGGTGCAAGTATGGCGTGGCCGGCCTCTGGTGCAAGTACGGCGCAGACGGCCTCTGCCCACTCCTGGCGAGGAATGGAGGTACTGACAGGATGTGTACCCAGCTACGACGCCCTGTCGACAGCAGGCAAGCACCGATGGATCCGCTCTTGCTGTGCGGCGCGCCGCGCCTCTCGCTCTGCGGCGCTCCAACGGTCTCACCGTGCGGCGAGCCGTAGCCTATCGGCGCGTACGCGCCTAGCTTGCTCTGCGGGGTGCCATCGATCATGTTGTGCGGCGAGCTGCAGCCTCTCGGCGTTGACATGCCTATCTTGATCCACGGCGCTGAAGCGCCATGCGCCAAGGGTCTGCTCAACCCTGTCGATGACGCGCATCACGGCGTCGTCCATCGCATTGCCGGGGAGCGCCTCGGCCTCGACGGGCCGTGGCGCCTTCTCGTTTTCCTCGTCGAGGAGGTTGATGGCAGAGGCGGCGCTTTGGTGGGTTGGCATGCTTGGAAAAGGTGGATGTGCTACAGGCTGCACTTGTTGCCTCCGTGCGTCGCGCGCCGCCTAGGTTTATGCGCAATATCGCTGGGTGGCGGCGGGAAACCGGTGAGGAAATGGCAGAAAATGGTGGCGTGTTCATAAAACACCATCAATTAATGGAAACTTAGCATAGAAGGTACATCGAGCTAGCACGACGCGTGCGGGCACATTGCTCGCCCAAGGCTATGATCCATATACTTGTGCGCCCAACAGAGCACACTATTCATAGTAAAGAATAATGTTCCGTTTATCCTAGTAGAGCAGTGGCGGCAAGCGTCACAAGAAGTAGATGATGATTAGATGATCGTTTATCCTAGTTAATTATGCATGTAATATATAGTTTACTTTGGTGTGTGGAAATGTCATGTGTGTAGTAGCCACCTATGTAATTGGATATTTCTGTTGCGTTGCCTAATCAAAAATAGTTCATCCGAGTGAACCGTATGCCGTATATCGCACACACCTTGATCCGGCTGACCGTTTCTTTTGTGTTGCCTAATCACAAACAGTTCATCCGAGTGAACTGTATGCCGTATATCGCACAGATCTTCATATGGCTGCCCATTTCTCTTGTTCCGCCTCATCACAAACAGTTTATCCAAGTGAACAGCATGCCATCAATCGCACACGCCTTGAACTGGCTGCCTGTTTCTGTTGTTCTTCCATATCACAAACAGTTCATTGAACTGAACCATTTGCCCCGCATCGCACACACAACTAAAATCTGAACCGTGTTTGATGTATCCTTCATCGCAAACGTTTTGCATCTTTTTTTATGGTTTTTTACATCACCGTTTGTGATTAATGCATCACACACAGTTTCGTCGAAGGGTCTCTGATCGTAGTGTCGTGTTAGCAGCATCCTGCAGTAGTGATTGTATTGTAATATCTTCATTTCTTCCGCGGACGATTCATGATCCGGTTCTTTTCCATCCTCGAAGAAATCACCTTGCAAGCCAATGCGCACAATAGCCCAAACGATGGGGTTATGACCAAGAATATGCATTTTTATCTTATGCTTCCAACTAGCAAAATTAGTACCATCAAAGTAAGGACCTCTACGGTGGTAATTTCCCTCGCTAGACGCCATACTCTCCTAGGTTGTGAAACCATGGCTATGATCACTAAAGCTATGGAAATCAAGGAAAATGGAGACCAAAGCTCTGATACCACTTGTAGGATCGAAAGTAGGTCTAGAGGGGGGTGATTAGACTACTTGACCAAATAAAAATCTAACCTTTTTCCCAATTTTAGTTGGGGGCAGATTTTAGCAATTGGCACAAGTCAAGCAATCAACCTACACATGCAATTCTAAGAGTGTAGCAGCGGAAAGTAAAACATTGCATATGAAGGTAACGGGAAGGGTTTGGAGAGTACAAACGCAGTGATGACACGGAGATTTTTGGCGTGGTTCCGATAGGTGGTGCTATCGTACATCCACGTTGATGGAGACTTCAACCCACGAAGGGTAACGGTTGTGCGAGTCCACGGAGGGCTCCACCCACGAAGGGTCCATGAAGAAGCAACCTTGTCTATCCCACCATGGCCATCACCTATGAAGGACTTGCCTCACTCAGGTAGATCTTCACGAAGTAGGCAATCTCCTTTCCCTTACAAACTTCTTGGTTCAACTCCACAATCTTGTCGGAGGATCCCAAGCGACACCTAACCAATCTAGGAGACACCACTCTCCAAAAGGTAATAGATGGTGTGTTGATGATGAACTCCTTGCTCTTGTGCTTCAAGTGATAGTCTCCCCAACACTCAACTCTCTCTCTCAGATTTGGCTATGGTGGAAAGATGATTTGAGTGGAAAGCAACTTGGGGAAGGCTAGAAATCAAGATTCTTGTGGTAGGATTAGAATGTCTTGATCTCAACACATGAGTAGGTGGTTCTCTATCAGGAAATGTATGCTGGAAGTGTAGGCACGTTCTGATGGCTCTCTCACATATGGAGAAGGGGGTGGAGGGGTATATATAGCCTCCACACAAAATCCAACCGTTACACACATTTGACCCAACTCGGTCAGACCGAATAAAAGAACTCGGTGAGACCGATTCAGTTCAAAATGTGAACGTTAGGAATCTCGGTGGGACCAACTGGAACAACTCGGTGGGACCAATGTGCTAGGGCTTAGGGAAAAGATCAACTCGGGGGCCCCGATTGCATCAACTCGGTGAGACCGAAGTGAAGCAATAAGGCAATAGAGAAACTGTCAAGCCAACTCCGTGTGACCGATCGCATTTTCGGTGATACCGAAACAATTGCAACAGGCAACAGAGAGTTTGCAAGGCCATCTTGGTGAGACCGAGATCCGTATCGGTGTGACCGAACTGTTAGGGTTTCTGGCAGTGGCTATGTCATATGAACTCGGTGGCGCCGGATAGAAAGAATCGGTGAGGCCGAGTTTGACTTTGGGTTTTGGACATATTTAGAATGAGAAAGTGGTTGAGGGCTTTGGAGCAATATCATTAAGCACTTGAGCAAGTAGACCATTAAGCAACACCTCATCCCCTTTTAATAGTACTGGCTTTCCTATGGACTCAATGTGATCTTGGATCACTAAAATATAAATGAAGAGTCTTGAGCTTTTGCCAATATGTGTCCTTAGCATTTTGAGGGGTCCACATCTCTAGTCCATGCCATGCTATTCATTGAACTTTTTGAAATATCAAACTTGAATGGATATTAGTTCAATTAGCTATATGTTGTTATGAATTACCAAAACCACCCAGGGATTAGTTGCACTTTCCCTAGGGTTTGAGATGAGATGGTGCTGGTGAACATGTTGACGAAGATTGATCCTCCCATGATGAGAGGGTTGTTGGCGATGACGATGGCTTCAATTTCCCCCTCCCGGAGGGAAGTATCCCCGGTGAATCGCTTCACCGGAGAGCAAAAGTGATCCTGTCCATGTTCCGTCTCGAGACAGCGGTGTTCCTTCCCGAAAGTCCTCTCCATATTTTTTTCGAGGGCAAATGGGATTATATACCAGAAGATGGGCACCAGAGGCTGGCCAGGGGCGCCACAAGCCACCAGGGCGCGCCCTGGTGCCTTGTGGGCACCTGGGTGGCCCCCTCTGGTACTTCTTTTCTCCAATATTTTTTATTTAATGCAAAATAAATCTCCGCGAGATTTCAGCTCATTTGGAGATCACTACTGCAGGATGCTGCTAATGCGACACTACAATCAGAGACCCTTTGATGAAACTATTTGGGATGCATTAATCGCAAACGGTGATGTAAAAAACCGTCAAAAAAGATGCAAAATGTTTGCGATGGCGGATACATCAGACACGGTTCATATTTTAGTTGCGTGTGTGATGCGGGGCATATGGTTCAGTTCAATGAACTGTTTGCGATGAGGAAGAAGAACAGAAACGGGCAGCCAAATGAAGGCGTGTGCGATATACGACATACAGTTCAGTCGGATTAACTGTTTGTGATGAGGCAGAACAACAAAAACGGGCAGCCAGATGAAGGTTTGTGCGATTGAGGGCATACACTTCAGATGGATGAACTGTTTGCGATTAGGCAACACAACAGAAATGGTCAGCCAGATCAACGTATCTGCGATTGATGGCATACACTTCACACGGATGAACTGTTTGCGATTAGCCACAACAAACAGAAACAGGTAGACAGATCAACATGTATGCACTAGACGAGCACACATTCTAATTAAAAGAAGTGTGCGCGATGGCAATAACGAGCGCGCACGGTTGTTGGAACAAGACGTGTGCTGACATCGCCTATTGTGGTGCACCCTATGGTGCAAACACCACGTACGCGGCCGAGAAAGCGTGCCCACGTTACGCCGTCCGGGAATAGTGCCGCACTTAGAAATTATAGAACCGTCAATAAACTTCGATCGTGCGTCCCGTCACATTCCAAATTACTACCATGCTATATTTAATTGCAAACCTGTTCACACCGATCAAAACCTAAACGGTTTCCCACTTAGGAGCGTATTAGTACTCGGTTATAAATACTACTACTCCAAGATGACTGCACATTCCTCCTCAACTCCTCATCTACAAAAACAAACAAGTCATGCATCGTCGTTCCCTTGCGTCTGCCATGGCCAGCGTGAGTTCTGGGTCGAGAGATTACTACCAGGGAGAGGCGAGCAGGGAAGCGGAAGCACGAGAGATGTCCCGCCTCACCGCGAAAGCAGCCGACATGTCCCGCCACACGGCCGTAGCAGCACATAGGTCCTGCCGCACCGCCGAAGCAGCACAGAGGTCCCGCCACGCCGTCGATGCAGCAGACTCGTCCAGCCGCGCCGCAGAAGCAGCAGAGATGTCCCGCCGCGGCGCGAATGCAGTAGAGATATCCTCCCGCACCGCGGCGGCCTTGGAAAATGTCTCGCGGGCAGGCGAGGACTCTTACAGGCGCATGCACGCTATGCTCGATGACCTGATGGGTCAGATCTCCGACTGGATGAAGCAGCAGGACGAGATGAATGCCTCATTTGAAAATGCTACCAGCGTCATCCGGGGACTAGGGGAGGACAAGGCGAAGCTCCGCACCGAGTGTGATCTGCTGAGGGCGAAGATCGCCGGAACAACGAAGCAGCACGAGGAGACCACTACCTTGTTGCGGAGGACCGGTGTCATCGTCAAGAAACTTATGGACGAGAATGCCATGGATGCTCTCAAGCAGCGTCTTGAGGACACGAAAGAGCTCATCGCCGCTCGCCGCGGAGACTAGTTCCTGCGGCCTGCAGCAATGCATCAAGAAAGTAGAGATCAACGAGCCAGATCGTTGTCTTCCTTCTTCTTTTGCCCTTGTGTATTTCGGGTGTTGCCGCATGTGGCTTTTTTAATTATCTTCCTAAATATGTAAGACAATTATTATCCACTATCATCGTCCTTATATTCATCAGTCTTGCTATAAGTCGTAGTCGATGCTATATAGGTCCGTCGGATCTTACATCAAGATCCGTGTAAAACTTTCTTTTCAGATTTTCTTTTTTCTCTCTTAAATCTCAGTCAAGTAAGACATAGCCACGCCATGAAACAGGGGCTTGAGCGCCATTAATGGAGACGTTTGGAGGGAGGTGGGTGGCGGATAGAGGTCAAAGGGCTCTCCTCCCGATGAGCACGCACAGGGGTCTGATCGCACGCCTCCCGTACTTAAATAGCTACCTCGCACGGCACCCCCTAGCCAATAAAAAAAGGGGACGCGTGGCGGCACGTAAATGGTAAGTAGAACGCCCATGGTTTCAATAATACTTGTGTTTCTGATTTGTAACGTGACAGCACTTGTTCCAAAATGACTTTGTTGATTGTTAATGTGTGCGCCTTCGCAAATCGGACAAAAAATTTATCACAACATGTTGGTGCCATGTCATGACACCATGCCAAGTTTCATGATTTTCAGGCAAGTTTTGGATTTACAGGAATTTTAAAACCAAGTTTCTCGATGTTTCCGGCCGAGCCAAGACACCCAGATGTTTGAATTCCATTCCCACTTCTTGCATGGGACCTAGAAATTCGCCCAAGTACACATAAATGATTTTCCAACTAAATTTTGCACACTGGTGCATGCGCTTGTACTTCAAATTTGAATTTTGTGCATTAAATGCCTGGAAATCAATTAATGTATAAAAAGGCCAAACGAACCCGTAATAATTCCAAAATTTAGCACGAAACTCCTATTTGGTCTAAGCTGCCTGTGTAAAAAAATCAAGGCGGGAGAAGGCAGTGTATGTCGTTTCGCACACGGAGGTGACACCACTACAAAAAAAAGACACATCCATGACATTCTGGGCCGAACGATTTTTTTTTCTGTCATGCTTATGAAACTTCTATGACGATAATTGTGACAAAACCCGGTATCATCATAGATGTGGTGGGCTCCTACTTCTATGACAAAAAATCATGACAGAAAATGGGCTTTTCGTCCTAGGCGGGCCGGAGACGCAACTGCATGACATTCTTTGGGCCGTCCATGACGGAAAAAATCATGGTAGAAGCGAGGGCAAGGAAAATATCGGGGAGTTCCCGGTTACGGTGGGCGGTCGGGGTCGAGCGATGCACAGAGGTTTGCGCGTTTTCTCTCTTATACGTACGCGCGTGTGTGCGAGGCGTTGGGCTCTAACTGAGCCCGAGCGAGGCGTTCGCTTAATGAACCCGAGCGATTGCACTAGCTACGTTACTGAACCCGAGCGATCGATCGATCCCTGGCTATTAACTAAACCCAATCGAGGGATTCCTTCGCTACTACTGCTAACTGAAGCCAATCGAACCTGCTACCTCTTGATGAACAGTGAACGTGGGGGTTGGTTGAACGAGTCGAGACGTACATGGTTGGGGTTGGATGAACAGTTCCCGATGGGGGTTGGATGAACAGGACCCCGTGGTAGTAGTAGTAGGCCGTTGCCGCTTGATGAACAGGACCCCGAGAGGAGGCCGCCACAGCCGAGCTGGTTGGGGGTGGATGAACAGGACCCCGTGGAGGGCTGGTTGAATAGTAGCCGGTGGAGGGTTGGATGAACAGTAGCCCGTGGATGAACAGTAGCTGGTGGAGGCAAGAGGAAGACGCGATGGATGAACAGTGCAGGTGGAGGCTGAAGGAAGTCGACGGTGGGTGAACAGTAGCCCGTGGAGTCCCGTTTTGCGGTACGCCACACCCCTCCGATGAACAGGACCCCCCATTTCGACCGTAGCGCTCCAACACAAGTCCGTTTCCTACGTTTTGTGGTACGCCACACCCCTCCCGATGAACAGGACCCCGGTTTTGACCGTAGCGCTCCAACACAAGTTTGTTTCCTCCGTTTTGCGGTATGCCACACCCCTCTCGATGAACAGGACCGCCGTTTCGACCGTAGCCGGTCGAACACAAGGCCGTTTCCTCTGTACTGCGGTACGCCAGACCCCGTTTCGGCTATTCCGTCCAAGCCGGTTGGCTCCCGATGAATACGACGCATTCCGTTCTCTCCCGATGAACACGACGCTTTTTTCTCCGTTCCGACCCGGCCGGTTGGCTGCCCGATGAACAGGACGCCATTGCTGCCGTCCGTTGCCTCTCCATGTAGACGAGGCCTGGCCGTACGTATGCACGAGTACACGTTCGAGACCCCACCCGTATGTACGTACGTGGCCGTATTTTTTGGCATGTGGCTGTACGTACGTGTACACGATTTAGAAGGGACTGCCTGAACTACTACGTCGGGGGCTCTACTACTACACATGCCGCGGCTTGTTCGGCCACAGTTCATCATTGCAGAGAGACCGATCGACTAGTATGTATGTACACGTTCGCGACAACGCTACGTACGCTTCGACTAGGTGGGTCCCGGCTGTCAGGGAGGATAAGGACGCACTTCCTTGCGTGCGAAGTTATTAATGGTGGGTCCGAGCTGTCAGGGGGTGGATTCATTTTTTTTTCGCGCCTAATATGGAGGAACTTCCTTGCATGCGAAAATGTAGTTGGTGGGTCCGTCTATCAGCCTCACTGCGTATACTACTCTTCCGATGGCTGTCGTTTGTTGACCACGTTGACCACGCCGTGTGGACAACACCCAGGCGGTGGACGACGGCGAGACCTAGGAAGGAACGATGCTGAGCCATGGAAGACGAGGCAGGTGGATGCCCACGCGGAGGGCATTACGAGGGTTCACTGGTTCGGCTGCGGCGTAAGGCTGCCATCGCCGGAGAATAATAGAGGGTGTGGGTGAGTAGAGGGAAGGCCTGGCCAGTAGTAGTATGGTCGGGCGGTGAGGCCTGCGTGGCAGCATAGCTGGCCACGGGAGGCTGGAGCAGGCGGTACGGCGGGCGCAGGTTTGGGCGGCTGGAGCAAGAAGACCAGAGGTTGAAGACGCAGCTTGGCCGTTGGATTAACATCCAACGGCCAGTGCAGCTAGAATCGTTTATTGACTAAGTTGACAAAGCCCTGCGTATGCGTTAACTTAGTAGGCCCACAAGTCAGCCTCCAAATCTGGTGGGTCCCAGCTAGCAGGGGGAATCAAATTTTTTTCTGCGTAATAAGGTGGCACTTCCTTGCGTGCGAGGATGTTTTCTAGTTTTTTTAATTTCTTATTTTTCGAGTTAGAATAAAAAGAAAACAATTTAGCATCTTCGGTACAATTTATATTTTCACGAAAAGGATCATAATAAAGCTGGTGGGTCCCAGCTGTCAGGGAGAGGAAACTTTTTTTCCGTGTAATAAAGGAAGCACTTCCTTGCGTACGAAGATGTAGCTGGTGGGTCAAACCTGTCAGGGGGAGAAATTATTTGTTTTCGCATAATACTGGGGCACTTGCTGTGTGCGGCCATGGGCCATGTGGGTCCCTACTGTCAGCCACTCCACGTACATGCCTCTTCTGATGGCTGTCGTTTCTTGACAAAGTTGACCACGCCGCGCCGAGAGAACCAACGCAGTGAATGATGGCGAGTCCTAGGAAGGGAACGACCCGGGGCCGGCGAAGACACAACAGTGGATGCCCACGCGGAGGGGAGTACGAGGGTTCACTGGTTCGGCTGCGGTGTGAGGCTGTCGTCGCCGGAGAAGAACATGAGGTGTTGGTGAGTAGAGGAATGGCCTGGACGGCGTTTGGGAGTAGGGTGGGCCGGTGAAGCCTATGCGGCAGCACAACCGGCCACGGGAGGCGGTAGCAGGCGGTACCGCTGGCGGTGGTTTGGGCGGCTGAAGCAAGAATATCCGAGATTGAAGAAGCACTAGAGCCGTTGGATGGACATCCAACGACCACTGCTGCTAGAATCATGTCTAGACTATAAGTTGACAAAGCCTTTCGTATGCCTTAGTTGGCCCATAAGCCTTCCGTACGCGTCACTGAGTATAATTGTCAAAAAAATAGTAGGCCCACAAGTGATCATCACATCTGTGGCAGAGAACATATAGCCCATTTGTGATTTGTAATAATGTACAACCCATTTTTGAATTCTAATGGAATTTACTACAACCCATTTACAGTCTGTTAAAATTACAACCCATTTTCTAGCCAGGACAACGATTAATAATTTCAACCAACCGCTCAAAATAGAATTCAACAAAAAATCACACATTTTGATGGGATCCGAAATATTTTTATCCTGAAATTTTGAGTCAGATTAAATATAATTTCAAAATGAATTTGTATTAGGTAAAAATCTAACGAAATATTGCACGCGATAAGTAATGGAATTAAAATTTTCAAATTCAAAAAATAATATTTTTGAATCTAATTACCTGTTTGGTGCGTTTTTGTATATTTACAGACCAGTTTTTATAATTACATCGCATTTATTATTTCTTAAAGCCCACTTTCTTGTTAGGCCTACTGCATCCCTCCTAGGAAGGATTTACAGCCCAGTGGGGCGGAGAATAACAAGTTGACCTGGGTTGGGTATTCCGCAAAACAAGTATAGCTGGGCTAGCCATTTTCACATTGAAAAATTAATATCTGGGCTGGATATTTGGTCGACATAAAATAATAGCCTGGGCTAGACGGGCCACAGCCCGCCCAGTTGATACCCTGTTCCTTTGAACAACAACAAAAACATCGCTCAAGAAAAACTCCGCTTACACCTAAAAAAACAAATACTGCTCGAGCTGCTGGGTCCCAGCTGTTTGCCGCTCCTTGTGCAATTCTCTCATTTATTGACTATATAGGTTGACAATGGTGTGGGACCGTGATGTCAGGAAACCAGGAGGAAGCAAAAAAAATTATAGTTGTATATAATAAGGAGGAACTTGCGTACGTGTACAGCTATGGCCCTGGTGGGTCCCTACTGTCATCCTCTCCAAGTAAAGTCATCTCCTGATTCCTCATGTTCGTTGACCATGTTGACAATGCTCGATGCCACGGCGAGCGCAAAAACTCGAAGGACGACGGAGAGGGCCTCTTGGGCCCTATGGATGGTCTGATACAGCGCCCGCTGCTCATTCAGGAAGCCAGGATCATCGGACACCTATGAGCACCTTCGAGAGACTGAGCCGGCATGAAATGGTAAGGCCGCGCTTGGGAGCTCTGGATTGTTTCACACCTGTATTAAGATACAAGTGTAATTTACTCGTCACCGAAAACAACGCGTAAAATACAGGCGTAATGAAACCGACGGCCCGAGGTCTGTAACGAAAACTGGCGAGTTACACGTGTAATTTGCGAGACCAGTGTATATTTTACCAGTCGAAATCAACCAACCAAGCGCTTCGCCCAAGACCATCAGCTTTTATTTACAAGCGTCAGTTTTACAAGCGGTTTTGGTTGGAAAACAACGATCCAATCACGGCCTAAGATGATGAGTTGGTCGGAAGATCATATGGTTTCACCTTTAACCTACCCGAGTTGTCGTATAGGCTATGAATGAAACATAAGATGATGAACTTCTTAAGCACAGAAACAACAGAAGAGGATGCTCTTCTTAACATGCAAATCACTGGCATTAGATCAACATGCAAAACAATATGAAGCATTATTCTCAGGAGGCACATTGAACAGCTCGTGATGCCGCATGCCACAGCATTCCAAGCTCTTTGCAATCAAACTCACAAGGCCTGGCATTACATAGACAACATTCAGAACAAACTCTTAAAATACCTTACATAAGTCAACATTCATGTGACTATGCATCTCAGCAGAGTAAATATTTACTTCTGAACTGAACACAGGAATAGGAAAAAATGATCGACGCTGCTCACAGCAAAGGGCGTCCGACTCCAAAATATCAAATGCATGTCTTTTGGCTAACATCAATGAGCAAAATTTGACAAGGTTTTCCAATTCCAATATATTAAACTAATGTCTTCTTGCTAACATCAATGATTAAACTTTGACAAGCTTTTCCCATTCAAAATATGTAATGCCTATGATTGTGGAACGGGCAGGGTTTGTCATTAGTTTGCACATTGAAATGGCACATGGAGCCGGATTAACCAGCGTATCTTTTTGTGTAGTTCCACTGAAATCAAACAATGTCTTGTGTAGCACGGTGGATTTCGTATTTATATGCTGCAAGAAAACAAAGACACATCAGCACACACATGAATATTGGCCCTATTGTCAACCCACCAATCGGTGGACTGACAAACTGAAAGTATGGTAAATAGATTACAATACCCAGATGCCCCATCATTGTTGCTTAGAGTGACATTGACAGACTTGGAGTCCTGTCCTGGCTTCTTGTACTTGTTTGGGCACTTGTTTGCCCAGTGTTCCTCTAAACCACAAGTAAAGCAGCCATCTCTATTTGTCTTTTTTCTTACCCTTCTTCTTAAAGGTAGTATTCTGCTGGACCGAGTTCTTTCCCTTGAACTTGTGGGAATTCTTCTGCCTTGAAGATGTTGGTAGCTCCATTCAGACGGGCAGGGTTTGTCATCAGTTTGCACATTGAAATGGCACATGGAGCTGGATTAACTAGCGTATCTTTTTGTGCAGTTCCATTGAAATCAAACAATGTCTTGTGTAACATGTTGGATTTCGTATATATATGTTGCAAGGCGTTGAACACGTTGGTAGCTCCATTGAAGTAGATAGTCCGGTGGCTCAAGGTGACAACAAATGATTAGAGAACCATTCAATGTATTCTGCATGATGAAGTATTATGGAGGACACGAACCATCTGAACATTTTGTGCAGTTCCACTGAAATCAAGCTGAGCATCCCTGTCTGCATAAATACAGAAAAAGCATGATGAATATAATAGTGGTACTAGTTGATTAAACATACACTTACAACTATAATCAACTTCATTATCTTAACAGGAAAAGATAGCAATACAATAGCTTCAATTAAACATTTATTCAAAACAATACAACAATATAAGTAGCACAACATAACAAAGCACAATCATGTGGATGAAGGCCGATACTGACCTCGTTTGTTACAGCTGCTTCGGCAACTGACTTGGTCATACCTTTCCTTGTGGAGTGAATTTTGCACTCCACGTGTTGTTGAGTTTCCCATGCTCTCTATAGACTAGTCATGTCACCAGCATCTACTAATACTCTGTAAAGCTTCTCAATCATTCCTTGTGTAATGTAGCGCAAACAGTGACTGCTTCTTTCTGCAAAGTGGAAAGACCAACTGGGCACAATAATGCAACAGTTTGCCTTAAACACATTGGCTCCTTTTGTGCAGTTCAACTAAAATAAAAGTCGAAATAGAACCGAGCAGAAGTTTTGATATCCATGTATGCAACAATAGGTATAAAGGAAACAATTACTGAGAAATAATGGTTGATGACTTATACTCCGAGAAGAAAAAACATCTACCTTATCTTAATGGGAAACAAAGCAGGAGAGTAGCAATTCTCAAACAGTGTGATTCATTCATATTAACTGAGACATTATCTTAACAATACCTTGTTTCAACATGTATAAAGAACGACAAAGCAGAAAAGTACCATTCCTAAAACAATGCAACTGATTCATATTAACAGAGACATTATCTTAACAATACCTTGGTTAAACATGTAGAAAGAACTACAAAGAAGGATAGTACCATTTGTAAAACACTATAACTGATATACAATAAGAGACATTATGTCAACAATACATTTCTTAAACATGTACTCCGGCCGATCCCTAACAGGAATGGTACTCCTGCCGATCCCTAACAAGTGTTGCAGTTTTGAACTAAGATTCAGTAGTTAATTCTGAGAGTGGCATTGCTTAATTTTACCAGTGGCATTAGATTAACAAAAAGCATAAACAGTTCCAGGGGAGAGTGGGCGCAACAACACCATGTGCTTCCATCTACTTATAAAGGGGGTGATGCAGAGTTTGTTGTAACAAAGCAACAAGCATCATGTCTGGGTTGGTCCCATTTTTGTTCACTTAATGGGAAAATACAGCAATTCAATAGCTTCAATTCAACATTTATTTAAAACAGTACCAATACAAGTAGCACAGCATCTCAAAGCACACTGCATGATCATGTGGATGAAGGCCGGTACTGACCTTTCATGACGCAGTCAAGATCACCTACGAATCTGCCAACACGAATAGGAAATCCAATCTCGTTTTGTGTAGTTCAACTAAATGAAGCAAAGTCGCCGATGTGACATTTAAGTTTGCTATAGCAACAAGTTGAATAGATATCCCTGTTTTAACAGAGGTAAAAAAGGAAACAATTACTGGCCAATAAAGGAGGATGAAACATACGGCGACAAAAATAAGCATCTACCTTATCTTGATGGAAAACAAAGTAGGATAGTGGCATTTCTAAAACGGTTGCATTGATTCATATTAACAGAGACATTCTCTTAAAACAACATTCATTAAAAATGCAATTTACTTTTAACAGTGGCATTGCTTCAATTTTCCAACGGCATTCTTAGATTAACAACAGCAAAATAGTTGTATGGGACATGGGACATGCCAGCACCATGCGCGTCCACACGTATAAATGGGTGATGCAGAGTATGTTACCGAGCAGCATATCTGCGTTGGTCCCATATTTGTTCTCTTTGAACCCTTTTCCTATGTGATGGCAACAAATCTAGTCATGCACAAACTACCCGACCCCCCAGTTTCTTTCCTTTTTCAACAAAGAGATCGGTTCCTTGCAGATGTGTGTACTGGGTTACCCCCTTTTCCCTTTTCGACCAACAAAGCGGCTGGATAGCCAGTCTATACTACTTTCCCTCCCTCCTTTCCTCATTGAACCATGTCCTAGATTCTGCTCCACCCCACCCCACCCTTCTTTCCTCTTTGAACCAAGACCTAGATTCGACTATAGAATCGAAAAAGATCCGCATGCAGCTAGAGCAATGACGGTTTCAAACAAAGTTATACCTTAGGGTCGTCGGGATGTGGCTAGGCGTGCGGCAGGAGGCCGAATCTGGCCACACTATGTACGACAGCGAGGAAGAAGGGGTCGGAGGCCCTCCTGCACAGGCGCTGGGTGAAAGAGAACAGCACAGCCGGCAGTGGATTGCCTCCCTCGCCGAAGGCGACAGAGTGAACGTTGCACCTCCTCCCCTTCCCGGTGCGACGGGATCCGGACAGCTCCTTCACCAGCTGTGACGGGGGAGAGAGAGACAGAGGCCAATGTAGTCTTGTTTAGATCTGGTGAAGAGGGTGAGAGACTGTGAATATAGCAAACCCTAGCAAAGGAACGCTGAGCCTCCAGCGTGTGTGTATATATATATATATGTAGTGCAGCGAGAGTGTGGAGAGTGCAAACCCTTGCGAACAAGCGCTGAGGCTCTAGCTTATATAGTACTCGTGTATACTACTAATATAGTGGAGTGGTTTTCTTTTTCTCTTCATAACAATCGTTTTAAATTGTGTAAGTACGAAACGAAACTCTTTATTTAACGTACCAGTGAAGAAAACTACTTATGATCAACTAACGATCCACGCGTCCTGGTCACACTTCCTATCCTTCACGTGCGATACGGTGAACAGGTGTGGGCACGTGGCTAGCTTAGGCATGGCAAATTAAGGGGTTGTTTGGTTTCTAGCCACATCTTGCCACACTTTGCCACACCTCACCTTAGACAAGTTTGACCAAGTTAGGAGGGTGTTTGGTTCTAGCCACACCTAAGGCAAGATTTTTTTTATGAGAAGTGAACCCCACATGTTATAGACACAAAAAGTGTGGCAAGATTCCCTTTGGCAAGCTAAAGTGTGGCTAACAATTTGAGCAACTCAAGTTAGGCAAGTGTGGCAAGTGTGGCAAAAATAATGTGGCAATATATGGAAAACATAGTCACAATCCAAACAGCCCTAAGTCTCCAACCAAACATGCCCTACCCTCCGTTAAGTGAACAACCACACACACGCCAAATTATCGGAAAGGTGTGAGAGTGTGTACAAATAAAGAATATTAATTTCAATTATCGGAAAGGTTTGAGAGTATGTACAGTTTGCCCTCTCTCAATAATTATGGTTTGTTGTGTTCGGCCTAAACTTGGTCAAACTTTACAAAGTTTGACTTTAGTCAAATCTAATATGCAGAGTAAATAAAAATGGAGGGGTGCTATGTCCATCTGGGTTTTTAGTCCACACCATATTTTTAATCAAAGTCTGACCACATATTTAGTTAATAGCTAGACAAATAAAATTACAGGGGAGCTGAAGACAAAGTTGTGAGAAGGCTTAGAAATCAATACAAAACTTATGCTTTTAGTACCAACGTCGATGCTTCTTCGAGGAAACATTTGGTTCATAGCCAATTGTGTGATAAAATTGCATCAACGTGAAAGACGACTACGTCTCCAACGCAACCTAGGTGAACTGATGAACGATATCATCTTTGTGGGTAACAAGCAAAGAGCACTGATGGAAGACAGCTTGTTTTTCGTTGAAAATCGATCAGCTTCACCAGCTGATGCAACCATGAGACGCAACCATGAGCATCGATAGGTCATCTTGGTGATGCATCATCCATTTGGCATCAAGTTTGGGTGAGGCACCAATGAAGTTCGACAAATCCTCACTGTGGTCTGTTTCTTCTCGGTAATCAAGCTCGAGGAAGGAAGAACCACGTGGCAGAGGACAGTGCGGCGGAACAACAATGGCCATCCAATTTTGTGCAGTTCCACTAAAACTGAGAAGACATGCCTGGGTATGGAGATACGCATCACTGTTTGCAAAAATATAAAAAAGGGATATAGTGTTGTTACTTTGTTTTGGCAGTGGTACAAGATTAACAACGACATCTCAATTGTCAATAAGAATTAATGAAAAGTACACCAACAAACAGAAGCATCATGATTATCTTGATGGGAACTAAACCAGGATACCCGAGAAAAAAAGCAGGACAAAAGCATTTATCGATGCCTCTGGATTGACATCAGCATTACTTAAAAGGGACGTCACTTTAACATGGGCATTGCTTCATTTAACCAGTGATAGTATTAGATTAGCAGCAGCAATAGGAGCATATGGACAATGACCGCACAACCACCATGTACTTTTTGTCGAAAAACATGTATACCTCCACCGAGGCATAAACCAGGACAACTTTTCGAGTGGCCTTTCCTCTATAATACTAAAAATAGGTGATGTTGGACCAGCCAATGAACCCTAGCTACTGTACATGGGGAGCTGGGGAGTAGTGGTATAGAAGAAAACCCGCATGCAGCGACCTGGGGAGCTGGACCAGTACAATGAAGCATGAAATCCAAAAGAAGTTATACCTTAGGTGAGCGAGATGTCGCTTAGGCGGGCGGGCAGGATCTGCCCACACGACGGCAGCGAACAAGGGCGCAGAGGACCTTCATCCGCGCCAGCGCCGGCTCAGAGAGGACGGTGCGCATCGGATTCCTCCATCGCCGACGGCGACAACATCAACGCTGCACCTCCTCACCTCCCATAGCGGACGGGATTCGGCCGGATCTGTGACCACTGGTGAGGAGAGAGATAGAGTGGACACTGTCATCTTGTTTAGATATGGAGAGGGTGAGAGAGTGAGACGCGAGAAACCCTATCAAACAAGAGGCTGCATATATAATGGAGTAAAAAAATCTCTCCATAGCAGTGGTTTTAAATAGAATACGCGTGTTCCCGGAACAAAGAAATGAAAACTGCCGGACAAATCTTTTTTTAACGTACCAAGAAAGAAAACTCGATCAATAACACACCCCCGCTTCCAGGTCGCAGTTTGTATCGCTCACGTGTGGTCCCCGACCCTCCATTATCAAGTGAACAAATTAAAGGGTCGAATTATTATGTACGTAAGCTGCCTCTTCGTGTACAAATGTGCTCCATCGTGTACTCGCGGGTATGTCGGAGGCAGAGTGAGTGCGTGTACATTTCTTCTTGTACGTAGTACTCCATTTATCTCACTTTATATTGTTTCCCACTCCTATGATATTCCTATCCTAGCAACAAAATGAGGCGGTACTAAGTTTGTGTGTGTGTAGGGAGAACGAGACATCGATGTTGTGTACAAGTAGTCGCGAGAGTCGTCACTATGTGTGTGAGCGCGCACACACACATAAACATGCATATCCATGTTTACGTAAAATTCTTATTTTCATCTCCATCTCCATATCCAATCATATTTGTCCAACAGGCACATTATTTACGTTATTAATTACCCAGCAATATTTACGTACGTCCAGCCTGACCACCTTGGCCAACCCGAACCCTCTTCATCACCCACGTGCAGTTCCCGCCCGAAACGGTCAGTGCCGCATTCATGGCCGGCCAGAGCGGACGCGACCTCTCACTGGCGCCGGCATTGAAGCGGCGCGCCGGTCGAGGGAGCGCCGCTTCCCGGTGCACGCGACTGCTCCGCGTTCAAATGTCACCACGGCCACAACATGCATGTAAAAAAGTTCTTGGGAGTCCGTGCTACAGCTAGCTGTCCTCCCAATAATTAATACTTATAATATGGTATAAAACTAAGAAATTGAGATGAGCCCAATAAACCAGAAAGGAGGAAGTACATTTTACCACATGACACGCCAGGCCACCATACACTCTCACATACTACCTCCGTCCTGGTTTATTAGTCCCCTATGTAATTTATGCATGATACTAGTATATGATACTCCCCACTATGAGTAGCCTTATACGCATACAAAAAAGGACTGAAGGGAGTAAAAAGCTTTATGATTTTGTTTCATGTATGTATCCTGACTCCAAGGTTGCCCCGTTACAACATTCCATCAAATACAAAGGAAAACTAACACGCATGCTGATGCATCTCAATGTTTCACAGATCATAGCCAATATTTACTTCACAACTAAAGACAAAAGTTGTGAGAGTGTGTACAAAAAAAACTACTAATGGGGTCATTACGCCATAAACCCTAAACCCTAAACATGATTTAATTTCCTGGCTAGGTAGAACCTGTCGAAGGAAAGACGCCTGGCACCCTCGGATCATACGATGCTTTTGTGCAATTCCACTAAAATCGAGCTGAGCATCCCTGTTGGCAAAGATATTGAAGAAGTGTGATTAGAATAATAGTACTGGCACTAGTTCATGAGACATAAACTCATCACAAATAGAAGCTGATAGAAGTAGAGAAAGATCCACCTGGAGATGGAGCTACGTGGGGAGCTGCGGCAGTGGAGCAAGCCGGCTCCAAAAGGAAGTTGTACCTCGGATGTCGGGGTGTAGCTAGAAGGGTGGTTGGGAGGCGGCATCAGCCCATACCGCGGGGACCCCCGATCGGGACGCACCGACAGTGGGTTTTCTCCCTCGCCGCTGTCGACCGCGTCTACGCAGAACATCGTCCCCTTCCCCCAGCGGTGGGATCAGGCCGGATCTGTGACCAGCGGTGTGGCCACCGTCGTTCTATGCTTGTGAAGAGAGCAATCCAAGCAAGCAGGCTTGTAGCTTAGGCTCCTGCTAGTGTATATATAGTGGAGTGGTTTTCTTTTTCTCTCCATATCAACCATTTTATATTGCGTACGTGTCATTGAAGAGTGAAATGATGGTTGCTTCGTCCGACTAACTTACTGTGTGATTTGACTGCTCCTGAGTGGCCCCTACACATACTCTCCCTACGTGTATGATCGTCCCTGAGTCTCCTTGTACTTATCTCTATTTTCTTGCATGACACGTAGACAGGATGCGCATAGATGAATTTTGTTACTGCACGTTGTTACGTACTACTAGTACCTACTCCCTCCTTCCGGTTCACTACTAGTACTCCCTCCATCCTGGCTTATTGGTCTCCTTTGTACTCAATTCATGGGCTCGTTTTCCTCAAGAAATTTTCTTTACCAACGTATTAATATCGGGAATGCATGCGTGAACAACGAATGATTAAACCTTGCATGCAACGTTTTGACAAAGCATTGACTTATGAACATGTGAATGTGAGGGACTACAACCTCGTGCATGCATGCAACAGTCACACATACACATGGACGCAAAAACGCGCGCGAAGCCCTAATGCATGCATGTCCGAGCACACGACGGAACACACACGGTCATGCTCAAGTGCTCAACCTACACGTGCATGCACACACATACTCAGCCAGGGTGAGCTAGTGACCGTATAAACACCGGAAAATGTATATATTGACCGCAATGAGCATATTATGAAGTCCACTGACCGTAATTTTACAAATATACAGTGACAGACAGTGTATTTATCTTGTTTCAAATTAAGCCATATTAATCGGAAAGGAGGCAGTATGGACTAGCATTACTTTGATGTGTCCCGTCAACTTGCCGAACAAGGAGAAGCTTGCAGGACGGGAGAAGCTTGTGCCCGGTGGCTCGCAGGACAAGGAGAAACTTTTGACTAATGCAAGCTCTCCCTCGCTCAGGCGGTGGACGTGCAACAGTTAATTCGGTGTCAGATTGCCAGAAGCATACACTGTACTAGTAGCATTATTCTTCGACTTCCCGAAGAGGCGAACAGCCGAGCGCAAAGTTTACTACTCCGAGTATTAGTATTACGTAGTACTACTAGTACTAGTATACTATACAGGTATGTAGTACTCCATCCGTTCCTAAATATTTGTCTTTCTAGACATTTCAAATTGACTACCACATACAGATGTATGTAGACATATTTTAAAGTGTAGATTCACTCATTTTGCTCCGTATGTAGTCACTTGTTGAAATATCTAGAAAGACAAATATTTAGGAACGGAGGGAGTACTAGGAACCGCATGCTGGAGTGTCTGCACTCTTATTTTATTTTAATCTGTGATAAAGCAATCTTCAACACATTTGGTTCTCTTCGAGGGTTCTCACATGTGATAATGGAAGTTGATTGTATGGAACACTCGCCACAATTCTCGCTTAATTCTGGCTCCTATCCTGTTAGAAATAGGAGCACTCAGTAATATTTTTTTTTGTTATTCAGCATGTAAACAGGCCAGCAAACCTTGTGGCACATCTTTGTGCGAACCGTGCTTGCTGCACTTTGAATGTGACCGAGAGCTGGCTTGATGAAACACCTCGCTTCCTTCTTCTTTTTTTGCGGGGTACCTCGCTTCCTAGTGACCAGTCTCTTGGCTGATCATCCTAAGAATGCTTATATATGAATAAAGCTCTCTCATTTACCCGCAAAAAATATTAAGCCATATTTACCGGAAAGGAGGGAGTATGGACTAGCACTACTTTTTGGTGTGTCCCGTCAACTCACAGACCGAGGAGAAACTTGCAGGACAAGGTGAAGCTCACTTACACCCTTTCCGTCTACCTCAAGCCTGGTGGCTCGCAGGACGAGGAGAAGCTTTTGACTAATGCAACCTACCCTCGCCCAGGCGGTGGACGTGCAGCAGTTCATTCGGTGTCAGATTGCCAGAGGCATACCCTGTAGTACCATCATTGTTCGACTTCCCGAAGAGGCGAAGAGCCAAGCGCAAGGTTTAGTAGTATGAGTAGTACTACTAGTATACAGGTACTAGGAACCACATGGTGGAGCGTATGTACTTTTATTTTATTTTAATCTCTGATAAAGTACACATTTATTCGGGAGAAGTGCCAAAAACTGCAGCCCAATAGTACTATTAGAAAACATCGAACATGCAATGATGATATCGATCAACCATGCTCGAATATATCTTGGCCTCCGTGCGAGCCCGTCTATGTGTTCTCGCTCCTCGTCTCTCTCAAGGAACGGCGGGTAAGCCATTTTGCCATCAATTGAGATCGGTTTGCTCACACTCCGGTCCCACATGTCAGTGATATGCCAAGAGGAAGTGCATTCACCGACAGGCCATACGCGTACTTGGTTTTGCACCTTCATACTACCCCCTACGACACAGTTTACAGGGCGCACTTCATTCTCATGCATTTCTCTCCATGCATTTCCACCACCAGAGAGATTATAGACGCGTTTGGTTTAATGCTCAATTAATTAGGGCGTGGTAACCGCAATCAAGTCCACAATTTTCTCTCGATGTAGATGTGTACGTGGAGTGGAGTAAGTGCATGCATGTGTGTACCCGGGGTGGAAACACTGCATGCATGTGTGTACGCATTATTTCCTCTAGTAATAGACGCCGTGCTATAACTACCAATGCTATTTTTCAGGCCAATCGCTAGTCGCTTTGGTCCCAGAGATTGTTGAAGCACGCTCTATAAACAGTGACGGAGGGAGTAGTATGAGCGGATTCAAAGAAGAGCGTATTGATGGTTGCTTCTTCTGAGCAACTTATAGTGGGAAAGGTGGGGTTTATGATTTGACTGCTCATTACTCACTATTAGTGCGGCGCAACGACCAGGCTGAGTCTCCCATGCGGTTGTGCACTACTCCCTCCGTTCTTAAATATTTGTCTTTCTAGAGATTTCAACGAGTGACTACATACGAAGCAAAATGAGTGAATCTACACTCTAAAATATGTCTATATATATCTGTATGTGGTAGTCCATTTGAAATTTCTAAAAAGACAAATATTTAGGAACGGAGGGAGTATAATTTGGTGCATGGCACATGGACCCGGATGCTGAAGAGGCTTCTGGCAATGCTATCAAGCTTCCAGCATTTGTTTACATAATTGACGTACTATACAAATAATTTTCCAGCGACATGAAATTGTATAATGCTCTGAGCTTTCAGCTTTTGTTTCGTGTGTCTTGCCATCCATGCTCTTTCGGAAAAAATAAAAAAAAACTAACTTCCTTGCTAATGCATCTCAATGATTAGCAGATCAGAGCTAATATTTACATCACAACTGAAGACAAAGTTGTGAGAAGGTGTTTAATTAAAATTGATCCATGCTTTCATTGGCAGCAACTTGCCCCCAGCTCTGTCTAAATCAACAAGGCATGTTGCGAAAAAATGTAGCTGCCAGGAGCATGCAACATTCTGATCATTTTGTGCAGTTCCACTAAAATAGAGCTGAGCGTCCCTGTTCCAAAGATATTAAGTGTGATTACAATAATAGAGGATTGTTTATGAAACAATAAACACACAAATAGAAGCCGGTCACCTTTGCAGTCTCTCTTAAGACTAATTAGTAGGAGAAGATTAAGCAAATAGTTGGAGAAGATTAGGCTCGAAGTTGGATGAGGAGGATAGAGCAAAACCAATCTCCCTGTGTGCAGTCGCACTGAAATGTAGAGACGTTGCCCGTGTGACATTTTAGTAGAACTACACAAAACACTCTTAAGAAAAAAGTGATTTGTGCAGTTCACAAAAAGGTCGCAATAGCAACGAGGTGAAATGGATAGCCCAGTTTGCAAAAAAGAGGTAGAAAGGAAACAATTACTGGCCAATAACAGTTGATGACACATACGACGACAAAAAAGAAGCATATTCCTTGTCCTAAGGGAAGATAACAGCACGGTTGTGTTTATCTAAAACGGTGTGAGGACGAGATTGCAATATGGAAAGTACGCCGGAGGAGCTACGTTTTGGGCAAAGAACTAGGGAAGATCCACATGCAAGATTTTCCACATGCAGCGACGTGGGAAGATGGGCAGTGGAGCAAGGCCGGAGGGGATACTTGGGGGTCGTCGGGATGTAACTAGGAGGGGGCGGCGGGCGGGATTTGCCCATACTGCGGCAGCGATCAAGTGGCGTAGGCCCTACCATGCCGGAGCTTGGTCAGAGAGAATGGTGGGTACCGCAGATCGGGACGTGCTGCCTCGGCGCCGTCGAACGGAGAAAGGATGCACATCCTCCCTTTCCGCTAGCGGACGGGATGCGGCCGGATCAGTGAGTAACGATGAGAGAGAGAGAGAGGCCACCGCCGCCTTGTGTGAGATACTCTGAAGAGAGACAAACCCCGGCAGGCAGGCTCCATTGTATATAGTGGAGCGGACTACCTTTTTCTCCATAAAAATCATTTTATATTCTATGGAGTACGTGCCATTGAGCAATATAACTTTATTTAAAAATAACACGCCAACGCATCAAGTCGAACTTTGTTTCGTGCACGCGTGGTACACGACCTCCGTAGGTAAACAACCGCTACACATGCTCAAATTAGCACGTGGGCTGCCATTTCGTACAGAAATGAGCTCCACCGTGTACCCGCACGGGTGTGGCTGGGCACAAAGCGTGAGTATGTGCACCTAATCTCTTCGTGTACGTACACCACCTATGTGGGTTTGTGTGAGAGAGATACAAACATAGAGAGATATAGTGTGTGGGTTCGTGAGTGTTTTTTTGGGGGGGGGGGCATGAGAGATAGATAGGGAATATGTGTCGATGATATTTCAATAAAAAATGTAACATATGCAATGTGTGTGAAACAGAGGCCTGGATATATCATATATATAGAGGGGGCGATCCACGAGAAGAGAATGGAGGTATCATCGGCATGAGGTATCCATATAATCGAAGAGAGGGATGATGTGTGTGTGTGTGCGCGATCTATAAAGAGTGCCATCGAATTTGTGTTTACCCACGTTAAAGATATAGGGTGGCTGGGCTACTGGAATGTGAGAGGGGACAGGTGCAGTTTGTCTCTGTTGCATGGATACCTACCTACAACGCTCGACTATCGATGTGTGTGGGGGGGTGGGGGGGGGGGCAGAGACCTAACTATAGAGGTACAATGGCTGGTATATGTGTGGACGAGGGGAGAGAGCTACCTTATGTATTGAGGGAGATCGATCGGCATCCATGCATATGTGTAGGAGAGGAATAAGGTTGGGAGAGAGATAGAGCTAGAATGTCGGAGGGGTTGGTGGTGGATTTGCTTCTCACAAATGGTGTGAGAGGCCTGCTAGACAAACGGAGGGCACGCGTGCAATATCAATAAGAGAGGGGATGCCTGCCTGTCTGTGCATGTGCGTGTGAGAGACGGGTCAGGAGGCATGCACGAATGATGAGGGGGGACGATATGGCTATGGTAAGCAGATGTAACTACATAGGAAGATCAATCGTCCTTTGTCGGAGAAAGGGAGAGACATAATTTGTGAGGTACATCGATCGATGCATGGGGAAAAAGAGTTATAGTCGACCTAGGTATATGTAGGGAGATCGATCGGTATACATGCATGTATGTGTTAGAAGCAAATAAGGCCCGGAGAGAAGGATAGAGAGAGAGGGATGCAGCTGGGAGGTGGTGCGAGAGGCATACTATATCGAGGGGGAAGGAGTGTGCGAGTACGAGATCGATGAAAAGAGGGGCGGGAGTGAGGCATGGACGGTGAGAAGAGAAGAGGGAGAGCTTTTGTTTGTGGTAGGCACAGCTGGCTAGAGAGGCATACTGATCAGTGTGTGCCGGAAAGAAGGAGCTGGGGGGCCTACACACACCGTGGGTGAACAACCTAAAGTGAAAAGATGAATGTGCGTGATGGAGCTAGAGAATGCTGAGGGAGGGTGAGAGGGAGGCGGGCGTGTGCATGCATGAGAGAAAGTTAGCGCTAGCTACAAAGATAAGAGGATTGTGTGGATGTAAAAGACGAATAGAGATCATATTTCATTATAAAAGTGGATTCGGATATTTGAAGAATATATCATAGTGTTTTAAACCGACGCATGCATGAATATATATAATGGTGATACGCATGGTGTGGTTATGAACATGTTATACTACATATAATATATAGAACATTTATTTGAATTTGTGATAATGTGTGGCTTTTGTAGCTCAGGGCTAAATACATGTCATAATGTAGGGGGCGGAGCACTATACTTTGTGTGATAAACACAGTGTACATATGAAACATGGTTTAGATTATGACGATCTAGTTAGTACATCAAATGTACTATTATTTGGAATCAACATCACGTGTATTCAAAATTTTGAATTCGAGTTCATATAGTACACATAGTTCATATCTATCTCTATAGTAATCATGTGGTGTGTTGTTAAGATAATACACGAATGATGGTTTAAGTTGGCAACAATCATGATTATAGATTCTTATTCAAATAGAGAAACGAATTCAAATTTAGTTTGAATTGCAGCGGTAGTATAGACATTTGGAATGCACTAAAATATTGGTATGTGTTGGTTACATTCATTATACAGCCAGCGAAAAATTTTAATTGGACATAACATGGATTCATAGATTTGAATAGCATTTGTACAGTAAAACGAGACAAGACTCTCTCTTTGTGTGGTGCGAATAGTTTTATTTTTTTTGTTTTTTTCATTGAGGGAAGTGCGAATTGATTTGGTACGTACAATATTACACGTTAGGATTGTCCCTAAAATTCAAACCGCGCCTTGTTATATCCCGAAAATTCAGATATCGTGCTCCCAAAACTCACGCCTTCACAACCCGTGCCATGCTATCCCAAAATTACAACGCGCGCGAAAACTCCCTCCAGCTTCCAAATCCCAACACATGAAATCCCCCTTCTAACGCTGAGCCGAAAGGGCCGCTAGTTCAAATTGGTGGGGGTACTTTTGTAACACACCCTACATTTTGGACAAGCGTCCCTAAGTCATGGTTCCCCCCTCCCATCACCTCCTTTTCGCCATTCAAAATCCCCATTCGAAATCCTAGGCTGCCATAACCTCTCTGCTCTAGCCGCGAAACCCCTCCCTCCTCCGTCCGCCACCCCACCGCTGCCCAGCCGGATCCTCTTCCCCGACGATGTCGTCCACTACAACAGCCAGACGTCCCTCATCCACCTCCCCGGATGAGGATTCGTCGTCGATCTCGTCGTCCCGCCGGTTCAGCCGCCCCGTCCTCCACCTCCAAGGAGCTGCTCCGACGATCACCTCATCTATCACGGCTGATCCATCCCCACAGCGCCGCCTTAACCAGCTCCACCGGAACCGCAACATACTCACCGACTCCTCGGATGAAGCCGAGGCCTACTCGGCGCCACCAAAGAGGTTGTACACTCATCGCATCGCACCTTCTCCTTAACTCGACCTCCCAGCGCTGATGGTGCTCCATCCCGCACCCCCATGGTGGGCTACCTCGAAGCCGGCGCCGCGGGCGACATCTCCACGGCGGCTCTCCCCCAGTGCGAGGCCCCTTCGGCGGCGGCGTCCATACCAGCCGGATCTGCTGCTGCTGCTCCGTCTCTCGCTCGGTCGTGCTGCTGCTCTGCTCTCCCCCTCGCTCGTGCTGCTGCTCTGCTCTTGATCTCGCTCACGCTGCTGATGCTGGTACACGGGCTGCTGCAGCTACACGAGTTGCTGCGCTGGCTCTAGTTCGCGCTACTCCTCCAGGCGCTGCTGCTCCGGCTGCTATCTGCTACTGTGTTCCCCATTAATCGCCTGCTGATTTAGATCACTGTTTCTCAACTACTAGTGCTCGAGCTGCCTAAACTACATGTGAAGTGGCTCTCTGCTACCAGTGCGTTCAGTTTTGACAGTAACATTCAAATTCCACAGTAAATTTCAGTTTCGACAATTAAGTTCAAAGTCAACAGTTTTTACCTCATCTGTTGTAGTCATGTGTTTTTTGGTGATGTAAATTTTACATCTATCACTTTTTGGTAATGTATTTTACATCATCTATTGGAGATGCTATTAGAATCCCACTTGATATTAACGATGTCTGTCTTGTACTGCTTCAGCCTCGACGTCTTATGGCTCACCGGAGCTGCTCCAACGACGGAACCATCCATCACAACAGAGCAGTGCCATGGATGTCGTCTACAGATTCCTCACATCTTCCTCCACACCTTCGTTAGCCACCTCTGCCGCAACTTCTTCAGCGACCAACCCAATGATGCTGAGGTCGACACGGCTACGGCAAAGAGGTTGTACACTTGCCACATCACTTATTACTCTACATTCATGTCGATCCATTAGGGCTATTTTGGTTCAAAGGAAAAAGTGAAGGAAAAAAGCAATAGGAAATTTTCCTATGGCACTCTACTATTCAATTATTCATGCATTTTGTTGAAAGGAATGGAGCAAAACATCCACCTGGACCTACTTTTCAAAATCCTATGCGTGAAAACAAGACCAAGTGCATTAGTGGCAGAATAACATTCTAACTGTACACGCTTTCATATGGTTTCACTTTAATTTGGCCATGTTTCTTTGCATTCCTCTGCTCTTCCAATTCCTGTGAACCGAACACCCAAGTTGACAGAAATCCTGTATTTACAAATGCTCTATTTCCCACGTGCATTCCTATCCTATTCCAGTGTTTTTCCTATCCCTGCGTTTTTAGAATCCAGCAAGCCAAAGGAGCCCTTACAGAATTACTTCAGTTACAGGTAGGTGTCGAAGAAAACTTTGTGTTGTTTGTCCTGCTCCTGCCGCGATGTCGTCCACCTCACCTGAGCTGCTCCATCGACAGAAGCATCCACCAAACCAGACATCACGACTCCTGACCGTCTTTCGCTGCCTCAGATCTCCTTCCCTACCGCCGGCACCCACCGCAACTACATCACCATCATCGACTCAGCAGATGAACCTGAGGAGTACACGGGTCCACAAGAGAGGTCGCACTCTTTTGTTTCTGCTTATGTTATGCATTGCTTAATATTACCTTATACTTTATTGTCCTGTTCACCTCTTAGACTCCAAGTCAGGTCCAAATTAATGTTCAAACTTGAGTTTTAAAATTACTTGTGGGGCACATATCGAGGCAGCAATGAATAGTATCTCTGTCTATTATCTGGTTCACCTAGGGTATGCCTATGTTGTTCATCTTGGGTGGGAAACAAATAGTAAAGCAATCATCATATGTCTTTTTGTTAAATTAGAGCTATCATCAGCCTGCTATCATTATTTTTGGATCCATCCACTGGTTGTTACGATCACTCTAGATTTCTGCATGCTCTCCTTACATAATCTCACTATATTTTTTTCGTATGCATGTCAGATATTGTACACAGTCATGCTGAACATGTAGAGAAAAAGAGAAGAGTTTTGCATGGAAATACAATGTCATGCAGACATTGCTCCATGGTGGGTTCAATGGCAAACCCTCCCCCCTCTCCAGATTGTAATCCAGAGGAAGATATCTATTCTGAGGCGGATTCAGACGTAGCTGACCGCTCCTATTTACCCTCAATGTGTTTGCTCTAACTTGGCATGATGATGTTGGTCATATCATGCATATGTTGCCTTGGAGTGCCTACTTTCGACATCATATATGTCATCTGCTTAGTTTAGACATGTTTTGAAATGCCACCTATTTAGTTTCTATATCATATATGGGAATTATGCAGTCTCATCTCTTTTAGCCAGCCATAATATATGTGAAATATGCAATGCCATCCTGTTTAACCAGGCATCATATATTTGAATGATATCTTGCCCATCCTTTTCTTCATTACATTTCCATTTGTCAACAATGTTTGTACATTAAACTACTCTTCCTGTGAATCAGCCATTTGAGTGGGTGATGGAAAAATCTGGAGTGAAAACAAGGTCTTCAGAGCAGACATTGCTACCTGTCGAAGCAGATCTCTTGCTGGGTCCCGATAGCTCCTCAGAGATGGATTCAGAGATAGATGACCAGTCCTATTCCCCCACCGAGGTGTATGCTCTAACTTGGCACGGTTATACTGCTCATATCATGCATATGGTGTCTTGCATTGCATAGTTTAGACATCATATACACAATATTCAACACCATGTTCTTAGTTCAGACATCATATATGCGAATGCCCTCTTCTTGGCATATAAATCACATATGTGAATTAAATCATGCGATCCTGATTACTTAGATAACATGTATGTGAATTATGTTATGCGAACCTGTTTACTAAAGACATCATATAATTATCTCATGCCATCCTGTTTAGTTAGTCATCATATCTTTGAATTATGTCATGCTATGCTATCCGGTTTAGATAGACATCATATATGTGAAATTATGTCATGCTATCCTTTTTAGTTAAACAATATACATGTCAACTATTTCATGCCCTCCTTTTTCCACACTATCTATTGCATATGTCACTCATACAAGGTCTGTACATTCAACAATGTTTCCTGTTTATCGGGCATTTGAATTGGAGCGGGTGATGGCAGTATCTAGCGGAGTAAAAACACGGTCTTCAAATAAAACAGTGCTACCTCTTGGTGGAGATAGCACCCCGGTTGTACATGCACGAGAACCAGCCCTACCACACATAACCCAGGCTCTCGCAGATTGTACCCCTACTGCCATGGACAGAGAACCAGCTTCACCCAATCTAACCCCAACCCCAACAGATAGTAACCCAGTTCCTATTGACAGAACACCATCTCCACCACAGAGCTCCCAAACAAGAGCAGTTAGTAAGGCAGCTCCAGTGCCCAAAGCGCCAGTACTACCACGGCGAACCCCAACTCCACTAGTTAGTACACCTATTCCTGTGGAGGAAGCACAACCAACCATTCGTAGTTTAGCATCTATCGCATTTGATGTTGTTAAATCCTATGTGCGTATCTTCCCATCATGGAAATATTATACTGAAGATGAAGGAAAATGCCAGTTCCAGGTGTTCGTCTAGGAGTTATGTGTAAGTAATGTTATTCATGGCAATTACTTTGCTTTGTCCCATACATTCTACCTCCATGATGCTTATAATACAACAAATTTTCCCATTTTTCTCTATAGAGAAGGACCGATTTGGAAACTTAGGATGAGGTAACATGTGCTAATACCTCTGCTATCTTCAAGAATGCTTGGTGGCAGTATCGTAATTACCTGAAGAAAACGTACTTCACTAGCAAAGAAACTCATCAAATTCCCTTACGTTCTCCTGAGACACGTTTACTGGACGATGACTGGGAACGCCTTGTTCTATACTGGTCCCGAACCAAGAATCTGGTAAGGTCTATGAGGTCATTTTTTGTTTTTAAGTACTATATGCCTGCGTCTTACTGTACTCTGTTCGTGTAGAACAAGTGCTTAAACCTGAAGAACAACTGTTCTCATTTAAGATTCCATTGCTATCGTGCATACTGCTTTGCTCTTGTATCACTGTATTTACTCATACAAACTTATTTTTAAATTGAAGGGTCCAATCAAACCTCCAATGGCACAACAAGTATGTTTACGCATGTTTCTTTAACAGGTTTGCTCTTATAAATAGCTCTGTTGATTTCAATTTCAATTGTGTATACGGTTGACTTCTCATATCATGCACATTACTAGCATCACAACAGAGCCAATAGTGTTATTGTACATGTAGACCCATGGTACCCATCTGAAATCTTGTTGTGCCGTGTAGTTTCCCACGCTTTGTATTCTTTCAGTGCTGCTTTGTCTTGAACTGATATGATTTGAACCATGTCTCTATTTTGATTTGGCAAGATAATGCAATGACCATAGGACATAGATATATGTTTGTTTGATGCTTTTATTATGTACGACTTGGCAATAGAAGACTTGGTAGTTTAATCCTGTCCACCTTACTAATGAACTGGTTCACCAAAATGAGTTTCATATACTAGAACATGCTAAACCTGTTATGTGTCTGCTTGTTTATTCTTTTAGAATGCTGGCAGAATATTGGGGAAGAGTGCCTTATTAAGCAATGGTAAAGGAAGTAATGCAGATAAGGTTCAGGATAGTGCAACATCCTTGTTGGTCTCCAACAAAGCTGATAAAACAGCTAAGGAAAACTATCTTGAAGAAAGTGAGACAACCCCAAAGTCCTGTCTTGTTGTAGTGTTTGAGTTACTGGCCACTACCGCTGGCACAAGCTATTCAAACTCAATGTCTGAATCAGTTCAGTTTCTTGAGTCTCAACTACAAGCTGAAAGACATCGATCAGCTGTGCTGAGACAAGAAGCCGAAGGACTGCGGAAGTCCCTGGAGCATTCAGATGCATACTTTCTAGTGCAACGGCAAGCGTTGGAGGATTTTAGCGCCAAACAGGAGAAAGCTAATAAGCTTGCTAAGCTTATTGCCAGCATGGTGGATACCCAGGATAATGTTTCTTGAGCTCTTCTGAAGTTGTTTCATTTATGGACTTGTTTTGCTGCCGCGTTTATTTGCACTGGTGGCTAATTTAGACGGCCAGTGTACGTAATATGCTGCTTTGTTCCCTATATTTGCTCTGGTGGCGAACTTTGATGCCGAGTGGATGTAATATGTGTAATAGCCGTAATATCCTAGTGTTATGTGACGCCCCCGGCTTAATCATGCACTAATCATACACGCAAATGCACACGATCAAGCCTAAGGACTCATGGGAAGATATCACAACACAACTCTAAAACATAAATAAAGTCATACAAGCTTTATATTACAAGCCAGGGGCCTCGAGGGCTCGAATACATAAGCTTGCGAACAAGCGTCAGCGGAAGCATTAGATATCTGTGTACAGATATAAAAGAAAGCACATAAAGGCCTTTAGAAGGCGGGGCAAAATAAAACACTACGATCGAAAGGCATAGGCCTCCTGCCTGGGACCCTCTGAATCCTACTCCTGGTCGATGGCAAGCTCGAAGTAGTAACCATCCTCTGGGTAGTAGTAGTAGTAGTAGATCGGTGGGGCATCTGTCTCCGGGGGCTCCGACCTCTGGTCATGACAAACTGATATTGGGAGAAAAGGAAAACAAAGCAACCGTGAGTACTCAGAAGTACTCAGAAAGCAAGGATCTACACTACATATGCAACATTTTCAAAGGGAGGCTGTATATGTGGACTGGGCTGCAGAAATGCCAGAATAGAGAGGAGGCCTAGTCCTATCGAAGACTAGCATCTTCAGAGGTCTTGCAGCATTAGAAGAGTGTAGATAGTACCATATAATGTAGCAGTATCATTAAGTCTTAACCTCACCCAGAGATCCTTTCTCGACTCCCTGCGAGAAAGCAATCCCAGAGCCATATAGTCATCAACCTCGTCCGGAGATCCCTTCTCGACTCCCTGCGAGAAGCAATCCCAGAGCCATAGTATCCAAGTATCCAGTTCTAAATTGTATCAATCAGGATACAACTCCGAGTGTCCTTTACCATAGGACCGGCTATCGATAGATGTGTTCTTCCCTGCAGGGGTGCACCAACTTACCCAACACGCTCGATTAACTCCGGCCGGACACACTTTCCTGGGTCATGCCCGGCCTCGGCCAAACGACACACCGCAACCCTACCTAGAGCTCAGCAGAGAGGTCCCCGTCGGTCTACATCCTAAGCGCTCAGAGGTCTTGGGCCATCGCCCTGCGCACTCCGAGTCGTTGCGTGCAGGGGGAAGCCAGGCACCAGGGGGGCGCCGGTCCGTCCCTGCCGCAAGGCTGAACTAGACGTCTGACAGAGCATTCGGCTAATGCTACGATGCAGAACGCCCATACTATGCCCACGTGATGGTTAGTGCTATCAGGCCAGAGGCCTGCTCGGATCAAATATCCAAATCGTTAGTGGACTAGGGGCTTGCGGTAACGAGTAGAGACTCACGAAAGATGTGACCCCATCGCCCCGTCTCGAGGACTTGCTGCAAGGGTTAAGAATGCCCGGCCGGGCCTCGTATTCATCACTCGGGCACCATACAGGCAACCCGTCTTCACATCACACGCGGGTACCCCTCAGGGTTGACCCGCCTATCCAGGTAACAGTGTAAAGTCCAAGTATCCATGTGTCCATAACATCAGGGGAATCCGAGGTATCACCCTCGTTGGATTCCTACTCGATGTGTCTGTCAAGGTGAACTCGGAGGATTCACCCTCGATGGGTTCACACTTGAGGTGGTGCACGACAGCGTCGTTAACGGAAGCGGTGAAAGAGGAATCACCCTCGATGACCACGACCTAATAGCTACTCTACAGAGTTAACATCAGAAGTGCTACACGAGGTATCACCCTCGGCACTCGATAGTGACGCTGCAGTGTCGTTACAACTAAGGGGGGGGGGTGATGTGCGGTGTCGGGGCCTGGTCTTCAATCCTGTTGGTCGGGTCTTCTGATAATCCAGCGGGGCAGTCGGGAAAAGTCGGGGGTCACTAATAGGTCTCTACCCAGCCTATACTAAGTAGTTTAGGATATGCAGGTAATTATCAACAGTAGGTTACAATAAACAGGCTATGCATCAGAATAGGTAAAGCAGTAGCAGCAGTAATTCTAATGCAAGCATGAGAAATTAGAATGGGCGATATCGGGATGATCAAAGGGGGGGCTTGCCTGGTTGCTCGGCGGCAAGGGCAAGGTCGTCAATGGTGTCTTCGGTCTCCGGAGCTGCGTCGGTCTCGGGGACGACGTCGGGGTCTAACGAGAGAGAAGAGAGGGAGGAAACTGTATAAATACACAGCGAACAAGTGCAGCACAAAGCATAACATGGCAATACGCGGTGACAGAGGTGATCTGACGCAGTGCCGGGTGATACTGGCGAAGGAGGGATTCATCCGGGAATGTTTTCCCGGTTCCGGACATTTGTCAGACAGATGACCGGAGGGGAATGGTTGCATGTTCGCTATGCTAGGGATGCGTGATGGACGAACGGACCGCGTTTTCGAATTCGTCTCGTCGTTCTGAGCAACTTTCATATATAAATTATTTTCATCGGAGTTACGGTTTAAAAGATATGATTTTCAAAAGTTTTTATGAATTTCTGGAATTTATTTAATCATTTAAATTCGAATTATCCAAAACAGTGCTTGTGTGACATCAACACGATGTAATGATGACGTCAGCGGTCAACTGGTCGGTTAACCAGGTCCAACCTGACATGTGGGGCCCACATGTCATTCATAGTACTGATTAACAGAGGATTAAACTTAACTAATTAACTTGTGGGACCCACTGCCAGTGTCAGCTTTAGTTAACTAATTACCTGAATTAGGATTAACAGGTTAATTAGTGTTTTATTTATTTATAAATTGATTTAAATTGGCGGGGCCCGCATGTCAGTGGCGGGGCCAGCCCAGTCAACGGCTGACCCGGTCAAAGGGGCCAGCGGGGCCCTGGGGGCCACCAGGCACTCACCCTGGGGGTGGCCCCAGCGGCGCCACGTCGGCCGGCCGGCGTTCAAACGCCGGCGGGCGCGTTTTTGCGGTGGCGCGGCGCGGGAGGTGGTCGGGATCGTGCCTCCGACCACCGTTTGGCGCGCGGGGTGGCGCGTTTGAACGCGGGCGAAGCCGCGCATCTAATGGGGGCGGTGGCTCGGCCGGAGGAGGACCGCAACATCGCCGGCGGCGAGTGGGGCGGACGCCGGGGCTCAGGTTCGAGAGGAAATGGCGACGCAGCGCGTCAGCGAGCAAACTAAGTGACCAGAGGGCCTCTACGTGTGCGTGCGAGCACAACGGGCATCGACGCGGACCAAAAAGGTCACCGGTTGGTCGCCGGCGGCGAGCTCGCGCGACGGCGGGTACGGCCTAGCTAAATGCGACGCTTGGGCGCGAAAGGAAGGGAAGGAAGGAGGGGACCTAGTGCGACTGCTCACCGTGGAGCTCAAGAAAGGCTCGGCGAGGGCTTAGGAGCAGCAGTGGCGCCGTGGTTGGAGAAGATGGCCGGCGGCTCGAGCTTGAAGAAAGGGCTCGATCCCGGAGCTGTAGTGGCCCCCGGCTCGAGCTGATGGCCGGAGAGGAAGGAGAAGAGGTCAGCGGAGCTGGTGATCGCATCGGCGAGGCGAGTGAAGGCCGGTGGCCGCGTGCTTCACGGGACCACGGCCATGGAGGCGCTCGGGTGTGAGGGGAAAAAGGGAGCCGAGCAAGAGAGAGAGAGTGTGAGTGAGGGAGAGGCCAGGGGGCGCCAGGGCTCGCCCGTATCCCTCCTCGCGGGCGCGGAGCACTGTCGAGCGGAGCGAGGGGGGGGCCAGGGCGCGTGCGGTCGACAGCGAGCGCGCGCGATGAACAGAGAGGAAGGAGGGGACATGCGCGGGGAGTGGGCTGGGCCGCACTGTAGACTAGAGCCCAGCCACTGCAGGCCTTTTCTTTTTATTTTATTTTCTGTTTTCTTTTCTATGTTTTCCTTTTTCTTTTCTGTTTTGTATTTTATTTTTAATTCAAATGACTTTTGTATTTTATGGCACTTGCCCATATAACATCATTGCAATATCCAACCCTGGTATAAAATGGTTTTGGGGCCAAATGTTTTCATATGGATTTTATTTAAATAAAAAGGTATCAACCAACTCTGTTTTCCTATTGTTAGAGTCACTTAGTTAATTTATTAATTGTTGATTACAATTTTAGAGTAGCCTCTGGAATATTTGCTATTTATTTAACATTTTAGTTTCTGGGTTTGGGCAACTTTTATTTCCACTTTTAGTTTGAATTTCCATTTGAATTTGAATTTGAAAAGAGATATGATACTAATGATGATTAAGCACTGTTGATCATGATGATTTGGCATAATCAAAAGGGTGATCACTGTAGCTTAATACATGGGGTGTTACATGTTAGTTGCTTGCTTATCTATTTCCTTATTGTCTTGTTTAGTTGTTTGCTTGTAGTCACTGCAGTTCTTTTTCCGCGTTTTTCTAGTGGCCACAATAACCTATTTTTATAACTAGGCCACAATAACCATGGCAACACATGGACTATTGTAACCATGGTCCTGCTACCTGCTGTAGTGACCATGGGCCTCCTACGGGCCGTAGGATCCATGGGCCTTCTACGGGCTGTAGGATCCATGGGCCTTCTATGGGCCGTAGGATCCATGGGCCTTCTACGGGTCGTCTCATCAATTGGCCTTTTACGGGCCGTATAATCATTTCGCCAAACATGGGCCGTACTATTCATGGACCAATAACGGTCCACGAAATGGGCCGTAAACGGGCTAGAGTGGAAATCGTCTGTTTATGGCCCGACCATAACGGGCCGTTAATAGGCCGTATTTGATGACGCTATGAAAACAGCCCAACGTGTTAACGGGCCACAATCGGGCCGACTGTAACCATGGGTTGAATTTGGCCCACAAGCGGAACAGGCCAGTAATGGACCGTAAGTAGCCGAATTCTGGAAATGAGACCAAGAATAAATGGGCCATTAGAAGGCCGAAAGTTAACACGGGCTGGAAACGGCCTACGGAATAATGGGCCGTTAATGGGTATAAAGCGATACACTGTTCATTATGGGCCTGTTTCACCTCGGGGCTTTAATGGGCCCAGAGTTACAAAGGGCCTCGTATGAGCCGAAAGACGTCATGGGCCATACATGGGCCGGAAGTTACAACGGGATGGAATCATATTGGACGGCCCAGATGACGCTACTGGGCCTAATTCGGATAGGCCATAACGGGCCATGAGTTAGCGGGCTGTAAATGGGCTATATGCGAACAGGCCATTAACAGGCTTTCTGTGGGCTGGCCCACTACCTTTTGACCAAGTCAAACGGGCCGGCCTTTTCACCGGAATGGGCCTCTGTTGGGTCGTGCCACGTGTCGACGTATCATAGGCGCCTCCGGTCCAATGAGTGGATGACATCTGTCCCAATGGTGAGCCGACACATGGTTCCTCTGGCCATTGAGAATTTTACACGTGGAAAATCCCCATTGGTCCGGGCTGTTAACGGGTTATCGGATCCAAATCGGAACCCGATAGCTTAATGGTGACCCGTTACGGTGGATGCCACATGTTGGTTACCATTGACGAAAGCACTTCCATGACGCACCATTTATCGTCATGGAAGTGGACACTTCCGTGATGATAATTTTGGTATTGTCATGGAACACTTCTACGACAACACAGGTATGCCTATCTTGATTCTGTCATAAAATCGTCATGGATGTACATGCATGACAAAAAACGTGACCTACTATGACAAACACGTATCATCACGGAAGTGTATTTTTTTTGTAGTGCACGTTCCCTCTCGAAACCATGAGCCTTCTTGAGAGAAGCTCTGTTTTGCAAGAAGCTTATACCAAAGCTTGTCCCAATTCGGCCAAAAAATTTACCACAGCATGTTGGTGCCATGTCATGACACCATGCCAAGTTTCATGATTTTCAGGCGTGTTTTGGATTTAAAGGAATTAAAAAAAACCAAGTTTCACAATATTTTCGGCCGAGCCACGACGCCCAGATGTTTGAATTCCATTCCCATTTCTTGCATGGGACCTAGAAATTCACCCAAGGACACACATGTGATTTTTCAACCAACTTTGGTGCACTGGAGCATGTGCTTGTAGTTCAAATTTGAATTATGCACATTAAATGCCCAAAAATTCAATTAATGTATAAAAATGTCCAAACGAACCCGGAATAATTCCAAAATTTAGCACGAAACTCCTATTTGGTCTAGGATGTGTGTGTAAAAAAATTAAGGCGGGAGAAGGCAGTGTATGTCGTTTCGCACACGGTGGTGACATGTTCCCTCTCGGAACCACAAGCCTTCTTGAGAGAAGCTTCGGTTTGCAAGAATCTTATACCAAAGCATGTCTCAATTCAGCCAAAAAATTACCACAGCTTGTTGGTGCCATGTCATGACACCATGCCAAGTTTCATGATTTTCAGGCGTGTTTTGGATTTACAGGAACTAAAAAACCAAGTTTCTCAATATTTCCAGCCAAGCCACGACACCCAGATGTTTGAATTTCATTCCCATTTCTTGCATGGGACCTATGAATTCACCCAAGGACACACATGTGATTTTTCAACCAACTTTGGTGCACTGGAGCATGTGCTTGTAGTTCAAATTTGAATTATGCACATTAAATGCCCAGCAATTCAATTAATGTATAAAAAAGGCTAAATGAACCCGGAATAATTCCAAATTTTAACACGACACTCATATAGTTCTATGTTGCCTATGTAAAAAATCAAGGGGGGAGGCAGCGTATATCGTTTCGCACACAAAGGTGACACGTCCCCCCTCAGGAACCATGAGTCTTCTCGAGAGAAGCTCCGGTTTGCAATAAGCTTATACCAAAACTAGTCCAAATGCGGCCAATTTTTTTACCACAACATGTTGGTGCCATGAAGTGACACCATGCCAAGTTTCATGATTTTCAGGTGAGTTTTGAATTTACAGGAATTTAAAAACCAAGTTTCTCAATGTTCCCGGCCGAGCAACGACGCCCAGATGTTTGAATTTCATTCCCGTTCTTGCATGGGACCTATAAATTCACCCAAAGACACACATGTGATTTTTCAACAAACTTTGGTGCACTAGAGCATGTGCTTGTAGTTCAAATTTGAATTATGCACATTAAATGCCTAGAAACTCAATTATGCATAAAAATGCCAAACGAACCCGAAATAATTCCAAATTTAAACACGACACTCATGTAGTTGCATGTTCACAGTACATAAATGTTCTAGCAATTCAAACACCATCCTTTCCCTCCGTAACACCATTTTGTCTTTCAAAACATAATGAAAAAATCATGTATACCACAAACAGTTTACTAGCAAGAATCGTGTGGGATGCGATATAAAATATCTTATCGCACCGTCTTGTCTGGCTAACGCAGGAAGCTTCGTCATCTATAGTCCACAGCCTGCGCTCTAACTATACTTGCGCGCCAATTTCTCGTAGCACTGAGCAAAATTTTCTGCCACCGCGGAAATATCTATCTCCCCGTCCCCTCCCTCCCACCAAAAGCCACATTTCCACTGTTCCTCCTTGCTTTCCAAGTTCAAACCTTCACTGCTGCTTACTGCTAGCTCAGCCTCCTCGCTGGCGACCATTCTTCTTGCAGCGCCGCCTCCTCGCCGGCGACCCTTCTTCTTGCAGCGCCGCCTCCTCACCGGCGACCATTCTTCTTGCAGCGCCGCCTCCTCGCCGCCGACCCTTCTTCTTGCTGCGCGGCCTCCTCACCGCCGACCCTTCTTCTTGCTACGCGGCCTCCTCGATATGGTCAGGTAATCCACACCCCACCCACACCATCCTCCTCCATCCCCGCCCCACATGCCCCGACCGACGGCGCGACACCTTCCACCAAAATCACTGGCCCCGTCCTCCAATTAAGCGCCGCCCACAGCCATTTTGCACACAGTATAACATGGAGCTCAGTGGCGTATGGCCACAAAGAAGAAAATCATGGCCGCACGCACGCACGAGGTCGCTATGGCTTCCATGCGTGCCGACCACCAGATCTTGGAGGAGCACCTCGTCTTCGAGGCCACCGTCGACACCGCCACGCGGTTGTCTACTTTAAAATACAGTTCGTGCTGTTTTCTCAAGGCAACCGCCAGTGCCTTCTAGTGATTTGTCCTTTGTAATGTTAATATGCAATCTGATGTTCAGTTAACAGTTTGGTCCTCTGAAATGTAATGTTCAGTTAATAGTTTGGTCCAACAATTGCTACATTTCGTAGTACTATTCTCAAGCATTCTTTGTTTTGTTAACTATCTTATCTTCTAGTACATGTTTCTATTCTGCAATGTCGTGCTCAGTTAACTGTTTTGGTTCATTTGGTCTGCTGTCCATTTAACTGTTTGGTTCAATTCTGCAATTTGATTTTCATTTGCTGTGGGTACAATTTTGTATTGTTATGCATGTGAGAAATAAATCGAATTTGGCTGTACTCAATACATATTCTACTGATAGTATGGCAACTCTCAGTTAACCTGATCAAGATCTTCCTTATATGTGTTGCAGGGAAACAATGGGAGACACTGCGGTTTACCATCAAGGTTTGCTCGTTCATGATCCTTTCGCTAATAGCACATTATTGTGCAGTTGCAGGAATCATTATAATATTTAGGTTTCTTACAATTTGGTCTTGCACATGTAGGTCCTGCTGTCAGAGGCTTAGACCCACTGTTTGACCCATTTTGCATATGGGGAAATGAGATGTCCATGAATATCAGTCAAGTCAAGAATCTTAGAAAGATTGTTAGGACGAAGAAACTTGCGACGAATAACAGCAAGATCTTTGTTTGCACAATGAAGAAGACACCAGTCAACTATAGGATGGTACTAACTCTTTTACCTTGTTTTTACCCCTTGCACCATTTCAAATTTTATAACAATGATTTATGCATATCTTTGTTTTCAGTACTTTTCAAAGCAGTTCACCGATGATTACCTCTCAAACCACCTGCATGGTCAAGAGGCGAGGAATGTATTCATTCAACACCCACAGTACAATATTGAAGTCTTCCCGAAGAGGACAAAGGTTGGGCGGGTAATTATCCATAGCCACTGGCCTAAAGTTGCAAGGACATTCAACATCACTGAAGGCTCAATATTTGCCTTCCGCTTTCGCAGTTTCCCAGATGAGATTCATCTGTCTATTTACCGTGTGTGATGTTACTTTCCAAAGGTTTTCGATGTTTCATGTGAAACTTGGTGCTGTTGTGTAATGGCGTAACTGAGTGCTGACGCTATCTGATGTAATTCGATTATGAAATCCTGGTTGCCGTTATACGGATATGAAATATCTCGTGTATTTTATAAGAAATGTCAATTTGATTACTACATGGATTATCAATAGTAGGCTAATTACCCTGCTTATTGGGGTTTTCTATTGCAGACGTTTACTCAGACAACACCGTGCGCGATGAACTCAAACAACCCACACGGTTTCTAGAAAGTAGGCGTGTTGGATCAACTAACAATCACGCACGGCTTCCGGCAGAGAACTATTTGCGTTAGGCCACCTTGCACAAACGTTTCCACACAAAAAACTGTGTGTGATACACATACGAACGGAAATGTTTTTCTGGGATTCACCGTGTCGGATGTACATATGAACGGAAACGATTGGGTTTCGATGCCTCGCCCGATCGCACACGAGCTCATTTTGCCCCCTCCCGTGTGGCCGGAGGGACTATCCCCGACGGTTTCTGGGTCGTGTGGGAAGGACCCCCATATCGCACACACTCACTAGGCGACGGTTTAAAACTCCGTCACGGAAGGGGGTAAAAACCATTTGTATAGCACGTCTGTGCACCAGTGGATGTGCAGAATAGGTATCTCTGACATAGCTTTTTCAGGTCCAGAATTCCAGCTACCGGCAATCTCCCCCTTCATGTAAATCTTGCATATTAAGAGAGAAAAGGCGTTAGAATTGCTCCAAAAAGTGTTATATTGATTAATAATACTATAAATAACAGTAGGAAAACATGATGCAAAATGGACGTATCAACTCCCCCAAGCTTAGACCTTGCTTGTCCTCAAGCGAAAGCCGATATCGATAATCATGTCCACATGTTTAGAGAGAGAGAGAGAGGTGTCGATAAAAGAAAATACGGACATAGTAGCATCATGATCATTATTATAGCAGCAATAAACATTATCATACAACTTCTCATGAGCAAGTAACAATTCATCACAACATCAAAGTATAAGGCATAAACTTTCTTCAAAACTAACAAACTATGTTCTTAGTCAACAATGCAATTGCAATTCATCATCTTTTCAGGAAGGGTCTCATGTCAGAGATTTTGTTTAGCAAGTCCACATACTCAACCATCATTTAGTCTTCTATGATTGCTAACACTCATAACATATATATGGAGCAAAAAGTTACAGCGAGACACATAGAAAGATAGGGGCTTATAAATTCGCCTCCCAACTTATTCACGTCAAGGGTGATGTCAACAATAATAACTCATGATCACTCATATCCAACCGGATATATATGCCTAGATCTTTCTGCACCACATGATGCTTGCAAAAGAGAAAAATAAAAAGGAATAGAGGAGAACACTATTGATTCTTGCATAAAAAGTAAATACATAAAAGTAAAAGATAGGCCCTTCGCAGAGGGAAGCAGAGGTTGTCATGCGCTTTTTATTTTTGGATGCACAAGCTCTTAATGCAAAGGAACGTCACATTATATTTCCCCTTGTGATAGCAACCTTTATTATGCAGTCCATCACTTTTATTTCTTTACCATCACAAGTTCATACAACGCTTATTTTCCCTTACAATAAAAGATCATACATATTTAGAAGTAATTTTTATTACCTTATGCACCGATGACAACTTACATGAAGGATCTTATTCAATCCATAGGCAGGTATAGTGGACTCTTGTGACATGAAACTGGGTTTAAGGGTTTTTAGATGCACAAGTAGTATCTATACTTGGTGCGGATTTTTGGCTAGCAAAGATATTGGGCAAGCAACACATGTTGGAGGATCTATGTCAATATAACTTATATGTGAATATAAGAAAACATAAGTCATTACGTTGCCTTCCTTGTCCAACGTCAACAATTTGGCATAAAATACTTAATGGGGCTCATAATCATAAAAGATGTCCAAGATAGTGTATTTGCATGTGAATCTTCTCTTCCCTTATTAATTCTTTCATGAATTAAATCATTGACCAATGCTATGTTTGTTAACTTTCAATAAATTTTACCACTTACACTTTTCCTTATGTAATGTCATTACTTTCCATAAGATTAGCATATGATCTTTTTCATTATTTTCATTGCTAGGATTGAAACATAAAAGTAAAGTAGCAAAAAACTCAAACTACTCTTTATTATATAACTCTCAACTCGATTACATAGATAGATAGATCATACTAAACTTTTATTCAACTTAATCACGAAATAGCTAAGGATAAAAAATAAGTAAAGATAATAAAAGTGATGGTGATACGATACCGGGGCACCTCCCTCAAGCTTGGCACATGCCAAGGGGAGTGCCTATAACCGTGTACTCAAGTTTCTTCTTCGGTGATGATGGTGGTGATGAAGTAGTGGGCTTGTCCTTCAGCCTTAGCAGGTACTCCAATCTATGGCTGATGCTCCAAAGGGCGATGTTTTGCTCCTCCAACAAAATAACTTCACGAGTAAGATATGTATTCTGAACACAAACCATTTCAAAGACCCTTAGGGCTTCAAAGATCTCTCAGAAAAACAGCACGAAACAAGAATAGAGCATATTTCTGCGATACGGTGGTCAAAACGTCCGTGAGTATATATAAAGAATTTTTATCTTGCAAAACAAGTAATCTAGAAGAAAACGGAGCCGGGAAGGCTCACGAGGGGCCCACAAGCCACCAGGGCGCGCCCTGGTGCCTCATGGGCACCTGGGTGGCCCCTCTGGTGTTCCTTATTTTTGTATTTTTATAATATTCCAAAACTGACGAAAAACATTTTTATGGAATTTTTGGAGTCGGTTTACTTACCGTATCACGTCCCTCTTCCTCTTCAGGGTTCTGGAGTGTTCTGGAAGGTCTCTCTTATGTATTCCTTCGGTGTCATTGTTTGAATAATGTTAGTTTTAACATTAATAGGTGTACCTAGGATATAATGCTCAATTCTTTGCCCATTTACCACCATCGGATTAGTGCCTTCGGCGTTATTGATCTTAACGGCTCCAGAACGATAAACTTCCTCAATGATATATGGTCCTTCCCATTTAGAGAGAAGTTTTCCTGCAGAAAATCTAAAATGAGAATTGTACAATAGAACATACTCACCCACTTTGAATTCCCGCTTTTGGATTCTTTTGTCATGTCATCTTTTAACTTTTTCTTTAAACAATTTGGCATTTTCATAAGCTTGGGTTCTCCATTCATCTAGCGAGCTAATATCAAATAACTTCTTTTCACTAGCAAGTTTCAAAATGATAATTGAGTTCTTTAATTTCCCAATATGCTTTATGTTCTAACTCACGAGGTAAATGACATGCTTTTCCATAAACCATTTTATATGGAGACATACCCATAGGATTTTTATAAGCAGTTAGGTAGTTTGACAGCAAGATAATTTGTAACGAGCAAGTAATAGTAACGGTAACAAAAGTGCAGCAAGGTAGCCCAATCCTTTTGTGGCAAAGGACAGGCTGGAACGGTATCTTATTATAAGTGAAAAGTTCTTGAGGGCACACATGAATTTCATTTAGTCACATTCATCATGTTGGTTTGATTCGCATCTGCTACTTTGGTAATATGGTATGTGGGTGGACTGGTGCTTGGGTGATGTTCTTACTTGAAAAAGCCTCCCACTAATGATTAACCCCCCTTGCAAGCATCCGCAACTACGAAAGAAGAATTAAAATAAAATCTAACCATAGCTTTAAACATATGGATCTAAATCAGCCCCTTACGGAATAGCGCATAAACTAGGGTTTAAGCTTCTGTCACTCTAGCAACCCATCATCTAATAACTACTTGATAATGCATTCCCTTAGGCCCAAAGATGGTGAAGTGTCATGTAGTTGACATTCACATAACACCACTAAGGGAATCACAACATGCATACCATTAAAATATCGAACGAATATCAAGTTCACATGATTACTTGAAACATGACTTCTCCCGTGTCCTCAATAACAAAAGTAACTACTCACACAACATATTTATGCTCAAGATCATAGGAGTAATAAATATCATAATGGATCTGAACATTTAATCTTCCACCATATAAACCAGCTAGCATCAACTACAAGATGTAATCAACACTACTAGTCACCCACAGGTACCAATCTGAGGTTTTGATACAAAGATTGAACACAAGAGATGAACTAGGGTTTGAGATGAGATGGTGCCGTTGAAGATGTTGATGACGATTGGCCTCCCAAAGATGAGAGGGTTGTTGGTGATGACAATGGCTTTGATTTCCCCCTCCGGGAGGGAATTTCCCCCGATGGAATCGCTCCGTCGGAGGGCAAAAGTGCTCCTGCCCAAGTTTCGCCTCGAGACAGCAGCGCTCCATCCTGAAAGTCCTCTCCTTATTTTTTTCTAGGTCAAAAGACCTTATGTACCAGAAGATGGGCACCGGAGGTGGGACTGGGCCCCCACTACCCACCAGGGCACGCCTGGAGGGGGTGGCGCACCCTGGTGCCTTGTGGGCGCCTGGGTGCCCCCCTCTGGTGGTTCTTTTTCCCTTATTTATTATATATTCCAAAATGATTCTTCATAAAATTTCAGCTCATTTGGAGATGTGCAGAATAGGTAGCTCTGACATAGCTTTTTCAGGTCCAGAATTCCAGCTACCGGCATTCTCCCTCTTTGTGTAAACCTTGCATATTATGAGAGAAAAGGCATTAGAATTACCCCACAAAGTGTTATAATGCATAAAAACACCATAAATAACAGTAGTAAAACATGATGCAAAATGGACGTATCACAGTTCTATAGGCCAATAGTGCATCGTCAAGCTTCTTAGACCAATTCTTTCTAGATCTACTAACAGTCTTTTGCAAAATCAATTTTATTTCTCTATTGCTCAATTCAACTTGACCACTAGACTAAGCATGATAGGGAGATGCAATTCTATGGTTGACATCATATTTAGCAAGTAGTTTACGGAATGCACCATGAATAAAGTGTGAAACACCATCAGCCATTTAATATCTCGGGACTCCAAACCTGGGGAAAATAACTTCTTTAAGCATTTTAATAGAAGTGTTGTGATCAGCACTATTAGTTGGAATAGCTTGTACCCACTTAGTAACATATTCAACAACAACTAAAATATGTGTATACTCATTAGAGGAAGGAAAAGGTCCCATATAATCAAATCCCCAAACATCAAATGGTTCAATAAAAAGTGAATAATTCATATGCATTTCCTCACGTCTACCAATATTACCAATTCTTTGACATTCATCACAAGATAAGACAAACTTACGAGCATCCTTGAAAAGACTAGGCCAATAAAAACCAGATTGTAATACCTTGTGTGCAGTTATGTCTCCCGCATGGTGTCCTCCGTAAGCCTCGGAGTGACACTTCTGTAGGATTTGTTCCTGTTCAAGCTCAGGTATACAACGTCTAATAATACCATCTACCCCTTCTTTAGAAAGATGTGGGTCATCACAGAAGTAATGTCTTAAATCAAAGAAAAACTTTTTCTTTTATTGGTAAGTGAAACTAGGTGGTATAAATTTAGCAACAATGTAATTAGCATAATCTGCATACCAAGGAGTATTGCGAGAAGCATTTATGACAACTAGTTACTCATCAGGAAAACTATCATCAATAGGTAGTAGGTCATCAAGAATATTTTCCAACCTAGACAAGTTATCAGCTACGGGATTCTCAGCTCCCTTCCTACCAGTAATACACTGGTACTGCGAGGTGCTATACAAACAGTTTTTAAACCCTTTCCACGATGACATTTTAAACTGTCGCCTAGTCAGTGTGGGCGATAGGGGGGTCCTTCCCACACGACCCAGAAACCATCGGGGATAGGGAGTAGGAATGCATACATTTTCCAGAACAAAGCGTATGTGTTGCCCGCACATATCCCAATCGTGATTCTTCACACAACTGTTTGGGATATATCTAATATCCCAAACGCTCCATCCTTGCTACTCCTGTGTGCTGGCATTACCATCACAGTTGGACTTCTGTGGTTTTACATAATACCAGGCGCAGTCCAGGCATAGTCCATGCACGAGATTTTTCCAGGCACGTACCAAACTGGCTCTACGTTTATGATGCGCGCCACATCACAAACAATTCATGATTGTAAACCGTGTACGATAGGGCGACACTCACACACATTTAGTTTTCCTGCACCGTTTGTGATATTGTCTGACATCACACACACTTTGCAAACGGCAACTGTGTGCATGGTTACACACATTTCCTCTCTGTGAACCGTGTAGGATAATGATGTATATCACACACGCTGTGCTTTATAGACCGTGTGCACTATAATGACCTGCAGAGTGTATTTTCACCCTAATTTAATTGCTGCTAATTAAAATTGTATCGAATTTCAGTTTGAAAGTAGGCTATAACTTCATTCATATCCATCAGGTTCAACAACCAATGCATTATTCGATTCACATGGACATATGTTCAAGAATTACATAAAAAAAAAGAATTACATAAGCACCAAATAAAGAATGATGTACCAGGGTTGTATACTTGTACTATTAAAGATGGTAAAGAAAGAGGCGAGAGACATTCTGGTTGCTGAACAAGGTGAAGCGGAATGCCCCTATTGTGCTCTCCTCGATGCAGAAGGCACGCACGACTCTAGTCCAACCCCTTGTGATGGTCGGCTGCCAATCATGTCATGGTATTCTCGCATGAGTAGCCAGGGGGTACTGCATCACGGCAGATGCCACGGGGTGGCCTGAGGTGATGGCAAGACTGTAGTGGAATATCCGGTGGTTTACCCAGGTTTGGGGCTCTCCGGAGAGATAATACCCCTACTCCTGCATGTCTGAATATATATGCGGTATATGTCTGGCAGTACAGAGTTACTCCTGGAGCTGTATCTGAGATCAGTGCCGTGGGCATCTGACTTCGTATATGTGTGTGGCCGGAGTGAGCATGCATGCTCTTGTGGCCAAGTGTGGCCGTATGAGTGTGTGGAGTGAGTGGCTTGTCCATCCCCTTGGATGGATGGCTTAGTGCCCTTATATATGAGTAGTGGGTGTGTTTGGCTTGAGATGTAAGCTACAGTGAGTAGCTTACGTCTCAAGCCATGATTGCTTGAGAGCTAGGCTATGCTTGTCCCCTGGGGCATTTTATAAATCAATGCCCAGGGGACAAGGTACACTGTAGATGATGTCGCGGTACGGCCATCTTGTCGGTGTCGGGTCGATGCAGCGGTTGACTCGTGTAGCAGGCCAGCTGGAGCAGCCGGACGGGGAGTCGGCCGGGCAGCCGGGTGGCAAGCCGGTCGGGGTAGTCGGATAGGGAGCCGTCTGGAGTGGCCGGGTGGCGAGCCGGCCGGAGCAATCGGACTGAGGGGCGTTGGCCGCCCCGATGTTTTGAAGTGTCGTTTCGCCGTCTTGGGCCTACCCGGGGGTCATCCCCCCGACAGTAGCCTCCGAGCCTCCGGGCAACTTGGAAAAGTTGAGCGGAGGTTTTTTAGCGGGCGTTGATGTAGGAGATGTTGATGATGGCCGGCTGCGGACCGCAGCCGGTGCAACTTGCTTCCGGTGGGGGCGCGCGAGCGCACCCGCTGGGTGTAGCCTCCGAGCCTCCGGGCAACTTGGAAATGTTGGGCGGAGGGTTTTCGCGGTTGTTGGTGCAGACGATGGCGTTGAGGGTGCCGGTTGCAACCGGCGGCGGGTGTGCAATAGGCACGGCATGTTCCGAGTGGGGGCGCGCAAGCGCACCCGCTGGGTGTAGCCTCCGAGCCTCCGGGTAACTCAGAAAAGTTGGGCGGAGGGTCTTGTTGTTGAAGAAGTTGTTCATGAGAATCGGCTGCGGGCGTGCAGTCGGAGCGGCTTGCTTCCAACGGGGGCGCGCCGGCGCACCCGCTGGGTATAGCCTCTGAGCCTCCGGGCGACTCGAAGAGTCGGGCGGAGGGTTTTCGCTGCTTTGTCTTGTCCTATGAGGTCCGTGCCGCCTGGCGGTAGTGGAAAACCGCTAGGCGCGGATGCCTGCTGGTGTGCGCGTGGTGTTGCCAGGCACAGACACGGGGTCCACCGGCTGCCGGGCGTGGGGCCCTGCCGGGCGCGGACGCGGGGTCTGCCTGCTAGTGTTGTTGGGCGCGGACGCGGGGTCCGCTGGCTGAAACTGTCGGGCGTGGACGCGGGGTTCACCGACTGAAGCTGTCAGGCGCAGACGCGGGGTCTACCGACTGATGTTGTTGATGACAGTCGGCTGCGGGCGTGCAACTGGCGTGGCGTATTCTAAGTGGGGGGCGCGCAAGTGCACCCACTGGGTGTAGCCTCCGAGCCTCCGGGCAAGGAGGTGTTCCCCACGGAGATGATCGTGCAAAAAGACAAGGTTAGTCCACGCAGATATATCAAATGTTTGCTTTTAGCGTTGCAAGTTTTATGCGGAGGGTGCCGACTCGGTTTCGTTCGAGTTCCCTTCAATCTTTTTCATGTCCTCTCCGCTCTTTGGCTCGCGCTCTCGCTAGCCGGACAGCCGCGTGGCGGTCTGTGGCTGAGAGTGGGCCGCGGGGTGGAGCATACAGTACTCAGACTCTGGGAGCAGATTTGACTGAGCAGGTACTCATAAAGCAAATGGCCGTGTCGCCCGAACCGTTTTTCTTCCCGGACGTTTTTCACGTTGGGTGACCTACAGCTTTTGCTCTTGCTAGCTGGACAGCCGCGCTGCGGTCTGTAGCTGAGATGAAGAGTGGGCCTTTGGTACCGTACATGCTACATACCGTCTGCGGGAACGAACGAATGGGGCCGAGCGGCCAGCCCCCATGCCGAGACTAGCTGCTGCCGGGGCGAACAGTAATGCAACTAATAAAAATGCGAAGATAGCCCCTGAGGTCACTCGGGGTTATCCGTGTTTGCACGTGGTGCGAAAGTATGCGGGTGAGGAGCTCACATTGCATTGACGCAGATGAGGCAAAGGTTGATGAAGACATCCGGTGTGGCTTGGCGCTCGCGGAGCACGCCGGCATACCCGCTGGGGGTAGCCTTCAAGCCTCCGGGTGCTCGAAGGGGGTCTCCGCCGATCGGACCCGACCGGCCAGGCATCGATGCGGATGAGCAGTCGGGCGGGGCTCTCTAGCCAGCCCGGTGTCGAAGTAGGAGGCGGTCGAGCCGGCTTTCCAGCCGGCCCGGTGCCGGAGCTGGCGGGTGGACTGTCCGGCCAGACGGTGACGCAGGCAGGCTGGACAGCCGGCAGGGCGGTGACACAGAGGCACACCTGGCGTCGCGGGCGGGCAGAGGCATCTCGCAGCCTTCCTTTTCTTTTTATTCTTTTTCTCTTCCGCCGGCTGTGGGCAGCCGAACGCAAACTCCCTTTTTTAACAAGACGGCCCCCTTTTTTTATCCAGCTGGGCAGACGGCCCTTTCTTTTGCATGGGGCAGCCGGCCCCTTTTTCTTTTCTCCGCCTGAGCAGCCGGCCACGACAGTGGAGTAGCACGAGCCGGCCAGGCGCGCGAGCCGGCGAGCGCGGGAGGCTGGCGGCGACCCGGAGACGGCCCGGACCGGGCGCGCGGAGGCGAGGAGGCTGGGGCTGGAGCGGGATGAAGCCGGAGGCGGGGGCGCCGGCGACCCGGCGGCCGGGTGCGGGCAAAGCCGGCCGCGGGGCAGGCCAGAGGACGGGCGCGGGAGCCGGATGGGGGCGGAGCACGCTTGCTGGTGTCCGGGTGCGGGGGCAGAGCAGGCCGGGAGTGGGAGCTGGCGTCCGGCAGGCGGCTCGGGGGCGAGGCGAGGAGGCAGCGCAGGCGACGGGCGCGGAGCAGGCCAGGCGCAGGAGGCGCGGAGCAGAGGCACAGGGCGGGGGTGGAGCGCCGCGGCGGACGGACGCGGGAGGGCGCGACAGCGGGCCGGCGCCAGTGGAGGGCGGCGTGTCAGGGCGCCGGGCAGACGGAGCGGGGGCGCGCTCGCTGGGCCCGGCGCGTTGAGCAGGAGGCCGAGCCGGCGGGGGGCCGGGACGACGGACGGGGCGGGCAGAGTCGGCGTGTGCGACGAAGGGCGAGGATCGAAGCTGGCGGGATGCGGCCGCGGCGGAGCAGACGCGAGGTCGGGCAGAGCCGGACCCAGGGCGGGGCCGCTGCTAACAGGCGCGGCGCAGCCGGCCGTGCGGCGGGGCGGGCGCACGGGACGTCGCGGACGGCTGGGGCACTCGCTGGGAGCAGCCGAAGCCAGAGGCCGGCCAGTCCGGATGGGGCGCTTGGCGCGGGCGCGCACGCAGAGCGGCCGGAGTCGGCCAAGGCAGGACGCGGTCGCAGCGGGCGCGTGGCTGGGCCGGAGCTGGCAGAGGCCAAGGCCACATGGGCAAGGCAGGAGCGATGTGGAGGCGCAGGAGATGAGGCACAGGAGAGGCCGAGCCCGAGGCCGAGCGCGAGGATGGCCGGGCGTAGATGCGTGACCGTGGGCGTGCTCGCTGGTGGCCAGGGGGTTGGCGACAGCACTGTGTGGTGCGAGAGCGGACAAGAAGAGGCCGCCGGAGATGCAGCATGGCACGGGGCGGAGCAGCCCGCAGGAGCGGCGCGACTGGCCGGAGCCGGCCACTGCATGGCTAGTGTACGGGCGGTGTCCGATTTGCATCTGGGATGTGTCCAGGCTTCTGTACGCGTAGTGTATGGCCATGGTATGGCTTGCTTATGAGTGGAGAAGCAGCAGCAAGCAGTTGCAGCTGCAGCAGATGGCGGCGATGAGAGTGACGTGTGCGGTGTGAGGCCGACGGCGAGGACGCGCGACCGGCCAAGGGGCGAGTCGATGTCGAGCCGCCGAGCGCGGCCGAACGGACGGCGACGATGCCGCGGCGAAGACGACGAGGATGGCGAGGCCGACGACAGGGGCGCATCGCCTCGCGCGGTCGCCCTGGGGGCATGTCGACGTCGAGCCCCCGAGCGCTATCGGAGAGACGACGGCGACGCCGCGGTGATGATGATGAAAATGGTCCCGCCCGGACCGCGGTTCCAGCAGCAGCTTGCCCCACGGTGGGGCCCAACTATCGTGGTATTCTCGCATGAGTAGCCAGGGGGTACTGCGTCATGGTAGATGCCACGGGGTGGCTTGAGGTGAGGGGCAAGATTGAAGTGGAATATCCGGGGACGGGATTGGGCAAACAACACGCGGTGGTTTACCCAGGTTCGGGGCTCTCCGGAGAGATAATACCCCTACTCCTGCATGTCTGAATATATATGCGGTATATGTCTGGCAGTACAGAGTTGCTCCTGGAGCTGTATCTGAGATCAGTGCCATGGGCATCTGACTTCGTATATGTGTGTGGCCGGAGTGAGCATGCATGCTCGTGTGGCCAAGTGTGGCTTTATGAGTGTGTGGCGTGAGTGGCTTGTCCATCCCCTTGGATGGATGGCTTAGTGCCCTTATATATGAGTAGTGGGCATGTGTGGCTTGAGATGTAAGCTACAGTGAGTAGTTTACATCTCAATCCATGCTTGCTTGAGAGCTAGGCTATGCATGTCCCCTGGGGCATTTTATAAATCAATGCCCAGGGGACAAGGTACACTGTAGATGATGTCATGGTACGGCCATCTTGTCGGTGTCGGGTCGATGCAGTGGTTGACTTGCATAGCAAGCCGGCTGGAGCAGCCGGACGGGGAGTCGACCGGGCTGCCGGGTGGCGAGCCGACCGGGGCAGTCGTACGGGAGCCGTCTGGAGTGGCCGGGTGGCGAGCTGGCCGAAGCAGTCGGACTAAGGGGCGTTGGCCGCCCCGATGTTTTGAAGCGTTGTTTCACCGTCTTGAGCCTACCCGGGGGTCATCCCCCCGACAAATCATGTAGTTTGAGAGGTAATCTTAAGTAAACTACTTCGGGATCCACTACAAAGGAAAAAGATTCAGACATTGTCATCTAACACAACTCATTATGGGCAGTAAAAAGAAGGCTGCAGAGTTCTTACTTACCATGCTGCAGTTCACTGTTGTCTTGCATAAAGTGTAAACAAATAGTTCGATTGACATCTTTTGACCCATTTTAATGACAATCTTTATCAGTTTCCTCTCTTGAAGCTGGTTCATGAATATCTCATTACCCCATATGCAGAAAGGGTCGAAGCGTGGATTTTTGCCAATGACATCACTACAAAAAAAACACTTCCGTGATGATACGTGTTTGTCATAGTAGGTCACGTTTTCTGTCATGCATGTACATCCATGACGATTTTATGACAGAATCAAGATAGTCATACATGTGCTGTCGTAGAAGTGTTCCATGACAATACCAAAATTATCATCACAGAAGTGTCCACTTCCATGATGATAAATGGCGCATCACGGAAGTGCTTTCGTCACTTGTAACCGACACGTGGCATCCACCGTAATGGGTCGCCGTTAAGCTATCGGGGTCCGGTTTGGATGCGATAACCCATTAATAGCCCGGACCAATGGGGATTTTCCACGTGTAAAATTCTCATTGGCCGTAGCAACCACGTGTCAGCTCCGCGTTGGGACAAATGTCAACCGCCCAATGGACAGGAGGCGCCTATGATACCTTGACACATGGCAAGGCCCAATAGCGGCCCATTTAGGTTAAAAAGGCCGGTCCAATCAAAATTAGCGGGATGGCCCATTAATGGCCTGCTTACAAACAGCCCATTCGTAATTCAGGCCCGTAGGAATAGTGTCAAATCTGCCTGTCAAAGACCTGTTGTAGATTTCTCATCATTGTGGCCCATGGTCACTTCTGACCCGTTAATAGTCCGCTAAATATTTGGACTGAATTACGGCCCGGTGTGTTTTCGGCCTGTTAAAGGTCCTGCTACATTTGGGCCCATTTATTGCCCAATGAATCTTTCAGCCCATAAAAGACCGTGAAGGAATTGAGACATATTCGGCCATGTCTGACATTCAGCCTGTTAACGGCCCATTGTAGATTTGGGCCACTTCCAGCCTATTGTGCTTTTCAGCCTGTTAACGTCGGACAAAATCCGTAGGCCATATGTGGCCCAATGTCACATTGGGCCTATTAACGGCCCATATAATCGCTGATACAAACCAAGCCCGACCGCACTTCCGGCTTGGTAAAGGCCCGTGTAGTAGATCGGCTCATTTATGACCCATCTGAATTTTGGCATGTGAACGATCCGCATTGTAAATGGGCCACCATGAGCTGAGATACATTTCTTCCTGCTAATGACCTGTGGGTTAGTTGGCACATTTGAGGCCCAATCATCTTTCGGCCTCGTAAAAGCAATGGGCATAATCTGGCCCAATAAGGGCCCAATCTTGGGCCCAATCTGACTTTCGGCCTATCAAAGGCCCATGTTATTTATGGGCCATATTAGGCCTGCGAGATATTTACACATGTTAACGGCCTGTTGTTACTGCGGGCCCAAATTATGTTTAGGCATGTTAAAGGCCCACTGTGGGCACAACCCTATCAAAAATAAGAAAGCTTATGCTGATTTAGGCCCAGATATATTTAGTGGGCTAGATGCCCTTTACAACCCATAATCATTTTTCACCCAATTGGAATTGTGGGCCCGACGAATGTTGGCCCGTTGGGCTCCTATGATGCTTTCGTCCCAAAGAGATCGATGGTGTCGAACACATTACTAAGATAAACCTACACTACACAAAAAGAGCGTCATAATTTCTAGGGCCTTTGGCAGCACGATAAATGTTGTATCACAACAAAATAAATTACAGCCATACAACAAAAGGCCTATTGGCATAGAAGTTTATAGTCCTTGCAGATAAATGCACCATCAGATGTATAGAATCATAGATCATTTGACCTGAGTGCTAATGTTTCAGGCTGTAGAATCTGATGGAGCAGCATGACCTTCCCCTTTTTTCTGCCATTGCTCTTGAACAACGAAGCAAATGTCTAATAGTCTGGTTTCAAAACCATTCATATCTTGACGACATTTGTCAACCACTATTCTTGTTTCAGAAATGACCCCCATTAGGGATTGGACTTGTGTCTGGAGCACAGATATATCACTCTGTCCAGCCGGAAGATTTTGTTCAGTAGGCAATTTGGACGAGGTTACCTTGACAACCAACCCAGAATTACGCAGGAAGGTGCTTTTTGCACTGTTAGTGGAGAGATACTGACGCACTGCAGCAAGTGGTGACATTGTGCCTATGGTAGCCTCGTCACCTTCAGGTGGTTGTGGCTGTTCAATCATTTGTTCCATAGCTTGCTGAAAGTTTGAATTTGTAGATTAGTGTACCAGATAAGTTACTAATGAGACAAAAACATTCAAAATAGGTTTCACGTTTATACATAACTTATTTTGGTGAACTATTGTAATACATTAGCATGTATTGTAGTGTGAACTACATAATAAAATCACTTTTGGAACATATGTCCACGTAGCATGCCTACTGTACTGTCTATTTCCTCACATTCATTGACATCTAAGGATAAAGAGACATGGTTTAAAGTAGGATGAACATAGTATGACATCATTCATATCACAGGCAAATAGATATCAAACAAACAGGCTATTGTATCATTGTGTGGGCACGTGAACATCACAACTAGATTACAGATCAAGACCAAAAGAATATCCTTCCTCTCTTTTAAACCATGTAAGGTGAAATGATACATTAAGACAACTGTGTATAAAAGTGAATAGAGTAATTGACATTGGCTGCAAACCAAGCAGTTAAATGAACACGTCATAGTAACAATCAGTTCAAAGGCATTAGGAGTAAGGACTTACAACAGCGGCTTGAACTAGTGTGCTCATGCCCTTAATCTTACTGGTGTGGCACTCCTTGAAGATTTGCACTGCATTCAGTTCAGGTTCTTTTTGGTCCGCACGGGCTTTCCTCTGTATTTGGAACAAGTCAATATAGATACAATAATATGGCATAGAAAAAAGAAGGAACTGGCAGCTATTTACAAGAGCCTCGCAGTGTGCAATATAGCGACGAGATCCTGTTGTCTATTGGAATTTCACTTTAGAATGGTTGGTCTTGTTCTTCAAACAGTTAGCCTAGAAGAAGATAGACTTGTAAGGCACATACGTAAATACAAGTTCAATATGTGATCTGATCAAATACATATACCCTACCTGGTACTTTGGATCAGACCAGTGTTTAACAAGGGTTGTCCAGTCTTCATTCGTAATATATTCCACTGGAGATGTTTGGGCGATTTCATTGTTAGCCTTGCCTTCAAAGTGAGTTTTTTAAGGTGATACCGATACTGTCGCAGAGCAGACTGAAAAACATGAGTGCATGCTTGTTTTAAAATGCTCATGGGGCACATATCGAGGCAACAATGAATAGTATCTCTGTGAATGCCATCTGCTTAGTATATAAAGCACATATGTTAATTATATCATGCGATCCTGATTAATTAGATAACATGTATGTGAATTATGTCATGCGAACCTGTTTACTAAATACATCATATAATTATCTCATGCCATCCAATTTAGTTAGTCATCATATCTTTGAATTATGTCATGCTATGCTATCCAGTTTAGATAGACACCATATATGTGAAATTATGTCATCCTATCCTTTTTAGTTAAACAATATATGTGAACTATTTCATGCCCTCTTTTTCCCACACTATCTACTGCATCTGTCTCTCATACAAGGAATGTACATTCAACAACTCTTCTTGTTTATCAGCCATTTGAATTAGAGGGGATGATGGCAGTATCTAGCGGAGTAAAAACACAGTCTTCAAATAAAACAGTACTACCTCTTGGTGGAGATAGCACCCCGGTTGTACATGCACAAGAACCAGCCCTACCACACATAATCTAGACTCTCGCAGATTGTACCCCTACTCTGATGGACAGAAAACCAGCTTCACCCAATCTAACCCCAACCCTAGCAGATAGTAATCCAGTTCAAGTTGACACAGCACCATCTCCAACACAGAGCTCCCAAACAGCAGCAGTTAGTAACGCATCTCCAGTGCCCAAAGCGCCAGGACGACCACAGCGAACCCCAACTCCACCAGTTAGTACACCTATTCCTGTGGACGAAGCACAACCAGCCATTCGTACTTTAGCATCTATGGCATTTGATGTTGTTAAATCCTATGTGCATATCTTCCCATCATGGAAATATTATACTGAAGATGAAGGAGAAAGCCAGTTGCAGGTGTTCGTCCATGAGTTATGTGTAAGTAATGTTATTCATGGCAATTACTTTGCTTTGTCCCATACATTCTACCTCCATGCTGGTTATAATACAGCAAATGTTCCCCTTTTTCTCTAATGATTTGGAAACTTAGGATGAGGTAACCTGTGCTAATACCTCCACTATCTTAAAGAATGCTTTGTGGCAGTATTAGAATTACCTGAAGAAAACATACTTCAATGGCAAGGAAACTCATCAAATTCGTACTTTCTCGTGAGACACATTTACGGGATGATGAATGGGAACGCCTTGTTCTGTACTGGTCCTGAGGCAAGAATGTGGTAAGGTCTATGAGGTCATTTTTTTAAGTACTATATGCCTGCGTCTTACTGTACTTTGTTCGTGTAGAACAAGTGCTTAAACCTGAAAAACAACTGTTCTCATTTAAGATTCCATTGCTATGGTGCATACTGCTTTGCTCTTGTATCACTGTATTTACTCATACAAACTTATTTTTAAATTGAAGGATCCAATCAAAACTCCAATGGCACAACAGGTATGTTTAAACATGTTTCTTTAACTGGTTTGCTCTTCTAAATTGCTCTGTTGATTTCAATTTCAATTGTGTATACAGTTGACTTCTCGTATCATGCACATTACTACCATCACAACAGAGCCAATAGTGTTGTTGTACATGTATACTCGTGGTACCCATCTGAAATCTTGTTGTGCCGTGTAGTTTCCCACACTTGTATTCTTTCAATGCTGCTTTGTCTTGAACTGATATGATTTGAACCGCGTCTCTATTTTGATTCGGCAAGACAATGCAGTGACCACAACACATAGATATATGTTTGTTTGATGCTTTTATTATGTACTACTTCACAATAGAAGACTTGGTAGTTTAATCCTGTCCACCTTACTACTGAACTGGTTCACCAAAATGAGTTTCATATACTACATGCTAAACCTGTTATGTGTCTACTTGTTTCTTGTTTTAGAATGCTGACAGAATATTGGGGAAGTGTAACTTATTAAGCAATGGTAAAGGAAGTAATGCAGATAAGGTTTAGGATAGTGAGACATCCTTGTTGGTCTCCAACAAAGCTGATAAAACAGCTAAGGAAAACTATCTTGAAGATAGTGAAACAACCCCAAAGTCCTGTCTTGATGTAGTGTTTGAGTTATTGGCCACTACCGCTGGCACAAGCTCTTTGAACTCACTCTCTGAATCAATTCGGTTTCTTGAGTCTCAACTACAAGCTGAAAGACATCGATCAGCTATGCTGCGACAAGAAGCCGAAGGACTAAGGAAGTCCCTGGAGAATTCAGATGCATACTTTCTGGTGCAACAACAAGCGTTGAAGGATTTTAGCGCCAAATAGGAGAAAGCTAATAAATTTGCTAAGCTTATTGCCAGCATGGTGGATACCCAGGATAACGTTTCTTGAGCTCTTCTAAAGTTGTTTCAGTTATGGACTTGTTTTCCTGCCATGTTTATTTGCACTGGTGGCCAATTTAGATGCCCAGTGTATGTAATATGCTGCTTTGTTCCCTATATTTGCACTGGTGGCGAACTTTGATGACCAGTGGATGTAATATGTGTAATAGCCCAACGTAAGTTGCTTGCTTATTTATTTCCTTATTGTCTTGTTTATTTGTTTGGTTGTAGTCACTGCAATTCTTTTTCCACGGTTTGCTCGTGGCCACAATAAAATATTTTTTAAAACTAGGCCATAATAACCATGGGCAACATACAGACCGTTGTAACCATGGTCCCGCTACCTGCTGTAGTGACCATCGCCGGAGGATACATGGGCCTTCTACGGGCCGTAGAATCAATGGGCCTTCTATGGGCCGTAGAATCAATGTGCCTTCTACGAGCCATATGATCGATTGGCCAAAAATGGGTCATACTATTCATGGTCCAATAACGGACCGCAATATGGGCCGTAAACGGGCTAGAGTGGAAATCGTCAGTTTATGGCCCGAGCATAACGGGCCGTTAATAGGCCGATATGTATAACGAGCTTAATTCTATTGACAACCATAACAGGTCGTTAATGGGCCCTATTTGATGACGCTATGAAAACAGCCCGATGGATTAACAAACCACAAATGGGCCGACTGTAACCACGGGCTGAGTTTGGCCCACAAGCGGAACAAGCGAGTAACAGACCATAAGTAATCGAATGCTGGAAATGATCCCAAGAATAAATGGGCCCTTAGAAGGCCGAAAGATAACACGGGCTAGAAACGGCCCAATGAAATAATGGGCCGTTAATGGGTATAAAGTGGTACACTGTTCATTTTGGGCCAGTTTCACCACGGGCCTTTATTGGGCCCAGAGTTACAAAGGGCCTCATATGGGCCGAAAGACGTCATGGGCCATACATGGGCCGAAAGTTACAACGGGCTGGAATCATATTAGACGGCCGAGATGATGCTACTGGGCCTAATTCGGATAGGCCATAACGGGCTGTGAGTTAGCGGGCTGTAAATAGGCTATATGCGAATAGGTCGTTAACAGGCTTTCTGTGGGCCGGGCCGCTACCTTTTGACCAAGTCAAACGGGCCGGCCTTTTGACGTGAATGGGCCACTGTTGGGCCGAGCCACGTGTCGACGTATCACAGGCGCGTCCCATCCTTTCGCTGGATGACATCTGTCCCAACTCTGAGCTGACACGTCGATCCTCTGGCGAATAAGAATTTTACACGTGGAAAATCCCCATTGGTCCGGGCTGTTAACGGGTTATCGGATCCAAACCGGAACCCGATAGCTTAACGGCAAGCCATTACGGTGGATGCCATGTGTCGGTTACCCTTGACGAAAACACTTCCATGACGCGGCATTTATCGTCATGGAAGTGGAAACTTCTGTGATGATAATTTTTGTATTGTCGTGGAACACTTCTACGACAGCACAACTATGACCATCTTGATTCTGTCATAAAATCGTCTTGGATGTACATGAATGACAGAAAATTTGACATACTGTGACATACATGTATCATCACGGAAGTGGTTTTTTTTGTATTGTATGCTTTAACATGTGAATAGCTTGTTACTTGATCATGAGAAGTTTTATGAGATGAGCTACTGTTTATGATATATAATGATGCTAGAAAAAGTGTTTGGAACTATCATTGATCAAATTTATGCACTATGTTAGCATCCACACTTCATAAATTATTTGTTTTATCATTTACCTACTTGAGGACGAGCAGGAATTAAGCTTGGGGATGCTGATACGTATCCAACGTATATATAATTTATGAAGTATTCATGCCATGTTTACAACAATTTTATATGATTTTGGTATGATTTGATTAGAACTAACCCGGACTAACGCTGTTTTTAGCAGAACTACCGTGGTGTCATTTTTTGTGCAAAAATAAAAGTTCTCGGAATGTGATGAAAATTTATGGTGATTTTTATGGACCAAATTAAAGAGACCCCCGAAGCACTGGAGCTGGGCCAGGAAGTGGACGAGGAGGCCACAAGCTCGCTAGGCGCTCCCTACCCCCAAGGCGCTAGCTCCGAGCTTGTGGGCCCCTCGGGCAACCCCTTGACGTGAGACCAACGCCAAAAATTCCTATAAATACCAAAACCCCCAAAAAGAATCCTAGATGAGAAGTTCGGCCGGCGCAAGCCTCTGTAGCTACGAAAAACCAATCGAGACCCTGTTTCGGCACCCTGCCGGAGGGGGAAATCATCACCGGAGGTCATCTTCATCATCTCGGCGGCCACCATGATGAGGAGGGAGTAGTTCACCCTAGGGGCTGAGGGTATGTACTAGTCGCTATGTGTTTGATCTCTCTCTCTCTCTCTCTCTCTCGTGTTCTTGATTTAGCATGATCTTGATGTACCGCGAGCTTTGTTAATATAGTTGGATCTTATGGTGTTCTTCCCTCTCTACCTTCTTGTGATGAATTGAGTCTTGCTCTTTGAGGTTTCATTATATTGGATTGAATATTGGATTTGAGAACACTTGATGTATGTCTTGCATATGGATACCCATGGTGACAATGGGGTATTATATTGATTCACTTGATGTATGTTTTGGCACTCAACTCGCGGATTCCCGAGGTGACATTGGGCTAATCTATGGATAGGGGTTGATGCACATTTTCGTCCTACATTCTCCGATTGAAACTTTGGAGTGATTCTTTGTTGCACCTTGAGGGATTGTTATATGATCCAATTATGTTATCATTGTTGAGAGATTTTGCACTAGTGAAAGTATGAAACCTAGGCCTTGTTTTCAAGCATTGCAATACCGTTTTTGCTAACTTTTGTTACTAGTTACCTTGCTGTTTTTATATTTTCATATTACAAAAACCTATATCTACTATCCATACTACACTTGTATCACCATCTCTTCGCTGAAGTGCACCTATACAATTTACCATTGTATTGGGTGTGTTGGGCACACAAGAGATTTCTTGTATTTGGTTGCAGGGTTGTTTGAGAGAGACCATCTTCATCCTAGCTACGCCTCCCACGGATTGATAAACCTTCGATCATCCACTTGAGGGAAATTTTCTACTGTCCGACAAAACTCTGTGCTTGGAGGCCCAACACGAGTCTACAAGAAGAAAGGTTGTGTGGTAGACATCACACTCACACATGATAGTCCTATTATCTTTTTGAATTCTCCCAACACGAGTCTATATCGGAGAAGTTTGCTCTTATTAAGGATTATATTGATGGGTTGCATTTTACCATTACACATGATAATTTTAATGGATATAATATGCATATGCTAGCTGCTCCTACTTGCAATTATTATGAGAGAGGAACCACAACTTCACCTCTCTATATTTCTAATGTGATAAAATTGCAAGAAACTACCTACGCTATGTATTGGCCTTGACTTTGTGTGCATGATTTGTTCTTTTATGACATGCCGATGCATAGGAAGGGAGTTAGACTCCATTGTTCTATGATATATGTTGCTTTGTGCTCACTACTAAATTATAAATCATTGTTAAATAAAATTGGCTTCGATATACCTTGGGATCCGGGTGGATCAATTACTTGGGCACTTAATGCCTAGCTTAATGGCTTTAAAGAAAAGCGCTGCCTGGGAGACAACCCAGAAATTTTAGAGAGTCATTTTCTTCTGTTGAGTACTCTTAAAATATTAAAAAAATATAGAGGGGAACCTAAATTTTTTTCAAAAAGAGAAGCGATTGGAAAGTTATGCATTAGAGAAGTGAGGGTCGACCTTGAACATTTGTGTTCATGCTCATGGACACAATGTAGAATTTTTCATGAAAGTTTCTACAAAAATAATTATCCCCTTGTACAAATCCATTGTATTATAAAAATAATGTGCCAAGATTTACCTTTAGGGTGTCTAAATTGCTTGTTTGGTATGTGCTGTGCAGAAACATAAACTTTTGTTGTATTGTTTGAATTTTGATATTTTACTGGAACGTGAAAAAAGTCTGAACTTTTTACACAATACTTATATGATTTTTTTTATTATGTCCTAATTTTTCAGAAATTTTGGAGTTACAAAGGCATATGTACCATCTACATCTTTATAGGCTGTCATGTTTTTAGAGATTGTTGTTATAGTTTCTTTGTCTGCTTATGTTTGCAATTTTGCCAAGCCCCATTGATGTGGGAGCATTATAATTTTGTTAGAATACAGTAGGTAATGTTGGATTATAATTGTACAATATTGTTACAATAATACATGATGGGATTTGATGTTATATGTACTAACCCCTCTAATAAAAGTTCGGTTAAGTTTTGTGTGGATGAAGTGTCCGGAGAACGAGGAGGCATCGATATGAGAAGAATAAGGAGAGGCAAGATTTCAAGATTGGAGATGCCCAAGTGTAACACCCCCGGTGATTAGCAACAGTAATCACTTTTGATAATGACATGTTAGCATGATTAACAGTGCATAATCATCATTTGCATCATATTGCATTTCAACTCCTACGTCAAATTCAAATTTAAATGAAAGTGAAATATAAAAGTTGTCCAACATAAAAACTAAAATGTTCGGTAAATAACAAATATTGCAGAGACCATTCTAAAATTGTAACCAACATTTGATAAATTAATTAGGTGACCCAAACCTCTTTTAACAGTGGCTGAAAATAATATCTACAAGCCTTTTTAATTAATCTAGATCGAATATGAAATGATGTTTTGCCCAAACTAGTTTTTGGTGTTAGGGTATAGTGCACTGGTATTTAAGGACTAGCTCACACTTTTTACAAAATCCATTTGGGGCCTAAATAATTAACAGAACAGAAAAGAAAAAGAAACAGAAAAGAGAAAAAGGAAAAGGCCTAAACGCGCTACTGTGCACTTAGGCCTGCTTGCTACAGCGCCGGCCCAGCCCGTCCTCGCACCGTCCCCCACCTCCCGCACTGCTCCTCGCCTCGCTGTCGAACACCCCGCGCGCGCCGCACGCACGCTCCCGGCCCCCCTCCTCTCCCCCTGCTCGACAACGCGCCGCGCCCGCCGCGAGGATAAGGGCAAGCCCCGCAGCCTCTGGTGCCTCCCTCGCCCCACTCTTTCCCCTCCCTCGCTCGCTTGCCGCCATGGACGACGCAGCCATCACCATTGCTCCATCGCCCGCGTAGCCACCATGCCCCGTTCGCCTCCCCGTTGTGTCCACGAGCTCTGCCGCAACTCGCCGTCCTCCTCGACCACAAGCCCGAGCCCCGGGAGCTCTGCATCGCCGGCCTGCTTCACCTTCTTCCCCTACGGCCGCCGTCGAACACCGCCTCGATTCGCCGCCGTCGCCCTTCCCCGAGCCGTCCTCGGGCCTTCTCTGCAACGTCGGTGAGCTCCTGCGCCGGATGCGCCCTCCCCTGCCTCTTCTAATCGCCAGTAACTCCCGCTCCGCGTTCGGCCGAACCCTCCGCCGCCTGGCCTCGTCGCCGGCGTGGCCACGGCGACCATTTGGTCATGTGCTGCTGCCCATCTGCTTCACCGCGTCGCATAGACCCCGCCTAGCTCCTCACAACGCTTGAACGCGCGCCATTTTGTCGATCCCGTAGCTCGCCCGAGAACCTCGCCACCGACGAGCTCCTGGCGCTCAGCTCCGGCCTCCCCAGCACCCCGCACCGCCGCCATTCGACGCGCGACGTCGAGCCGCGTCGAACGCAACCTACCCCAGCCCCTGAGACCCACCATAGGCGAAACCTGAGCCAGGCCCGACTCGCGCCGCCGCGTTTCGGCTCGCCGGAGCTACTCCGGCGCGTCACCGGCCACCGCCGACGTGGCACTGGCGGGTCCCGCCCGGTCTCACTGACCTGTGGGGCCCGGTCACTTAATTGAATTTAAATAAATAGAAAATCTATTAATTAGTTAATTAAACACTAATCAGTCACTGACTGCTGGGCCCCACCTGTTAATTAACTCAAATGATTAAATTAACCTCTCTGATTAGGCCACAGTGTATGACATGTGTGTCCCACCTGTCAGGTTTGACTCTGGTCAGCCAGAGTTGACCCGCTGACGTCATGCTTAGGTCATGCTGATGTCATCGCACACTGTTTCGGATAATGTTGATTTAAATAATTAAATAAATTCCAGAAATTAATAAAAACTTTAGAAAATCATATTAAATAAACCGTAACTCCGATGAAAATAATTTATATATGAAACTTGCTCAGAATTTCGATACGAACCTGAATACGTCCTCCGTATTCCCGTCAGACGCCCGCAGCTATAAGAACATTGAACTTTTAGACCATTTTCAGTAAATGAATAGTGCCCAACTTTAATTAAATAAATCCAAATAAATTCCTAAATTAACTAAATCATTTAGTTAGGCAGTAGAACACCCCGACATATCATTTAGGCATGTCATACATATTGTTTGCATTGTTGCCGTGAATTTATTGTTTCTCTCCCCTCCTTCTCTCTCTCGATAGACGCTGAGACCGACGGCGCTGCACCTGGATACGACTACTCTACCGACGAGCAGCCCGTTGACGACCTTCCCCTCTTGCCAGAGCAAACAGGCAGGCCCCCCCCCCCTTGAGCATTCCAGATATCGCCCATTCTATTCTCTTGCTTGCATTAGATTTTGCTACTGTTAATGTATGCTTCTATTCTGATGCATAGCCTGCTGTTGTAACCTGTTCATTGCTACCTTACCTGCCTATGATAAACTGTTTAGTTTAGGTTGGTGATGAACCACCAGTGACCCCACCACTTTTCCCTTGTTGCCCCTGCTTGATCATCGACGACCCGATCAACGTGATCGTCGACCAGAGACCGACACCTCACTTCACACCCCCTTAGTTGTACGACTCTGCGTAGTAACTATCGAGTGCCGAGGGTGATACCTCGTAACGCACTCCTGATGAATACTCTGCAGTGTAGCTGTTCGGTCGTGGTCATCGAGGGTGATTCCTCCTTCTCCACTTCCGATACGACTCTGTCGTGCAACCCTCAGTGTGAACCTCGAGGGTGATACCTCATACGTTCACCCTGATGATTTTGTCGAGTGGAATCCGTCGAGGGTGATTCCTCGGGTTTCCCCCTTGATGTTATGACCACACGATTACTTGACCTCTGTTACACGCGGGTCCACCCTGGTGGGTACCCGCTGGGGATCTATGATTTTCGGGTGTGCCGGAAGGGCACTCGAGTGTGACATTGTGGCGGAGCATCAGAGACTCTGATTGTCTCCGCGTGATACTAATTGAGCCTATTGGATTTGGGTGTGTGATCTGAGTGGGTCGACGTGCCCTATACGCACTACCACCACGCGGGATAATGGTTATGGGACCCTCTGCGAAGTATGTTTCTCCGAAAGCTCGTCTGACGTCACGATTCACCGTGCGAGCTGATTGTCGGGATTGGGCTGGATACTTCACTGATGAGTTCAGTGTCGCGCCTGCACCCCGGCCAGTCTCGCAACGCGCAGGGTGCCCAGGGCGATGGCCCGAGACCTCTGGGTGCATAGGTTAGTCCGGCGTGCTGACCTCTCTGCCGAGCCTAGGTAGGGCGCTGCTTTGTGTTGATCTTCCGAGGACGGGCATTACCCAGCAAGTGTGTCCGGCCAGAGTTGATCGAGCGTGTTGGGTAACAGTAGTTCACCCCTGCAGGGATGAATCTTCTATCGATAGCCGGTCCTACGGTAAAGGACGCTCAGTTTGTGTATCCCGATCTACTACTTAAACTGGATACTTGTTACTTAATTGAAGCTTCGGGATCGCTTTCTTGCTTGGGAGTCGAGGAAGGATCTTTAAGCTGTACTTCAACATGTTTGCTAAATAAAATGCTATTCTACTCTCTTCTACTGCTGCAAGATGATGGCCTGGTGAAGATGTTTGAAGATGCTAGTCTTCGATAGGACTAGGCCTTCTCTCTATTCTGGCATTTCTGCAGCCCAGTCCACATATACAGCCTTTCTCCATTGATAATGTTGCATATGTAGTATAGATCCTTGCTTGCTGAGTACTTCGGATGAGTACTCACGGTTGCTTTACTTTCTCTTTTCCCCATATACCCCACATTGATGATACCATCAGACGATGGAGTCCTGGAGCCAGATGCCACCACCGGAGCCTACTACCAGGAGGGTCCAGAGGGTACTTACTACTGGATCGAGCCAGATGACCAGGAGTAGGATCGGAGGCTCCCAGGCAGGAGGCCAACGCCTTTCGATCTAGTGTCGCTGTTTGTGCTAGCCTTCTTAAGGCAAAACTTGTCTAACTATGTCTGTACTCAGATAATATTTGTATGACTGACTTATGTATTCGTATCTTCGGATCCCTGGTCTGTAATATTGTGGCGCCTCCGTTTAAATTGTGTTAGAGTTGTGTTGTGATATCTTCCCGTGAGTCCCTGTGCTTGATCGTACACGTTTGCGTGTATGATTAGTGTACGATTGAGTCGGGGGCGCCACACCAAGGCACCCCAAGTAAATATTCAAGGAGACCCAAGCGTCTAATCTTGGGGATGCCCCGGAAGGCATCCCATCTTTATTCCTCGACAATTATTGATATGTCTCGGTTTTTGTTTTGTTCACATGATATGCTTAAATTCTTGGAGTGTCTTTTGTGTTTGTTTTTCCCTTTTATTTTATGCATTATGATGGTATGATATAGTCATTGGTTGATTTGTAGAATGCTCTTTGCACTTCACTTATATCTTTTGAGTACGGCTTTATAGAATGCTTCATGTGCTTCACTTATATCTTTTGAAGTTTGGATGCTCGTTTCTCTACATTGGAACAACGTTATATGTAGAATGCTCTTTTGCTTCACTTATATTTGTCAGAGCTTGGTTGGGTCTTTTGTAGAAAGAATTAAACTCTCATGTTTCACTTATATCTATTTAGAGAGTTTACAGGAATTGGTTATTCACATGGTTAGTCATAAAAACCTGCATAAAACTTGTAGATCATTGAATATGTCTTTGCAATAGTTTTGCGACATTGAGGTGGTAATATGGGGGCATGCTAGTAAAATAATTAAATTTGAGTATTAATAATGTTGTTAAAGAAAGTAAGTTCTCATGCATGTAAAGTGGTGGCCGCTGACATTAGCAGTGAGGTTGGAGCATAATTTATCATTGATTGAGTCTTTGTGTTGTCCAGATCGGGGGAGTGCGATGGTTAACTCCTCCCAACCTCCCCCCTAGGGGCATGCGAGTAGTACTTTGCTTCGAGGGCTGCTTTCAGAATAAGTACTTGAGTTCTTTATGACTAATGTGAGTTTGTGGACTATAAGCACTTCCACCTATCCATATTTTGCTAGCCTCTTCGGTACCATGTATTGCCCGTTCTCACCTCGGGAGTTGGTGCAAACTTCACCGGTGCATCCAAACCCCATGATATGATACGCTCTATCACACATAAGCCTTATTATATCCTTCCTCAAAACAGCCACCATACCTACCTATCATGGCATTTCCATAGCCATTCCAAGATATATTTCCATGCAACTTCCAATGTTACAATTCACATGACTTGAGTATTCATTGTCATATTGCTTTGCATGATCATATATAGCTGACATGATATTTGTGGCACAGCCATCGTTCATCATTGTTATACATGTTACGCTAGATCATTGCACATCCTGGTACACTGCCAGAGGCATTCATATAGTCATATTCTTTCAGTTTATCGAGTTGCAAGTAAATAAAAGTGTGATGCATTCTAGAGTGTTGCCCCTACTTGTGAGCATAAAAAGAAATGAAAAAAGCGACCAAACAGAGCCCATAAAAAATAGACAAAAATAAAAAAATAAAAAAAATGATGAGAGAAAAAGAGAGAGGGACAACCCAATACGGTCAAGTCTCTTTGTTTTTTGTGCCATCCCTGGATCAGTATGCTGGCACACACAGTACTTCAATGAAATACCATAACATCACATGTAAAATAAATACCGTAGATCCAGAGTATACTTTATTTACCAAAGTGGAAATAAATCATTAAGGGTGTGGAGTCCCATCAACGCCAATAGCAAGTTGAGTGTAGACCGTAACCCTATATCGTTTCTCTTACTCGTCCTAGGAATATCTGCAACATGAGATGTTGCAGCCATGTAGGTCAGTACATTGAATGTACCGGCAAGATCATAATGGAAAGCAGATGAAAAGTGTATTCTATATGCAAATATGGCTTTGTGGCTCTATGTCTGAGTTTTTGCATAAAAGCCGGTTTTATTTACCCTACATCAAAGGAGTATCAAGGAACCTTCACTACTGAGTTATCTACTATGACATGGTTCCGCCAACCGATGTCTCATAGCCCATAACTATCAGTTGCCCAGAATTAATTATAAGTCCAGTGTTAAGAGTTCCGAGATAGAACTAAGTCTAGAGGCTCAAATTGTCCGTAACCGGGGACATGGCTAATTGATTAGGTTTTAACTATATAGAGTCTTGTGCACTTTACCCACAAGATTCGACCCCTCTTTTTATGTTCTCGCACTTCATGGTGTTTGAGAACAAGACGACCAAAACATGGTCTTTCAAAGAGTTTCCCTAACTATTGTCAGTGCCCATCCCATCCTACCGCAGTTCTACATCTCGTAGCACTAGACTAGTCAGAGTCACTACGATGATCAACCAAGCCAGAGCCCATAATGGCATGTGGCTGCACAGGTAAGCTTTCAGGCATGAAGTATTCATCTGTCTCTTTGAGTCTGGGTGGAACTTTCCGCATGAGTACAGGCCTACTTCAGCTCACAACGCATCCACTGGGTACTCCAGGGTGTCGCACAACCAATTCCCACCCAGTAGTGTGTATTGAATTCTTGTCTCGAGTCTTGAGTCTTGAGGTCTTGAGGATGCAGGCCTTGAAGATGTCATCACAAAGTTGTCATCATTTACGTAGAGTCCTCCTTCTCACACCACTCACGAGCACTCATACCAATCCCGACTACTATAGCATAGCATTAAAATAAATAACGTCCCGGGGCTTGATAACAGGGGTATCGGTTCCTACCTCATGCTTCTACTCAACTACAAGAATCAACATACTACTGAAGGAATAGTTGCAAAGGTGACACTAAATGCAATAAAAACATAGGTGAAAATATGGTCAGAGTGAACTTGCATGGTAAGTTGATGAAGTTTTATCGCTCTCAGAAAACTTGATAGAACTATTCGTCTCTCTCCGATGAAATCTATTATAATCAAGTGTTGCATTCACATAAGCATTTACTATAGCAAACAATACTAGCACTCAAAATAACAATCAATAAATAAAAGGACAACAAATTCAATAATAAAAACCCAAATAAAATCCAAAGAAAATCCAAAGAATATTACAAAGAAAAGAAAACTCTAAGACTTGATTACAAAAAATAAAATGGTTTTGTCCTAAATAAAACTTAACAGCAAATAAAACTCTAAACTAATAATTAACAGAAAATAAAATAAAACAACTAAGTTAAAGTAAACAATTTTACTAAGGTTTTAACAAGCAAAAAGAAACACTTTAAAAGCTTTTATAAAACTCAATTTATGACCTAAACAGGTTTTTAAAGCAAAACAAAAGAAAATATAATTTTTAAAGCCTATAAAATTTGTCTACTGTTGTCTAACAGAAACAGAACAAAACTTGTCAAAAATGAGAAAAGAAAATAATAAAAATCCATTAAAAACTAAAAGAAAAAGAATCAACTTAAAACTAATGAAAAAATTACTTTTTTGCAATAAAACCCTAATTTAAAATAACCTAAAATTTTCTAGTGAATACCTACTGTTAGGGCAAAAGTACTAGTGACAGCAAGCAAAAATAATCAAATTAAAATAACTTTTTAAACTCAAGTTATTCATAAATTAAGGTTTGAAGCAAATTTGGCAAATTCAAATTTAAGCTATTCAAATTTGAAAACCAGTTGTACAAATAGAAACTACAAGAAATTATAAAACTAATGCAAAAGGAATCACTCAAAAATAATTAAAAACATATAAGATATAAAGAATCTAAAAGAGAGACTATTTTGAAAAGAAAATAAAAACAGGAAAGCTACGGGTCGGCCAGGGGGCTACGTGGCATGCTATGGTTGGCTCTCGGTGTGTGTCGCGGTTGTTAACAAACGAACGGTCGTAATTAAAAGAAACGCTTCAGTCTAACTAAAACAGAGAAAAAAATAAATCGGCTGGTTTGATCTAAACCGAAGAAAAACCATAAATAAAACCCAACTAAACCGAAGGGGTAGGTAGATCTAATCTACGCCGTTGAGTTAAGATCGTATGGAGGAGGACAGAGGGAGTCTCACAGCTGCGGCGGGGTGGTTCGTCCATGCTCCAGCAGCTCGGGGTCGATGCGTGGTGGTGCTCTGGTGGTCCTCCGGCGACAGCGAAGCGTCCGATCGGTGTGGACAAGGTTGGCGAGCTAAGTGGTAGTCATGGCGAGGGTCGGGGAGGGTAAGGGGCGGCGGAGGAGCGGCAATGGCGGATGGTGGTGCTCGGGTGCTCCAGCGAGCAATTATGGAGAGAAGAGGGCGTCAGTGTCGGGGTGGAACGACGATCTATGGGGTGGTCTAGCCCCCTTTGTGGTTCTGTGAGGGGAGTGCACAAAACGCAAAGAGCACACTACTGCAGGATGCTGCTAATGCGACACTACGATCAGAGACCCTTTGATGAAACTATGTGCGATGCATTAATCGAAAACGGTGATGTAAAAAAACCGTAAAAAAAGATGCAAAACGTTTGCGATGAAGGATACATCAAACACTGTTCAGATTTTAGTTGCGTGTGCGATGCGGGGCATACGGTTCAGTTCATTTAACTATTTGCGATGAGGCAGAACAAAAGAAACGGGCAGCCAGATGAAGGCGTGTGCGATATACGGCATACAGTTCACTCGGATGAACTGTTTGTGATGAGGAGGAACAACAGAAACGGGCAGCCAGATGAAGGTGTGTGTGATATACGACATACAGTTCACTCGGATGAACTGTTTGTGATTAAGCAACACAAAAGAAATGGTCAGCCAGATCAAGGTGTGTGCGATATATGGCATATGGTTCATTGCAATAAACTTTTTGTGTTGAGCCAAGAGAACATAAACATTTCACATCAACAAGATGTGTGTAATACGCGGCAACCATCCAATTACATAGGTGGCTAGTACACAGATGACATTTTGACACACCAAAGTAAACTATTACATGCATAATTAACTAGGAAAAATGATCATCTGATCATCATCTACTTCTTGTGCTAGCTCGATGTTCCTTCTATGCTAAGTTTCCATTAATTGATGGCGTTTTATGAACATGCCATCGTTTCCCGCCATTTCCTCGCCGGTTTCCCGCCACCTAGCGATATTGCGCATAAACCTAGGCGGCGTGCGACGCACGGAGGCAACAAGCGCAGCCTGTAGCACATCCACCTTTTCCAAGCATGCCAACCCACCAAAGCGCCGCCTCTGCCATCAACCTCGTCGACGAGGAAAACGAGAAGGCGCCATGGCCTGTCGAGGCCGAGGCGCTCCTCGGCAACGTGATGGACGATGCTGTGATGCGCGTCATCGCCAGGGTTGAGCAGACCCTTGGCGCATGGTGCTTTAGCGCCGCGGATCAAGATAGGCATGTTAGCGCCGAGAGGCTGCAGCTCACCGCACAAGATGATCGATGGCGCGCCGTAGAGCAAGCAAGGCGCGTCCGCACCGATAGGTTGTGGCTCGCCGCACAGCGAGACCATTGGAGCGCCGCAGAGCGAGAGGTGTGGCGTGCCGCACAGCAAGAGCGGATCCATCGGTGCTTGCCTGCTGTCGACAAGGCGTCGTAGCTGGGTACACGTCCCGTCAGTACCCCCATTCCTCGCCAGGAGTGGGCAGAGGCCCTCTGCGCCGTACTTGCACCAGAGGTCGGCCGCGCCGTACTTGCACCGGACGCCCACCGCGCCGTTCGCATGGGTCGCGCCGTTCGCCTTGTCCGCGGCCCGCTCGATGCCAACACGCTGGTCGCTAGGCTCGACAGTCTCCTTGGCCCAGGTGTCCACCTGGGTGCAGTAGAGGAACATGGCCGTCACATCCTCGAGCTGGTGATCTCCTATGAAATAGCCAACTTGGAGCTCGAGATCGCGCTCCAGATGTACCGCGAGTCTGTCGACCGCTTGGACGAACGCCTGCACGAGTTCAGGCAGAGCCAAGAGCTACCGTAGGCAAGGGCTGCTGGTCATGGTCCCATGGATGCGTTTTATTTTGTTGAGTCGTTTCGACGTTGATCGCTATGTATTCTTAGCAATCATAATATTGCTCTGTTTATTGCTCTGTTTCAAAGTGTGTACTCTGTTTTCTGTTCTTATATGTTCTGTTTCAATGTGTGTGTATATGCTTTCCATTCTGTATATGTGGATGATAACAGCTAGATACAATTTAGTATACAAAAACAGATAGAAAATGGAATTCATAATATATATTGATTGTTCATTAGTTCATCACAGAATATATATAATATCATCACATATACGTGATGATACTAACTATTAGGTATAATGCATAAAATTGAAAACAAATAATACTAAAACTAATAATCCCTCCTGGGGGCAGTATTCCGCCAGCCCCTCGCCAGCAGCTCCCTGGTGCGCGGCGTCTTCCCAGTGCGGAGGCAGTACTCCGCCTCCTCCGCCTCGCAACGCTTGATGTACCGATCTGCCTCTTGCTGGCGGATGAGCGTGAACGATCTTGCCATTTTGTTGGGCGCCCACCGGAGCTCCTCGTCGGTGGCACGCTAGAGCTTATCGACCCACCTCCATGCAGCGATGAGGCGCCTAGCGCCTTTGACCTTCCTCGCGAAGTACCCGTCTTCGTACACCTCCTCCGCATAATGACGCGCCCGCCCCCAAAGCTCCACCGCCTCCTTTTTCCAGGCGGCATCACGGGCTTCACAGGCCGCCTGGTACCTGGCTTCCTCCTCTGCCATCTCCTTCTTGAATGCCACTTGCCTGGCTTTCTCAGCCGGCAGCAGCGACTTCCACAGACAAAGATTGTACTGGCCCCAAAACCAATCCAAATTTAGGTGGTCCAGCGCAACCTCGTCCGACGGCTCGTAGGGGTCCTCCTCGTCGCTGCTCTTTGACTGAGCGTCCTCGGGGGGCGGCGACTCCTCGTCGGCATGTGGGCAGATCGGCGGCGCCATGGTAGAGAGTTGAGAGAGAGAGAGAGAGAGGGCGAGCGAGGGGAGGATGTAGATGAGAATGCAGGCGGGACGATGTGAGCAAGCTAGTATTTATTGGCGGCCGGAATCTAGATCGACGGGAACAGTACACACGCCGATCATCAGAATTTATGAGTACTGTAGTTTGAATTACACACGATTCCTGTAGCAAAATCCGTGTGTGAACTTAATAGCTGACGGTTTCCAATACAGAACCGTGTCCGATTAATAACCCACGCCACTCACCTTCCAAACCTTGAGGCGCGAAATAGAGTGCCAATCGTGTGGGGGCCGGTTGTCTTGCCTGATCTTTACATTTTCTTTTTTGAACACCAGATATTAACATCGTATATGATTTTTTAACTCGCACACAAGCACACAAAAATATGATTTTTCAAACCGTTATGGTTAGCCGTTGCATGTAGATGCAGTTCAAATTTGAATTACGGTCATTAAATCACTAGAAAATCACTTAAATGTCTTTAAAAGGTCAAATGACCCCTTGAATTTTCCAAATTTTCACATGATAGTTGTATTAGTGCATGTTAAATGTAGAAAAAATTTGAAGGCCATAAGAGGAAGCTATCTCATGTTCGTCATCAAACATACATTGTTCCCTCTCGGAAACACGAGCCTTCTAGTGAGTTGCTACGGTTTGTGAGGGGTGTGTGTCCAAACTTTCGTCAAACAGGCCAATTTTTTTAACACATCATCTTGGTGGCATGACATTACATCAAGCAAGGTTTCATGTTTTCTGATCATTTTTTAATTTTTTGGAATTAAAATGCCATGGCACTCCATGCATGTGTCCATGCCGTGAGACCAATATGTTTGAAAATTCCATCTAATTTACTGCACATGGAATTAACTCGCACACAAGTACAAAAATATGATTTCCGTTATGCTTAGCTGTTGCATGTAGATGTAGTTCAAATTTGAATTATGGTCATTAAATTGCTAGAAAATCACTTAAATGTTTTAAATGGTCAAACGACCCCTAGAATTTTCCAAATTTTCACATGACAGTTGTATTAGTGCATGTTAAATGTAGAAAAAATTTGAAGGCCGTAAGAGGAAGCTATCTCCCGTTCGTCATCAAACATGCATTGTTCCCTCTCAGAACCACGAGCCTTCTAGTGAGTTGCTCCGGTTTTGTGAGGGGTGTGTGTTCAAACTTTCGTCAAACAGGCCAATTTTTTTACCACATCATCTTGGTGGCATGACATTACATCAAGCAAGGTTTTTTCTGATCATTTTTTAATTTTTTGGAATTAAAATGTCATGTCACTCCATGCATGTGTCCATGCCGTGAGACCAATATGTTTGAAAATTACTTCTAATTTACTGCACATGGAATTAACTCGCATACAAGTACAAAAATATGATTTTTCAAATCGTTATGGTTAGCTGTTGCATGTAGATGTAGTTCAAATTTGAATTACGGTCATTAAAGGGCTAGAAAATCACTTAAATGTCTTTAAAAGGTCAAATGCCCCCTAGAATTTTCCAAAATTTGACATGACAGTTGTATTAGTGCACGTTAAATGTAGAAAAAAATTGAAGGCCGTAAGAGGAAGCTATCTCCTGTTCGTCATCAAACATGCATTGTTCCCTCTCGGAACCACGAGCCTTCTAGTGAGTTGCTCCGGTTTGTGAGTGGTGTTTGTCCAAACTTTCGTCAAACAGGCCAATTTTTTTACCACATCATCTTGGTGGCATGACATTACATCAAGCAAGGTTTCATGTTTTTTTGATCATTTTTTAATTTTTTGGAATTAAAATGCCATGGCACTCCATGCATGTGTCCATGCCGTGAGACCAATATGTTTGAAAATTCCTTCTAATTTACTACACATGGAATTAACTCGCACACAAGTACACAAATATGATTTTTCAAACCATTATGGTTAGCTGTTGCATGTAGATGTAGTTCAAATTTGAATTACGGTCATTAAATGGCTAGAAAATCACTTAAATGTCTTTAAAAGGTCAAATGACCCCTGAATTTTTCAAAATTTTCATATGACAGTTGTATTAGTGCATGTTAAATGTAGAAAAAAAATTGAAGGCCGTAACAGGAAACTATCTCCCGTTCGTCATCAAACATGCATTGTTCCCTCTCGGAACCACAAGCCTTCTAGTGAGTTGCTCCGGTTTGTGAGGGGTGTGTGTCCAAACTTTTGTCAAACATGCCAATTTTTTAACCCCATCATCTTGGTGGCATGACATTATGTCAAGCAAGGTTTCATGTGTTTCTGATCTTTTTTTAATTTTTTGGAATTTAAATGCCATGGCACTCCGTGCATGTGTCCAGGGTGTGAGATCAATATGTTTGAAACTTCCTTCTAATTTACTGCACATGGAATTAACTCGCACACAAGTATGATTTTTCAAATCGTTATGGTTAGCCGTTGCATGTAGATGTAGTCCAAATTTGGATTACAGTAATTAAATGGCTAGAAAATCACTTAAATGTCTTAAAAAGGTCCAATGACCCCTGAAATTTTCCAAATTTTGACACGATAGTTGTATTAGTGCACGTTAACTGTAGAAATTTTTTGAAGCTCGTAAGAGGAAGCTATCGCTCGTTCGTCATCAAACATGCATTGTTCCCTCTCGGAACCATGAGCCTTCTAGTGAGTTGGTTCGGTTTGTGAGGGGTGTGTGTCCAAACTTTCGTAAAAAATGCCAAATTTTTTACCACATCATCTTGGTGGCATGACAGTACATCAAGCAAGGTTTCATGTGTTTCTGATCTTTTTTTATTTTTTTGGAATTTAAATGCCATGGCACTCCATGCTTAATTGTGTCATAGCCGTGAGACCAATATGTTTGAAAATTCCTTCCAATTTACTGCACATGGAATTAACTCGCACACAAGTACACAAAATATGACTTTTCAAACCGTTATGGTTAGCTGTTGCATGTACATGTAGTTCAAATTTGAATTACGGTCATTAAATGGCTAGAAAATCACTTAAATGTCTTAAAAGGTCAAATGACCCCTGAAATTTTCCAAAATTTGACATGACAGTTGTATTAGTACTACAAATTTTCTCGTACATTTAAAACACCATCCGTTGCCACTTTACTCCAAATTTGTCTTTCACAGCTAATAAAAAATATGAACAACATCACACACAGTTTTTTGTAGGAACCGTTTGCGATGAAAATTCCTGGGTCTATTTAAGTCTTCCTCCTTAAGCTTCGCCGGCTCGTCTGCTCCAGTGCCGGCAACCCCCGAATCCATGAATCCCGATCCCCATTCCCGCAACCCCTTCTTGCAAAGATGATGCCGTGGAAACGCTTCGTGAAGGCCCGTACGGTGGCCGCGTTCTCCCCGAGCGCCGCCGCCTGTGCCGAGAGCGCGGCCGCTTACGCCGAGAGTGCCGCCGCATCCGCATTGAGTGTGGCCGCATCTGTCGAGAGGGCATCTGCGGCAGCCGACAGGGCAGCTGCAGCAGCCAAGACGTCTGCAGCTGCTTCTGCGACAGCGGTTGCAAACACCGAGAGCGCTCGAGCTGCCGTCCGTGCCGCCGATGTCGCCCTGGCCCGGGTCATGGCCATCCACGCTAAGATATTCCAGGCCACCTCGGAATCCAGCATGCAACCCACGTCTGAAAAGGCGGCGGTGGCCATGGAGCACCTGCTTCCTCATGAGATCACCGAGCGGGAGCTGGAGATGTAGGAGGCGGCGGAGATCGAGGAGTGCCGGGAGGAGGAGTTGCACGTGGCCGAGGTCGAGGTAGAGAAGAGTCTGTCCAGCGAGGAATCGGCGGTGGAGTACCAACGCAAGCTCTGGCGCATCCACTACTACGAGTACTACAACCTTGAGGGCGGTGCCGAGGATGAGGATAAGGATGAGGACGAGGAGGCGGTCGACTTCAGCAGGGGGGACGCGGAGTCCACCAACGGCGGCATGTCGCCAGGACAAGTCATCGACATCTCATCTCACACCGGCGATGCATAGGCCAGCGCGGCGGCGGATTTGTTAAAATTATGCCTACTTAGGCTTTGTTTTTAATGTTGGTCTTTTGTTAGAGCAATGTTTAGGTCAATTGGCTCTGTTTAATTACTAAAATTGCTCGATTCAGTAAGTGTGGTCTATGTGCTGTACGCTCTTTTGTGTGCCCAAATTAGCAAGCGATGTTAAATTATGCAATGACGTGGATGAGGACAGTACCCGGGGAAATTTCCACCAAAATTTGAATTATCAAACTCATCCCATACGCGTAAGGCAGAAGAATCATTTGCGATGCACACAATCGTTCAAAGTGAATGGTGTCCGGCGGCATCGCGCGCAAAGTTTCCCTCCACATTTCGAATTTTTTTGCCTATCGCCGAAATATCTACCCCCGCCCCCTTCCCGACCCCCTTTTCTTCCCGACCACAAGTCACATTTCCCCTATTTCCTCCTTCCTTCCTTCTGAAGCTATAGCCGCTTCCTCGCTCTCACCGTCTTGCATCCTACCGCCGGGGTCGCCATGGTCTTCTTCAATGACCTTTCCAGCGGTTCCTCCTCCTCCGACGAATTTTTCAGCACCCAGGTATGCCTCTCTTCTCTCTCTCTCTCGGGTTATGACTTGGAATGAAGGATTTTAATCCGGCGGTCAATTTGAGTCATTTCTTCCTCTTGTAGCTCCCTAGGACCATCAGATGCAACGAATGGAGCGGGGTGGCTGAAGATCTGCCTGCTCGTTGTCACCATCAATCTCCATGCGTGAAGCTTGTTGCGTTTGGATCTATGGATAGTGGGAGGAAGTTTCTGGCATGTGCAGAGAAGGTTAGCCCCTCTTTCATTGTTACAAATCATTTGTTAGATGTGATTCAGACACTGTCACGGTCCCAACCCATTCATACCACACCTTCAACCAAACGCATCCTAAGACAGTGTCACAGTTTGTACCTAGTATCTAAAAATATTGCCATCTCATCAGCGGTGCCATTAGAAAATTATTTGGCACCGCTTCAGCAGTTTGTGCAGCCAACTTTGGTCCACACATTCGAGCAGCCAAGCAGTAAAATACTAAATCTTTATGGCACGAAGGAACTGGGCATCGGAGCAACTAGGTGCTCCGGAGTCTGGGTCCCTGATTTTTTTCCGCTGCATCGGCTCGCCAGTGCAGGGCACTGGTGCGAAATGTGGCAACTGTTGTCTTTACACCGGTTTTAGCATACATAGTGGACGGCCTTAGTGCTATTAGTTCTATGTTACTAAATTTGTGCATGTACACACCTGTTAGTATCAATTTAATGTCATCCAAACACTGTCACTATGCTGTTGCAGTTATATTTAGCTTCCTCATAAAATGTTCAATTTGTTATTTATAGTACATGAGTAAGAACTTGTAGCGTTGTTGTAGTTAATTATAGCTTCTGATGTTTCAGAATTTGGTTGTTTTCTCAGTAGCAATTAATTCATTTGCACATTGATCTTTTTGAGAAGATATGTCATAATTAACCTGTTTCTTAAATTTTTCAAAATAGGTATTGGTGATTTTCTATGTTGCTATAAACCCATTTCCCTTACAATTGTTACTGATCTTGTTTTAAATATTATAGGATGAACGGAAGTGTTCTTACTTGGAGTGGGTTGATCAAGAGTGGCCACGATCTTTGAAGATGTGCCTAGCAAAGCTCTGGAGCATGTATGAGGAAGAGAACAGAGGTAGGCTTAGAGAAAGTGTTGTCAACGCTGAAGAATATTTGAAGATGCGGGATAAAAAGAGGAAGGTGGAGAATGAGCTTAGATTTTTTAAATCAGACTTTGCTAAGATGGTGTTGGCGAAGGAGGAGGCACTTTCCCAGTTGGCCAGTGCAAAAATAGGTTCTTACTGAACTGAAAGCTGAGGTGGATAAGACGAGCCTGGATGATCTCGATTAGGGAAATGAATATATTGTTCTAATATTGTTCTTATGAAGCTGAACTAGCTATATGATGTACTGTGTTGTTTTCAGGTAGCTATCGTACTATGATGTTAAAATATATTTATGTTCCTGATATGAAATTGGCAAACAGCTGTTTAATATGAAATGTGGATTTGTGTAATACTGGAATTATTAATTCTAAACTAATAAACCTGCTAAATGGGTCTTGGAACTTTGCAAATGGTTCGAGCAGTAAAAGCGCTTGTGATGGATAGCCCAATGCCAAACACTTTTCTTCATCAAATCTTGTGTGATGTAGTTGAATAAAAGCAAACGGTTAACCGAGGCAGAGCGTGTGTGATGGTTACACCTATCACACACGAGCCTATACATAAAACTGTGTGGGATGTACATACGAACGGAAACGGTTTCCCTGGATTGACTGTGTGGGATGTACATACGAACGGAAACGATTTCCCTGGATTGACTGTGTGGGATGTACATAAGAACGGAAATGTATTCCTTGGATTGACTGTGTGGAATGTACATAACAAACAGAAACGTTTGTTTGGGACTGACTTTGTGGGATGTACTTACGAATGGAACCGATTGGGCCTGTATAATCGTTTTGCCGAGCGTGTGTGGCCGAAGGGCCTATCCCCGACGGTTTCTGGGTCATGTGGGAAGGACCCCCTATCGCCCACACTCACTTGGCGACGGTTCCAAATACCATCGCGGAAAGGGGTTAAAAGCCATTTGTATAGCACCTCGCTGTACCAGTGGCAGGATGAACAGAGAGCATGATGATCGTTTACCCAGGTTCGGGCCACGTTTGAGGTGTAATACCCTACTCCTGCTTGGTTGTATTGAGAATGTGGAAGCACAAATACAAGGAGCGCTTTCCCCCGCAAGGCGCAAGGGGAAGGCAGCTACACGAGCAAGTGTGTGTGGAGTTTTAATGGGTTCAAACCCCTGTAATGGTTGCCCTAGTCCTCCTTTTATAGCTCAAGAGGTTACCAAAGTGGCAAAAAGGGAATTACATCATGATTGGATAGCAAACAGTGCTATCATACGTAACTCTGCTAGTTAGGACAAAGAGAATTTAATGCACCGCTAGGTGTCGTGAGGAGGAGAAGCCCCATCAAGGATGTTGCACCGCTTACTTAGCTAACTCCTATTATCTTGACACGCTACTTGGACGGGTGTCGATAAAGGTAATATTCCTTCCAGCATGCTGACACGTGCCAACAAACTCCACCTAACTGTCTGCAGGGTCGACACCTCATCGATCGGCAACCAGCTAGCTAGTGAGGTGGACCGCTGGAGGTTGGCGGAGGTTTGCCTACCTCGGAGCTTGATGGATCTTCGCCTTGCCAGCTCGCCCTTGCCGGCAAAGGTTACTTCAGTGGTTGATCTTTGAGGCTTGTTTTGAGCCTTGGTCTTCTTGATGCGCTCCTTAGCCTCCCAAAGAGCTGCTTCTTTGATTTGGAAACTTCTTCATAGCTTGTCGTCTTTGATCTTGAGCTGGCATCCGGCGAGCTCCCTTGCCGGGGATGCCGTCACTGCCCATGCATAAGTACAGGGTACTAATGGCCCCATTCTTAGTGCACTGACAGGAGCCCCCGGGCCTGGGCCACACACGCATTTGAGGCATCGTTGGGCTAGGCTCAAAAACTTGCACGGGCACACGTGGCGGAGAACAACTACCGTAATCTTCTCCTGCAATCTGTAATCATGACGGTTTCTGCTGACGCATGTCCAGTCTGCGCATTAAATGCGGGTTGTGGGAGAGTGGACTGCTGCGGTTACTTGCGGTAGTGCGCCTGTAAAAGGCCTGGATAGGGTGAACGGCGAAGAGCGAGCCCCCTCGCGCCTTCCCCATAAGAAGGTAACTGCGAGGAGGCGCTGCTCATTCGCCCCTATTCACCCCCCGCTTCATCTTCTCTTCCCTACCAGAACTGCTCCTGCCGCCGCTACCGCCGCTGCCGCTCTCACATCAAACTGTTCTTCCTTCTCCTCCTCTATCCCCCAATGGCGCCTAAGAAGGCCGCCACTGCCAAGGGGAAGAAGGTGGCCAAGACGCTCGACCCCAAGGTGGAGAAGAAGAAGGAACTGGAGATGGAGAGGCGGTGGAGAGAGAATGTTGTTTTCTAGCCGGCGCCTTTGACGTCCAACACTCTGATTGAGAGGTATGCATACACGTGGGGAAGGGAGACGGAGGATCATGGATCCCCCAAGGTCATCCCCCATGGTCCCAAGGCACCATCGGACTCTTACGCATTCTTCTGCACGTACTTCTATTGTGGCCTGTCTCCCCCATTTTTGGATTTCTTCTGCGAGGTGATGTCCGCTTTCGGGTTCAGACTTCTGGATTTAACCCCCAACGCAATGACATGCCTAGCAGTTTTCGCACATTTTTGCGAAAACTTTGTCGGGGTTGTTCCCAATGTGGATTTGTTCCGTCATTTCTACGCCCCCCGGATTGAGGACAAATCATTGTCCGGGAGCGTGACATGGATTCCACGGGGGAAGAAGGACCAAAGGGATTATCTCCCCGGGAAGTTTCACGGCAAATGGGATTAGTAGAGAGGAAACTGGTGTTGGATTCAAGAGAAGAAATGTCCTGCCTTCTGCTTGCCGTGGACAAAGAGGATTGAACATGGCGACCAATGGAGCAAATTTGGCGCTACTGAGAAGAAATTCCACCCAGTACTGAACAGAATCGCTCGCTTGAGAAGTGCCAGCCTGACCGTGGAAATGTTGGGAGCCGGCTTCCTCTGGCGCCGCATTGCTCCGTTGCAGCAAAGGAACATGTTTGCTTGGGAGTACCAGAATGCTACTGACAGAATGTAGTTGTACCCTGGGTGCGGCAACAACTTGGCTGTCATGGGACATGCCTGGCTCTGCCAGAACTGTTCCGGAAGACCGACACGTTCCATTTGCCGGCCAAAGTTGTACCGTTGCACATCAACTCCACGAGGAGTGCCATCTTGGCATGGATGCCCGAGTGCACCACCAAAGGGGTCAAGGAGACTGGAAACTGCCCAAGCTGGAAGATGAAATGGAGTGGGCCTCCAACCTGGCGGAAGTGGCTTCTCGGAAAGAGACGGATCTCGTTAGGGCCACCACCAGCCCGGAGCTCCAAGTCCAAGCCCCCATCTTCCCAACAAGAACTTGCCGGGGAAGACGAGGTCCCTCGGCTGTCAAGCTTGCCCCCACCAATCATCAAGAGGACCAGAGAATCTCGCCTGCCTCCTAAATATGACATGAATGCCCTCCCCGAATCTGATGAGGAGTAAGCAAATCCTTCATTTCTTCCAATTCATGCTCTAATTCTTGCCCATTTGCTCATTCTGAATTGATTTTATTCGTGTCTCGGGAACGAAGAACCACTTTTGCAATGAGCGAAGCGGGTTAAGCTTTCAGCAGAGCATGGCTCTTCGACAAATGCTGGGCAGGGGACACCGGCGACTAATGCCACGGATGCTAGCCCCCAGCCCAGCCCTTCACATGAGAGTGTGCCACCAACCCAGCCAGATGTCACCAGTACTGAAGTTTCTTCTCCTGACTCTGACAAGGAGATGGGAAAGTACCACCAAGAAGAGGAGCGCCAAGAGGCAGATCCCGTCATGGGGTCCCCGTCAACCATCGTTCCAGAGATTGCCTCTCCGGCAAGGGCGTCCACCGACGAACCTGTCCACACTGGTGCCACCCTGTCAACAGGGAGTGTTGAGGGTAGTTGATGACCCACAAGTATAGGGGATCAATCGTAGTCCTTTCAATAAGAGTGTTAAACCCAACGAGGAGCAGAAGGAAATGACAAGTGATTTTCAGCAAGGTAATTTCTGCAAGCACTGAAATTATCGGTAACAGGTAGTTTGATAGCAAGATAATTTGTAACAAGCAAGTAACGGTAATGGTAAATAAAGTGCAGAAAGGTAGCCCAATCCTTTGAATGGCAAATGACAGGCCAAAACGGTCTCAGATAGTAAGCAAAGCGTTCTTGAGGGCACACGGGAATTTCATCTAGTCACTTTCATCATGTTGGTTTGATTCCCGTTCGCTACTTTGATAATTTGATATGTGAGTGGACCGGTGCTTGGGTGCTGTTCTTACTTGAACAAGCCTCCCACTTATGATTAACCCCCTCGCAAGCATCCGCAACTACAAAAGAAGTATTAAGATAAAATCTAACACTGGTACCGTAACGTGCTATACAAATGGTTTTTAACCCCTTTCTGCGATGGAATTCTGAACCGTCGACGAGTAAGTGTGTGCAATAGGGGGGTCCTTCCCACACGACCCAAAAACCGTCGGGGATAGGCGAGCGGCTACTAACGATCGCCATATAATAAATGTATGAGAAGTCACCCCAGTCCCATATGTTACGTCTCGACGTTACGTTTCTGATCCAAGAGACATCCAAAATGATTACGCCGCTATAGTCGTGCGGAAAAGGTGGACATCAACATTTAATCTACCGATATGTTTGCGATAGGTACGTTATCGCACACAGTTCCAGAATGTAAAATGTGTGCGGTGCCTCTACTAACGCCAACATGTCCATTTTCATAACTGTGTGTGATAGGTATTCCTGTGACACACGCACACATGTTTGAAAAGTTTTCCGTATTACCATGAATCGCACACGCATATGATACGAAACCGTGTGTGCGTCAGTCGGGCATCGCAAACGTTTCACGTCAAAGAACTATCGGTTCTCTATTTTTCATCGCACACGCTGTTTTCTTTCTAACCGTGTGCACATTATTTTATTTGCTCCTGTTTAATTTTATTTTTCCCTGTAATTTATTATTTGAATTGGAAATTTTGAAATATGAAACGTGGAATACAAATTCTCAGCACAATGGTTCAACAACCAATCCATAAATAAAAAATCTCAGTACAATATGTTCAGTAATTACAGGATTAGGCGGCAATTAACTATGATGAACCACAATATTTAGAGGTGGTAAAGGTGAATAGACAAGTGTAAATCATTTTGGCTGTCGATGGTGTTGAAGAAGCGAAATGCCCATAATGTGCCCTCCTGCATGCCATAGGCACGAACAACTTTTGTCGAACCCCTTGTGATGATCGCCCGCCCATCCTTCACCGCCTTCAGGAAGACTTCTAGAGCATTATCATGGTAGCATGAATTATATACTTTAACCTTAGTTGCCTCTACTTTGGTCATGTAGTTTGCAAGGTAATCATCAGTAAATTGCTTCGGAAACCACTGAAAAGACAAAAAATTCAGATACTCAGGTCTAATAAAGCAACTTGTTGTGGGCAGGGGAAAAGGCAACACATTACTTACCATCCTAAAGTTCACTATTGTCTTGGACAAAGTGTAAATAAAGAGCTTAATTCCCAGCACCCGTTTCTTTTGCCTAACAATCTTTCTTAGTTTCCTCACTTGACGCTTGTTCATGAATATCTCATTTTCCCATACGCAAAAGGGATCGAAGCATGGATCAGTACCGCTCATATATGTACCTACAAGCAACCAGTAAATGTTAGAAGCTAAACTGAGATTGCACAAATGATGTAAAATACAACTACCTACGTTACTAAGTACAAGTATTTTTAGAGATTTCAATATGAACTACATATGGATGTATATAGAATTATAGACATAGTTTAGATTAGAATCTAGATTCACTCATTTTCCTCCATATTATGTCTATATTGGAATCTCTAAAAATACTTATATTTAGGGACAGATGGTGTATAAGACATGGGATGCAGCTAACCTCGACGGCAAACAACAACATCGCCCATTGTAGCCCTGTGTAAGTACATGGAAAGGCAATGTTAACTACAACAGGGTTAACATCCACCAAAAATAGCAAATGGTAATAAAACAGTAGCATCTGTAGTGATATCTTCATTGCAAAAGAGTAGCACGGTAGCAAAGGGACGGATTAAAAATGGATAGAATTGTTTACTACAACAGACAACCTAGTATAGCCATTGAAACTGGTACTGATAGAAATGGAATTGACAGAGTTAAACATCGCAAGGCAGGTGCTGCTAGAGCAGAGAATGGCCATGTTGTCTATAAAAAGGTAGGGGAAATAGATAAGACAGGCTAGGCGTGTTTACTACAACATGCTTAATACATGAACCGTACAAAACATGGCCATTGCAACAGGTATTGGTAAGATTCAACTGGTCAGTACATACTTGGTAAGTCCTGAGGGGTAGTTGCTGGGGCACTTCATATGGACAAGAGCCCGCTCCAAGTCGGCCGCAGTGGAGGCAAGGTGTTCCTCCGGGTTGAAGAGTGGATCAGTGCCGCTAACATATGTGCCTACAAGAAGCAAGTAAATGTTGGAAGCCAAACTGCAATTGCACAAATGATGTAAAATACTGTAAGACATGGGATGCAGCTAACCTCGACGGCAAACAACAACATCGCCCGTTATGGCCCTGCATAAGTACATGGAAAGGCATGTTAAGTACAATAGGGTTAGCATCTACTAAAAATAGCAAATGCGCAGCATCTCTAGTATATCTTCATTACGGAGAGTAGCACGGTGGCAAAGGGACAGATTAAAAAATGGATACAACTATTAATTGCAACAGGCTTAACAACATGCTAAGTCATGTTTTGTAAGTTTGTAGCCATTGAAATACAACTGTTAAAAAATGGATACAACTGTTAATTGCAACATGCTTAATAGCCATGGAAACCGGTACTGATAAAAATGCAATTGGCAGAGTTAAACATCGCAAGGCAGGTGCTGCCAGAGCAGAGAATGGCCCAGTTGTCTATAAAAAGGTACGGAAAATAGCTAAAATGTGTTAGGCATGTTTACTACAACATGCTTAATACATCAACTGTACAAAATATAGCCATTGCAACTGGTATTGGTAAGATTGAACTAGTGAGTTCATACTTGGTAAGTCCTAAGAGGTAGCTGCTGGGGCACTTCATCTTGGCCAGAGCCCGCCGAAAGTCAGCGGCGGCGAAGGCGAGCTGTTCCTTCAGTTCGAAGCGTGGATCAGTGCCACTGACATGTGTACCTACAGACAACCAGTAAATGTTAGAAGATAAACTGCAATTGCACAAATGATGTAAAATACTGTAAGACATGGGATGCAGCTAACCTCGATGGCAAACAACAACATCGCTCGTTATGACGCTGCGTAAGTACATGGACAAGCATGTTAACTAAAACAGGGTTAGCATCCACAAAAAATAGCAAATGGGCAGCATTTGTAGTGATATCCCGAGTCATGTATTGTAAGTTTGTTGCTGGTATTGGTGAAATTGAGTTGGACAGTTAATACTTGAACATCACACAGTGTGCAGTACTGAAATAAACAAGGCACGAACATGCTTAATACATCATCTGTACAAAACATAGCCATTGCAAGTGGTATTGGTAAGATTGAGCTGGTCAGATCATACTTGTTAAGTCCTGAGGGTAGTCGCTGGGGCACTTCATCTAAGCCAAAGCCTGCACCAAGTCGGCGGCGGCGGAGGCGAGGTGTTCCTCCGGGTCAACACGCACAGCGGCAATCGTGCCATCGACCGCCATCAGCTCCTCGACCTCCACGTGATATGTGGTTGGGCTTGTGCGGCGATGCTCTGGAGGTAGGGGCGGTGGGGATTTGGAGGCATGAGGATGTTTCGCAACCGCCATATAAGCAATCAGGCCGGGGTCATGATAGAGATCGGTGGGTTACCTGACTGGATCGACGATGCTCGGGCAGAACGTATATTGGTTGAAGCTGTGGTTGCGGCGGCGGTGGCTTGAGCTACCGGGAGGGGGAAGGGGGGAGATACTACGGAAATTTGATGTGTGGGGATGTGGTGGGAGGAATAAATTCTAAAATTGCGAGCCTAATGAAAATTTCACTGAGAAACTTGAAACTTGGGCGGGGGAAACACACAACACAGACGAAGCGCATAAAATACTCATGTGTGAGAAAAGAGAAAATTGGCAGATCCCGTCTCCAAGAAAATGTACATGTGTAGTTGATTTTTTCAGTCAATGGTACGCTTGCTTTTTTAGGATACATCGCACAGGTAACTGACTTATGGATCATTAACGCAAAAAATGCACACGGGTACGCCATAGAAACCGATCTTCTATTAATTCTTATATCTATCAACATCTCTAGCCGCACCTAATTTAAAAAATCTCTTTCATTGTATCAGGATTATTCAATGTGCATGAACGAGGCAAGGTTACACCCGATGTACAATCATCGGTTTATGAAATGCAATCAAGTGTCAACCTGCCTCGCTCGGATAGCCAGATTTGATCCTATGCAACAAGAGAGAAGTTTGCTGCCATCCGCCGGCGCGGTAATTTAAGCCAGTGTGCGACCAACTCGCGTGGTGAGATGGGACTAAAAACCAGCTGCGGCCAGCTCTAGTCTCTGGTGGCTGCGGGCGGACGTTTCGGGAGTATTTAGGGCCGGGTGCGGCTACAAAACTTTAGTGAACACATTCTAATCAATGCTCAAGGCCTTCAAAGGATGCGCTTACCGACATTGTACGTTAATAATAGATAGTACCAACTTAGAGTACTACTGGTAATTTATTCTAAAACTAGTACGTATGTAGTACTGGTAGATGCTCATAATTAATTATACAAACTTACGGGCGACACACACACTAACTACTTCTCACATGCTGGCATCGGGGCATGCTGGCCAGACACTGTCGTTCTCCTTCCCGGCCATGTCGGTGGCAGCCCACCGTGCTTCGATCTCCGCCGAGCTCTCCTCAGCACGGCGTGCGGCCTCTTCTTTCTTGCAGTGGCGGGACTCTCTTTTCTTGATTGCTTTCTGCCTTTTCTGCTCCTTCTGTGCGGCTTTGGCCGCCTCTAGATCCACCGCCCATTCTGCCATGGCAGCATCAAAGTCCGCCCACGTACTTGTGTGGCCACGGGCGGTGATGAACTCGGCGCAGCGGGATGCCATCGCTTCCTTACCATGTGTGTGGTCGCGGGTGGTGAGGAACTCGGCGTGTCGGTATGCCATCGCTTCCTTACCAGTTACTGTGCGCCGTGGTGCCATGAACGATGCTTGGAGGGAGCTGTGGGACGGAGTGGCTGGACAGCCGTACAGTGCAGTGGTTTCATTTTTAAGAGCACAACGACAAACGACCAAGGAAATTTGGCTTCCCTTACAATCTTACTCATCCATTATCGCACACGGTTCATCTCCGTCGCCTCCGAAAACAGTGTGCGCTGAGCCTATTGTGTGTTGCGTTATGATTGGTGGGAACCCTAGCCACGCGGATCAAGCGTGTGCATTGTAGGATGCGCCGCGATCGAACAACAATCCACATCCCTCACATCACACCCATGCAGCTATAGCTGGATTGGATTTATATGCGTTAAATGCCTAGAAAATGCACATGATCCCCTAAATATGGTAAATGAGCCCGAAAAAGTGCCAAATTTGAACACGGTGATTTGTAGGGTGTATGTTCATCGTAGAAAAAAACTTAAGGGCAAAGAATGAAGAAAATTTGGATTCCCCTTCAATCTTGGTGATTTCCATCTCGAAAGCATGGAACTTCCTCGGTGATGGTTCGATTTATGAAGGGTGTGCATGACGACATAAGCCTAACCTTCTCAAATTTTTACCAGGGCATGGTGAGGCCATACCATGGCACCATGCGAGGTGTCATGTTTTTCAAGCATTTATTTCATTTTTCTATAGTTGAAAAACAAATAAACAAACATTTGTGGTTGACTATTGCCACACATTTCATCGAAATATCTGCCCATTCCTTGTAAAAGGCATGATAATTTACTAAATAGCACGAGCATGGTTTTCCAGACAGTTCTTGTGCACCCTTTCATGCACCGATTGTTTGAATTTGAATTATCTGCATTAATGCCTAGAAAATGCACATAATACCCTAAATATGGTAAATGAACCCGGAAAAGTGCCAAATTTGAACACAGATTTGTAGGGTGTATGTTCATTGTAGAAAAAACTCATGGACAAAGGACGAAGGAAATTTGGATTCCCCTTCAATCTTGGTGATTTCCCCCTCGAAACCATGAAACTTCCTCGGTGATGGTTCGATTTACGAAAGCCGTGCATGACGGCATAAGCCAAACATTCTCAATTTTTTACCAGGGCACGGTGAGGCCATACCATTGCACTACGCCAGGCGTCATGTTTTCCAAGCATGTATTTCATTTTTCTATAGTTAAAAAACCAATAAATGACGCGCTTGTGGTTGACTATTGCCACACATTTCCTTGAAATCTCTGCCCATTCCTTATAAAAGGCACGAGAATTTACTAAATAGCATGAGCATTGTTTTCCAGACCGTTCTTGTGCACCTTTTCATGCACCGATTGTTCGAATTTGAATTATGTGCATTAATGCCTAGAAAATGCACATAATCCCCTAAATATGGTAAATGAGCCCGGAAAAATGCCAAATTTGAACACGTTGCATTGGAGGGGGTATGTTGATCGTTTGAAAAAAACTGAATGACAAACTAGGACGGAAATTTGGATTCCCCTTCAATCTTGGTGATTTTCCCCTCGAAACCATGAAACTTCCTCGATGATGGTTTGATTTATGAAGGGCGTGCATGACGATATAAACTAAACCTTCTCAGCTTTTTACCAAGGCACGGTGATGCCATACCATGGCACCATGCCAGGCGTCATGTTTTTCAAGCATGTATTTCATTTTTCTATAGTTGAAAAACCAATAAAAGACGTGTTTGTGGTTGACTATTGCTACACATTCCCTTGAAATCTCTGCCCATTCCTTCTAAAAGGCATGAGAATTTACTAAATACCACGAGCATGGTTTTCCAGACCATTCTTGTGCACCTTTTCATGCATTGATTGTTTGAATTTGAAATATGTGGATTAATGCCTAGAAAATGCACATAATCCCCTAAATATGGTAAATGAGCCCGAAAAAATGCCAAATTTGAACACGTTGCATTGGAGGGGTATGTTGATTGTAGAAAAAAACTGAATGAAACTAGGAAGGAAATTTGGATTCCTGGCCCCTTCAATCTTGGTGATTTCCCCATCGAAACCATGAAACTTCCTCGGTGATGGTTCGATTTATGAAGGGCGTGCACGACGACATAAGCCAAACCTTCTCAAATTTTTACCAGGGCACGGTGAGCCATACCATGGCACCATGCCAGCCATCATGTTTTTCAAGTATGTATTTCATTTTTCTATAGGTGAAAAACCAATAAACGACGTGTTCGCGGTTGACTATTGCCACACATTTCCTTGAAATCTCTGCCCATTCCTTGTAAAAGGCATGACAATTTACTAAATAGCACAAGCATGGTTTTCCATACCGTTCTCGTGCACCTTTTCATGCACCGATTGTTTGAATTTGAATTATGTGCATTAATGCCTAGAAAATGCACATAATCCCCTAAATATGGTAAATGAACCCGGAAAAGTGCCAAATTTGAACACGGTGATTTACAGGGTGTATGTTCATCGTAGAAAAAAACTCATGGACAAAGGACGAAGGAAATTTGGAATCCCCTTCAATCTCGGTGATTTACTATCACACACGATTCATCTCCGTCGCCTCTGCGAACCGTGTGTGTTCACCCACACATGCGAAAGGAAAAAAAGAAAACCCTCGCCCCCCTGCCCACTTCATCCCCACCCACTCACCGCGGACTCCTCCGTAACTCTGCACCTCATCAACTTCTATCACGGTGGACACGGTAAGCTCGATGGCTTTCGTCGGCAGGCGGAGGTCGTGCTCCAAATGGCACGGGATTTTGCCCCAACCGCTTGCCGCCGCCTATCTGCACCGACTTGCACCGATATTCTAGACTCTGGTTGATTGGGGTTTTCTGCGGGATTGGGCCGGGGATTTTTCTCATGGAGAAGGTAATCAATTTAGCGAAATATTCAGTCATCTCTTATCGCAGTCCGTCTATCGTTGTTAATCAACCGGCGGAAATCATCGTGGATTCATTTTTCATTCATGCGTCCATAGTGCGAGCACAAATCGGGCAAGTGTGGTCGCGGCCAGTCGGAAACGAAGTTCTATCTCACCATTTCGGATGACTTCAGGGAGCGCTCGGTATGTTCAATCTCATCCTACCACGGTCGGCATGGCCTAAATTTGTGAACATATACCGTCTATTGCTACATTTGGATAAAAGGTACGGTGCCACGTGCAGCCTAGACGTCGAAGCTGATTTTTTCCCTATATTAGGAAAATTAATGATGTATTGTTCATTCTGTTACTCTCATATTTGCATCACATCTTTGTTGCATTATTTATGTTTAATTATATATTTTTGTACTTTGCTTTCAGCTATATATTGTTCTGTTCTATCAGTTACTCCCATATTTGCATCTTGCTCTGTTATTTCAATATATCTAATTTACGATCTTAATTTTCATTTCAAGCAGTACATCCCTTGCTTTGCAAGAACACGAGTAGACGGAAATCTTGGGCTTTACTTTGTTGATGACTCCATGGATGTCATATTGACAACACATCATGGATTTACAATGACAGTTAGCATAAAACTTGATAAAAATGGGCACTCCTATTTTGATGCGGACCTTTGGAGAAAAATTTCTAAGTTTTATGAACTGAAAGTTGGCAATAAAATTCTAGTGCGTGCACCACAGCCTGGTCTCACTACTGCAGGATGCTGCTAACGCGACACTACAATCAGAGACCCTTTGACGAAACTGTGTGCGATGCATTAATCGCAAACAGTGATGTAAAAAACCGTCAAAAAAGATGCAAAACATTTGCGATGGCAGATACATCAAACACGGTTCAGATTTTACTTACGTGTGCGATGAGCAGCATATGGTTCACTCTAATGAACTGTTTGCGATGAGGCAGAACAACAGAAACGGGTAGCCAGATGAAAGTGTGTGCGATATAAGGCATACAGTTCACTCGGATTAACTATTTGTGATTAGGTAACACAACAGAAACGGTCAGCCAGATCAAGGTGTGTGCGATTTACAGCATACAGTTCACTCGGATGAACTATTTGTGATTAGGCGGAACAAAAGAAACGGTCAGCCAGATCAAGGTGTGTGTGATAGAGGGCAAACAATCCACTCGGATGAACTGTTTGCGTTGAGCCAAGAGAACAGAAATGGTTCAATTTAACCAGATGTGTGTGATACGCGGCAAACAGGTATGTAATCAGAAATGTGTGCGAAAACCGATAATAACACAAACGATTGCTGCTAGTAAGACGTGTGTGTTGTGCTATGGGATTGCATACAGAACAACAACATATATATATACACACTTATAAGGACATGGCTGCAAAACCAAAATAAACATCAAATTACATGGGTGGCTACTACACACATGAGACATGACATTTAATTGCACACACCAAAGTAAACTATTAAATGCACAATTACATAGGTGGCTACTACACACATGACATTTCCACACACGAAAGTAAACTATATATTACATGCATAATTAACTAGGATAAACGATCATCTGATCATCATCTACTTCTTGTGACGCTTGCCGCTACTACTCTGCTTGTGGCTCGATCCAGCCTCGTCGATTTTGGGATTGAGGCACTTCCTCATGTCAACGATCCGCCTGTGCATCTCGTATCATGTGTACACACTGTTGGCCACAAACCTGAGGTGAGGTTCATCCAGTTGCCGCATCCAGGCCCCGTGCCAGGATACGGGAATTGTTCTGTTGGCATCCTGCTGGCCCAGGGTGCGTGAAAGTGCGTTATATCGACTAGAGGGGGGGGGGTGAATAGGCGATTTTTATGAATTCGTCACTGAGAAAATACTACTTGACGAATTTCCTAAGCGACGAACTACTAGCAGCGGAATAAGTACTCAGGTGCATGCATAACAACACAGTAGCATAGTCATCATGATGAAATGAAACATACACAGAGCAAAAGTAGCGTGAAAACAGGATAAGCAGGCAGAAGACAAAGTGACTGAAGAAATAGGATTGAGGAAATTGAGAAAGTCTTCAGCCAAAGTTTCAAACAGTAATGATCAATTTCATCAACACATGAATGAGGAAATGAAAGGGTTGAGGAAATAGAACCAGTAACTCGGTGAAGACAATGATTTGGAAGACCAGTTCCAACTGCTTTGACAGTTGTACGTTTGGTTGGAGCGGCTAGGTATTTAAACCAAAGGACACATAGTCCCAGACACACAGTCCTCACCATATTCTCCTTGAGCTAAGGTCACGCAGACCTCGCCCAATCACTCGTGGTATGTCTTCAAGGTGACTTACAAACCTTCACAGACTAGGTTACCCGGCGATCCACAATTCCTCTTGAATGATCTAGACCTTGACGCCTAACCATGTGGAAGATGCACAATCTTCAAAGGTAACAAGCGTCGGTTCCACACAGGAACAATCTCTTCAGTGATGCTCAATCACTTTGGGTTGTAGGTGTTTGGGTTCTGGGTTTTTCCTCACTGATGATTTTCTCTCAAAGACCTCAGAGGATGGGATGCTCTTAATGACAAGTGTCAGTTTCTCTCGGAGCAGCCAACCAGCTAGTGGTTGTAGGGGGCGGCTATTTATAGCCGGGGAGCAACCCAACATGATAAGACATAAATGCCCTTCAATGATATGACTGTTAGGTGGATAAGATATTTGGGACAGCTGGCGCATAGCACAGCAACGGTCGGAAATTTGAGCTCTCAAATTCCTTAGGGCTATCATGTTCCTCACTTGTAGGCAATCCGCACTGGCGAATTCCTAACTCCTCAGTCAGAACAAATTCCTCAGAGACCAAAAGATCTTCGTCTTTGTCACTGAAGAAATTGACAGAACTGTATGAGATTTACAATGGCTTCACTCGAAAGGATTGGGTATGTGTTGGCTTTTGAGATGAGCATCACTTGGAAACTTTTCTTTAGTTTTATCTCGACCCCCTTTAATAGTACGGTGTTTCCTATGACTCAAAAAAGAGAAAATGAAACTACGAAAACAAAAGTCTTCACGCTTCATAATCCTCGCATCAATATCAATGTCTTCAAGGTCACACCAATTTCCTCATTTCCAAAGTCTTCAAGAAAACCAAAGTCTTCAACTGAAGACATTCATTTTTAGGGGTCGACTTTCTTCGTAAATATCAAACTCCTCATAGACTTATAGAACCTGTGTACACTCACAAACACATTAGTCCCTTAACCTATAAGTCTTCAATACACCAAAATCACCAAGGGGCACTAGATGCACTTACAATCTCCCCCTTTTTGGTGATTGATGACAAATAGGATAGGTTTTCAACGGGGATAAACATGTGAAATGTAAATACTGATATTGAGGAATTTTATTGCAAGATATAGAAGAACTCCCCCTGAAGATGTGCATACTGAGGAATTTGCTTTGGATTGCAAATGCACATTTGTAGAATAAAATCATTGAGATCTCCCCCTATATCTTGTAATCCATACACGCATTTAACATATAATATGAAGAATTTGAAATGCATGATGAAATATGGTGTCTGACAAAATTCAGCATGCGTGCATTAAAGTACTTGAGGAAATAAGCATGCAGAAAGCAGTTGAAAAGTATCAGACCACCATAGGACTTAAGTTTACAACTCAACCAACAAACACTTCAGAAGAGCGAGAGTTGTAACTTAAAAAAACAGCCCTTATATAAGACCCGTTGAAGACTAACTCAAATTTCTCCCCCTTTGTCATCGAATGACCAAAAGGGATGAAAAATGAGGACTAACGCCCCTGAAGAATACCATCATGATGTCGATGGAGGAGCGCCAGTGTTGTTGGGGTCGTCCGTTGAAGTAGGGCCTGCCGCAGTGTCATTGAGATCTTCAGCTTCATCCGTCTCACGCGATGAAGAAAATGAACTTGTGACCAGCTGAGGAACTTTGATCTTCTTAAATTTCTTCGAAGGTGGATGAGACCAGTCAAAGTCCTGTTGAAATCCCATCTGCTTGAGATCATCATCACTGTAAAGATGAGACAGAATAGCCCAAGTGCAGTCGAAGATTTCATGCGCATAGTAATGATTCTTCTTCACAGTGTTTTGCGTGACAGTCATGTTCTGAAGAATTGAGCCAAATTGTCGCTTGACCCACTTGTGATTGTGATCGACTTTCTGATGAATACTTAGAAGAAGCTCACGATCAGTCATCACCCGTGGAGCAGTGGCTTGAGGATTTTGCTTTGAGGCTTTTGCGGCAGAGTCTTGAGTTGCAGAGTCATCATTGGTGGAGTAAGATGCAGCTTTGCGAAACTGACCATCCAATGGACGAGTGCCTTCATCAATAACAGCAGCTTTGCCTTTTTCATCAGTTGAAGAAATAGTCCTTTTGAGGACTTCAATGGGAGGCAAGAAACTAAGGTGATTCTAACAATCTGCCTTGTAGTGAATTGAAGACCTGGTTTTGATGAATTTCATAATCCATGGAACATAGGGCTTCAACTCAAATGGTGATAGTGCAACATTCACCAAAGTCCTCTAGAAGAAATCATGGTAGTTTATGGGAATGCCATGTATAATGTTGAACAGCAGATTCTTCATGATGCCAAGAACTTCCTCTTCTTCAGAGTTGTGGCCTTTGATTGGACTGAGGGTTTTGGTCAAAATGCGGTAGATTGTCCTAGGCACATATAGCAATACCTTCATGAGGAAAGTGGTTCTTGGAGCTTGGCCAGGCCGCAAAGGCTTCATTAGCACTTGCATCATATGATTTGGAAGTTCAGTTTCTTCATAAATCAGCCTTGCGCCTTCAGAAGGAGGACTGACTGGAATGGCATGAAGCAATTCAGTGGCCGGAGCTTTGTAGTGTGAGTTCTCAGTCATCCAATCAAGCACCCATGAATTAGCATCATTCACATTTCCAGTGAGGTGCAGAGTAGCATAGAATTAAAGAATTAGCTCGTCATTCCAATCACAGATGTCAGCACAGAAATTTAGAAGCCCAGCTTCATGAAGAACATTCAAGACAAGTTGGAAGCACGGGATGGACTACATATCCACATGAGAAATTTGACGGTGCTCAAATACCTTGTCCTTGTCAAACAGAACGGCCGCATAGAAATTCATCTGGCTAGCTGTCCAGAACCTATTGCGCCGAAGTCTTGCTGAGTCATATGGATTGACATCAGTGAAGAAATGATGTTCATCAAAGAAATCAGCAGCCTTAAACTTTGGTCTCTTTGCATGAGGATTTTGTTGCTTGGGCTGAAGATTTGCAGTTGATGGTCTCACAACCTCTTGAGTCAGAATCTCTGGAGCTGCTGGCTGAGGAATTGAAGCTTCAGGTTCTTCAGCAGCAGTTTGAGTCTCCATTTCTCCACCTGTTGCAGATGGAATTTCTTCATGAATGGAATGGAGAGAAGTTTGACGTCCTTCAGTACCCGTTTGAATTTCTTCAGTTTGTACAGGGGACTAAGGAATTGGATGCAGAGGTGTGGTCAATGGTGAATTGGGGTGAAGATTTTCCCAATAGTCATCATTCAACATAGGCGTTGTTGAGCCAATATCCACGTCTTCTTCAATTTCTTCAACGCCTGCCTCTTCAGCTGTGAACTGAGGCACAGGCAATGATACCAGTAGAGTGGAAGGGATATCTTCCACTTCAATTTCTTCATCCAACTGCTCAGAAGAAGCAGCGGAAGGATTTTCCTCATCAATGTCATTTGGAATATCATAGTCTTCACCAAATGGGACAAGTTCCTTTGATGGCACTATCGAAGTTGGAACAACATCAATTGGGTTGGTGAAAGAGCTCTTCAAAGTCCTCAATTTCTTGGGAGCTGAGGACTCTGCAGTGGTTGATGCTTTCCTTTTCTTCACAGCTGCCTTCTCTGCAGCTTTGGTTTTCTTCACTTCTGATGCAGAAGGAAGAGTAGTATTCTTCATCTTTGATGATTTGGCAGGAGGAGCAGATGAAGTGGGTTCAGTTTCTTCAGGCACGACTGATGCAGTCGCCCTGGCATTGTCAGTTTCTTCAGGTGCAGCAAATTCTTCAGCTAGCCTGGGATGTTCTTCAGGCACAACATTGGTGGTTGCCATGGCAGTTTCTTCAGCAGCCTGATTTTCATCAGCTGTGCTTTCATTTTCTTCAATAGACTAAGCAGAAGTATCAGCTTGAGGAATTTGTCGTTGCGTTGGTGCTGCAACATTTGGCTTGAGGTTCTTGGCAAGCTTGACAAATCTGACTTTGGCACCTAGCCAATCGGCATAATATCTATCAAATTCATCACTGAGACCTTTGATTTCCTTTTGCAGAGTTACAAGTTCTTCTGGAGACATGTTTAGAATGTTGTTCTTCAGAAAATGCTCCTTCTTGTACTGAGCCTTCTTGACTTGTCAACCCTTTTCAAATTTCTATTTTTCTTCACTTATGAATGCCGTCAACATATGACTTTGACCAGGAGTGTGGTTTAGGTTAGGCAGTGGAGTGTTGGGATCTTTGTGCCAGAGGTCAATGAAGTCGAGGATCTTCTTCGGATCCAGCATTAGAGGCACAGAACTGCCTTTGGCTCTAGCGGCCCTTTCTTGCCTGTCCCTGATGATTTCAGGAAGTTCTTCATCATCAGCTTCATCGTCATCAGAAGGAACATGGAACACCACTAGCTTCTTATGAGGACTTGGCCTCGTTCCACGTCGAGCAGTGGCTTTGACTTTTAGTAAGGTTGGACCTTTTGAGGACTGTGGTGGAGCTGAGGAAGATGCAGATGCCCCTGAAGCAATTGAGAAACCAGCAGTCCACTGACATGTTGCAAGGTGCACTGGTGTTGAGGACTTTATGGCAGCAGCTGAGAATTTTGTGGCAATAGAGGGGATTGGCATAGCCTTTGAAGAAGTTGCCTGAGGATTTTGCCTTGAGGGCTTTGCTGTTGAGGATCTTCGCCGTGAGGGCACTGCTGTTGAGGAATTTGGCTTCATAGGAGATTTCTTCGGCATAGCCTTCTTAGCCTTACTGGCAGAGGCCTCAGCAGCAGCAGCAGCTTGAGAATCCTCATTGAATTTCTTCACTGCTTCTTTTGCTACTTTAGCCAATTTGGTTTGGTGCTTGGCCCATTCCTTTGGAAAGTCCTGACCGTGTCTGACGCTAGTGGGATTAGCTTCTTGGCCAGCAGCCAATGGAGGTCTTGGACATGGAGGGTTCACGGCAAATTTCTTCATGTACTTGGGAGTGACATAGCGGTATTCCCTACATTCCTTAGCCCATCTCCTCTCAATTCTCTGAATGCGCACTTTGCGCCGAGTCTTGGTTTATTTGCCATGAGTTGCTTCATCAGGTGTGCAATATTCATCATATATGTCTTCAGGTATCTCAAAAGCAGTGTTTGTCTCAGGCCATTTGCCTCCCTTCTGAGGTCTTTTCCCATCTGCCATTTTCCTCACTTGAGGACTTTGAACTTTGGATGTTTCTGAGGAAGTGTGCAAATTTTCTTCGAGGAACACTGCAAATGAGTTAAGTTGATGAGAACCTAGTGATTCATCAGCGGACATTTTGTACCTGTGAACAGAGTATAGGTGCGAAGAATTTGGAGAGGTCATATGCGTTCTTAGAAATTTTTCCAAAGAATCAAGTTTGAGGAATTCGACCATAGTTGTCTTGAAGAATTTCACTAAGCGTTATTGACTTAGGTTCCAGAGTTGTATAGATTTTAAAATCCACACAACTGAGGGATCTGGAAGAAAATCATAGCTTAGAGAAACAAATCAAGATACAGAAGCATTCGGGTGTTTAAGGAGTGGGAAGTTGAAGAATAAACACCTTTTGAAGATTTTGTGGAAATCATAAGAATCAAAGTAGGGAAGTAAAATCAGATTTTAATTACCCTTGACGAAGAACACGATGAACTGGGAGTGGAGTTGGAGAAGTTCGTCCGTTCAGATCTCCCACGCCCTAACTTGGCGGTGGAAGATAGCTACGGCAGCGGCGGAGTGAAGATTTCCGCGGCTGACGCGAGTACGACGGTGATGAGGTCAAGGCAGTGAAGCTCTTCCTCACCGGCGATGATGGAGAGTAGCGACGGCACTATGTCTGAGAGCTCGAGCGAGATTGAGGTCGAGCGGAGTAACAGAGGTCTGAGGAAGGGAAGGGGTATTTATAGCCGAGGTGAAAAACTGCTCGTCCGAAGATTTTGGACGAACATGCCCCTGACCCTTACTATTCTAACAACATGTGTCACCCAGGTACATAGAGGTGGAGATTGTGGAGATCGTGGGTAAGTTGTTTAATCCATCGTGGGAAGCAGAACGGTTTGAGCGGCAACAGCCAAAAATTCAAATGTGCAATTTTTAAGGTTTCGTTCGCAAATTCTTCAGCTGACAAGGACACAGTGAAGATTTTGAACGGGTTTCAACTAGAACGCACATGAAGAATTTCTAAACAGACTGGGTTGAGTTTAGCATAGAGGGGGAACGGGTCCGATCACATTCACTTAGAGGAAAAATCAACTTGAAGAATTAGCAATAAGTGAATGCTGCTGAGGACATTGAAAACTCAATATATATATATATATAGCCAATGAAGAACACCAATTGAAAAGTTTGAGGAAATTGCAAAGTTGAGGAATTTGAAAATTTGAAGAATTTGCAAAATGAAGAAAAACTCAAATTTGAAGATTTTCAACTTTGGTTGGTGGCGTGACCCACCGTATAAGAATGATGATTTCAGACACCGCGTACAATTGTCATAGGGCTCTGATAATCAAATTCTTCATTAATTACTTCACACTTGGAAGGTTAGTCTTCATTGATTGAAGAAAAATGTTACTTCGTGTGTTGCACATCTAAGTCATCAATTTTGCATAAGTGTTAGGATGTGTGTCCTTTCAAAGAACATTCGAAGATTCTAAGATATTTAGCTCACACCGCAACTTGCTAAATCTCTTCTCATCCAAGGGCTTTGTGAAGATATCCGCTAGCTATTCTTCAGTCTTCACGTGGTCGATGGAGATGTCGCCCTTCAACAGATGATCTCGAAGAAAATGATGACGAATCTAGATGTGCTTAGTCTTCGAGTGCTGAACTGGGTTATGAGCAATCTTGATGGCACTCTCGTTATCGCAGTAGAGTGGCACGTTCTTCACATTGATGCCATAGTCCTTGAGTGTTTGCTTCATCCACAGCAAGAGCCAGTAGCAATGTACTCAACTTCAGCAGTAGAGAGTGATACGCAGTTCTGCTTCTTCGAGGACCAACATACTAAGGATCATCCAAGGAAATCACATGTGCCTGATGTAGACTTGCGATCCACCCGATCACCAGCATAGTCATAGTCATAATATCCAATGAGATCAAAAGCCGAGCCCTTGGGATACCATAATCCAAGTGTTGGAGTGTGAGCTAGGTATCGAAGAATATGTTTCATAGCCTTATGGTGTGATTCCTTTGGTGTAGCTTGAAAACGGGCACACATGCAAACACTAAGCATAATATCTGGCCAAGATGCACATAGGTACAATAAAGAGCCAATCATGGAGCGGTATACCTTTCGGTCAAAGTCTATACCATTTTCATCGGTGCATAGATGGCCATTTGTGGGCATAGGGATTTTGACGCCTTTGCAATCTTGCATGCCAAATTTTCTCAGCACGTCCTTGAGGTATTTCTCTTGAGATATGAAGATGCCATTGCGTTGTTGATGAATTTGAAGACCTAATAAGAATTTCAATTCTCCCATCATAGACATTTGATATTCCTCACTCACCGTATAGGCAAATTCGTCACTGTAACATTGGTTAGTACAGCCAAAGATAATATAAACAACATATATTTGGCACACGAATAATTCATCATCATATGTTTTGGTGAAAAGAGTTGGGTCAAGTGAACCGGGTTTGAAGCCTTTCTTCATGAGGAATTCCTTCAGTGTGTCATACCATGCCCAAGGGGCCTGCTTGAGGCCATAGAGGGCCTTGTTAAGTCTGAAGACTTTGTCAGGATGCTTAGGATCTTCAAAACCTGGGGGTTGAGCGACATATACTTCTTCCTCAAGCTTACCATTGAGGAATGCACTTTTCACATCCATTTGATATAAGATGATATTATGATGGTTAGCATAAGCAAGCAATATGCGAATAGCCTCAAGTCTAGCAAAAGTTTCATCGAAATCAATTCCTTCAACCTGTGTGTAGCCTTGAGCTACAAGACGAGCCTTGTTCCTCACCACTAGGCCATTTTCATTTTGCTTGTTGCAGTAGATCCATTTGGTACCGATGTCATTGTGCTTGCGAGGATCTGGTCACTTGACAAGTTCCCACACATTGTTGAGCTCGAATTGATGTAATTCCTCTTGCATAGCTTGAATCCACTCAGGCTCCAGAAATGCCTCATTAACTTTGGTGGGCTCTGTGATAGAGACAAAAGCGAAGTGCCCACAAAAGTTAGACAAATGTGAAGCTTTTGAGCGTGTGAGAGGACCTGGTGCATTGATGTCATCGATGATTCTCTCAATTTGCACTTCATTTGCAACGCGAGGGTGAGCAGGTTGACGGCTTTGATTGGGCTCAGCATTTTGTTCAGAGCCATTTTCTTCAGATGCACCAACATGATTTTCTTCATGATCTGGAATGACTTCTTCAGCAGATTCTTCAGTAGGTATGACATCCTCAGTAGCCTTGAACTTGATGGATTCCTCAGGAGACATTTCATCTAGCATAGGAGGTAGGTGCTCTCTTTGAGAGTCATTAGTCTCATCGAACTGCACATCTACAGTTTCAACAACCTTGTTGTGATAGGTGTTGAAGACTCTGTAGGTGTGCGAGTCCTTTCCGTAACCAAGCATAAAACCCTCATGTGCTTTTGGTGCAAACTTAGAGTTGTGATGAGGATCTCTAATCCAACATTTAGCATCGAAGACTTTGAAATAACTCACATTGGGTTTCTTGTCAGTGAGGAGTTCATATGAGGTCTTCTTGAAGAATTTGTGAAGATATACCCTGTTGATGATGTGGCATGCACTATCAATAGCCATAGGCTAGAAGCGACGAGGCGTCTTGTATTCATCAAGCATAGTGCGAGCCATCTCAACAAGAGTCATGTTCTTGCGCTCCATGATGCCATTTTGCTGAGGAGTATATGGGGCAGATAACTCATGAGTAATACCAAGTTCATCAAGATAGTCATCAAGACCAGTATTTTGAACTCGGTCCCGTTGTCACTCCGGATATGCTTGATCTTCACACCGAAATGCATCGAGGCCCTTGAGGAAAATCGTTTGAAGACTTCCTGCACTTCAGTTTTGTACATAATGATATGCACCCAGGTGTAACGAGAATAATCATCAACAATAACAAAGCCATATAGAGATGCTACATTTCTTAGTGTGGCATAATGAGTAGGGCCAAAGAGGTCCATATGAAACAATTCAAAAGGATGAGTGGTAGTCATGATTGTCTTCGAGGGGTGCTTGGCTCTGGTCATCTTTCTAGCCTCACAAGCCCCACAAAGATGATCTTTGAGGAATTTGACATCCTCAATGCCAATGACGTGCTTCTTCTTCATAAGCGTGTGCAAGTTCCTCATGCCAGCATGACCGAGTCGACGATGCCATAGCCAGCCTTCTGAAGCTTTTGCAAGTAGACATGTGGCAGGCTGTGGTCCTGCAGAGAAATCAACAATATACAAGTCTCCTCTCCTAAAGCCTTTGAAGACTTTGGAATTGTCAGATTCCATTAGCATAATGCAATGATATTTGCCAAACACGACAACCATATCAAGATCACAAAGCATTGAGACAGACATGAGGTTGAATCCGAGGGACTCGACAAGCATGACTTTGTCCATATGTCGATCCTTTGAAATTGCAACCCTACCTAGACCCAATACCTTGATTTTGCATTTTTTAGCGTAGGTGATATGCTTCAGATGCGATGGCGATAAAGCAGAGTCCATCAGTAAGCTCTTGTCACCAGTCATGTGATTTGTACATCCATTGTCTAGGACCCATTCAGTAGCTTTGGGTGTTTCATCTTGCAGATGAATTAGTGCATCTTATGAACTCATATACTTCAGAGTGAAGAATATGACATCAAATTCATCAGATAGAATTTCATCAAATAGTGCAACATATATAGCAGTATGAGGACGTGAGAAATGAATAAATCATTTCATCATGATTAGCTTGCGTCCTTTCAAGCATTCTCAGGTCTCCAGCAAATTCTTTAGACGATTAAGTTCGTCTGGAGACCTGACCCTGCATAAGAAATTAGTTCTTTTTCTTCACCACCCACATCTAGAGGGGTGGCAAAGAGTTCATCATTCTGCGAGCTCCATAATAGAAAGGTGGCATTGAAGCCAGTGCACTTCGTTTCACAAAAGAGGGGTTAGAGTAGGCATATGAATAAGCAGAGAAATTCTTCGAGGACTTATGAACATAATGATTTGAAGAATAATGCACATATTCATAGCTCTTAGTTTTTCCCTGCGAAACAGAAGCGTTAGCACTATGATGTTCATATGGGGATTTGGATCCACGTGAGGAATTTGATCCATATGAGGAATTTGGTCCGTATGAGGACTTGGATCCATTCGAAGCCTTTGGTCCATATGAAGAATTTGATCTGGGGTTCCTATTCTTCACAGGTGGTGTCATGAGGACATTCACCTGAAGACTTTCAAGGCACCTTTTGGGAACCCAGATTCTCTTCATAGGGGGACCGTTCCTGCAGTTAGTTCCAACATATCTAGCAAATACTTTGCCATTCTGATTTTTGAACAGTTTATAGTTGGAGTCAATTGACTCATCAGATGAATATGAAGATTCACATGTAAAGCCAGATAAAGTGGATGGATCTACTGGAGGTCCTTTCATAGCAACCCATGAGGTTTTGGGATACTGCTCAGGTTTCCAGTAGTTCCCATCAGCATTGAGTTTCCTCTCAAAGGCAATACCCTCTTTCCTAGGTTCCTGTTCAAGATATGCTTTTTGAGCACATCACAAAGAGTCTGATGCCTTTTGAGGCTTTTGTACATGCCTGTCACATACAATTCCTTCAACCTTGCATTTTCGTTAGTGATACTAGTCGTATCCTCAGATGAGGAATTTGTGACCACAGAAATAGTTGAAGAATTTGCAGCAATAGAAGCATTTGAACTTTCAGGTGAAGAATTAGTAGATTCACGTTCAATGCATTTCAAACATGGCGGAATAAATTCTTCCTAAGTGGAACTGATCTGTTGAGCAAGTAATGAATCATTTTCCTTCTAAAGATCTTCATGACTCACCCTCAGCTTCTCAAGATCTTGCTTTCTCTGAAGAAATTCATAAGAAAGCTTCTCATGATCGGCTAAGAGTGTTTCATGATGACCTTGAAGATTATCAAACTTAGACTGTAGTTGTCGTGGTAAACCATGGCCACCTATGGGGCCATGAGCCCCTTTTGGTTCAGCAGGGGGACCGGGTACGTTGCACAAAGAGCGGAGGAGCGTAGCGCAGCACGGCAGAGATCACACAGGCAGTTTTACCCAGGTTCGGGCTGCTGCGAGGCGTAAAACCCTACTCCTGCTTTGGTGGATTGATGGTGGATGGTGGTAGAAACGCAGTGCTCTTGCCCGGCAGGGTTGCCTCGGGGCGAGAGCAGCTATGCGCGTACGAGTGTACAAGGGTCCGAATCCTTTCTATGGTTGCCATGGGCCTCCTTTTGTAGATTAAGGGATCACCACAGTGGCAAATCAGTCATTGTGTACTGATTAGATAGCAAACAGTGCTATCATATCTACTCTGCAGGCAGAGCAGAGTGCATTAAATGCATCGCTTAGTGTCACATCATGGCCTGCCTGGCACGCCTTGCCGGGCTGCTCGGCCACCTTCTCTCCTGTCTGCATGACACGTCACTGGACGGGTGTCAGTTGGAGGCGATTCCTGTAGGAAAGGGCTGCCATGTAGCGAAAGACAGCCACTTAGTCACTTTGGGGCTTGACACTGCATCGATCGATGACTTGCGTCGCTTTGAGGTGGAGCGGTGAAGCCTTGGCGGGGTGTTTTTGCCTTCGTAGGACCTGGCAAGCCTGCCGGGGCGGTCTTGAGGCTTGTTTCCGGGGCAGCCTTGACCTCGCCAGGCTCTCCTGCCCGACAAGGGAGGGTTTTCCCCTAGCAGAGTCTTGCTCCTTGGCTTGACTTGATCTTCTTGATCTGCACTCTGGTTCTTCAAAGAGCTGATCTCTGGTGCCTGGTCTGGTCTTGGATGTCGCAATCTTGATCTTAGGCCTGTGCACAGTCTGGGCAACAGACCCAGGGTTTGTTGCACCGACAGGAGCCCCGGGGCCTGGCCCGAATGCGCTGCCGGGTGCCATCGGGGTAGGCCCTAACTTGTGCACAGGCGAGAGGGAAATAGTTGCTTGTCCCTTGAGATCTTCTTTGCTTCTTCATTAATCTGAGCTCGGGTCAGTTTCCGGTTCACCCGTGCATCATGTAACGCCAATCATGGTGGGGCCATCCTTGTAATGGCCCGTGAATGACTTTTACGCACGGGTTAGTAACTGCCAATTCACTCTTCCCACCACGCCCTTATCCCAGGCCACGTATTCAGCATGCATTGAGTGGGGTAGGTAACGGAGGCGCGCGAAGCGGGAGAGCGTCAAGGCAGGAGTCCGGTTTTCTCGGATTGGTGGAGGAGGACGGCGGTTACCCGTCGAAGGGCCGGCTCCCAGCCCCCAGCCCGTCTATAAAATAAGGGGTGGGGGACAGAGTGGGAGCCTTCATCCGCACAACCCTCCTCCTCCGCTCTCTGCTTCCTATTGGAGTATGCCGAAGAGGAGAGCTCGGGGCCGAGCCCCGGGCCCTAACTTGGGATTGATGGTATCAAGTGCTTGGGCAGGATCTTCTTCCTGTCTTCGTGCAGGCCTCAGGGGGGGGTGTGCGGGCGGCGCGGTGGTAGCACCGGAGGTAGCGACTTCGGCGCGCTCATCGCCGAGCCTCCCGTAGCTCCAATCTTAGTGAGGGGCGACGCAAGCGACACTATGCCGAGGCCCATAATGGACACGAGGCGTGGTAGTCGATCGTGGCCTATTCCCCCTTTTTCTGCGATGCCGAAGGGAGACCGCAAAGGTGGTTCATCATTGGAAATGGTGGACCCCTCCTCTCTGGGTACTGCCTACCCGGCGTATGGGCGGGCTCCTCGTGTCCGTGTATGCTTCTTCGAAAGACGGCGCCCTTCTAACTCTAGGTCGATGGAGACGACCATGCTCTCTGTGGTGTCTCCCAGAGCACCCGACGCTCATCCTAGCTGTCGCATCGGCGGCTCGAGCGGCGGCAGATGCGCCTCTTCGAGCGACAGCAACGAGGAGGGTGGTGGCAACCCACGACGCGTCAAGAGCGGGGACGGCCGCTGATGACCGCTCCGACGTGGCATGATTGCCTGGCAGCACCATCGTCTTCGGCCGGCTTCGACTGCGCCACCATTCGCGCCTGCCCTACAGTTTCTTCCTCCCAGCCCGGGAACGGCGCCGTCCTGATCCTGGGGAGGCACCAAATCCCAGCCAGACCTTCCCTCCAACTTCTTCGTCTCCCCCTGTAGTTTCGAAGAAGGAGAGAACAAAAAAAAGGCATCACGAGCATTTATCTTTTTTTCACACTAAGATCTGTAGGCACTTGCCAAACTTTAGTTCAAATTATGAAATCTCTTTTATCCATGTTTGTGATCTGTAAGGTCTGTACTTGTTGATCAGCATATTAATGAAAAAGATAAACCTTGTCGGGCACTTGTGCATGTAATATGTCCATGCAGAGGTAGGATGCCTCTATACATTCAAGTAAACAAGTTTTTCCCGGTAGGCTATCCTACCGGTACCCTCAGTTTGCTGCTGCGGAGCTAGGCTTGCCGGGCCCAAACTGTATAGAGGGACCAGCCCCCCGCCAATTTTCTCGCCAAAGGCCACTACAACCATCCTGACCGAAGCAACGTTCGAGTCATGGGATGGGAGCACCTAAGTTTTGAAAGTGGCAAGGTTTTCTATGCCCAAGTTTTTACTTACAGAACACGCATGGTTAAGAGAGAGAACTTATCTGTTTGGGCTTGCCGGAGATCGCAATGTAGGGTTTTCTTCTCTTCTCCTCTTCGGAACCGAATCCACGGTAGGAGCCTGCAGCTTGATGCAGATGAAAATGATGCCACACGCGATCTTATCTACATGAACTTGCAATCCTCATGATATGCTTATGCATCCATGCAAGTTTTGGGGGGCCCCCAGCGCTTCATTTATTTCTGTTGCTCAGGGTCTACGGCTGGCTTTGTACAAGGGGTTACATGCAATAGAGGCAAGGCCTGTACAAAAGGGTGGCTGCCGGGTAGGGCCCGACAGCCACGACTTATGGGTAGAACTTGCGGAGATGCTCAATGTTCCATGAGTTTTGCAACTGAATGCCATCTCCGATCTCCAGATGGACTGCGCCAGGTCTGGTGACTCGTACTACCCGGTAAGGGCCTTCCCACTTCGGCGTCAACTTGTTTGTACCCTTGGCGGACTGAAAGCCCCTAAGGACAAGGTCGTCTTCCTCAAAACACCAGGCACGAACCCTGCGGCTGTGATAGCGACGCAGGACTTGCTGATAGCGTGCGGCACGCGTAGCAGCCCAGAGACGGTTCTCCTCGAGTAGCACAGCGTCGTCACGCCGGTGCTGATCTTGCGCCACTTCATCGTAGGCAAGCACTCGAGGTGACCCGTAAATGAGTTCCGTGGGGATAACTGCTTCTGCCCCATAGACTAGGGAGAAGGGAGTCTGCCCAGTAGCTCAATTTGGTGTTGTTCTGAGGGACCAAAGAACCACCGGCAGCTCGTTGATCCACCGCGTGCCACACTTCTGCAGCCTATCAAATGTTCTCGTCTTGAGTCCTCGCAACACTTCAGCGTTCGCCCTCTCAGCTTGTCCGTTGCTCCTTGGATGGGCCACAGAGGCGAATGAGATTTTTCTTTCGAGGGCATGAACGTATTGCATGAAGGTGCGACTCGTGAATCGGGTGCCGTTGTCAGTGATGATCCGGGCAGGAACTCCAAAGTGGCACACCAATCCTATCAAGAACTTGACAGCTGACTAAGCAGTCACCTTTCTCACGGGCTCTACTTCCAGCCACTTTGTAAACTTGTCGATTGCGACGAACAAGAATTCAAAGCACCCGACAGCTCGAGGGAAAGGGTGGAGGATATCGAGCCCCCAGACCAAAAACGGCCATGACAAAGGGATTGTTTGAAGAGCTTGGGCAGGCAGGTGAATATTCTTGGCATGGAACTGGCAGGCTTCACACTTGGTGACAAGCTTGACCGCATCTTGGAGGGCTGTGGGCCAGTAGAATCCTTGCCGAAAACCTTTCCCAACCAACGCCCTTGATCCAATGTGGGAGCCGCACATACCCTTGTGTATCTCCGCCATCAGTTCCTTTCCTCCTTCCCGGAAAATGCAATTCAATTTCACACCGTTGGGCCTCCTTCTGTACAGCGTGTCGTCAATCAACTGATACATACTGGCCCTCCGGGCTACTCTTTCAGCTTCTTCTTGCTCTTCGGGAAGTTCTCCAGTTTGGAGGAAATGGACTATGTGCCGTGCCCAAGATGGAGCCTGTCGCTCGGCAACGAGGACTAGCGGCACCTCCTCATTCGTGAGAGTGCAATCCTTGACTGCGGGGACCGGTGGCCTGGCGGGAGGATGCAGCTCAGCGACCGAAGGGGAGTTGTGCCCGACAAGCTTTCTACCGGGATCCTCGGGAGGTTCTACCGGGAGAGGCTTGCCGGAGTCCAGTTTCCTCCTCTTTCTGGCCATTGTTGCCGAAGATACGGAGGGCTAAGTTAGATGGACAATAAAAGTTCCTGGTTCCATAGGGATCTTTTGCGCAGCGCACTTCGACAGATGATCAGCAATGCTGTTTTTCGCATGGGGTACGTGCTCTGTTTGCAATCCGTCAAAGTGCTCCTCCAACTTTCTAACTTCCTTGATGTATGCCTCCACCAATGGACTTTTTTAATCCTTGTTGACTTGTCTCACCACAAGTTGTGAGTCTCCGCGGATGATCAGCTTCTTGATCCCCAGTTCCGTTGCAATTCTGAGCCCGGCAAGGAGCCCTTCATACTCTGCTGTATTGTTGGTAGCCTCCTCCCAGGGAAAATGCATCCGGACGACGTACTTCAAGTGATCTCCAGTGGGAGCAACAAGAAGCACACCAGCCCCCGCACCTTGTAGGGAAAATGCACCATCGAAATACATGATCCATTCTTGGGGTGCTTCCTTGCTGGGAATAACGGTCTCCAATACTTCTTGATCTGGAGTTGGCGTCCATTCTGCAATAAACTCTGCCAAGGCTCTCCTCTGAATTGTTGACGTGCTCTCAAACTTCAAACCAAAGCTGGATAACCCCAAAACCCACTCCACTAACCTGCCGGTAGCCTCAGGGTTTGGGAGTATCCGTTGCAAAGGGAAACGGGTGACAACTGTGATCTCATGGGCTTGGAAGTAGTGGCGCAGTTTCCTTGAGGCCATGATAAGGCCAAAAATCAATTTTTGTATGCCAGAGTACCTGGATCTGGCCCCCTGCAACAGGGAGTTGATGAAGTACACTGGGCGCTGCACCACTTTCTTCTTTGCGATGACCAGAGAACTGCTTCCGCTGCTTTGCTCTTCTCCATCTTGATCTGCACCTGACCTTGCCAGGGGGCGCTCACTTTCTTCCCCGGAAGGGACACCAGCTGTGTCCGCCGCTTCATCTACTTCCCGCTGTGCCACCAGTGCTGCGCTAACCACCTGATTAGTTGCCGCCAAGTATAGCAGCAATGGCTCTTGAGGTTTTGGAGCGACCAAAGTGGGCACAGAGGAAAGGTAAGCCTTCAAATCTTGCAGTGCAGCGTCTGCCTCCGGGGTCCACTCCATGGGTCCTGCCTTCTTCAAACTCTTGAAGGACAGCAAGGCATGCTCGGCAGACTTGGAAATGAATCTGCTAAGCGCGGCAACACACCCAGTCAAACACCTCACGTCCTTGACTATCTTGGGTCCTTGAATCTGCTCGATAGCCTTGATATTGTCGGGGTTGGCCTCTATGCCCCGGTGGGACACGAAGAAGCCAAGAAGCTTGCTGGAGGGAACGCCAAACACACACTTCTCTGGGTTTAGCTTCAAGTTGATCTTACGCAGGTTAGTAAATGTCTCTTCTAAATCCTGAATGAGGGTTGATCTATCCTTGGTCTTGACCAAAATATCATCCATGTAAGCTTCAATGTTTCTGTGCAACTGTGACTCAAAACCAACCTGGATTGCTCTTGCAAAAGTGGACCCGGCGCTCTTCAACCCGAAAGGCATCCGCACGAAGTAGTATGTGCCACATGGGGTGATGAACGCGATCTTCTCTTTGTCATCCTTGGACATGAAGATCTGATGATATCCAGAGTAGGCATCCAGGAAGGAAAGCAGGTCACACCCGGAGGTGGAATCCACAATCTGGTCGATGCGCGTCAAGGGAAATGGGTCCTTCGGGCATGCCTTGTTCAGATCCGTAAAATCTATGCACAGCCTCCACTTCCCATTAGCCTTGCATACCACCACAGGATTCGCTAACCATGTTGGATGCAAAACTCCTCTGACCAGACCAGCTGCCTCAAGTTTCTTGATCTCCTCGCCAATGAACTGCTGCCGCTCCAAAGCTTGCTTCCGGACCTTCTGCTTGACGGGTCGGGCATGTGGGCAGACAGCAAGGTGGTGCTCGATTACCTCCCTGGGAACACCGAGGATGTCAGATGGTTGCCAGGCAAACACATCTACATTTGCTTGCAGGAAGGCAACGAGCGCGGTTTCCTATTTGTCATCAAGGGTGGCGCTGATAGTGAAGGTACCATCAGCGCCAGCCAACCCTACCGGGACCTTCTTCACAGGAGGCGCAGCAGCTTTGGACCTCTTGCTATTAGAACTTTCCGGCAAGTCATTGACAGGCGCAGTGCACTCCGGAGAGGCACGCTTCCCGGATTCCTTACTGGCATCCTTGCTAGCTCTATTGTGGATTCCACCTCGTACATCTTGTCCACGAAAATAATTGCGTCCTTCTCGTCTGATGGGATGGAAATGACGCCAACCGGCCCTGGTATCTTCAAGGTGTTGTAAGCATAGTGGGATGCCGCCATGAACTTGGCCAGAGCTGGGCGACCAAGAATTCCATTGTACGGCAGGGGAAGGTCAACCACATTAAATGTGATTTTTTTCAGTCTGGTAGTTCAACTCTCCCCCAAATGTCACCGGCAATGTGATCTTCCCCTTAGGACGACTCCTGCTGGGGCTGATTCCTTGAAACGTACCAGTAACCTTGAGCTCTTCATTTGCTATCTGGAGTTTGCTGATGACCTTTGAAGAAATCAGATTCAACCCAGCCCCGCCATCAACCAACATCTTTGTGACTTTGAGGTTGCGGATTGTTGGTGATACCAACAACGGCAAGCCCCCTATCGCGGTGGTGCGGTCAGGGTGGTCCTCTTCATCGAAGATGATGGGCGTGCGAGACCACTTGAGCGGCCTCCGAGAATCTGCCGCTGGCTCCACAGCATTGACCTCATGCGCCCACCGTTTAAGTTGGCGGTGGGAGGAGTGCAAAGATGCACCTCCGTCAATGCACAGGGCGTCAGTGGCTTTCTGGAATTCATGCTCGCTGGTTTCCTCTTCATCTCCTCCATGACTCTCATCATTGCAATCCTCCTTCTCACGGCCTCTACCGGGTTTCCCTTGATTCTGAGGAGCCTTGCCAGGGCGGCCCACTCCGCCACCCCGGCCCTTCCCGCCAGCGCCAGTCTGACCTTTCTCTTTATCTCGCTTCTCATATTCAGCCCTCTGCTTCTTGACGAGCTGCTCAACCTGATGACACTCCTGTAGATCATGGCCCTTGGTCCGATGGATCTTGCAGTATGGGCCATCACCTTTCCCAGCCTTCTCGGCAGCCGCGGCCTCCCAGCAATCAGTGCACGCGGCGACTTCCTTGCCGGGTACCTCAGCCTTGGCCTTCTTGCCGGTACTAGGTGTGCCCGATCCCTCAACAGTCATCACTGCTTTATCCTTGCGCATTTTGCTGCGCTTCTTGTTCTTCTTCTTCTGACTGGTGGCATCGTCATCATCCTCTGAATTGATGTCGTCGCCATCCTCTTCTCCGGGGAGCTTCCTCCCCTCCTCTATTCGAGCACACTCATCCACCAGAGTGTAAAGCTCCTTCACAGTCTTGGTCAATCGAACGTTCATCTTGGAACGAATCCAACGATTGCGCACGTTGGACTGGAACGCAGCTACCACATTCCTATGGACTCGGCTGAACCTCTGCATGTACTTCCACAGATTCTCTCCTTCTTTCTGCAGAAGAAGCTGCAAGTCACTGGGCCGCCCTGGTTCTTGATGGCCGCCCGTGAAGGCGCCAATGAACTCATGGCACAGGTCAGCCCAGGTCGAAATGGAGTTCTCCGCCAGGTGCATCAGCCAAGACCTCATGTTTGGCTTAAGTGCCAAAGGGAAGTAGTTGGCGAACACCTTCTCATCTCTTCCCCCGGCAGCATGAACAGCGATGGTGTAGATGCTCAAGAACTCTGCCGGGTTCAGCCTCCCGTCATACTTCTATGGTATCTCTGGCTTGAATGTGTGGGTGGACGACCAACGGACTTGCCACAACTGACGGGTGAAGGTGGGGCACCCAGCCTCGAAAGGCAGGTACCCGCCTTCGGTGAGTGCGGGCTCGTCGACGTCAGGGCCACCATGCCTGTTGGACTGGTGGTGGGCGTCACGGCGTTGCTCGATGGTGACGCGCGTGCCTTCCCTTTGCATGTCCTCCAAGACTCGCCGTTGGCCTTGACGCTCTCGAGGGTCAGACGAAGCCATCGAGATGTCGTCGGGTTCCGGGTTGCGCGGCTCCCGCGCTGGCTGCCGTGGAGGGGACTGTACCGTGGGGGTGGCCCCTCCCGCTTGGCCAGCAGCATGGGTTGTTGTCGTTGCTTGAGGAGGCCGTGGCGGGCCAGCTCGCTGCGATCCTCCCCCCCCCCAGCGGAACCAATCAGGCTCTGCATGGTGGCTCTCCACTCATCCATCTGATCGGCTACTGGTGAAAATTTCAGCAACAGCTGGGCCCACGCCATGGCCTTCGAAGAGGTGCTTGGCATGGATGTTGATTAAGACCGCAACATCGCCTAGCTCCTGATCATGCCGGTAGCGGTCGCGCCATGCTCTCGTCATCGTGAACCAGCCGCCTGGGCGGCGTGGTGATGAGGTGGATGCGCTTGAGGGCCAGCGGCTCCGTTTAGCGTAGCGGCTGGGTCGGCTTGTTCCGAGGGTGGCGTATGCTCTGCGGTCGCACCCGAGACGGGAGCGGCCGGGGAGTTGCGATTCCCCCTAGAGCGAGTACCTCCGCTGCGGCTGTGCCCCTCGACCAGACGGAGAGGTGCGGACAGAATGATCTCTCCTCCCGTACCTCGTGGGGCGTGGCCGCTGGGATGTTGTTGGTGCTGTCCTTCTTCGGTGCCTCCTGCTCCTGCTTCAGCCGCAGGGGAGGTGGTGACGACGCCGCCTGCGCCGACCGCGTCCTCCGCAGCGTCCACACCTCCAGGCGTCCCCGTAGCCCCCACGGCGTCGGCGGTTGCGGGCGGCGGGGCCTTCGAGGTGGACTGGTGAGCTGCGGCGCAGGGCTTCTTCTTGGGCGCCATGGACGATGGAGCCGTTGGTGAAGAAGATAGCGGTGAAGATGACGCGCTACGTACGCTTCTCGGGTTTTCGCAAGCGCAACCCCCCTACCTGGCGCGCCAAAGATGTCGTGGGAAACCACGGCCACCTACGGGGCCATGAGCCCCTTTAGGTTCAGTAGGGGGACCGGGCATGTTGCACAAAGAGCGAAGGAGCGCAGCGCAGCACGGCAGAGATCGCACGGGCAGTTTTACCCAGGTTCGGGCCGCCGCGAGGCGTAAAACCCTACTCCTGCTTTGGTGGATTGATGGTGGATGGTGGTAGAAACGCAGTGCTCTTGCCCGGCAGGGTTGCCTCGAGGCGAGAGCAGCTACGCGCGTACGAGTGTACAAGGGTCCGAATCCTTTGTATGGTTGCCATGGGCATCCTTTTATAGATTAAGGGGTCACCACAGTGGAAAATCAGTCATTGTGTAATTATTAGATAGCAAACAGTGCTATCATTTCTACTCTGCAGGCAGAGTAGAGTGCATTAAATGCGCCGCTTAGTGTCACATCATGGCCTGCCCGGCATGCCTTGCCGGGCTGCTCGGCCACCTTCTCTCCTGTCTGGATGACACGTCGCTGGACGGGTGTCATTTGGAGGCGATTCCTTTAGGAAAGGGCTGCCATGTGGTGAAAGACAGCCACTTAGTCACTTTGGGGCTTGACACCGCATTGATCGATGACTTGCGTCCCTGTGAGGTGGAGCGGTGAAGCCTTGGTAGGGTGTTTTTGCCTTCGTTGGACCCAGCAGGCCTGCCTGGGCGGTATTGAGGCTTGCTTCCGGGGCAACCTTAACCTCGCCAGGCTCTCCTGCCCGGCAAGGGAGGTTTTTCCCCTCCTTGGCTTGACTTGGTCTTCTTTATCCGCACTCTGGTTCTTCCAAGAGCTGTTCTCTGGTGCCTGGTCTGGTCTTGGATGTCGCAATCTTGATCTTAGGCCTGTGTACAGTCTGTGCAACAGACCCAGGGTTTGTTGCACCGATAGTAGTTGTTGAAGATTATCAGTCAGAGTTTGAGTTCGACTCATTTCCTCACCCAACAGGTCATCGCTTTTGTCTAGCAGATTTTGAACCTTTTCCAAAGCCTTTTGTTGTTTTATGGTAATATTAGCAATTTTGGAATAGCTAGGTTTGAGATTTTCATCAGATTCATCCTCACTAGATTCAGAGGAGGGGTATTTGAGTACCTTGGCACCTTTTGCCATGAAGCAATAGGTGGGAGCGAAGTCATCACCTGCGTTGTCAATAGTGTTGGGGAAGCCATTTTCCTCAGTGTTAAAGATGGACTTGCTGACGAAAGCAGTAGCGAGATCTAGGCTCACCATACCAGAGTCTGACTCCTCAGATGCCTCCTCTTCCTCATTTTCTCCAGATTCAGCTTCAGAGTTCATTTCCTTGCCAATGAATGCCCGAGCCTTTTTGGAATTGCTCTTCTTTTGAGATGAAGTCTTTGAAGATTTTGATGATGAGGACTTTGAAGATTTCTTCTTTTTCTTCGAGTCGTCTGAACTATCATCCTTGTATTTCCTCTTCTTTGATTCCTTTGCCCACTGAGGAAAATCAGTAATGTAGTGACCAGGTTTCTTGCATTTGTGGCAAGTCCTCTTCTTGTAATCGCGAGATGAGGAATCTGATCTCATGTCATCACCTCTTGAAGATTTTCCAAAGCGACCACGCCTTGAGAACTTCTGGAATTTCCTCACGAGCATTGCTAGCTCCTGTCTTAATTCTTCAGGGTCACCAAGGCTGCTATTAGAATCTTCTCCTTCAGATGAGGAAACTGTCTTGGACTTCAGTGCACATGATCTTCCATAGCTTGGCCCGTAGAGGTCTCTCTTCTCAGCTTGTTGGAATTCATGAGTATTCAGCCTCTCGAGGATATCAGCAGGATCTAGTGACTTGTAGTCTCCATGTTCTTGAATCATCAGTGCCACTGTATCGAATGAGGAATCAAGTGATCTCAGCAATTTCTTCACCACCTCATGGTCGGTGATGTCAGCGGCACCAAGTGCTTGAAGCTCATTTGAGATGTCAGTGAGGCGACCGAAGGTTTGCTGAACATTTTCATTGTCGAGTCTTTTGAAGTGGTTGAAGAGATTGCGAAGAACGTCAACTCGAGAATCACGTTGGGTTGAGATTCCTTTGTTGACCTTGGACAGCCTGTCCCAGCTAAGCTTTGCAGACTCCAAAGCACTCACTCTGCCTTACTATCCTTTGCTCAGATGGCCACATATGATGTTCTTCGCTTGAGAGTCGAGTTGCTTGAATCTCTTCACATCAGCAGCGTTCACGAAAGGAGTGACAGAGGGAACGCCATTTTCCACAACGTACCAAAGATCGTTGTCAGTTGCCTCAAGATGCATGCACATCTTGTTCTTCCAGTAGGGGTAGTCTGTCCCATCGAAGGTTGGACACCGAGCCGAGACCTTGATCATGCCTGCAGTCGGCATAACTAAAACTCCAGGTGGTTAAACCAAAATCACACAGAACAAGGGAGTACCTTGCTCTGATACCAATTGAAAGTGCGTTATATAGACTAGAGGGGGGGTGAATAGGCGATTGTTATGAATTCGTCACTGAGGAAATACTAATTGAGGAATTTCCTAAGAGACGAACTACTAGCAGCGGAATAAGTACTCAGGTGCATGCATAAAAACACAGTAGCATAGTCATCATGATGAAATGAATCATACACAGAGCAAAAGTAGCGTGAAAACAGGATAAGCAGGCAGAAGACAAAGTGACTGAAGAAATAGGATTGAGGAAATTGAGAAAGTCTTCAGCCAAAGTTTCAAACAGTAATGATCAATTTCATCAACACATGAATGAGGAAATGAAAGGGTTGAGGAAATAGAACCAGTAACTCGGTGAAGACAATGATTTGGTAGACCAGTTCCAACTGCTTTGACAGTTGTATGTTTGGTTGGAGTGGCTAGGTATTTAAACCAAAGGACACATAGTCCCAGACACACAGTCCTCACCGTATTCTCCTTGAGCTAAGGTCATGCAGACCTCGCCCAATCACTCGTGGTATGTCTTCAACGTGACTTACAAACCTTCACAGACTAGGTTACCCGGCGATGCACAATTCCTCTTGAATGATCTAGACCTTGACGCCTAACCATGTGGAAGATGCATAGTCTTCAAAGGTAACAAGCGTCGGTTCCACACAGGAACAATCTCTTCAGTGATGCTCAATCACTTTGGGTTGTAGGTGTTTGGGTTCTGGGTTTTTCCTCACTGATGATTTTCTCTCAAAGACCTCAGAGGATGGGATGCTCTCAATGACAAGTGTCAGTTTCTCTCGGAGCAGCCAACCAGCTAGTGGTTGTAGGGGGCGGCTATTTATAGCCGGGGAGCAACCCAACATGATAAGACATAAATGCCCTTCAATGATATGACTGTTAGGTGGATAAGATATTTGGGACAGCTGGCGCATAGCACAGCAACGGTCGGAAATTTGAGCTCTCAAATTCCTTAGGGCTATCATGTTCCTCACTTGTAGGCAATCCGCACTGGCGAATTCCTAACTCCTCAGTTAGAACAAATTCCTCAGAGACCAAAAGATCTTCGTCTTTGTCACTGAAGAAATTGACTGAACTGTATGAGATTTCCAATGGCTTCACTCGAAAGGATTGGGTATGTGTAGGCTTTTGAGATGAGCATCACTTGGAAACTTTTCTTTAGTTTTATCTCGACCCCCTTTAATAATATGGTGTTTCCTATGACTCAAAAAAGAGAAAATGAAACTACGAAAACAAAAGTCTTCACACTTCATAATCCTCGCATCAATATCAATGTCTTCAAGGTCACACCAATTTCCTCATTTTCAAAGTCTTCAAGAAAACCAAAGTCATCAACTGAAGACATTCATTTTTAGGGGTCGACTTTCTTCGTAAATATCAAACTCCTCATAGACTTATAGAACTTGTGTACACTCACATACACATTAGTCCCTTAACCTATAAGTCTTCAATACACCAAAATCACAAAGGGGCACTAGATGCACTTACAATCTCTCCCTTTGTGGTGATTGATGACAAATAGGTTAAGTTTTCAACGGGGATAAACATGTGAAGTGTAAATACTGATATTGAGGAATTTTATTGCAAGATATAGAAAAACTCCCCCTGAAGTGTAGAGTAAAATCATGGAGATCTCCCCCTATATCTTGTAATCCAAACACGCATTTAACATATAATATGAAGAATTTGAAATGCATGATGAAATATGGTGTCTGACAAAATTCAGCATGCGTGCATTAAAGTACTTGAGGAAATAAGCATGCAGAAAGCAGTTCAAAAGTATCAGACCACCATTGGACTTAAGTTTACAACTCAACCAACAAACACTTCAGAAGGGCGAGAGTTGTAACTTAAAAAAAACAACCCTTATATAAGACCCGCTTGAAGACTAACTCAAATTTCTCCCCCTTTGTCATCGAATGACCAAAAGGGATGAAAAATGAGGACCAACGCCCCTGAAGAATATCATCATGATGTCGATGGAGGAGCGCCAATGTTGTTGGTGTCGTCCGTTGAAGTAGGGCATGCCGCAGTGTCGTTGAGATCTTCAGCTTTATCCGTCTCACAAGATTGAAGAAAATGAACTTGTGACCAGCTGAGGAACTTTGACCTTCTTAAATTTCTTCGAAGGTGGATGAGACCAGTCAAAGTCCTGTTGAAATCCCATCTGCTTGAGATCATCATCACTGTAAAGATGAGACAGAATAGCCCAAGTGCGGTCGAAGATTTCATGCGCATAGTAATGATTCTTCTTCACAATGTTTTGCGTGACAGTCATGTTCTGAAGAATTGAGCCAAATCGTCGCTTGACCCACTTGTGATTGCGATCTACTTTTTGATGAATACTTAGAAGAAGCTCTCGATCAGTCATCACTCGTGGAGCTGTGGCTTGAGGATTTTGCTTTGAGGCTTTTGCGGCAGAGTCTTGAGTTGCAGAGTCATCATTGGTGGAGTAAGATGCAGCTTTGCGAAATTGACCATCCAATGGACGAGTGCCTTCATCAATAACAACAGCTTTGCCTTTTTCATCAACTAAAGAAATAGTCCTTTTGAGGACTTCAATGGGAGGCAAGAAGCTGAGGTGATTCCGACAATCTGCCTTGTAGTGAATTGAAGACCTGGTTCTGATGAATTTCATAATCCATGGAGCATAGGGCTTCAACTCAAATGGTGACAGTGCAACATTCACCTAAGTCCTCAAGAAGAAATCATGGTAGTTTATGAGAATGCCATGTATAATGTTGAACAGCAGATTCTTCATGATGCCAACAACTTCCTCTTCTTCAGAGTTGTGGCCTTTGATCGGACTGAGGATTTTGGTCAAAATGCGGTAGATTGTCCTAGGCACATATAGCAATTCCTTCATGAGGAAAGTGGTTCTTGGAGCTTGGCCAGGCCGCAAAGGCTTCATTAGCACTTCCATCATATGATTTGGAAGTTCAGTTTCTTCATAAATCAGCCTTGCACCTTCAGAAGGAGGACTGACTAGAACGACATGAAGCAATTCAGTGGCTGGAGCTTTGTAGTGCGTGTTCTCAGTGATCCAATCAAGCACCCATAAATTAGCATCATTCACATTTCCAGTGAGGTGCAGAGTAGCATAGAATTAAAGAATTAGCTCTTCATTCCAATCACAGATGTCAGCACAGAAATTTAGAAGCCCAGCTTCATGAAGAACATTCAAGACAGGTTGGAAGCACGGGATGGACTCCATATCCACATGAGGAATTTGATGGTACTCAAATACCTTGTCCTTGTCAAACAGAACGACCGCATAGAAATTCATCTGGTTAGCTATCCAGAACCTCTTGCGCCGAAGTCTTGCTGAGTCATATGGATTGACATCAGTGAAGAAATGATGGTCATCAAAGAAATCAGCAGCCTTAAACTTTGGTCTCTTTGCATGAGGATTTTGTTGCTTGGGATGAAGATTTGCAGTTGATGGTCTCACAACCTCTTGAGTCAGAATCTCTGGAGCTGCTGGCTAAGGAATTGAAGCTTCAAGTTCCACTATAGGAATCAGGCACCTTGCCGTCAGCCATGGCTGACGGCAAAGGCATGCCTGACGGATGGCAAAGGCCTTTGTCGTCAGCCAGCAGATGGCACCACGTCCGGCTGAACGACCTACAGCAAATGGCATTTTGCCGTCAGCCAGCGGATGGCAAAGATGCAAAGGTCTTTGTTGTCTGCCAGCAGACGGCAAAGGGCATGGACGGCACACGTGGCAGCTTTGGTCCGTTAAGGGGTTAACGGCGTGCTTTGCCGTCTGCTGGCAGACGGCAAAGATCTTTGCATCTTTGCCGTCTGCCAGCAGACGGCTAAGTGCCCAAATAGTCCAGCCCAGATGCCCCCCAGGTAGCTGCCATGTGGCACGCTATGCCGTCTGCTGGCATACGGCAAAGATGCAAAGGTCTTTGCCGTCTGCCAGCAGACGGCAAAGCAACCATATAGGCCAGCCTAGTGCCCCCAGGTTGCACAGGTAGCTGCCACGTGCCAACTTTGCCGTCTGCTGGCAGATGGCAAAGACCTTTGCCGTCTGCCAGCAGGCGGCAAAGAGCCTATATAGCCCCTGTTTTTTCTTAAATTCAATCAATTTCATAGAATTTCACAGATATATATATACACACACATTTGAAAATACTTTCAACAAGCATACCAACACATATACATACCAAATCATATCCCTGCCATGTGGATATGATCATCCAACACATATACATACCAAATCAAAAGTCCATATGCAACATATATAGCTAGCCAACATATCCAACAACAAGCATACAATGGTTTCATCCATACATACATATATAGGTAGGAAGTTTCACATTGTTCATCCTACAAAATCAAAACAAAAAGGAAGCACAAGGAGAAGAGTAGACTCCATCAACGCAAGCTTCCTCATCTAAAGCAAATCTGCAAATTGGGAAAGAAGAAAGTTAGAAGAAGAAAGTTAGAAGAATAAGAAGACTAGAAGAAGAAGACCAGCTAGAAGAAGAAGAAGAAAAAGAAGAAGAAGAAGTAGAAAAAGAAGAAGAAGAAGAAGAATTTTTCTTCTCTTTCTTTTTCTCCTCTCCTCTTCTTTATCTTCTTCTTCTTCTTCTAACTAAGGTAGGTAAAATGCCATTTTTTAGCTAAGCTAGGTAAAAATGCTAAGTGTAGGTCATTTTAGAGCTAAGATAGGTAAATAGGCCATTTTGGAGCTTAGTAAGGTTAATATGTCATTTTCGAGGAAAATAAGCTAAGTCTATGTCATTTTGGTGGTAACAAAGATTATCATGCCATTTTTGACCTAAGTATGCTAAGTATGTCATAAATGAACTGAAGAAGCTAAGTATAGGTCATTTTTGAGCTAACCTAGGTAGTTATGACATTTTTGAGCTAACTAAGCATATTTATTCATTTTGGAGGACAAAATGGTAAGTGTAGGTCATTTTAGAGCTATCCTAGTTAAAACCGGTCATTTTGGAGCTAGGAAAGGTTATTTTGTCATTTTGGAGGAAAATAAACTAATTATATGACAGCTTGGAGCTAAACCAAGGTTATTATGCCATTTTTTTACCTAAGTAAGCTAATTATGTCATAAATGAACTAGGTAAGCTAAGTATAGATCATTATTGAGCTATCCTAGGTAGTTATGCCATTTTTTAGCTAACTAAGCATATTAAGTCATTTAGGAGGAAAAAATGCTAAGTATAGGTCATTTTATAGCTATCCTAGGTAAAATATAGGTCAACTAAGCTTATTATGTCAATTTGGAGAAAACTAAGGTAAGTATAGGTCATTTTTGTGCTAACCTAGGTGATGTTGCCATTTGTGAGCCAACTTACGTAAGTATAGCTCATTTTTTTTATCTAACTTAGGTAATTATGCCATTTAGGAGGAAAATAAGCTAAGTATGCATTTGTTAAGTAAAACACTAGAGAAAACTTACCCTCATCACAACAAATGCGATGAAGATCGCAACTAAGGTAACAATTGATCCAACCGCATAATGATACCAAGCCTCATTATCAATGGCATGTTTTCTAATCTTCTTAATCTTCAAGCGCATTCCATCCATCTTCAAGCGCATTGCATTCATCTTCATCTTGTGATCATCGATGACATCGGCAACATACAACTCCAATTTCATCTTCTCTTCTTCAATTCTTTTAATTTTTTCTTTCAAATACTCATTTTCTTTTTCAACTAAATTTAACTTCTCGACAAGAGGGTCGGTTGCAATTTTTGGTTCACATACCTCCTAGATTAAAATATCTCTATGTCAACTTGATGGCCATAATTGTCATAAATGCGAAATGCAACAAATAGTTATAAAAGAGAATTTACCACATCCGAATCATAAAGCGGGCGAGGGCGGACGGGGACGGATATCAAGATCATGGCACTATGTATAACAAACAATCATACAAAGTAAGAAAATTATACAAGTAACTATACAAATCATACAATCATACAAGTAACTATATAAATCAAGTACAACATAAAAAATTGAATACCTAATAATAATCTGGATCGTCGGGTTCAATAAATGCTCCAGGATCAATAAATGCATCATCATCATCACTATCAGTAATGACGTGCTCATCATCATCATTAATAAATGCATCATCATGTGGAAGGCCACCTTTACGTAATCGGTCAAGCATTGACAGGTCATCCGTAGCAGTAACCTCTTCTAGTTCACGCTCTTCTTGTTCCGGCTCAGGGGTGAAGTCGGGTTCACTGTCGCTGTCTACTTCAATGTTCTGGGGTGAAGTAGAGCGGTTCTTGAAACATTTTTTGGAAAGACGTGTTTCTTGGAAGAATTCTCCTTCATATGTGTCTAGGTTAATGTGAGGTTCATAATCCTCTTCATTGTGGGGAGGTGGTCTAACACGTGGCGGCAGTTCATAAATGACATCCCAACCATTGAGATTTGGATCACTTTGACAGGCCCACAGTAGATAGAAAACTTCGGTTGCCTGTTGAGCCATAATATAGACATCGGGAACATCCAAATGGGTGCTTTGTTTGATTTCCACTAGCCCTATATGTTCATGAGTCCTTCTAGTCTCCTTCGGCTGGAACCAATAACATTTGAAGACTACGACGTTTGATGGGTTTGCACCATAGAATTGAAGTTCATAAATTGCTTCAACTCTTCCATAATACTCGGTATCTCCTTTGCCGATAGCAGAGACACAACAATTTGTAGACTTTCGGTCGGCCATAGATAGCTCTTTGCCATAGGTATGAAAGCGATACCCGTTGATGTCGTATTTGTCAAATGAACGGACCTTAAAGTCAAAACCATTAGCGACTTGTCTCAATTCGGCGTCCATAAACTCTGAATTAGCCTACAAGTTTAATACGAAAGGGATTGTTGCATTAGCCACAAATTAGACAAAGAAATGAAATGGTCTAATGGAAATTACCATTTGTTTTAACCAAGAGATGAAACTGGGATAGCCGCCTCCCTACTTTGCCAGAAGCTCATACTCTACGACGGAATCCTTTTGGATCACCGCTCCATACGAGAATTTGGCGACATATCGACTGTATCAAATTTATCCAGGAATAAGAGTAGTTCAAAGGAATTAGAAGTTGCGAAACAATGTACCGAGAACTTACTCGATGTACGGCCGCACTTCTGTTAGGTTGTTGAAGATATACAACGAAATGGTCCGCCATTCTTCGACATCCAACGTTAAGGAATTAGAAGCTCCGGCTGGTGCGAGATCCCCTTTGAATAGGTTGAGGTTGGATCCACCCTTTTTCGGGTCGCCAGCATTGTACTGAGGCTTCGGATTATGCAAATGACGATTTTTGGCTTCGTAGTGTGCTGTCACGAAGTTTGCCGCCTCCTCAGTAATGAATGCCTCGGCCATCGATGCTTCAATTCTACGTTTATTTTTACATTTTGCTCGAAGCGTCTTCTGCATCCTCTCAGTTGCGTAGCACCAACGATTTTGCACGGCCCCCCCCAATCTTGCCTCGGTTGGGAGATGCAAAATCAAGTGCTGCATTGGATTAAAGAAGCCCGGCGGAAAGATCTTCCCTAACTTGCAGATCAACTCCAGTGCCAACTCTTCCATTTCTTCTAGCAGGCCAGGCGATAGTTCTTTCGCACAAAGAACACGGAAGAAATAGCTCAGCTCTACCAGTACTAGCCATTCATCCTCAGGGATGAAGCCACGCAACATCACCGGCATTACCCGCTCAATCCATATGTGCCAATCATGACTCTTGAGACCAAATATCTTCAATTTTTCAAGACTCGCTCCCCTCTTTAGATTCGCTGCATACCCATCGGGGAACATCAACTACATTTTCACCCACAAGATAATTTCCCTCATAGCTAGCCTTCGATGATTGAACCATGCCTTTGTCTTTGTCCATTTCTGCTTTCCTTTTGATGGTTGCATGTTTTGTAACGGTCTATCACATAGCGCCTCCAGATCGACTCTAGCCTTAGTATTATCCTTTGACTTCCCCTCTATGCCGAACAATGTACCAAAAAGTGCCTCGGCGATATTCTTTTAAGTGTGCATCACGTCGATGTTGTGTGGGCAAAGGAGGTCTTTGAAGTAAGGCAGATCCCACAAGCATGTCTTGTGAGTCCAAGCGTGTTTCGAATTATACCCCTTGAAATACCCTGGACGCTCTGGATCTGGCTCGAGAGCGTTTAACTGATCCAGGGTCTCTTGGCCTGTCAACGCAGGTGTTGCAGAGTTTTTGACAACTCTACCTTTGATGAAATTCTTCTTGTCTTTCCTGAACTTATGGCGAGGATCCAGGAACTGTCTATGCAAGTCGAAGCAAGAAAACTTGCGACCGGCCTGAAGCCAACAAAACTCAAGAGCTCCCTTGCATGTGGGGCACGGGAACCTTCCATGCACACACCAGCCAATGAATAGCGCATACGACGGCAAGTCATGCATCGAGTACATGTACCAGACACGCATTATGAGGTTCCGTTTGCTAAAGGCATCGTATGTCTTGAACCCATTATCCCAGGCTTCTTGCAATTCGTCCTTCAGCGGCTACATGTACACATTCATATTCTTCCCCGGATAGTTGGGCCCTTGAATTATCAACGTCAAGAAAATGTTCTTTCTTTGCATAATATGTCCGGGGGGGAGATTGAGTGGAATGACAAATACGGACCAACAACTGTATTGGGCTGCCATCAGACCAAACACACTGAACCCATCCGTGCTGATGGCGACTCGAGGATGCCTCGGATCTGCCGCTTTGTCATCAAGTAATGCATCGAAGCGCTTCCACGCTTCACCGTCCGATGTGTGCACCATCATCAGCTTCCCATCTGCATCTAGTTGGCTTCTTTTGCCCGTTTTGTGCCATGTCATCTGTCTGGCCGTCTCTTCGACCATGAAAAGACGTTGAAGTCTTGGTACGATTGGCATATACCGAAGAACATTAACGGGGATTTTGGTCTACGTCTTCTCACCCATACCGTTGTCTACCACAACATACATGGATGACTTGCAAATGGGACAATAGTTCAAGTCCGCATACTGAAGCCTAGATAAGGCACATCCTTTCTCACAGGCATGTATCTTCTCATAGGGCATCTTAAGAGCACGGAGGATTTTGTCTGACTTGTACAGGTTTGCAGGTAGTACATGGCCTTTGGGTAGAAAACGTCCAAATACTGTCATCATCGCGTCGTAGCATTCTCTGCCCAAGTTGAATTGAGCCTTCAGAGCCATTATTTGTGAGATGGCATCCAGCTGACAAAGCTCAGTGTGCTCGTGGAGAGGACGTTTTGAAGACTCCAACATTTCATTTAAGGCCTTTGCAGATTCCTCCATCTCATCGTTCGAGTCCCGAGCATCATCAAAGTCTTGCACCATGTCTTCCATCCCGGTACCATGGTCGTCGGTGCGACGACGAAGCACCTCAGCTCTGGCATGTTGGGCAGACTTGCCATGAAATGTCCACACCGTATAACCTAGCATAAAACCCCTCTTCTGCAGGTGTTTGCCCATTTCATCCTCTGTCCTCTTGTGCCAATTGTCGCACCTGGCACAGGGGCACTAGGTTGTCTTCTGGCCATTTGCAAATGCGGCTCTCAGAAACCCCTTGGTTTTTGTTAACCATTCAATGGTCATGTCTTTATGACTAGTGTGACCGATGTACATCCACGCATGATCACTCATCTTGCCTAGCTACTGGACACAAAAGAAATATATATATAAATCATCATGTATATATTCATCAGTTAATGGAGTTTGTCACTTTTATTACGTCCATGCAACCTAGACGCTAATAGGTAAAGATAGGTCCTAATCCCACCCGAGTATGTGTAGATTGGGTTCATTTTCCCATGCTCTGCTCCGGATCTGATGCAAAATTTCAGCAGCACCTCCCCGCTGTTCTCCTGATACATGTCTCGGCAATAAGCAGAGAGGATGTGTACCCGGAGAACAACAGGGAGGCACTAACAAAATTCTGCATCGGATCCGAAGCAGAGCATATGGGAAAATGAACCCAATCTACACATACTCAGGCTGTCCATGGATAATGTTGGACAATTCGAAAGAATCACAGTTATAAATATGAAAATGCATGCATATTTATAGATGTAACCCTTTCGAACGAGAGACGCATAGTGGTCACGCATACTGATGATTGAGGACACCTATAGCTAGCAATTTTCATCGGCACAAAGACCGAAACAGAGCAAATGAAGGGGTGAGGAGGAGATGTCATTTGTGCTCACCCACGAACACAGGGGCGAAGCTCGTCGAACGCACGGGGAGGTCGTCGAACACCAGACCCTCGCAGCGATGAAACAACTGCACATTTAAAACCACATGATCAACACAAATATGATGTTTTTTATAACAAAATCGAAAAATATATGACCTAACTCATAATTCACAAATATATGACCCTGTCGGCCTTTGGAAGGCCGAAGAGCACCTTTTTCGGGAGGTGTCGGGGGTCGGGGTGTCAGGGGTGTCGTGTCGGGGTAGGGGTGCTGTGTCGGGGTGTCGGGGGTGTCGTGCCAGGGTCGGGGTGCTGTGTCGGGGTTTGGCGGTACAGTGTCGGGGTGTGTCGTGTCGGGGTCGGGGTGTTGTGGTGTCGTGTCGGGTAGGGGTGATGTGTCGGGGTCGGGGGTGCCGTGTCGGGGTCGGGGTGCTGTGTCGGGGTCGCGTTGTCGGGGTTGTCGTGTCGGGGTCGGGGTGTCCAGGTCAGGGGGTCGGGGTGTCGGGGTGTCGGGGGTGTCGTGTCGGGTGTCGGTGTCAAAACCGGCGGATCTAGGGTAGGGGGTCCCGAACTGTGCGTCTAAGGTCGATGGTAACAGGAGACGGGGGACACAATGTTTACCCAGGTTCGGGCCCTCTCTATGGAGGTAATACCCTACGTCCTGCTTGCTTGATCTTGATGAATATGAATATTACAAGAGTTGATCTACCACGAGATCGTAATGGCCAAACCCTAGAAGTCTAGCCTGTCTGATTATGATTGCCCCTACGAACTAAACCCTCCGGTTTATATAGACACCGGAGGGGACTAGGGTTGTACAAGGTCGGTTACAGAGAAAGGAATCTTCATATCCGAACGCCAAGCTTGCCATCCACGCCAAGGAGAGTCCCATCCGGACAAGGGAGAGAGTCTTCTGTCTTGTATCTTCATGGCCCATCAGTCTGGCCCACGTTACGTAGCCTGGACGCCCGAGGACCCCTTAATCCAGGACTCCCTCAGTAGCCCCTGAACCAGGCTTCAATGACGATGTGTCCGGCGCGCAGATTGTCTTCGGCATAGCAAGGCGGGTTCCTCCTCCGAATAATCCAAAACAAACTTCGAGCACAGAAAGCGTGTCCGGCTCTGCAAAACAAGTACCACACACAACCGCAGAGAGTATAATATTTCACGAGTCCAATCTGCTGACAACTTTTTATAGCGCGACACCACGTTCCTGCATGGTCATTATTTCGAACCGCGCTCCACGCTTTAAGATGCGGTTTCCAGTGGCATGTCTCGTCACCGCAGAGATCGTGCCCCTTCATTACGGGATTCTCATCAATACGGGCGTGGGTAATCCAACCGTGCCGTTTGCATGGCCCTTGGGAATAGGCGAGTTTTAAGGCGAGTGGGGAGGCGCTTGATATTCACTGCCTCTATAAGGAGATAAGGATTCACCCTTTTCCACTCACGCCTTCTCTTTCTCTGCCTCTCCATTCCTGAGCTCCAGCACCCAAATTATCATCTTTTCCGCCTCGAAGAAGCACTCTGACCATGTCCGGATCCGGAGCGCAAGGCAAGTGGATGGCCTCCTCTGTCAAGGAGAAGGACATCACGAAGCTCCAGGAGGCGGGGTATTTGGCCAAGGAAATCGCCCACCGGCTTCCGGCCAAGGGACAGATCATCCCCACCCCCAAGCCTCATGAGAGGGTGGTATTCATCCCCAACTTCGTCCGTGGGTTAGGGTTTCCACTCCACCCTTTCGTCCGCGGACTCATGTTCTACTACGGGCTAGATTTCCATGATCTAGCCCCAAATTCTTTCCTCAACATCTCGGCATTTATTGTCGTGTGCGAGGCCTTCCTCCGCATCCCACCCCACTTCGGAGTATGGCTCAAGATCTTCAATGTGAAGCCGAAGGTGGTGGATGGCCAACACGCAGAGTGCGGAGGCGCCATGGTGAGCAAGATGCCCAACGTCACATGGCCCAAAGGTACATTTGTGGAGACCATCAAAGGGTGGCAGCAACTGTGGTTCTATATCACAGAGCCCCGCGACGCCACCTGGGCCGCGGCTCCCGAATTCAAGTCCGGAGCCCCAATGTGGCTCACCTCCTGGCTAGAGAAGGACCTGAATTGGGCATCGTCGGAGGAGCTGACTGTGCTGTAGGCGCGTATCCAGAGTATGGTCGACAAGAACATCAAGCTTGTCAATGTGATCCAGGTGATGCTAGTTCGCCGGATCCTTCCATGCCAAAGCCGGACTTGCCATTTGTGGGAGTTCGATCCGGCCGAGCACCAGACCTTGCAACAGTTCTTCGGAACTACGCACGAAGACATCTGGAAGGTGCTCTTTAAGGCCAACGAGAAGTGGCCGGAGACGACCGAGGACCGTGGGCACGACCTGGCCCATCCCGCTAGTCCGGTAAGTCTTTCGCGCTTCAAGGTGTATCCTTTACTTGCTTACTCAGGGAAAATGCCTAAGCCTCCCTATTTATTTTTTCAGGGCTGGACGAAGAAGGCAGAGCGGATTAAGTGTCCAGCTCTGCTGCCCGAGGAATCAGCCATCCCACTTTTGATGAAGATGCTAGTCCCGGCGCCCTACCAGGCGCCGGAGAAGAAGGCCAAGAAAAAGGCCAAGGAGACTAGAAGTGGCCTTCGTCGCAAGGGAACTTCGGATGCGACGTCCGAAGACGCCGAGACTCACTCCACCGCTGCAGAGGACGACGAGGAGGCGGAGGAAAGCAACTCTCCCCTTGAGGGGGGAAGGAAGAAAAGGGCGGCCCCCATAAATCTGGAGGCAGAGGTGTCCAAGAAGGGGAAGGTCTCCCTCGCGGATAACTCCGCGTGGGACGTCGACAGCAGCCCAGAGCGGCGCCCCCGAGATAAGCCCCTGGCCGAGTCATGAGTACTCAAAGACCCTGCCGCATTCATATATCCACCCTCTTTTCTCCATAGTTTTAACATGTTGAATCATGTACTTGCAGTCCGGCTTGTTCCGACCTCATGCGATCCTCATCTTCGGGGAATTCGCTGGACCCGAAGGTGATGTACAGCGGGTCCCTTCCGACGGCCTCTTCTCCCAAGGCCATGGGTGACACCGAGGCATTGTCCCGAAGGATCCCAGGCTAGGGAGAGACGCAGGAGGCCGTCAGCATGGCGCCAGAGGGTGAAACCTCGGCCGCCGGACACATGGGGGAGCAAATCCCCATGGAGACTGGCAATGGGGGCCAGGTCCAATTCGGCCCCCAGCCGAATACGGTCCCGGAGACCTTTATGGCTCCGGAATCCGGCAAGCAACCTCCTTCGAAAGAAGGGGGTGTGCCAATTTCGCCGATGACCTCTGTCCAACCAGAGGCACCGCACACCCTACTGGAAGCGCTGCAAAGTGCTTCCATTGTAGAGGAGCACCGTGCCCTCATGGGTACGGTGATTGAGAAGATTCGGTCCGCGAAGAGCGGACTGACCGAAGCCTGCACAAGCCTTCTAACAGGTTTTGAGGTTTGAAACGCAATTATGTAAAAAGAATGTCACAGTATAGACAGTAGTCCCTGAGACACTGTCCGGTTGGTCAAAAAGAAAAGCCGGACAGAGGATCAAACAATTTTCGTAGGAGACTAACCATACATGTCTATGTGAAAAAGTAGGCGTCGCTGCTGGCTGCGACATCCCATGCTGCCGAAGTCTCCGGACTAAAGCAGAGTTTGGAGCGGGCCGAGGAAGAACTCGGCCGTGTGAAAAAGCAGCTGGAGGACAAGCAAGGTATGCCATGACCTTCTGTATATCAGAAAGGATAGATGATTTGTATTGACAATAGTGCCATGATATTTGTAGGAACGGCGACCGAGGTGGAGGCCCTTAAAAAGGCGCTGGCCGAGGCTGAAAAGAGAGCGGCGGAGGAACAATCCGTCCGCAAAAAGCACGAGGCCAGGGTCGGTGAGGTCCAACAAGAGCTCCAGGACGCTGTAAAGAAATGCGAGTCCTTGGAGCGCAAGATTACGGATCAAAAGTCCGAACTTGCTAAGCCCCACCAGAGCACACAAGAGGCCTAGGTTGAAGCCCAGGGCGCCCTCCAGGAAATCCAAGAGGCCAGGAAAATCTCGGCGGGTAAGGCCTTTATAATGCAAAGAAAATTTGTGAAGAAAAGGTACCTCTTACTGACCCGGATTTGGAGTTCTCCAGGAGCGTTTGCGGATCTGCCGCGCAGCATTGCTGATGCTGCAAATTTCTTCCGAGCCGAAGAGGGGAGCTCAACGGAGAAGCTGTTCTGGTCGCAATACCTTGCGCCAGAGCATCCGGTGCCCTTCAGTGATAACCTGAAACAGCTGACCGAACTGCATAGGGTGGCCGAATTGGCCATGAAGGATTTGATAATCCGTCTATGGCCTGCCGAAACCATACACAACAGCTGCTTCGGGCTCGTGAAGCGACTGGTTGCTGCCTGCCCTCGGCTTGATGCCATCAAGCGGTCGGTCTATATCGAAGGTGCGCGGATGGCCTTCGCCCGTGTCAAGATATAGTGGGCGAAGATGAACGTCGTCAAGCTCGCGACCGAGGGACCGCCCGCGGGCAAGGAGCACCGCACGCCCGAGCGATATTTTGACGATGTCCTGGAGGGATCCCGCATGGTGGCGGAGCAGTGTGCAAAAGACATTATCTTTGGATTAATATATTCATGTTATCCTGTCCTGCACAATGGAACAAAACTGATATGTAATATAATGTTAGTTGTTTATATCAAAGTTTTTCCTCCTGTGTGGCCGTTTTATTAAATCTGAGAGTTGGCCAGTCGTTGGCTTCAGCCCCCACGCAGGTAGTACGGGGGTGTTTGGGATAGAATCTGAACACTCTTGATCCAAAGTTTGGTCCTTGAAGGAGGTGTTTAGCGCGATGAACCAGGCAATCAGACTATGTGGCTTTATCACCCTCACTTAGCCATAGGAGTTTGATGGCGGGTCTACAATATAGGCCCTGGTATGTACGCGTTTACCCGAATATGGTGCATTACATAGGTGACCAGAAAAACGGTCCTTCATGTAATACGGAGAGAATAGTGAAGGATTCTGATTAGTCATCGAGTGGTTGACCAGCTCTCGCCGCATCATGACAGTCAGTTTTCGGCTTTCTCTACTGAGGTGCTCATCCGGATGAACCGGGACACAATCGCAGTAGTTCTCCCTTTACTACCGTAGCCGATATAGCGGAACGTAAGGTTGTAAGCACAGGAGCCGGGCAACCCAACTATTGACCAAAGACATGATTCGGAGCTGATGCATATAAGGCCAAACTCGTGACGCCGAAGTGTGCTGAAAAGCTTTTCGGACTTGTCGGCAACTCATGTGTTGCCGTATCGAGCCCCTGGCAATTTGTGCCGAGGTGATTAGGGCCTCCTGTTTATATCAAGATTTTTCCTCCTGTGCGGCCGTTTTATTAAATCTGAGAGTTGGCCAGTCGTCGGCTTCAGCCCCCACGTAGGTAGTACGGGGGTGTTCGGGATAAATTCTAAACACTCTTGATCCAAAGTTTGGTCCTTGAAGGAGGTGTTTAGCGCAACGAACCAGGCAATCGGACTATGTGGCTTTATCACCCTCACTTAGCCATAGGAGTTTTATAATAGAAATTTAGGCACAGCCCCTAGTATTCGTGAGTCCGAACTAGGGTGCTGTAAACACCTGATCGGGTAGAGACCGATTCGTCGCATAATGCGGAAAAAATCGCAAAAGATTTGTAACCTCCGAAGAGCTGACCGGCTCACGCCACATCATGACAGTCAGTTTTCGGCTTTCTCTACTGAGGTGCTCATCCGGATGAACCAGGGCACAATCACAGTAGTTCTCCCTTTACTACCCTAGCCGATATAGCGAAACGTAAGGTAGCAAGCATAGGAGACGGGCAACCCAACTATTGACCAAAGACATGATTCGGAGCCAATGCATATAATGCTAAATTCAGGGTGCCGAACTATACTGTAAAAAGTGTTCGGACTTTGTTGCCGTAATATGGGGCGCAATAGATCCCCTGGCGAACTTAAGCCGTACCAAAGTGTACGGGTGCAATTGATAATATTATCAAGAAAAAATGAAGTAGTAAGCTAGTGCCGCAGAAGTTGGGGCGCGAACTGTTTCCATTATAATTTTATTGATAAGTCAAAGCGTATAAGTAGTGCGATAAGCAACAGGGCTATTTAACATGCCATGGCCAAGAGAGAGCTGCGTGCGGGTCCTGAGAACAGGTGAAGTGACCGTCAAAAAGACCTCCTAAAGATTCCCGTATACCTCAATGCTTCTCGCTGTCTTGGTGTCTCTATCCTTCGAAAGGGCCGATGATCAGGCCGTCTTGAGGGGCCTGTTGAGAAGAAACCTGAAAAGGATAAAAAAGAAGAAGTCAAAGTATGTGTGTCCATGGGAGGTCGAGCCGTATTATGGACCAAAATCTAATTATGCCTCCGTCTATGCCCATGGTATTTTAAGTGTGTAGTTATGTACGCGTGGTACGTATGCCGCCATTTGGCCGGGACGGAGACGGAGGCCGGATTGCTAGTCTGACTCCTGACGAGCCGGACTATAATGGTGCGGAGTAGTCCGGATCCATTTGACAGTGTCCGGGAGCTTGGCCGCTGAATTAAGATTCTTCTTGGCAAGGCCGCTCTGTACTTCCGCTGCCAAGGCCGCGGTGTGCTCCTTGGTATGGAGGGAGCGCTCCGTGTTTCCGTTAATTGTTATGACGCCGCGTGGTCCCAGCATCTTGAGCTTGAGATAAGCATAGTGTGGCACCGCATTGAATCGAGCAAATGCGGTTCGTCCGAGCTGTGCGTGATAGCCGCTGCGGAAGGGGACGATATCGAAGATCAACTCTTCGCTTCTGAAGTTGTCCGGGGATCCGAAGACAACCTCTAGTGTGATTGAGCCCGTACAACGGGCCTCTACACCTGGTATGACTCCTTTAAATGTAGTTTTTGTGGGTTTGATCCTTGAGGGATCGATGCCCATTTTGCGCACTATATCCTGATAGAGCAGGTTCAGGCTGCTGCCGCCGTCCATGAGGACGCATGTGAGATGGAAACCATCAACAATTGGATCAAGGACCAGTGCGGCTGAACTGCCATGACGGATACTGGTCGGATGGTCCCTGCGATCGAAGGCGATCGGGCAGGACGACCATGGGTTGAACTTTGGGGCGACTGGCTCTATCGCGTAGACGTCCCTGAGCGCTCGTTTGCGCTCCCTTTTAGGTATATGAGTGGCGTATATCATGTTCACCGTTTTAACCTGGGGAGGGAACTTCTTCTGTCCTCCTGTGTTCGGCGGACGGGACTCCTCATCGTCATCCTCGCTTTGCCCTTCTTGTTTTCGGCATTTAACTTGCCGGCCTGTTTGAAAACCCAACATTCTCTGTTGGTATGATTGGCTGGTTTAACGGGGGTGTCGTGGATCTGGCATGGACGATCGAGTATGCGGTCCAAGCTGGATGAGCCCGCATTGTTTCTTTTGTATGGCTTCTTCCGCTGGCTGGACTTGGAGCCGCTGAAACCGGCGTTGACTGCCGTGTCATCGGCAGTGCCACCATTGCTTCAGCGCTTGTGCCTGTTGCGTCGGGGCTTGTCATTGCTATTCTTGGCTTCAGAGATACCGGCATCACTTGCAGTGTTACTGCTACGGGCTAGCCAACTATCCTCGCCCGCACAAAAGCGGGTGATGAGTGCCGTGAGGGCTGCCATGGACTTCGGCTTTTCTTGGCCGAGGTGACGAGCGAGCCATTCGTCACGGATGTTATGCTTAAAGGCCGCTAGGGCTTCGGCATCCGGGCAGTCGATGATCTGGTTCTTTTTAGTTAGGAACCTAGTCCAGAATTTCCTGGCCGACTCTCCAGGCTGTTGAACTATGTGACTTAAGTCATCGGCATCCGGGGGTCGTACGTATGTGCCTTCGAAGTTGTCGCGGAAGGCGTCTTCCAAGTCCTCCTAGCTGCCAATAGAGTTTTCAGGCAGACTGTTTAACCAGTGCCGAGCTGGCCCCTTGAGTTTTAGTGGGAGGTATTTGATGGCGTGAAGGTCATCGCCGCGGGCCATATGAATATGGAGAAGAAAATCCTCAATCCATACCGTGGGATCTGTTGTTCCATCATATGATTCGATATTTACGGGTTTAAACCATTCCAGGAATTTGTGCTCCATAACTTCATCAGTGAAGCAAAGGGGATGTGCGGCGCATCTATATTGGGCCAAGTCGCGACGTAGTGCGGATGTAGTCCGTCTACGGTTTTCGGCCCGGGCGAGGTTATGCTGATTACGTCTGGCTTGATAGCCGTCGTCGCGCGCCAGGGCATGCCCCCGCGATCCGTAGATCGATCTGGACTGACCTGCTCTGTTCTTCAGGTTTTGCCGCTGGTCATATGCGTATTCCCGAGTTGTGGTATCTTTGCCTTTTCGGTGAGGTAGTATGGGCAGGTGTTCGGCTTGGGTTGCCACTTTGTCCCGGCCACCTGGTGGTCGGTCAGCCGCATTACGTGTTGATGGCATGGGCTCAAGTGCCTCGTCGTCGAATTGGGGCAGCAATTTACGCTTCGGGTAACTTTTAATGGGGCGCTCGAGTCCGTATTCCTCGGCTGCCAGGACATCATTCCATCTGTCATTGAGCAAATCTTGATCAGCTTGAAGTTGCTGCTATTTCTTTTTCAGGCTCCTCGCAGTGGCTATTAGCCGGCGCTTAAAGCACTCCTGCTCGACGGGTTCCTCAGGCACGATAAAGTCTTCATCGCCGAGGCTCACCTCATCTTCGGAGAGTGGAAGATAGTTGCTGTCCTCCGAGTCTGCGTTTATGGCCTGTTCGTCAGGGCTGACTTGCCCATCTTCCCTACCGTCCTGTTCAGAAGTCGGCTCGGCGGGATCTTTTTTGTCTTCGGCATCGTCCGGAGTATTGTTTTCTCTTGTGCCGGTATTGCTGTCTTTTCCACGGCGTGATTTAGAGCGGTGCCGCTGACGTCGGCGCTTTGGCTGTATCTCAGGAGGTTTATTCTCGACTGGATCTTTCTCATTATCGCCATTATTCTGTTTGGGAGTATCCACCGTGTACACATCATACGAGGAGGTGGCTGTCCAGCGCCCAGTAAACGGCGGGTTTTGGGCCTGCTCTTCTCCGGCATCGTCGTCCATACCGTCGATGTCTTCGGAGTCGTAATCGAGCATGTCGGTTAAGTCTTCGACAGTGGCAATGAAGTGGGCGGTGGGTGGGAAGCGAAATTCTCCGTCATCAGCCTCCAGTTCAAACCGGATATATTTTGGCTGTGAGTCCCCCGCTAAGGAGAGGGTTTTTAATGAGTTCAGCACATCACCCAAAGGTGATTGTCGGAAGATGTCCACGGAGCTGAACTCGACGATCGGCGCCCGATCGAGCTCGATGGGCGCGGACGCACGCGGTTCAAAACTTGTGGCCGGAGACGAGTCCGAGGTTCCGATGACGCAGATCCCGTCCGAAGTTGGGTCTGTGTGCGGCTCCAACGCCGCTGAGTCTGCGGATTCCGTGGCGGGGTTGTGCTTCCCATCCTCGGATGGCGCAATCTGCTCCGGATCTAGGTCCAGGGCAGTTACAGGCGCTATCTCCCGGGTGTAGTCCGATGACAGATTTAAGTCATGTTCATCGCGGTGGTAGGGAGCGGTTGCCATGGGCTCGAATCCGTCGAATATCAAGTCTCCGCGGATATTAGCAACGTAGTTCAAGCTTCCAAACCTGACCTGATGGCCAGGGGCGTAGCTGTCGATCTACTCTAGATGGCCAAGCGAGTTGGCCCGCAGTACGAAGCCGCCGAATACGAAGATCTGGCTGGGGAGAAAGACCTCCCTCAAGGCAGCATCGTTGTGGATGATTGATGGAGCCATCAAGTCTTCTTAGGATGACACAGCGGAACTCTCAATGAAAGCACCAATGTCGGTGTCAAAACCGGCGGATCTCGGGTAGGGGGTCCCGAACTATGCGTCTAAGGTCGATGGTAATAGGAGATAGGGGACACGATGTTTACCCAGGTTCGGGCCCTCTCTATGGAGGTAATACCCTACGTCCTACTTGATTGATCTTGATGAACATGAATATTACAAGAGTTGATCTACCACGAGATCGTAATGGCCAAACCCTAGAAGTCTAGCCTGTCTGATTATGATTGCCCCTACGAACTAAACCCTCCGGTTTATATAGACACCGGAGGGGACTAGGGTTGTACAAAGTCGGTTACAGAGAAAGGAATCTTCATATCCGAACGCCAAGCTTGCCGGCCACGCCAAGGAGAGTCCCATCCGGACACGGGAGAGAGTATTCTGTCTTGTATCTTCATGGCCCATCAGTCCGGCCCACGTTACCTAGCCTCGACGCCTGAGGACCCCTTAATCCAGGAATCCCTCATCGCGGTCAGGGTGTCGGGGTGCCGGGGTTGTCTTCTTCTTCTTCTATTCTTCTGCTCCTACTGCTCTTCTTCTTCTTCTTCTTCTTCTTTTCTTCTTTATTTTCCTTTTTCCTCTCCTTCTTTTTCTTCTTCTTCCTTCTTTTCCTTCTTCCTCTTGACTTCTTTTTCTTCTTCATTTTCCTTATTTTCCTCTCCACTTCTACTTTTTCTTCTTTTCTTCTTTTTTTTCATCTCACAAAATGTACTAATAACCTAAAATATGACTAACCTAAAATCTACTAACCTAAAACAAGCAACTAAATCAACTAACCTAAATTACTAACAGTACAACATAAATCAAAAAACAGCAAGAAAAAAAGGAAAGAAAAAAAAGTGAAGAACCTCACCGGGGGAGGCTGGACGGAGCGGCGCCGGGCGGCGGGGGGCGGCTGGACGGAGAGGCGCCAGGCGGCGGGGGGCGGAGTGGAAACGGGCGCCGGGGCACCGGGCGGCCTTGGGGGTCGGGGGCGGTGGGGGTCTGGGGCGGGGGCGGCTCGGGCACGGGGGCGGCGGCGCGGGTGAGGTAGGGGAGAGAGAGGGGTGGGGCGCGGGCGCTGGCCACTGTTTAGTTAGGTCACAGCTCTTTGTCGTCTGCTAGCAGACAACAAAGAGCCTAGCTAGTGGGGTGGGGCCGGGGGAAACGGCCGTTAGGTTGGCCACTTTCTTTGCCGTCTGCTGGCGGACGGAAAAGAAGCTGAAAGTGCATTATATCGACTAGAGGGGGGGTGAATAGGTGATTTTTACAAAATCATCACTGAGGAATTTCAAGGTGTGGAAATTCCGAAGCAACGAACTACTTAGCAGCGGAATAAGTACCCAGATGCATAACATGGCAAAAGCACAGTCATCATGATGAAATGAAATAGGCACAGAGTACAGGTAGCGTGAAACACAGGATAAGCAGGCTGAAGACTAAGTGACTGAAGAAATAGGATTGAAGAAATTGAGAAAGTCTTCAGTCAAAGTCTTCACACAGTAACGATCAAGAACACAGCAAGTATGCGAGGAAATGAAAGGGTTGAGGAAATAGAACTAGTAGCTCGGTGAAGACAATGATTTGGTAGACCAGTTCCAACTTTTATGATAGTTGTACGTCTGGTTGGAGCGGCTAGGTATTTAAACCTGAGGACACACAGTCCCGGACACACAGTCCTCACCGTATTCTCCTTGAGCTAATGTCACACAGACCTCGCCCAATCACTTGTGGTAAGTCTTCACAGGTGACTTCCATACCTTCACAGACTCGGTCACTCGGTGATCCACAATTCCTCTTGGATGCTCTAGACCATGATGCCTAACCGTCTAGAGGATGCAAAGTCCTCAAAGGTAACAAGCGTCGGTTCCACACAGGAACAATCTCTTCAGTGATGCTCAATCACTTTGGGTTTGTAGGTGTTTGGGTTTTTGGGTTTTTCCTCACTTGATGATTTTCGCTCAAAGTCCTCGGAGGATGGGATGCTCTCAATGACAAGTTTCAGTTTCTCTCGGAGCAGCCACCAGCTAGTGGTTGTAGGGGGGGGCTATTTATAGCCTAGGGAGCAGCCCGACATGATAAGACATAAATGCCCTTCAATGATATGACCGTTAGGTGGGTAGGATATTTGGACAGCTGGCACGTAGCACAGCAACGGTCGGAAATTTGAGCTCTCAAATTCCTCAGGGCTATCATGTTCCTCACTAGTGGGCAATCCGCACTGGCGAATTCCTAACTCCTCACTCAGAACAAATTCCTCAGAGAACAGAAGAACTTCGTCTCTGTCACTGAAGAAATTAACTGAACTGTATAAGATTTCCAATGGCTTCACTCGAAAGGATTGGGTAGGTGTAGGATTTTGAGATGAGCATCACTTGGAAACTTTTCCTTAGTTTTACCTCGACCCCCTTTAACAGTACGGTGTTTCCTATGACTCAAGAAGAAGAAAATGAAACTACGAAAACAAAAGTGTTCACGCTTCATAATCCTCGCATGAATATCAAGTCTTCAAGGTCACACCAATTTCCTCACTTTCAAAGTCTTCAAGAAAACCAAAGTCTTCAACTGAAGACATTCATTTTTAGGGGTCGACTTTCTTCGTAAATAACAAACTCCTCATAGACTTATAGACTTGTGTACACTCATAAACACATTAGTCCCTTAACCTATAAGTCTTCAATACACCAAAATCACTAAGGGGCACTAGATGCACTTACAATCTCCCTCTTTTTGGTGATTGATGACAAATAGGTTAAGTTTTCAACGGGGATAAAACATATGAAGTCTAAATACTGATATTGAGGAATTTGATTGCAATATATAGAAGAACTCCCCCTGAAGATGTGCATATTTGAGGAATTTGCTTTGATTAGCAAATGCACATTGTAGAGTAATATCATGGAGATCTCCTCCAATATCTTGTAATTCATACACGCATTTAACATATGATATGAAGAATTTGAAATGCTTGATGAAATATGGTGTCTGATAAAATTCAGCATGCATGCATTAAGGTACTTGAGGAAATAAGCATGCAGAAAGCAGTTCAAAAGTATCAGACCACCATAGGACTTAAGTTTACAACTCATTAGAGCAAACACCTCAGAAAAGCAAGAGTTGTAACTTAACATAAATATAGCCCATATATAAGACCCGCTTGAAGACTAACTCAAATTTCTCCCCCTTTGTCATCGAATGACCAAAAGGGACGAAAAATGAGGACTAACGCCCCTGAAGAATATCATCATGATGTCGATGGAGGAGCGCCAGCGTTGTTGGGGTCGTCCGTTGGAGTAGGGCCTGCCGCGGTGTCGTTCAAGTCTTCAGCTTCATCCGTCTCGTGCGATGAAGAATATGAACTAGCAACAAGCTGAGGAACTTTGACCTTCTTGAATTTCTTCGAAGGTGGCTGAGACCAGTCAAAGTCCTGTTGGAAGCCCATCTCCTTGAGATCTTCAGCACTATAAAGATTCGACAGAATAGCCCAAGTGCGGTCAAATACTTCATGCAAGTAGTAGTGATTCTTCTTCACTATATGTTGAGTGACTGTCATGTTCTGAAGAATTGCACCAAACTGACGCTTGACCCACTTGTGATATCGATCAACTTTCTGATGAAGACTAAGGAGAAGTTCACGATCAGTCATCACACGCGGAGCTGTGGCTTGAGGATTTTGTTCTGAAGCTTTGGTGGCAGAATCTTGTGTTGCGGAGTTATCATTGGTGGAATAGGATGCAGCTTTGCAAAACTGTCCATCCAGTGGACGAGTGCCTTCATCAATAACTGCAGCCTTGCCCTTCTCATCAGCTGAGGAAATAGTCCGTTTGAGGACTTCAATAGGGGGCAAATAGCTGAGATGATTTTGAAAGTTAGCCTTATAATGAATTGAAGACCTTGATCTGATGAACTTCATGATCCAGGGAACATAAGGCTTCAACTCAAAAGGTGACAGAGCAGCATTGGCCAAAGTCCTCATGAAGAAATCATGGTAGTTGATAGGAATACCATGAATGATATTGAACAGCAGATTCTTCATAATGCCAACAACCTCTTTGTCATCAGAGTTGTGGCCCTTGATTGGACTGAGGGTTTTGGTCAATATGCGATAAACTGTCCTTGGCACATAAAGTAATTCCTTGACGAGGAATGTGGTCCTTGGAATTTGGCCAGCATTCAAAGGCTTCATCAGTACTTGCATCAAATGATTTGAGAGTTCAGGTTCCTCATAGATGAGCCTAGCACCTTCAGTGGGAGGACTGACTGGGACGGCATGAAGCAATTCAGAGGCCGGTGCTTTGAAATGAGTATTTTCGGTCATCCAGTCTAGCACCCATGAATTTACATCTTCAACATTTCCAATGATATGCAGTGTGGCATAGAATTGAAGAATGAGTTCTTCGTTCCAGTCGCAGATGTTGGTGCAGAAGTTGAGCAGCCCAGCGTCATGAAGAACACTCAGGACTGGGGTGAAGCACGAAAGAGACTCCATATCCACATGAGGAATTTGCTCATGTGCAAAAATCTTGTCTTTATCAAACAACAGTGAGGAATAGAAATTCATTTGACTGGCCGTCCAGAAACGCTTGCGACGAAGTCGAGCAGAGTCATAAGGATTGTAGTCAGAGAAGAATTGATGCTCAGTAAAGAAGTCATCAGCCTTGAACTTCTGCTTCTTGGTATGAGGATTCTGTGGCTTGGGCTGAAGATTGACAGTTGAAGTCTTCACAGCCTCTTGATGCACAACCTCTGGAGCCACAGGCTGAGGAATTTCAGTAGCTGTATCAGCAGCAGCCTTGGCCTCCATTTCTTTAGCACTAGTGGCTGGAACTTCTTCAGGAATAGAATGAAGTGAAGATTGAGGTCCATCAGAGCCCGTATGAATTTCTTCAGTTGGCATAGGGGACTGAGGAACTTGATGTAGTGGGGTTGTCAGAGGTGAATTGGGGTGATGACTTTCCCAAAAATCATCATTCAGAATAGGAGTTGTAGACCCAATATCCACTTCCTCATCTTCTTCATCAATTTCTTCGACGCCTGCCTCTTCAGCTGTGAACTGAGGCATCGGTGATGATACCAGCGGAGTTGAAGGGATATCATCCACTTCAATGTCTTCATCCAACTGCTCTGATGAAGCAGCAGAAGGATTTTCTTTATCACTGTCATCAGGTATTACATATTCCTCACCAAAGGGAACAATCTCCTTTGATGGCATGCTTGATATTGGAACAGCATCAATTGGGTTTTCAGTTGAGCTCATCAGAGTCTTCACTTTCTTGGCAGCTGAAGGCTCTGAATATGCTGATGCTTTCCTTTTCTTCACCGCAGCCTTCTCTGCGGCTTTGGTCTTCTTCGCTTCCGATGCAGAAGGAAGGTGGACATATTTCATCTGTGATGACTTTGCAGGAGGAGCAGATGAAATTGGTTGAATTTCTTCAGGCACAACTGATGCAGTTGCCCTGGCTTGTTCAGATTCCTCAGGCGCAGTAGCGTATGCATCAACTGGCCTAGTTTGCTCTTCAGGCGCAACATTAGAGGTTGCCCTGGCATTTTCTTCGGAGGCTGGAATTTCTTCATCAGCCCTGGTGCTTTCATTTTCTTTAACAGTCTGATTTTCATCAGCTATGCTTGCATGTTCTTCAGTAGGCTGAGCAGATGTTTCAGTCTGAGGAATTTCGGGTTGTGATGAAGCTGCATCATTTGGAGTGAATCCCTTTGCCATTCTGACGAATCTGACTTTGGCACCTAGCCAATCTGCAGGGTATGCGTTAAATTCATCACTGAGTGCTTTGATCTCAGCCTGCATAGTCACAAGTTCTTCAGGAGACATTTTCACAACATTGTTCTTCAGAAAACGCTCCTTCTTGTACTGAGCCTTCTTGACTTGCCTGGCCTTCTCAAATTTCCATTTTTCTTCGGCTATGTAGGCCGTCAACATGTGGCTCTGGCCAGGAGTGAGGTTTAATTCAGGCAAAGGTGTGTTAGGGTTCTTGTGCCATAGATCAATGAAATCAAGGATCTTCCTTTGATCCTGCATGAGGGGCACATCACTGCCTTTGGCACTAGCGGCCCTTTGTTGTCTATCTCTGATGATCTCAGCTAATTCTTCATCATCAGCTTCGTCTTCGCTTGACGGAACCTGAAAGGTGACCTGCTTCTTGTGAGGACTTGGCCTTGTGCCTCGTCCAGCAGTGGCCTTTTTCTTCAGCAAGGTCGGAGCCATTGAAGACTGACGTGGAGCTGAGGAACTTGCAGAGACTCCTGAAGCAATTGAGATTCCAGTAGTCCTTTGGCACGTGGCAAGATGCACAGGTGCTGAGGACTTTGCAGGAGCAGCTGAGGATTTTGCAACTGATGGAGTTGGTGATGCTTTTGAAGAAGTTGCTTGAGGATCAGGCCATGAGGGCTTGGAAGAGCTTGGCCGTGAGGGCATTGTAGCTGAGGAACTTGTCTTAACAACTGGTTTCTTTGACATAGCCTTCTTAGGCTTGCTAGCAGAGGCCTCAGCAGCGGCAGCAGCAGAATCTTCGTTGAATTTCTTCACTGCCTCTTTAGCCATTTTGGCCAGCTTGGCTTGACGCTTAGCCCACTCTCTGGGAAATTCCTCACCGCGCCTGATACTTGAGGGATCAGCTTCTTGGCCTGGAGCCAAAGGAGGTCTTGGACATGGAGGGTTAACAGCGAATTTCTTCATGTACTTTGGAGTAACATAACGATATTCCCTCCATTCTTTTGCCCATCTCCTCTCAATCTTCTGAATGCGCACTTTGCGCTAATTTTTGTTCTCCTTGCCATGAGTTGCTTCATCAGGAGTACAATATTCATCATAGATGTCTTCAGGGATCTCAAAAGCAGTATTTGTCTCTGGCCTCTTTCCTCCCTTCTGAGGTCTTTTACCATCAGCCATCTTCTTTACTTGAGGATTTTGAACAATCGAATTTTCTGACGAGGTATGCAATTTTTCTTCAAGGAACGCTGCAAATGAGTTAAGTTGATGAGAACCTAGTGATTCAGCAGTGGACATGTGTACCTGTGAACAGAATATAGGTGCGAAGAATTTGGAGAGATCATATGTGTTCTCAGAAGTTTTTCAAAAGTATCAAGTTTGAGGAATTTGACCAGGGGTGTCTTGAAGAATTTCACTAAGCGTTCTTTGACTTAGGTTCCAGAGTTGTATAGATTGAAAATCCACACAATTGAGGAATCTTGAAGAAAAACATTTCTTAGAGAAACAAATCAAGAACAGAAGCAAGTTGGTGTTTAAGAACATGAAAGTTGAAGAATAAACACCTTTTGAAGATTTTGTGGAAATCATCAGAATCAACAAGGGCAGTAAAAATAGATTTTATTTACCCTTGAGGAAGAACACGACGAACTGAGAGTAGCAGTGGAGAAGCTCGTCCGTTCAGATCTTCCACGCCCTAACTTGGCGATGGAAAATAGGTACGTCGGCGGCGGAGTGAAGATTTCCGTGGCTGGCGTGAGTACGATGGCGACGAGGTCGAGGCAGTGAAGCTCTTCCTCACTGGCGACGATGGAGTGTAGCGGCGGCGCTAGGTCTGAGAGCTCGAGCGAGGGGAGTGATATCGAGTGGAGTAAATGAGATCTTGAGGAGGGCGAGGGGAATTTATAGCCGAGGTTAAAAACCGTTCGTCCGAAGAAAATGGACGAACCTGCCCCTGACCCTTCTCATCCTAGTGACATGTGTCACCCACGTACTGTGAAGTGGAGGTCGTGTTAGATCATGGGTGAATAGTTAAATCTTATCGAGGGATATGGAACGGTTTGAGCGGCAAAAGCTGAAAATTCAGATTAGAATATTTTAATGTTTCGTTCGCAAATTCTTCAGCTGTCAAGGACACAGTGAAGACTTTGATCGGGTTTCAAATAGAACGCACATGAAGAATTTGTGAACAGACTGGGTTGAGTTTAGCATAGAGGGGGAATGGGTCCGATCACATTCACTTAGAAGAAAGTCAACTTGAAGAATTAGCAATAAGTGAATGCTGTTGAGGACATGAAAAACTCAATTATATATATATATAGTCAATGAAGAACATAGTCGGAAAGAGTGAAGACTTTGCAAAGTTGAAGAATTTGAACAACTAAAGAATTTCAATCAGAAGAAAAACTCAAATTGAAGATTTTCAACTTTTGTTGGTGGCGTGACCCACCGTGTAAGAATGGTGATTTCAGACGCCGCGTACAATTGACGTAGGGCTCTGAGAATCAAATTCTTCATTAATTTCTTCACACTTAGAGGGTTAGTCTTCATTGATTGAAGAAAAAACGTTACTTCGTTGTTGCACATCTAAGTCATCAATTTTGCATAAGTGTTAGGATGTGTGTCCTTTTCCAAGAACATTCGAAGATTCTAAGATGTTTAGCTCACACCACAACTTGCTAAATCTCTTCTCATCCAAGGGCTTTGTGAAGATATCGGCTAGCTGTTCTTCAGTCTTCACGTACTCGATTGAGATGTCGCCCTTCAACACATGATCACGAAGAAAGTGATGACGAATCTGGATGTGCTTTGTCTTTGAGTGCTGAACTGGGTTATGAGCAATCTTGATGGCACTCTCATTGTCACAGTAGAGTGGCACATTCTTCATGTTGATGCCATAGTCCTTGAGGGTTTGCTTCATCAACAGCAATTGAGCACAGCAAGAACCAGCAGCATTATACTTAGCTTCAGTAGTAGAGAGTGATACGCAGTTCTGCTTCTTCGAGGACCAACATACTAAGGATCGTCCGAGGAAATGGCATGTGCCTGATGTTGACTTGCGGTCCACACGATCACCAACATAGTCAGAGTCAGAATATCCAATGAGATCGAAAGCCGAGTGTCGGTGTCAAAACCGGCGGATCTCGGGTAGGGGGTCCCGAACTGTGCGTCTAAGGTCGATGGTAACAGGAGACGGGGGACATGATGTTTACCCAGGTTCGGGCCCTCTCTATGGAGGTAATACCCTACGTCCTACTTGATTGATCTTGATGAATATGAATATTACAAGAGTTGACCTACCACGAGATCGTAATGGCTAAACCCTAGAAGTCTAGCCTGTCTGATTATGATTGCCCCTACGGACTAAAACCCTCCAGTTTATATAGACACCGGAGGGGACTAGGGTTGTACAAAGTCGGTTACAGAGAAAGGAATCTTCATATCCGAACGCCAAGCTTGCCGGCCACGCCAAGGAGAGTCCCATCCGGACACGGGAGAGAGTATTCTGTCTTGTATCTTCACGGCCCATCAGTCCGGCCCATGTCACATAGCCCGGACGCCCGAGGACCCCTAAATCCAGGACTCCCTCAGTAGCACCAGAACCAGGCTTTCAATGACGATGTGTCCGGAGCGCAGATTGTCTTCGGCATTGCAAGGCGGGTTCCACCCCCGATTACTTCGAAGTACCGGACATAAGGAGCTGTATTCGGCCTTCCATTTAATGTCGTGCTCATCGGCTTCCACGCCTTCATGACTTCGGTTTCCACGTGTCGAGCGAATACGAGAGGTCGGGTTATCTTTGCACATAACTCCCTGACCATGCAAGAAAGGCATCTATTTAAAGAGATTGGATCTTCTGATCAATTCCATGCCAAGCGGGAAATCCTCAAAGCTTGCTAGGAGAAACCATTCCAACATGGCTAGTGCTCCTAGTTCTTCCACCCGCCCCCACGGCTCCAAAAATGGCGATTGGGAAAGATGTTCTATATCCCATGATCAACTGGTGAAGCTCCAAACACAGGGATTTCTTCCCCCTGCGGATCTGGTCCCTCTTCGAGCAGGTTTGACCTCCTTTTCAGGCGAAGTTTTGGCGGAAAATCTCCCCAATCGAACCAGGGGGGAGCGGGTGTGCTTCGTTCCTTATTTGCTAAGAGGCATTGGGTTTCCAATCCACCCTTTCCTCCGAGGACTCCTGGAGTACTATGGCCTCCAACTACACAACCTCACGCCGGCCTCTATCTTGCACATCGCGGGTTTTGTTGCCCTTTGCAAGCTTTTCCTAGGCTGTGAAGCCCACTTTGATTTATGGAGAAAATTATTCTGCCTCGTCCCTCATACCCAAGAGGGATCCATATTCGAGGTGGGCGGCGCCGAAGTATGGCGCATAGCCGGGACTGGATATCTATCCGGCACACCGAAGAAGGCATCCGAGGAGTGGCCCTCAGAGTGGTTTTATATTGAGGACGTCGCTCTCCCTGACCCAATCCTAATGGGTCTCCCTGAATTTTCCAATGCTCCCTTGAAGAAACGCCACAGCTGGCGCCCTAGGAGCCTCGAGGAGGAAGATAGTGCGGAAATCCATCAATTAATGAGCAAGATAAAGACGCTCGCCCAGTCCGGATTATCAATAATCGAGGTGATGGCAATCTCCATAGTGCGGGGTGTCCAGCCACTCCAATTTAGAGGGCACCCTATGTGGCACTACAATGGGGAAGATGACGCCTCACGCTATGGCCGGAAAGGTCCGAACACCCCCGCCGTTCTGGCCAAAATATTGGTCGATCTGTACGAAGGGGAGAAAGAGGAATTTATTCATCTTAAACGCCGAGAGGGATTTTCTATGTACAATCCTCCCAGCTGGGTGAGTTTTAATCCCACCACCGTACTCAATCCTTTCCACGAGTCACTTTCGATTGATACTGACCCGTCCATTTGTAACAGGAATGGCGAAAGGTCGTCAAGGGGATCTACAGCCCCGCTCCACAGCCGGAGGACCATAATCGGGATCTTGACCCCGGATTCGAGGAGGATCCGGATATATCTGTGGAGCTAGAGGAGGGAGTATTTTACCAGGCGAGCTACGATGGCACAGAAGTGGCCATTATAGCAGACTATCCCGGCCTCCTTCCTGCCTCACACGTAAGTAATTAGGAGACCTCTCCTCCGAAAGAGCTTCCTCACTCTGCCTCACTCACCACACTATATTGTGTTCCAAAGGGGAGGCGTTCGGCGCGCCATGTTACACCAGAGGCGACTCAAAAGAGAGCAGCGCCTATATCGGGCAAGCCTTCGAAGAGGAAGGCAAACGAAGTCACGACCGAGCCGTCATCAAAAAGGTATGGCTTCGTAAATATGCCCCTTGGCAGTCACATCCAACTGTGACATTGTCTGTTGGTGTCCCTTCAGGAAGAGCGTTCGCCGGACTATGTCCGGGGGTCCTGTAGGTCACACTCCCAACAGCCAGGCTCCAGAACCTGCCATAAAGACGAGGGCCGGTACGGGGGTGACGCCGGATTGTCCTTCGGCAGAGGATTCGGATGATGTATCCCTCACAAACTCAGAAGTGGAGAGCGCCATGAATCATCGGTGCCGGAGGGCCACTCTTCGCGACCCTGGCTTTACAGAAGAGGCATTTAATGCCTTCAACTTGGCTGATGCATACATCCGAGCTACTCGAGACGGGCTTACCAGAGCCACAGACCAGCATTTGAAAGATATGCGGGTAAGTTCACATCGTACAAACCTGATAATTATATACCAGTAGCCCCCGAGACTTGAAGCAGTTGATACAACTGATTTAAGGATCATTGTATAACTAGATGCTTACAGAGAAGAACAACCTGTTGTCTCAAGAACTGGAAAGGTGCCGAACTCAGCTAGCTGCTGCCACCGCCGAGTTGGAGAAATCCAAGAAGGCGTTGCCTGGTAATATTCCCCTCCATCGAGAAAATATAATTATATACCAGTAATGCTAACAGTGTTGCATATCTCATGGCAGGATCGTCAGATCAGCTGAAAGAGGCACTTGAAATCGCGCAAGCGGATAAACAAGAAGCCAAAAGGCTACTAGCCGCGGGCGAACATGTGCTGACACGGGTCAGGGAGGATAAAAACAAGCTGCAGGATTCCAACATCCTGCTGGGCGAAGAACTGAAAGATGTGCGAGCCCAGCTAGCTGACTCCATGAAGGAAAATAAGAGACTACGAGGCGGTATATTCAGTATGCGTTCGAACTTACCTCGGTGTAATTCGGCGAGGAAAGGAACTGACAGATTTATGTCTGCAGGTATGCTCACCGGCCGTCCCGAAGAGGAAATGTCCGGATCTTCAGGCGATCTGCTACAAGAGCTGCCGCAAATGCACGAGCGAGCTCGGCAGGCAATGCGGAGTGTTGCCAAGGCCTTGTGGCCATCCGCCTCCCCTCCAGGAAGTATGGAGGAACTTGTGCAGCTATTCAAAGGAGCACGGAGGCGCTTCCGATTATGGAAGATATCGGCCTGCCGAGAAGGTGCGCGAGAGGCCTGGGCCATGGTGAAAACACGGTATACCAAGCTTGATCCGAATCATATGGCTCCGGTCGGACCTCGAGGTTCAGACGGAAAAGAAGTTCCAGTTAGTTTGGTATATGACCAAGTAAAGGTAGCCGCCGAATTGTCCCAATAGGATTGTAGGCTAGACAGCCTGTTGGACGGCATAGAGGAAGAAGCTTTTGAGTCTAAGTGACTATGTGCTTCGATTGACAAATTTGTCCCTAGCCGGATTGTAAAACGATTGTCATGGCGGACCTTTTCGCTTCGACTTCCGGACCCGAAGGTGCGGAGTGTTTCCGAATACCCGCACGGTAATATAAACCAGGGTATGCGTGGAAACCAGGCGTTGGGGTCATAGTTGCTTGAACAGACAAGTTGTATCCGGCTAGCTATGTTATATTACATGTAATTGTAAGAAACATCTTCCAGAGACAATAGTTCCGTTAAGGGTTTCTTTCCCTGGGTGAACATGCGTTAATGTTCTTGTCCGAACTGTGATTAAAAAATCGCAGTAAACATAGCATCTGGGGGTTCATAGTGTAATTAGAAAAAACATCTTTAGTCCGCCCACCGAATATTCCCTTAAGAATGCTAGCTTTCGGCTTCACCCAGTCTGAGGTACACATCCGGATGACCCGGCAGTAACAATCGCAGAGATGCTCCCTTTATGCCCTAGCCAAACTAACGAGAACGTAGGGCACAAGCACAGGAGCCAGGCAACCCAGCTTGGCCAAAACTTAAGTCATAACGATGCATATAATAGCGAAGAAAAGGTACATATGAGGAAAAGACACATATGTGGTGAGCTTGATGCTCGGAAAATAATAATAATAAGCTTCTGTACAAGAAGCCCCCAGGTATTATGGACGTACATATTTAAGGATGTGTACGTCATAGGTGTGCAGTTTATCCACTCAAGAGCATAAAGCTAGGGAAAGGAAAAAACGAAAGAGAGTAAAAAAAGGTAATGGACAAAAAGGGAGAAGAAAACTAACAAAGAATCCGGCTCTAGGCGTAGAATCTTCGGAGTCTGGCAGCGTTCCATGGGTTCGGCTCCAAGCGATTGTTTGATGCATCACGCAGTCGGTATGCTCCTCCAGTGAGAACTTCGTCAATGATGAAGGGACCCTCCCATTTGGGCTTGAGTTTGTCCTTTTTCTTCTCTGGCAAGCGTAGAACGAGTTCGCCAACATTATAAATCTTGGCCCGGACTTCTCTGCTTTGATATCTGTGAGCCTGTTGTTGATACAATGCAGAACGGGCCTTTGCGACGTCGCGCTCCTCCTCCAGGGCGTCTAAGCTGTCCTGCCGATCAAGATCGGCCTCTCTCTCTTCATACATGCGCACTCGTGGTGAGTCATGCATAATGTCGCAGGGCAACACGGCCTCTGCGCCGTACACCATGAAGAATGGTGTGTATCCGGTAGTGCGGTTGGGCGTGGTCCGCAGCCCCCAGAGTACGGAGTCGAACTCCTCAACCCAGTGCTTGTCTGATTCTTTCAAAGACCGCACTAGTCTGGGCTTAATACCGCTCATAATAAGACCATTGGCTCGTTCGACTTGACCATTTGTTTGCGGGTGATAGACGGAGGCATAATCGAGCTTGATGCCCAGGTTAGCGCACCAGGTTTTCACCTCGTCGGCTGTAAAGTTAGAGCCATTGTCTGTGATAATGCTGCGTGGAACACCATAATGGTGTACGACACCGGATATAAAGTCTATCACTGGTCCAGCTTCGGCCGTTTTAACCGGTTTGGCCTCGATCCACTTAGTGAATTTATCTACCATCACCAGCAGATATTTTTTCTTGTGGCTTCCCCCTTTAAGGGGTCCGACCATATCAAGCCCCCAGACCGCAAAAGGCCATGTAATGGGGATTGTTTATAGCACAGTAGGCGGCATATGGCTTTGATTAGCGAAAAGCTGGCATCCAACACAACGTTGGACAAGGTCCTGGGCATCTGCTCGGGCCGTAGGCCAAAAGAAACCTGTACGTAAGGCTTTACTCACAAGGGCCCGAGTCGCGGCATGGTGATCGCCGAGGCCAGCATGGATTTCGGCCAGGAGCTGCCGCCCCTCTTCTTCGGAGATACATCTTTGAAGGACTCCGGTAGCGCTTTTCTTGTAGAGCTCACCGTCATGGACCTTGTAGGCTTTCGAGCACCGGACAATGCAGCGAGCCTCGTTGGGATCCTCAGGGAGCTCTCGCCTATTAAGGTAGGCCAAGAAGGGTTGGGTCCATGGGGCAATTACTGCCATTATGAGATGGGCCGATGTTGTTGCTTCGGTGGCTGAGCCCCCGATGATATTGGTATTGTGCTCGGACTCGGGAGGTATGATCGGTTCTGGGCTAGTGTTGCCCCTTTCATCCTGCCACACCACGGATGGCTTGAAGAGCCTATCCAGAAAGATGTTAGGCGGGACGGGGTCGCGCTTGGCTCCCATGCGAGCAAGGACATCCGCCACTTGATTACTTTCTCGAGCCACATGATGAAACTCGAGTCCCTCGAACCGGGCTGATATTTTGAGTACGGCGTTACGATAGGCCGCCATTTTTGGATCTTTTGTGTCAAAGTCTCCATTTATTTGGAATATTGCGAGATTTGAATCCCCGCGCACCTCCAGACGTTGTATGCCCATGGAGACGGCCATCCGAAGACCATGTAGTAAGGCCTCATATTCGGCTGCATTATTGGAGTTTGTATATAAGATTTGGAGTACGTACTGGACTGTGTCTCCCGTTGGGGATGTTAAGACGACGCCCGCTCCCAAACCGGCCAGCATCTTAGAGCCATCTAAGTACATGACCCAGTTGGAATACGTGCTGTACTCTTTAGGGAGTTCGGCCTCCGTCCATTCAGTGATGAAGTCAGCCAACACTTGGGATTTAATGGCTCGGCGTGGTTTATACGTTACGTCGAATGGCAGGAGCTCTATGGCCCATTTGGCAATCCGGCCCGTAGCGTCGCGGTTGTTTATTATGTCATTGAGCGGTACTTCAGAAGCCACCGTGATCGAGCATTCTTGGAAGTAGTGTCATAGTTTTCGAGATGCCATGAAGACCGCGTATGCTATCTTTTGGTAATGAGGGTACCGGGATTTGCATGGTGTGAGGACGGTGGATACATAGTATACTGGCTTCTGAAGCAGGAATTTGTGTCCGTCCTCCTCTCATTCAACGACGAGCACTGCGCTCACCACCTGGTGAGTCGCGGAGATGTATAACAACATTGGTTCGCCGACGTTTGGCGTGGCCAGGATTGGGTTGCTTGCTAAAAGAGCCTTTATTTCTTCCAGTCCGACCGTTGCTGCATCCGTCCACTCGAAGTGGTCGGTGTGTCGGAGAAGGCGATAGAGTGGCAATGCTTTTTCTCCAAGTCTGGAGATAAAGCGGCTTAAAGCCGCCACGCATCCGGCTAGTTTTTGGACCTATTTAAGGTCAGTTGGTGTAGCCAGCTGTGACAAAGCTCGAATTTTGGCTGGATTTGCCTCAATTCCTCTACTGGAAACAATGAAGCCCAGCAGCTTTCCAGCGGGAACGCTGAAAACGCACTTTTCCGGATTGAGCTTGATGTCATATGCACGGAGGTTGTCGAATGTGAGACGTAAGTCGTCTATTAATGACTTGACGTGTCTAGTCTTGATGACGACATCATCCACGTATGCTTCAACTGTCTTGCCGATTTGCTTCTCCAGGCATGTTTGAATCATGCGTTGGTAGGTAGCGCCGGCGTTTTTAAGCCCAAAGGGCATAGTGTTGAAGCATAAAGGCCCGTATGGGGTAATGAATGCTGTTGCGGCTTGATCGCACTCCTTCATTTTGATTTGATGGTATCCGGAGTATGCATCGAGGAAACACAGTGAGTCGTGTCCTACAGTAGCATCAATGATCTGATCGATGCGGGGGAGGGGGAAGGGATCCTTGGGGCAGGCTTTGTTAAGGTCTTTGAAATCGACGCATAGGCGCCAGGATTTATCCTTCTTTGGTACCATCACCAGGTTTGCTAGCCAGTCCGGATGTTTTATTTCTCTGATGAACCCGTCCTCGATTAACTTGGCCAGCTCCTCCCCCATAGCTTGTCTTTTGGGTTCGGAAAAGCACCGCAGTGTTTGTTTGACCAGCTTGTATCCCTTCGATATAATGAGGCTGTGTTCGGCCAACCTGCGTGGGATTCCTGGCATATCAGAAGGGTGCTAGGCAAATATGTCCCAATTTTCGCGTAGGAACGCTCGTAATGCGGCGTCAACCATTGGTTCCAGCTGTGCCCCGATAGAGGTTGTCTTCTTGGGGTCCGTTGGGTGGACCTGGAACTTGACGATTTCGTCTGCTGGTTTGAAGGAGGTGGATTTGGGTCGCTTGTCCAGGATTACATCGTCCCTATCCACCGTGAAGCGTAGTGCGGCCAATTCTTCGGCCGCGAGGGCTTCAGACAAAGCCTCGAGGTCCAGGGATGCGGTTTTGTTTTCGGCGCGGAGTGCTATGTCCGGATCACTGGAAAGAGTGATAATACCATTGGGCCCGGGCATCTTGAGCTTCATGTACCCGTAATGAGGTATAGCTTGGAAGCGTGTAAATGCATCTCGCCCCAATAGGGCGTGATATCCACTGTTGAAAGGGGCCACTTGGAAGGTCATCTCTTCGGACCGATAATTCTCCGGTGTGCCGAATACCACGTCGAATGTGATTTTTCCCGCACACCACGCCTCCCGACTGGGAATGATTCCTCGGAAGGTCGTGCTACTTTGCTCGATGCGGCTCCTGTCTATTTCCATTTTGTTGAGTGTGTCCTCATAGATGAGGTTTAGTCCGCTGCCGCCGTCCATGAGTACCTTGGTGAGCCGAAAGCCGTCCACGATTGGACTAAGGACCAAGGCCGCTGGTACCCGGACTATCCTGGATTTTGGTTTGTCACTGGCGTTGAATGTTATGGCCGTGTCGTTCCAGGGGTTTAATGTTTGAAGCGAAGGTCTCGAAGACCGTCAATACTCTGAGGTCGTCGTCTTCCGGGGGGTGTTGTTCTGAGGTGTTTTTGGTGAGGATATCCTTGCCGCTCTTGGCCACTTGCCGGAGTATCCAACATGCTCTAAAGCTGTGAGTTGGTACGGTATCTGGTGTTGTGTGTATTTTACATGGCCTATCGAGCCATCCCTCCAGAACGGTTCCACGCCCCGTAATAGGCTTGGATTTCTTTACTATTGGGTCGGGCACCCCATGGGGGTGTATCCTTTTTGCTCGGTCGAGGGGTTGAGTGGAAACCAGTGGTTCCCGACGAGCTGCCTGAGTTTTCCAGGCGCTTTCCATTGTGCAGTACTTCTGTACTATGGTTGCCAAGTCAGCGAAGTGTGAGACGTGACGGCGGTTGATGGCGTTGAGGATTCCTTCGTCCGCGCAATTGTTGCAGAATGCTGAGATCGCGTCTTCGTCGCGGCAATCTTCAATCTTGTCTTTAACAAGGAGGAATCTGGCCCAAAAGTGATGGACCGTTTCCTGAGACTGCTGTCGTATGTACATGAGATCGCGTATATCTGGGTGGGTGGGTGGCTTTGAGTCCGAACCCTGACCCAGTTTAGGATCCGAAGTTTGAGAAACTTCCGAGCTTAATAATTCGGGCTCCGGGACATCGACTGATTTTTCAGGCCCATCGTCCGATTCTAGGTTCGGGGGACAGGGCGTGCCGTTCCGCAGACAGGTATCCGGCTCTACGAGCTCGGAAATCCGAACATAGTTCGTCCTCAACACAGGGGGAGAGTTGTTGTTTTGCTCTTCTACCACCGCTATCTGATGGGTGATCGGTGGAGATTTAATTTCTCTCCGATCGGGTTTAAGCCCAATCCGATCATAGTCTGTAATGACCCCCAAGGCGGCGATACGATCCAGGAGTTCGTTTAAAGACGACAACTCCGTCGGATCCATCCATTTGGAGTATTCGGAGTCAACGCGGAGGCGATTTTCAATGACCCGAGAAGTCATCGTCGGCTTATCGACCGAACGGGCGGTCATGATAAAGCCGCCCAGCCGGAGGGTTTGGCCTGAAGCCAGGGCTCCTTCGGAGGTGATATTGTCCTTGATAACAAGGCGAGCCATCAACCCTGTCTTCGACGTCACAGCGGAACTCTCAATGAAAGCACCAATGTCGGTGTCAAAACCGGCGGATCTCGGGTAGGGGGTCCCGAACTGTGCGTCTAAGGTCGATGGTAACAGGAGACGGGGGACACGATGTTTACCCAGGTTCAGGCCCTCTCTATGGAGATAATACCCTACGTCCTGCTTGATTGATCTTGATGAATATGAATATTACAAGAGTTGATCTACCACGAGATCGTAATGGCTGAACCCTAGAAGTCTAGCCTGTCTGATTATGATTGCCCCTACGGACTAAAACCCTTCGGTTTATATAGACACCGGAGGGGACTAGGGTTGTACAAAGTCGGTTAAAGAGAAAGGAATCTTCATATCGAACGCCAAGCTTGCCATCCACACCAAGGAGAGTCCCATCTGGACACGGGAGAGAGTCTTCTATCTTGTATCTTCACAGCCCATCAGTCCGGCCCACGTCACGTAGCCCGGATGCCCGAGGACCCCTAAATCCAGGACTCCCTCACCGAGCCCTTGGGATACCATAATCCAAGTGTTGGAGTGTGAGCTAGATATCGAAGAATATGTTTCACAGCCTTATGGTGTGATTCCTTCGGTGTAGCTTGAAAACAGGACACATGCAAACACTAAGCATAATATCTGGCCTAGATGCACATAGATACAGTAAAGAGCCAATCATGGAGCGGTATACCTTTTGATCGAAGTCTATACCATTTTCATCAGTACATAGATGGCCATTTGTGGGCATAGGGACTTTGACACCTTTGCATTCTTGCATACCGAATTTCCTCAGAACGTCCTTGAGGTATTTCTCTTGAGAAATGAAGATGCCATTGCATTGTTGACGAATTTGAAGACCTAAGAAGAATTTCAATTCTCCCATCATGGACATTTGATATTCCTCACTCATCATATAAGCAAATTCGTCACTGTAACGTTGGTTAGTACAGCCAAAGATAATATCGTCAACATATATTTGGCACACGAATAATTCATCATCATATGTTTTGGTGAAAAGACTTGAGTCGAGTGAACCGGGTTTGAAGCCTTTCTTCATGAGGAATTCCTTCAGAGTATCATACCACGCCCGAGGGGCCTGCTTGAGGCCATAGAGGGCCTTATTGAGTCTGAAGACTTGATCAGGATGCTTAGGATCTTCAAAACCTCAGGGTTGAGCAACATATACTTCTTCCTCAAGCTTACCATTGAGGAATGCACTTTTCACATCCATTTGATATAAGATGATATTATGATGGTTAGCATAAGCAAGCAATATGCGAATAGCCTCAAGTCTAGCAACAGGTGCAAAAGTTTCATCGAAATCAATTCCTTCAACCTGTGTGTAGCCTTGAGCTACAAGACGAGCCTTGTTCCTCACCACTAGGCCATTTTCATCTTGTTTGTTGCGGTAGATCCATTTGGTGCCGATGATATTTTGCTTGTGTGGGTCTGGTCACTTGACAAGCTCCCACACCTTGTTTAGCTCGAATTGATGTAATTCCTCTTGCATCGCTTGAATCCATTCAGGCTCTAGAAATGCCTCATCAACTTTGGTGGGCTCTGTGATAGAGATGAAAGCAAAATGCCCACAAAAGTTAGACAAATGTGAAGCTTTTGAGCGAGTAAGAGGACCTGGTGCATTGATGTCGTTGATGATTCTCTCAATCTGTACTTCATTTGCAATGCGAGAATGAGCAGGTTGGCGACTTTGATTTGGCTCAGCATTTTCTTTAGAGCCATTTTCGTCAGATGCACCAGCATGATTTTCTTCACGATCTGGAATGACTTCTTCCACAGATTCTTCAGTAGGTATGACATCCTCAGTAGCCTTTAGCTTGATGGATTCCCCAGGAATCATTTCATCTAGCACAGGAGGTAGGTGCTCTCTTTGCGAGCCATTAGTTTCATCGAACCGCACATCTACAGTTTCAACAACCTTGTTGTGATAGGTGTTGAAGACCCTGTAGGTGTGCGAGTCCTTTCCGTAACCAAGCATAAAACCTTCATGTGCTTTCGGTGCAAATTTAGAATTGTGATGGGGATAAAGGAGTGTTCATCAGTAAGCTCTTGTCACCGGTCATGTGATTAGTACATCCACTGTCGAGGACCCACTCAGTAGCTTTGGGTAAATCATCCTGCATATGAATTAGTGCATCTTACGAACACATATACTTCAGAGTGAAGAATATGACATCAATTTCATCGAATAGAATTTCATCAATTAATTCAACATATGTATATATAGTAGTATGAGGACGTGAGAAATGAATAAATCATTTCTTCATGATTAGCTTGCGTCCTTTCAAGCATTTCAGGTCTCCAGAAAATTCTTCAGACAATTTAGTTCGTCTAGAGACCTGACCCTGCATAAGAGGTTAGTTCTTTTTCTTCACCACCCACATCTGGACGGGTGGCAAAGACTTCATCATTCTGCGAGCTCCATAAGAGAAAGGTGGCATTGAAGCTAAAGCGCTTCATTTCACAGGAGAGGGATTAGTATAGGCATATGAGTATGCAGAGAAATTCTTCGAGGACTTATGAACATAATGATTTAAAGAATAATGCACATAATCAGAACTCTTAGATTTTCCCTGCGAAACAGAAGCATTAGCATAATGATGATCATATGAGGACTTGGATCCACGTGAGGAATTTGATCCATAAGAGGACTTGGATCCATATGAAAACTTTGGTCCATATGAAGAATTTGATCTGGGGTTCCTACTCTTCACAGGTGGTGTCATGAGGGCATTCACCTGAAGACTTTCAAGGCACCTTTTGGGAACCCAGATTTTCTTCATAGGGGGACCATTCCTGCAGTTAGTTCCAACATATCTAGCAAATACTTCACCATTTTGATTCTTGAACAGTTTATAGTTGGAGTCAAATGACTCATCAGATGAATATGAGGATTCACAAGTAAAGCCAAATAGAGAGGATGGATCTACGGGAGGTCCCTTCGCAGCAACCCATGAGGTTTTGGGATACTGCTCAGGTTTCCAATAGGTTCCATCAGCATTGAGTTTCCTCTCAAAGGCAATACCCTCTTTCCTAGGGTTCCTGTTCAAGATCTGCTTTTTGAGCACATCACAAACAGTCTGATGCCCTTTGATGCTTTTGTACATGCCTGTCACATACAATTCCTTCAACCCTGCATTTTCGTCAGTGATACTAGTGGTATCCTCAGATGAGAATTTGTGACCACAGAGATAATTGAAGAATTTGCAGCAATAGAAGCATTTGAACTTTCAGGTGAAGAATTGGCAGTTTCACGTTCAATGCATTTCAAGCATGGTGGAATAAATTCTTCCTGAGCGGAACTGATCTGTTGATTAAGCAATGAATCATTTTCCTTCTGAAGATCTTCATGACTCACCCTTAGCTTCTCAAGATCTTGCTTTCTTTGAAGAAATTCATAAGAAAGCTTCTCATGATTGGCTAAGAGAGTTTCATGACGACTTTGAAGGTTGTCAAACTTAGACTGTAGTTGCTGAAGATTATCAGTGAGTGTTTGAGTTCAATCCATTTCCTCACCTAACAGGTCATCACTTTTGTCTAGCATATTTTGAACCTTTTCCAAAGCCTTTTGTTGTTTAACAGCAATATTAGCAAGTTTCGAATAGCTGGGTTTGAGGTTATCATCAGATTCATCGTCACTTGATTCAGAGGAGGGATATTTGAATACCTTGGCACCTTTTGCCATGAAGCAATAGGTGGGAGCATAGTCATTGTTGCCATCATCAGCAGTGTTGGGGAAGCCATTTTCCTCAGTGTTGAAGATGGACTTGCTGATGTAAGCAGTAGCGAGGGCTAGGCTTGCCACACCGGAGTCTGACTCCTCAGATAACTCCTCTTCCTCATGTTCCTCAGATTCAGCTTCAGAGTCCATTTCCTTGCCAATGAATGCCCGAGCCTTCTTGGAACTGCTCTTCTTGTGAGATGAAGACTTTGAAGATTTTGATGATGAGGACTTCAAAGATTTCTTCTTCTTCTTTGAGTCATCTGAACTATCATCCTTGTGTTTCTTCTTCTTTGATTCCTTTGCCCACTGAGGACAATCAGTTATGTAGTGACCAGGTTTCTTGCATTTGTGGCAAGTCCTCTTCTTGTAATCACGGGATGAGGAATCTGATCTTGTGTCATCACCTTTTGAAGATTTTACAAAGCGACCACGCCTTGAGAACTTCTGGAATTTCTTCACAAGCATTGCTAGCTCCCGGCTTAGTTCTTCAGGGTCACCAAGGCTGCTATCAGAATCTTCTCCTTCAGATGAGGAAACTGCCTTGGCCTTCAGTGCGCGTGATCTTCCATAGCTTGGCCCGTAGAGATCTCTCTTCTCAGCTTGTTGGAATTCATGAGTGTTCAGCCTCTCAAGGATATCAGCAGGATCTAGTGACTTGTAGTCTCCACGTTCTTGAATCATCAGTGCCAGTGTATTGAATGAAGAATCGAGTGACCTCAGCAATTTCTTCACCACCTCATGGTCGGTGATGTCAGTGGCACCCTGTGCTTGAAGCTTGTTTGAAATGTCAGTGAGGCGATCAATGGTTTGCTGGACATTCTCATTGTCGAGTCTTTTGAAGCGGTTGAAGAGATTGCGAAGAACGTCAACTCGAGAATCACGTTGAGTTGAGATTCCTTCGTTGACCTTGGACAGCCTGTCCCAGATAAGCTTTGCAGACTCCAAAGCACTCACTCTGCCGTACTGTCCTTTGCTCAGATGGCCACATATGATATTATTAGCTTGAGAGTCGCATTGCTTGAATCTCTTCACATCAGCAGAGTTCACGGAAGGAGTGACAGAGGGAACGCCATTTTCCACAACATACCAGAGATCGTTGTCAATTGCCTCAAGATGCATGCGCATCTTATTCTTCTAATAGGGGTAGTCCGTCCCATCGAAGGTAGGACACCCAGCAGAGACCTTGATCATGCCTGCAGTCGACATAACTAAAACTCCAGGTGGTTAAACCAAAATCACATAGAACAAGGGAGTACCTTGCTCTGATACCAATTGAAAGTGCGTTATATCGACTAGAGGGGGGGTGAATAGGCGATTTTTACAAATTCGGCACTGAGGAATTTCAAGGTGAGGAAATTCCTAAGCAACGAACTACTTAGCAGCGGAATAAGTACTCAGATGCATAACATGGCATAAGCACAGTCATCATGATGAAATGAAATAGGCACAGAGTACAGGTAGCGTGAAACACAAGATAAGCAGGCTGAAGACTAAGTGACTGAAGAAATAGGATTGAAGAAATTGAGAAAGTCTTCAGTCAAAGTCTTCACACAGTAACAATCAAGAACACAGCAAGTATGCGAGGAAATGAAAGGGTTGAGGAAATAGAACCAGTAGCTCGGTGAAGACAATGATTTGGTAGACCAGTTCCAACTGCTGTGACAGTTGTACGTCTGGTTGGAGCGGCTAGGTATTTAAACCTGAGGACACACAGTCCTCACCGTATTCTCCTTGAGCTAAGGTCACACAGACCTCGCCCAATCACTCATGGTAAGTCTTCACAGGTGACTTCCAAACCTTCACAGACTCGGTCACTCGGCTAACCACAATTCCTCTTGGATGCTCTAGACCATGACGCCTAACCGTCTAGAGGATGCACAGTCCTCAAAGGTAACAAGCGTCGGTTCCACACAGGAACAATCTCTTCAGTGATGCTCAATCACTTTGGGTTTGTAGGTGTTTGGGTTTTTGGATTTTTCCTCACTTGATGATTTTTGCTCAAAGTCCTCGGAGGATGGGATGCTCTCAATGACAAGTGTCAGTTTCTCTCGGAGCAGCCAACCAACTAGTGGTTGTAGGGGGCGGCTATTTATAGCCTAGGGAGCAGCCTGACATGATATGACATAAATGCCCTTCAATGATATGACCGTTAGGTGGGTAGGATATTTGGACAGCTGGCGCGTAGCACAGCAACGGTTGAAAATTTGAGCTCTCAAATTCCTCAGGGCTATCATGTTCCTCACTTGTAGGCAATCTGCACTGGCGAATTCCTAACTCCTCAGTCAGAACAAATTCCTCAGAGAATAGAAGAACTTCGTCTCTGTCACTGAAGAAATTGACTAAACTGTATGAGATTTCCAATGGCTTCATTCGGAAGGATTGGGTAGGTGTAGGATTTTGAGATGAGCATCACTTGGAAACTTTTCCTTAGTTTTACCTCGACCCCCTTTAACAGTACGGTGTTTCCTATTACTCAAGAAGAAGAAAATGAAACTACGAAAACAAAAGTCTTCACGCTTCATAATCCTCGCATGAATATCAAGTCTTCAAGGTCACACCAATTTCCTCACTTTCAAAGTCTTCAAGAAAACCAAAGTCTTCAACTGAAGACATTCATTTTTAGGGGTTGACTTTCATCGTAAATAACAAACTCCTCATAGACGTATAGACCTGTGTACACTCATAAGCACATTAGTCCCTTAACCTATAAGTCTTCAATACACCAAAATCACTAAGGGGCACTAGATGCACTTACAGAAGCTTTGCCGTCTGCTAGCAGACGGCAAAGAAAGTGGCCGTTAGGTCGTTCTCGTTAGTGGGCCACCCACCCTCTTTGCCGTCTGCTAGCTGACGGCAAAGCTTCTTTGCCGTCCGCTAGCAGACGGCAAAGAGCAGGCTGATGGCAAACATGATCTTTGCCGTCAGCTCATTCTTTGCCGTCAGTTTTCTGTAAGCTGATGGCAAAGAGCTGGCTGACGGCAAAGATCCTGATTCCAGTAGTGTTCTTCAGCAGTAGTCTGAGTCTCCATTTCTTCAGCTGTTGCAGCTGGAATTTCTTCAGGAATGGAATGGAGAGAAGTTTGATGTCCTTCAGAACCCATTTGAATTTCTTCAATTTGTACACAGGACTGAGGAATTGGATGCAGAGGTGTGGTCAATGGTGAATTGGGGTGAAGATTTTCCCAATAGTCATCATTCAACACAGGCATTGTTGAGCCAATATCCACGTCTTCTTCAATTTCTTCAACCCCAGCGTCTTCAGCTGTGAACTGGGGCACAGGCGATGATACCAGTGGAGTAGAAGGGATATCTTCCACTTCAATTTCTTCATCCAACTGCTCTGAAGAAGTAGCGGAAGGATTTTCCTCATCAATGTCATCTGGAATAACATAGTCTTCACCAAATGGGACAAGTTCCTTTGATGGCACTATCGAAATTGGAATAACCTCAATTGGGTTGGTGAAAGGGCTCTTCAAAGAACTCAATTTCTTGGGAGCTGAGGACTCTGCAGTGGTTGATGCTTTCCTTTTCTTCACAGCTACCTTCTCTGCAGCTTTGGTTTTCTTCACTTCTGATGCAGAAGGAAGAGTAGTATTCTTCATCTTTTATGATTTGGCAGGAGGAGCAGATGAAGTGGGTTCAGTTTCTTCAGGCACGATTGATGCAGTCGCCCTGGCATTGTCAGTTTCTTCAGGCGCAGCAAATTCTTCAGCTGGCCTGGGATGTTCTTCAGGCGCAACATTGGTGGTTGCCCTGGAAGCTTCTTCAGCAGCCTGATTTTCATCAGCTGCGCTTTCATTTTCATCAGCCTGTTTCTTCAGGTAAACATTTATTGTTTGAGCATGAATTTCTCCTAAAACCAGCATTATCTTTGCTAATCCTGTCACTCCTTCTTACCTCTGTCTCCACTAGGGGAGTTTTGCCACCCCTTCTTTTCCTTGGGTTCTCAGTTCCAAAGGGAAGCATGAGAGCTTGTTCATTGTTTGCTTCCTCAGAAGGATTAAGTTCTCCTTCTTTTTCCATGTATGTACTTTTTCCAGCAGCTTCTTTGCACACTGGGGCCTATCAGACCATACACTTGTCAGGGATATGGAAAGTAATTGTTTGCTCATTCAAATTATCTGGTGTTAAAAGCTCCCAAAGTGTTGATTTTAGCATATGCATAGTCCAATTGAATTTATCAGGTGTCATGAGTAGGTGCATGATAAAACTAAACCAACTTACTGGTATCTTAACTGTAAAGATGTCTTTGGCATCTGTTGGTTTGTTTGCAAAGTGTTTCTCCCATAACTGAAGTCCTTCTTTAGATAAGTCTGCATTTGATGAGGAAGAGGCCATGAGTTGCAAGTTTTTGAGAACCATCAAAGAAGCACCCTGTTTGGAATTCTAAAAATGTTGTTGCAGGAGGTGTTTCCAAAGAGGTGTTGAGTGCTCACCAGTATACTTACCACAAATTGATGCTTTGGTTGGCTGGGTCTGATTGTTCTCCTTTTCAGCAAGACCTAAGTTCAGGGTGTCATCCCTCCTGGCCAACGCTTCAGAATGAATTGTGGATTGTAAAGCCACAGCAGGTGCCTCATCCTTATTACAGGTGTTATTCTTGTCCAAATTTTCTTTAGAGGGCACAGTGAGATGTGCAGCCACCTGAAGAGCAGGGGCCCCTGCCACAGGAGAGTTAGTTGCTGCAACAGGTTCAGCCTCTTGTTCCACTGCCAATGAATCAGCGTTTTGAGCATCAATATCTGCATCAGTGTCATGATTAAACCAGTCATCATCTTGATAAGCTTGTACCAAATTGTTAAGGCTTAATCCCAGGCCCTTATCCAACTGGTTCAGATTTTCCTCTTGACTTTGGTTGACCTCCTCACTTGCAACTGGTCCCCCTATGGGAACATTGTCAGAAAAATTTCCATCAGAGAGGGAAACAGTAAGAGTCAGGCCACTAACATCTTCCTGTGCTGGGTGTTCTAAGTCAATCTCATCTTGCAAAGCTTCCTCCACAACAGGTTTAGCAGGCTAATTTTCCCAATTGTTGTTATTGTGCCCCTGCATTGCCCAGTGATCATCCATCTCCCAATCCTCATTGTCTTCATCCATGTTATCTTCATCAACATCATTGTTGCCTTGGAATGGCTGTTGTGGCAGTGGGTGTGGGTCCTCCCCTGGTGGGGGCATTGGGTCCTCATCGGCAGGCCCTCCACCTAGAACTTCTTGATGTATGATTTCTACTGAGCTAGACCAGCAGTCCTCTTCAAACCCCTCACCTTCTGACCACCTGATACTCTTTGGGACATGGATTAGCTCTGTAACTCTTACTTTAGCAATGATCCTATCCTTTTCTCTCGGCTCATTTTCCCAAGCAATTAGCTTCCCCCACTTACTGACAGCAGTTGCCAGATCATCAGTAGTCTGAAAGTCTAATGGAACCCCAAGGATCAGAATCCAGCATAACCTATTGAAGTAAACCCTTCTCCAATTCCTGCCCTCATTATGCTTGGTGAAAGTGACGAAGACATCTCCCACCGCATGTGGACTGTCACTAACCAGCTTGTCTCTGTCTCTGACATGTTTAAAATGAACAAATGCTTCTCCTGTGGGACACTGCTGGATTGATCTGACTCCTACATGATGCACTTCTTCAAGATATTCCTCTAGAACGGCTCGCACATTGGGGAAGTGTACCTCATTCGGGAGAGGATGGATTGTGGTGATGGCCACGTCTTCGTGACGCGGTGAGTGGCGCGGCACCACCGCTCGGGACACGCCGATTCTTCCTTCCACATGGAATATGTTGAAGCCATGGGGAACAAAAGGAGCTGGGTTGAAGGGGATATTCGCCATCGCCGGTGAGGAGTCAGAGCTGGAGGAGTTGGCAGCGCTACCACCGATGGGGGACGGCGAGGCACTCGAGGTTTGAACAGTAAGAGTGGAAGGCGAGGAGGCAAGCGTCTGTTTAGGCTGAAAGTTACGTTTCGTAAATAACAATGATACTCAACAATGACTAACCCTAAACTATAGCCAAAGAGGTGTTTGGATGACAGGGTTAGATTGACAATAAATGCACTAGGAGAACTAGTCCCAATTAGCACCTCTTGGGTGGGATAGTTGTTTTGCGTGGGTTAGATGTAACTAGCTCAATCTAGCCCTCATGTTTGGATACTTTAGGGCTATTTGAGCCCAAACTAGCTCAAACTAACTCTAACCCATGGATCCAAACAGGGCCAATAACTAGTGTACTTAGACCTACACAATACAAGTTTGAATGACTATGTTTGCTTGTTTTTAAATATTAGGCATGTTGCAGTTAATAACACACCTTTCCACTTCTTGTTTTTAAATATTAGGTTTTTAACAATTTGGTATTGCACATGTAGGTCCTGCTGTCAGAGGTTTTGACCCACTATTCGACCCTTTTTGCATATGGGGAAATGAGTTGTCCATGAATATCAATCAAGTCAAGAAACTGAGAAAGATTGTTAGGATAAAGAAATTAGTGACAAAAAAAACAAGATCTTTGTCTGCACAATGAAGAAGACATCAGTTCACTACAGCATGGTACTAACTGGTATACCTTGTATTTTTAATTCCTTTGCGCCATTTCAAATCTAGAGAAGATATTTATGCATATCCTTGTTTTCAGGCCTTTCCAAAGTAGTTCACTGATGATTACCTCTCAAACCACCTGTATGGTCAGGAGGCGAGGAAGGTATTCATACAACACCCACGGTTCAATATTGAAGTCTTCCTGAAGAAGACGAAGGGTGGACGGTCAATCATCCATATGCACTGGCCTAAAGTTGCAAAGACGTTCAACATCAATGAAGGCTCAATATTCGCCTTTCGCTTCAGCAGTTTCCCAGATGAGATTCATCTGTCTATGTACTGTCTATGATGCTAATTTCCAAAGGTTATAGATGTTGCTTGTGAAACTTGGTGCTGGTGCAGTTGTGTAATGGGGTAGCTGAGTGCTGAAGCTATATGATGTTGTACTCTGATGTATTTCAATTATGAAATCCTGCTTCCTTAATACGAAAATGAAATATATTGTGTGCTTAATATGAAATGTCAATTAATAAATGGATTATTAATAATAGGACAATTAGCCTGCTTATTGCCAATTAGCCTGTTAATTGGGGTTTTCTATTGCAAACGGTTATTGAGAAAACATCGTAGGCGATGACCTCAGACAACGCACACAGTTTCTAGGAATAAAACGTGTTGGATCAATGAACAATCACACATGACTTCCTCTTGAAAACTGTTTGCGTTAGGCCACCTTGCACAAACATTTACCACATAAAAAGTGTGTGTGATGGATAGCCTATGCCACACAGTTTCTTCTACGCACCGTGTGTGATGCATTCAATAACGCAAACGGTAAAATTGTTAATATCGTCTACAATGGCAACGCTATCATAAACGATTTAATGGGGAAAATTGTGTGTGATGTACATGCGAATGGAAATGTTTTCCTTGCAGTGACTGTGTGGGATGTATATATGAACGGAAACGTACTTCACTACAAAAAAATACACTTCCATGATGATACGTGTTTGTCACAGTAGGTCACATTTTCTGTCATGCATGTACATCCATGACGATTTTATGACAGAATCAAGATAGTCATACCTGTGATGTCGTAGAAGTGTTCCATGACATTACCAAAATTATCATCGCGGAAGTGTCCACTTCCATGACGATAAATCGTGCATCATAGAAGTGCTTTCGTCAAGGGTAACCGACATGTGGCATCCACCGTAACGGGTCACCGTTAAGCTATCGGGTTCCGGTTTGGATCCGACAACCCGTTAACAGCTGGGACCAATGAGGATTTTCCATGTGTAAGATTATCATTGGCTATAGCAACCACATGTCAGCACCCGAAAGGGACAGATGTTAACCGCCCAATGGACAGGAGGCGCCTATGATACGTTGACATGTGGCAAGGCCCAACAGCGGCCCATTTAGGTTAAAAAGGCTGGCCCAGTCAAAATTAGCGGGCTGACCCATTAATGGCCTGCTTGCAGATGGCCCATTCGCAGTTAAGGCCCATACGACTAGTGTCAAATCGGCCCTTCAACGGCCCGTTCTAAACTTGTCATCATCGCGGCCCATGGTCACTTCTGGCCCATTAACAGTATGCTAAGTATTTGGGCTGAATTACGGCCCGGTGTGTTTCCGGCCTGTTAAAGGTCCTGCTTCATTTGGGCCCATTTATTGGCCATTGAAACTTTCGGCCCATTAACGACCGTGAAAGATTTGGGTCATATTCGGCCATGCCTGACATTCGGCCTATTAGAGGCCCACTGTAGATTTGGTCCACTTCCAGCCTGTTGTGATTTTTGACCTATTAACGTCGGACGAAATCCGTGGGCCATATGTGGCCCAACATCACATCGGGCCTATTAACGGCCCATATAAAACTGATACTAATCAAGCCCGACCGAACTTCCGGCCTGTTAAAGGCCCGTGTAGTTGGTAGGCGCATTTACGGCCCGTCTGAATTTTGGCCTGTGAACGATCCGCATTGTAAATGGGCCACCATGAGCTGAGATACATTTCAGCCTGCTAATGACCAGTGGGTTATTTGGCACAATCAGGCCCCAATCTCACTTTCGGCCTATTAAACGCCCATGTTTTTTATGGGCTCGAGATATTTACAAATGTTAAGGGCCTATTGTTACCGAGGGCCCAAATTATGTTTAGGCCTGTTAAAGGCCCACTAGGGGCACATGCCTACCAAAAATATGAAAGCTTATGCTGATTTAGGCCCAGATATTTTTATTGGGCTACATGCAAATTACGGCCCATAATCGTTTTTAGCCCAATTGGAATGGGCCTGACGAATGTTGGCATGTTGGGCTCCTATGAAGCTTTCGGCCGAATACATTACTAAGATAAACCTACACTATACAAAAATGGCGTCGTAATTTCTACAGCCTTTGGCAGCATGATAAATGTTGTATCACAACAAAATAAATTCTAGCCATACAACAAAAGGCCTGTTGGCATGAAGTTTACAGTCCTTGCTGATAAAAGCACCATCAGAGTGCTAATGTTTCAGGCTGTAGAATCTGATGGAGCAGCATGATCTTCCCCTTTTTTTCCGCCATTGCTCTTGAACAACGAAGCAAATGTCTGATAGTCTGGTTTCAAAACCATTCATATCTTGACGACATTTGTCAACCACTATTCTTGTTTTCGAAATGACGTCCATTAGGGATTGGACTTGTGTCTGGAGCACAGATATATCACTTTATCTAGCTGGAAGATTTTGTTCAGTAGGCGATTTGGACAAGGTTACCTTGACAACCAACCCAGAATTACGCAGGAAGGTGCTTTTTGCACTGTTAGTGGAGAGATACTGACACACTGCAGCAAGAGGTGACATTGTGCCTGTTGTAGCCTTGTGACCTTCAGGTGCTTGTGGTTGTTCAATCATTTGTTCCATAGCTTGCTGAAAGTTTGAACTTGTAGATTAGTGTACCAGATAAGTTACTAATGAGACAAAAACAAACAAAGTAGGTTTCACATTTATACATAACTTATTTTGGTGAACTACTGTAATACATTAGCATGTATTGTAGTGCCAACTCCATAATAAAATCACTTTCGGAACATATGTCCATGTAGCATCCCTACTGTATTGTCTATTTCCTCACATTTGTTGACATGTAAGAATAAAGAGACATGGTTTAAAGTAGGATGAACATAGTATGACATCATTCATATCATGGGCAAAAAAATATAAAACAAACAGGCTATTGTATCATTGTGTGGGCACGTGAACATCACAACTAGATTACAGATCAAGACCAAAAGAATATCCTTCATCTCTTTGAAACCGTGTAAGGTGAAATGATACGTTAAGACAACTGTGTATAAAAGTGAACAGAGTAACTGACATTGGCTGCAAACCAAGCAGTTAAATGAACACGTCATAGTAACAAGCAGTTCAAAGGCAGGAGGAGTAAGGACTTACAACAGTGGCTTGAATTGGTGTGCTCATGCCCTTCATCTTGCTGGTGTGGCAATCCTTGAAGATTTGCACTGCATTCGGTCCAGGTTCTTTTTGGTCCGCATGGGCTTTCCTCTGTATTTGGAACAAGTCAATATAGATATGATAATATGGCACAGAAAAAAGAAGGAACTAGCAGGTATTTACAAGAGCCTCGCAGTGTGCAATATAGCTACGAGATCCTGTTGTCTATTGGAATTTCACTTTAGAACGGTTGGTCTTTTTCTTCAAACAGTTAGCCTAGAAGAAGATACACTTGTAAGGCACATACGTAAATACAAGTTCAATATGTGATCTAATCAAATACATATACCCTACCTGATACTTTGGATCAGACCAATGTTTAACAAGGGCTGTCCAGTCTTCATCTGTAATATATTCCACTGGAGATGTTTGGGCGATTTCATTGTTAGCCTTGCCTTCAAAGTGAGTTTTTCTAAGGTGATACCGATACTGTCGCAGAGCAGACTGGAAATAATGAGTGCATGCTTGTTCAGTTGCATCATCTTTTGGATCCAACTTGAACCTCATCTGTTGAAAAAAGAATGTGAGTCTTATTAGGAGGAAGCTAGAAAGTATGGGACAGAGCAAGACAATATTACAAATTGTGATGAATAACATTACTTATGGATAAATGGTCGAGGAAGGTGTTAAACTGGGTATCGTCTTTCTCATTGCTGTACTAGATCCACGTTGGGAGGATACATGCGTGACACCTAACGGCAACAGCTGCCTCTAATACTAACTTGGCTGACTCTGTAGCATCACGTGGCCTTTTTAAACCTGCCTCAAAATGGATCTCCATTCTTCCTCCTTTAGATTTTGTTAATCTGTCAAACATTATCCCTGATGTTTGTTTCCGCTTGCGTCATGGTGCTAGTTCAACAACGAATATGGAAAGTGTTAGTGCACATCAAACTGTGAGAGTACATATAAAGGAGCATGCAACTGCAACTTGACTCGGTCAGGTACCGTCTTGGTCTTGATGCTCATGAGGTTCATCTGATCTTGCCAAGTCCTGTTGTGTCAGCAGTGCTTCAGAAGTAGTGTTAGGTGTGAAGGCAGCTTGGGAACTGGCCAGTTGCGGAGCAAACGAACGAGTAACTCATTGAGATGCCAGTATAGTTGAAGCGGATGCTGCAGCTGGTGGAGCAGGTGATACTGTGTTTGTAGATTTAGCCGGTGGACTTGGACCTTCTACTGCACTATAAGTACCAGCAGAATCTCGAGGGTAGATCCTTTTCTGTTGCACCCGACGAGTAACACCATTCCCTACTATATTCTTTTCCTTGCTCTTTTTTGACTTTGCCATGTCAAGCCGTACCCACAACACAAAAGAATAAATTCGCTCTTCAGAACTCATTGATGCATGATATAGACAAGAAATACTTTGATGTAAGACAACCCTATGAGGATGGAATATGTAAGAAAAACAGGACGACGTGACATATTCACAGCTACAATGTGTAAACTAAGCAGAAGAATTTTCAAGAAAATAGAAGTAATGCAAGCTAGACACCATATGAAAGATGCAACCAATATCACTCTGCCAAGTTAAAAGTGTCTTGTCATAAGTGGCATTTCGAAAAATTAGAAGTAGTACAACCTAGAAATCAATGCAAGATGCAACCACTATCAAACTGCCATGTTAAAAGGGTCCAATCATTAGTGACTGATGTGGGATACACAACAACAATAATTTGATGTAAGAACATGGTATGATAGATAGATGCAGTGTATTCTAGACACAGAGTCATATGCACATGGATAACATATAAACTCAGCAGGTGCAATTTGATTAGAATAGAAGAAATACAGGCTAGACAACATATGCAACATGAAACCAATTATCACATTGTCAACTTAGAGCAAGCACCTGTGATGGTGGAGTACGGGAGATGAACTCATCATGTAGACTTGGGACTTCAACTGCATTAGCAGTAGCAGTGGCAAATCTAGAGAGTCTCTGTTTGCGTCGGTCCGGAGGACCACCAACATCCCCTAACTTCCTATTTTCCTTCCTCTTTTTTGATATTGCCTTCTGAAGTCAAAACCACAAGAAGATGAATAAAATTAGCTCTGCATAACTGGTTGATGCATGATATAGACGAACACTACTTTGTTGTAAGGCAAGCACATGATAGGAGGATGGAATATATACAAAAAAAAGACAGCATTGCATATTCACACGTACGATAGGAGGATGGAATATGTATGAAAACAGTAAGCAGAAGGCATTTCACCAAAATTAGAAGAAATGAAAGCTAGGCACCATATGAACATGCAACCAATATCACTCTATCAGGTAAAAAGTGTCTCATCGTAAGTGCCATTTTAAGAAATTAGAAGCAGTACAAGCTAGAAGACAATGCAAGATGCAACCTACATCACACTCCCAAGTTAAATGTGTCTTATGGGTAAGTGATTGTTGCAGGTATAAGTTGTAAGCTACGCAGATGCAATTCAACAAAATGAGAAGCAATACAAACTAGACATCATACGGAACACGCAACCACATATAACAGTTACAAGTTAGAGCAAGCACCTGTGATGGTGGAGTAGGGGAGATGTGCTCATCATCTACACAGCTACGTTGACTGTCTAGCCATGTGTTGTCTTGCGAATCTTGTTGGGAGGATGGCGGAGTAGAATCTGTAGAGACCCTCTATTTGAGTTGCTCCGAAGGACCACCATCATCCACTGCCTTACTAATTTCCTTCAGCTGTATTGATTTTGCATTGTGAAGTCAAACCGATAAGAAAAAGGAATAAAATTTGCTCTTCAGAACTCATTCATGCATGATACCGACGAACACTACTCGAATGAAAGGCAAACACATGATACGAGGATGCAATATGTACGAAAAACAGGACGGCGTGACATATTCACACCTATGATGTGGTAACTAAGCAGAAGGCATTTCAACAAATTAGAAGCACTGCAAGCTAGACACCATATGAAAGATGCAACCAATATCACTCTGCCAAGTTCAAACTGTCTGGCATTTCAACAAATTAGAAGCAGTACATGCTAGAAATCATATGCAAGATGCAGCCAATATCACAATGGCAATTTAAAGGTGCCTCATCATAAGTGACTGATGCGGGATATGCAAGAACAGTAGTCTGATGTAAGAACATGGTGTGATCAGATATAGTATGTTCTAGAAATAGGAACACGTGTCATATTCACAGACATGATGTGTAAAGTAAGCAGATGCAATTCAACTAAGTTAGAAGCAATACAAGCTAGACATCATACGCAACATGCAACCACATATAATAGTGCCAAGTTAGAGCAAACACCTGTGATGGTGGAGTAGGGGAGATGTGCTCATACTCTACACATCTACGTTGACTGTCTAGCCTTGCGTTGTCTTGCGAATCTTGTTGGGAGGATGGCGGAGTAGAATCTCCGTTTCAGTTGCTTGGAAGGGCCACCATCATCCAATGCCTTACCAATTTCCTTCCGCTTTATTGATTTTGCATTGTGAGGTCAAACCGACAAGAAAAAGGAATAAAATTCGATCTTCAGAATTAATTCATGCATGATACTGACGAATACTACTATGATGAAAGGCAAAGTCATGATACGAGGATGCACTATGTACGAAAAACTGGACGGCTTGACATATTCACACCTATGATGTGGTAACTAAGCAGAAGGCACTTCAACAAATTAGAAGCACTGTAAGCTAGACACCATATGGAAGGTGCAATCAATATCACTCTGCCAAGTGAAAACTGTCTCGTCATAGGTGGCGTTCATCAAATTAGAAGCACTACATGCTAGAAATCATATTCAAGACGCAAACCAATATCACACTGCCAACTTAAAGGTGTCCCATCATAAGTGACTGATGCAGGATACACAAGAAGAGTAGTTTCATGTAAGAACATGGTGTGATAGATAGATATAGTATGTACCAAAAACAGGAAGGCATGTCATATTCACACGTATCATGTGTAAGCTAAGCGGATGCAGTTTACACTAATTAGAAGCAATACAAGCTAGACACCATATGCAACATGCAACCAGATATCACACTGCCAAGTTAGAGCAAGCACCTGGGATGGTGGAGTAGGGGAGCGAAGACTTGGAACTTGTAATGCACTAGCAGTACGAGGAGAATCCGTAGAGATGCTCCGTTTACGTTGCTGCAGAGGACCACCATCATCGCCTTCCTTACTCTTTTCCTTCCTCATTTTTGATTTTGCCTTGTCAAGTCAAACCCACAAGAAAAATGAATAAAATTTGCTCTTCAGAACTCATTGATGCATGATACTGACGAACACTACTTTCATGTAAGGCAGTCGCATGATAGGAGGATGGAATATGTATTAAAAATAGGACGGCATGACATATTGACATGTATGATGTGTAAAGTGTAAACTAAGCACAAGGTGTTTGAACTAGTTAGAAGCAATGCAAGCTAGAAACCATATGAAAGATGAAACCAATATCACTCTGCCAAATTAAAAGGGTGGCCTCATAAATGTATTTGACCAAATTAGAAGCAATACATGGCAACATGCTAGAAATAATATGCAATATGCAACGAATAAAGGTGTCTCATCGTAAGTGATTGATGCAGGATACAGAAGAGAGGTAGTTTCATGTAAGAACATGGTTAACAAATAGATGTAGTATGTACCAAAAATAGGAAGGCATGTCATATTCACAGGTATAATGCGTAAACTAAGCAGATGCAATTTACCCTAATTAGAAGCATTACAAGCTAGACACCGTATGCAATATGCAACCACATATCACACTGCGAAGTTAGAGCAAGCACCTGTGATGGTGGTGTGGGGGAAATGCGGTCTTCAAGTACAAAGCTATGTTTAATATCTTCATTTAGACTTGTTGTTTCTTGAGAATCATGTGGGGAGGATGAAACTGCACTCTTTATAAGAGTAGCGCGTCTCATACTAACCCACGGGCATGACTGTCTCATCATAAGTGATAGATGCAGGATACACAAGAACAGTAGTTTGATGTAAGAACATGGTGTGATAGGCAGATGTAGTATGTACCAAAAACAAGAAGGCGTGTCATATTCACATGTATAATGTGTAAGCTAAGGAGATGCAATTTAACAAATTAGGAGCAATACAAGCTAGGCACCATATGCAACATGCAACTAGATATCACACTGCCATGTTAGAGCAAGCACTTGGGGTTGTGGAGTAGGGGAGATGAGATTTGGAACTTGCACTGCAGTAGGAGTAGTAGGAGAATCTGCAGAGATCATCTGTTTCGGTTGCTCCAGAGGACCACCATCATTCCGTGCGTTCGTCCTTTTAGATTTTGCCTTGTCTAGTAAACACACAAGAAAAAGTAATGAAATTCGCTCTTCCAAATTCGTTGATGCATGATACTAATGAACACAACTTTTATGTAAGGCAACCACATTGTAGGAGGATTGAATATGTACGAAAAACGCTAAGTAGAAGGCATTTCAACAAATTGGAAGCAATTCAAGCTAGACACCATATGAAAGATCCAACCAAAATCACTCTACCAAGTTAGAAGTGTCTCATTATAAGTGGCATTTCAACAAATTAGAGGCAATACATGTTTGAAATGATATGCAAGATGCAACCAATATTACACTGTCAATTTGAAGGTGTCTCGTCAGAAGTGATTGATGAGGGATACACAAGAAAAGTAGTTTGATGTAAGAACATGGTTAATAGAAAGACGTAGTATGTACAAAAAACATGAAGGCATGTCATATTCACAGGTATAATGTGTTAACTAAGCAGATGCAATTTACCCTAATTAGAAGCATTACAAGGTAGACACCATATGCAACATGCAACAACATATCACATTGCCAAGTAAGAGCAAGCACCTGCGATGGTGGTGTAGGGGAATTGCGGTCATCAACTAGAGAGCTACGTTGACTATCTTCATTTAGCCTTGCTGTTTCTTGAGAATCATGTGGGGAGGATGACACTGCACTCTTTAAATGAGTAGCGCGTCTCACAGTAACCCACTGGGGTGACTATCTCATCATAAGTAATTGATGAGGGATACAAAAGAGCATTAGTTTGATGTAAGAACATGGTTAATAGACATATGTAGTATGTAGCAAAAATAGGAAGGCATGTCATTATCAAAGGTATAATGTGTAAAGTAAGCAGATGCAATTTAACCAAATTGGAAGCAATACAAGCTAGACACCATATGCAACATGCAACCACATTTGACAGCGCGAAGCTAAAGCAGGCACCTGGGATGGTTGTGTGTGGCAATTGAGATCATCAACTGCAGAGCTATGTTTACTGTCTCCATCTGCTGACACTACACCCTTTAGAGCGCTGAAACGCTTAGTGCTTATCTTCGAATTACACTGGAGCGACTTCTGTCTTTTCTTTTGTGTATTCATCAACACTGCGTCAGAGTCTGAAATACCCATGCATTAGAAAACAATAGTGTGAGTATGGGTGAAGTGTGTGCACAAGTAGTACAGTGTAAAAGTAGCAGATAGCAGGTGGGTGAGAAATAAATGACGGGAGACATATGATAGCTCTACAACATGCATGGCACACGAAATTAATAGATTCTAGGATTTAAAAATATGAGCACAGGGATGGCTGGGAAATGCAAATGCTCCTACAGCACACCACAAGGTGTGGTCCTATGAAAATAACAGTCGACTGAAAACAAATAGGTCAGTCCATTTTTTCTGCACCGTCCGATGTACAAAGAATGGGCAGATCGCCTTCATCTACCTCCAGCCAGTTAGTGTTGACGATCTTCCTCGAAGCCCCAGCGACCACCGGCCCAGTCCCCTGCCTTCGCCCTCCCCTCGACCTCACCGCATTGCCGTGCTTGGCACCGCCCCCCGGCCATCTCTTCAAGCACCGCCGACCTCCAGATCGGGCACAAGCAGCTCCTGCGCCCCACACCGCTATGATAGACACCGATTTGCCTCTTCCCCGGTGAACAGGCGGATTAGGTTCTTCGCGCGCCTAAGTGGGTTCTGCTTCTTTTAATTGCGAATCAACTGGCCCTAAATTGAAATCCAGGCGGGCGACTTACCTCTAGCTAAGGTGAAATAGTAAATGGGAGGAAACCTTGTGCATTTAGTATCACGAAGAAGGTGCAGTAAGAAGCGCTCAACTAGTTTCCTTCGTGGGATGAATACGGTGTGAGCAGAGATGTAAGATTTGCACGAATAAGGGAAGAGGAGTACCTCTTTCTGCTGGCAGTGCTGTGTCCTCCTTCTGTTTTTCCAACAATCTTCTTGTGGTTCGCTGGAAATGAGAAATTGTGGAGGACGGTGGAGACTTGGACGAACCCATGGCCAAGTTGTTGAGTGTGGTGCGGTGGCCGTTTGTCGGCGGCGGGGAACCAGATCCGAGCTGTCGAACGATGGCATAGCGGGAACAACTCCGGTGCGGTGGACGGTTGCGACAGTGGAGCGGCAGCGGTGAGGTGTAGGATGGCATGGTCGAAGTGGTTCTGGTACGGCGCACATCAGCGTCGGTGTCGTGGAGGCAGCTCTGCCTCGGCTTCAACTGCTAAGTCCTTGAGGGCATTGCGGTTGCGGTTGCGGTGGACGACGATGTCGGGGTACCAGCTCCGGCATGATGGAGGAGGGCAGCGGTGGATTGGGCGTGATGGGGTGGAGGACGGAGGAGGCTGGGGTTTTGCGGCTGGTGGAGAGGGCGTTTTAGCGCCCACGGAGTATGAATGGGGAAACGGAGGGAGGGGGAACTAAGGGGGAACAATGTTTCGGTTTGGGACGCGCTTGTTTGAAATTTGGGGAAAGTTACAAACTTTGCCCCCATCTAAAATTTCGGACATATTGCGGGTCGGGGGTAGGACAGTAATCTTAGGTGTCCCAAATGGTGGGCGGGATAGATTTCGGCTGAGTGCATGGGTGTTTAGGTGCCCACGGCATATGAATGCTTCTCGGAGGCGGTTGAGACTGGCGTCTTGGTGAAGTTACAAACCTACCCCGGTTTAGACCTTTGGACATCGGGCCGATAGGCTATACGGGTCAGAGTCAGGACAGTAATTTCCTACAACCAAACATTAGTCTCGCGCGGTTTCGGGTGACCAGAGGCTTATTTGGCGCTTCGTTCAATATTTGGGAGCAGAAGCATTAACGTTTTCAGTTCTCTTGAATTGAACTTTTAGGATTTGTCAAACTTCACAAATCTTGACTCTTGAAAATCCTAAAGCTATGATTATTTTGGAATGGGGGGTACATTTGAATATACATTGTACACGAGTATATATTAAAAAATATGCAACTTACCTCAATTCATGCATGGTTCCATATATAATCTCCTTGGTTGCAAAAAAATAGTTAGACATGCGTATGAATATATAGCATGTTCAAACGCACAACAAAGATTGATGCCCCCTTTTAGATCCGATTTACAAATGCCATTATCTCGGATTCAAATAGATGAATGCACTTCCTATGCATTCGAATCTTCGAAACCCCCTTTATGTTGAATTCAACATTTATTCTATTTTGTAGCTAGCAATTTGGAATGTATCCATGTAAGTGACAAATGTATAAATTGCTTGACACTAACAACATGGAGTGCACTAATTAATGTTTATATATGAATGGCAAAAGCAATGCATTATCTGGATTTCAAACCACTCTCACTCTATGGATCGATAATATCAAATAAACCCATGCACATGCTAGAATTCAATACAGTATGGGTGTCTGATAGACCGATGTTCGTTCATACGCAAATTGCAAATTTGATGATCTCATCCAAAAATAATAATGCCATTTATATTTTAATTTAATGTGTAGAACCGCCTTTTACACGTAGATGCACTATGCCTCGGCCCGTTCTCACACACACGCTATATATCTCTCTATCTGACGCATAAGTGCACACACGTTATATACATCGGCATTTCTCTCTCACACATGCTCACAATCTCTCCCGGGGTGTCTCACGCACACACTCTCTCTATATCTCCCTCTCTCTTTCTTACTACTATGTACCGCTCTTTTCACTAATCTCTGTTGGAAAACACTATTTCTCTCGCATGCATATACACACACGCACGGTCTCTACTAGCCCTCTATAGGCACATATATGTGCCTACGTGTCTCCCGCACACACATTATCTTTAGGCCTCTCTCACACACATTGCCCCCCCCCACACCTCTCTCTTAGTACTTGGCAGATATGATTCCATCAGATCATTCGGTAGGATATCCCTGACTGTTAGGCTGGATGGTAATACGAGGCAAAGTTTTACCCAAGTCCAGGCCCTTGCAGTTGAGGAAAAAGCCTACTCCTGGTACTGTATATTTGTGATATGGGTGTGTACAAAGTACACATGAATACCAGGCATTGTTTGTGTGTGTATACTATCGACGAACTAGCCCCCGGGCTTATATAACATACTCGAGGCCTAGGGTTACAAATCATATATCGTCGGCTTATCATCAGTGGGGATAGAGTCCTCCACGACTCTGGTAGCTTCATCTTGTACGCTGAGTCCTCCACATGGGTCTTCGTATAACGCGTCTCGGTCCAACCTATGTGGCGCAGGATGGAATCGACCCATGAGTTCTCACGTTGACCCACCACAACTAGAAATGATGTGCCCACCACACCCCACACACAATTGGCCACTAAGAAAATAAGCATATACAATAGTACAAAGTTATACATGAAATTTAATTGCATGGTGCATCCAATAATATTTGTTCTGCGTTGTGAATGTTTATATTTTCTCCTAAAATATTAGTCACGGGAAAGAGAAACGAAGGGCATATCTCTCCTTGTTTCCACCAGACACCCCCTCTCTCTACACCACTTTCACGTACGCACACAAACTATCTCTTGGCCCTCTAAAAGTATGCCCCTGACACATTCACGCGTGACGGTCACTGTATTTCAAGCGAAAGCACTATACGGTCACTGGACTTCAGAATATGCTCATTACGGTCACCGTATACATTCTCGTGGCGATCATACGGTATCTAGCTCATGATACGTCTCTGTATTTTGTTGACGACACTGATGGACATTGTATTTGATGCGTGCTCCGTATTTTGTTGACGACACTTACGGTCATTGTATTTGAAGCGAAAGCACGATATGGTCACTGGACTTCAGAATAACTCATCACGGTCACCATATACATTTTGTGGTGCTAACCAACCTGTGGTTGGATGGTTAGGAGGACAGTGGTTTCACCAGCCCACCAGGGTTAAATTCCTGGTGCTCGCATTTATCCTGGATTAATCTCAGTATTTTCCGGTGATGTGCATTTAGTGGGAGGAGACGTTCCCCTCGACTGGGAGGCAACTATGGTGACTTCGTAAAATCTCAAGATCATATGCTGGCTCACTCTCTCGAACGTGCTCATAGGGGTAGGGTGTGCGTGTGTGCGCTTATAGCGATGAGTGTTTGCGCGTATATATGAGCGCTTGCGTCTGTACTATGTTAAAAAATACATGTCGTGATTATACGGTAACTGGCTCACCCATACAACTCCGTAATTTGTTGATGACACGATCAATTGACCGGTCAAATGTTCCACATGGCGCAACTAGTGTTGCACCATCAGCACGCGTAACCGTGGGGCCCACCTATCAGCGCGTATATGAAAGAAAGATATGGTAGCTTGAGTCTGTACTATGTTAATAAAATACATTTTATGGTGATCATACGGTCACTGGCTCACCATACAGCTCTGTAATTTGTTGACGACACAATCAATTGACCAGTCAAACGGTCCACATTCACCAGTGCACATTACCGTAGGGCCCACCCGTCAGCGCGTATATGAAAGACAGAAGTGGTAATAAATTATTGGTCGGTGGAGATTCAAAGTTGTGAGACCTCTGGTTGGCAGCCCGTGCGCCCTAACCACAGCGGACAAGGATCACCTTGTGATGATATGCTGAGCGGGCCGTTTTAATTGCACGCACACACGAGCCACTATGGTGAATACAAACACATCACACATGCGCACAAAACACGCCCGCATGCATGCATGCATGCAATACTCACACGTACACATGCACGCACGCAACACTCGCACGAACACATGCACGCATGCAGGCGTGCAACACTGACACGTACACATGCACTCACGAACACACGCACGCACGCACACATGCATGCAAAACTGAAACATACACATGCACGCACACAACACTCGCACGCCTGCATGCACACAGCACACGACGCAAGACACACGCTCAACATATACGTGCATGCACCCTTTGTTAAGGACATGGATTCTTACGGGTATTAATCAATCTTATCTGTGATAAGCAGAACATTGATGTTTGAAGCGGTCATTATGAATCACAACGTATCGAACGGGCTATCAACGTATATATAATTTTAAAATTCTCTTACATTATATAGTAGGCTTATCAACCTACATGAATTAGATGATGTCACACTCAATGAACAATCATCGGTTTATGAAATGCCTGCTTCTCACTGCCCTGGCCCACCAAAAGCTCCTCTGCCGTGCGCTGCCTATGTTGGGTCACTGACATGCAGGCCAGGTACCCAACGAGCCCACACGTCAGGGGAAGAATGGTGCGGTGTTGTACGTCAGAGTCGAGGGCGCCGCTCGCTGCACGCCCGGCTGAACACGGCTCCTTGCCACATTCAAACGCCTCCTTGAAACCCATGTGGAAGCCGAGAAACCCACTCCGGACACACGTCCGTTCATGACCGGGCCGGCATTAAACGCAACGCCGGCCGAGCTCCTCCCGTCCGTCGTCTATTTAATCTCCTATTTAAACGAGGCCAGACGCCGGCCAAGAATCTCACACCTCCGCCGCTTCCCTATCTTCGGCTTCACCATTTTCTCCACTCTTACAATGGCTTACGAAGAGTAGTTATCCGGCATCCAAGCCGTCTGGCTGGCCCGCCGAGCCCGCCGGATATGAGCTATGCAGCTCGCTGATCCACCTCCCTCCCCTCGCCCAACGAAGCCCGTTGTCACCCCAAGCCGGCACGTGGTTCAGCAACTCACCAATCCAGGCCAGCTCGACGAGGAGCGGCGAGCTGCTCCACGCCGGCACGGCATGGAGCACAGGCGTCATCGCTGCCGTCCACGCCGCCGCCTCGTGCCACGGATCCCGTGTCTGCGACTGCGTCTCCCGTTTCTATGGCAGAGACTCCCATGCATGTGGCCGCGCCATGCAAGCAGAGACAGAAGCCGGTTGCGCGGAGAGCGACGAGTTGGTGGCCAGTGCCTCCGCGTCCACCGCCATCATCGAGGAGACGTAGAACACGGGAGGCCGCCGCCACTTGGGTCCCATGAAGGCCACCGCCGAGGCGACGCCGGTGTACACAGCAGGTGTCTTGCCGGATCCTTCTGTTGCGAGGACCTTCGTCGACTCCGCATGGGCTCCACGGGAGTGAAGAAGCCCCCTTCAGAATCCATCTTGGGCATCAGCCAACGATGTCAGTTGAGCGGCGGGGAAGCGAGCCGTCCTTTGCGCTGAAGCATATACCTCCGGGGCTCCCGGCAGTCCGGTGATCGTGCTGCTGGACATGAGGAAGACAAATGGATCCGCGGGTGACCATTTAGGCTAGGTATTATTATACCTGTGTTGTTCAGGAGTAGCACCGCTTAGTTGATTTGAATGTAATGAAATCCATCATGTTTATAAGAAAATCAGGTATTTTATATGAATTCCGTCATTGTTTATATGAAATATCACCGTGTTTGCATGAATTTCATCCGGTTGGTTGAGTTGCTGTCAGAATGTGTGCAACTACGGTTGGATGGCGTAATTTGTGGGTCGCCGGTCGGTCTGCGGCCGGCTCGGGCGGCGTGGTGGGACAAAAAAAGCACAGCTCGTGCGAGCTCGTCTCCAACGGGTGCGCTGGAGGATGCATGAGCACCCGAGCTCTTCCTCTTTCATCGGTGGCAAAGGCACGGGTGGACAAAAGGGTCGCCAATATTTTGGCTACCCCGGGCAAGATCCAAACAGTCCCTTCCGGCCCCACCCCTCCAAGCACATTCAAATCCCTCGTTCGCCGTGAAATTTTGCCATGTGTTGTTTTCATGGATATTTTGCTGTGTGAAAACAAATCTAAATATGAACAAATAATCGGTGTCCGCGGTCTTCTGCCGGGACACAGTTGGATGGCCTCATAGTAGTAGTAGTGTACTAGAGTACTAGTACTACTAGATAGTGAGTGCTTACTACTGTATCATATAAGTACGTACTAATTGCAACGTGTTGGTAGTATAATGACCACATACAAATTTGATGGTAAGATTTGTGTAAGTTGGATGTCATATTATTGCTCTAACATGTGGTCAAAGTTAGCCTCCAAAACACATTTTAGACCCTATGGATTGAGGGAGTACATGCATTGCTGAGGTTTCTCTTAATCCATGCATGCAACGTTTTTATTGAAGCTTGAAATATGAACATGTGAATAGGAGGGACTACTACCACCCTTCCAAAAGAACTGTACGTAGTACTAATGGTATCGTACTCCCTCGTTCACCATCTCACATGCTCAGTACTTTTGCGAACTATGGAAGTAACAAATTTATTCCACCACTCAGCATCTATTATGGATACATTGTGGATTTCAAATTGAGTCATATAGACCGGAAAGTAGGCACTTAGGGCATCCACAATGTATGCTTTTTGTTTCCTCTAAGCCTCTCTCTCCTCTTAGAGGCAGACCTCTATACATTGCATGAACTGCCTCTAACAAAAAATTGGCTAGCATCGCATCTAACCTTAGAGGCTTCCTCTAACAATGTAACAATCCATCTGGTCCCACTTGTCAGCCTTAGGAAGCATAAGAAAGTAGGAGTACAAGAGAAATAGTACTGATTGGACAAATGTGGTGCTAATCAATACTTTTTAAATTTCTGCTAGTGCCCACCTTAGAGGCTGGTTAGAATCTCTATGCATTGTGGTTTTTTCATTTGATAAGAGGCAAACCATGTGGGGCCTACCTTAGAGGCAAGGCTCTATACACTGGAGATGCTCTGTAGTACTACTTTTGATGTGTCCCGTCAACTCGCATAACAAGGAGAAGCTTGCTATGCCCTCTCCCCCGCCCACAGGTGCGGTGGCTCGCAGAGTCGCAGGACGAGGAGAAGCTTGCTTACTACGCCTACGCCCGCTCCCTCGCCCACACGCGCTGTGGCTCGCAGGATGAGGAGAAAATTTTGCTACTCCCTCCATTAGACATATACTCCCCTTGGTTAGAGAGATTATCATATTGTTTGAAATATATGTCTTTTAGTACTAGTAGGAGTAGTAAAGTGGTAGTACATAGGAGTAGTACTACAGCAATTTTCTTTGGAGTCCATGGTGCAGCAAGCCACCCTAGGCTTTGTTACTACTCCCTCCTTTCCGGTTTATGGCTCAATTTTAAAATCTCTCCAACCAAGGTAGACGGTGAGTGGTGGAATTAATTTCATAGTTTGCACAAGTACTTATTTAGTACGCTCATTTTTCTCAAAAAGTTATGTTTACCGATGCATTAATTACAACGAACGCATGCATGACCACTAAATTTCCATGAACTTCTACATGCATTGGTGAGTTTTCTCTTGATACTGCTTACATCGGGTGATTTAATGCACCTCGAAATCCAAACATGTGATGGTAAGTACTAGTAGAATTGAGACTTATAAAATGGAAAAATGAATTTTTTTAGATGAGACCTTTAAACCGGAAAGGAGGGAGTAGTAAGTAGTACTACCTCCATAGTGGGTACGTACTCCGTAAAATCAGATTTTCCCAAAATTAAGTCGCTCAACCTTTATTTGCATCTTTCCCTTCCTGCCTCGTTGCCTCGAACAGACTATGCCAAACTCCCCTGCCTGCCACGCGGGAAAAGACCTGCCCTCGCCTTTTTTAATCTGGGTTTGTATCGATGGATCGCGCGAAGCACCAAAAACCAAGCCGTGTCTTGTACTCCTCTGTCCTACTAAAAGAGTGGAGACGCTCGCTTTCATGAATTCTGTACTTCCTCTCGCCGACATGTGGGACATATAGCAACCAGGTCGACGTGTCATGCACCAAATAACAGTGCAGAATAGTAGGGGGGACGCACCCCAGTCGTAGCGCCCCAGTAGTAGTAATGAGCAATGAGACGTCAAATCACAATGCCGCACCTTTCCCCCAAACGGACGAAGCAACCATTATTTCACACTTCGCTGAATCCACTTCGCCATCATCTCCTTCAAGAAAACCACGTATTGCTTCTGCCATTGTTCTGCCTCAAGAGGGACGCGCATCGCCTTGGTACATCATGACACGTTGGACCGCATGACAGGCCATGCTCCTCCGTCCACCGCTCGGTAAAATCACCTCATTTTTACTACTTCCTCCATCTCGGTTTACAGGGCATGCACGTCGTTCTAGGTTGAGAATTTAACTAGCTATATATGTATTATATGTGATGAAAAATATTTGTTTAGAAACTACATCCACTTAAGAATCCAATGATATACTTTTTGTGACATATAACTCATATTTAGTTAGTCAAATGGATGACCTAGAACTACGTGCATGCCCTATAAACCGAGATGGAGGGAGTAGTATCTTTTTAGATCAATATAGTCGGGATTCACCAAGGAGCAAAACCAAGTGGTAGGCTGCTCCTGTCGTGTTGGCGTAGCAACTCAGCAGGGTTAGTCCGCACACGAAATGGCGACACACTTAACAGGACCCCTTTGGCCGACATGTGGCTCATCCACCATCTTGTTCCACGTGCGATGCACCAAATTACAGTTCGGAGCAGCGGTTGGACTTGGAGGCACCCCGGTCATAGTGCCACAGTAGTAGTAAATGAGCAATGAGGGGTCAAATCACAAAGCCCCACCTTTCCCGCATTAAGCTGGACGGACGAAGGAACCATCATTTCACTCTAGGGCGCAAGAGCATAAAGAAAAAAGAAACCAATGATGTGTGCGGCAGCTACCTAGGGTGCCCTAGGGTAGGAGCCTCCACTACAAATGCGCTTCTCCCTTGTCCTCTTGAAGAAAACCGATGATGAGTGCGACGGGTAGGGTTTGCAGGAGTACTACGGCATGCGGGGCCACGCCGTAGTAAACGGGACAGGGATTGAGTTCGAGTCGACGCCTTAATACGGGTGGGCCGCTTGGTTTTACGGGAATGAGGCAGCATTTTGGGTTCGGGGACCAGTGGAGATATACGTACAAAAAATTGTGGATGTAGGTTCGACCGAAAGGCAATGACGCATGGGCCCCGCATTTTAATATACCCGCGGCCGCGTGAAATTTGCTACTCAAAATAATGCATAAAAGTTCCTCCACAAACATCTATAACTAATGGGAAGTGACTGTATGCTTAAAATGAAAATGTAATACAAAGAGAAAAAATGAATTGCAGATAAAAGAATGACATTTCTCACAAAAATGTGAATGTGAACTACATATGTGTGCACGTGACCAACACATACATTGTCGAGACAAAATCTAATGCAAGAAATAACTTATGAGTAACATGCACGAATTGATGATGTGGTGCTTGCATGCATAGAGTACAAAAACAATGTGATTTATGACTTGCATGCATGATGTGTTCATCTGCCACAGTTGCATGTCTAGGAAAAAAGCTACTAGTGGGTTGTACTAGCTATTTAGGAATAGAAGATGTATATATGGAAGTTGTAGGGAAAGATATGACATGTATCTCAATTCCTATGAGTAGGGATTGGAAAAGAGATGTTATTTGGTTCACATCATAGGAACTTTTCTATTGAATCTAGAGATGACATGTACCTCAATTCCTATGAGGAGGGATTAGAAAAGAGAAGTCATTTGGTTCACATCATCGGAAATTTTGTATTGAATCTAGAGATGACATGTATCTCAATTCCTATGAGGAGGGATTAGAAAAGAGATTTCATTTGGTTCACATCATAGGAACTTTTCTATTGAATATACGCTAATGTTTATTTTCCTTTGAAATTGTGGGAGTATAGGAATCCATTCATATGAACCAAGTGGCTCTAAAGCTATAAAAATGATATCATGTTTATTTTCCTTTGAAATGTGGAGTATATGAATCTATTCCTATGAACCAATTGGCTCTAAAGGAAAAAATCCTATAAAAATCATATCGTATAGAGTTCTTATGATATTCCTCCACACCAAAGGATGGTTGAAATTGCTGCAGGTGATACGACAGTCTTTCTTTGTACACTCCTCCCCCATCTTTATGGTTACCTCTCGAAGATGAATGAAATGATATATACTGGGTATTATATATGTGCATTTTGGTATACGAAAACTCGGTAAAAGTTTCTGAGGTTCGAATTTTCAATAAAGCTATATGCACTACATTTTGGAACGGAGGGAGGAGCATAAGGCAGTTGCTAACACTCATGTGGAAGATTTGTGTGTCGGAGGAGTGGCTGTTCTGTTAAATGCCATGGCAAAACTCACACTGTCGGATGCCGATCTAACGGTTCTTATGGCGTTCGTCAGGAAACGGCTTGTGGCGAATGTTTGTCAGATATGATTTATGGACACATGCATTGCATTGATACGTGCCCGGTGCCCCCTCTCTCTCATGCACACACGCACCCTCACGAGTCACGACTCTCCTGAGTCCTCTCGCACCCACCGTCTATCTGTAGGTAGACGTCACACACATATGTGCTCTTCACACCCTACCCTCAGAACTTCTAAAAAATAAAAGACGTCGCGCACCTTTTATTTTAACTCACATGTCACACACTTATACTATTACTCTTGTGGCGAACGTTATTTGGGCGTAGTATATTGTACTCTCACGAAGAGAAGCGGTGCACGCACGCACTAGTTCTATCACACCCACTCGCGGGTACACGTAGGAGCTCATTTTTTTATGCTAGGAGCGCATTTGTTTACAAAGAGGCATCCCAATTGGCATTTTGACTAGTCTAGTTTTCAACTTGATGGAGGGTCGGGGACCGCACGTGAATGATACAGTACATAGTGTGTCCTGGACGCGGTGATTTGATAGTGCGACCTGGAAGTCGTGGCACGTTATTGATCGAGTTTTATTTTTACTTGAACTTTAAATGAAAATAGTGTTTCACGCGTATTCAATTTAATAACGACTGCTACATCAAAATCACTACACTATATATATAAGCAGGAGCCTCGGCGCTTGCTTTACTAGGGTTCCTCTCTTTCACTCTCTCATGCTCTCCAGATCTAAGCAAGACATAGGTGGCCACACTCTCTCTACTCACGGCTGGTCACAAATCCGGCCGGACCACCTCGACCGAGGCAGGGGTGTAGGTGCATCATTCACGTGGTCGTCGGTGGAGAGGGAGGAGACCAACAGCTGCCCGCGCGTCCTGATCGGCGGCCGTGCCGTTCTCTCCGAGACAGGGCCGGTTCGGGAGGGCCTCTGACCCCTTCTTCATCCCTGCGGTATTGTGGCCAAGATGCGGCCTCCCGACGCCGTCTTTGCCACATCCCGACGACCCTCAGGTATTTATTCCTTCGAAACCTGCCTTGCTCTACTGCCCCAGCTCCCCATGTGGCTGCGTGTGGATCTTTTTCTACTTCCGTTGGCTGTTCCAAAGCCACCTAGACTTTTACTATTATTAGAGGTAAAGCTAGTTAATATATTCGAATCTAAGAGTTGGTTCAAACAGGGAAGAAAGTGGGGAAGCTGTAGGATGAATCTAGGACTTGGTTCTAAGAGGAAATGGGGGAAAGTAGTAGATACTGGCTACCCAACCGGTCTCTTGGTTGAAAAGGCAAAGAAAGCGTGGTGGATGGCAAAGGGTGGGGGGAGGTGGACCTGTCTCTTGGTCGAAAAAAGGAAAGAAAGTGAGGGGTGTTGGGGGACAACGCAAATGAGAACGAGCAGGTCTAGATTTCCTGTGCTCAGATAGGAAAATGTCGCCGAGGAGATAAAAAATGGGACAAATGCAGACATGCTGCCTGAGTGTTTGCCGCTCTCGGCAACCACATCTGCCTCACCACTTTATGCCCCTGCTATACCTACGCCCATATCGCTACCGTTAATGTAAAATCACATGAAGCATTAAGCAATGCCACCTAATGTCACTATTAAGTAATGGTCTAGTGCCGTCGATAAATTGAAGCAACACTACTGCAGGATGCTGCTAACGCGACACTACGATCAGAGACCCTTTGACGAAACTGTGTGTGATGCACTAATCGCAAAAGGTGATGTAAAATAATCATCAAAAAAGATGCAAAACATTTGCGATGAAGGATACATCAAATACGGTTCAGATTTTAGTTGCGTGTGCGATGAGGGGCATACGGTTCTATTCAATGAACTGTTTGCGATGAGGAAGAACAAAAGAAACGGGCAGCCAGATGAAGGCGTGTGCGATATACGGCATACAGTTCACTCGGATAAACTATTTGTGATGAGGCGGAACAACAGAAACGGGCAGCTAGATGAAGGTGTGTGTGATATACGGCATACAGTTCACTCGGATGAGCTGTTTGCGTTGAGCCAAGAGAACAGAAACGGTTCAACTTAACAAGATGTGTGTGATACGCGGCAAATAGGTCTGTAATCGGAAACATGTGGGAAGACCGATAACAATACAGACGATTCCTGTTAACAAGCCGTGTGTGTTGTGAGCAAATGATTGCTGGTATACAATTGTCAGTGATTGATGAAATCATCACCGACGGGTTCCATTGTTTAGTCCATGTGCGATGTGATTTGCTCTGTCTACAGAGCATCAACATATATACTTAAAAAGATAGCATTGCAAAACCAAATTAAGCATACAATTACACAAGTGACTACACACATAACATTTCCACACACCAAAGTAAGCAATTACATGCATACTAAACTAGGAGAAATGAGGATCTAATCATCTACTTATTGTTGCGACGACACTTGCCATTGCTCTGCTTCCGGCTGGATCCCTGGCCGTTTTGAGGAAGGAGGCACTTCCTCATGTCAACGATCCGCCTGTACATGTCGTAGCTCGTGTACGCCTCCTTGGCCGTGTACACGACGTGAGCTTTGTCGAGTTTCTCCATCCAGGCCGAGTGCCAGGCACGCTTGTCCTTGTTGCAGGAATCCTTCATGTCTCTGTAGTAGGGGTCGATGATGGCCTCAGCGAGGTGAACCAGTGAGTCCTTCTCATGCTCCTTGCTGCCCCAGATCTTGTATTGGCCCTGGATGTCGACAAGATTCTGGCAGGCGATGCCCGAATTCTTGAGCACCTTTACATCATTGGTAATGTCCACCGTAGCGAACATGTAGTGGGGGCTGTTGACAAACCTGGTGAAATGCTCACAAGGCCTTGTGGCCAGGCAGTAGTGGTAGATGAGGACGTGGTTGCACACGCACATCTGGGCAACGACGACCTTGGGATGAGACCCAGCACGAGTGCGGGTGTACTCGAGGTCGAACCCGACCACCTTGTACTTCTCCTCGGCAAGCAATAGCTCCATGATGTGGATGGAGTGCTCCACCCACACCGGGTTGTTGGTGTACACCACAGAGAGCTCTGTGAACCTTCTGTGGGTGTCCACCACGGCATGCATGGTGAACTGCTGCTCATCGTCGGCAACCGCTCGGAGCGCCATTGGAGCCGCGCAGGATACCCTCTAAGAATTTGTCATGGTGGGTGTGCTTCTTGCAATGGTGGGGCACGATCGAAAGGTTGAAGACACACAAGGGTTAAATGGCCGCTGTAATAAATGGGGGCTGGCCGGCCTGTAATCGTCACGTCTTGTCATGACGTTCATAGCGGAGGATTCCAGTGCACGCTTGACAATACCGTACCACACGCGATTCATTTGACCACGCGTGGGCTCGAAGAGGTGCCAAATGTATCGTCGGTGAGCCTGTTCCCGCACTACCACGCAGTTTTCCGCGCAAGCATCCCGCCTGGCTAGTTTGGCCATGCGTCGGCTTGAAGAGGGACAAATCGTGGGCGTTTATTAGCAAAAAGCTTTGTAAAAAGGAAGTGTGTGGAATGACTTCGGTCATAAGTTTCCCCGTGGGTGATAAGCTCAAAGTTACATAGAAGGGTGATGATGGACACTCGAGTGCGATAATTAATTCTGTGCTCTACAGGGCACACGGTTGAAGAAACCAACTATGTGCAATAATGTCAAAGATCACAGTCGAGTTAGCTATATAGATCATGTGCTATGAGATCGACAAGGTAAACTAATTCGAGAATGGTTAATAAAATCTAAGTCCATTGCATATTAAGGTCAAAATAGTGCTACCAATATACGAGTCTCATACGATGCCATTTCAACGATTGTACCACAAAAGCTCGAAATATTACAAGGTTCAAATTCCAGAGTTATATGGCTCAAATTCGAAGATTACAAGGTTCAAACTGATATTAGAAATGAAATTCAGCTCATCAGCTGCAAACGCTCATGCTGATCCGCTGAACATGGATATCAGAGAGGTTCAAACTAATATTACCACTTCTAATTCTGGTTTCGAAACCTCATAATTTTTGCAAAGGGGTCAGCCACTGAGAAGTCATGTATGGGGTTGACATGATGACTTCCGATTACTCTGTCATCTGAAGTTCCAAAATGAAATTCAGCATTTTCGGAGCCTATTCCATTCTGCCGCTGCCGCCAGCGCTGATCAACAAACCATTCATTTTTGTGAAAAGCAAACCTCATTACCTTCAACACCCTTGTTCTAACAACAAAGAACCTGTCGAATATAATCTCCGGTAAGGTCCCTCGGTAGGAGTTCAAAGTAATTTCTGAGAGATGCAGATCTAGGCATTCGACATGATTGTTATATTGTAGCACATTATCCACCACCGGACCCAATCTTATTTGCAAAAGAAGAAAACGTGTTAGGGCCTACATGCAGTTTTGACACTACTATAGGCCTATTTGGTTTGCAGGATTTGTAAAATGCACTAACATGCCATCTTAGATCCGACATGATTAACATGGGCATTTGATTACAATCTAGAAAAATGTAGCCTTCTTCACAAGAGGTTGGATTGGATGAAAAGTTCCCTAAGAAAACTAGTACAGATGAATCCAAAGGAGAAATGCTTATGGATTGTAACCATACGGATCAAGCAACCAATATGGGGGGGGGGGGACATGTATGTACTGAAATCCTCCAAAAAATCCTTCAAAAATCATAGTACATTGTCATTGTAAACTTCAAAAAAGGTGTCACAAATTGAACTCCCTTATGGTTAACATTTAACAGGAAAGGAACATCACCTCGATATATAGCTTCTCTAGGCACGGAATGCATCTCAGGAAACAGACAACTTGCTTCAGGTTGGGGCCGATAGATTCTAGTGCCAAGACCTTCACTGTGCGCAGTTTCGGGGTCAAGCTTGTCGGAATCATTTTCTGGATGACAGACGAACATACATCTTCAAAATTAGAAATAATGTTAACTTCTAGAAGGAGAGGTAGAAGGCGGCTATCGTACCTGAACAGGTGTGGATCCAATAACAAGTTCGGAGTATTTGTCAGACGAGTAGCCCACCACTGTCAATCTTGGCGCAGAAATGACATTGATTCTTGTTGGACCTTCTTGATCAAATACAAGTAATCTCTCAAGTGAAGGTGTTTCCTCTATGACCATACCGTGGTACACATCTTGTGATGTCTTCTTGCCGCACCAGCAACACACATAAATAGTCCGAAGAGTCATGGAGGTGATGTGGAAGCTACTCAACCCATTGATCACCCGAAGATGAAGGTACTCGAGTGCAGTACATCCACGGAGCAGGCGCTCCATGTCACCGTTTGGGAGGCAGACAGCGACGAGCTCGAGGTGCTTTAGTCGTGGTAGAATAAGAGCAGGCGCGTCATTAAGGGGGGATGGCAGTTCCTGAACTTGGTGAAGCACAGCGTGGGCGTGAGGCGGAGCATGGACGTTGGCAGCAAGCGTATATGCCCATCATCAAAAGTGAGCTCCTCGAGCTGATCTAGGGCGGGGGATCGGAACCAGTCGTCAAGCTTGGCTCGGTCCTTGCTGTTGGAATGAAACTTGCCCATTCTAAGGCCTCTGGTTGGGCCAGGGTGACTGCCAAGGATCTTGGAGAATGCATCCAAGCATTTGCGATAGCCATGGCAGAGCTCGTGGGTGTCGATGAGGTCGAGAGGGTGGAGTTCCATAGGGGACGCCAACACCGGGAAACGACAGTTGTCCGTGCCCCATATTTGATTGGGAGGAGGGAGATGATGACTGTCAACATATCATTAGAGAGAGTGCTGATGAAGTCTAGGCCTGCTGGAGTTGCTTGCGGTTCTTGCATGCCCTGCCTCCGCTTGTTGGCAGCCCTGTTCTCCACCTCCGGAGTCTCCTTGTCAACGGCGCTTTCTGATAGAAGTGGGAGTACAGGGAATATTTAGTTAAAACAGGGCAATAGAAAGTATATTGGTAACTAGAAGTTAGTAGGTAGGAATATAGTAAGAAAATGAAATAACAATTGGTTTCTTAAATACTACACAATTCATTTGATATTGCTGGGTAAGTCAATATGCAGATACTTGAAAAGAAAACTTACTTCGAACAAAGTCTGGACGGATGATATCGTCGGGGAAGTTAGCATATATCTCATGACCAGGCTCTTTTATGTGCAGTGCAATTTTAGTTCCATCTTTCAATACATGAAACTTAGAAATTTCGTTCCAAAGGCCAGTGCCAAAATAGGAGTCACCATGTTCATCAAGTCTTAGAGTAGCAATGATTGTAAATCCATGGTTTGTGTTCAGTATGACATCCCTGCAGTCTTGATTTATGTAAAGGGAAAGATTGTGCACTACAGATTCTGTTGCATAGCAAGGGACGCGCCGCAGAAAATGGTAGGATTGTTAAAGAAAATATGGTAACATGCAAATATGGGCCCAAATTGAAAGAATTGTACAACAGTTGAAATCGAAGGACAAAAATCTATAATTAAATAGATAGGGTAAACATGATGTCATGGAAATATGAGAGTAATCGAAACAACAATACATCATTAATTTGCCTAATATAGAAAGAAGAGGAAAAAAATCCCCTTTTGACGTATATGGTGCATGTGGCACCTTTTATCCAAATGTAGCAATATTTAGTATATGTTCAGGAAAGTAGGCCATGCCAACCGATTTAGGGTGAGATTGAACATACCGTGCGCATCCTCAAGTCATCTGGCACGGTGAGATGGAACTCCATGGATGTGTGGCGGAGGCTGCATAGTCCTGATGTGTCCGCGCACTATACACTCTATGAATGAAAGAAAACCCTCAAATCAGCTCGAATAAAAATCAATTCACGATGATTTCGGCCGGGTGATTAAAGGAGGCAGATGAACTGGGATAAGAGATGAGATAATATCTCATTAAATTAGTTACCTTGTTGTCCATGAGAAAAAAAACCTCAGTACGGCGGATTCCCCAACCGGGCGGAGCTGGGTCGACCGCGAGCAGTGTCGAGAAAGTCGATGGCGATAGGCGGCGACAAGCGGAAGTGGCGAAATGCGGTGGGGTTTGCCGGCAGCCTGGCAGCGGCGGCAGGCGTCGAGCTAAGTGGTTGCTGCCGCGATAGGCGGTGCCATGCATAGACGCGGAGGAGCTTGTGCAGGTGTTAATGGGGACCGGAGGGGGTGGCGGGCGGGGTGATGGTTTTTGTGATGTGGGGATGGTGAGGGTTTTCTTTTTTCTTTTTTGAATTGGGTGGTGAGGGTTTTCTGTCCCAGAAAGAGTTTTGGAGGCAACGGTTTGCTAGAGCCAACCGTGTGTGATTGACATAACAGGCAAAATGAAAGTCATTGCACACGGTTCCAATTTTGGGAATCGTGTGTGATTGACGTACTACCTCCATCCTAGTTTATTGGCCCCCTTTGTAATTTGTACCAAATTTTGACCAAATATTTAACTAACAAATGTTTATGCATGTCACAAAAAATTATATCATTGAACACTATGTTCAAATACGCATCCAACGATATAATTTTTGCTGACCTGCACTAACATTTTGTCAGTTAAATCTTAGGTCAAAATTTAACACAAATTACAAAGGGGACCAATAAACCAGGACAGAGGTAGATTCCATCAACCGAACTGATTGCATCCATATCGAATATTTAGACATAAGTAAACATAGATTAAACATACCCAGACATAGATAATAAGCGTACACAAGCATAGTTCAACCGTCATTAAGACACTACATAGCCATACATAGTTCGATCCCACATCTCATCTCATCTACCGGCACGATCCCTAAGCTTCTCCAGGTACTCGGCATACCCGCCGTGCGCCACCCTGCGAAAATACTTCTGCTTGAAGGAGCCAATGGCCCGTCCTCTTGCATGCGCCAGAACACTTTGATACGTGTCATGAAGCTTGTGGTTGCAAAATGGGCATCCATAGCCGCCGTCCCAAGTCCTAATACGCCTGTTATGCATTCCCGCATAAAGCTCCCTCAGGATTTGCCTCTTGTACCTCCTCTGGCCATCTTCATCCTCGTTGTCCACATCGTCAGATAGCACCTACACAAATAGTAAAAAAAATGTGGTGTCAAATTAATGTTTACAAACTAATCTCTAGCGGACATTTGGCAGTTGCAAAAATTTGGCATCAAATCAATGTTTACATGCCGTGAAGTAGGATTAGGAATTTATGACTATTTTTTATACATATCCAGAGATTATGGTTCGATTTTTAAGCATAGTCGTCTATGTACAGACCAATCTTGAAGAAAATAATGGCACAAACATATATGTAGGTCATTCAAAATCAATTGTCAAGTCCTGGCTAGGAATTATTAGCACGAACACTAACCCTAGTCAGATTACTACCAGAAATCATTTGCATAGATGAAACAACTAATCACTTATCACTTGTACCATTCAAACAATCAATACACTACACGGATCTAACAAAACTTACTCAGATTTCATGGATTGGGAGAACATAACCTTAGGATTTCTATTCCAGAAAGGGGGAGGCAGGAGTAAGCAGAGAAACCCTAGGATCTATTTGACACATAAATGGGTATAGATGGCTAACCAGTTGTCCGTCGTCGTCGAAGTCGTCGCCGGAGTGGTCGTCGGAGTCATCGCCGGGGTTGTCGCTCGAGTCGTCATGGGAGTCGGTGTGGACCTCCGCCTCCGGCTGTGGAAGCTCGACGCCCTCGATGACATCAGTGTGCAGCGATACTTCACCGGTGGTGACGGCAACCTCTGTCTCCATCTCCATGCCGTGCTCCGGTGCTTCAGCAGCCCCTGCATCGCCACTCCCTCCGATGGGGCGCTTCAGCGGCATCCTCATACACTGACGCCTTGGAGGATTGAGAGCGGCGTCGAGGATGCAAGAGGAGAGAGAGGATTGTGTGTGTGGCGAGGATGGGGGGTGCGGTCGCTCGGGTGCGCCATTAATATGGAGTAGTGGGAGAAAGGCGGGCGGCGGTCAAACCGCTGGCTTGCCTCCCAGTGAGCTTGCGCAACGGACTGTTGGCATGCCTACCGTCATTTCACACAGCTACTCGCACGCCTCCCGATGACACTGCACAATGAGCATGCCTCCCGTCAATTCACATACCTGCACGCACGCCTCCCGGTCTGCCTGCGCGGTGGACTGCTCGCATGCGTCCTGTCAACTCACGCCTGCTCACATGGCACACAGGTCACGTGGCGGCAAGTATATTGTTTTTATATTTGGATGATTAATGATGTCGCTTTATTGCTTAACCGAAGCATGGCACGTATCCATTGTTGGTCTAACGCTCACGGTTCGAATAAATAATCCGTTTGGGATATTGGTTCCCAATTATTAATAATCTCCCGTTTGCAAGAAGATAAAGGTTACATCAAAACTGGTCTCAAATTTGACAAAAAAAAACTACAATGCCACTTTGTATTGGTGTCCATATGACAACACAATAAGTTTCATGAATTTCAAATAAGTTTTGGATGTACTAGAATTTAAAAATCAAGATTCTCAATGTTTGAAATTTCTTGCACGGGGAGTAAACATGCACCCAGTGAGACACACGTGTTTTGCAATCCATTTAGGTGCACTATCATGTGTGCATGTAGCTCAAATTAGATTTTTGCACATTATACCCCTAGAAAATCAATCAATGTACTAAAACGTCTTAATGATCTCTGGGGTTTTTTTTTCAAAATTGAAACGTCCCTCCTTTGGTAACATATGTTCACCGTGGGATAATTTAACATGCATCATAGTTGCGGTGGATTCGCGGTGTGTGTGTGTGTGCGTTTGGGGGGTAGCGGGTGGCTCGCAGTACACTACGAGTCATGAGCCACTGTGTGGGTTGGCCATTTTGTGAGGCAGGTGCCACATCAGAGTCGTGAATTCGTTATTTAAAACATTACACAACCCTTTAATACATACATGTTTTGGCCACATGCAGTCGATGGTTGTCCTACACGACACTCGATACTCGCGTGTGGCGCTTTCTGTGGGCCTGCGAGGTCGTTGTCCATCACTTTGACGAATAGCCGGCAGTGAGGTTAATTTGACCAGCAAGGTAGAATCTTTTTTGTTTATGTTATGGTGGGAGTATATATATAGTACGCGTCAAAGACGTGCGAGGGGACTAGCATATATACTATACGTACACGTCCGTGAACAAGTACACCTCACTCAGTGTCGGGACTTTTCAGTTTCTGAGGCACGTGCCACATCAAAGTTGTGAAATTGGCTATTCAAACATCACACAACACCTCTTTGGGCCACATGCATGTAGGAGGTGGTTATCCTAGGACACTCACGTGTGACGCTTCCATCTGTGGGTCCACGAGGCCATCATCGATGCATGCATCACTTTGACCTACATCGGGAGAGGTTAATTAATTTCATCATCGAGGATTCTTTTTGGGTTGTATTATGGTCGGAGCATATAGTATGCGTCGAAGAGGGGGAAGGGGACCATCATATGCAGTACGCTTCATGAACCTCGCTCTGTTTGGGGACTTTACAGTTTTCGAGGCATGTGCCACATCAAAGTTGTGCATTTTGGGTATTCAACATATGTTTGGCCCACATGCAAAGCGATGGTGGTTGTCCTCTCGCACCCACTTAAGCGGTTATCAGCGATATCGATGCTTTCCATCTGTGGGCCCTCTTGGTCCATCACTACTTTGCCTGACAACGAGAGTGGTTTATTTGACTTAGGAGGGGATTATTTTTTTGTTTGTAATACGGTATATATATATAGGTCATGCTCTGGGATGACATGATACAGTTTGAGCACACACATGCATGTGTACGCATGAATCCCTCCCATCGAGTCGAAGTGGCTAGTACCACGACACGTCATGAACCGATCTCGCTCTGTGTGGGGACTGTACGATTTTTGACGCACGCGCCACATCAATATTGTGAAATGGTATTCAAACATGCATGCACGCATCACCTCCATACATATGCATGTAGTGGTTGTCTTCTAAAGGTACACTCCCTCGCGTGGTTATCGGCGACAAGCCTATATATTCATGGGCCCACGTGGACATCCATGATCACCTTGACCGACAACAAGATAGGTTACCATGGCGGATTCTTCCTTTGGTTCGTGTTATGGTAGTATAGGTCATGGTGAGATTCAGGCCTAATTAAGTTTGAGCGCATACTATGCACGCATGCATGCATGAATCCCCGTCATCGGCTTGAAGTGTGGTGTGACATACATATGCATCATCAACCTAACCCTCACTCAGTGTGGGGATTTCTGGTTCGAAAGCACGGTGCCACATCAAAGTTGTTCCATTGTGTATTCAAAATACACCTCTCCATACATATGTTTGGGCCACACACAGGCAGTGGTTGTCTTCGGGGACTAGCTACTTGCGTGATTATTGGCGAGATAGCCCATCTCCGAGGTCGCATGGATGGCCATCACTTTGACCAACAACAAGAGAGAGGTTGTACGACCAAGGTGGATTATTCTTGGTCCGTTTTATGATCCATCTTGGTAAGATGCCTCTCTGGCCTGCCGACTGAAAGTGGGTGTGTGTGTGGGGGGGGACTGCTACTTTGCACTTTGCTAGGTGAACCTCCGTGGGGGGCAGGGCATGCATTCATAGCTTAGGATTCCCTTCCTGCCGACACGAGGGAGGGGCAAGCAATACCGTGCGCTTTGCGAGATAGGTGCCACATCGAAGTTGCATTTGGTATTTGAACATGAAACCACCTTTTCATACATATATTTGGTCCACATGCAAGTGTGTTCGTGTTCTGACCCTCTCCCACGTCATTTTTCTCCAAATTTATGAACATTAGACAAGTTGGATGACGCAGCAGACACGGTTCACTCACACTAACTGTGTGCCACGCCGGTGCCCCTGTCACGCACATCCGCACAGTACATTGGGCTCCATGAGGCTTCCCCTCTCAAAAATATCTACTCGCCTGCAGCTTTTTTCTGTTTGATAACACACGGTTATTATGTTTCGACCGTGTGTGAAGTTTCTTGTTCCCACTCCCGCCTGCATCCCTCAAAAATATCTGCCCGCCTCGAGGGTTTTTCTGTTTCATAACACACGGTTGTTATCTCCGGACCGTGTGCGATGCACCATCATCCAAATTTTCAATAGCCCCGGCATTTCACTCCCGCGTTTGACTCCCACGTAGTAAAATTTTCAGTAGCCGCGTCATTTCCTCAAACACACCCCCGCCCCCCTGCCCCCTCCACACACACACACACACACACACACACACACACACCAAAACCTCCTCGGGCGTGCGCGCGCGCACACACACGCACCCCCTCCCTCGCTCGAAACCCTAGCAAGGTCGTCGCCGCCGCCGTCGCAAGGCCTCCATTGTCTACATCTGCCGGTTTGCCCGTGCAGCTTACCCACCGATCTCCATACCCAGGTCGCCCCGAGTTTCTTACATGACGCCTGCCAAACGCCCCCTTTGCCACAGATCCCCATCCCCATCCCCATTCCCCACTCCAGAGTGTCGCAGCCTAAGCCCGGCTATGCTTCCCGTGGAGCTCGAGGTGCGACTGGCCCAAAAGAGGTGTATCGCGGTCTCTTCGCCCGACGTCGCCGAGGAAGCTGATGCCCATTACTAGCCGCATGCACTCAATCAGCGAGCTAGATTATGCGGGTATGTCGCGGACGCCGGCTACGACATCGAGGTCGTCGACAGTGATGGCCTGAGGTGGGCTATGTCACAGGTTAAGTGGCCCACCCCCAACCCCTTGGGTTCCACCACCGTCGATCTCATCCATGGCCCCGCCGCTGATCTCCTCTGGCTCGCTGTTAAGAATTTCCCATCCTACATCGCCATCGAGCACCTTTTGTCATTTCTGAAGGACACGTTCTGTGACGCTGGCTTGTGATCCACAGCTTCCAAGTCAGACGTCATCGACGGCGACCACGAGGAGGGCACCCTCTCCGGCTCTTCCAAGGGGAAAGAGCCCATCTCCTCTTCCAAGGGGAAAGAGCCCGTCTGTGACATCAGGGAGGGCACCCTACAACCATGCTCTTCCAAGGGGAAGGAGCCCATCTACGACAACATGGAGCGCATCCAGGGTCCGTGGTCTTCCCACGGGAACAAGCCCATCTATGACAAGTGAGGAAACCCATGATTTGTTTTGCCATGCCTCTTCACAGGGGGGAACCCATGATTTGTTTTGTCGAGTCCCTTTTGTAGTGTAGTGAGAATATGTCCAGTTTTAATTACTATATTTGGTTGTTTGCAGTATGCCTTGTTTATTTTAGTTGTTCACAATGTGATGCTCTATATGTGCAATTATTTACTGTGCAGTACATTTCATCCATCCAGTTTTAAACATACTGATAGGAATGCATATATTTGCTTGCTGTTAAGCCTGGTATTGCTAGCATATGCTTCTTTTAAAGTTTTTGATTGTTCGATTGTTTGTAGTTAGCAGATGTCCAGTTTCAAATGCTATCTTTGGTTGTTCGTAGTATGCCTTGTTTATTCCAGTTATTCACACCGTGATGTTCTATATGTGCAAGTATGAACTATGCAGTTCAATTTCATCGATACCAGTTTCAATAATACCACTATGCATGACTACATTTGGTTGCTGCATCTTGTAGTTAACACGGCTTTCCATTTTTGTTTAACAATAACCAGTGTACTTAGACCGGCACAATACCAGTTTGAATGACTATGTTTGCTTGTTGTTAAATGTTAGGCCTGTTGCAGTTAACACACCTTTCCACTTGTTTTTGCTTTACTAGCGTGCTTAAACCTGCACACTGAAGCTATCTTTTGGAGATTATTTTGTCTGCCATGGATATATTTGGTTGATGTTTAGCATGTTGCGCTTAACATGCCTCTCGATGTACCTACACAGGACAATTTTGGGAACGACTGTTGTTTTCCATCGAGGTTAGTTTCATCCCATGGCTTATATATACTCACTGTTCAGGATATCGGTAGCTGGTACCATATAGGCCGGGGGCTGATAAGGGACTAATCTGTGAATCGGACTTTAAACTGAATATATCTGTAACCCATTTATCGTTAGGTTAACTAGGGCCATATGTAATATATCTGAGGCTACATAGCCTCATGCACTATACTTAATGTCTAAATATGCAATCCTAGGCTACATACAAACAAGGAAGAGTGTTACCTTAATGTTCTGATGATGTCTAGATATACGTAGATGAGTAGCAGCAGCAACAACAACAACATAGCCCTGTTTGGATACTCAACTTAGCTAGTGGTTAGAGTTAGTTTCTAGCTCATGACTAACCATGAACTAACTCCATCCAAAGAGGTGTTTGGATGACAGGGTTAGATTGACAATAAATGCACTAGGAGAACTAGCTCCAATTAGCACCTCTTGGGTTGGATATTTTTTTGGGTGGGTTAGATGCAACTAGCTCTAACTAGCCCTCGTGTTTGGATATACTTTAAGGCTATTTGAGCCCAAACTAGCTAAAACTAACTCTAACCCATGGATACAATAGCATTTAATCAGCTGATAATTTGTAAGAATGCAATAAACTCCTTCCGGCCCATAATATAAGATGTTAATTCATCTAATATGTGAGTATATTGGATGTTATAAGATATTATAAAAGAGTGTTGTACTACATCATTGTGCAATTGCTGTTTAGCTTCTAATATTAACTTGGTGCTTTTAGGTACATATGTCATTGGTAAAGATCCGCGCTTCGACCCTTTCTGCGTATGGGGCAATGAGATATCGATGAACCAGCATCAAGTGAGGAAGCTGATAAAGATTGTTAGTAAAATGGGTCAAAAGATGGCAATTAAACTATTTGTTTACACTTTATCCAAGACAACAGCGAACTGCAGGATGGTAAGTACGAACTCTGCAGCCTTCTTTTTATTGCCCATAATGAGTTGTGTTAGATGACAATGTCATAATCTTTTTCCTTTGCAGTGGTTCCCAAAGCAGTTTACTCAAGATTACCTCTCAAACTACATGATTGGTGGGCATGCAAAAGTTAAAGTATTTCTACCAGAACACGATGATTATCTAGATGTTTTCATGAAGACCATGAAGGATGGGCAGTCGGCCATCACAAGGGGTTGGACTAGAGTCGTGCATGCCTTCTGCATGGAGGAGGGCGCAGTATGGGCATTCCGCTTCACCTTGTTCAGCAACCAGAATGTATTTCGCCTCTTTCTTTACCGTCTTTAATAGTACAAGTATACAACTGTGGGTCATCATTCTTTATTTGGTTCTTATGTAATTCTTGAAAATATGTACCAATGAATCGAATAATGCATTGGTTGTTTGAAGCTGATGGATATGAATAAAGCTATAGCATACATTCAAATTCAAATCTGGTACAATTTGAAATAGCAGCAATTAAATTATGGTGAAATTATGCTCTGCATGTCGTTACGGCACACACGGTTGGTAAAACACAAACATTTGTGATATACACCATAATCCGACACGGTTCACAGAGAGGAAATGTGTGCAAGCATGCACACAATTGCCGTTTGCAAAGCATGTGCGATGTCAGACAATATCACAAACGGTGCAGGCAAACTAAACGTTTGTGATAGTTGCCTTATCATACATGATTCGCAACCATGAACTGTTTCTGATGTGGTATGCATCATAAACGTTGCACCACAGAATAGCATGTGCGATAGTTGTCATGTACGACAATGTTACGACGGTCCGACGTTTCGTAATCCTGTTCGACACTCATACGTCAATTAGCTAATCTTCTTAATTAGTTATCGCATACGGTTTGGGAAAAGTGAATGTGTGTGATTGTCTGCTTATCATAGACGTTCTATAATAGTGAACCGTTTGTGATGAGAGGCACATCGTAAATGTAGCACCACAGAATACTGACTGCGATGGCAATGTGAGCACAAACGAGTAGTGAATACTGTATATGCATCAAGGCTCCCTATCCCTGACGGTTTCTGGGTCGTGTGGGAATGACCCCCCTATCGCAGTCACTCACTTGGCGACGGTTCCAAATGCCGTCGTGGAAAGGGGTTAAAAACCATTTGTATAGAACCTCGTTGTACCAGTGCAATGCCACCTAATGTCACTATTAAGTAATGGTCTAGTGTAGTCGATAAATTGAAGCTATGCCACCACCATTTTACGAAGTCCTTCCGTCTTGCTTTATTTCCCATGAATTGTGTTTTTGCAGTTACACTTAAATCTCACATCGCTAACATTGCTTCATCCCAGTAGAACTGCACAAATTTGATTGCACATTTACTGACCATGTGGTACTCTCATGATAGTAATACTAATGCTATTGTTCTGCATGTTAATCTAGTGGCAGTGTTGATGTGATGTGATGCTACTTCTTACTTAAGGGCACTTTCATACTATCAATGTAGTGCCAATTATAACACAATAGATGCTGCTATTAATCATATGCCACTGCAAATAACTGTCACTGTTTAAATAACCTTATTTCATATTTGTGCAAACAGGGATGTCTGTCTCCATATCGTTTCTATCTGCGCAATCAAAAGTACACACCTCAGTTTTAGTAGAACTGCACAAAATGAGATGGCTATTCCTAGCTGTCGTTGTCTAATCACCCATATTCCAGGTATTCCTACATTGGTAGTAACTAGGTAGAATGACCAACGCAATCTAAAAGAAGCTGATTCGTATGTTTTACTTCCTGATTGCAGTGCAGGGACGAGCGAAAACAACTGCATCCTAGTCGGGAATGCACTTTCTTCCAGTTCATCCATGGACAGAGGACTAGCTAGCACAGCTGCACGGAGATTTTTGGGACAGGTGTGCGGACAAGAGGCATTGTGGTCTGCTTATTTCTGCAAATAGCGGTGCTTAAATTTAGTGGAAGTGCACAAGAACTTCAGACGGTCAGTACACTACATGGTTTTCAGTTCAGCATTCCAACTGAGAACACAATTATAATTGGTTATTCTGGAGTGAGAGAACCTAACCCTGGATGGTGGCAACAAGAAAAACCAGAGTGAACTCCAGGAAATTAAAGCCTGCCTAGGGAGGCCCTTTTCTCAGAGAAGCCTTGCTTGATTTTTCCTGATTTTTAAACCTTCTCACAACTTTGTCTTTTGTTGTGAACTAGCAAGATGCCTGTGCATTGCATGGAACATCAAGATGCATTTGTATGAGTAGTTTATCTTGTGACAGAAAAGGATGAACGAGGGAAGGCCTTATTTGCAAATGTGGAGAGGGGTGTGGGTATCTTTTTGCAAAATTGCCATAGTTTCCTTCCTATCCGTCAGATATAAATCAGACGGCCTATATTGCAGGATGGCAGGCACACCATCATCACCAACTTTGTTTTTTATAAGAGTAGAGACTAGTAAATGTTTGTTATGTTCTATGAATTATTGAGATGTATAAAATTGCTTAACTTATGCTTTTCAAGTATTTTATGAAGCTGGGTTTAATGTGATTGTTCCATATGAACGCTGGACTAGCATGTGAACGTTTGGAATTTACATTGTGGGCTCAGTTAACTGCATCAACCACTGTAACAAGATATGTAGTTGCTTATATGTCAGACAGCAGATTATTGATTGTTAGCAGGTCGATAGCCGACTTTTCTAGTGTTGAAGCAAGCTGAGCCAATGTGCCGTGTTTTCCACAACTGCTTACAAGTGGGGTAGCACCAATAGTGTTTACAAGTACTTAACCAGCCTTACGTACCCTATGTATATGTCGGCGCACAGTTGTCGAACAAGTACTCTATTTCATCAAACACAGACTGCTCGTATGATAAACCATGACAACTTATGTCTTACCATGCCATATTACATGAAAAAATTAGTGAGGACGCATCTATTTCGGTAACAATTAGGATGGTTCTCACATGATTCACGGTCACACAAAAGTAGCAGTAGTTCCCATAGGCGGATTCAAACAGAGTACTAGCCCCAGAGGGCTCGATAATAGGCAAGGTTCGGATAATTAGACACAATCCAAACAACTTCTAAACACTAGCTGGGGCAATTATTTCATGCCTCAATCTAATTTGGTATGGACACAAGACGGACCTTGCCATGAACATCATCGAGGACGTCCTACAGCAGCTCAATCCTGTGAACCTTCCTGAAGATAACCTTGTGGCCTTGCCACTCATAAACTTGTTTGTGGAGGCATGCCACATCATCTTCCTGTGTAAGCTTGACAAGAACAGTATGCCTCACAAATGAAGGAGTAGCTTTGAACTTCTTGTGCTTCAGTACACCTTGGATAACATGCCTGACAACAGTGAGGCTGGAATACATCTTGACATTGGTATAAGTGCAAATGGCTTCCAGGTCGAACAGCATAAGAACTTTGTTTTCCCAGTGCGTATATTCAGGTCATCTGCCTCATAGCGAGTGACATGTACAACCACACAATCCTTGTCTGCATCAGGGCTCTAATTGAAACAGAAACAAATTCTGAATTACTTTCCAATATAAGAAACACAAGTTATATAAACCACTATGTAGAGTCAAAAGTATGCATGACAGGGAAGGTAGCATGGCATCGAAGCTAATAAAATTTTGCATTATTTATCACCACATACTTAGATGAAAAACCACAATCGAGATCGGCAAAGAAGAAAACCACCTTGGGTAGCTCAGCGGGGGGGGGGGGGGGGGGGGACAACATCACGAAGGGGGAAAATGATCCTGCAGGGCCACGGGGGCTGTAACCTCAAACGGGGCGTTGACCATCTTAGTAGTGTCCATGAGCATATCTAGGGTCGGCTCGGTGGCTGCCTCCATCTTCTTGGAGCTCTCTGTCTCGTGGGGACCAGCCTCCCGCGTCTGCTCCAACATCGGTAGATCTTTACCTGGTTCTCCTTTGTCCATCATGAAACTGACGAATAATAGGAGACAACTAAAAGGAAAACACAATCGCAATGACAATGAAACAAAAAAGAGAGTGAGAATTGGTTACTGCTTTGCAAAAGTTCTTTTTTTTCTGAAAGAAAATATACCAACATCACGGATCCACTTACCTTCCCTTCGTTGGGAGAGAAGAATAATGGCAGATGCGAGTGTTGGCTTTCTTGAAGATGGTGAGGGAGAAGGGGATTCAGCGAAGAGTGAAATGATGGTTGCTTCGTCCGTCAAACTTAGACTGCGGGGAGGTGGGGTTTTGTGATATGACGGCTCGTTACTACCGCGCTACAACCGGGGTGACTCTCCGCCTGCATACCGCCTTCTAATTTGGTGGATGGCATTTTGGCCCGCGCACTGCATGGCCCGCATGTCGGCGAACCAAAGTAAAACGGCATTCAGTGGAGGGAGACGTTCGATGACCTCGGAGGAGCCAGAAGCGGTAGTGTATCCACTGTACTAGTAGTAATTGTTTTTCTGGGTAGCTGTAGAGTGTCTCCACTGTACTAGTAGTAATTGTTTCTCTGGGCCCAAGACAAAACAGCCCATCCACCCTAGTAAATAATAAAATCAATTCAAAAGCCCATATATTTACTTAATGAGAGGCGCTACCCAGCACACCGCCCCCCCAAAAAAACCTGGGTGCTCTTCTTCCGCCTCACTCCCACCCACCTCATGTCAGGTCGCTCCACTCGTACCCCCAAATTCCTCACCTCACTCCTACAGAAAACCCCAGCTCCCCTTCTTCCTCACTACTACAGAAAATCCCAGCTCCCCTTCTTCTTCACTCGCACTACAACTAGGCTCGTCATTCATTACTCTGCTCAAATCCGTGAGCTCAACGCGACGCCCTTGAGGAAAATGGAGTCGGCTGATCCCAGCACCAAGAAGATGAGGCTCCCGCCAGCGGCGACGCCTATTGTAGATCCTGCACCCGGCAGCGTGGGGAGAAGCGGCGAGCCCGCCCCCACCGGATCCCATGAACCCGTAGAATCTCGGGTGGACCGCATCAGCGATCTCCCGAACGCCATCCTTGGGGAGATCATCTCGCTTCTCCCCACCAAGGATTGCTGCCGCACCCAAGTCCTCTCAACTCGGTGGCGCCCTCTATGGCGTGCCACGCCCCTTAATCTCGACTGTCGTCAGCTATCTCTCTTTAATGATTTTGAACTTCCCAGAGCCATCATCTCCTCCCACCAGGGCTCCGTTCAAAGCCTCTGCATCCTATCATGCTACCTGAGCAAGCATAGCATGACCTGTACTGTGGACGCCTGGCTGAAATCCCCTGAATTCACAGAACTACAGCTGCTTGAGTTCTACTATTCCCCAGGAAATCACCTACCAGATACCGAAGGCCATGTACTTGTGCCCTCAGCACCGATGTCCATCTCGCGGTTTTCCTCCTCTCTCCACACCGACACCTTTACGTTGTGCTACCTACTAGACAATCTGGTACTAAACCTTCAGCTCCCATTTCTCAAAACACTTTCACTTGTGGGGGTTCGTATATCGGAGGCCTCATTGCACAACATCATCCACTCCAGTTGCCCTGCCCTGGAGTGCTTGGTGCTTGTTTTCACAGTTAGAATCGGTTGTCTCCAAATAAAGTCACCTAACCTTGTAAGAATTGGAATTTCTTTTAACGAAAGGCAGCTCATCATCGAAGATGCCCCTTCACTTTAAAGGTTGATCCTTGATTCTAGTTATTCACCGTCGCAAATAATTGTTGTCTCTGCGCCTAAACTGGACACCTTGGGTGTAATACATGATCTCTGTGCTCATTTCAAGATGGTGTTTGGCTCCACAGTTCTTCAGGTACTGCATATTATCATCTACACTTGTAATCATAAGCTGCATTTTAAATTTCTGCACATAAGTTCTATATCATCTTGGAGTACACATTTTGTACTAATATTATGTTCTATGCTCAATGAAGAGTTTCTCCATGGATAGCCTATCAATGGTGCTGGATTATGTCAAGATCTTATATATCCAAATGAATAGTTTTGATCTAAACAAGATTATTGGCTTGCTGCAATGCTTTCCATGTCTGGAGAAGTTGTATATAAAGGTGATAATTTCACGCACATTGGAAGCCTGCATATAGTGTACTAGAATTAACCGTTCGGCTGTTGCTCTTTCGACACTCTTTTTTTAGACCTTAACTTTTTTCAATCTTCATGTCTATTTAGGCAATATGACGGGGTAAGAAAGTTATAACCAATCGGTGGATTCGTAAGCACCGGGATTTTCTCACTTCTCATGACATTCGATTGAAGACAATAACGCTGGAACGATATGTAGCCAACCATGCAAACACTAGATTTGTCACATTCTTCCTGCTGAATGCGAGGTTACTATTGTCCATCAGGCTTAAGTTTATCAGCAACATGGTTTTGACGGATGGGTATGTCGAAGAGCAAAAAAAGGAGTTTCAGGTGGACAAAAGGGCTTCTAAACGTGCCGGGCTTCTATTTACAACATCTTGTGGTCATAATCCAGTAAATTTTACGACCCAGGATGTTCATTCTATGGACCTGACCGATCCATTTGACTGTGACTGCCGAAAGCAGTGCTGGAGTTAGATGTTGTTGCCCTTTTCAATCTGGGTTTTGTCTAAACCTGATGAACAATTAACCCTCGTGCCTTTGTACAGTTTGTAAGCTGGAGTTAGATGTTGTTGCCCTTTTCAACTTGGCTGCGACTGTCATATTTTCTTTGAAACAAGGCAAATGGCTTGCCATTTGTTTAATTAAGAGTGAAATATTGTAACAAATCCCAACCAAGCAAAATAACATCACTCTCGCTGGCTGCTTGAACTCACTGTGCATTACAGAACCCAAGTGATTAGCTCCCACCAGCACCCACAAACTTATTTTGAACTAGCACACAAAATGGGCTGTAAATTTTCATAAGAAAGGCTGCATGACCGTGACAGATTTGGATTCTGACATTTGGGACCCACGAGGAAAAAGCCTATCCTAGGTGGTGTCGACTTAATTACCACTCAACAAACGATTCTGCCTACCAGCCGTTGGATTGACATCCAACATCTGTCGTGTATCTTCTATCTCTTGTCTTCTTCCTCCAGCCGCCCAAACCAAACCACCCCGTCGGTTCCGCCTGCTACCACCTCCCACGGATGGCTGCGCCTCCGCCGCCCTTCTGTACCCTCAAACATTGGCCAGTCCCTCCCTCTATTCCCCCACACATCCTGTTATTCTCTGACGATGTCAGCCCCAACACTCACCCGCACCCGAACTAGTCAACCCTCGTACTCCCCTCCGCCTGCAAATAGACTGGTGCATCTTCCACGGCTCCTGTTCATTCCGTCTGAGGCCTCGCCGTCGTTCTTAGCCTTGGTTCGCTCGCCGTGCGCGGTGCGCCGCCGTCTGGCATTGTCAACATCGTCAACAACCGAGAGGAACAAGCAGATGATTGTACGTGGAGAGGATGATAGTAGGGACCCACCAGGGTTCATGGCAGTACGTAAGCAAGTGCCTCATTATTACAAGCCCAAAAAAATGGTTCCTCGTAATGGTTGGACATCTGGGTCCCACGCCATTGTCAACGTAGTCAATAAACGAGAGAATTACACAATGAGCGGCTGACACCAGGGACCCAGCAGGTCGCGCAGTTGTTATTTACTTTTTTTAGGAACAAGTAGTTGTTATTTATACTAGTTTTAGAGACGGATCAGGGTAACAACGGAGCTGTGCGGGGGCTGTGGCCCGTCTAGCCAGGGTTTTATTTTATGTTTACCACATGATGAGCCCAGTTGTGTTTTTTTCTTACTGAAAATGGCTAGCCCAGTTCTACTTTTTTTAAAGAAATACCCAACGGAGGCCTACTTGCTTTCTCAGCCCTGCTAGGCTGCAAATCTTTCAAGACGAGAGCGATGCATTCGCTTGCCCAGAAAATGAAGTAGTAAGAAATGGGATGTAAATTTATAAACATAGCAAACTGGCAATTAGTTTCAAATATCGTTTTTTAAAGATTTCGACATTTCGAATTTAATTGTTTTTTGTGGGGAAAATTATGTTGGATTTTAAATTGATATAAATTTATTATTTTTAAATTAGTTTGAACGTGACTCAAAATTTCGGGATTAAAAACAGTTCAGACCGCACCGAAATATGCAAAATTTCATAGAAATTTTTAACCGTGGCCACAATATGGGCTGTAATGCTAACAAAAAGAATATGGTCTCCAAAAAATCCTTAAGAATTAGCAAATGGGCTATAAATTATTAGAAATAATGGCAGATGGGCTGTATGCTGTTTTCCACAGATTTGAGGCTGACTTGTGCGCCTACTATAGGTTGATGCGTACGCTTTCCTAAAAAAAAGGTTAACGCGCACGCAAGGCCGTGTCAACTTAGTCAACACGAGAGCAGTGATTGTTGGATGTCCATCCAACGGCAGCCGTGGTTCTTCAATCTCTGCTCTTCCTGCTCCAGCCGCTCAAACCAGCACCGGCGGGACTGCCTGCTCCCAACTCCCGTGGCCGACTGTGCTACCACGCAGGCCGCACCGCCCCACCCTACTCCATCGCTAGCCAGGCCATTCCTCTACTCACCCACACCTCCTATTTTTTTCCAGCGATGACAGCCGAACCAATAAACCCTCGTACTCCCCACCGCGTGGGCAAGCACTGCCGAGTCTTCCCCGGCTCTGGGTCGTTCCCTTCCTAGGCCTCGCCGTCGTCCATCGCCCTGGTGCTCTCGGCGCGGCATGGTCAACGAACGACATCCATCGGAAGAGGACTGTACGTGGAGAGGCTGATAGCTGGGTCCACGGCCACACGCAAGGAAGTGCCTCCTTATTACGCGCAAAATAATGATTACTCCACCTGACAGCAGGGACCCACCGGAAGGGCCTCTGTATTTCACGAAAAAAATGTTCCTCCCGCTGACAGCTCGAACCCACCAGCTATATCTTCGCACGCAAGGAAGTGCCTCCTTATTACGCACAAAAAATGAATACTCCCCCTGCTATCTGGGACCCACCATAGTTGGAGGCTGACTTGTGGGCCTACTAAGTTGACGCGGATGGAGGGCTTTGTCAACTTTGTCAATATGAACGATTCTAGCTCCAGTAACCATACGATGTCCATCCAACGGCCGTGGTGCTTCTTCAACTTCTGGTCTTCTTGTTCTAGCCGCCCAAACCAGCGCCGGTCGTGCCGCCTGCTCCTGCCTCCCGTGACCGGCTCTGCTGCCGCGCAGACCTCACCGCCCCACCCTACTCCCATCGCTGGCCTGGCCATCCCTGTACTCACCCAGACCTGCTGTTATTCTCTGGTGACGGCAGCCTCACAATGCAGCCCAACCAGTAAACCCTCGTACGCCCCTTCGCATGGGAAACAACTGCCGAGTCTTCCCCGGCTCCGGGTCATTCCCTTCCTAGGCCTCGCCATCGTCCACCGCCTTGGTGCTCTCAGCGCGGCATGGTCAACATGGTCAAGGAATGACTTACATCGGAAGAGGACTGTACGTGGAGAGGCTGACAGCTGAGTCCACGGCCGCAGCAAGGAAGTGCCTCCTTATTACGCGCAGAATAGTGATTCCTCCACCTGACAGCAGGGACCTACCGGAAGGGCCTCTGTATTTTGGCTTAGGTGTATTTTGCAAAAAAAGGTTTCCCCCCCTAACAGGTGGGACCCACCAGCTATATCTTCGAACGCAAGGAAAGTGCCTCCATATTAGGCGCGAAAAAAATGAATCCTCCCCCTGACAGCTCGGACCCACCATCAATAACTTCGCACGCAAGGAAGTGTGTCCTTATCCTCCCTGACAGCCAGGACCCACCTGGTCGAAGCGTACGTAGCGTTGTCGCGAACGTGTATGTACATACTGGTCGATCGGTCTCTCTGCAATGATGAACTATGGCCGAGCAAGCAGCGGCACGTGTAGTAGTAGAGCCCCCGACGTAGCAGTTCAGGCAGTCCCTTCTTAACCGTGTACACGTACGTACAGCCACATGCCAAAAAATACGTCCACGTACGTACATACGGATGGTGTCTCGAACGCCTACTCGCGCATACGTATGGCCAGGGCTCGTGTACATGGAAAGGCAACGGACGGCAGCAACAACGTCCTGTTCATCGGGCAGCCAACCGGCTGGGTCCGAACGGAGAAACAGCGTCCTGTTCATCAGGAGGCAACATACTGGGTCGGAATGCATCCTGTTCAATGGGATCCAACCAGCTTGGACGGAACAGCCGAAACGGGGTCTAGCGTACCGCAGTACGGAGGAAACGGCCTTCTGTTTGACCGGCTACGGTCAAAACGGGGGTCCTGTTCATCGGGAGGGGTGTGGCGTACCGCAAAACAGAGGAAACAGACTTGTGTTGGAGCGCTACAGTCGAAACGGGGGTCCTGTTCATCGGGAGGTGTGTGGCGTACCGCAAAACGGAGGAAACAGACTTGTGTTGGAGCGCTACGATCGAAACGGGGTCCTGGTCATCGGATGGGTGTGGCGTACCGCAAAACGGGACTCCACGGGCTATTGTTCACCCACCGTCGACTTCCTTCAGCCTCCACATGCACTGTTCAATCACCGCGCCTTCCTCCTGCCTCCACTAGCTACTGTTCATCGGGCCCTCCACCGGCTACTGTTCAACCAGCCCTCCATGGGGTACTATTCATCCACCCCCAACCAGCTCGGCTATGGCGGCCTCCTCTCGGGGTCCTGTTCATCCTGCGGCAACGGCCTACTACTACTACCATGGGGTCCTGTTCATCCAACCCCCACCGGGAACTGTTCATCCAACCCCAACCACGTACGTCTCGACTCGTTCAACCAACCCCCACGTTCACTATTCATCAGGAGGCAGCAGGCTCGATCAGCTTCAGTTAGCAGCAGTAGCGAAGGAATCCCTTGATCGGGTTCAGTTAACAGCCATGGATCGATCGATTGCTCGGGTTCAGTAATGTAGCTAGTGCAATCGCTCGGGTTCAGTAAGCGAACGCCTCGCTCGGGTTCAGTTAGAGCCCAATGCCTCGCACACATGCGCGTATGTATAGGAGAGAAAATGCGCAAACCTCATGTGCATCGCTCGGCCCCGACCACCCACCGTAACCAGGAACTCCCCAAAATTTTCCTCTCCCTCGCTTCTACCACGCTTTTTTCCGTCATGGATGGCCCAAAGAATGTCATGCAGGTGCGTCTCCGGCCCGCCCAGGATGAAAAGCCCATTTTCTGTCATAATTTTTTGTCATAGAAGTAGGAGCCCACCACATCTATGATGATACCGGGTTTTGTCACAATTATCGTCATAGAAGTGTCATAAGCATGACAGAAAAAAAATTCGTTCGGCCCAAAATGTCATGGATGTGTCTTTTTTTATAGTGCTTCTTGGATTGACTATGTGGGATGTACATACTAACGGAAACGTATTCCTTGGATTGACTGTGTGGAATGTGCATACAAACGGAAACGTTTAACCGAGACTGACTGTGTGGGATGTACTTACGACTGGAAACAATTTGCCTATATAATTGTATTTTTTTAATACAACAGTACGTATAATTGTATTTGATCGCTCGCCCGTCGCACATGACCTCATTTTGCCGAGCATGTGTGGCCAGAGGGCCTATCCCTAACGGCTTCTGGGTCATGTGGGAAGGACCCCCCTATCGCCCACACTCACTTGGTGACGGTTCCAAATACCGTCGCGGAAAGGGGTTAAAAACCGTCTGTACAGCACCTCACTGTACCAGTGTCTAATTAACATGGATGTTCACTTCCCCAATGTCATCAGCCGATCAAAGTCTGATCGAGGTTAGTGTTCTTTCAACTTTCTCCATGCTGGCATATTACTTAGCAAAATCGGGGTATTTGTTCTGACTAATTGATCACTATTTAAGCAACCAATTGTGATTTCATTTTCTGACTCCGTTCCTAGGCAGTAACAATTTCTATTTACCAATTTAGGCACACTATATATTCTTCTGCCATGTTCTGAATAAATAATACCTTTCCACCTTTTAAGAAGGATATGTTGGATGCATAGTTAACGATCTGTATGTTACTCAGCGTACCAAATTTCACTGGAAAGACTTGAAGCATGTCATAAAATTTATTGATAATCTGACAGAGATAGCACAACGTATGAACGCTAGATTTTGGATTTGATTAATTATACCTATGGTGCACACGTTAAACAAGACCAATTGTGTGCACAAAACGCTGGTACAAAGTCTTATTTTTATGTTGATGCTCATAAACTATATATATCTTCAACGATATGTTACAATTAGTTTTTATTCTACATTTCAACAGAAATTGCCCGCTGCAGCTGTTCCTGAATCGATTTCCCGGCGTGGCCGAATTACACTTGTGCCTGCTAATAACGCCAGAGTGATTGCAAGGTACTGCATTTCCTGCAGAAATGGAACCATTCAAATTAACAAGTTCTCGCTTGTCGTGGCAATGCATCCATACTGGAAAATTGGAGACACTGTTCTACTCATGCTCTACCATGGCACAGGAGGGTTCTTCCTTTTCATTGACAAGATGCCAAGTGGCCATGATCAAGCTGCTTCCAGCAGATTGTTGTGGTTGTTGGCCCTCAACCTCTTAAAATGTGCTAGCTGTTACTATGTTAAGTATGTAGATATGGACCATATGGTTGTTGGCCCTCAGCCTCTTAAAATGTGATAGTTGTTACTATGTTAAGTATGTAGATATGGACCATATGGTTGTCAAAACCGTTTTACGAAGATCCTCCTTTTGTCGAATAGTATAACCACTATATATATGTTACTCAAATGCTGTTAGCCAAGTTCTTAAATTTTCATGGAAAATATTAGTATCGTACACAGTTCATTGAGTTTAAGCGTGTGCCCGGTAGAGCGGTAGAGTAGAGGACGTCCATGTTTTCGACGTGGCGATCAGCACCGATGTCCAGAAGGCATTTGCATATTAATTGTCCATATTGCAAATTCAGATAATATATACAGACAGGCCAGCCCATACAATTGACATGCATGAAGAAATCAATTGAGTATATATATATATATATTGCTAATTTACAAGAATATAACAAACCGCATGCGCACAAAAGAGCTACACTGTGCACCTGACGCTGACCCAGCAGGCACAACAGTCATTGTCCATCAGCGTGTCGATCATGGGCTCAGTGGGAGCGGAGGCCGCCAAGTCAATGACCTACACACCTTGATCGATCGAGGTTGGGGCAGACTCCACACCGGGAATCGCCGGTACTGCCTCGGGCGCAACGCTCAACAGGGCTACCGCGATCGCCGGGTCTGCCCCGGCGATGTTTTGTGAGATGACGTTGGCTCTCGCCAGGGCTGCTGTGATGACCCCCAGGCATGCCCCGGTGATGTTCGGCGCTGCGCCCTCCTCCATCTGGGACATAAGCCTGAGCCTCGTGTGGCGGCCGCCACTGTCACAGTTGTACTTGCGTCGTCGAGGTCCCTCCTCCGCCGCACTCTGCGCTGAGCCAGCAGTATTGTCCGATTGTGATCCCTGTCCGCTTTTAGGACGACCCTGGCTAACCTGGCGGCTTGCTTGTACCGCGTTTCCTAATTCCTCTAGTCGTCGTCGGGAGAGGCGGCGGCATGGCCATTGACCGCCAAGCTGACCATCATGCCTTCAGCCTCGGTTCCGCCGTCGCGCGACTCCATCCCGTCGTCGGCCGTTGGGGGTATGCCGGTATGTCTGGGTAACTAGCTAGCAACTGGATCAATAGTGAATCACCGCCGGCGGCCATTGCTGTGGTTATTTATAGCTAGCAGCTAACTAGGGGATTGGGGATTTTACAATTCACACATGTGGAGTGCGGGAAGCATTTGCTGGAGCGCGGGAAGACTAAGTGGAGCACACAACCCGAATACTTTACGCGGTGTCACGTGTTATCTATCACACACATGTTAACATAAGGAAACGTATGTGTAACTTACTAATCATCGCACACGAGTACTCGCAGACGCATCGTGTGCGATACTCCTAGCCACCGCAAGCAACTAGTTTATATTTTTCAAAGTTTTTCGTACACACAGAATCGCACACGAATTAACTATAGTAACCGTCTGTGTTATAATTTCTCATCGCAAACAGTTCATTCGAGTGGGTTGTTTGCCGCGTATCACACACATCTTGTTTACAGGAATCGTTTGTGTTCTTTTGGCTCATTGCAAATAGTTCATCTATGGGAACTGTATGCCGCATATCACACAAATCTTGTTAAGTTGAACCATTTCTGTTGTGTTCCCTCATCGAAAATAGTTCATCCGAGTGAACTGTATGCCGTATATCACACACACCTTGATCTGGCTAACCATTTTTGTTGCATTCCCTAATAGCAAACAGTTCATCAGAGCGAACTATATGCCGTATATCACACACACCTTGATATGGCTGCCCATTTTTGTTGTTTTGTCTCGTCGCAAATAGTTCGTATGGATCAACCGTATGCCCCACATCGCACACGCAACTAAAATCTGAACCATGTTTGATGTATCCTTCATCGCAAACATTTTGCATCTTTTTTGATAGTTTTTTTACATCAGTGTTTGCAATTAATGCATCACACACAGTTTCGTCACGTTAGTAGCATCCTGCAGTAGTGTAACCATAGCATTAAACATATGGATCCAAATCAGTCCCTTACGGAATAGCGCATAAACTAGGGTTTAAGCTTCTGTCACGCTAGCAACCCATCATCTAATAACTACTCCACAATGCATTCCCTTAGGCCCAAAGATAGTGAAGTGTCATGTAGTCGACGTTCACATGACACCACTAAGGGAATCACAACATACATATCATCAAAATATCGAACACATACCAAATTCACATGATTACTTGCAACATGACTTCTCCTGTGGCCTCAAGAACAAAGGTAACTACTCACAATTAATATTCATGCTCAAGATCAGAGGGATATTAAATAGCATAATGGATCTGAACATATAATCTTCCACCAACTAAACCATATAGCATCAACTGCAAGATGTAATCAACACTACTAGTCACCCATAGGTACCAATCTGAGGTTCCGGAACAAAGATTGAACACAAGAGATGAACTAGGGTTTGAGATGAGATGGTGCTATTGAAGATGTTGATGGAGATTGGCCTCCCAAAGATGAGAGGGTTGTTGGTGATGACGATGGCTTCGATTTCCCCCTCCGGGAGGGAAGTTCCCCCGGCGGAATCGCTCCACCGGAGGGCAAAAGTGATCCTGCCCAAGTTCCATCTCGAGACGGCGGCGCTCCCTCCCGAAAGTCCTATCCTTATTTTTTTTCTAGGTCAAAAGACCTTATATACCAGAAGATGGGCACCACAGGTGGTCTGGGCTGCGCACCACCCACCAGGGCGCGCTTGGAGGGGTTGGCGTGCCCTGGTGTCTCGTGGGCACCTGGCAGCCCCCCTCTGGTAGTTCTTTTCCCCAATATTTATTATATATTCCAAAATAATTATTCGTAAATTTCAGCTCATTTGGAGATGTGCAGAATAGGTATATGTGACATAGCTTCTTCAGGTCAGAATTCCAGCTGCCGATATTCTCCCTCTTTGTGTAAACCTTGCATATTATGAGAGAAAAGGCATTAGAATTACTCCATAAAGTGTTATTATGCATAAAAACATTATAAATAGCAGTAGGAAATGGACGTATCAACTCCCCCAAGCTTAGACCTCGCTTGTCCTCAAGCGAAAGCCGATATCGAGAATCATGTCCACATGTTTAGAGAGAGAGGTGTCGATAGAAATGAAATACGGACATAGTAGCATCATGCATATTATTATAATAGCAACAAACTTCATCACAAAACTTTATCATAAAGCTTTATCATATAACTTCTCATGAATAAGTAACAATTGATCACAACATCAAAATAAAAAGCATAAACCTTATGGAAAACTAACAAACTATGTTCTCAGTCAACTTTGCAACTACAATTCATCATATTTTCAGGAAGGGTCGCGTATCGGAGCCTTTTTGGCAAGTCCACATACTCAACCATCTTTTAATCTTCTATGATTGCAAACACTCACAGCATATATATGAGCAAAGAGTTTCAACCGGACACATAGAAAGATAGGGTCTTATAGTTTTGCCTCCCAACTTATTCACCTCAAGGGTGATGTCAACAATAATAACTCATGCTCACTCATATCCAACTGGGTATATGTGCCTAGATCTTTCCCCACCACATGATGCTTGCCAAAGAGAAAAATAAAAAGGAATAGGGGAAAATACTTTGACTCTTGCATAAAAAGTAAATACACAAAAGTAAAAGATAGGCCCTTCGCAGAGGGAAGCAGAGGTTGTCATGTGCTTTTGGATTTTGTATGCACAATTTCTTAATGCAAAAGAACGTCACGTTATATTGCCCCTTATCATAGCAACCTTTATTATGCAGTCTGTCGCTTTTATTACTTTGCCATCACAAGTTCGTACAACGCTTAATTTCTCTTACACTAAAGGATCAAACACATTTAGAAGCAATTTTTATTGCCTTTTTGCACCGATGACAACTTACTTGAAGGATCTTACTCAATCCATAGGTAGGTATGGTGGACTCTCAAAACATGAGTTTTGGGTTTGAGCTTTTGGATGCACTAGTAGTATCTCTACTTAGTGCGGATTTTTGGCTAGCAAAGATATTGAGCAAGCACCACATGTTGAAGGATCTATGACAATATAACTTCTATGCGAATATGAACAAACATAAATCATTACATTGTGTTCCATGTCCAACGTCAATAGTTTGGCATAAGATATTTAGTGGGGGCTCACAATCATAAAAGATGTCCAAGATAGTGTATTTGCATGTGAATCTTCTCTTCCCTTATTAATTCTTTCATGAATTGCATCATTGACTAATGTTATATTTGTCAACTTTCAACAAATTTTACCACTTATACTTTTCCTTATGTGATCTTATTACTTACCATAAGATTAGCATATGATCTTTTTCATTATTTTCTTTTATGTTGATTGAAACAGAAAAGTAAAGAAGCAAAAACTCAAACTAAACTTTATTATATAGCTCTCACTCGATTACATAGATAGATAGATAGATCACGAAACTAGCACTCGAAAATGGATCATTCTAAACTTTTATTCAGTTAAATCACAAAATAGCTAAGGATCGAACTAAGATAAGTAAAGGTAATAAAAGTCATGTTGATACGATACCGGGGCATCTCCCCCAAGCTTGGCACAAGCCAAGGGGAGTGCCCATACCCGTGTAGTCAAGTCTCCTTTGGTGGGGAAGATGATGATGATGGTAGTGCATTGTTCTTCTCCAGCTTGCCTCGGAGGCTAAAATTATCGTCCCTCAAATCATCGTTCTCTAGCTGAAGTTTTAATATCCTCTTGCATAATGCTACCTTGCTTTCCTGCAGAGAACGAGAAGGGATAAATTGGGTCTTAGATTTGTTTGCTCTGTTGGGGAGACTTGACTTCTTGAACTCCACATGCATATCCCCAGGTTGAGGTAGTGGGACTTCATCTTCATCTGAGGATGCATCCGCCGTCTCCTCTGGATTGGTGTCTTCCTCCTCATCTGTGGCCCACAGATAGGGAAAGGTATCCTTAAAGATATTTGGATCTGGAGTATGGTGGGTAACATAGCCCTCTCCATCCGAATCTTGAGACGTCATATTTTCAGATCTGCCAGAAAAACAGCACGAAACAAGAATAGAGGATTTCTTTGCGATACGGTGGTCAAATCATCCGGGGTATATATAAAGATTTTTTTATCTTGGGAAACAAGCATATGGAAGGAAAACGGAGTCGAGAAGGTGCCCGAGGGGCCCACCACCCATCAGGGTGTGCTAGGTGGGGCAGGCGCACCCTGGTGTCTTATGGGTACCTGGGTTGCCTTCCCGGTTATGTCTTATTTTCCTATTTTTTTCTAATATTCCAAAACCGACAGAAAATATTTTTGCGGATTATTCAGAGTCCGTTTACTTACCGTATCACATACCTCTTCTTTTTCAGGGTTCTAGAGTGTTCTGGAAGGTTTATTTTATGTGTTCCTCCGGTGTCATGGTTTGGATAATGTTAGTTTCAACATTAATGAGCGTACCTGAGATATAGGGTTTAATTCTTTGTCCATTGACCACCTTCGGGTTAGTACCTTCAGCATTATTAATCTTGATAGCTCCAGAGTGATAAACTTCTTCGATGATATACGGTCATTCCCATTTGGAAAGAAGTTTTCCTGCAAAAAGTCTAAAATGAGAGCTGTATAATAGAACATGTTCACCAACTTTGAATTCCCGCTTTTGGATTCTCTTGTCATGCCATATTTTAACTTTTTATTTAAATAGTTTGGCATTTTCATAAGCTTGGGTTCTCCATTCATCTAGCGAGCTAATATCAAATAACCTCTTTTCACCGGCAAGTTTGAAATCATAATTGAGTTCTTTAATTGCCCAATATGCTTTATGTTCTAACTCAAGAGGCAAATGACAAACTTTTCCATAAACCATTTTATATGGAGACATACCCATAGAATTTTTATAAGCTATTCTATAAGCCCAAAGTGCATCATCTAATTTCTTAGACCAATTCTTTCAGGACCTATTGACAGTTTTTTGTAATATTAATTTTATTTCTCTATTGCTAAGTTCAACTTGACCACTAGATTGAGGATGATAGGGTGATGCAATTCTATGGTTAACATCATATTTAGCAAGCATTTTATGGCAAGCACCATGAATAAAGTGTGAACCACCATCAGTCATTAAATATCTAGGGACTCCAAACCTTGGGAAAAGAACTTCTTTAAGCATTTTAATGGAGGTGTTATGCTCAGCACTGCTCATTGGAATAGCTTCCACCCACTTAGTGACATAATCAACAGCAACCAAAATATGTTTATACCCATTAGAGGAAGGAAAAGGTCCCATATAATCAAAGCCCCAAACATCAAAAGCTTCAATAACAAGTGAATAATTCATAGGCATTTCCTGACGCTTACCGATATTACCAATTCTCTGACATTCATCACAAGACAAGACAAACTTACGGGCATCCTTAAAAAGAGTAGGCCAACAAAACCAGATTGTAATACCTTATGGGCAGTTCTATCTCCTGCATGATGTCCTCCATTGTTCCTATTCATGCTCAGGTACACAACGTCTAATAATACCATCTACTCCTTCTTTATAAAGATGTGGGGCATCCCAAAAGTAATGTCTTAAGTCATACAAGAATTTTTTTTCTTTTGTTGGCATGTGAAACTAGGTCGTATAAATTTAGCAACGATATAATTAGCATAGTCAACATACCAAGGAGTATTATGAGAAGCATTTATTACAGCTAGTTGTTCATCAGGGAAGCTATCATCAATAGGTAGTGGGTCATCAAGAATATTTTCTAACCTAGACAAGTTATCAGCTACGGAGTTCTCAGCTCCTTTCCTATCAGTGATATGTAAGTCAAATTCTTGTAGCAAGAGAACCCACCTAATGAGTCTAGGTTTAGCATCTTTCTTTTCCATAAGATATTTTACAGCAGCATGATCGGTGTGAACAGTTACTTTGGAATCAACAATCTAAGATCTGAATTTATCACAAGCAAACACAACTGCCAAAAATTCTTTTTCAGTGGTAGCATAATTTCTTTGGGCACTGTCTAGAGTTCTGCTAGCACAATGGATAACATTTAATTTCTTATCAACTCTTTGTCCTAGAACAACACCAACAGCATAATCACTAGCATCACACATAATTTCAAAAGGCAAGTTCCAATCAGGTGGTTAAACAATAGGTGCAGAAGTTAAGGCTTTCTTAATTGTTTCATAGTCTTCTACAGAATCATCATAAAAAACAAATGGAACATCCTTTTGTAAAGATTAGTAAGAAGCCTAGAAATTTTAGAGAAGTCTTTAATAAACCTCCTATAGAAACCAGCATGACCAAGGAAACTACGAATACCTTTAATGTCTTTAGGACATGGCATTTTCTCAATTGCATCAACTTTAGCTTTATCCACCTCAATACCTCGTTCAGAAATTTTATGCCCCAAGACAATGCCTTCATTAACCATAAAGTGGCATTTTTCCCAATTCGAGAGAAGATTAGTTTGTTCACATCTCTGCAAAACTCGATCAAGGTTGCTTAAGCAATCATCAAAAGAAGTTTCGTAAACGGAAAAATCATCCATGAAAACCTCAACAACCTTTTCACAAAAATCAGACAATATAGCAGTCATGCATCTTTGAAAGGTAGCAGGTGCATTACATAAACCAAAGGGCATACGTCTATAAGCATAAGTTCCAAAAGGGCAAGTAAAAGTGGTTTTCTCTTGATCAGGTTGTGAAATAGGTATTTAAGAGAAACTAGAATATCCATCGAGAAAACAAAAGTGTGTGTGCTTAGATAATCTTTCTAACATTTGATAAATCAAAGGCAGAGGGTAATGATATTTTCTAGTAGCTATATTTACTTGTCTAAAATCAATTACCATTCTATAGCCAGTAACAATTCTTTGTGGGATAAGTTCATTTTTATCATTAGGAACAACAGTAATACCTCCTTTCTTAGGGACACAATGAACAGGAGTTACCCATCTACTATCAGCTATGGGATAGATTATACCTGCTTCCAGAAGCTTTAGTATTTAAGTTCTTACCACTTCCTTCATCTTAGGATTCAATCGTCGTTGGTGATCAACAACGGGTCTAGCATCAGGTTCCATATTAATCTTATGCTGACAGAGAGTGGGACTAATGCCCTTAAGATCATCAAGAGTATATCCAATAGCAGCACGGTGCTTCCTCAGAATTTTTAATAATCTCTCTTCTTCATGTTCTGAAAGGTTAGCACTAATAATAACAGGATATATCTTTTCTCATCAAGATAAGCATACTTCTAAGTGTTAGGTAATTGTTTTAATTCAAACATAGGATCACCTTTAGGTGGAGGTGGACCTCCTAGAGTTTCAATAGGCAAATTGTGTTTAAGGATAGGTTGTTGTTCAAAGAATATTTTATCTATTTCATTTCTTTCACGCAAATGCATATCATTTTCATGGTCTAGCAAATATTGTTCTAGTGGATCAGTAGGAGGTACGACAATAGAAGCAAGACCAATTATTTCATCTGTACTAGGTGATTCTTTATCATCTGGTTGTCTACGAAACTTAGAGAAATTAAACTCATGAGACACATCACCAAAACTAACACTAACAGTTTCTTTCTCACAATCTATCTTAGCATTGACAGTGTTCAAGAAAGGTCTACTAAAAATTATGGGACAAAAGTCATCTTGCGGGGAACCAAGAACTAGAAAATCAGTAGGGTATTTTATTTTCCCACACGAGACTTCAACATCTCTAACAATCCCAAGTGGTGTGATGGTGTCTCTATTTGCAAGTTTAATAGTAACATCTATGTCTTCTATTTCAGAGGGTGCTATGTCATTCATAATTTCTTGGTATAAGGTAAAAGGGATAGCACTCACACCAGCACCCTAGTCACATAAACCATGATAACAATAATCTCCTATTTTAACTGAGATGACAGGCATGCCAACAACAGGTTTATGTTTATCTTTTTCATCGGGTTTGGCAATTCTAGCAGCTTCATCACAAAAGTAAATAACATGCCCATCAATATTATCGACCAAGAGATCTTTAACCATAGCAACACTAGGTTCTACTTTAATTTGTTCAGAAGGTTTAGGTGCTTTAATATTACTTTTGCAAACCACTGTTGATACCTTAGCATGTTCCTTTATCCTAACAGGGAAAGGTGGTTTTTCAATATAAGCAGTAAGCACAACTGGATCAACATTGTAAATAATAGTTTCATCTTTAACTAAAGCCGGTTCTTTAATTTCTTCTTTAATAGGGGGATGATATTTAAACCACTTCTCCTTAGGGAGATCAACACGAGTAGCAAATGATTCACAAAAAGAGGCTACTATCTCAGAGTCAAGTCCATATTTAGTGCTAAACTTGTGAAAAGCATCGGTATTCATAAAGGATTTAACACAATCAAACTCAAGCTTAATAACCAACTCTTTACCTTCGTCGAGTTCCCAATCTTCAGAGTTGTGTTTAATTCTTTCTAAAAGATCCCACCTGAATTCAATAGTCTTCTTCATAAAAGAACCAGCACAAGAAGTATCGAGCATGGATTGATCATTACGAGAAAGCCGAACATAAAAATTCTAAATAATAATTTCTCTCGAGAGCTCATGATTGGGGCATGAATATAACATTGAATTAAGCCTCCCCCAAGATAGAGCGATACTTTCCCCTTCATGAGGCCAAAAATTATATATATATAATTCCGATCACGATGAACTAGATGCATAGGATAATTTTTTTCGTGAAATTCCAATTTCAATCGATTCCAGTTCCAAGATCCAATATCATAGCATAGCATATACCATGTCAATGCTTTTCCCTCCAAAGATAAAGGGAAAACCTTCTTCTTAACTTCATCTTCGGGTAAACCTGCATGCTTAAACAATCCACAAATTTTATCCACATGTATCAAATGCATATCAGGATGGTTCATAGTCCTTTCAATAAGTAAGAGTGTCAAACCCAATGAGGAGTAGAAGGAAATGACAAGTGGTTTCTAGCCAGGTAATTTCGGCAAGCACTAAAATTGTCGGTAACAAGTAGCTTGATAGCAAGATAATTTGTAACAAGCTAGTAACGGGAATGGTAAATAAAGTGCAGCAAGGTAGCCCAATCCTTTGGATGGCAAATGATAGGCCAAAATGGTCTCAGATAATAAGCAAAGCGTTCTTGAGGGCACACGGGAATTTCATCTAGTCACTTTCATCATGTTGGTTCGATTTGCGTTCGCTACTTTGATAATTTGATATGTGGGTGGACCGGCGCTTGGGTGCTGTTCTTACTTGAACAAGCCTCCCACTTATAATTAACCCCCTTGAAAGCATCCGCAACTACGAAAGAAGTATTAATATAAAATCTAACCATAGCATTAAACATATGGATCCAAATCAGTCCCTTACGGAATAGCGCATAAACTAGGGTTTAAGCTTCTGTCACTCTAGCAACCCATCATCTAATAACTACTCCACAATGCATTCCCTTAGGCCCAAAGATGGTGAGGTGTCATGTAGTCGACGTTCACATAACACCACTAAGGGAATCACAACATACATATCATCAAAATATCGAACACATATCAAATTCACATGATTACTTGCAACATGACTTCTCCCGTGGCCTCAAGAATAAAGGTAACTACTCACAAATAATATTCATGCTCAAGATCAGAGGGATATTAAATAGCATAATGGATCTGAACATATAATATTCCACCAAATAAACCATATAGCATCAAGTACAAGATGTAATCAACACTACTAGTCACCCACGGGTACCAATCTGAGGTTCCGGTACAAAGATTGAACAAAAGAGATGAACTAGGGTTTGAGATGAGATGGTGTTGTTGATGATGTTGATGGAGATTTGTCGGTGTTCTGGGAATCGGGGTACCCAGACTTGCCTGCCTGTGGCCCACAGCGTGGCTTCATCAGCGGCCTGGTACGACCCTTCTCCAGCATCAACAACACAAGACCCTCGCGAGGGGCCAAGCATCACGAGGCGGACGACGCCAAGACCTCCGGAGGGAGCGGCTTCCCCAGGCCGGCTCTTAAGGAGCGGAGATTTCCATGCAAGCCCCACCTCGTGAGGTTCAGATGACGCAAGCCATGACGACCAAGGCCAGGCGGGCGCCAGCAGGCGCAGTACAGCAAGTTTCCTCTTCGGTGCTAAGGAAGCAAGCGCAAATGCAGAGTCCCAAGGAATCAGCCAAAGGTTTCCATTCCCATACTACAAGACCAGGACGGCAGGACGGAGGTCATCGCCGAGCACACCACGATGTCACGACCAGAAGCTTTGCAGGCGAAGACCACCTTTCGTCAGGATAAGATGTACTACTTGCCTCCCTTCAAACTTAGCCATTGTGGGATCCCTTCCCGCCTTCATTTTGGGGGAAGAGGACCAAGGCCACTATAAATATAGCTAGGCCACCACCATAGAGAGGGGACGATCCTCACTAGCTCACACCAGCACATTGACACTCCTCCTGAGGTTGTTCTCCCTCTGTACTAGTTCATCCTCAGCCCACCTCGAGGCCAATCCACCACAAAGTAGGAGTAGGGTTTTACACCGCAAGGTGGCCTGAACCTGGGTAAACTGCTGAGTCACTTTCCTTTCCTTTTCATCGAGCTAGGCGGTGAGATCGACAAGTCGGCAGGCTGGGGAGATTGAGTTCTTCACACGCACGCCAGAGTTCGAACCTTTCTTGGGTGTGCGGAGCCCTGAATCCGACATTTGGCGCGCCAGGTAGGGGTGCGTCGAAGCCTCTCTTCCGCCAGTCGGTCGCCTCCGTCCCACCGTTCTCATGGCAGACGCCCCTCGAGCTCATGTTGACATTGGGCCGCTTGTCCTGCCTAGGCGGCGCCCTCCGCCGAAGAAGATCTCCACTCCACGCTCCTCGCAGCCCGCACACCGGCCGGCGCCGTCGGCCGTAGGCGACATGGACCACTTCCACCCGCTCCTGCACTGCGCCGCAACCGGGCCACCACGCGATCTTCGAGCTTCGCCACGGCAACAGCGCTGCACACCCGCTGGGAGCAGGCAAACACATGAGCCGCGCTCATCGTGGCACGGGAGCTGCGGCGATGCAGGCTGGTGGAAGGACGCCACGACGCCTTGCTGGAGCGGGTCGCCGAGCTGCTGGACGCCACCTGCAGGGGTGCGGCGCCCTTCTGCACCTTACCTACGCCGCGAGCGCTGCCGGGGGCCTGCGCCGGCCCTCACTACGACCACGCACCCTGCCCCAAGGGGCCCGGAGGGCCCCGCGGCGCCAGCCCGGCTCGCGGCGCCGTTTGTCCTACCCACGGTGCGTTAACCCCGGGCGCCGCAGAGCTGGGCGGCCCCTCTTGGGCCCACGTCGAGATGCCACTCTGTGGTCATGGTGACCTAGCACAAAGGATGGCGAGCAATGACGTCGGATGGCCGGGCAATGGCTCGGGGATGGCGGCTTTGGGCACCCCTGTGCCTCCCCGACGGACTTGCTGTATGCGCCAAGAGGAAGCCCCCGCCTGTTCCCCTCGCCAGCCTGGGCGTCGGGGCCACATGAGGTCGAGGCTCTTCACAAGCCACCTCGGAGCTTCACCAGTGTCTTCGACGACAACGGCCACTGGGTACCGTCAATATCTCAGGGGCACGTTTACACTAACCATGGACCGCAGGTGAACCAAGCCACGGCAACGGCCGTGGACCTCAGGACGATGGCCCCACCGCAAGCGGACGGAATGCACTGGGAGCTGCGCGGGGGGAGCCCGGTGCCAAGGCCTCCCCCGCGCCGCATGGAGCAAGGCGCCACCATTACGGCGGCGCACGCCGCTCGGAGATAGGTCCTCCGCCGGGGAAGGCGCCGGTGAGCCCTTCCCCCCGGTGGGGGGCTTGCGATCGCCGGGGCACCGCCAGCGTCCCCCTTGCCCCTTGGTCTCGTCCTGGTTTTCGGACGCCCCAATGGTGGTCGAGGGAGGCGCAGGGTGGGGCCCTCGCCTGGCGCCAAGGATACCCATGAAGATTTCCGCTCGTGACACTCTCACGTAATAATGAGTTGGGGCTGTACACGCCCCGGAGTCTCCTGAGTGCCGCCCTCGGGCCTCACAGGGGCTCCCACCCATGTCCATGTGGAAGCACCATGCTCCGCGCTGGCCGTCGACACTGTCCCCCAATGACTATGCCCACGCCCAGTGGAAGCACTTAGCTCCGCGCTGCTGAGAAGACTAGTCTAGGTGCCGGACACGGCTGTTTGTTTCGCCCTCTTTCTGTAACCCAATTGCCATCTTTTGGAATGAGATTTGGAGTTTTGTGTGCTTATCAAAAGAAAAAAGGGGGGCGGAGATTTTTCGATTCGTGGTGTTTTCTTGCCTTTTGGTTTACCTTAAAAGCAAGGCTCATGCCTGCTGCCCCCACCCCCCCGTGAGCACCCCGCGAGCGGGGGCTGGGCGTGGTGTGCGCTTGGGCCAGCCCAAGCGGTGCCGAGGGCCCCTCGAGGCCAATGGCGCATCTGCCGCAGGACGACTGCGCGCACGTCCTGCCGCGACTCGGCAGTCGGCTCCTTGCGCGGCGCTCTCAGGCGGGCCAGCAGGCTTCTCAGGAGGCTTGAGCCCTCACATGCCCTTGTGGGGCCCGCCTCAGGAAGGAAGCGCCCTCATGACACAGGAACCCGTCCAAGACCGCCAGCACCAAAGATAAGTCACAACGAACCACTCTAGTAAGGGGCCTTCCTGCCCTCGGCAGCTCGTTTCAAAGTTAATTTAGAAGGCATATCATCATTTCATACATAACCGGGGAACCCCCACTAAAAAATACTTTCCACGTCCCACGGGGCCATGCCTGAAGTTTTGGTATACAGGTCAGGATCGGAAAGGAAACGTAAGCCTAGCAAGACGCGCTTCCATCGGCGTCGCCATCTTCATCATCACCATCGTTGGCACCACCCTCTTCATCTGCGAGTACGTCCACGCCATCTTCACGGGCGAACTCCGCGACCAGGTCGTCCACATGGTCATCCACCCAGCTCGCCAGGTCGCCCTGCGTGCCCCTGGGCACGGGGGCTATCACAGCATTGAAGTCGAAGTCAGAATCGAGGCTAAAAAGGTAGCTGAAGACACGCGAGAACGCGCACCCGAGGAGCCCCCTGCTTCTTTCCTCGATGAGCTGGCGCGCCCTCGTGGCCCGGTCTTCCAGGCGGGTCATGACTTGGGTAAAGAAGTGGAGGTAGCCAGCGTCATCAGCCTCGTGCGGGCGGGAGATGCCCTCTTCACAGTTGGTATCCAAGGCCCGGTTGGCCCGGACCCAGAGGTCCTCAAGCATCGAGGAGCGCTCGCGCTGCATCGTTCGGCGGTGGTTCGCTTCGTTCGTAGCTTTCTCCACAAGAGACATGACGCCCGCGACCTACTGCTGAAGTGAGGACAAGTCGGCTTGGGTGGAGGCCTGAGCCTCCTTGGCGGCCATCTCACGCTGCTCTGCCGCGGCAAGCTTCACCTTGAGGGCGTCGGTCCTGCCCTGCAACTCAACCTGCCGCTGTTGGAAGCGGGTCTCTTGGAGCCTCAGCTTCCGGCGGTATTCGCCAACAAGAGCCCCGCGAATCTCCACCACCCTTCGGTCGATCTCCTCCTGGATCTTGGCCTCCCGGGCAGCAACGGCGTCTTCAGCCGTGGCCACATGGCGCTCCCTCACCTCCAGCCGCTCGAGCTCCAAGTTATGTTCCGAGATCTCAAGCGCTAGCGCATCCTCACGCGCCTGGCTGCCTTTCTCCTCTGAGGGGGCCACGCTCGGCGGTGCCGCCAGGGTGTCCCTGCACGCCTGGACCTGCTGCTCGAGGATGGTGTTCGACGCTCGAAGCTCCTTCTCCCGCTCCTCGGCCACCTCGCCACAGCGGTCAGCAGCCCTGGCCTCCTCCAGAGCGCGGGCGCAAGCCTCACGAGAGGTCACGAGGGACGCCACGGCGTCTGCACGAGCGTGCTCATGCTGTAGATGCCCAAGGTTGATGGTGACCTTCGGCTGGTGCCACTCGCGCGCCAGGCGGAGGCCTTCCGCCTCTAGGCGCGCATCGACATCGACAAGCTCTCCTCCAAGCCGACTCAGCACGCCCATTGCTTCCGGGAAAAGGTCATGGCAGACGGCGCTGCGCCCGTGCGCGAGCTCCAGCACATGGCCGAGCCCTTCCTCTGTGCCGGGGGCTACTGCAGAAGCGTGGAGCGGCTCGCTCGTCGCCGACAAATGGCTGGCGGCCGGCGCTCCCCCAGCCGTTTCCCAAGCCTTGGCGGAGGCGTTGGGCACCGTGGCCTCGCCGCTCGAAGATGAAGCCGGTGCTGGGGCCGCAAGGCCACCGGCAAGGACCAGTGGAGGAGCCCTTGGCATGCCTCCTGCGCCCCAGAAGTGACCATGAAGGAAGGACGCTGGGAGCTCAGGCCCGCGGCCTCCCTGCGGCGCATCCATCTCGCGGGCTGACTCCGTGCCTCGCGCAGACATATGGCGCGGGGGGCTTGGAATCACGAGCGGACCAAGGGCCCGGGAAGATCGTGCCCTAGGAGATTTCGCTGCCGCAACCAAAGGGGTCCTGAGGAGCTGGAGCCAGAAAAGGACGCGACACGAGAAGACCCACAAAGATAAGTTACTTACTCGTCCACAGCCACCCACACCCTCTGTTTCAGGGGCCGGGGGGGGGCATCGCCACCACAGCTCCAGAGTCCTTTCCTCTTGCGGAGTGCCCCAAGGTCCAGACAAGGTGTGCCAAGGGTCGGCGCCTTGCCCTTCACGACTGGGCTGTAGGTAGCCACCTCAGGAGTCGCCACCTCAGGAGTTGCCACACCAGGAGCAGCCATCTCGGGAGCAGCCGCCGCAGAAGCACCGGATGGCGCCCGCCCACCGACAGTCGCCTCGGGAGCACCCAGTGGCGGTCGCCCCCTGCAACCACATCAGGGGCACGCGCCGCAGGATCAGCGAGCACAGGAGCCACCAAGATGGGATTCTCGTGAGGCCCTTCAAGGACCTCCGGGCGCAGCCCCCACCTGTCGAAGAGGGGCATTTGCTTTACGAAGTCCTCTTTGTTCGAGCAGTGGTACAAGAGGCATCCCTCCTCCAGAAGCGCGGCAGGCACTGGGTCGCCAGTCAAGAGCTCGAGCATCGCGCGCAGCGTCTTGGAAGGGAGCGAGGGCACCTGGAGCCTCATGGGGTCCTTGGGGCCGGTGAAGGCTCACATTGGGCGAGAGTGGCGCTGGAGCGGGGCGATGCGCCGCCGGACGAACTCCCTCACCACCATCGACGCCGTCACCCCTGCCTTCTTCAACTTGGCTAGCCTGGACCAGACGCGGGCGAGCCAACGGTCGACGAGTTTCACGTGCCCCCAGCCGGAGCTGGGTTCCGCCGGCGCTTGCGGGAGCAGGAGCAGGGGGCTGAGCATGGCGGCGTCCACATACACCCACTGCTTTTGGAATCCCTTCACATCCGGGCGAAGCGTGAAGTCAATGCCAGAGCCAGCCATCGCCGCCACAGCCTGAAATGCCACGCATCCCGAGCGCTATCGGCCGTCAACCAGATGAAGCAAGAAGAAATGGCGGAGCAAGGCGACAGATGGAGCAATGCCCACCATAGCCTCACATAAGAAGGCGAAGGCGGCAAGGAGGATGATGGACCCGGGGTCCAGATGCAGCGCTTGGATCTGGTAATGCGAGATTGTGGCATTGAAGAAATCAGAAAAAGGAGGGACCAAGCCAGCCAGGAGAGCATGAAGGTGAATGGGGTTCTCGGTGGCTCCCATGTCGGCCATGGCCCAGGAGGTAGGCCAGACCGCCGTCGCCTTCCACTCGTTGGAATTAGCGGCGAGGGCCGACCGGACCTCATCCAACCCCTCCCGGTTCATCACCGTCGACCGATCAAGCGCAGGCACCAGACCCAACTGGTATTCAGCAGGCGTGCAGGCCTTCCCCTTCTTCTTCGACCTCGAGGCCATGGCGTCAAGGGGAATTGTCGCCGGCACCGAATCTGGAAGAAGAGCCGCAAGTTCGCAGGAAAGAGGGGAAGCCAAAGGCAAGCACGACGGGCAATGATGGCAGAGCTGCGCTTGCAACAGGCAGCCGTCAAGTCTGGCAGTTGCCGAGGCTGCATGGGTAAGTGGAGACGCCCACGTCCCATCAAGCACCACGCGTCGACCGGGTCTGCAGGAGGTTAGGGCCCGCGGCGCTTCGCCCTTGACCTTTGGCTTCGCCTCGAAGCCAAGTCCGAGTGTGCCTTGGGCCCGGGGGCTACTGTCGGCGTTCTGGGAATCGAGGTACCCAGACATGCCTGCCTGCGGCCCACAGCATGGCTTCATCAGCGGCCTGGTACGGCCCTTCTCCAGCATCAACAACACAAGACCCTAGCGAGGGGCCAAGCCTCGTGAGGCGGACAATGCCAAGACCTCCGGAGGGAGTGGCTTCCCCAGGCCGGCTCTTGAGGAGTGGAGATTTCGATGCAAGCCCCACCTCATGAGGTTCAGATAACGCAAGCCATGACGGCCAAGGCCAGGCGGGCGCCAGCAGGCGCAGTACAGCAGGTTTCCTCTTCGGTGCTAAGGAAGCAAGCGCAAACGCAGAGTCCCAAGGAATCAGCCAAAGTTTTCCATTCCCATGCTACAAGACCAGGACAGCAGGACGGAGGTCATCGCCGAGCCCACCACGATGTCACGACCAGAAGCTTTGCAAGCGAAGACCACCTTCCGTCAGGATAAGATGTACTACTTGTCTCCCTTCAAACTTGGTCGTTGTGGGATCCCTTCCCGCCTTCATTTTGGGGGAAGAGAACCGAGGCCACTATAAATATAGCTAGGCCACCACCATAGAGAGGGGATGATCCTCACCAGCTCACACCAGCACAAGGATACTCCTCCTGAGGTTGTTCTCCCTCTGTACTAGTTCATCCTCAGCCCACCTTGAGGCCAATCCACCACAAAGCAAGAGTAGTGTTTTACACCGCAAGGTGGCCCGAACCTGGGTAAACTGCTGAGTCCCTTTCCTTTCCTTTTCATCGAGCTAGGCAGTGAGATCGACAAGTCGGCAGGCTGGGGAGATTGGGTTCTTCGCACACACCCCAGAGTTTGAACCTTTCTTGTGTTTGCGGAGCCCTGAATCTGACAAGATTGGCGTCCCAAAGATGAGAGGGTTGTTGGTGATGACAATGGCTTTGATTTCCCCCTCCGGGAGGGAATTTCCCTCGGCGGAAGCGCTCCGCCGGAGGCAAAAGTGCTCTTTCCCAAGTTCCGCCTTGAGACGGCGGCGCTCCATCCCGAAAGTCCTCTCCTTATTTTTTTTCTTGGTCAAAATACCTTATACACCAGAAGATGGGCCCCCGAGGTGGTCTAGGCTGCCCACCACCCACCAGGGCGCGCCTGGAGGGGCTAGCGCGCCCTGGTGTCTCGTGGGCACCTGGAAGCCCCCCTCCGGTATTTCTTTTCTCCAGTATTTATTATATATTCCAAAGTAATTCTCCATAAAATTTCAGCTCATTTGGAGATGTGCAGAATAGGTATCTCTGACATAGCTTTTTCAGGTCCAGAATTCCAGTTGCCGGTATTCTCCCTCTTTATGTAAACCTTGCATATTATGAGAGAAAAGGAATTAGAATTACTCCATAAAGTGTTATTATGCATAAAACATTATATATAGCAGTAGGAAAACATGATGCAAAATGGACGTATCAGTAGTGTGCCGGCAATGCAGTTTGCCGGGGGAGGAGATGTCCCTCCTCAACAAGTACTGACGGGTAATCTCTTGCCATTGCGCACTTTCCATAGAACTTTGATTTTTCTTGTCTTTGACTTTTTATTTGAATCTCGTTTCTGTAATTGGTTTCTGCCGATAGTCCCAACTTCTCCCGAAGAAGGCGAGGTCCTTGTGGAGGTGGCGGATATCGCAAAAGCTGTTGCCGAGGAAGCCACCAAAATTGCTGTCATGGAAGATCTTGCGCAGGTTGTCGATGACATCAGGGAAGCCTCCAAGAAACCAGAGGGGTCTCATGGCAACAGGTCTGATCCTGCCAGGATGGACGTGGATGAGGTGCCCATTGTCAACATCGTGCCAGGCCCCGCCAACCAACCAATAATAGTAGCAACTTCACATATCCCGCCAAGGAGCACAGGGTTGACCACCCCTCAACATGGGCCAGAGCCCCCAGTTCTCTGGTACTGCGGAGCCCAACTTTGATGAAGAGATTGCTCAGATTGTGCTCCCCTTGTCCCAAAGATCCACAGAAGCTAATGATGATACCAACTAAGCCAAGGACTTTGCTTTCTTAAATGCCATGTCAATCGGGTTCAAGGGCGTCCAAGAGAGGTATGGAAAGAGGTGGCACACAGCCCAGGAGGAGCGCAAATCTATGGATTCAGCTGATCGGCAATTGAAGGAAAAGGTGGACGAGCTGCGTACGTGGTATAACGAGCGATCCCGCGACCTCAGAAGGCAAGAGGAAAAGCTTGCTGCCGCCAAAGGGGAAGCGGAGGTCCGCGATGGCAAGTTGACAGAGCGTGAGGCACAGCTCAACGCCAAGGAAAGAGACCTTGCCGCTTGGGAACTGACCATCGCTGCCACTCTCCAAAGTAAAGATAAAGAGATCGAATAACTTGTCAAGCAGTGGGCCCAGAAGCTAGAGGATGACCACAAGTAAGCCAATGAAGTTCAAGCCTCAGAAAACACCGCCAAGATCAAGGAAGTCGCCGATGAAGCCACAGCCATTGTGTTAGGACCGAGAGTATATCGACCAGAGGTGGGGGTGAATGGGAGATTCAAATTTTCTTTTGAAAGCTTTGAAACTCAACCCAAACACAGCAGCAGAATAGAGTATCGGGAGAAATGCATTGAATCAGTTTTCTTCGTCAGAGACATATTCATCGATGAAAGCATTTACAACAGAACAAGCTTGATAGATTATAGGTTTAACTACAATGAGGGTTATGCAGCAAGCAAACAGATGTAACAGAAAGAGACATAGCATAGCTGAACTGAGAGAAAAACAACTAAAGGGTCACACAAAAATACAGACTGGCAACGAAGGAATATAGATAAGGATAATGATGTGAGTTAACACAGATACACGGGATGAGAGTAAAACAACAAGACAAATGTTCAGGTAATCTATCGGCACAGAGCATGAATGAAAACTACTGAATGAAATGCAGCAGAGTAGATTTAACCAGTGGTGCTCGATGGCGACAAAAGATTTGGTAGACCAGATCACCCTTCTGCCAAAGGGCTACGTCTGGTTGGAGGGGCTGTGACTTAACACAGAAGATAAACTCTCTTCACCCTATTCTCCTTCAACCAGAGTTGATCAGACTCAGGTTGATTTCACTCGTGGTAGATCCTTGTCGGTGATCTCGAAACCTTCGGTCGACCTTTGCGAACCACAATTACTCTTGGTTGCTGAAGATTAAGCTCGGTGAAGACAACAACTCTTCAACACTCGAAGCCAAACCTATCCATCTAGAGAGTGCGCAGCTCTCAAGAGTAATAGGTACAAGAACTCTCACTCAGAACTGCTGTCTAAGTTTGGGCTCTTGGTTTTCTCTCGGTGGATCTTAAACTCAAATCACTCGGAGAGGGGTTGCTCAAATCAATCTTCTTAGAAATCTCAAGCGGAGCAGCCAACGGACAATGTTGGAGTGGGGTGGCTATTTATAGCTGCAGGCTTCCCTGATGGGAAATGACCAAATTGGACATCGGGCTCTGCCAATGGTCGAACAACATGATTCCAACGGTCGAATTTGAGCACAATGGTAACATTTCTTGCGGAGCAAGAAATGCTAACTCCTCGGTCCGAGGCACATCTCTTGTGGTGAAGAAGATCATAGTCTCTTGATGACAAGTATTTGCTCGGAGCACAAAGAGATTTCTCTCGCATCTTTCATAGGTTATGGCTAAGCATCACAGCTGATCTAAGCATCGAGAACATATACCCCTCTTAATAGTATGGAGGTCCTATGACTCAAAAGACTGAAAGAAGAAAAACAAAATTAATGCTACATCTTCACTTTGTCTTCGACTTCAATCACTGTAATCAATTTCTTCGGACGACAGTACCGAAAAAAAGCTTCGCTTCAGCAGTAATCTTTCGAGGGGTCGATTTCTTCACATTAATCTTCTTGACACTATCACTTCAACAAATATAGCTCGTTCTTCTCTGTAGCGCAGATATGCTTCGGTGAAGTTCCTCGAACTCTGCACCTGTCGTGGTATCACACGGCCACCTATGGGGCCATCGGCCCCTTGTGGTTCGGCAAGGGGGACGAGCACGTTGCACAAATAGCGAAAAGCATAGAGCAGCACGGCAACGATGACACGGGCAGTTTTTACCCAGGTTCGGGCCGCTGTGAGGCATAAAACCCTACTCCTGCTTTGGTGGATTGATGAATGGAATGTGGTGGAGACAGAACGCTCTAGACCGACAAGGTCGCCTCTGGGCGAGAGCAGCTACACGCGTATGAGTGTATGGGGGTCCGAATCTTCTCTAAGGTTGCCACGGCCCTCCTTTTATAGGTTAAGGGGTTACCACAATGGCAAAATAGTCATTATGCACTGATTAGATAGCCACAGTGCTATCATACCTAACTCTGCAGACAGGACAAAGTGCATTAAATGCACCACTTAGTGTCACATCGTGGCGTGGCCCGGCAGCCTTGCCGCGCCATGCAGCCACCTTCTCGCCTGTCTACGTGACACGTCTCCTGGACGGGTGTCATTTAGGGATGATCTCCTTCAGAAATGGCTGCCATGTAACCAATAACAGCCACATAATCACCTGGGGGCTCGACACCGCACTGATAAGTGACTTGCGTTGCTGTGAGGTGGAGCGGTGGAGCCTTGGCGGGGTGATCCGCCTTCTGCGTCCCCGGCAAGCCTGCCGGGGGATCCTTGAGACTTTTCCTTGGAGAAATCTCGACCCCGCCAGGCTCGCCTGCCCGGCAAGGGAGGTTTTTCCTTAGTGATATCTTGCTTGTTGGGTTGGTCTTGGCCTTTTTTATCCGCCCTTTGATTTCTCAAAGATCTATCTCTTCTGCTTGGCCTTGTCTTGAATGTTGCAACTTTGCTCTTGAGCCTGTGTACAGTCCGGGCAACACACGCCTGGGGTTTGTAGCACCGACAGGAACCCCCGGGCCTGGCCCAAACGTGTTGCCGAGCGTCGTCGGGGTAGGCCCTATCTAGTACACAGGCGAGCGAGTTGCGGTAGCTCATCCTTTGAGATCTTCTTTGCTTCTTCATTAACCTGTGTTTGGGTCAGTTTCTGGTTTTCCCGTGCGTCGTGCAAGACGTTACAAGGGGAACCCAAACCACGATCTTTGGGATGCCCACGTCCCACGTTCACGGGGCAGTAACTGCCATTCCACTAGCTTCCCCGCCCCTGGGCTTCCATGTGTGTTGCATGCATTGCGCAGGGTTGGTGGCAGATGCGAAGGGCGCGGGAATGAGCGCCATGGCAGAAAACCAGGTGTCGTGGATTGGTGCAGAGGGTCGGCCTTGATTCCCTGAGCCGTGGATGGCGCGGGGGAGCCGAATTGGAGGAGTGGGGTGGCTGCCTCCAGGGTGAGGAGCCAGCCCCCTGCCCCGTTCGCCTATAAAAAGGAACGTGGGGTGTGGTGTTTCTCCACACACCTCACCCCTTCCCTTCCCCCAGTATTCTTCGCCCATCATTGTAAGAGGCCGGGGGTGTGGTGGTGTTCCGGCGGTGGCGACGAGGGCTTCTACTCGATAGCACCTCCCTCCTCCTACCGAAGATGCGGGGGCGGAGCCCGCCGTGAGAGGAGGTGGGAGCGGGCAAGGTCGTGGTCGTCATGGTGCACGCGGTCGAGGAGGACCGGGTGGTGCTCTGATTGCACCTCCTCCGGCCGCCCCTCCCCAATGGAAGGCCATGTTGGAGATCAACCGCTAGAGTTCATCATCAGACTACACAGGTCTCCGCGCGGTCGCCTCTGTCTCCCTACTCCATTCGCGAGGGTGATGGAGCTTGAACAGCCGCACACACTGAAGTTGCACATGAGGGGTTGCTGTAATGGCAGCATGCGGGTGGATGTGGATTTCCCCGCCTCTCATGTCATGCTCTTCCGACGCGGGTGGAAGACTTTTGCTCGCGCCCACAGCTTGTCGGAGGGGCACGTCCTCCATTTTAAATTAATGGATGCCGAGCTGCTCTCTGTCAAGGTCTTCTGGTGCTCGCTTAGGGTGCTGCGCAAAGAGCTCGACCGACGACGAAAGCTCCTCCTCGAGCGATAGCAACGAGGAGGATAGTGATGGCGATGACGACGGCACCGATGGGGAGGACGACAGTTCCGACTCCGGTTGAATGCTAGCCGCACTGTCATCGTCAGGCGGCGGCACCATCATCTGCACCTGCATCTCATTCCCAGCAAGGCGATTTGCCGGGGAGTTGGATTCAGAGGTGGGGATGGTGCCTTCAGATCCTCCAGCAGCCTTCCAGCTGGACCCCGGCAGGCTTCCTCGTGGGCTGCAGCTTCGTTCGCCCTGCCGCCTCTTGCTGGCCCTGGTGGCGGTGGTCAGGGGGACCCTTCTGCCGCTCTCTTCACCATCACCTTCGCCCGTGCCCTCCTGATCTTGTTGGACTCCCTGTCATGGGGCCCGACGGGGTCAGGCTGGGCTTCTGCCCAGGCACCCCTTTTTCCCTCTTCACCTCCCACTGTAGTGCCTAGGAGGAGAGGAACAAGAAAGGGATTACGGGGCACTTATCTTTTTTCAGTCTAGAATATGTAGGCACTTGCCAAACTTTAGTCTAAATTATGTAAACTTCTTTATCCATGTTTGTGTTCTATAAGATCTGTACTTGCTTATCAGCATATTAATGAAAAAGACAAGTCTTGCCGGGTACTTGTGCATGTATCATGTCCATGCAGAGGTGAGGTGCCTCTATACGTTCAAGTAAACAAGTTTCCCCTGGCAAGCTATCCTGCCGGTACCCTTAGTTTGCTGCCGTGGGGCAAGGCCTGCCGGGCATAAAACTATAAAAAGGGACCAGCCCCTCGCCAAACCCTCTCCATCAAAGGCCACTGCGACCACCTTGCCCGAAGCAACATTCGGGACAAAGGATGGGAGCACCTATGTTTCGAAGGTGATGAGGTTTTCATATGCACAAGTTTTCATCCTACAGAACAGGTATGGATAAGAAGAAACTTATCTGTTTGGCTTGCCGGAGATCATTGTGTAGGCTTGTCTTCTTTTCTTCTCTTCGGGACCAAGTCCACGGCAAGAACTCTGCAACTTAGTGCAGATGAAAACAGTGCTACATGCGACCTCATCTACATGATCATGCTATGCTCATGATATGCTTATGCATGCATTCAAGTTCCGGGGCCCCCCAGCGCTTCGTTTATTTATCTGGTGCTCAGGGTCTGTGCCTGGCTTTGTACAAAGGGTTACATGCAACATCAGCAAGGCTTGTACAAAAGGGTGGCTTCCAGGCAGGGCCCGACAGCCGCGCCTTATGGGTAGAACTTACGGAGATGCTCAATGTTCCATGAGTTTTGCAACTGAATGCTATCTTCGGTCTCTAGATGGACTGCGCCAGGTCTGGTGACTCGTACTACCCGGTAAGGGCCTTCCCACTTCGGCGTCAACTTGTTTGCTCCCTTGGTGGACTGAACACGCCTAAGGACAAGGTCGCCTTCCTCAAAGCTCCGGGCATGAACCCTATGGCTGTGATAGCGACGCAGGGCTTGCTGGTAGCGTGCAGCACGCGTAGCAGCCCGAAGACGGTTCTCCTCAAGTAGCACAGCGTCGTCACGCCGGTGTTGTTCCTGTGCTACTTCATCGTAGGCAAGCACTCGAGGTGATCCGTATATGAGTTCCGTGGGGATCACTGCTTCTGCCCCATAGACTAGGGAGAAGGGAGTCTGCCCAGTAGCTCAATTTGGTGTCGTACGGAGGGACCAAAGAACCACCGGCAGCTCATCGATCCATCGCCTACTGCACTTCTGCAGCCTATCAAATGTTCTTGTCTTGAGTCCTCGCAGCACTTCAGTGTTGGCCCTCTCAGGTTGTCCGTTGCTTCTGGGATGGGTAATAGAGGCAAATGGGACTGCTTCCGAGGGCATGAACGTATTGCATGAAGGCGCGGCTTGTGAACTGGGTGCCATTTGTCAGTGATGATTCTAGCGGGTACTCCGAAATGGCACACCAATCCTTTCAAGAACTTGATAGCTGACTGTGCGGTCACCTTCCTCACAGGCTCCACCTATGGCCACTTTGTGAACTTGTCGATAGCAATGCACAAGAACTCAAAGCCCCCGGTAGCACGGGGGAAGGGGCCCAAGATGTCGAGCCCATAGACCGAGAAGGGCCATGATAAAGGGATCGTCTGGAGAGCTTGAGCAGGCTGATGGATATTCTTGGAGTGGAACTGGCAGGCTTCACATTTGGTGACTAGCTCAATGGCATCTTGGAGGGCCATGAGCCAGTAAAAACCTTGCCGAAAGGCTTTTCCAACCAGGGCCCTCGATCCAATGTGGGAGCCGCACATACCCTTGTGTATCTCTGCCAACAATTCCTTTCCTTCTTCCCGGCAAATGCACTTCAATTTCACACCGTTGGGCCTTCTTCTGTATAGCGTGTCATCAACGAACTGATACATATTGGCCCTCCGGGCTACTCTTTCAGCTTCTTCTTGCTCTTCAGGAAGTTCTCCTATTTGGAGGAAATGGACTATGTGTCGCGCCAAAGTTGGAGCCTGAGGCTCGGCAACGAGGACCAGCGGCACCTCCTCATCCGTGGGAGCGCACTCCTCGACCGCAAAGGTTGGTAGTTCGGCGGGAGGGTGCAGCTCATCGATCGAAGGGGAGTTGTTCCCACCAAGCTCTCTGCCGGGGACTTCGGGAAGCTCTGCTGGGAGAGGCCTGCCGGAGTCCAGTTTCCTCCTCTTTCTAGCCATTATTGTTGGGGATATGGAGGGTTGAGTCAGATGGAGAACAAAAGTCCCTGGTTCCACATGGAGTTTTTGCGTAGCGCACTTTGACAGATGATCAGCAATGTTGTTTTCCGCACGCGGTATGTGCTCTGTTTGCAATCCATCAAAGCGCTCCTCCAACTTTCTCACTTCCTTGACGTATGCCTCCATCAAAGGGCTTTGATAATCCTTGTTCACATGTCTCACCACCAGTTGTGAATCTCCACGAATAATCAGCTTCTTGATTCCCAGTTCTGTTGCGATCTTGAGCCCGACAAGGAGTCCTTCATACTCTACAGTATTGTTGGTAGCCTTCTCCCGGGGGAAATGCATTTGAACCACGTACTTGAGGTGCTCCCCTGAGGGAGCAACGAGAAGTACGCCAGCTCCTGCACTTTGTAGGGAGAAGGCACCATCAAAGTACATAATCCATTCTTGGGACGCTTCCTTGCCGGGGATAACTTTCTCCTACACTGCTTCGTCAGCGGTAGGCGTCCACTCCGCAATGAACTCCACTAGTGCTCTGCTCTGAATAGTTGACGTTGTCGGATTCAAGGCTTCGCAGACCCAAGAGAAGGTTCGAACTCTGGGGCGTGTGAGAAGAACTCAACCTATCCAGCCAACCAACTCGTCGCCCCACAGCCTAGCTCAATGAACAAGGAAGAAGATGGACTCAGCAGTTTACCCAGGTTCGGGCCACCTTGCGGTGTAAGACCCTACTCCTGCTTTGTGGTGGATTGGCCTTATGAGGGGCTGATGATGAACAAGTACAAGGGATGAACAACCTCGCGAGGTCTACTCTAGTTAGGGAATGAGTCGAGAGGTTCGGCTCCCCCTCTATGGTGGTGGCTAACCTATACTTATAGTGGCCTCGGTCCTCTACCCCCAAAATGTAGGCGGGAAGGGATCTCACAGTGGCCAATTTGAAAGGGGACAAGTAGTACACCTAATCCTGATGAAAGGTGGTCTTCTCCTGCAAAGCTTCTAGTTGTGACTCTGCGGTGGGCTCGGCGATGACATCCGTCCTGCGTCCTGGTGGTCTTGGTCTTGTTGCACCGGAATGGAAACCTTTGCCTGATTCCTCGGGAACCCACACCTGCGTCTGCCTCCTTAGCACCAAAGAGGAAACTGTCTTCTCTACGCCCACCTGGCCTTGATTGTCATGGCTTGCATCATCACAACCTCAGGAGGTTGGGCACCTGCATAGGAATCTCCGCTCCTCAGGAGTAGCCTGGGGGGTCGCTCCCTCAGGAGGTCTTGGCGCTGTCCGCCTCGCGAGGCTTGGCCCCTCACGAGGGTCTTGTCCTGATGGTCTTGTAGATGGGCCATACCAGGCCGTCGATGGAGCCATGCTGTGGGCCGCAGGCAGGCAAGTCTGGCTACCCTGGTTCCCAGAATGCCGACAGTAGCCCCGGGGCCCAAGGCGCGCTCGGACTTGGCTTCGAGGTGAAGCCAAAGGCAAGGGCGAAGCGCCATGGGCCCCAATCACCTATGGGCCAGGCTAACGTGTGGTGCTTGATGGGACATGGGCGTCTCCACTTCCCCATGCTGCCTCGGCAACTGCTCGTCTTGACAACTACCTGGTGCATGCAGAAAGGCCATCATTGCTTGGAGCGTGAGAGGCCGGTGGTTAGCCTTCCTCCAGCTATAAATGGGAGAGGGGCGGAGCCCCGAGCTCATCTTCATCTTCTCGCCACTCGCTCCTTCTTCTTCTTCGTCCCGCCATCTTGCCAGAGCATCCATGGCGCCAGTGAGGAGGTTCTCGACCGCTGATAAGGAAAAGGCTCCCAAGGAGGGACCAGGCTCACCACCGCCCAAGAGAGGCCGCGGCCATCCCCGCAAGCACGCCGCGACGCCAGCGGTGGCTCCCCGAGGGCGTGGGCGCACCCCTTCGAAGGTTGGCACCGCCTCTGACAGTCATGGGGGCACTCCCTCCCGCGGCGGGGGCTCCTGTGGCCGAGGTGGCCACGGCCAAGGAGGGAGGGATGCAGCAGCCATTCGGCCACCGTGCCTGCCATCCCATTCGGCCGATACATCCTCGGAGTTCGTTGTGTGGGCGGAGAGGCCCGTGGGCATCTGGTTCCAGCTACCACGCTTCTTCGCGGGCGTACTGCCGGCCGGCGGACCTGGCGGCCTCTGGCTGCTGCAGCAAGGCCTCGTGGGTGGAGGTCGAGGTCACCCCCACCGGCAACGTGTTCCTGAACCACGGGTGGCTACCGTTCACTCACGCACGCGGCCTGCAGGGGAGGTGTACCCTCCACTTCAGGCATGACGGCACTGCGACCCTCTACGTCAGGGTCTTCGGGGAGGACGGCAGGCGCCTGGGGTTCTACCCGGAGAGCGACAGCGATGATGACGGTGTCCACCCCTTCGAAGACGACGGCCGGAGGGGCGGTAGCATCTCCGGCGTGAACTTGCCCTTGGCGACGGTCGCGATGCCTCCAGCAGTGGTGGCTCCTCCTCTGGGGAGAGCATGAGCGACGGCGACTACGACGAGCCGCCACGCCGCTGAGCTCGGACTGGGGAGGGCGACGAGCTGCCTCACCGCCGCGCCCCAGTGAAGCAGGAGGAGAACTTCGACTGAGCGCGGGCGTTGCTGGAGCTGGGTCTCGGGAGCCGCGGTGGTCGCGCGGCCGCTTTTGCTTCTTTCTTTTTCCTATATCAAAAAAGAAGAAAGCCCTGCCGGGGCATGTAATGAACCGTGGCGCTTGCGCCGTTATATTATCATTTTTATATTGTGTCCTGATGTCTATGTTGCTGCTAATTGACGGGTTCTTGCTGATCGTGATTGGGATGACTTAGCTTAGTATGCTTGCGGTAGATTCCCATGCCGCGGGAGTGTGCTTCGCTGGAGCTTGTACCTCCAGCGCCCCTCGTTCCAGAGATGTCCTACCAGGGGTTTCCTTCTTGAGGATCCGAAGGTCCTCAGGCCTCGGGAGTCATCCGATGGCTGCGGGGTTAGGGGACCTCTGGAGGTGCCGTGCCCCACGCGAGCCCCCGAGCGAGGGCCGCTGGTATGCCGTGTCGCGATGCCCGGAGGCACGGACTCAGGAGGGGCGTGCGTGCCCTTTGGCTCGTTTGAGGGCGTCGCGCAAGGATTAAGATGCCAAAGGCCAGGACATCGAGGCTTTGGCGAGGTGTGTTCGCGGGCGGGCCCAAGCGTACACACCATGCCCAGCCCCCACGCGCGAGACGCGCGAGGAAGAGCGACGGGCAACTGTCACTCTCCCGAAAACGAGACCTGAAAGAGCGAATGCTACAAGGAGAAAAAATTCCCAACCCTTTCAAATAAGGACGCGAGAACTTCAAATTTCATTCCAAGAAGTGGCAAATCAACTAGAGAAAGCAGGCAAAAAAGAACAGCCGCGTCCGGCACCTATACTAGTCTTCTGGTCTTCCCGCCAGCGTGGAGCATGGGGCTTCCACTAGGACGTGGGTGGGAGCCCCCGTGAGGCCCAGGGGCAGCACTCAGGAGACTCTGGGGCATGTACAGCCTCACTCATTATTATGTCAGAGTGTCACGGGCGGAGACTTGAGAGGCGCAAGGCGCTTGTTGGTCACGGATAGAACTTTCGGAGGTGCTGGATGTTCTATGCATTCTGGATGGGAACCCGTCCTGTGTCTCCAGGCGTGCGGTGCCAGGCCTGGAGACACAGGCGATCCTGAATGGGCCCTCCCACATGTGCGAGAGCTTGTGAAGCCCCTCCCTGGAGAGCACCCATCTCAGGATGAGGTCACCCACCTCGGGGGTCCTGGAGTGGATGCTACAGTAGTGATACCGCCGTAGCGCCTGCTGGTACCTCGCGGCACGGAGCGAGGCTTGGCGGCGGCCCTCCTCCCCAAGCACGAGGTCCATCCCCCGTGAGGCGTCCTGGCATGCCTCGTCAAACGCCAAGACCCGCGGGAAGCGATGTTTGACCTCATGAGGGAGGACCGCCTCAGCCCCGTAGACGAGGAAGAACGGGGTTTTGCCGGTGGACTTAGTCGCGGTGGTGCAGATGGGCCACAGCACGGACTGAAGCTCATCGAGCCAACCCCTGCCACATGCCTCGAGTTTCTTCTTGAAGCTCCTCGCCTTGAGGCCCCTCAGGACCTCCGTGTTGGCGCGTTCGGCTTGGCCGTTACTCCGCGGGTGCGCCACCGAAGCATAACATATCTGCGTTCCAAGGTTAGCACAATATGTTTGAAGAGGTTGTTCGTGAACTGAGAGCCATTGTCAGTGGTGATACGGTTGGGGACCCCAAAGCGGCTCACGAGGCCCTTGATGAACTTGACGGCCGAGCCCGCTGGGATGGTGCACATGGGCTCCACCTCCGCCCACTTGGTGAACTTGTCGATGGCGACGTAGAGGTAGCGGTAGCCCCCGGCCGCTCGGGGGAACGGACCCAGGATATCCAGCCCCCAGACTGTGAACGGCCACAAGAGCGGAATGGTCTGGAGGCCCTGAGCGGGTTGCTGGATCTACTTGGCATGGAATTGACAGGCCTCATAGGATCTCACCAGCTCAGTGGCATCGTTGAGTGCCGAGGGCCAGTAGAAACCGCTGCGGAATACCTTGCCCACGAGGGTGCGTGACGAAGAGTGATGCCCACAATCCCCGCCATGGATGTCAGCCAACAGCTCACATCCTTGCTCCTTGGAGATGCACCGCAGCGAGACGTCGTTTGGGCACCTTCGGTAGAGCTCGCCATCATGTAATCAGTAAGCAGTGGCCTGACGGGCCACGCGTTCTGCGTCTTCCTCCTTCTCCGGCAAGGTGCCTTGGAGCAAGTACGCCTTGAACTCCTCGGTCCAGCACCCCTCCTGAGGTTCAACCGCCAGGAGTAGGTGGGCCCCGCAGGTCGGATCGCAGGCTGGAGCGCCCGAGGAGGGGGCCATGGGCAGTTCCTCTCGGAGCAGCGCGGACCCGCAATGGAGGGGGCCACCGATGGCTTGAAGAGCCGTTCCTCAAAGACGCCAGGCTTCTGGGGCTCGCGTCGGGACGCTCTCTTGGCTATGTCGTCTGCCTCCTTGTTCATGCCATGCGGGACGTGCTGCAACTCCAAACCCAAGAATCGTTTTTCAATTTTGCGTACATCTTCCAGGTATGCCTCCATGTGCTCGTCCTTGGGCTTGTACTCCTTGTTGGAGAAGTGACGAGGAGTTGAGAATCTCCCTTGATGGTGAGATGCTTGACACCTAGGGCCGCCACAGCCCTGAGGCCGGTGATCAGGCCCTCGTATTCCGTGATGATATTGGAGACCTTCTCGCCATGATGGAAGCAGAGCTGCACGGCATAGTAGAGCTTGTCCTGGGAAGGCGAGATGAGTACGGCTCCAGCCCCCACGCCCCGGCGTGCGAACACGTCATCGAAGTACATGACCCAGCCATCGGGCGCCTCATCTCCGGGTGTGAGGGAGCGGTCTTCATCCACCCCTCAGTCAGGGGCGTCAGTCCACTCCGCGATGAAGTCAGCGAGGGTCGCACCCTTGATGACCCTGGTGGTGCTGAACTCCAGCTGGAATGCCTGCAGCTCTATGTTCCACTCAGCAACCCTCCCCGCGGCATTGGGGCTGTGGAGCACCTTCTCCAGGGGGTATGCGGAGATGACCTTGATGGGATGGCCTTGGAAGTAGTGTCATAGTTTCCTGGAGGCAACGAGGAGCGCGAGCAGGAGCTTCTGCAGCATGGGGTACCGCGCGCGCGTCACGCGACATCGTGCTGATGAAGTACACGGGGTGCTCAACGAGGGAAGAGGTGTCGATGGTGTCCGGCCCTGCCTGAGGCGTGTGGGTCTTAGGAGCCTCGCTGTCTGGTGGGGTAGTCGAGGCCTCAGGAGCGCCGTCCTGAGGTGGCGATGGCGCGGCTGTGTACGGGGCACTGTGCCACACACCTGCGCCCGCGCGCTCTTCCCCAACCGCCACGAGTGTCGCGCTAGCCGAGTGGGGTGTGGCGGCCAGGTAAAGTACCAGGGGCTCAAGAGGTCGAGGTGCCACCATCACCAAGGGGCTGGTGAGATACCTCTTGAGGTCTTGAAAGGCCGCCTTAGCCTCCGGAGTCCATTCAAACGGGCCCTTCTTTTTCATCAGCTAGAAAAATGGGAGGGCGTGCTCCGAGCTTGGAGATGAAGCGTCCCAACGAAGTCACGCAGCCCGCGAGCTTCTGCATTTCCTTAAGGGTCTGTAGCGGGCTCATTCTGTCTATTGCCTTGATTTTCTCTGTGTTAGCCTCGATCCCTCTGTGCGACATAAGGAAACCCAGCAGCTTGCCGGACGAGACGCCGAACACGCACTTCTCCGGATTGAGCCACAGGTTTACCTTGTGTAGGTTGGTGAACGTTTCCTCCAGATCTTCGACAAGGGTTCTTGCTTCCCGCGACTTAACCACTATGTCATTGACGTATGCCTCGGCATTCCTCCCTGTCGGTGTACTAAGTATTGGGCCATTAGTACCCCGTACTTGTGCACGGGCAGTTGTAGCCATACTCGCGGCAAGGCTTGTCGGGGAACAGTTCAAGGTTGACTTAGGCCATCAGGGAAATTCTCAAGTCAAAGATATGAGGATCAACAGATAAGAAGAGCTGGAATCCGAAGGCCAACTTCCCCGGCAAGATCTTGCCGGGGTGGCCTGCAGCGCCCGGCAAGGTTCGGCTCCTGGCAAGGCTCGGCTCCCGGCAAGGCTCGGCTCCCGGCAAGGCTTGGCACCCGGCAAGGTTTTGTCGCTGTGCCACCGCTCTAGCACAGCAACAAACCCGACATTCTGGGTCCTTCTTTGGATGCGTGGCGACGCGCCAATGGAGGAGAGCTTAAGCGGTGCTGATGGGATGGCCCCTTTTTCCATCCCCGAGAAAGTGAGGACACCTAAACGGACACCTCACGGTGCATTAAATGCGTTCGTCCTAATCCGTTAGGGGTTAGGTATGATGACCCTGTAGCTACTTTACACCTCAATGTATGTACATTCTGCCACTGTGGTGACCCCTTTGTGGTATAAAATGAGGCCCAAGGCAACTGCTACAGGGGAGGAGGATCTTCTGGCCCATTCTGCATGCGTAGCTGCTCTTTGAACGTACTGTTCACTGTGAGCGCTCCTGGAGCCTGGGCTCAAGAACACTAATAATAACCACAAGGCAGGAGTAGGGTTTTACGCTGATCAGCGGCCCGAACCTGGGTAAAATCGCCCCGCGTCGACCGTTGGTTCTGCTCTTTGCGCATACCTCTCCCCCCGCCGAATCGTAAAGGGGTCCCTTAGGATCCCATAGGTGTCGCACGCCGACATCTTTGGCGCGCCAGGTTGGGGCATTAAAGGTTGTGTGAACCTGATCTACTGGTCGGCGCCTTAGTTTCTTCATCATCATGCCACCCAAGAAGAAGAGCGCTGCGACGGCGCAACCATCCACGTCCGTTTTGCCTGAGCCTTCGCGTACGGGCGATGGCGTGGGTACAAAAGGAAGAGGACTAGAGCCTCCACGGCGTACCGGTGATCCAAGCCAGGCGAGCGGCATCGTTCGCAGTGGCAGCGGCAAACCACACGCTGCTGGATCCAGAGACGGAGCTGTGTTGCCTACGGGTGGCACAACGAATTCCAAAGATCGGAGGGCGCCTGCTGGAGCTCCCGCGCCGGCGCAAGCGTCACGACCTACCCAGGTCGTGCATGACGAGCGACGTCATGGCGCTGGTGGTTCAGGGCGTCCCCATGAAAAGATTTCTGCGCATCGATCCCAAGATGCGCGGGACCAGCATGCACGCCGAGCTGCCGGCGGAGGTGGCGCGCGGTCGCGTGACCGTGATGGTGCTCCTTCTAACATGGCTAGGAGTCAGAGCACCTCACGTACCTCGCACTTGTCGCCGCCGCCTACGCCAGCGGAAGACTTGGCACGTGCGCAGCTGCTCCTCGATTTCCCTCCTGCCCCGAAGAAGATGGAGGATTGGCGAGCTACTATCCAGAGCCTTATCGGCTTCGCCCACAAAGATGGGCCGCAAGAGGCGGGGCCTTCACAGCGAAGGCCCATCGATCCGGCGCGAGCCGATGTGGAGAAAACCGGAGGTGGTGCAACCACGATGCACTCCCCTCCGCGACACCAGTGGCGGCCGACAACCCAGCAGGTCGACCGCCGTGAAGAAGTTTCCACGGCGTCGTCCGATCCATGGATGCGCCGCGATCAGCGTCAAGTTCTCCAGGAACGAGGCAAGGAGGACGCTCGAACTACCATCGAGCGGCGACGGGAAGCGCGCTATCAGTTTGATAAGCGCGCAGGGCCGACTGTCGATGATCCTGCGCCAGGGGACGTAGGAGACTTGTCTTATGAGGTGGGGACTCCAGCGTTTACCCGTGAGCTGCGGCAAGTCCAGTGGCCCAATTCCCGAACCTTCAAGCCAGAGGTCCCAGAGAAATATGATGGTAAGACCCATCCCTCGGAGTTCCTGAGCATCTACACCATTGCGGTGCATGTTGCCGGGGCCGAGATGACAAGATACTTGCCAACTACTTCCCGTTGGTGCTCAAGCCCAACGTCAGGTCGTGGTTGATGCATCTGCCGGAGAATTCTATTTCTTCTTGGTCAGATCTGTGCCATCAGTTTGTTGGCGACTTTGTTGGAGGCCACCAAGCTCCTGGCCAAGAGAGTGATTTGCATATCATCCCTCAGAAGGAGGGCGAATCTCTACGCAAGTTTATGCAGAGGTTCAGCTGGGTGCAGTACAATATTCCTGACGTTCCCCCTGTCGCTGTCATTAGCGCGTTTCATCAGAACGTGCGTAACCGCAGAATGCGGGAGGAGCTGGTGATGAACAAAGTCAGGAGTATTGCCAAGCTTTACGGTTTGGCCGATAAATGCACTCGAGCTGAAGAGGGGAGGAAACTCCCTGGCGAGGCTGTTGGCGCGGCGGGCGAATCCGAAGATGAAGACGCCGCGACCCCGTCAAGGAAAGGCCGGCGGCAGAACAGGAAACGCGGAGGCAAGGCCGTGCTTGCTGTCGAGGAATCCGACAACCCCGGCGCCGCCAAGAAGGCCAAGGTTGGTGACCCCGGCAAGGATCTTGCCGGGTGCCCTTCCTGTCAGGCCTTGGCGGCTGCCGACAAGTCGGAAAGCTCCGGCAAGCAGTATTGCAAGATCCATCGCACCAAGGGCCACGATCTCCAAAATTGCCGGCAAGTTGAACAGCTTGCCGAGAAACAGAGGGCCGAGTAAGAAAGGCGAGATAAGGAGAAGGCCCAAGATGGTGCTGACGGATCCAGCAAGAAGCACGGTGGCCGTGGGGGGCGCCACGGCAAGGCCAAGCAAAAGAGGGATAGGCCCGCTCGGGGCCGAGACAAAGAAGAAGATGATGATGAAGAATACGATGAGTCCAGTGAGCAAGAATTCTAGAAAGCTACAGAGGCCATGTGTATCGATGGGGGTGCCTCGCTGCATTCTTCCCACCGTCGACCCAAACAGTGGGTGCGGGAAGTCAATGCAGCGGAGCCATCGCCAGATGCATGTAGGCCCCTGAAGTGGTCCAACACGCCTATCATTTTCCACGCCGAGGATCACCCTGATCGCACAACTGCGGTCGGGTGCTTGCCATTGTTGGTCTCACCAACAATTCGCAACCTCAAGGTGACGAAAATGCTAGTTGACGGTGGGGCTGGGCTAAACCTAATCTCACCGGATGTGCTCAAGAAGCTCCAAATTCCTGATGAGGATCTCGAAGAAACGGATACGTTTCAAGGGGTCAATCCGGGAAGAACCCAGCCCAAGGGCAAGATTACGCTGCCGGTGACATTTGGTAGCGAACTCAACTACAGGACCGAGAAGGTAGTGTTTGATGTCGCCAAGATCCCCATGTCATACAATGGGATCCTTGGTCGGCCAGCGCTGGCTAAGTTTATGGCGGCATCACACGACGCATACAATGTTTTGAAGATGCCCGGGCCGTTGAGCATCATCACTATCCATTCCGATAAGAAGGATGCGCTCATCTGTGCCGACCAATTTTACCGGGAAGCAGTTGCAGCACCTGCCGTCAAAGCATCTGCTCCTGCCGCTGGAACTCCCGGGGGGAATAAGAAGAAGACCGGCGAGAATCTTGGCGCGAACTCCGGTAAGCGCGCCTCCTCGGAGTGCTGCGCTTCCGTCGAGGATGCACTAGAGAGTTCCACCGGCAAGAACAAGAGATCCAAGGCTGCTCCACCGGAGACCAAGAAGGTGCCCGTTAGGGAGGACGGAACGGGAGGAACTTTCACCATAAGTTCCATCCTAGATGACAAATAGGAAAGCGCGCTCATTGCCTTCTTGCGGGCGAATGTCGACGTGTTTGCATGGCAACCGTCTGACATCCCCGGTGTTCCCAGGGAGGTAATTGATCACCACCTTGCTGTCTGTCCTCATGCGCGGCCCGTCAAGCAGAGGGTCAGGAAGCAAGCCTTGGAGCGGCAAGAATTCATTGCCGAGGAAATCAGAAAGCTGGAGGCGGCAGGATTGGTTAGAGGAGTGCTTCATCCAACCTGGTTGGCCAATCCGGTTGTGGTGCACAAAGCAAATGGGAAATGGAGGCTTTGTATCGATTATACAGATATCAATAAAGCCTGTCCAAAAGATCCCTTTCCCTTGCCGCGCATCGACCAGATTGTGGACTCCACCGCTGGTTGTGATCTCCTGTCCTTCCTTGATGCCTATTCAGGGTATCATCAGATTTTCATGGCGAAAGAAGACGAAGAGAAGACCGCATTTATCACCCCATGTGGTACGTATTGTTTTATATGAATGACTTTCGGGTTGAAAAGTGTTGGTTCTATATTTGCGAGAGCAGTCCAAATCGGTTTTGAGCCTCAACTCCATAGAAATATGGAGACTTACATGCATGACATAGTGGTCAAGACCAAGGACAAAGCGATGCTCATACAAGATTTAGAAGAAACATTTGCAAATCTGCGCAAGATCAACTTAAAGCTCAATCCTGAGAAGTGTGTGTTCGGTGTTCCTTCCGGCAAGCTCCTCGGATTCTTTGTATCTTGCCGGGGAATCGAAGCGAACCCGACAAGATCAAAGCTATTGAGCAGATTGAAGCGCCAAGACGCGTCAAGGATGTGCGTCGTCTTGCCGGCTGTGTTGCTGCCCTAAGCAGGTTTATTTCCAAATCTGCTGAGCGCGCCCTGCCCTTTTTCAAAATTTTGAAGAAGGCAGGTCCAATGAAATGGACTCCGGAGGCGGAGGCTGCGCTGCAAGATTTGAAGAAATACCTTTCCTCTCCGCCGACGCTAGTCGCGCCTAAACCACGAGAGCCGTTGCTGCTGTATCTAGTAGCAACAAATCAAGTGGTTAGTGCTGCGTTAGTGGCGCAGAGAGAAGCGGATGAGGAAGCAACACCAGCGGCAGGACCGTCAGGTGACGCGGCAGGATCTTCCCCGGCAAGGATTGATCCCGGCAAGACAAGATCTGTGCAGTCAGAAGAACCATTGCAGAAGAAAAAGGTGGTGCAGCGCCCAGTTTATTTTGTTAGCTCTCTTTTACAAGGAGCTAGGTCAAGATATTCTGGTGTGCAGAAGTTGCTTTTTGGCCTCCTTATGGCCTCGAGGAAGCTGCACCATTATTTTCAAGCACATGAAATCACCGTCGTCACTCGCTTTCCGTTGCATCGGATCTTGCGAAATCCAGAAGCAACCGGCAGGATCGTGGAGTTGGCGTTGGAGTTGTCGAGCTTTGGCCTCAAGTTTGAAAGCACTTCGACAATTCAAAGCAGGGCCTTAGCGGAGTTCGTTGCGGAATGGACCCCAACGCCAGACGAAGAGGTTCAAGAAACAACTCTCCCCGGTAAGGAAATTGACCAGCAATGGGTTATGTACTTTGACGGGGCTTTTTCGCTGCAAGGCGCTGGTGCTGGCGTGCTGCTTATCGCACCCACCGGAGAGCACCTCAAGTACGTAGTCCAAATGCATTTTCCCCAGGAGAGTTCAACCAACAACACAGCAGAATACGAGGGTTTGCTTGCCGGTCTTAGGATCGCGGCAGACCTTGGTATCAAAAAGCTCGTCATCAGAGGCGATTCATAGCTTGTCGTCAGGCAAGTTAACAAGAATTATCAGAGTCCATTGATGCAAGCCTACGTGGATGAAGTGAGAAAAATGGAAGAGCACTTTGACGGTCTGCAAATGGAGCACATCCCTCGTGCCGAGAACAGTGTTGTTGACGACCTGTCAAAGCGTGCCGCCCTCAAGTTGCTTGTGGAACCAGGAACTTTTGTGCTCCAATTGACTCAACCATCCGTGGCGCCATCAATGCGGCAAGAAAAGAGAAGAAAGTTGAATTCTGGTCAGTACTTCCCGGCAGAGCTCCCGGCAGCCGCCGGCAAGGAAGTTGCCGGGATCGACGACATGCTTGCCGGGGAACAACAGGCTCCAGCAGGGGCTCAGGCCCTTGCCATCGAGACAAACGTTCCCCCGGCGGAGGAAATGCCTTTAGTCCTAGCTGTCGAGCCTCAGGCTCTAGCATGGGCGCCGCACATTTTCCATTTCCTTCAAATAGGAGAACTCCCGGAGGAACAGGATGAGGCGGAAAGAGTAGCCCGTCGGTCTGTTATGTACAAGTTCATCGATGACGTCCTGTACAGAAAGAGACCAAACGGTGTGAAATTAAAGTGCATTCCTCGGGAGGATGGACTAGAGCTGTTGGCAGAGATACATGGAGGCATATGTGGTTCTCACATAGGATCAAGAGCACTTGTCGGGAAAGCATTCCGGCAAGGTTTCTTTTGGCCCACCGCTCTCCAGGATGCAACTGCACTAGTAACCAAGTGTGAAGCATGCCAGTTTCATTCGAAGAAATCACATCAGCCAGCTCAAGCTCTTCAGACGATCCCTCTCTCCTGGCCATTTTCGGTCTGGGGGCTCGACATACTAGGCCCTTTCCCCCGTGCTACCGGGGGCTTTGAGTACTTGTACGTTGCTATCGACAAGTTCACAAAGTGGGCGAAGGTGGAAGCAGTGAGGAAGGTGACAGCACAATCGGCCGTCAAGTTCTTTAAAGGAATAGTTTGCCGTTTCGGTGTGCCCAACAGGATCATCACCGACAACGGCATGCAATTCACAAGTCGCACCTTCATGCAGTACGTCCAAGACCTTGGCGGCAAAATTTGTTTTGCCTCCGTTGCTCATACGAGAAGCAACGGCCAAGCGGAGAGGGCTAATGCTGAAGTGCTGCGTGGTCTCAGGACCAGAACCTTTGACAGGCTGAAAAAGTGCGGAAGACGCTGGATTGATGAGTTGCTGGTGGTTCTTTGGTCAATTAGAACGACACCAAATCGAGCCACCGGCCAGACGCCCTTCGCTCTGGTCTACGGAGCGGAAGTAGTTCTCCCCACGGAACTCACGTACGGATCACCTCGAGTGCTCGCTTATGATGAGCTTGAGCAAGAGCAACTGCGGCAAGATGACGCTGTGCTCCTCGAGGAGAATCATCTTCAGGCTGCTGTGCGAGCTGCACGCTACCAGCAAGCTTTGCGCCGCTACCATAGCCGCAAAGTTCATGCCCGAAGCCTTGAGGAAGGCGACCTTGTTCTTCGGCGGATTCAATCTGCCAAGAATTCAAACAAGTTGACGCCAAAGTGGGAAGGCCCTTATCGGGTAGTACGAGTCACCAGGCCCGGCACTGTCCGCTTGGAGACCGAAGATGGCGTTCCAGTGAGCAATTCCTGGAATATTGAACATCTTCGCAAGTTCTACCCATAAGGCGCGGTTGCCGGGGGCCCCCGGCAACCTCCCTTTTGTACAAGTCTTGTCGGCGAGGCATATGATCCTTTGTACAAAGCCAGGCGCAGACCCTGAGCACAAATGAATAAATTTAAGTGTTGTGCATTCCCTTATTGATTTCCATGTTCATATTTATATATGCATGTTTGCCTAAGATGTTGTATGACACCTACTCCCGGTAAGTTCTAACGAACCGCCAAGGTTTCATATCTTTATTTTCTCTTCTTTCTTTTCCTTAAAAGACAGAAGGATTCCTCGCGTGCACATTTGCCGGGGGGAAGGGGGATATGAGTACCAGTTGGCGACGTTCGGAATCGATGCTTGCCGGAGGAAGGACAGTGACAGAAAGCTAAGTTCTAAAAACTTAGAACAAGTTTCCTTTATTGCAAAGTTGTTTCCTTGGACGATTCTGACTCTTGTATGGAAAATCTACACGCGAAGGAACCCTTGTTGTAATCAGTTGCGTCCTTATTTTGTTTCGAGTCCGCTCAACGATTTAAGTGGCTGCACTGAGAACGCCAAGGAGTCTTGCCGGCCGCTGCGCCTCTAGCAGGCTACTGAAGTCCCGCACCCAGCACTCGCGGCAGGTTGCACGCCGGCAAGTTTTTCAGTAAGCGTAGGATGAACTCCATACACAAAGGAATCAGACAAGGAAAATAGCAAGCATGTACCCAAACATAAGCAAGTTATATTACATTAATGAGTTGCCGCAATTCTAACTTGAGACTTAATTGTCTTTGACATGGAATGACGATGACAAGAAAGGGTGGGGCAGTTAATCTCTGCGCTGGCCTTCGATCCTTTTGATGGAGTCCACCTTCTCGAGGATAGGCGCGACAAGCTCTTCAAGTGCCTCAAGATTTGCGTCCTTTGGCAGATGGCCAAGCGCATTGGAGAGGCTGATGCCGGGATTATGGTGCACCACCTTGATAAGCACTTTGCGGAGGACGGCCCGGCAAAGCCGGCGGGTCTCGTTGGCCAATTGAGTCGCCCGGTTAGACTGGAGCAACTTCAGGGCATCAATGATGCTCTCGAAGAACATCGTCAACCTGGCACTCGAAGATATCCTTTCCTCGGAAGAATACCTGAAGTTTGACAGGCCCATGGCTGACAGTTCTGCTGTAAGCTTCTCCGCAGCATCGATGAGACATCCAGTCCAGATCTCCACCCCCTTTTCGTAATCAATTTGGGCGGCAGCAGTGCTCTTGAGCAGGTTCCTCTCTCCCTGGAGATTTTTGAGTAGGGCCTTCTCGCGGGCCCTGCCGGCCTCGAGGGACTTCTGCAACGTGGTCAGCTTCAGTTCCAGAACGGCAATGGCTTCATTTGCTGAGGAGAGCTGCTTGGTCTTGTTAGACATAGCAACTTGCATCTCCGCCAAGGTGTGGAGGGTTTTTTCCCTGTCGCCTTTGAGCGTTGAGAGCTCCTTGCCGTGTTCTTCAAGATCTGCTTCCAGCTTCTTGACTTTGTCGCCCAGCTCATTCTTGGCGGCCTCTACAGCCTCGGCAGCATCAATGGCCTCCTTGAGCTTGCCGGCATGATCTGCAGTTAGAGCTTTGAGCGCCTGTCGGGGGTTGGATGCGACATATGCCAAAGGATGGCTTATCATGGTGGGAGCTAGTAGAACGTCGCCCGTGCCTGGAAGCGGGATGAGGCGTAGACACGAACGCCGACGTACTTTACCCAGGTTCGGGGCTCTCCTAGGAGATAACACCCCTAGTCCTGCTCTGCGGGGTCGCTGCATGATCACTAAGGCACTAGTGAGTACAATGTGCTCCTTGAGCTGTATGCCAGAGGTAGAAGAGAGCAGGGCCGACTCTCTCCTCACTCTGAATGAGTCTAGGCTTCACAGGTCCCAACCCTTTGCATGGGTGCCCTGGGGGGTTTATATAGTCCTACCCCCCAGGGGCACAATAGTCATCTGGCTGGGTGTAGGGTCTGGCGGTCAGCGTCCCTGGCCGCCGGCTTCTCTATCAGCTGCCGGGGCCCGCCGCCTGGTGAGCCCCGCCGACTGGTCTGGCTCGGAGTCGACAGGCCACTCCCGCCACTTGCGGGTCTCATCAGCTACTTGTTGCTGTAGCCGTAATGCAGATGACGCATGCTTGGTCGGGGTGGCGTGGCTACAGTCCCGCCGTTGGGTGGGAAATGACTGTAGCCCCATCGTGTCTTTTCTGGTTTAATGGCGCGTGGACTTCGAGGGAGGAGGGGCCGCTTGCTAGAGGCCGGCCTCCCACCGGTCCGACTGGTCAGGCTCTACCGCCTTCCAGTCTCTCGCTACCTGGTAGGGCCTGCCGTCCGCAGGCCGTGCCGACAGGCCGTCGTGGGAACAGGGCTTCGCCTCGCAGGAGTGACGTCAAGGGTGGGGTGGCCACAGTGCCACGTCGTGGGGAGATCTCTGCCTGTACGGAGCACTGTGGCCGCGCCGTGCCCTGGATATGGGGGAATGGGCTATACTGTAGCCACATCCTGTCTTGTCTTCTTAATGGGAGCGTAGACTTTGAGGGCGTCGCGGGCCGCCTGTTCTAGGAGCCGGCCTTTCTGGAGGCCGTATGCTAAGAGTCGGCCCGTCTTGGGGCCGTCTTCCGGTGCTTGGCCGTCCTCGGGCATCTGGCCTTGTGAGCCAGCCGGCCACCAGAAGGCGGCGCTTTATCCTTGATGCTTGAGGGGCGCAGCCGGCCCAATGTCTTGAAATGCTCAGGGACCCGGGTCAGGCTACCCGTGGCCCATTACTCCGACAGTAGTCCCCGAAGCTGGTGAGGCATCGCGGTCGATAAATCGAGAGGCCTCAGCAGCTTCCCTCTCTGAATGCTCTTGCCGAATACCTCGTCCGCCTCCTGGAGCGCCACCTGCTGGGGGTCGGTCGCGACCAGGCGGCCTCGTCTGATAACTTCGAAATGCTGAGGCGGGGACCAGGTGGCGGGCCGGTCGAGCCTCTGGGCGCGCCGCCCGCAGCAAGCACGCCACGCAGCGCCAGCTAGCCAGGCCGGCCCACCAGTTACGTGCGTGATGGGACGTGGCAGTAGGCCAGGCCCACCATTACTGGGCCTCGGCGCGCGGGTGGATCTGCTGCGGCCGGGGTAGACAGTTGCGATTCCGTGCGGGGTTACTGCGCGCAGTAACCCGCGTGATAACCGCGGGTCCGTGGGGTCGTGGGCGCAGTTAATCCCACGATCCCATGCCCCGCCCCCTCGGCTTCGTAGCCTAGGGGCTATAAGTAGGGGGAGGAGGGGGAGCGGCAAAACACTCGCGCCCTCCTCTCCCTTCGCCATTTTCGTTCTTCCCCTTTCCTTGCTGCCACCGCACCTCCGCCCTCCGCCGAGGCGCCGCCGCAGCTTGCCGCCGTCGCAGCGCCATTTCTTCGTCTAGCTAGGTCCACATGGCACGCGAGAGGGGAGGAGACTGGGATGGCTCAGTCGTGCTCGAGGACCACCTTGCCTTCCTTCGTGACACACGACAGCTGCCCGGCGCGGGCTTCGTCAAGGTGCGCGTGCCGCCGGAGAGGGAGATTTCGCCGGCGCCGCAAGGAGGCGAGCGGGTCATCTTCCGCTCGCACTTCCTCCGCGGCTTCGGCCTACCGGCGAGTGGATTCCTCCGTTCCTTCCTCGACTTTTACCATCTTCAGCCGCATCATCTGACGCCCAACACTGTGACGCTGCTGTCCGCCTTCGTCACGTTGTGCGAGGGCTATCTTGGCATCCTCCCCACCATCGAGTTGTGGGGAGCCTTCTTCTACACCAAACTGGGCACCTCCGCCAGGGAGAAGGCGGCCCAGTGCGGTGCCTTCGTCGCGGTGCGCCGTCCGTCGGGGGAGAATGCCTTCCCCGCCATCAAGCTGTCACAGTCGGTCAAACTATGGCAGAAATCATATTTTTATGTGGAGAACGTCGACCCGGCAATTGACTTCATCAACTTGCCGCCCTATGAAGCCGGCCCTCCGGCCGAGCCTTAGGCCAACTGGGGCTACAAGCCGAGACACCTGTCGGCCAACGCCACCGCCGCCATCAACCGGCTCCGAGTGCTGACGGGCGTGGAAGGCCTCAAGGCGTCCGACCTGCTGGTTGCCTTTGTCGAGCGCCGGGTTCTCCCGCTCCAAGGCCGGCCTCATCTGATCTGTCGGATAAGCGGGCACCGCGACCCGAGCCGGATGTGCACGAGGGACATGCCGGCTGCCGAAGTTGCCCGTATAGTGAAAGAGATCTCCGACCTCAAGCTATCGGAAGGGTCCTGGCAGTTAGGCAGGCGGCCATACTCCCGCACCGACCCGCCGCCTGCTCCGGTGGCGGCCGCCGTGGTGGGGCCGGGTGAAGGCTATCAGCCGGACTGGGAAGTGAGCGACGTGGACGACCTTGACTTGGGGGCGGCCGCCCTTGAAGACGACGCCGCGGGCGGCGGCGACGTGGCAGGCGGCCCCGAGGAAGGAGGCGGCCTTGAGACTTGGCCCGATGATGATGACGAGGAGGACGAGCCGCGCCATGCGCGAGGCGCTGACAGGGCGGACATGGGCCCTTCTGCCAGGCCGGCTGTTCGAGGCGGTACACGCAAGCATAAGCAAGGCGCCGTCTTGTTCGGTAGCGTGCCGAAGAAGGCCAAGAACCCGGCCGCGGCGACTAGGCGGAAGGAGGCCGCCGTAAAGGCGACCAAGTTCCAGAAGCTTCCGAAGGTGCCTCCTATGGTGTCGGGGTAAGTGTATTTTCCTTGTGCCTTCTTTCTTGTTGGTTCCGTCTGAGCTTCTTTGCTTTATTTTCCTTGACTTAGGGCTCCGCTCTCCCTTGAGAGGTCGGCCGCCGCCTCCATCATCGGGTCGGTGGAGACCTCTACCACCACCCGACGAATCGACCCAGCAGCCGACCTCCGGGAGGCGTGGGAACGGAACACGCGGGAGGCGCGCGAGGAGCAGGAAGCCGCCCGCATGGAGAGGGCGGAGGCGGATAGGGCGGAAGCCGCCGCGTTGAAGAGGTTGGCGGAGGCTGAAGCCGACGCCGCGGAGAAGAGGCTGGGTGAAGGAGCCGCGCGCTGTCAGGCACCGCTGCTCGTCACTCCCTTGAGCTTCGCGCCGCCACCACCCGAATTTACGGCGCCGACTGGGGGAGCCGGCGTCGAACAGCCGGTCATGGGGGGAGACGGCGGCAATGTCGTCATGCCGGAGGTAGTCGTGCCTCCGTCGCCGCCGTCTGGAGGAGCGCGGGACAGACAGCCGGCTGCCCCGCCGGTGCCGCCAGCCGGAAACGAGGCAGTGACGGGCCCAATTCCTGAGGCCCGCACACCATCGCGCCGCCGAGGCGCGAAGGCGGCTTCGGCGCCGCGACCGCTAGAAGCCGGCGCTGCGAGCTCGTCCGTCCCAGATGCCGAAGCCACGAGCCCCGCGCCCGCCAATTGGGTGCATGGAGGCGGGACCGGCGTCTTAAACCAGGCGATCCTAGACGTCCAGGCCAAACTCCGAGCTGAGGCCACCGCTCTTCGATAGTGCAACAGTGCGTTCTTGGATTCGTGAGCGGCCATTCGGGTATGTCCTTTATATCTTCATCTTTGATTCTTGTATTCTCTCTGTGGGGGCGCGCCAGCGCACCCACTGGGTGTAGCCCCCGAGTTTCAGGCCGGCTGCTGAGCAGGCGGCCCAGAACATTAATTGGCAAGCTCTGAGTGCTAAGTTTATCTGCTATCTTCATTATAGGACTATCATAACCTTCGCGCGATCACCTTCAACTCCAACGTCCGAGAGCTGGAGCGGCGGACCACTGACTTGTCGGAAAGCCGAAGTAAGTCTTCGTTTTCTTTCTCTGCGGGGGCGCGCCAGCGCACCCGCGGGCTGTAGCCCCCGAGATTCGGGCCGACTGCTGAGCAATCGGGCCAGATCTTCTTGGTAGCCGTACCTCTTTTTTGTTGATGGTTGATATTTTTTTCCTTCTTCTGCTCTTGCAGAGGCCAACGCTACTTTGCAGCAGCAGCTGGGTGAGGCCAACACCATGTTGCGTGCCAAGGAGGCAGAGTGCAACGAGCTGGCCCAAGAGCGTGACCGACTGGCCAAGCAACTGACGGAGCAGGCGGAGCTTCTCCAGAAGGCCCAGAAGGAGGCGGAGGTAAAAGAGTCCAGTCTCCTCGCCGAGTTCGAGACCGAACGCTCCGCCTGGGCTGACAGGGAAGCGCTGCTGAAATCCGGTTTCGGCAGGATTGAAGACATAGTTGATGGTAAGCTTTCTTCTTTTTCTTTCTTTGAGCTGCCGGTTGCCGACCGAGCCGGCGTCTAACTTCTGACTTCTGATTTCTTTGCTTTCTTCCTGAGCAGACTTCTTTCCTGGCCACTCTGACGCCGCCAACCAGGCTATTGAGGCTTATCGTAGAGAACGGAGAGCGGAAGGCGTGCAGATCGCTGCCAACGCCCCCCGGACTCTTAGCGAACAGCTCCTCAGCATCCAGGCCCGCCTCCGGCCGGCTCATCGGATGTTGCACCGTCTTCAGTGAGTCAGGGCCCAAGCGATCTCCGCCCTTTGGCCGGACATGCCGGCTACACGCACTCCCAGTCGGACTGCCGACTGGCTGGAGGTGGCGGCCGGCCGACTTGAGGCTTGGAAGGGTTCCTCGGCCCGGGCTGGCGCGCGCCGGGCCTTGGAATTCATCAAGGTGTGGTACCCTGGGCTAAGTCTAGCCTAGTTGACCACGTTTCGGCAGGAGGCCCAAGAGGAGCTGGTGGCGGTGGAGTGCGATCTTGTCAAACGGGCAGCAGCGATCGCCGAGTACACCGACACCAACATCTTTGTTCCCGAGCTGGCTGAGGACGGTGCCGAGGCGCCGCCGGAGTGGTTTGAGCTGAACCCGGAGGACGACGAAGACTCGGCCGAGATGATCGACTCCAGCGACGAGGGGGAAGGCGAGGAGGACGGGGAGAGCAAAGAAGATACGCCGGAGGTCGGGGCGGACGACCAGTCTCCTCTTGATCATGCCTCAAACAATGAGCCGCGCTCGAGTGCGCCGACTGCTGCTGGAGGCGACCAAGCGGAGACTGACCAGCCGTCTGCTCCACCAATCGGCACTACCAACTCCGCCAACCAGTCGGACCCCTCTGCTGCTCCCTAGGCCGCCGACTTTTATTTTTCCTGTTTTATCAGTCTCGACAAACTTTGTTAAATTCGCACAATTCCACCCACGGGGTGTATTTCAAACTCTGTTGAATGCTAGCCAAGGGCCTATTGTCATGCAGATATTCTTCTACATAAGTTGCGCTCTTGCCAAGCTCTAACTTTCCTTGCTTTCTGCTCCTTGGCTTTTTTCCTTTGCCGCCCTCCCTTGGCTGCTGTCTTGCCAGCCAAACAGCCGCTCTGTGGACTGCGGCTGGGTCAAGTACTTAGCTACCTTCGGGAGAGCAAGTACTTAGCCGACTAGAGCGTTAGTAAGATAAGTAGAAGCCGGCCGCACAGCTGCTCCGCAGCCGGTCAACGAGGCGGAAGCCGGCCTGAACTATGTGCATGCTTTGGGTCCTTAGCCATTTTTCATGCGGACACCTTTTCTGCCTTTAACCCCTGCCCATCGGACAGTCGCTCTGCGAATTGTGGCTTTGGCAGGAGAAAGTTGAGGCGCCAACATATTACTAGTCCGGCTGCAGGAAGCACCACATAGTACAAGGCGGCGAGCCCCCCGGGCCGACTGGTCGAACCCGATGCCAGGCAGAATAATGAAATGACACATTTATAGGCGTAATACTTATTACGCAGATAAAAGAGGGTAGCCCTCGAGTTCTTCTCGGGGAACCCGGAGTCTTCGTACTTAACACAAAGGGTAGCGTGATACATACTGCATTAACTGTAAAATCTTCGAAGGAGGTTTGCGTTCCACGGCCGCTCTATCTCCTTGCCGGATTCGTCTCTCTTGCATGCTCTGGGCTTCTGAGCATCGATCAAGTAGTAGGAGTCGTTGCCCAAAACATTGCTGATGATGAAGGGGCCTTCCCAAGATGCCGAGAGCTTGTGCTGGCCGGCTGTTCGCTGGATCAGCCGGAGCACAAGGTCTCCCTCTTGGAAATATCTTGGCTTGACCTTATGATTGTAGTATCGGCGTAGACTCTGCTGATAGATGGCGGACCGGCTGAGTGCCAACAGCCGGCCCTCTTCCAGCAGATCGACGATGTCTTCTCGTGCTTCTTTTGCCTCCTCCTCAGTGTACATGGTGACTCGAGGGGAGTCGAATTCTATGTCCGTCGGCATGACGGCTTCTGCACCATAGACGAGGAAGAAGGGCGTGAAGCCGGTTGACTTGTTTGGAGTTGTATGCAGGCTCCAGAGGACGGCCGACAGCTCATCGAGCCAACAGCCGGCTGAACGCTCCAGAGGCTCGATCAGTCGGGGTTTGATGCCGGACAAAATGAGGCCGTTTGCTCGCTCCACCTGGCCGTTTGACTGCGGATGGTCAACGGATGCTAAGTCCAGTCGGATGCCCTGCGTCGCGCAAAAACGAGTCAAGGCGCCCTTGGCGAAGTTTGTGCCGTTGTCGGTGATGATGCTGTGTGGTATGCCATACCGGGTGATGATGTCTACGATGAAAGTCACCGCGGTCGGACCATTCAACTTCTTGATTGGTTTGGCTTCTATCCACTTGGTGAACTTGTCCACGGCGACAAGTAGATGAGTCATGCCGCCGCGCGCTGTCTTGAATGGTCCCACCATGTCCAGCCCCCAGACGGCAAAGGGCCAGGCAATGGGGATGGTCTTGAGTGCAGAAGCCGGCGAATGTGGCTTGGAGCAGAACTTCTGACACCCCTTACATTTCTGGACCAAATCTTTGGCGTCTTCTAGAGCAGTTGGCCAGAAGAAACCATGGCGAAAAGCTTTGGCAACAAGTGATCTTGAAGCCGCGTGGTGACCACACTCGCCTTGGTGGATATCTTTGAGGATTGCTTGGCCTTTCTCCGGCTCCACGCAGCGCTGGTACACGCCAGTGACACTACACCCCACAAGTTCTCTGTTAACAATGGTGTATGCTCCTGCCCGATGTTGCACTTGTCGGGCCGAGATTTCATCAGTCGGCAGCTCCTTGTTCACCAAAAAGTTGAGGACGGGCTGTGCCCATGAAGGTGCTGCTATTTCTTCGACTGCCAGAACTGCTATTTGCACGAGGGCGGTTGGGAGGGGAGGCGGTTGGGTGGAGCCAACGGCGTCTTGCTGTGTTGTTGAAGTCCCCGGGCCGACTGCTGTGGCCCCCGGGCCGGGTTGTGGAGTCCCCGGGCCGGGTGCGACTGCCGCAGTCCCCGGGCTGCTTGGTGAAGTCCCCGAGACGGCTGCTGCAGCCCCCGGGCCGGGTGCGACTGCTGCAGTCCTCAGGCCGCTTGGTGAAGTCCCTGAGACGGCTGCCGCAGCCCTCGGGCCGGGTTGTGGAGTCCCCGGGCCTGGTGCGACTGCTGCAGTCCCCAGGCCGCTTGGTGAAGTCCCCGAGATGGCTACCTCGGGGGGAGCCGGCATGAAGATGGAGTTTGATTCTGGTGACGACCTGATAGACGGCTTGAGGAGGCGTTGCAGGGCGACGCCGGCTGGTACTGCTTGCCGGGTGGAGCCGATCCGTGCCAAGGCATCAGCTTGCTCGTTGTCATTTCTCGGCACATGGAGGAACTCGCACCCTTCGAAGTATCCACTGAGTTGCTGGGCGAGGAAGCGGTAGCTTGCCATGTTTGCATCCTTGGCGTCCCAGTCGCCTAACGACTGCTGGACCACCAAGTCGGAGTCACCGTAGCACAGGATCCGGCGAATGCTGAGTTCCTTGGGAAGCCGGAGCCCGTGTAAGAGTGCTTCATACTCGGCCACGTTGTTGGAGGCGGCAAAGTGGATGTGCACGCGTATTTGAGCTTGTCACCTTTGGGAGAGGTGAGGACGATGCCGGCTCCCAGACCGGTGCGCATCTTCGAGCCATCGAAGTGCATCCGCCAATGAGTGGAGTCTGGAGCTGGCGGCAAGTACTGGGTCTCGGCCCAGTCGACGAGGAAGTCGGCCAGCGCCTGGGTTTTGATGGCGGTGCGAGGTTGGTAGAAGATGGTGTAGGCGGCCAGCTCGATGGCCCACTTGGCCACTCTGCCCGATGCATCTCTGTTGCCTATGATCTCCGCAAGTGGGGCGGTGCAAACAACCGTGATTGGATGCTCTTGGAAGTACGGCTTCAACTTCTTGGCGGCAAAATGCACACCATAACACAACTTTTGATAGTGGGGGTAGTTCTACTTGGAGGCTGACAACACCTCGCTCAAGTAGTACACCGGTCTCTGGATCGGCTGTGCCTTGCCGTCTTCTTTGCGTTCCACAACTATGACTGTGCTGATCACCCGGCTGGTGGCGGCGATGTAGAGAAGCATCGGCTCCTTAGCAGTCGGAGCCGCTAGGACAGGCGGAGTGGTCAACACCTTTTTGAGCAGGAGAAAAGCTTCATCCGCCTTGTTATTCCACTCGAAAAAAGTGGTTTTCTTCATAAGCTGATACAGAGGAAGAGCCTTCTCGCCCAGCCAACTGATGAAGCGGCTGACGGATGCCAAGCAGCCGGTGAATTTTTGCACATCCAGCAGTCGAGTGGGCACCTCCATCCTCTCGATGGCCTTGATCTTCACGGGATTGCACTCTATGCCACGCTCTGAGACCAGGAAACCAAGAAGCTGGCCGGCTGGTACTCCAAAGACACATTTCTCCGGGTTGAGCTTGATTTGAAAACGACGCAAGTTTTCAAAGGTTTCCTTAAGGTCCTCTAGCAGGGTGCCACGCTTCTCCGTCTTCACCACGATGTCGTCCACATAGACATGGGCGTTCTTGCCGACTTGCTTGAGGAGACACTTTTGCATGCAACGCTGAAATGTGGCGCCGGCATTCCTCAAGCCGAACGTCATGGTCAGGTAGCAGAAGGCTCCGAATGGTGTGATGAAGGCGGTCTTCAGCCTGTCGGCTGGATTCTGTTTGATCTGGTGGTACCCTGAGTATGCATCCAAAAAACTCAATAGCTCGCATCCGGCTGTGGAGTCTATCACTTGGTCAATTCTTGGCAAAGCAAATGGATCTTTGGGGCAAGCTTTGTTGAGGCTGGTATAATCAATACACATGCGCCACTTCTTATTCTTTTTCAGCACAAGGACTGGGTTGGCTAACCACTCTGGGAAGAATACTTCCATAATGAAGCCCGCTGCTAGAAGCCGGGCTATTTCTTCTCCAATGACTCTTCTCTTTTCTTCCGACATGCGGCGCAAGGGCTGCCTGACTGGCTTGACACCAGGTCGGACATGTAGCTTGTGCTCGGCGAAATCTGTCGGAACACCCGGCATGTCTTTAGGAGACCATGCAAAGATGTCCCGATTCTCACGGAGGAAATCGGCGAGCTCGCTTTCCTATTTCCTATCGAGGTTTGCACCAATGACAGCGTGCCTCTCTGGGTGCTCCGGGTCCAGGGGTATCTTCTTTGTTTCTTTCGCCGGCTTGAATGAGCCCTCAGCTTCTGGCTCCTTAGGTTCTGGCGGCATTTCCGGCTGCTTGCCCGCCATTGCCACAACCCGGTCAAGGAGCCTCCTCTCGGCAGCAATCATGAGGGACTCGGCCAGCCGACTACTGGCAGCGGCACAAGCGACAGACTTCTGGTAGTCACCAGCCACGGTGATGATGCCCTTGGTGCTCGGCATCTTCATCTTGAGATAGGCGTAGTGGGGGACCGCCATGAACTTGGCTAGGGCGGGCCGGCCAAGCAGCGCGTGGTAGGGGCTTTCAAGATCAACCACCTCGAACCAGATTGGCTCTCGGCGGAAGTGATCCTTCTCTCCGAAAAGGACATCTATCTTGATCTTGCCGATCGGCGAGCAGGACAGGCCAGGCACAATGCCATGGAAGACAGTCCGGCTGGGCTGGAGCTATTTCTCTTTGATGTCCAACTTCTCCATGGTGTCACGGTAGAGGATGTTGATGCTGCTGCCGCCATCTATCAGAACTCGGGAGAAACGAGCAGCCCGCCTCTCCGTAGCGAAGGTGGTATCCAGCACCAGGGCATAAGAACCCGGAGCAGGCATCACCTCCGGGTGGTCAGATCGGCTCCAACTAATCGGCCTCTCCGACCAATGCATGAATTCCGGGGCTTTAGAAGCGACAACGTTCACTTCCCGGCGTTGTTGACGCTGGCTGCGCCTATCGTCAGTCACGCTGGTGAAGACGACGTAAGCTCCGTGCTCTTCAGAGAACTCGTCCTGGATCCCTCCGACTGGCCAAACCGCCGGCTTCTGGGGCGGCGGAGGCGGCGGGCCAACAGGCGGAGGAGGCAGGAGCCCGTCGCCCTTGGCGATCCTGGTGAGCCAGTGGCACTTCCGAGTGGCATGGTTGGACTGCTTCGCGCCGCTGTGAAACTTGCAGGGTGCATCGAGAGTCTGCTCGTATGAGAAAGCGGGCAACCAGTTGGGCTTGCCGCCCTTCTGACGCTTGGGAGGAGGCTGTCCTTCCGGCTGCTGGTCTTCAACTGTCGCCACCTGCCGGCTTGTAGAAGCCGGTTGTGGCGCCTTGCGCTTGTTGTCGTTTTGCTGCTGCCGCCGACTGGCATCACCAGCCGGGGACTGAGGAGCTTGAGGAGCCACTTTTCCGGATGCATCAACTTGAATCTCCGCCTTCATGGAGGAGTCGGCCATGGCGTATTTGTCCGCTATGATCAGCAACTCGTCGAGGGTGGACGGCTCGTCGCAGAGGAGTTTGTGCTTGAGCAGAGTGCCTTCTCTACACCCGGCTGTGAAATACTCAATGGCCTGCAGCTCGTGCACACCCTCGCAGGAGTTGCGCAGCTCGGCCCAGCGCGTGAGGTAGTCGCGAGTTGACTCGTCGGGGCCTTGGACGCACAAGGAGAGCTGGCGAGGTTTGGGTGGCCGCTTGTACGTGCTGGTGAAGTTGCGATTGAAGGCCTCAGTGAAATCAACCCAGCTGTTGATGCTGCAGGGCTTCAGGCTATTCAGCCATGTCCGGGCGGTGCCTTGGAGCATGAGCGGAACATACTTCACGGCAATGCGCTTGCTGCCGTTTGCGATGCTGACGGCCGTGGAGTAGTCGACCAGCCAGTCTTCCGGCTTCACGGAGCCGGTGTACTTGGGCGTATCCCTTGGGAGGGTGAACCCTTTGGGGAAGGGCTCGTCACGGATGCGGGGGCCAAAGCAAGGTGGACCCAATGCATCTTCTTCTTCTAGCGCCAGGGACCGGTTGAGGCGGTCGATCCGGTGGCGGGCATCGTTCTCCCCGACTCCTTCTCGGCGGCCAAGGCGGTTGCCGAATGTCGGGTGGTCAACAAGCGGCGGGGAAACGCGTCTCTCCCGGTGCGGGGGAGGCGGACGACCGTCCCGCCGTTCCACTGCTCGTGGGCGGCCGTCTTGGTCGCGCTTGATGGAGTTGTGTGTGCGGCTGCGGCTTGAGGCCGGCTCTGGGCCTCTCCCGTTGCGGGCGCCGTCTGTTGGCGTCCGGGAGGTCGCGCCTTGCTCTCGGCGAGGGGGAAGGTTCTCGACCTGTAAGCCGGGTTCCATCATGCGGCGGCCGGCTTCCTGCTGCACGGCGGCCGCGTCGATGAGCTGTTGGACGCGCTCTGTCATGCAGCGACGCTCGTCGCCCTCCAAGTGGTCCAGTTCTTCTGCCGCCGCCTGGGCGGCGCGCAAGTTTTCCATCGGCATGGCGTAGACTGGGCGGTCGGCCCCCAACATGCTGGTGATGGCTGCGCAACATTGTCGGACCGTGCCCGCGTGGCTGGGCTTGCCAGCAGCCGACGTGCCGCAGATGGCGTGGTTGATCTCGCGGTGGTAAGCCTCGGTGTGGCATCTCATGGCCGCCAACTTGTTGGCGCTGTCGAGAAGCGTGACACGGCATGCTTCTAGCGTTTCACCATCCGCACCGGGTGCTATGGGCGTGGACAGGTCCCGCATTGCCACCTGCAGCGGATCCTGGCCACCTCCGCCAGAGTGCTCGCCATGCTCGATGACAAGCACCTCCGTGACGGTGCCTCCGCCACTGTTCGCGCGAGGGAGCAGTTCGTCGTAGACCACCACGCTGGTGGGGAATGTGTCGAGCGACGCCATGTCGGAATCGACAAGCATTGGGTCGGTGGAGCCAACCGACTCCAAGTCTGCAGCAGGCTCGCTGCCGACGTGGAGCCGGTCGAGGAGGCCGACGAGGCGGCTCTCGGGGTCATCTGTGCCCGCGTCAGATACGGGCTTGTCGGGAAGGCGAATCTCGCCAACAAGATCGGCGAGGCGACTTGCCGCGCTGACGGCCTCCACGCCGTGCAGCGCGTCGGCGCAGGCGCCGTCCGGCATGCCGGGCTGGCTGCGCTCATCAGGAAGGAACAAGGTTCCCGTCCAGAACAGGTCTCCGGACGGCGGTGCACCTAGCCCCACGGTGGGCGCCAAATGTCGGGGGTTGGATGCGACATATGCCAAAGGATGGCTTATCATGGTGGGAGCTAGTAGAACGTCGCCGGTGCCTGGAAGCGGGATGAGGCGTAGACACGAACGCCGGCATACTTTACCCAGGTTCGAGGCTCTCCTAGGAGATAACACCCCTAGTCCTGCTCTGCGGGGTCGCCGCATGATCACTAAGGCACTAGTGAGTACAATGTGCTCCTTGAGCTGTATGCCAGAGGTAGAAGAGAGCAGGGCCGACTCTCTCCTCACTCTGAATGAGTCTAGGCTTCACAGGTCCCAACCCTTTGCATGGGTGCCCTGGGGGGTTTATATAGTCCTACCCCCCAGGGGTACAATAGTCATCTGGCCGGGTGTACGGTCTGGCGGTCAGCGTCCCTGGCCGCCGGCTTCTCTGTCAGCTGCCGGGGCCCGTCGCCTGGTGGGCCTCGCCGACTGGTCTGGCTCGGAGTCGACAGGCCACTCCCGCCACTTGCGGGTCTCATCAGCTGCTTGTTGCTGTAGCCGTAATGCATATGACGCGTGCTTGGTCGGGGGGGCGTGGCTACAGTCCCGCCGTTGGGTGGGAAATCACTATAGCCACATCGTGTCCTTTCTGGTTTAATGGCGCGTGAACTTCGAGGGAGGAGGGGCCGCTTGCTAGAGGCCGGCCTCCCACCGGTCCGACTGGTCAGGCTCTGCCGCCTTCCAGTCTCTCGCTGCCTGGTAGGGCCTGCCATCCGCAGGCCATACTGACAGGCCGTCGTGGGAACAGGGCTTCGCCTGGCAGGAGTGACGTCAAGGGTGGGGTGGCCATAGTGCCACGTCGTGGGGAGATCTCTGCCTGTACGGAGCACTCTGGCCGCGCCGTGCCCTGGATATGGGGGAATGGGCTATACTGTAGCCACATCCTTTCTTGTCTTCTTAATGGGGGCGTAGACTTTGAGGGCGTCGCGGGCCGCCTGTTCTAGGAGCCGGCCTCTCTCGAGGCCGTCTGCTAGGAGTCCGCCCATCTTGGGGCTGTCTTCCGGTGCTTGGCCGTCCTCGGGATCCGGCCTTGTGAGCCAGCCGGCCACCAGAAGGCGGTGCTTTATCCTTGATGCTTGAGGGGCGCAGCCGGCCCAATGTCTTGAAATGCTCAGGGACCCAGGTCAGGCTACCCGTGGCCCATTACTCCGACAGCGCCTCTTTGTGCTTCTGCTCCAGCTCCTGGGTCCGCCGCGCGACAAGCTTCTCGATATCTTCATCTTTGCTGTGAAGCTTGGCGGCGAGCGCCTGCTCACGTGCGGTGAGGTCTTCCTCGTGAGCATCAAGCGCAATGCGACGCCGCGTCAGGAGAGCATCTTCGGTAGCAATTCTCTGCGTAGCTTCATCCTGCGCCTTCTCCATGTCAGATTGTTTCAGGAGGATTTCTGTCCACTGCTGGCTCACTTGTTCTCGGCCAGCAGTCAACTCTTGGAGGGCCTCGGCGTACCAGACTTGCATTTGTTCGACGCGCCTTTGAAAATCTGCTTCGGCCGCCTCGACAACTGCCATTCTGGAATCCGCTTTCTCTTTCCGGGTGCGGTGGAGAGCCTGGAGCTTGCGGAAATTTTCGCCCATGGCCTGAAGGAGCTGATCCTCTTCAGACTTGCCACTGCTAGCGCCTGGGTCATCAACAACCTCGAGCCCGGCAGCAGCGATGATTTCCTCGTCGAAGACTTCCCCTTCGGCTGGTGCCCCAATGCTTGCCGTCCCCGGCAAGTTGACGAACAGGTTCTCGCCAACCTTGAGATATTTGCTGGATGAGGGGCCTTCAGATGTTGACGGCTGATCCTCAACAACCGCCTCACCAGTAGTGGGGGGCTCCGTGGCCGGCGCAGCGCCTGGCGCTCCTGCGGCAGGAATGCCGTCAGTACGGTCATCAGCCTCCTTGCCATCCTCTCCGGCAGGCTCTTTGGCGGGTTCCTCCTGCATAGTCTCGGCGGCCTCGACAGTGGCATCTTTGGCGGCCTCGCTGGCGGCGATCCTGTCTGCCTCGGCAGCGGCGTCCCTGGCGGTCTCCTCGATGACAACGTCGACGTCCATGTGTTCCATCACAGGGAACTCTGGAGGACAAAGGAGGGAAACAGAATAAGATCAAGATTGAAGTTCGAAGGGAGCAAAGAAAAAGAGATAAAGGAAAGAATAGCAAGCGCACTAAGGCAATCAGTTACCTGCGTCGAGCTGTTGAGAGGTGGCCTCGCCCCTCCCGGCAACCTCGGTTGCCGGGGGAGGGTTGCCGGTGCCCATGCTTGCCGGCTCCTCCTCAATCAAGATGGGCTCATCGGTAGGATCCCTTGCCGGGGATGCGCTTGTGGGTGGCGTGGTTGATGGAGGTGGCATGACGGGAGCGTTTTCCAATAACTCTCCTTGTTGCCGTTCTTCTCCTGCAAGCCCAGAGATATCAGCGGCAAGAATAGAAACCTCAGCGCCCACCAACGAAAAAAGAGCAACAAACTTACGCTGGGGGCTGTGCTGGGGACTGCGTTGAGGGCTGAGCTCCGGGCTGATGATGACTGTTTCTGGCACGCTCGTGGAGCCTGCCGGGGGCTCGTCGCCCGTGGAAGTCTTTGTCCTCTTCGTCATCCTCTCCAGCAAGGTTTCTGCATCACTGCAGAAACAATACAAGCAAGCCAGTAAGATTGATCCAAGATAGGAAGATAAAGGCTGTGGCAAGGTACTCACTCTTCCTCTTCTCGCTCCGGACTAAAGCCGGAGATGTCGAAATCGGCCTCCGTTGCGATGTCTGAGTGGGAAGGCGGAGGAGGGGTCCTAGGTCGCTTGGCTGTGGCAGGCGCCAGGGGTTGGCGTGTTTCCGTCACCTCAGCTTCCAGTGCGGTAGTGTGAGACACCCCTGTCGCCCCGGCAGTTGCCGCTGGTGTGGGTCTCGCGCGCCGGGCAGGTTGCTGTCGAACCCCTTGCCGCGGCGCAGTCTTGCAGGCCACTTTCTTGCCGGGAGCCTCGCTACTCGATGAAGGTTGGCTTGCCGGGATGCTAGACGCAGCCTTTCGAAGAACAAGCTTTTTCTTCTTCGGGGCTGGGAGCTCTTCTTGCGGTTCTTCTTCAGCCGTGTCCTCATCGGACGAGCTCTCAGTGGCAGTGCTGCCCTGTTCCCCGACAGCTTTGTCCTTCCCGGCAGGATCTTTCTCCACCACTACCTCTGCATCGCTGGTTTCCCATTCTACGAAGCCGACGCTGCCGGCCTCCGCGGCAAGATTTGCCTCCTCCGCCCTGGTGGCGATGTATGCCACCTCTTTGTCGGTGGTGGCTCGAAGCAAGTCTGCTTCTTCCCGGACAGCCCTCTCCGTCAAGTTATCAAAGAACTTCTGTGCATCTTCCTCGAATGGCTCGACCCATGTCGCGTCAAGACCGTGGGCATTGAACATCGGCATGAAGGCGATGATTGATCCCAGAGCAGAGTTGTTGCACAGAGGGACAATCCTTGCCGGCAACCGATGCTTGTCGTCGCGCTGGAACAGCTTTTGGCGGAGGGCACCAAGTTGCATGGTCGTCAAATTGTTGTTCAATCTAGGGTGCAGCCTCATGATGTCCGCTGCGTTCCGGTACTCCCAAGCTGGTCTTCCCCTGTTCTGTAGCGGGGCGATGCGGCGACGGAGGAAATCGAAGCCGATCATCTCCATAGTGAGCCCGGCGGCTTTCAGGCGAAGGATCCTAGTGGTGGCGATTGTGAGCCTCTCATCCTCCGCGGCAAGGCCGCTCCAATCGCTGCCTCGGACCGCCTTTTGTCGTCGAGGCAAAAAGAACGGATGAGGATCTGCTTCCTTGATCCAGCACCACTCAGACCGCCATTCGTCCCACTTCTCCCGGTAAACTCCCTCTGGGTATATCTCCTTATTCCAAGCCCATGGAATCCAGGCGATAGAACCAGAAAGGGCCTCTCCCTTTTGGATGCGAGGAATAAAATAATGGCGGAAGAGGGCGGTATTGGGAACTACTCCGACAAAATTTTCGCAAAGATGAGCGAAGACAGACATACACATTACGGCGTTTGGCGTGAAGTCAAGAAGATGGAAGCCGTATGTGTACATGATGTCGTTGAAGAAGTCAGAAAAGGGAGGACAGAGCCCGCAATAGAAATATGCGACGAAAAAGGGGTATCTGTCCGACCCACTCTTGGAGCAAGAACCTGGAATCACACGAGTGGCGGGGTGAGCTTGCGTCTCCCTCGCCCACATACACTGGTACCGCCTCTTCAAAGCTTCCGCATCGAGCGACGGGGCAAAGACGACGTACTTCTTTCGCATCTTCACCAGTTCGCTCTCCGGGACATCGGCTTTCGCCTCCTTGCCTTAGCCTTTGCTGGTCTTGGGCGGCATGGCGATTGCAAGGGCGGAAGCCGGGGATGGAGCGGGCGTGGAGGCGGTGAACGGAAGAGGGAAGGCTTTGCTCTGAGCTCGAGGGAAGGAAAGCAATGGCGACAGCCAGATTGAGAAGAAAAGGGGGTAAATAGGCCTGTGCCTCTGCGGCTTCTCCTTTTTATGGGGAAGAAGCGGGGCCGCCTCTTTTACTCCCCAATGTGAATGCGCCTCTGCGGGCGCGTTGCAGTTGCAGCTTTTGAGGCACGCTTCCCACGTCACGCATTCAGCGCGCGTAGTGGGGGGCACAGTAAACAAGATATTTACGAGCAGTTAATCCCCTGCCACGTGTGCCCGTGCACTGTTTGGGCCTAGCCCAACAACGCCTCGCACTCATGTATGGCCTAGGCCCGGGGGCTCCTGTTGGTGTACTAAGTATTGGGCCATTAGTACCCCGTACTTGTGCACGGGCAGTTGTAGCCATACTCGCGGCAAGGCTTGTCGGGGAACAGTTCAAGGTTGACTTAGGCCATCAAGGAAATTCTGAAGTCAAAGATATGAGGATCAGCAGATAAGAAGAGCTAGAATCCGAAGGCCAACTTCCCCGGCAAGATCTTGCCGGGGTGGCCTGCAGCGCCCGGCAAGGTTCGGCTCCCGGCAAGGCTCGGCTCCCGGCAAGGCTTGGCGCCCGGCAAGGTTTTGTCGCTGTGCCACCGCTCTAGCATAGCAATAAACCCGACATTCTGGGTCCTTCTTTGGATGCGTGGCGACGCGCCAATGGAGGAGAGCTTAAGCGGTGCTGATGGGATGGCCCCTTTTTCCATCCCCGAGAAAGTGAGGACACCTAAACAGACACCTCACGGTGCATTAAATGCGTTCGCCCTAATCCGTCAGGGGTTAGGTATGATGACCCTGTAGCTACTTTACACCTCAATGTATGTACATTCTGCCACTGTGGTGACCCCTTTGTGGTATAAAAGGAGGCCCAAGGCAACTGCTACAGGGGAGGAGGATCTTCTGGCCCATTCTGCATGCGTAGCTGCTCTTTGAACATACTGTTCATTGTGAGCGCTCCTGGAGCCTGGGCTCAAGAACACTAATAATAACCACAAGGCAGGAGTAGGGTTTTACGCTGATCAGCGGCTCGAACCTGGGTAAAATCGCCCCGCGTCGATCGTTGGTTCTGCTCTTTGCGCATACCTCTCCCCCCGCCGAATCGTAAAGGGGTCCCTTAGGATCCCATAGGTGTCGCACGCCGACACTCCCGAGCTGCCGGCCCAGGGTGATGTGCATCAATCGCTGGAAGGTCGTGCTGGCATTGCGCAGCCAGAACAGCATGCAGGTGTAGCAGTACACCCCGCACGGGGAAAGGAAGGCTGTTTTCTCGACATCCTGCACCGCCATCTTGATCTGGTGGTAGCCCGAGAAAGCATCCAAGAAGCACAGCAAGTTGCACTCGGCGGTGGAGTCAACGATTTGGTCGATGCGTGGAAGAGGGAAAGGGTCCTGAGGGCAAGCTTTGTTGAGGCTCGTGAAGTCGACGCACATGCACTCCTTTCCCCCCTTTTTGGGAACGATGACCGGGTTGGCCAACCAATCCGGGTGCCATACCTCCCGGATGATGCCGGCTTCCTGCAGCTTGTGAACCTCCTGGATGATGAACGATTGCTTCTCCGGGGCTTGCCGCCGCGCCTTTTGCATCACCGGGCGCGCCCCGGGACACACCATCAAATGGTGCTTCATCATGTCTCGTGGAACGCCAACCAGGTCCGTTGCCTCCCGTGCAAATTCATCTTTGTTCGCACGGAGGAAACCGACCAGCGCCTCTTCTTGGTCCGGGGGAAGGCCGGCGCCGATGGTGAAGGTGGGGCCTAGGCCCCCGTTGTCGACTGGCACTTGCTTCGTCTTGGCCCGGTCCTGAGAGAACAACTACTTCTTCTTCGCAGGCTCAGCCTCCGGGATCTCTGGAGCGCCCTCCGCATCTGGCCGCATGGCCGCCGTGGCCTTGAAAGCGAGCTTGAGGACCAGGAGTGCATCCTTGGCGTCTCCCACCGCAGTAAGGATGCCACTGCTCCCAGGCATCTTGATGACGTTGTAGCCAGGGTGCGTTGCCGCCATGAACTTGGCCAGGGCTGGATACCCAAGGATGGCATTGTACGGGAGGCCGATGCGGGCGACGTCGAAGTCGATAAGCTCGGTGCGGTAGTTGTAGCGCATGCCGAAGGTGACGGGGAGGCGGATCTGCCCCAGGGGAATGATGGAGCCGTCGAGCACCCCTGAGAAGGGTCTGGTGAGGGCGAGCCGGTCGTAAGGCACCTGGAGCAGGTCGAAGGCTTCCACGAAGAGGACGTTGAGGCTCGCGCCGCCGTCAATGAGGGTTCTGGTAACTGCAACACTGCTGATGGAGGGCATGCACAGCAAGGGGAGCACGCCGGCGCCGACCGTAGTCTTGGGGTGATCCCTGGAGTCGAAGGTGATGTCGGTCTCAGGCGCCGCCCGGCCTAAAGGAGCCCCTGGCCGTGGCTGGGCGGCCCCCACCTGTCAGAAGTGCTGCTTGACGTGGCGGCTTGAGGCTGACGCCTGCCATCCATCGAGAATGGCTGCAACGGCGTGGGGCGCTGGTGCCGTGAAGCGCGCGATGAACAGATTGCGCAGCTCCTCCCAGGAGGCCACCGAAGACTCCGGTAGGCTAAGCATCCAGGAGCGTGGCACGCCCATGAGAGCCATGGGGAGCCAGTTCGCCATGGCCTTGTTGTCACCGTTTGCCGCCTCGATGCTCAGCTCATAGAGGCGAAGGAACTCCACGGGGTTCCCCGTGCCGTCGTACCGTGGAGGCAGCATCACCCTGAACTTCAGCGGCCACCGTACCTGCCGCAGGGCGGGGGAAAAGGCCCGCTGGCCCAGGACGTCTCCGAGTGCGCCCAGCGGCTCGGCGGGTGGAGCGGTGCCTGCCATGGGAACCACACGGCGCGGGCGAAGCGCAGCAGATGGAGAGGCAGAGCTTCGACACGACCCCTACCTGGCGCGCCAAATGTCGGATTCAGGGCTCCGCAGACCCAAGAGAAGGTTCAAACTATGGGGCGTGTGTGAAGAACTCAACCTATCCAGTCAACCAACTCGTTGCCCCACGGCCTAGCTCGATGAACAAGGAAGAATATGGATTCGGCAGTTTACCCAGGTTTGGGCCACCTTGCGGTGTAAGACCCTACTCCTGCTTTGTGGTGGATTGGCCTCATGAGGGGCTGAGGATGAACAAGTACAAGGGATGAACAACCTCGCGAGGTCTACTCTGGTGAGGGAATGAGTCGAGAGGTTTGGCTCCCCCTCTATGGTGGTGGCTAACCTATACTTATAGTGGCATCAGTCCTCTTCCCCCAAAATGTAGGCGGGAAGGGATCCCACAGTGGCCAATTTGAAAGGGGACAAGTAGTATACCTTATCCTGACGAAAGGTGGTCTTCGCCTGCAAAGCTTCTGGTTGTGACACTGCGGTGGGCTCGGCGATGACATCCATCCTACCATCCTAGTGGTCTTGGTCTTGTTGCACCAGAATGGAAACCTTTGTCTGATTCCTCGGGAACCCACACCTGCGCCTGCCTCCTTAGCACCAAAGAGAAAACTGTCTTCTCTGCGCCCGCTGGCGCCCGCCTAGCCTTGATCGTCATGGCTTGCATCATCACAACCTCAGGAGGTTGGGCACCTGCATAGGAATCTCCGCTCCTCATGAGCAGACTGGGGGGGGGGGCGCTCCCTCAGTAGGTCTTGGCGCCGTCCGCCTTGCGAGGCTTGGCCCCTCGCGAGGGTCTTGTCCTGATGGTCTTGTAGATGGGTCGTACCAGGCCGTCGATGGACCCACGCTGTGGGCCGCAGGCAGGCAACTCTGGGTACCCTGGTTCCTAGAACGCCGACAGACGTGCTCTAAAACTTCAAACCAAAGCTGGACAACACCAGAGCCCATTCCACTATCCTGCCGGTGGCCTCAGGGTTCCTCAATATGTGCTGTAAGGGGAAGAGGGTGACAAGTGTGATCTCGTGGGCTTGGAAGTAGTGGCACAGTTTCCTTGAGGCCATGATGAGGCCAAAAATCAACTTTTGCATGCCAGAGTACCTCGACCTAGCCCCATGCAGCAGGGAGCTGACGAAGTACACTGGCCGCTGCACCACTTTCCTCCTTGCCATGACCTTGGACATGTCCTCATTGCCCCATTTCTCCTTGCTCTGACCTGCCTCTGACCTTGCCGGGGCGAGTTCACTTACTTCTCCAGAGGGGACAGCAGTTGCCGCTGCTCCTTCATCTACTTCCCACTGCGCCACCAGTGATGCGCTAACCACTTGATTGGTTGCCGCTAAGTACAGCAGCAACGGCTCTTGTGGTTTCGAAGCAACTAAGGTGGGAACAGAGGAAAGATAGGTCTTCAATTCTTGCAGTGTAGCATCCGCCTCCAGGGTCCACTCCACGGGTCCTACCTTCTTCAGAATTTTGAAGAACGATAGGGCACATTCAGCGGACTTGGAAATGAACCTGCTTAGCGTGGCAACGCATCTAGTCAAACGCCTCCTGTACTTAATTGTCTTGGGTGCTTGAATCTGCTCAATTGCCTTGATCTTGTTGGGGTTGGCCTCTATCCCCCGGTGGGAGACAAAGAAGCCAAGTAGCTTGCCGGAAGGAATGCCAAACACACACTTCTCTAGGTTCAGCTTCAAGTTGATCTTGCGTAGATTTGCAAAGGTCTCTTCCAAGTCTTGAATGAGAGTTGATTTTTCCTTGGTTTTGACCACTACATCATCCATGTAGGCTTCAATATTCCTGTGCATCTAAGACTCAAAGCCAATCTGTATTGCTCTTGCAAAAGTGGATCCAGCGCTTTTTAACCCAAAGGGCATACGTACAAAATAGTACGTGCCACATGGGGTGATAAACGCGGTCTTCTCTTCATCTTCCTTGGACATGAAAATCTTGTGGTACCCGGAGTAGGCATCCAAGAAGGAAAGTAGGTCACATCCAAAGGTGTAATCCACAATCTGATTGATGTGTGGCAAGGGGAATGGGTCCTTCGGGCATGCTTTATTCAGAACTGTGAAATCTATGCAAAGCCTCCATTTCCACTAAAAAAAACACTTCCGTGATGATACGTGTTTGTCACAGTAGGTCACGTTTTCTGTCATGCATGTACATCCATGATGATTTTATGACAGAATCAAGATAGTCTTACCTGTGCTATCGTAGAAGTGTTCCATGACAATACAAAAATTATCATCACGGAAGTGTCCACTTCCATGACGATAAATGGCGCGTCATAGAAGTGCTTTTGTCAAGGGTAACCGACACATGGCATCCACCGTAACGGGTCGCCGTTAAGCTATCGGGTTCCAGTTTGGATCCGATAACCCGTTAACATCCCAACCAATGGGGATTTTCCATGTGTAAAATTCTCATTCGCCGGAGGATCCACGTGTCGGCTCAGCGTTGGGACAGATGTCATCCACTCATTGTACGGGAGGCGCCTAGCATACGTCGGCACGTGGCAAGGCCCAACAGTGGCCCATTCAGGTGAAAAGGCTGGCCCAATAAAAATTAGCAAGCCGGCCCATATAAGGCCTACTTGTGTCAGGTCCATTTAAGCCCACGGCCCATACGACATGTGCCAATTCAGCCCATCAACGGCCCGTTAATGATTTGACACCATTGCAGCCCATCGTCAGTTTGAGCCCATTAATAGCCCGCTATATATTTGGGCTCAATATCGGCCCGATGTGGTTTCGGCCTGTTAACGGCCCATTCAAGGGATCGGCCAATTTTCAGGATGTACGTCTTTCGGCCTTTTAGCGACCCATTTAAGTGTTGGGCCAATTTCCGGCCCGGTGTGTCTTTCAGCCTGTTAACGACCCATAAATGAGTTGGGCCATTTGCAGTCGGACCTGAGTTTTGGCCTTTTAACGGCCCATGCTCTTCATGGTCCAATACCAGCCCAGTTTCTCTTTCGGCCTGCTAAAGGCCCACAACACAGTTGGGCCATATACAGTACGACCTGACTTTCGGCCTCTTAGCGGCCCATTCTCTTCATGGTCCTGTACGAGCCCGCTGTCTCTTTCGGCTTGCTAAAGGCCCATAGTATAGTTGGTCCATATGTAGCCCGACCTTAGTATCGGCCTGTTAACGGCCAGTGAAATCAAATGGGCCCACCTGTTGCCCGCTTTGATGTCGGCATGTTAACGGCCCATGACTGTTCGTGCTAACTAATAATTTCACTGCTTTTTTAGCATCCTAGCGACCAGTTAGCTAGAATGCGAGGTGCGCTAAGCAAAGGTATGGCATACAAGGAAAAATGTTGCACATCCAGCATATATTACAGGAAATTACATCCACTGGGCAATCAAAGATTGATGCCAGTGCAAATAAATGAACAGAACCTAATGATCTACAACGTCACAATCTGCAACCTCAACGCGGATGACGCCCATAAGCATGTGAGCAAGTTCTTCCTTCTTTGCTACACTGTCTCTGAAAACATTGATCAGTTGTTGTTGCGCAAGAATGTGCACCTCTGATTCCTCCACGATTTCCATAATTGCTTCAGCCAGTAATTGGTTCACAAACATACATTTTTTCCGTTGCATTCGAGATAGAGGAAACTGAACAGATTCAGATGGCGATTTTGGCAGGCTTGTATTATTGATAGTGGAGAGTGTCTCGACCACTGCATCATAACATAAATTAGGAGGGGAACCAAACAGATTAATCAAGAGTTATTGCCATTTTACCTGGCCTAGATTTATTGGAAAGAAACAATGGGGTTGCCTTGCTGTTTTCAGAGTTTGTCTTCTTATCTTCAGCAGCCTGCACCAAATTAACACACTAGCATTACTATCATTGGCCAGGTCAGATAATAGGAGAGTAACATTGACACAACGAATGTTTGGGCAACCAAACCACACCAGCCTACACCAAATTAACACAATATGGCACAGCTATCATCAGCTAGGTAAGGTAATACGAAAGCAACATTGACACAATGAATGAATGGGCAACCAGAACAACACTACAATTCAGTAATGTGCATGATATGAGATAGTACACTCATGCAGCTCAGTATGCAAAACTACCAGGCAGTTTTCCTTACAAAAATCAACATTGTCGCCTTTAATTATACATTTTGCTACAACTAAATTTAGATCAGATAAAGGTTGGATTCACTCCGATTAACAAAATACATGCTGATGTAAAAATATAGTGATATACAACAGGTACTTACATCAGCATTGGAGCACAGAGAATTTCCGCAAGATACTTTCCTTGAATACGATCCCAGTGCAGAAAGTCTTCTGTCCTTTAAGCTTATTTTCTAAAAGAGAGATGGGTAAGAAACATGTAGAAAATATGATCAGAATGCTATAAAATTTCATGATGCGAGGATACGCACACGCTTCTTAGAATGGAGTTGACATATTTTTGCTGGACTGGAGCGGACTAGTTCTTTGGCCACTGGAATCTGCTTATTATCAGTAGGAGTTGCGTTTCTCTGTGCTGGAGCAGTATCTATGAACACTGGAGTTGGTTTACTATCTCCTGGCGTTTGGATCTTTTGCAAAGACCTTGTTTGTAAACCTTCAGATTCTAACATAGCCGTCTTCCCCTTGCATGCCTTATATAGAAGAATGGTGCTTCAATTATAAAACATGCTACAACAGAGAGATGGAATAGGTACTGAAGAATAGAAAGGCATGACATATTGACATGTATTCCCTCCATCCGGAAATAAATGGATGGTTCTAGGCGTATTTTAGTTCTTGATACATCCATTTTTATCCGTTTTTGCGACATGTAATCCGGACGGAGGGAGTATGATGTAAGAGCTAGGGATACGACAGGACAACAGAGTAAAAAAACACTAGTTGAATGTAAAACTGTATGCTAGCAGAATACATACAGAAAAACACTAAGGCAACATATGCGTGTATGATTGGGAAACTAAGATGGCATTGCCACAGACCACTAGAATAGCACTTCAATGTAAAAAAACATGGTATGGTAGATAGATGAAGTACATACTGATGAATAACAATGCATAAGATATTCAGAAGCATGATGTCCAAACTAAGCAGATGGCATTGCGATAGAGTAGAATGACAGTACTTGAATTTGAAAACATGTTATCATGAATGGAATAGGTACTGAAAAACAGGAAGGCATGACATATTTACATGCATGATTAGCAGGCTAAGCACATGGCATTGCAACATAGTAGATGCACTCCAGGACATTATATGCATGCTATACCCATATCACGGGCCAAGTTAGAGCAAGGACCTTGTGGGGTGAATAGGATTCATCATCTTTCTGCAAGTCTTCTGAAGAACTGCCTTTACATGTTCCATCATATTGGGTATCATTGACGTCAAGTTTGTTGGCCGTTACATTGCTCCATAAGGTTCTTGTGGATATATCAGTGTGTGCAATTATATCTGACATGCATGGAAGACAACTAGTAGTTAGATTTATGTAATGAGTGTCTGTAGGAGACGACATAAATAGTAGGACTGGGGTTAACTAGTAGCAACAGGTCTCAAAAACTAAAGGGAGAACACAGATGAAAGCTACAGAATATGTATCGTTTGTACTCGAGATTAACTAGATGGCACACAAAAGTATTAAAGAACAACATAGGTAATACTAGAAGTGGTATAATACTATAAGCACCAGCCTATGGGATAGCATTGGCTGATGGATGATAACTATGGAACAGCGTTACCTAAAGAACAAGTCTCTTAGCTGAACTATGGAACAGCGTTAACTCCTGAACAAGACCCGTAAGAGATCAGCATGAATATATAGTGAAATTTGATAATCTATTTTCCATGCTTAGATGAATAACAAAGCCATAAATGTTGGATAGAAGTAAGATGAGGGTACAACCTATCTGGCCGCCATCCATAGGAGTGAGCATCATGTGCTGACTTGTTGATGGCCCTGCAGTTGTTGTGGCTGTCCATGTCGGGCACACGCATTCGATGCAGGGAACTGTTGAGTGGGGACTATAGCTCCCTTCTAGTGTATGCTTCCCTTGTTGGAGCAGCTGCGGTGAGAAGGAAGACGGTGTGGCTGAAGATGCAGAAAACACATAATGTTAAGAACGACACATATCTCTGATCTGAAGAAATACCCTAAGAGATCAACAGTAAGGTACGAGACTGGTCACACGTCTGTTGAATGAAGACTAAATTGGGGTCACATGATTTTATTTTATTTTGGTACTGTCCGATCTACGCCGGATGGCTTGATGGCCGTCTTGTGCCTCCCGGTTGACACTGTTCAGAATCTTCCCTGAAGAGCCAGCGACCACTGGCAGAGCAGCCTGCCTCCGCCGTCCGTGGCCGCGAGAGCTCCAACCAAAACCCCGCTCCTTGACCCACCGCACTGCCGTGGTTGCGCCGCCCCCGGCCAATCCACAAAGACTCGTCGTCATCCAGATCCGGTGGCGGCAGTACCTTCAACCCACGCAACTGTGGCACCCCGGCTCAGAGAAACCGGAACGCCCCGTATTCCAGCCCAGAGATCAAGGTGAAGTCTTCTGGAATACGGCACTGCTTAGCATAGAACAAACAAGCTTTCTATTACAACACGAATATGACTACAAGGTCTCCGATATTACAATGAATAACACCGGCACGGCGACGCTACGCCAACCACAGTTGCTCTATGCAAGCAGCATAACAACTCGAGGTAGCAGAACCTCTACTGGCAGCGGAACAACGAACGACGATGATGGACTCCAATCCGCAGGGACTCTGGCTGGAACGTTTATCCTAGCTCGCAAACACAGGAACCACACCAAACAAGCAAGCAAACTCGGCATGACCTACAAACTGGCATGACACGCCAGGTCAGTACATTGAATGTACTTGCAAGCTCACAATAACCAAAAGCAGTCAAGACAAACAACAGCATGGCATTAGCAGGTTAAAGCAATCATGAGCATGATACTAACAGAACAACATGGCATGCACAAACTGAACATGATACGGCTAGAACAAGCATAGCATGAGCATATGGACATGATGATACTACATGTAACAGGTTAACATTATCATGCACCAACTTACTCTTGCTCGGCGGTTACCTCGTAACCATCTCATGCATCAACTTACCAACATCGGTATCCATGATACTTCCGTGATCATCTCGCGATCACAATAAGATCAACCAACTTCGGTATACACGAAACCTCCGTGATCCTCTCTCGATCACAACCAATCTCTTTCTCATCATCAAACCGGGGTTATTATTATTAATCAAGTTATTATTATAGTTGGCTCATAGTGTGACCGACTACGAACTGGGCCCATATCCGCGGGCGCAGCTATCGATAGATTAAACACACACTCTGCAGAGGTTAGTACACTGTACCCACACCACGGAACCCATGGCCTTGTGCTCCCATTCGGGTGGACCAACGACATTCCGACAAAACCGATCTATTGCCATCACACTCTCCCAGCCACTCAGACAAACTACCCTTTGGGCTAAGTCCTGGGTGGCCCTGATGTCAACCCGTGACATCCAACGGCCACCGTCGTGGCAAAACATAAAAGGTCCCAAACGGGGACAAGGATCCTTACAACAACAATGGGCACACAAGGTTTATGTCCGCGTACCTGATCAGGGTAGCGCGCGCCCATAACCTTCCCTCGTTGGAGGCACCGGTGAGAGGCATGACAATAGACCGCATTAGGGCCTTCCCATAAAAGGCAAATGTGGCTGCACTGGTCAGCTTGATTTGGTGGTACCATGATTCAGCCAACAGTTGTTCAAGTTCATTATTATCCGGTTAAACTTGAATGCAATGAACTGAGCCATAATAAAATATGATGCAACTATAATGCACGAGCATGGTATCAACATAAGCATGGAGGTGCAACACAATCATCAAGCATAATCACAATGAAGCATTTAACCAAATGAACATGGCATACTGACGAGCATAAGCATACATTACACATGAGCATAACATGACCACTAGCATCATAAATAAATACCATGCAAGAACATAGCAAAAACACTACCAAGTAAGCATGTAACCAGCTAGATGCAAAGGGACATGCATAGCAACGGTACTGGATAACACACGACCAGCATGCATCAGGATGAACACCTCTGCTACCAGCATGTAATACTACTACCAAGCATAACATGTGAACATGATACTAGCAAGTAGTACAAGATAACAAGATGCATCGGAACATAGCATGAAGGTGAACATGAATCCACGGGCATAACCGAAACAACGACAGTAGTAGCAAACAAGCAGACAGATAACAGGCAAACTTTTATTAAATATTAAAGTATAAACCATGGCTACTGCATGGCTATCATGCAAGTGGCTGTTGTGGCTTGCTTGGGGGTGATGGAGACTCCGGGAAGAAGTGCGGTGAAGCCGCGGAACGATTTGCCGGACGTTCTTCTCTCTCGAAGGGGGCTGATTAGGAGCAAGGGCAAAATGGTCATTTTCACTATGGGACCACCTAGTGAAAATGTTACCAACAGAAATATTTCAACGAGACAAAGAAGTGGGCGTTGGTTTCACCTCGATCGGAGTTACGGTCGCGGAGATACGATGGGTGGAAGTTCAGGGACTAATCTGTGAATATTTTTATCACCAACGGGTCCCTGAGTGGATAAGACAAACAGATTTGAGAAAATACGTTTTCGGAACAGAGAAAGTGCGTTCTTGGCCGCTGTAGAGAAAAATACGCTTTCCAGAAGAGAAAACGCCTTTCTCTCTAAAGCACTTCAAGAATACGTTTTTAGATAAAAGAAAACATGTTTGCCAGAATACATTTTCACTTAACTAAGTTGGCAGGGGGGTGTGCCACTGGCGTGTGGGGCCCAGAGGCAGGCGAGGGGCCAATCGGGCTCGTCTCCTTCCTCCCGCTCCTGTGCTCCCGTGAAGCAGGGGAGGATAGGGGAGGGAAGCGGCGAGGGGGCCGGCCGGCTCCGGCGAGCTCCGGCCTTGGCGCGGCCACCGGCGGGACCGCAGAGGCCTACCGCGCCCGTTCCCAAGGAGCACGGCCGCAGGGGAGGGGTGGAGGCGCAGTGAACGGCGGCGCCAAGAGGAGGACAGAGAGGATCGTGCGGTGGGGTTCTCCGGCGATGCGGGCAGCCCCGGCGAGGGATGATGGGGTGGGGCGAGCCACGGGGAGGAAGGGGACTCGGAGGAGGGCTCGGGAGGAGGAGAGGGGGCTCGGGGCGGCCAGGGAGGAGGGAACTCCGGCAATGGCCGATTAGACCCGGGAAGAAAACGGCGAGGAGAGGCACTCCGGTGGTCAGGAGAGGAACTTGGGGAGGTGGATGAGGAGCGGAGGACCTCGGGGCAGCTTATATAGGCGCGGAGGAAGCCTCTAGAGCATCACAGGCGAGCTTGAGCAGTGCTCTAATGGAGGACAGGGGCTAGACGCAGCACGGGCATGGCGTTTGCGGCGCATTCATGGCGAACCAGGAGGGGGCCCGGGCACGGGACGATGCAGCGGCTCACAGGGGAGCTCCTGGACAAGGTTGGACGTCGAGACGATGAGGGAGCGGACGAGAATAGTGGCCGGAACGAGCCAGAGCTTGCCATTAGCGTGACGCAAGCGTGATCACCGCTTGCACTGGTGCAAGCGGCGCGTTTTGGCCGGGCCGACCATGTCCAGTGGATGGACCTTGCTACCCTTAGTCCAAATGAAGAAATAATTTGGTCCAGGGGCAAAGAAGAGATTGGTAGGAGGTTCCAAAACATCTCAGCAGCAAAGTGTTTGTGTTGTGCTGTGGGGACACAAGCTTGGGAACAAAGGAATGGATTTGTCTGGTGATGATCACATACTAAGATGACTGAGATGACCAAGAATCAGCTTAAGAGGAGAGGTTTATAGGGTACTTGCTGTAGAAAGCATCATAAAGGCCAGATTAAGACATAAGTGCTGGGAATGAGCTGAAAATTTGGCATGGCATAATGATTTGGAGAAATGAAGATGCTCAAAAAGTTTCATGCCATTTGGATGAACGAAACTAGCACTTGCTTCATAAAGCATCTCCTTGGACAGAAACTTGGAAAAATTGCATAGGGCAAATGGATCAATGAAATGGGCCAAAACATGGTGGAGAGAGTTGATATGGATAGGAGAATGTCCTAGTAAATTTTTAGCTTAAATGAAGCAATATAAAATATGGTTGCTTCACAAACTGAAAATCTAACCAGAAACCAAGAGTTGGAGCTGGGCTCACATAGATGAGTTACATGAGCTCAAATTTGGTGGAGAGTGATGATTTGATCATATGAAGGACCTTGCAAAATTTCAACTCATTTGGATATGCCTAGCTTGTACTTCCTTCACACAGGCTTCCCTCAGACAGGAACTTTGAAAAATTGCTCAGGAATATTTACTAGGCAAATTGAGTTGAATTTTGACATGGGGCAATTATATGGACAGGAAAAGGTGTCCAAAAAAGTTTGGGGTCAAACAAGCAAAGATAAATGACACTTCCTTTTCAAAAAGCCACTTAGGGCAGAATCAGAAAAGGAATATTTGTGAATCTTTGATGATGCCAAGGAAGGATTTTGACATATTTGAGGAAGATATGACCCAAACAATTTATGAGAATTATTTAGGAATTTTTGGAGTGACAGAAATATAGGTTGCTTCACAACCTAGGGTTAAAAAGAATTATTCCTTTAATAGAAAAGGAATATTCCCAAGAAAATGTATATTGGAATTGGGTCAAGGATGAAAATGACATGATCTTGGGATGATGATGAGGATGACAAGCCACTATAAAACCTAGGAAGACATGATCTTCCCAAGTTTCAGAACCACATAGCCACAGGAAAAACAATTCAAAACAAGAAATCCAAGAAAATCATCAGAAAACGAAAAGGGCAAAATCCAGGGTGTTACAGCAACTCTAAGATAGCCATCCAAGCGCTGCTTCCATGGCGAACTTGCGCCCCCGCACCCTTACGTTAGACACCTGCCAACCGGCAGCCTAGGAGCTCCGCCGCCTTGAGGGGTGCTGCTTCCCATTGGGAATCGATTGGCCCAGAATAAAAATTCAGACAACTGACACCTAAATAACGTGATTTGAGATGAGTGTATGACCTATCTTGCGGCCCGGTGAAGTAGGCAGCTCCAGCTGCCGAGTCGGTGAGGCCGGCGTGGTTGCGGTGGCTACCAGCGGCAGGAAAGCAGAGATGTCGCGACGGTCGATGGCTACAGGGAAGCAGCGCCTGGGCCCTGGACGCATCTGAAGTTGGAGCCGCTCCGGCGCCGTGCACAACGGCGAGGGTGAATCGGCTCCGGTACGGTTCACGCGGCCGTTGTCGAGGCAGCTCCGGCAGCACGGAGTAAGAGGCACACGGCCCAGTGCATGATGGCAAACGGACAGCGTCTCCGGCATTGGGAAGGAGGGCGGCGGTGAATTTGGTGTGGTCGGGGCACCATGGAGGAGGGGCTGAGGTTTCGCGGCTGGGGAGAAGGGAGCTTTCGGGGAGAAGGTGATTTGGCGCCCACGAGGTATGAATGGGGAATTGGGAGGGGAAGCCATGTCTTACGGACGCATTTGTCTGAAATGTGGGGGGGAGTTACAGTTCTACCCCTGCCTTTAGGCTTCTGGGCTTGGGTCTGTGTACTGAGGGTCGGGGATAGTAGAGTAACTTTGCTTCTCCCAAATAATGGGCGCGAGAGATTTCGGGCAAGGAGGGCGTGTTTTGAAATAGTGGGCGCGAGCGATTTCGGGCGAGGAGGGCGTGTTTTGAAATAGTCGGCGCGAGCGATTTCGGGCGAGGAGAGGGTGTTTTGCCGCCCATGGTTTATGAATTATTCAGCACATGTCATTTCGGCCGAGGAGAAGGCGCGCTTGGATGAAGTTACGAACCTACCCTCGATGTACAACAGGCGAATTGATGCGTCTCCCACATAGGCCGGTAATTTCACGTCTCCCATTTATTTGATCGGGCGAATTCCACCGAGCAGAGGGTGTTTAGCGGTTCGTTCAAATTTTGGGAGAATGAGCATCCACGTCTACCTTACCAAGTCGATTCGAATCAAATTTAGAAATATTAGCTTGCCACTTCTTTTTTAGATGGAGAGATGATGCTCGGGACTAATGTGTTTTTACATGCTCGTTGCTAACGATTTACTATATGACAAATAGTTGACCCACTCAAAAACGGGAATCGAACCCAAAATGAAATATCTTGATTCAATGAAATAGCTCGTTCACCAGGTCAAAATAGTGAACTAAATCCAAAATTGAACACCTCAATCGAGTAGCATGTTGTACAGTATTATAGTACTCCATGAACATGTTGAAAGTCAAATTAATGAACTTGTTTGATACGCATATCTTCGTTCACGTGTGGATTGCAGACAACATGTTCTCCAATTCAAATATTTGAATGCAAGTTTATATCGAAACATGGTTTATATCAGTCTTTGATGCATAAAACGTAACCTCCCCCTCTCCCGGACTCCTGCTCTCTCTCGCCGACAATCTTCAATTCTATCTCACGCATCCAAACACAAACCTTGTTGGTCCCTCTCCCTCTCTCTCTATCTCTCTCTCTCTGTGTGTGTGTGGGGGGGGTCTTTCTAGTTCGCATGCACACTCCATGTATAGGTCTCTCTCGCACACTATGTATGATTCTCTAGTCCAAGCTAAATATCTTGGGTGCACTCATCGTACGCACACAAACTCCCTGGCTCATTGCCCGTAACTCTCTCATGCACCACTCTGCCGTCTCGGAGCTCTTCCCTCTTTCTCTCTCAAACTCTCCATCTCCCTGGGTCACACATACACATGCATATCTCACTCGCACTCGATAGACCCATCTAAAACTCTCTCTCTCCCTCGTTCTCTCTCCATCTCACACGCACACACACACAATCTCATGCCTAGCCAAGTATGATGGTCTCTCACTCAATTGTAGGCACACGCAGTCCCCCCCTATATATATATGACTAGCTAATTCTTAGTCTCCATCACAAACATGTGCATGGTCTATCTCGATTTCTCTTGGGGCATCTTTCTATCGCACACGCACCTCGTCCCTCGATCTCCCACCCATATAGTCCCCTCACGATCTCGAGGGGATCTCTCTATCACAAACACACCCTCTCTCCCTCCCCATGCGTCCATCTTCTCCATGCACTACTGCAGGAAGCTGCTAACGCGACACTATGATCAGAGACCCTTTGACGAAACTGTGTGTGATGCATTAATCACAAACGGTGATGTTAAATATCCATAAAAAAAGATGGAAAATGTTTGCGATGAAGGATACATCAAACACGGTTCATATTTTAGTTGCGTGTGCGATGAGGGGCATACGGTTCAGTTCAATGTACTGTTTGCGATGAGGCAAAACAAAAGAAACGGGCAGCCAGATGAAGGCGTGTGCGATATACGATGTACAGTTCACTCGGATAAATTGTTTGTGATGAGGCGGAACAACAGAAACGGGCAGCCAGATGAAGGTGTGTGCGATATACGACATACAGTTCACTCGGATGAACTGTTTGCATTGAGCCAAGAGAACAGGAATGGTTCAACTTAACAAGATGTGTGTGATACGCGGCAAATAGGTCTGTAATCAGAAATGTGTGGGAAGACCGATAACAACATAGACGATTCCTATTAACAAGCCGTGTGTGTTGTGAGCAAACGATTGCTGGTATACAATTGTCAGTGATTGATGAAATCATCACCGACGGGTTCCATTGTTTAGTCCATATGCGATGTGATTTGCTCTGTCTACAGAGCATCAACATATAAACTTAAAAAGATAGCATTGCAAAACCAAATTAAGCATACAATTACACAAGTGACTACACACATAACATTTCCACACACCAAAGTAAGCAATTACATGCATACTAAACTAGGAGAAACGAGGATCTAATCATCTACTTATTGTTGCGACGACGCTTGCCATTGCTCTGCTTCCGGCTGGATCCCTGGCCGTTTTGGGGAAGGAGGCACTTCCTCATGTCAACGATCCGCCTGTACATTTCGTAGCTCGTGTACGCCTCCTTGGCCGCGTACACGACATGAGCTTTGTTGATTTTCTCCATCCAGGCCGAGTGCCAGGCACGCTTGTCCTTGTTGCAGGAATCCTTCATGTCTCTGTAGTAGGGGTCGATGATGGCCTTGGCGAGGTGAACCAGTGAGTCCTTCTCATGCTCCTTGCTACCCCAGATCTTGTATTGGCCCTGGATGTCGACAAGATTTTGGCAGGCGATGCCCGAATTCTTGAGCACCTTTACATCGTTGGTGATGTCCACCGTAGCGAACATGTAGTGGGGGCTATTGACAAACCTGACGAAACGCTCGCAAGGCCTTGTGGCCAGGCAGTAGTGGTAGATGAGGACGTGGTTGCGCACGCACATTTGGGCGACGGCGACCTTGGGACGAGACTCGGCACGAGCGTGGGTATACTCGAGTTTGAACCCGACCACCTTGTACTTCTCCTCGGCAAGCAACAACTCCATGATGTGGATGGAGTGCTCCACCCAGACCGGGTTGTTGGTGTACACCACCGAGAGCTCCGTGAACCTTCTGTGGGTGTCCACCACGGCATGCATGGTGAACTGCTGCTCGTCGTCGGCAGCCGCTCGGAGCGCCATTGGAGCCGCGCAGGATACCCTCTAAGAATTTGTCGTGGTGGGTGTGCTTCTTGCAATGGTGGGGTGCGATCGAAAGGTTGAAGAGACACAAGGGTTAAATGGCCGCTGTAATAAATGGGGACCGGCCAGCCTGTAATCGTCACATCTTGTCATGGCGTTAATAGCGGAGGATTCCAGTGCATGCTTGACAACATCGCACCGCCCGCGTTTCATTTGACTACGCGTGGGCTCGAAGAGGCGCCAAATGTATTGTCGGTGAGCCTGTTCCAGCGCTACCGCACAGTTTACCGCGCAAGCTTCCCACCCGGCTAGTTTGGCCACGCGTCGACAAGAAGAGGGACAAATCATGGGCGTTTATTGGCAAAAAGCTTTGTAAAAATGAAGTGTGTGGAATGACTTCGGTCATAAGTTTACCCGTGGGTGATGAGGTCGAAGTTGCACAGAAGGGTGATGATGGACACTCGAGTGCGATAATTAATTCTCCGCTCTACAGGGCACATGGTTGAAGAAACCAACTGTGTACAATAATGTCGAAGATCGCAGTCGAGTTAGCTATACAGATCATGTGCTATGAGATTGACAAGGTAAACAGATTCGAGAATGGTTAATAAAATCTAAGACCATTGCATATTAAGGTCAAAATAGTGCTACCAATATATGAGTCTCATACGATGCCATTTCAACGATTGTACCACAAAAGCTCGAAATATTACAAGGTTCAAATTCCAGAGTTATATGGCTCAAATTCGAAGATTACAAGGTTCAAACTGATATTAGAAATGAAATTCAGCACATCAGCTGCAAACGCTCGCGCTGATCCGCTGAACATGGATATGAGAGAGGTTCAAACTAATATTACCACTTCTAAGTCTGGTTTCGAAACCTCATAATTTTTGCAAAGGGGTCAGCCACTGAGAAGTCATGTATGGGGTTGACACGATGACTTCCGATTACTCTGTCATCTGAAGTTCCAAAATGAAATTCAGCATTTTCGGAGCCTATTCCATTCTGCCGCAGCCGCCGGCGCTAATCAACAAACCATTCATTTTTGCGAAATAAATGTAGGGAAACCTCATTACCTTCAGCACCCTTGCTCTGACAACAAAGAACCTGGCGAATATAATCTCCGGTAAGGTCCCTCGGTAGGAGTTCAAAGTAATTTCTGAGAGATGCAGATCTAGGCATTTGACGTGATTGTTATATTGTATCACATTATCCACCACTAGGCCTAATCTTATCTGCAAAAGAAGAAAATGTGTTAGTGCCTACATGCAGTTTTGAACACTACTACAGGCCTATTTGGTTTGCAGGATTTGTAAAATGCACTAACATGCCATCTTCGATCTGACATGATTAACATGGGCATTTGATTACAATCTAGAAAAATGTAGCCTTCTTCACAAGATATTGGAGTGGATGAAAAGTTCCCTAAGAAAACTAGTACAGATGAATCCAAACGAGAAATGCTTATGGATTGTAACCAAATGGATCAAGCAACCAATATGGGGGGAAACATGTATGTACTGAAATCCTCCAAAAGAATCCTTCAGCAATCATAGTACATTGTCATTGTAAACTTGGAAAAAGGTGTCACAAATTGAACTCCCTTATGGTTGACATTGAACAGGAAAGGAACATCACCTCGATATATAGCTTCTCCAGGCACGGAAAGCTTATCAGGAAACTGACAACTTGCTCCAGATTGAGGCCGATAGATTCTAGTGCCAAGACCTTCACTGTGCGCAGTTTCGGGGTCAAGCTTGTCGGAATCATTTTCTGGATGACAGACGAACATACATCTTCAAAATTAGAAATAATGTTAATTTGTAAAAGGAGAGGTAGAAGGCGGCTGTTGTACCTGAACGGGTGTGGATCCAATAACAAGTTCGGAGTATTTGTCAGACGAGTAGCCCACCACTGTCAATTTCGGCGCAGAAATGACATTGATTCTTGTTGGACCTTCTTGATCAACTACAAGTAATCTCTCAAGTGCAGGTGTGTCCGCAATGACCATACCGTGGTACACATCTTGTGATGTCTTCTTGCCGCACCAGCAACACACATAAATAGTCCGGAGAGTCATGGAGGTGATGTGGAAGCTACTCAACCCATTGATCGCCTGAAGACGAAGGTACTCGAGTTCAGTACAGCCATGGAGCAGGTGCTCCATGTCACCGTTTGGGAGGCAGACGGCGACGAGCTCGAGGTGCTTCAGTCGTGGTAGAATAAGAGCGGCCGCGTCATTAAGGGGGGATGGCAGTTCCTGAACTTGGCGACGCGCGGCGTGGGCGCGAGGCGGAGCGTGGACATTGTTGGCAGCGAGCGCATATGCCCATCATCAAAAGTGAGCTCCTCGAGCTGATCTAGGGCGGGGAATCGGAACCAGTCGTCAATCTTGGCTCGGTCCTTGCCGTTGGAACGGAACTTGCCCATTCTAAGGCCTCTGGTTGGGCCAGGGTGACTGCCGAGGATCTTGGAGAATGCATCCAAGCTTTTGCGATAGCCATGGTAGAGCTCGTGGGTGTCGATGAGGTCAAGAGGGGTGGAGTTCCATAGGGGGCGCCACCGCTGGGAAAGGACGGTTGTCCGCGCCCCATATTTGATTGGGAGGAGGGAGATGATGACTGTCAACATATCATCGGGGAGGCTGCTGATGAAGTCTAGGCCTGCTAGAGTCACTTGCGGTTCTTGCTCGCCCCGCCTCCGCTTGTTGGCAGCCCCGTTCTCCACCTCCGGAGACTCCTTGTCAGTGGCGCTTTCTGATAGAAGTGGGAGTACAGAGAATATTTAGTTAAAACAAGGCAATAGAAAAGTGTATTGGTAACTAGAAGTTATGAGGTAGGAATATAGTAAGAAAATGGAATAACAATTGGTTGCTTAAATACTACACAATTCATTTGATATTGCTGGGTAAGTCAACATGTAGATACTTGAAAAGAAAACTTACTTCGAACAAAGTCTGGACGGATGATATCATCGGGGAAGTTAGCATATATCTCATGACCAGGCTCTTTTATGTGCAGTGCAATTTTAGTGCCAACTTTCAGTACATAAAACTTAGAAATTTCTTTCCAAAGGCTAGTGCCAAAATAGGAGTGACGACGTTCATCAAGTCCTACAGTAGCAACGATTGTAAATCCATGGTTTGTGTGCAGTATGACATCCCTGCTGTCTTGATTTATGTAAAGGGAAAGATTGTGCACTACAGATTCTGTTGCATAGCAAGGACGCGCTGCAGAAAATGGTAGGATTTTTAAAGAAAATATGGTAACATGCAAATATGGGCCCAAATTGAAAGAACTGTACAGCAGTTGAAATCGAAGGACAAAAATTTATAATTAAATAGATAGGGTAAACATGATGTCATGGAAATATGAGAGTAATAGACAGAACAATACATCATTAATTTGCCTAATATAGAAAGAAGAGGGGGAAAATCCCCTTTGACGTATATGGTGCATGTGGCACCTTTTATCCAAATGTAGCAATATTTAGTATATGTTCAAGAAAGTAGGCCATGCCAACTGATTTAGGGTGAGATTGAACATACCGCGCACATCCTCAAGTCGTCTGGTACGGTGAGATGGAACTCCATGGATGTCTGGCAGAGGCCGCAAAGTCCTGATGTGTCCGCACACTATACACTCTATGAATGAAAGAAAACCCTAAAATTAGCTCGAATAAAAATGAATTCATGGCGATTTTGGCTGGGTGATTAAAGGAGGCAGATGAACTGGGATAAGAGATGAGATAATATCTCATTAAATTAGTTACCTTGTTGTCCATGAGAAAGAACCCTCAGTACGCCGGATTCCCCAACCGAGCGGAGCTGGGTCAACAGCGAGCAGTGTCGAGAAAGTCGATGGCGATAGGTGGCGGCAAGTGGAAGTGGCGAAATACGGTGGGGTTTGCCGGCAGCCTGGCGGCGGCAGCAGGCGTCGAGCTAAATGGTTGTCGCCACGATAGGCGGTGCCATGCATAGACGCGGAGGAGCTTGTGCAGGTGTGAATGGGGACCGGAGGGGGTGGCGGGCGGGGTGAGGGTTTTTGTGATGTGGGGGTGGTGAGGGTTTTCTGTCCCACAAAGAATTTCGGAGGCAACGGTTTGCTAGAGCCAACCGTGTGTGATTGACGCAACAGGCAAAATGAAAGTCATTGCACGCGGTTCCAATTTTGGGAACTGTGTGTGATTGACGTACTACCTCCGTCCTGATTTATTGGACCCCTTTGTAATTTGTACCAAATTTTGACCAAATATTTAACTAAGAAATGTTTATGCATGTAACCAAAAATTATATCATTGAACACTATGTACAAATACGCATCCAAGGATATAATTTTTGCTGACCTGCACTAACATTTTGTCCGTTAAATCTTTGGTCAAAATTTAACACAAATTACAAAGGGGACCAATAAACCAGGACAGAGGTAGATTCCATCAACCGAACTGATTGCATCCATATCCCATATTTAGACATAAGTAAACATAGATTAAACATACTCAGACATAGATAATAAGCGTACACAAGCATAGTTCAACCATAAGTACATAGTTCAACTATCATTAAGCATACTCAAGCATACATAGTTCGATCCCACATCTCATCTCATCTGCCGGCACGATCCCGAAGCTTCTCCAGGTACTCGGCGTATGCGGCGTGCGCCACCCTGCGAGAATACTTCTGCTTGAAGGAGCCAACGGCTCATCCTCTTGCATGCGCCAGAACACTTTCATACGCGGCACGAAGCTTTTGGTTGCAAAATGGGCATCGATAGCCGCCGTCCTAGGTCCTAATACGCCTGTTATGCATTCCCGCATAAAGCTCCCTCAGGATTTGCCTCTTATACCTCCTCTGGCCATCTTCATCCTCACGGTCCACATCGTCAGACAACACCTATACAAATAGTAAAAAAAATGTGGCGCCAAATTAATGTTTACAAACTAATCTCTAGTGAACATTTGGCAGTTGCCAAAATTTGGCATCAAATCAATGTTTACATGCCAAGAAGTAGGATTAGGAATTTATGGCTATTTTTTATACATATCCAGAGATTGTGGTTCGATTTTTAAGCACAGTCGTCTATGTACAGACCAATCTTGAAGAAAATAATGGCACAAACATATATGTAGGTCATTCAAAATCAATTGTCAAGTCCTGGCTAGGAATTGTTAGCACGAACACTAACCCTAGCCGGATTACTAGCAGAAATAACTTGCACAGATGAAACAACTAATCGCTTATCACTTGTACCATTCAAACAATCAATACACCACACGGATCTAACAAAACGTACTCAGATTTCATGGATTGGGAGAACATAACCATAGGATTTCTATTCCAAAAAGGGGGAGGCAGGAGTAACTAGAGAAACCCTAGGATCTATTTGACACATAAATGGGTATAGATGACTAACCAGTTGTCCGTCGTCGTCGGAGTCATCGCTGGAGTGGTCGTCGGAGTCATCGCCAGGGTCGTCGCCCGAGTCATCACCAGAGTCGGTGTGGAACTCCGCTTCCGGCTGTGGAAGCTCGACGCCATCGACGACGTCAGGGTGTAGCGATACCTCGCCGGCGGTGACGGCAACCTCTGTCTCCATCTCCACGCCGTGCTCCGGTGCTTCAGCAGCCCCGGCCTCGCCACTCCCTCCGATGGGACGCTTCGGCGGCATCCTCATACACTGATGGCTTTGAGGACTGAGAGCGGCGTCGAGGATGCAAGCGGAGAGAGAGGATTGTGTGTGTGGCGATGATGGGGGGTGCGGCCGCTCGGGCGCACCATTAATATGGAGTAGTGGGAGAGAGGTGGGTGGCGGTCAAACCGCTGGCTCGCCTCCCGGTGAGCCAGTGCACCGGACTGCTGGCATGCCTACCGTCGTTTCACACAACTACTTGCACGCCTCCCGATGACACTGTGCAGCGAGCACGCCTCCGTCAATTCACACACCTGCACGCACGCCTCCCGATCTGCCTGCGCGGCGGACTGCTCGCATGCGTCCCGTCAACTCACGCCTGCTCGCACGGCACACGGGTCGCGTGGCGGCATGTATATTGTTTTTCTATTTGGATGATTAATGCTGCCGCTTTATTGCTTAACCAAAGCATGGCACGTATCCATTGTTGGTCTAGCGCTCATGGTTCGAATAAATAATCCGTTTGGGATATTGGTTCCCAATTATTAATAATCTCCCGTTTGTAAGAAGATAAAGATTACATCAAAACTGGTCTCAAATTTGACAAAAAAAAGTACAATGCCACTTTGTATTGGTGTCCATATGACAACACGATAAGTTTCATGAACTTCAAATAAGTTTTGGATGTACTAGAATTTAAAAATCAAGATTCTCAATGTTTGAAATTTCTTGCATGGGGAGTAAACATGCACCCAGTGAGACACATGTGTTTTTGCAATCCATTTAGGTGCACTGTCAAGTGTGCATGTAGCTCAAATTTGATTTTTGCACATTATACCCATAGAAAATCAATCAATGTACTAAAACGTCTTAATATTTCTATTTTTTTCGAAATTAAAACGTCCCTCCTTTGGTAACATATGTTCACCGCGGGATAATTTAACATGCATCGTAGTTGCGGTGGATTCGCGGTGTGTGTGTGGGTGTGTGTGTCTGGGGGGTGGCGGGTGGCTCGCAGTACACTACGAGTTGTGAGCCACCGTGTGGGTTGGCCGTTTTGTTAGGCAGGTGCCACATCAGAGTCATGAATTCGTTATTTAAAACATTACACAACCCTTTCATACATACATGTTTTGGCCACATGCAGTCGACGGTTGTCCTACACGACACTCGATACTCACGTGTGACGCATTCTGTGGGCCCGCGAGGTCGTCGTCCATCACTTTGACGAATAGCCGGCAGTGAGGTTAATTTGACCAGCAAGGTAGAATCTTTTTTGTTTGTGTTATGGTGGGAGTATATATATATAGTACGCATCAAGGAGGTGGGAGGGGACTAGCATATATACTATACGTACGCGTTCGTGAACAAGTACACCTCACTCAGTGTCGGGACTTTTCGGTTTCCGAGGCACGTGCCACATCAAAGTTGTGAAATTGGCTATTCAAACATCACACAACACCTCTTTGGGCCACATGCATGCAGGTGGTGGTTATCCAAGCTAGGACACTCTCGTGTGACGCTTCCATCTGTGGGCCCATGAGGCCATCGTCGATGCATGCATCACTTTGACCTACATCGGGAGAGGTTAATTAATTTCACCATCGAGGAGGATTCTTTTTGGGTTGTATTACGGTAGGAGCATATAGTACGCGTCGAAGAGGGGGAAGGGGATCATCATATGTAGTACGCTTCATGAACCTCGCTCTGTGTGGGGACTTTACAGTTTTTGAGGCATGTGCCACATCAAAGTTGTGCATTTTGGGTATTCAACATATGTTTGGCCCACATGCAAAGCGATGGTGGTTGTCCTCTCGCACCCACTTAAGCGGTTATCAGCGATATTGATGCTTTCCATCTGTGGGCCTGCTTGGTCCATCACTACTTTTTGCCTGACAACGAGAGAGGTTAATTTGACTTAGGAGGGGATTATTTTTTTTTGTTTGTAATACGGTATATATATATATATATAGGTCATGCTCTCGGATGACATGATACAGTTTGAGCACACACACATGCATGTGTACGCATGAATCCCTCCCATCGAGTCGAAGTGGCTAGTACAACGACAAGTCATGAACCGATCTCGCTCTGTGTGGGGACTGTACGATTTTCAATATTGTGAAATGGTATTCAAACATGCATGCACGCATCACCTCCATACATATGCATGTAGTGGTTATCTTCGAACGGTACACTCCCTCGCGTGGTTATCAGTGACAAGCCTATATATTCATGGGCCCGCGTGGACATCCATGATCACCTTGACCGACAACAAGATAGGTTACCATGGCGGATTCTTCCTTTGGTTTGTGTTATCGTAGTATAGGTCATGGTGAGATTCAGACCTAATTAAGTTTGAGCGCATACTATGCACGCATGCATGCATGAATCCCCATCATCGGCTTGAAGTGTGGTGTGACATACATATGCATCGTCAACCTAACCCTCACTCAGTGTGGGGATTTCTGGTTCGAAAGCATGGTGCCACATCAAAGTTGTTCCATTGTGTATTCAAAACACACCTCTCCATACATATGTTTGGGCCACACGCATGCAGTGGTTGTCTTCGGGGACTAGCTACTTGCGTGATTATTGGTGAGCTAGCCCATCTCCGGGGTCGCATGGACAGCCATCACTTTGACCAACAACAAGAGAGAGATTGTACGACCAAGGTTGATTATTCTTGGTCCGTTTTACGATCCATCTTGGTGAGATGCCTCTCTGGCCCGCTGACTGAAAGTGGGTGTGTGGGGGGGGGGGCTGCTACTTCGCACTTTGCTAGGTGAACCTCGGTTGGGGGGCATGCGTTCATAGCTTAGAATTCCCTTCGTGCCGACACGAGGGGGGGCAAGCAATGCCGTGCGCTTTGAGAGATAGGTGCCACATCGAAGTTGCATTTGGTATTTGAACATCAAACCACCCTTTTCATACATAAATTTGGTCCACATGCAAGTGTGTTCATGTTCTGACCCTCTCCCGCGTCATTTTTCGCCAAAATTATGAACATTAGACAAGTCGGATGACGCAACAGACACGGTTCACTCACACTAACCGTGTGCCACGCCGGTGCCCCTGCCACGCGCATCCGCACAGTACATTGGGCTCCACGAGGCTTCCCCTCTCAAAAATATCTATCCGCCTACAGCTTTTTTCTGTTTGATAACACACGGTTATTATGTTTCGACCATGTGTGATGTTTCTTGTTCCCAATCCCGCTTGCATCCCTCGAAAATATCTGCCCGCCTCGAGGGTTTTTCTGTTTCATAACACACGGTTGTTATCTCCGGACCGTGTGCGATGCACCATCATCCAAATTTTCAATAGCCCCGGCATTTCACTCCCGCGTTTGACTTCCACGTAGTAAACTTTTTAGTAGCCGCGTCATTTCCTCAAACACACCCCCCGCCGCCCCCCCCCCCCGTCCACATACACACACCAAAACCTCCTCGGGCGCGCCCGCGCGCACACACACACACACACACCCTCCCTCGCTCGAAACTCTAGCAAGGTCCCCGCTGCCGCCGCCGCAAGGCCTCCATTGTCAACATCTATCGGTTTGCCCGTGCTGCTTACCCACCGATCTCCATACCCAGGCCGCCCTGAGTTTCTTAGATGACACCTGCCAAACGCCCCCTTTCCCACAGATCCCCATCCCCATCCCCATCCCCCACTCCAGAGCATCGCAGCCTAAGCCCGGCTACGCTTCCCGTGGAGCTCGAGGAGCAACTGGCCCAAAAGAGGTGTATCGCAGTCTCGTCGCTCGACGTCGCCGAGGAAGCTGACGACCATTACTGGCCGCAGGCACTCAATCAGCGGGCTAGAGTATGCGGGTATGTCGCGGATGCCGGCTACGACATCGAGGTCATCGACAACGACGGCCTGAGGCGGGCTTTGTCACAAGTTAAGTGGCCCACCCCCAACCCCTCGGGTTCAACTGCCGTCGATCTCATCCATGGCCCCGCCGCTGATCTCCTCTGGCTCGCTGTCAAGAATTTGCCATCCTAAATCGCGATCGAGCCCCTTTTGTCATTTCTGAGGGACACGTTCTGCGACGCTGGCTTGGGATCCATAGCTTCCAAGTCAGACCTCATCGACGGCGACCACGAGGAGGGCACCCTCTCCATCTCTTCCAAGGGGAAAGAGCCCATCTCCTCTTCCAAGGGGAAAGAGCCCGTCTGCGACATCAGGGAGGGCACCCTACAATCGTGCTCTTCCAAGGGGAAGTAGCCCATCTGCGACAACATGGAGTGCATCCAGGGTCCATGCTCTTCCCACGGGAACGAGCCCATCTGTGACAAGTGAGGAAACCCATGATTTGTTTTGCCGTGTCTCTTCACAGGGGGGAACCCATGATTTGTTTTGTCGGGTCCCTTTTGTAGTGTAGTGAGAATATGTCCAGTTTTAATTGCTATATTTGGTTGTTTGCAGTATGCCTTGTTTATTTCAGTTGTTCACAATGTGATACTCTATATGTGCAATTATTTACTGTGCAGTACATTTCATCAATCCAGTTTTAAACATACCGATAGGAATGCATATATTTGCTTGCTGTTAAGCCTGTTATAGCTAGCATATGCCTCTTTTAAAGTTTTTTGATTGTTCGGTTGTTTGTAGGTAGCATATGTCCAGTTTCAAATGCTATCTTTGGTTGTTCTTAGTATGCCTTGTTTATTCCAGTTATTCACAACATGATGTTCTATATGTGCAAGTATGAACTGTGCAGTTCAATTTCATCAATACCAGTTTCAACAATACCACTATGAATGACAACATTTGGTTGCTGCATCTTGTAGTTAACACGCCTTTCCATTTTTATTTAACAATAACCAGTGTACTTAGACCGGCACAATACCAGTTTGAATGACTATGTTTGCTTGTTGTTAAATGTTAGGCCTGTGGTAGTTAACACACCTTTCCACTTGTTTTGCTTTACTAGCGTGCTTAAACCTGCATACTGAAGCTATCTTTTGGAGATTATTTTGTCTGCCATGGATAATTTTGGTTGATGTTTAGCCTATTGTGCTTAACATGCCTCTCGATGTACCTACACAGGACAATTTTGGGAACGACTGCTGTTTTTCATCGAGGTTAGTTTCATCCCATGGCTTATATATACTCACTGTTTAGGATATTGGTAGCTGGTACCATATAGGCCAGGGGCTGATAAGGGAATAATCGGTGAATCAGACTTTTAACTAAATATATCTGTAATCCATTTATCATTAGGTTAACTAGGGCCATATGTAATATATCTGAGGCTACATAGCAACATGCACTGTACTTAATGTCTAAATATGCAATCCTAGGCTACATAGCAACAAGGAAGAGTGTTACCTTAATGTGCCGATGATGTCTAGATATACGTAGAAGAGCAGTAGCAAAAACAACAACAACACAGCCCTGTTTGGATACTCAACTTAGCTAGAGGTTAGAGTTAGTTTCTAGCTCCGGACTAACCCTGAACTAACTCCATCCAAAGAGGTGTTTGGATGACAGGGTTAGATTGACAATAAATGCACTAGGAGAACTAGCTCCAATTAACACCTCTTGGGTTGGATAGTTTTTTTGGGTGGGTTAGATGTAACTAGCTCAAACTAGCCCTCGTGTTTGGATATACTTTAGGGCTATTTGAGCCCGGACAAGCTCAAACTAACTCTAACCCATGGATACAGCATCAGTTAATTGTAACACCCCATGTATTAAGCTACAGTGATCACCCTTTTGATTATGCCATGTCATCATGATCAATAGTGCTTAATCATCATTAGTATCATATCTCTTTTCAAATTCAAATTCAAATGGAAATTCAAACTAAAAGTCAAAATAAAAGTTGTCCAAACCCAGAAACTAAAATGTTCATTAAATAGCAAATAATTTGGAGGCAATGATAAAATTGTAACCAACCTTATTGAAATTGGATAAGTGACTTAAACATCCTCAAACAGTGGCTGAAAACAATATTTAATAACCTATTAATTAAATATAAAATAAATATGAAATGATAAATACCCCAAACTAATTTTTGGTGATAGGGTATGTTGCACTGTGATTTATGGACCAGGTCATGTATTTTGCAAAATTCATTTGGGTGCCACACATTTTGCAAAACAGAAACAAAAAAGAAAACAGAAACAGAAAAGAAGAGAAAAAGAAAAGGCCCACTGTGGCTGGGCTCAAGTCACCCGTGCGGCCCAGCCCACTCCCCTCGCTCATCCCCTACCTCCCCTGTTCACCGCGCGTCGCTGTCGCCGCGCCCGCATGCCACGCCCCGGCCCCCCCTTCTCCTCGCTCGACACCGCGCCATCCCGCGCCCGCCAGTGGGGATAAGGTCCTCCCCCCTCGACCCTTCTGGCTAACCCTAGCCATCCCCCTCCCTCTCCCCCACTCGCTTCCACCTCGCCCGAGCGCCACCGTTGCCGCCGCTCGCCATCATCGCGGCCACCGGCGCCGTCCCGTCCTCTCGAGTTGTCCATGGGCTCCGCCGACATCCTCTCCTTCTTCCTCGACCTCGCGTCCGAGCCCGAAGCCACGGCGTTGGCCGAATCGAGCCGGTGATCGACGCGAATCGCCGGAGCACCGCAGCCCCGTTCGTCGGTTTTCTCTGTGCTACAAAGCCACCAAAGGCCACCGTGAGCCGCTGCGATGAGCTTCATCTCTCCTCTCTCTCTCTGCTGCTCTTTTCCGAGCCCGAACAGCGCCGCCTTGGCTCCGCTGCTCCGGTTGCCGCCAAAACCGACGAACGGCACAGAGCAGAGCCGCCCGCGCCCTTCCTCCGTGCCCGTCGTGCTCCGGGTGCTCGCAGTAACCGCCTAGACGCGTAGCCGCTCGAAAAATGGCTCAAAAACCCCGCGCCCGTGCTCGACCGAATGGCTTCGCCGCTGACGACGACGCCGGCGACTATTACGGCCGCTCCACGGTCAACCAACCCCACCATTGGATGCGCACGAGTCTCACAAGGCCATAGGTGCAAACCACATCGGAAATGGTGCACCATAGCTGAATCCTGAGCTCGCCGGAGCTCGCCACCGCGCTCGGGGCTCGCCGGAGCGCTCTCCGGCGACCGGTCCGACGTGGCGCTGACCTGGCCGCCTTTGGGCCACTGACTGGTGGGCCCAGGGGCCCCCAGTTGACCCGTTGACCTCGGTCAACGCTGACTGGGCTGGCCCAGTCGCTGACATATGGGGCCCACACCCTGTTAATTAATTAGATTGATTAAGTTAATTAGTTTAACCTAATTACGCACTGATGTGTTGGCCCAGTAGTTTAATTAAGTAGATTTAGATTAGTTTTAACTCTGTATAAGCCCACTGTCTATGATAGGTGGGTCCCCCATGTCAGGTTTGACTGGTCAGCCCCTCTGTTGACCGCTGACATCATCTTTTCATCATGCTGACATCACCATTTACTGTTTTGGATAATTTGAATTTAAATAATTAAATAAAATTCAGAAAATCAATTAAACTTTAGAAAATCATATCTTTTAAACTGTAACTCCGATGAAAATAATTTATTTGTGAAAGTTGCTCAGAATTTCGATACGAAGCTGAATACGCCCTCCGTATTCCTGTCAGATGCCCCTAGCTAGATGAACATGGAACTTTTTGCCTGTTTTCGATAAATGAATAGTGCCTGGCTTTTATAAAATAAATCCAAACAAATTCCTAAAATAACTAAATGACTTAGACATGTCTTTAGGCAACCCTGCACTGCACGTTAGCATAGCCTGCTCCGTGTTGCTTATGTTTGCCGTGTATTCATTTGTTTTCTCCCCCTCTTCTCTCTCGTTAGACTCCCACGCAGTTCCCAGTACCGACGCAGCTCCGGAGCCTGAAGCCACCGTTGACGACCTTGCCCTTACCGCCGAGCAACCAGGCAAGCACCCCCCCTTGAGCATACCGATATCGCCTATTCTTTCTCTCTCATGCTTGCATTAGAATTGCTGCTACTACTGCTTTACCTATTCTGATGCATAGGCTATTTATTGTAACCTGCTGTTGATAATTACCTGCATATCCTAAACTGCTTAGTATAGGCTGGGTAGAGACCTATCAGTGACCCCACTTGTCCCGACTGCCCCGCTGGATTATCAGAAGACCCGATCAACGGGATTGAAGACCAGGTCCCGGCACCACACATCACCCCCTTAGTTGTACGCCGCTACTGGGTTACTATCGAGTGCCGAGGGTGATACCTCGTGTAGCACTTCTGATGTTAACTCTGTAGAGTAGCTATTCGGTCGTGGTCATCGAGGGTGATTCCTCCTTCACCACTTCCGATAACGACGCCGTCGTACAACACCTCAAGTGTGAACCCATTGAGGGTGATTCCTTCGAGTTCACCTTGACGGATACATCGAGTAGGAATCCAACAAGGGTGATACCTTGGATTCCCCTGATGTTATGGACACATGGATACTTGGGTTGTACTATTGTTACTTGGAAAGGCGGGTCGACCCTGAGGGGTACCCGCATGTGATGTGAAGACGGGTTGACCTAGATGGTGCCCGAGTGATGAACACGAGGCGTGGCCGGGCATTCTTGGCCCTTGCCGCAAGTCCTCGAGATGGGGTGACGGGGTCACATCTTTCGTGAGTCTCCACTCGTTACTGCAACCCCCAAGGTACTAACGATTTGGATATTTGATTCGAGTGGGCCTCTGGCCCGATAGCACTAACCATCACGCGGGAATAAATATGGGTACTCTGCATCGTGGCATCAGTCGAAGGTTCTGACAGACATCTAGTTCAGCATTGTGGCACGGTCGGATCATGCCGACCATCCGAGGCGGTGCTGGTATCCACCCTGCACACAACGACCCGGAGTGCACAGGGCGATGGCCCAAGACCCCTGAGCGCTTAGGTTGTAGACCGGTGGGGACCTCTCTGCTGAGCTCTAGGTAGGGTTGCGGTGTGTCGTTTGGCCGAGGCCGGGCATGACCCGGAAAAGTGTGTCCGGCCGGAGTTAATCGAGCGTGGTGGGTAAGTTGGTGCACCCCTGCAGGGAAGAACTAATCTATGCATAGCCGGATCCTCGGTAACGGACACTCGGAGTTGTATCCCGATAGATACAACTAGAATTGGATACTATGGCTCTGGGATTGCTTCTCGCAGGGAGTCGAGAAGGGATCTCTGGACGAGGTTGATGACTGTATGGCTCTGGGATTGCTTTCACGCGGGAATCAAGAAAGGATCTCTCGGTGAGGTTGATACTTATTGATACTACTACTTTATACGGTACTAATCTACACTCTTCTAATGCTGCAAGACCTCTGAAGATGCTAGTCTTCGATAGGACTTGGCCTTCTCTCTATTCTGGCATTTCTGCAGCCCAGTCCACATATACAGCCTTCCTTTGATAATGTTGCATATGTAGTGTAGATCCTTGCTTGCTGAGTACTTCGGATGAGTACTCACGGTTGCTTTGCTTTCTTTTTTCCCCCATATCCCTTTTGATGCAACCAGATGACGGAACCCCCTGAGACAGCTGCCCCGTCGACGATCGCTGCTGCTACTACCCCGAGGGTGGATACTACTAAGAGTTGGCCGATGACCAGGAGTAGGATCGGAGGGTCCCAGGCAGGAGGCCTGCGCCTTTCGATCGTAGTGTTTTCTTTTGCCCCGCCTTTTAAGGGCCTATCTGTGTTTTCTTTATATCTGTACGCAGATATCTGATGCTTCCGCTGATGCTATATGCGAGCTTATGTATTCGAGCCCTCGAGGCCCCTGGCTTTTAATATAAAGCTTGTATGACTTTATTTATGTTTTAGAGTTGTGTTGTGATATCTTCCCGTGAGTCGCTTGATCGTATGCATTTGCGTGTATGATTAGTGCACGATTGAGCCGGGGGCGTCACAAGTTGGTATCAGAGCCGACTGCCTCTAGGAATCCCCTTTCCAACTCCTTGGCCGAAGTTGAGTCTAGTAACCGAAAACTATTTTACTAACTTGGCTGTGTGGCTTATGGGCCCACGTCGCCAATTGGGTGGTATTAGGATCTTTTACTCCTCGACCCTTACTCTGGTACTCTGCTCTCTCATCTATTCGGGTTAAAATTTTACTAACTCCAACCTTACCTAGCTTGTCTAGCTGCGTGCCTTGCCGAACTCCTATCACCGTTTGTGTCCAACTCCGTACATCGTTCCGTATGTCTTTAATGACTACTAATATGCACCTAATGCCTTCTTGTTCGTCACTCGTGTTACATCATGAATAACTCCATTCACATGTAGTTTTTCTTGCTAAACTGCCCCTGTTGATTTGGCAGGATGGCTGACGATCCCCCACCTCCACCTTATATTGCCGAAATGATGCAGCAGTTTGAACTGAACCGTCAGGTTATGACCGGGATATTGGCTCAGTTTCCAAGCCAGAATGCTCATCAACAGCCTACCCCAATAACACTGCCAGAATTCGTGCGCCTCAATCCGTCCACTTTTCGCAGCTCGACTGATCCAATGGATGCTGATGATTGGCTCCGTGACATTGCCTTCGAGATGAAGTCGGCCAATGTTATCCCTGGCAGTTACGTCACCTATGCGACGTATCACCTGAGGGGATCAGCTGCTCAATGGTGGGAAAGCCACAAGGGTATGTTGCCTGCTAAAACTGTAACCACTTGGCAGGAATTTCAGTCAGCTTTTCATGCACGGTACATTCCTCAAGGTCTGATGGACCAGAAGAAGTGGGAGTTTCGCAAACTTACACAGGGCACGATTACTGTGGATGAATATCAGAGGAAATTTCTCGAATTGTCCGGCTATGCTGAAGATGACGTCTGCACTAACGCACGCAAGCAAGAGAAATTCCGTGAAGGACTGCGTACTGATATAAACCTTGCACTTGCTGTCCATGATTGCATAGACTTTGCAACGCTAGTCAGCCAATCTTTCCATGTTGAAACTTCTTTGACTAAATACCAGAAGTCGCTCAAGCGTACTCGAGATGTTGGCTCGTCTTCGGGTCGACCTGTTCAGAAACGACAAGTCTGGATTCCCCACAATGTTTACCACCGACCTGCTCCAACACCATGGCCGTCTTATGTTGCACCTCATCTGCCTCCGCCGCCGAGACAGCTAACAATTCAGGGTGGACAGTCCAATGTTGTGCCTCCATCCCATAATGATCAGAATGCATCTAGTCCTCCTGCTGGCCGTAAGAAGAATTGCCGAAACCGCCGATTCAGAAACCATAATATCATACCGTCTGCTGTTGTACTTGGCCATGCCAATCACGTCAATGCTGAAAAGGCTCAGAAGGAACCGACTATCGTGCTGGGAACACTCTCTGTGAATTCAGTACCAGCCTCTGTTCTCTTTGATTCAGGAGCATCGCATGCTTTTGTATCCCAACAATTTGCTCAGTCACATGAGTTATACCTGGAAGAATTACCCACTCCTCTAATGGTTCAGTCCCCGAGATCCAAGTGGCAAACCACAATGCTAAGCCCTCACAACCACATCGAGATTGGAGGTCTACTTTTTCAGGTTTCTCTCATTGTACTTGGACCTTCCGGCATAGACATCCTTCTCGGTATGGACTGGTTGACAGCCCATAATGCTTTGATTGATTGCGCTACTAAGACAGTCCAGCTCACTCACCCTTCTGGCCAGACAGTCAAATACTCAGCCCGAATAGCTCAGGATGCTGAGAACTAGATATATGCTCTGAATGCATTGAATGCTTCACCTCTTGAAGGCATCGAGAACGTTCTAGTTGTTCATGATTTTCAAGATGTCTTTCCAGAAGAACTTCCAGGAATACCCCCTGCTAGAGCTGTTGAGTTTGTCATCGACTTGAAACCAGGCACCACTCCTATTGCGAAGCGTCCTTATAAAATGCCTCCGCACCAGCTTCTTGAACTTAAGGAGGAAATCGACAAGTCACTTAAGAAGGGTTTCATCCACCCCAGTTCCTCTGCTTGGGGAGCACCTTCACTCTTCGTTAAGAAGAAGGATGGAACTAACCGATTGGTTCAGGATTACCGGCCCATTAACCAAGCCACAATCCAGAACAAATATCCGCTTCCTCGGATCAATGATTTGTATGATCAACTTGCTGGGTCATCGATGTTTTCTAAACTCGACTTGAGGTTGGGTTATCATCAGATCCGTGTTCGTGAAGAGGATATTCCCAAAACTGCATTTGTTACTCGCTATGGCTCCTACGAGTACACGGTCATGTCCTTCGGCTTAACCAATGCTCTAGCAACTTTCTCCCGTCTGATGAATTACATCTTCATGGATTACCTCGACAAATTTGTCGTGGTATATCTAGATGATATTCTGGTTTATTCGAAGAATAAAGAAGAACATGCTGAACACCACCGTCTGGTACTGGAAAGGCTCCGAGAACACCAGTTGTATGCCAAGTATTCCAAATGTGAATTTTGGCTTTCTGAAGTAACTTACCTTGGTCATGTGATTTCCAAGGATGGAATTGCTGTTAACCCGAAACTAGTTCAGGCTATTCTTGACTGGACTCCTCCGAAGAACGTCAAGCAAGTCAGAAGTTTTCTCGGCCTTGCAAGTTATTGCCGTCGTTTTGTCGAGAATTTTTCAAAGATTGCTAAGCCTTTGACTGATCTGCTTCACAAAGGCGTTAAGTTTGAATGGACAGACAAATGTCAAGAAAGTTTTCAAACACTCAAAGACAAGCTAACATCTACCCCAGTACTTGCTCCTCCAGATTCCCGCAAAGACTTTGTGATTTATTGTGACGCATCACGTGAAGGATTAGGATATGTCCTAATGCAAGAGCGTAAGGTGATTGCTTACGGCTCTCGACAGTTGCGCCCACATGAAGAGAATTATCCGGTACATGATCTAGAACTAGCTGCTGTCATCTATGCACTGCAGTTGTGGCGAGATTACCTTCTCGGTAATCGTTGCGAGATATACACGGATCATAAAAGTCTGAAGTACTTGTTCACTCAGCCATCTCTGAACCTCTGTCAGCAAAGATGGATGGAGGCCATTGCGGACTACGATTTGGGTATTTCCTATACCCCTGGCAAGGCTAACATGATGGCTGATGCCTTAAGCCGTAAGTCCTATTGCGACAACCTCATGGTTAGGCAAGCTAAACCTCGTGTTTTTGAAGAACTATGCAAGCTGAATCTGCGTATTGTTCGACAGGGTTCTCTTAGTAACCTTGTGATACAACCAGATCTTGAGAAAGCTGTTAAGAATGCGCAAGCTAAAGATGCTGAAATTGATCTGATGAAGAAAAATCTTCACCTTGAAAAGTACAGGGATTTCTCGCTGTCTGAAGATGGAACCTTGTATTTCAGAGACCGCATCGTGGTACCTCGCTTCGAGCTTATGACTGATAAGGTCATGAAGGAGGCACATGACACACCATTGTCTATTCATTCGGGTAGCACCAAGATGTATCATGATCTCCGTCAAAGGTACTGGTGGTCTAAAATGAAGCAGGATATTGCTCGGTACGTTGCTGAATGTGATGTGTGTCGTCGCGTTAAAGCAGAACATCAGAAGCCTACTAGAATTCTGCAACCACTTCCTATTCCTCTATGGAAATGGGATAAGGTTCAGATGGATTTCATTACTAGCCTTCCCAGGTCATAGAAGGGTCATGATGCAATTCTTGTCGTCGTCGACCAACTCTCCAAAGTTGCACACTTTCTGCCTGTCAAGGAGACGATCATTGCTAGTCAGTTAGCAGAGTTGTATATCTCCAGAATTGTATCACTCCACGGTATTCCGAAGGATATCAGTTCAGACCGTGGCGGCCTTTTCACTTCAAAGTTCTTGGAAAGTTTCCAAGAAGCTATGGGAACTCATATTACCTGGAGTTCTGCTTATCACCCCCAATCCCAAGGCCAAGTTGAGCGAGTCAATCAAGTGCTTGAAGACATGCTTCGAGCTTGTGTCATTTCTTTCGGCAAGAAGTGGGAAGAATCTCTTCCTTATGCTGAGTTCTCTTGTAACAACAGCTATCAAGCCAGCTTGAAAATGGCCCCCTTCGAAGTTCTATATGGACGTAAGTGTTGAACCCCTCTGAATTGGTCAGAAACTGGGGAACGACCACTCATGGGTCCGGATATTATTCAACACGCCGAAGAACAAGTCCGTATTGTCCGAGAAAATCTTAAGGTGGCTCAGGACCGCCAGAAGAGCAACTATCATCGCAAACGATGGGGTTTGACTTATCAACCCGGTGATCAAGCTTACCTTTGTGTCACTCCTATGAAGGGCACTCACCATTTTGGAATCAAGGGCAAGTTAGCTCCATGCTACATTGGTCCTTTTCGCATTATTGCTAGACGTGGTCAGGTGGCATATAAATTGGAGTTGCCACCGCAATTCTCTCATATCCACGACGTCTTCCATGTGTCGCAACTTCGTAAATGCTTCAAGGAGTCTCCGCACAGAGCAGTGGATCACGAAATGCTCGAATTGCAAGATGATATTTCTTATAAGGAGCATCCAATCCGCATCCTCGATGAATCTGAACGTCGAACCCGTCAGAAGGTTACCAAGTTCCTCAAAGTGCAGTGGTCAAATCATACTGAAAATGAAGCCACTTGGGAACGCGAGAATAATCTTCGTGCGGAATACCCCGAAATTTTTCCTTCTACCTCTTAATTCTCGGGACGAGAATTCTTGTTAGTGGAGGAGATTTGTAACACCCCATGTATTAAGCTACAGTGATCACCCTTTTGATTATGCCATGTCATCATGATCAACAGTGCTTAATCATCATTAGTACCATATCTCTTTTCAAATTCAAATTCAAATGGAAATTCAAACTAAAAGTGAAAATAAAAGTTGTCCAAACCCAGAAACTAAAATGTTCATTAAATAGCAAATAATTTGGAGGCAATGATAAAATTGTAACCAACCTTATTGAAATTGGATAAGTGACTTAAACATCCTCAAACAGTGGCTGAAAACAATAATTAATAACCTATTAATTAAATATGAAATAAATATGAAATGATAAATACCCCAATCTAATTTTTGGTGATAGGGTATGTTGCACTGTGATTTATGGACCAGGTCATGTATTTTGCAAAATTCATTTGGGTGCCACACATTTTGCAAAACAGAAACAAAAAAGAAAACAGAAACAGAAAAGAAGAGAAAAAGAAAAGGCCCACTGTGGCTGGGCTCAAGTCACCCGCGCGGCCCAGCCCACTCCCCTCGCTCGTCCCCTACCTCCCCTGTTCACCTCGCGCCGCAGTCGCCGCGCCCGCACGCCACGCCCCGCCCCCCCCCCTTCTCCTCGCTCGACACCGCGCCGTCCCTCGCCCGCCAGTGGGGATAAGGTCCCCCCATCGACCCCTCTGGCTAACCCTAGCCATCCCCCTCCCTCTCCCCTACTCGCTTCCACCTCACCCGAGCGCCACCGTCACCGCCGCTCGCCATCATCGCGGCCACCGGCACCGTCCCGTCCTCCCGAGCTGTCCACGGGCTCCGCCGACGTCCTCTCCTTCTTCCTCGACCTCGCGTCCGAGCCCGAAGCCACGGCGTTGGCCGACTCGAGCCGGTGATCGACGTGGATCGCCGGAGCACCGCAGCCCCGTTCGTCGGTTTTCTCTGCGCTACAAAGCCACCAAAGGCCGCCGTGAGCCACTGCAGTGAGCTTCATCTCTCCTCTCTCTCTCTGCTGCTCTTTTTTGAGCCCGAACAGCGCCGCCTTGGCTCCGCTGCTCCGGTTGCCACCAACGCCGACGAACGGCGCAGAGCAAAGCCGCCCGCGCCCTTCCTCTATTCCCGTCGTGCTCCGGGTGCTCGCAGTAGCCGCCTAGCTGTGTAGCCGCTCGAAAAACGGCTCAAAAACCCCGCGCCCGTGCTCGACCGAATGGCTTCGCCGCTGACCACGATGCCGATGACTATTCCGGCCGCTCCACAGTCAACCAACCCCACCATTGGATGCGCGCAAGTCTCACGAGGCCGTAGGTGCAGACCACGTCGCAAATGGTGCACCACAGCTGAATCCCGAGCTCGCCGGAGCTCGCCACCGTGCTCGGGGCTCGCCAGAGCGCTCTCCGACGGCCGGTCCGACGTGGCGCTGACCTGACCGCCTCTGGGCCACTGACTGGTGGGCCCAGGGCCACCAGTTGACCCATTGACCTCTGTCAACGCTGACTGGGCTGGCCCAGTCGCTGACATATGGGGCCCACACCCTGTTAATTAATTAGATTGATTAAGTTAATTAGGTCACACTGTTGTGTGGGCCCAGTAGTTTAATTAAGTAGATTTAGATTAGTTTTAACTCTGTATAAGCCCACTGTCTATGACAGGTGGGTCCCCCATGTCAGGTTTGACTGGTCAGCCCCTCTGTTGACCGCTGACGTCAACTTTTCATCATGCTGACGTCACCATTTACTGTTTTGGATAATTCAAATTTAAATAATTAAATAAAATTCAGAAAATCAATTAAACTTCAGAAAATCATATCTTTTAGACCGTAACTCCGATGAAAATAATTTATATATGAAAGTTGCTCAGAATTTCGATACGAAGCTGAATACGCCCTCCGTATTCCTGCCAGATGCTCCTAGCTAGATGAACATGAAACTTTTTGCCTGTTTTCGATAAATGAATAGTGCCTGGCTTTTATAAAATAAATCCAACCAAATTCCTAAAATAACTAAATGACTTAGACATGTCTTCAGGCAACCCTGCACTGCACGTTAGCATAGCCTGCTCCGTGTTGCTTATGTTTGCCGTGTATTCATTTGTTTCCTCCCCCTCTTCTCTCTCGTTAGACTCCGACGCAGTTCCCGGTACCGACGCAGCTCCGGAGCCCGACGCCACCGTTGACGACCTTGCCCTTGCCGCCGAGCAACCAGGCAAGCACCCCCCTTGAGCATACCGATATCGCCTATTCTTTCTCTCTCATGCTTGCATTAGAATTGCTGCTACTACTGCTTTACCTATTCTGATGCATAGCCTGTTTATTGTAACCTGTTGTTGATAATTACCTGCATATCCTAAACTGCTTAGTATAGGCTGGGTAGAGACCTATCAGTGACCCCACTTGTCCCAACTGCCCCGCTGGATTATCAGAAGACCCGATCAACGGGATTGAAGACTAGGTCCCGGCACCGCACATCACCCCCTTAGTTGTAGGCCGCTTCTGGGTTACTATTGAGTGCCGAGGGTGATACCTCGTGTAGCACTTCTGATGTTAACTCTGTAGAGTAGCTATTCGGTCATGGTCATCGAGGGTGATTCCTCCTTCACCACTTCCGATAATGACGCCGTCGTACAACACCTCAAGTGTGAACCCATTGAGGGTGATTCCTCCGAGTTCACCTTGACGGATACATCGAGTAGGAATCCAACGAGGGTGATGCCTCGGATTCCCCTGATGTTATGGAAACACGGATACTTGGGCTGTACTATTGTTACTTGGAAAGGCGGGTTGACCCTGAGGGGTACCCGCGTGTGATGTGAAGACGGGTTGACCTGGATGGTGCCCGAGTGATGAACACGAGGCGTGGCCGGGCATTCTTGGCCCTTGACGCAAGTCCTCGAGATGGGGCGACGGGGTCACATCATTCGTGAGCCTCTGCTCGTTACCGCAAGCCCCAAGGTACTAATGATTTGGATATTTGATTTGAGTGGGCCTCTGGCCCGATAGCACTAACCATCACGCGGGAATAAATATGGGTACTCTACATCGTGGCATCAGCCGAAGGTTCTGACAGACATCCAGTTCAGCATTGTGGCACGGTCGGATCGTGCCGACCATCCAAGGCGGTGCTGGTATTCACCCTGCACACAACGACCCGGAGTGCACAGGGCGATGGCCCAAGACCCCAAAGCAGTTAGGTTGTAGACCGGCGGGGACCTCTCTGCTGAGCTCTAGGTAGGGTTGCGGTGTGTCGTTTGGCCGAGGCCGGGCATGACCCCGAAAAGTGTGTCCGGCCAGAGTTAATCGAGTGTGGTGGGTAAGTTGGTGCACCCCTGCAGGGAAGAACTAATCTATGCATAGCCGGATCCTCGGTAACGGACACTCGAAGTTGTATCACGATGCAATTCTTGTAATCATCGACCAACTCTCCAAAGTTGCACACTTTCTGGCTGTCAAGGAGACGATCACTGCTAGTCAGTTAGCAGAGTTGTATATCTCTAGAATTGTATCACTACATGGTATTCCGATGGATATCAGTTTGGACCGTGCCGGCCTTTTCACTTCAAAGTTCTGGGAAAGTTTCCAAGAAGCTATGGGAACTCATATTACCTGGAGTTCTGCTTATCACCCCCAATCCCAAGGCCAAGTTGAGCGAGTCAATCAAGTGCTTGAAGACATGCTTCGAGCTTGTGTCATTTCTTTCGGCAAGAAGTGGGAAGAATCTCTTCCTTATGCTGAGTTCTCTTATAACAACAGCTATCAAGCCAGCTTGAAAATGGCCCCCTTTGAAGTTCTATATGGACGTAAGTGTCGAACCCCTCTGAATTGTTCAGAAACTGGGGAACGACCGCTCGTGGGTCCGGATATTATTCAACACGCCAAAGAACAAGTCCGTATTGTCCGAGAAAATCTTAAGGCGGCTCAGGACCGCCAGAAGAGCAACTATGATCGCAAATGATGGGGTTTGACTTATCAACCCGGTGATCAAGCTTATCTTCGTGTCACTCCTATGAAGGGCACTCACCGTTTTGGAATCAAGGGCAAGTTAGCTCCACGCTACATTGGTCCTTTTCGCATTATTGATAGACGTGGTCAGGTGGCATATAAATTGGAGTTGCCACCGCAATTCTCTCATATCCACGACGTCTTCCATGTGTCGCAACTTCGTAAATGCTTCAAGGAGCCTCCGCACAGAGCAGTGGATCACGAAATGCACGAATTGCAAGATGATCTTTCTTATAAGGAGCATCCGATCCGCATCCTCGATGAATCTGAACGTCGAACCCGCCAGAAGGTTACCAAGTTCCTCAAAGTGCAGTGGTCAAATCATACTGAAAATGAAGCCACTTGGGAACGCGAGGATAATCTTCATGCGGAATACCCCGAACTTTTTCCTTCTACCTCTGAATTCTCGGGACGAGAATTCTTGTTAGTGGAGGAGATTTGTAACACCCTATGTATTAAGCTACAATGATCACCCTTTTGATTATGCCATGTCATCATGATCAATAGTGCTTAATCATCATTAGTATCATGTCTCTTTTCAAATTCAAATTCAAATGGAAATTCAAACTAAAAGTGAAAATAAAAGTTATCCAAACCCAGAAACTAAAATGTTCATTAAATAGCAAATAATTTGGAGGCAATGATAAAATTGTAACCAACCTTATTAAAATTGGATAAGTGACTTAAACATCCTCAAACAGTGGCTGAAAACAATATTTAATAACCTATTAATTAAATATAAAATAAATATGAAATGATAAATACCCCAAACTAATTTTTGGTGATAGGGTATGTTGCACTGTGATTTATGGACCAGGTCATGTATTTTGCAAAATTCATTTGGGTGCCACACATTTTGCAAAACAGAAACAAAAAAGAAAACAGAAACAAAAAAGAAGAGAAAAAGAAAAGGCCCACTGTGGCTGGGCTCAAGTCACCTGCGCGGCCCAGCCCACTCCCCTCGCTCGTCCCCTACCTCCCCTGTTCATCGCGCGCCGCTGTCGCCGCGCCCCGGCCCACCCTTCTCCTCGCTCGACACCCTCTTCGTCTTCCTCTTGCTCTCCCGCCGGAATGTGATATAGGTTCCCCCCCCCCCCCCTCGACCCCTCTGGCTAACCCTAGCCATCCCCCTCCCTCTCCCCCACTCGCTTCCACCTTGCCCGAGCACCACCGTCGCCGCCGCTCGCCATCATCGCGGCCACTGGCGCCGTCCCATCCTCCCGAGCTGTCCACGGGCTCCGTCGACGTCCTCTCCTTCTTCCTCGACCTCGCGTCCGAGCCCGAAGCCACGACATTGGCCGAATCGAGCCCGTGATCGGCGCGGATCGCCGGAGCACCGCAGCCCTGTTCGTCGGTTTTCTCTGCGCTACAAAGCCACCAAAGGCCGCCGTGAGCCGCTGCGGTGAGCTTCATCTCTCCTCTCTCTCTCTGCTGCTCTTTTCCGAGCCCGAACAGCGCCGCCTTGGCTCCGCTGCTCCGGTTGCCACCAACGCCGACGAACGGCGCAGAGCAGAGCTGCCCGCGCCCTTCCTCCGTGCCCGTCGTGCTCCGGGTGCTTGCAGTAGCCGCCTAGCCGCTCGAAAAACAGCTCAAAAACCCCGCGCCCGTGCTCGACCAAATGGCTTCGCCGCTGACCACGACGCCGGCGACTATTCCGGCCGCTCCACGGTCAACCAACCCCACCATTGGATGCGCGCGAGTCTCACGAGGCCGTAGGTGCAAACCACGTCGCAAATGGTGCACCACAGCTGAATCCCGAGCTCGCCGGAGCTCGCCACCGCGCTCGGGGCTCGCCAGAGCGCTCTCCGGCGGCCGGTCCGACGTGGCGCTGACCTGGCCGCCTCTGGGCCACTGACTGGTGGGCCCAGGGGCCCCCAGTTGCCCCGTTCACCTCGGTCAACGCTGAATGGGCTGGCCCAGTCGCTGACATATGGGGCCCACACCCTGTTAATTAATTAGATTGATTAAGTTAATTAGTTTAACCTAATTACACACTGACATGTGGGCCTAGTAGTTTAATTAAGTAGATTTAGATTAGTTTTAACTCTGTATAAGCCCACTGTCTATGACAGGTGGGTCCCCCATGTCAGGTTTGACTGGTCAGCCCCTCTGTTGACCGCTGACGTCATCTTTTCGTCATGTTGACGTCACCGTTTACTGTTTTGGATAATTTGAATTTAAATAATTAAATAAAATTTAGAAAATCAATTAAACTTTAGAAAATCATATCTTTTAAACCGTAACTCCGATGAAAATAATTTATATATGAAAGTTGCTCAGAACTTCGATACGAAGCTGAATACGCCCTCCGTATTCCTGTCAGATGCCCCTAGCTAGATGAACATGGAACTTTTTGCCTATTTTCGATAAATGAATAGTGCTTGGCTTTTATAAAATAAATCCAAACAAATTCCTAAAATAAGTAAATGACTTAGACATGTCTTTAGGCAACCCTGCACTGCACGTTAGCATAGCCTACTCCGTGTTGCTTATGTTTGCCGTGTATTCATTTGTTTCCTCCCCCTCTTCTCTCTCGTTAGACTCCGACGCAGTTCCCGGTACCGACGCAGCTCCGGAGCCCGACGCCACCATTGACGACCTTGCCCTTGCCGCCGAGCAACCAGGTAAGCACCCCCCTTGAGCATACCGATATCGCCTATTCTTTCTCTCTCATGCTTGCATTAGAATTGCTGCTACTACTGCTTTACCTATTCTGATGCATAGCCCGTTTATTGTAACCTGTTGTTGATAATTACCTGCATATCCTAAACTGCATAGTATAGGCTGGGTAGAGACCTATCAGTGACCCCACTTGTCCCGACTGCCCCGCTGGATAATCAGAAGACCCGATCAACGGGATTGCAGACCAGGTCCCGGCACCGCACATCACCCCCTTAGTTCTACGCCGCTACTGGGCTACTATCGAGTGCCGAGGGTGATACCTCATGTAGCACTTCTGATGTTAACTTTGTAGAGTAGCTATTCGGTCGTGGTCATCGAGGGTGATTCCTCCTTCACCACTTCCGATAACGACGCCGTCGTACAACACCTCAAGTGTGAACCCATTGAGGGTGATTCCTCCGAGTTCACCTTGACGGATACATCGAGTAGGAATCCAACGAGGGTGATACCTCGGATTCCCCTGATGTTATGGACACACGAATACTTGGGCTGTACTATTGTTACTTGGAAAGGCGGGTCGACCCTAAAGGGTACCCGCGTGTGATGTGAAGATGGGTTGACCTGGATGGTGCCCGAGTGATGTACACAAGGCGTGGCCGAGCATTCTTGGCCCTTGCCGCAAGTCCTCGAGACGGGGCGATGGGGTCACATCTTCCGTGAGTCTCTGCTTGTTACCGCAACCCCCAAGGTACTAACGATTTGGATATTTGATTCAAGTGGGCCTCTGGCCCGATAGCACTAACCATCACGCGGGAATAAATATGGGTACTCTGCATTGTGGCATCAGCGAAAGGTTCTGACAGACGTCCAGTTCAGCATTGTGACACGGTCAGATCGTGCCGACCATCCGAGGCGGTGCTAGTATCCACCCTGCACACAACGACCCGGAGTGCACAGGGCGATGGCCCAAGACCCCTGAGCGCTTAGATTGTAGACCGGCGGGGACCTCTCTGCTGAGCTCTAGGTAGGGTTGCGGTGTGTCGTTTGGCCGAGGCCGGGCATGACCCGGAAAAGTGTGTCCGGCCGGAGTTAATCGAGCGTGGTGGGTAAGTTGGTGCACCCCTGCAGGGAAGAACTAATCGATGCATAGCCGGATCCTCGGTAACGGACACTCGGAGTTGTATCCCGATCGATACAACTAGAATTGGATACTATCGCTCTGGGATTGCTTCTCGCAGGGAGTCGAGAAGGGATCTCTGGACGAGGTTGATGACTGTATGGCTCTGGGATTGCTTTCTCGCGGGAATCGAGAAAGGATCTCTGGGTGAGGTTGATACTTATTTATACTACTACTTTATACGGTACTAATCTACACTCTTCTAATGCTGCAAGACCTCTGAAGATGCTAGTCTTCGATAGGACTAGGCCTTCTCTCTATTCTGGAATTTCTGCAGCCCAGTCCACATATACAGCCTTCCTTTGATAATGTTGCATATGTAGTGTAGATCCTTGCTTGCTGAGTACTTTGGATGAGTACTCACGGTTGCTTTCCTTTCTTTTTCCCCCATATCCCTTTTGATGCAACCAGATGACGGAACCCCCTGAGACAGCTGCCCCGTCGACGATCGCTGCTACTACTACCCCGAGGGTGGATACTACTACGAGTTAGCCAACGACCAGGAGTAGGATCGGAGGGTCCCAGGCAGGAGGCCAGCGCCTTTCGATCGTAGTGTTTTCTTTTGCCCCACCTTTTAAGGGCCTATCTGTGTTTTCTTTATATCTGTACGCAGATATCTGATGCTTCCGCTGACGCTTGTATGCGAGCTTATGTATTCGAGCCCTTGAGGCCCCTGGCTTGTAATATAAAGCTTGTATGACTTTATTTATGTTTTAGAGTTGTGTTGTGATATCTTCCCGTGAGTCCTTAGGCTTGATCGTGTGCATTTGCGTGTATGATTAGTGCACGATTGAGCCGGGGGCGTCACATTAATCAGCCGATAATTTGTAAGAATGCAATAAACTCCTTCCGGCCCATAATATAAGATGTTAATTCATCTAATATGTGAGTATATTGGATGTTATAAGATATTATAAAAGAGTGTTGTACTACATCATTGTGCAATTGATGTTTAGCTTCTAATATTAACTTGGTGCTTTTAGGTACATATGTCATTGGTAAAGATCCGCGCTTTGACCCTTTCTGCATATGGGGCAATGAGATATCGATGAACCAGCATCAAGTGAGGAAGCTGATAAAGAATGTTAGTAAAATGGGTCAAAAGATGGCAATTAAACTATTTGTTTACACTTTATCCAAGACAACAGCGAACTGCAGGATGGTAAGTAAGAACTCTGCAGCCTTCTTTTTACTGCCCATAATGAGTTGTGTTAGATGACAATGTCTGAATCTTTTTCCTTTGCAGTGGTTCCCAAAGCAGTTTACTCAAGATTACCTCTCAAACTACATGATTGGTGGGCATGCAAAGGTTAAAGTATTTCTACCAGAACACGATGATTATCTAGATGTTTTCATGAAGACCGTGAAGGATGGGCGGTCGGCCATCACAAGGGGTTGGACTAGAGTCGTGCTTGCCTTCTGCATGGAGGAGGGCACAATATGGGCATTCCGCTTCACCTTGTTCAGCAACCAGAATGTATTTCGCCTCTTTCTTTACCGTCTTTAATAGTACAAGTATACAACTGTGATTCATCATTCTTTATTTGGTTCTTATGTAATTCTTGAACATATGTACCTATGAATCGAATAATGCATTGGTTGTTTGAACCTGATGGATATGAATAAAGCTATAGCATACATTCAAATTCAAATTCAAATCCAGTACAATTTGAAATAGCAGCAATTAAATTACGGTGAAACCAGGTCGTTACTGCACACATAGTTGGTAAAACACAAACGTTTGCGATATACAACATAATCCGACACGGTTCACAGAGAGGAAACGTGTGCAAGCATGCACACAGTTGCCATTTGCAAAGCGTGTGCAATGTCAGACAATATCACAAACGGTGCGGGCAAACTAAATGTTTGTGATAGTTGCCTTATCGTACATGATTCACAACCATGAACTGTTTCTGATGAAGTATGCATCGTAAACATTGCACCACAGAATAGCGTGTGAGATAGTTGTCGTGTACGACGATGTTACGATGGTCTGACGTTTCGTAATCCTGTCCAACACTCGTACGACGATTAGCTAATCTTCTTAATTAGTTATCGCATACGGTTTGGGAAAAGTGAATGTGTGTGATTGTCTGCTTATCATACACGTTCTATAATAGTGAACCGTTTGTGATGGGCCGCGCATCGTAAACGTAGCACCACAGGATACCGACTGCGATGGCAATGCGAGCACAAATGAGTAGGAGTACTGTATATGCATCAAGGCTCCCTATCCCCGATAGTTTCTGGGTCGTGTGGGAAGGACCCCCCTATCGCCCACACTCACTTGGCGACGGTTCCAGCTGCCGTCGCGGAAAGGGGTTAAAAACCATTCTTATAGCACCTCGCTGTACCAGTGATGCGTCCCTCTCGACCTTTGTCCCTTGTTGGCCAGACCTCTATTGGACATGTGCTATAGGGGTGTCTCTCTCCGTTGCAAACAACCATGCACTAGCTATCTTCGTGTATCTCCTCACCTCGTTTTTCTTTCTCGGAGATGCATGCGTGTTATGTTTGCATAAGAAACGAACACACTCTCTCTCTCTCTCTAATTTATCGGTTGTTGTCCCTTTCTCTTTCACACACACACTCTTTTTGCACACTCACTCATTCTCCTTCACACGCACTTGATCTCTCTTGACTTTGGCACTCTCTTCGGTCCATAGCATATAGATTCATTGAAAAGTCAAACATCACAAAGTTTGACCATGTACGTGGAGAAAAACATTTACATATAGAATAGCAAACATATATCATTAGATTCATCATGAGATGTAGTTTTGTATGATGTATCTTTGGTATTGTAGATATAAATAATATTTGCGTAAACCTGTTCAAAGTTTCCAAAGTTCGACTTCTAAAAATATTATATGCACTGCATTATCGAGCGGATGGAATATCTCTTTCCCCCTCTCAGCTATCTGACGCACCACTCAGACGTATCGGGGCTCCTCTATCTCTCTCAAACTTTATATCTCCCTGGTTCACACATACACATATCTCGCTCACGCTACATAGACCCATCTAACACTCTCCGCCCTTGTTCTCTCTCTATGTGACACGCACCCCCCCAAGTACCATAATCCCTCACTCCATCATAGGTGCACGCACTCCCCCCTAAGTATGACTATCTCTCACTAGCCATCAGGAACACACGTATTGTCTCCTTCCATCCATACGTCTATCTCGATATCTCTCGGGGTATCTTCTATCGCGCACACACCTTGTCACTCAATCTCCCACCCATGTAGTCCCATCACGATCTCTAGGGGATCTCTCTGTCACAAACATACACTCTCTCCTCCCCATGTCTGCATTTTCTCCATACGTCTCTCTCGACCTCTCTCCCTTGTTTGTCAGACCTCTCTTGGCCACGTGCTAGGGGTCTTTCTCTCTCGGTTGCAAAAAACCACACACTATCTCCTCACCTCGCTTCCGCTGTCGAAGATGCATGTGTGATATGTTTGCATAAGATACACACGCTTTTTCTCTACTTTATCGTGTGTTATCCATGTCTCTTTCACACACGCACACACACTTTTTCACTCACTCTTTCTATTTCACACACACACACTCTCTCTCTAGTTAGGTACTCTCTCACGTCCATAAGCATATGGATGTTTTGAAAAGTCAAATCTCAGAAAAGTTTGACCACGTATATGTGGAGAAAAACATTTACATCTGGAACGATCATTAGATTCATCACAACATGTACTTCATACTATCATTTTATCTTTGGTACTGTAGATATAAGTAATTTCTTTATAAACTTGGTCAAAGTTTCAAAAGTTTGACTTTAAAAAAATATAGGCACTACATTATCGAACGGAGGGAGTAGCTCTTTCTCTCTCTCTACTATCTCTCACAGGCCTCCCCTCTCACTTGAACTCTCTATACCGAGGGATTATACGGTCACTGTGTCAGCGTATAGCTCCGTATATTGTTTAGTTGACCGGTCAACCAGTCCACATGCTGCCTTGTCAGCTCGTGTTCTCTATCTTCGTGTGCTGGCCCATGTGGCAGTGGGTGAAAAAAAGTAAACTAGAGGCCCATCTGACACGCGGTGAAGTAAACAAAGTTGAAACCACTCAGGGTAGCACCCCGCACGCTAGTAAATTGAGGGCACACTTCTTCCGCGTGAAGGATGCACTCGCGTACACTTCACCACTGCGCGGCGGCATGCACACAAGGATGCACTCGCGCACACCCAGCACACAATACACACCAGCACACGTGTACACCGGCGTCGCCGCCGGCTGAGATGGACGGTGAGGCAACCAACAAGCGGAGGCGGCTCGAGCCAAAACCGCATCCGGCGAGCCTGGACTTCATCAGCAGCCTCCCCGATGACATGCTGCTCGTCATCATTGGCCTCCTCCCCACCAAATTTGCTGTGCGGACCACCCTGTTCTCCCGGTGGTGGCGCCCCTTCTGGCGCCGCGTCCCCCACAACCTCACCGTCAACAGCTACCTCTGCGACGGGGATTGCAAACGCATGGCCACAGTCTCCAAGATCCTTTCATCGCACTCTGGGCCAGCCAGACGCCTTGACATCCGCTTGTTCAGTACCAACTGCAAGGTCCAAGCCAAGTTTGACGAGTGGTTCTTATCCCCCGCCCTAGATCAGCTCGAGGATCTCAGGTTTGAAGCTGGACGATGTCGCTCTCTACTGCCGTCCACGCTCGGCCTCACGCCAATGCTACGCTGCGCCAGCTTCAACTCCTACTATTTTCCCCAGATTAATGCCGCGCCCGCCCTTCTTCTTCCTCAACTCAAGCAGCTCGACCTCTTCGACATTGGCATCTCGAAGAAGGCTATGGAGCACCTGCTCCGCAGCTGTACTGCGCTCGAGTACCTTCATCTTCGGCAGATCCACGGGTTCATTAGCCTCCACATCGCCTCGACGAATCTCCAATGGATTTATGTGTCTTGCTGGCCCCGCAACAAGACATCAATTGGGAAGAGATCACTCCAGCTGTTCCACATTATGGTCATTGAGAATGCGCCTTTCCTTGAGAGATTGCTTGCATCTGATCTAGAAGGTCCAACAAAAATTAGGGTCATTGACGCGCCGAAATTGACAGCGTTGGTGTACTCGTCTGCCAAATTCTCCGAACTCTTTATTGGATCCATAATCATTCAGGTACAACACTCATCTTCTTCTCCGTCTTCTTGAAATTCACATTTTTAAATTTCTTCTTGATGTATTTACGACTGTCATCTAGAAAATGATTCCCACAAGCTTGACCTAGTCTGTGCACACAGTGAAGATCTTGGCAATGGATCAAGTTGTTGGATTCCTTACATGCTTTCTGTGCACGAAGAAGCTACTCATCAAGGTGAAACTTCTTTCCTATTAGTAAACGGTAATCACAACGTAGCTCAATTTTTTCATAATTTTCCCAAATTACGATGACAAGTGTAGTGTTCAAAACTGCATCTACGCGCTGCACCGAAAGAAATGTTTTTAGTATTTTTTTCTCACGTGATCAGCTGCATCGTTTTTTTGTTGTACTACTAGTAGCCTAGGATAGTCATAGTGGCAAGTAACTTAGACTAGTAACTCAATGGTTACCCTAAGAGCAAGTACTACCTCCGTCCTGGTTTACTCTTCCTATTTTGTAGTATCAAAATTTGACCATAGATTTAACTGACAAAATGTTTATGCATGTCACTAAAAATTATATCGTTGGATTCGTATTTGAACATAATTTCAAATGGTATAATTTTTGGTGACATGCATTGGCATTTTCTTAGGTAAATCTATGGTCAAAATTTTACACTAAATACGAGGTAGTACAAAAGTGGGCTATAACGGCCCTCCACTATGTAGGCCAAAACACGTGCCAAATTCACTTGTGATGCATTTGGCATCGGTGCCCCTCCATTTCTCACCTGGTGCCCCAATCTGGATCACCTACTTTGCTCCGGTGCCAAATTAACTCACGTAATGAAAAAACACTTGCGTGGGAGAGGGAGAGGACTAAGGCAATAAAAAAACACTTGTTTGGGAGAGTGAGAGGCTGGTGTAGTTGGTTTGATTGATTTGTTTATACATGTGGGTCTGTGCGCACAGCGGTGCCAACTCTCTCACATCGCTAGAGCGGTGCCAAAATCTTTTGATTTGACATCGATGCATATTATGTGGCATACTTTTGAGAAATATGGCATCGGCCACATAGTGGAAGGCAACAAATGCCCAAGCTCTTCACGTGCTCCTAGGTAAATGAGAGGAAAGAGAAAGAGAGAGAGAGAGAGAGTGAAAAAAATATCACTAGCCTTAGAGCCAACCCTATCATATGAGCGAATGATATTGGTACCTCTTGATGACACGGCAATCTTATACAGCCAGCTTCTCTAATATGTTCTCTTCTTTTGCAGATAAAAAAAGACCCGAAAGTGAAAAATGTGCTGCACTATAACAATCTCATCGAATGCCTTGATCTCCATCTTACAGAAATTGATTTGATCGACTACCGAGGCAGCACATCTGAGATTAAATTGGCTAGGTTCTTTGTTCTGGAGGCAAGTGTGCTCAAGGTAATGAGGTTTGGCGTTCTCTGGTGCAACAATGAATGGCGTGCTGATCACCGCAAGCGTCTAAGCCTAAATGACAAAGTCTCCGCAGAAGCTGAATTTGTTTTTGAAACATCAAGTCGCCAGAGACTCAAAAATTTATTTGCCCATTAGTGACTTGTCAGGGCGGTGGATTTTATTTTGTATGACAATGCTGCATCCACCTAAAGTAACAAAAGTTCTTACGTAAACTTCCTAATAATTCCCTCTTCATAGGTGCAGCATTACTCCTAACATTTGTAATATCAGTTTGAAACTTGTAATATTGCCGTGTCCTATTCCTGCGTTTTCAAAATCCTACGAATCAAAGAGGTCCTGAGTTGGTGATGATGGTGTGCCTGCCATCTTTCACCAATAGCCGTCGGATCTAGATCTGACGCATACAAAACAAACTTTTGCAGTTTTGCAAAAAGATGCCCGCACTTGTTCCCTATTTACAAACAACTCCTTGTCTCTCACAATCAGCCTATCTCCTCCCCACCACATCTAGAAGGCCATGGAACAATCTGGCGCGATGGCAGCTGTCGGCGCCGTCCACCCCCAATCTTGGTGTTCCGTGCAATGCACGGGCATCTTACTCGTATAAGAAAAGAGTAGAGATACTCGTGGCAACGCACGGGACATTATGTCGAACATGACTAGTTGCAATCAGGCTAGCTCTACAGCCATGATGATAGTGACTGCACACGGTGAGGCTTACTTTGGTATGGCGAACACGGCGCCTACACTCAGGTGTCATCTCCGGCGCAGGGTCTTGTCACTTCACTGTCAGGAGTAATTTGACCAACGGGTAGTATAGTACTAGTACTACATTGGTAGTACTACTACTAGTCTAGCACCACCGTCTGGATTTAGTAGTACTACCACGTCCGTCTGGATTTAGTATTTGACTAGCAATATCTAGTAATGCATGTCACAAAAAATATACTACTCCCTCTGTAAATAAATGCATGGAGTATTGTTTTATTCGGTTTTGAACGTAGTTCCCAATGATATTTTACACTCTCCCTTCCGATAGATGGCTCAAATCTGAAGTCTCATCAATCAGACTACTATTGTACTCACAGAGCGCTCAGCTTGGTAAGCTACCAACAAAAAATTGCAATCAAAGACTACTATTGTACTCCCTCCGTACTGGTGCATTAGTCACGTTACGAAAACCAAATAATCCCAAAACTTTTAGGCGCGGTGCATTAACTACCCACCTCGTTCCCTATTTTTTGCCACGAAAAAAGAAATCACCCAATAGGAGACGTGGGGTGCGTATGCATTCAATGACTTGAGACTACTTAGACCTCTTCCAATGCAAATGTGCTTAAAAGAGGTGCTAAGTGCATTAAATAGCTTAGCAACTCAACTCACCAATGCATAGGTGCTTAACTTGTTGTTGCTAAGCTCACTGTATTTAATGATTTAGCACCTAAACTCTTCCATGCATTGGTCAACTTCTTTCATTTAAGTGGTTTGCCTAGGTTCACGTGCTTGGCATTGGTTCTTCCTGGGGTCACCAAAGTGCTCTCTCTCCTCCTTAATTACTGCGCCATGTCATTTTTTTGCCTATGTGGCATGCTTAGCACCTGTCCACCATGGAGCACTAGGAAGGGCCTTAGCACAACATTTTTGGTTACATGCATTAACATTTTATTAGTTAAATCAAAGGTCAAAACTTGGCGCAAAATGCAAAGGGGACCAATAAACCAGTAAACATCAAAGTTCTCTCATTTTGCCCCAACTTGGTCTCGGTGAGATGACTATACTGCACCGGCACGGAGGGAGGGCCGAGGAGTAGATGGCCAACACACACGTGAATGCAACATAGTCTGCACTTCTCATATAAAGGCTCCCCGCCAGTCCAATCTACGAAATCCTACGCACCTACGCACCCTAACCAAGGGCAAGAGTGATCACTCCAATTGCAAGCTCAGTTGACTAGAAGCTAGACCCATGGAGGTGATGAGCGCGAGCATCAGCCGGCTGTGCCAGATGGTCCATGACGCCGGCCTGTGGCCCAGCACCGAGGAACGTCTCTAGGTCGTGCTTGAGGCCACCAGGGAGAGAGGCCTCTTGGACGATAGCTTCGTCTCCTTGTTCGATGAGGTCCTCGTCGGCTTCCTCGACAAGTTCACCATCGTCAAGAAGCTCGCGGACGACCTTGACGTACGCCTCCAGCCCACGCGCCCAGGCTCTGTGATGCCCGCCACCGTCAACGGCCTCTATGGTGAAAACCTCTTCGACGCACTGGTGGCCCTGCGACTGCCCGCCGTCACGTCAGAGAATGTCCACCTCGAGGTCGTGCTCGCCGCGCAGCGCCTGGCATAGCAAGACACCATCGACATAATCACGCACGTCTACGCGCAAATCGTCCATAAGGACTACTATGTGCAAGAGGAGGACGATAGTACGCTGGCCTTCTTGGACCGCAGGGCAACCTTTGACGGCATTGTTCAGAAGCATGTTGAGCTCGCCAACAACGCCGCTGCTCCTCACATGTTGGTTGGTGACCCAGCGCACTAGGGCGTGAGGATGTCGTTGATGGATCCATATGTATCTTTATCTTTCCGTCAAATCCATGTAGTAGTATATTGTACTAGTAATTATCTTACCTTTCGCATCAACTTCATAATTTTCTTACGTACTCCATGCATGAACCGCACCAGAACCAAACTTCTCATTACTCTAGGGAAAATCGTTATTTCTATCTATCGGTCGCGCCATGGAGCAGAACCAAATTTTACAAGTTACAAGTTCAAAAGGAAAAGCCTGCCGTGTTCGCGTCGCACCCTCACATGGTTTGTCCGGCACGTCGCTCAAGGGGGAATGCGTGTTGTGTTGCATTTTCACTTACAAGTGGGACCGCAGTTGAGCAAACCAACTATCGGCAAACCCCCACCCCGCCCACCGTGCGATGGCTAAGAAAACAGGAGGGAGAAGAGATGGTTGTAGCACAGACTCCAAAAAAATTGGTGTCAGATGGGACTCGTGTGGGTGGCATGTGCCGTACTGCTAGACGTGAATGCTAGTTATGGCCCATGCCACCCCACTATATCGAGCTGCTGGTTACGTAGAGCGAACACACTATCTCTCCAGGAGTACGGTACACCACTAGTACTACTCACATTGTCACAAAATTTCCTGGAGTCCGTGCTCAGCCCTCCTCTCTCTCTCTCTCTCTCTCTATTCTCAGTCAGCCAGCAGGCGCGTGGAGCCCATCATCTGTTTGCTCACATGCGGTCCCACATGTCAGTGAAAATGCAAGACGACCCACTGAACCTGCACATCTTTCACCTCAACGTGCTGGTGATGAAAAACAAATCCAATAAAGATCTTCGGTGGCCGCTTTTGGAGTTACTCAAGAGTAAGATTCTATTTACAGTTTAACCCAAGATGCACATCATGTGGCTTCAACTAGCACTCCATTTTCTTGCATGACACGACCTGGATGCTAGATGTCCCATGTGTCGGCAAAAGGAGGAAGAACTTGACCAAATCTTCTCCACATTTAGACTGGAGGAGTAGGAAACACGGCAAGCGCTGTGCCTACATCATACTACGTACAAGCCCACCTCATGCAGTCACACTATCACCATATTTCTCGGCCTCCGTGCCACACCTAGCTCTAGTTGATCTAACTAGAACTAACTATTGTGCTAGCATACTCCACTATTAGGTTGGCTCTATGTGATGTGGCAACTTCATATAACCGGATGCTGGCTATACTACTACGGTACTCACACTCCAAGAAGTGACTCAAAAACCATTCATAAATTGAGTTTATGACATGCATATGAAAATGTACCATTCATTACATACAACAAGTCATCAACACACAACGACAACGAGGATACGTGTTGGATTATAGATTATTTCCAACAAACCATTCTAGTAAATACTAAAGTTTTCATCACACAACAAATAACAAGCAATGAAATGAACTTCAGCTCAACCAATCCTCGGCGTTGGAAACGCTTGCTTTGAACCATAGGTAAGCCTCTGGGAAGGGCCAGCTATTGTCAATATCGAGACCAACGCAGGACTGATCATCCAGGTTGAAGCGACCTATATCAGGACGCATATTGTGATAACCAGGGTAGGGAACCATAGCAATGTCCGAGGTATAGATACAGTTGCTTCTCATAAATGGTAGTAATGTTGTGTCAACAGCAGCTGGATCGCCTTTCACCGTCATTGGATAGTTTTGTCCAAGGAAGAGCGAGTTTTCTCCAAGACTATCAATACTGAACCAGGGAGAAGGTGTTGGCGCTAGCACACTAGTATCCATCCCGAATACCCTGCAACGGATGTTGGAATAGGTCCAGAGAGTGCGACCATGGGAGACAACACCTGCTTCCTTAGTAGTAACATCAGTAGTGCGCTGTATATAGACAAGAAGAGGTGATCCATCGGAATAAGTTGCCAGGCGCCACTGAGTATATAGGTCCTGCTCGTCCTCATGCTTGTGATCATCACCATCGTTATCTCCCCCTTGGTTATAAATTTTTTCAAGTATAGGTGGTGGAATGTTCACAGGACCTTGGAAACACAAGAAGGTTAATTAGTAAAGGGAAACTAGCTAACCCGCATGCATGTGGATGAAACAATTATAATTATGGTGGAAGACAAACGTACCGAAACCATAAGGATTCCATGCAAAAACAGTGCCATGAGTGGTGGCAGCAAACACAAGATGCTCGTATTGAATTGCATCACAGTACTCATCCATGTACAGAAATTGATTTTTGAGCAATATCCATCAAGGCGTGGAAGTAAGGACGGCAACAAGCTTGTCGAAGATAGCAACAACTTCATAGTCCGTGTAATCCCAAGAGCGGTTGGGAACTCGACAAATTGCTATCTTCCATAGACGACAGTCACCATGATCGTATTTGAACGTACGTAGAACATCTGTGTGCTCAACCTCAGGGCACTCTGAGATTTTTGGAAGTGGAATCCGCTGACGAGTGTACACATTCACAAGTTCCCACTCGCAGTTGTACCCAATATAAACAACCCAATCTCCATTTGCGTCTGCCCAGGCCTTACCCTTAAGCGATGGCATCTTAACATCACATGTATCATTATCAAGCGGCATCAACTTGCACAAGGCGAGGCTTCCGTCGTCCGCGCACCAGCGAGCAGGGTCATGGCGAAGAAGATAGGGGAGATCAAACCGCTCCTTGACCCTTGGGTTCTTTGTAATGACGTTATTAGTTGAGTCAAGAATGGTCTTGAATGAACCTGCCATGCTAGCCGAGGTGATGACGTCGCACCGATCAATGAGTTCCTCCACCACGTCATCTTTCAGATCGGGGCAAGAATAATAGGGTCGTTTCTGGCCTATTCCCTCCATGGAGAAGACGATCGAACAATGGCAGAAGGAAGGGTGAAGGAAAATGGAGGGGGGAGGAAGAGCGTGCGACAACAGTTCTAAATCGAGAGGGAAATGCGAAGAGGCGGTGGACGGTTGCCACGGTACAGGAAGAGGCGCCCCGGCCTACATAGACGTCCGTTCAGAAATTGTACAAAAGGACTCGCCGTCGTCTCACTGACATGTTGGAACGGGACCACATGTCAACGAAACATGTTTGAAGCATGACTAACTGGTACTGTATGCAGAGAAAATATAAACTACTCTACCACTACTCCACCTCTAGTACTAGTATCAAAAAAGATATATAGGCTGGAGCTTCAGCGCTTGCTTGCTAAGGGCTTCCCACTTGCTTCTCACACTATCACCCTCTCTCCAGATCTAAAAAAGATGGCCTCTCTCTCCCTCCTCACTGGTGGTCACAGATCAGCCGGGGAAGAAAAGGACGTGCAGCGTTGACGCACTCATCGTCGGCGAGCGAGGTCACGCACAGACGACAAGGCCGTCCTCTTAGACCTAGCGCCCGCGCGGGATGGCCTCCATCCCCAAGCTCGCTGCCATAGTGTGTGCGGAGGACGAAGACCACGAGCGAAGCCACTTCCCGCCGACCCTCAGGTATGCTACCTCTTTTCGAACCATACCCTTGTTCTATTGCCCCATCTGCCATGTCGCTGCATGTGGATCTTTTTCCACTCCACCATCTTCCCAATTTGCTATCCTCTGCTCTGCTGGTCACGCAGACGAAAACCTTAATTTGCACTATTAAAGGAAACCCTACTTCATGCAGACTAATCCATGTCTGGGTTGAATAAGGAAAGGAAGGGAGAAAGTACTATCGAAGAGACTAGGCATCGAACCCGCATCTAGGTTGAAAAGGGGAAAATTAGTAGCTAAGGAACGAGTCTCGTGTCTCTTGGTTGAAAAAGGGTGAAAAAGGGTAGAAAGGCATGACAACACAATAGAGAATGACCAGGTCGATCGGTTTGTTGTCCTCACATAGGAAAAAGGTGGCTAAAGAGAACAAAAATGGGACGTAATCCACATATGCTGCCTGGATATTTGTTGCTCTGGGCAACCATACCTCCCTCACCACTCTATGCGTCCGTGGAGGTACATTGTACTGGTGCGCCCACTGTCCGTATGGGCCTCCCATGCTCTTATTGCCACTTTTTTGCTGTTAGTATAACGCCAGCGGTAAAGTCAAGCAATGCTACTGCTAAAGTGATGCCACATTTAACTAATGCTGCACTCAGTCTAATGCCACTGATAAATTTAAGCAATGCCATTTAATGTCACTGGATTATTTCAGGGTTAGCTGTTGATTGTGGATGTATTAAAGATTTTTCACCTAAGGCATTCTAATGCTGTTGCACAGCCAATATACCAACGATGAAACTTGTTACTACCTTCAGATTTTTGCACTGTTAATGCTTATAGATTACATACCTCACTTTCATGAGATAATTCAATTTTTTTGTACAGTGTCACCAAAATGCCAAGGCGTTGATGTCATTTTATTTTGGTTAAACTGCACAAAAAAATATGAAGACAAGAGGAAAGGTCAAGAGTGGGCACATCCTCCTCCGGCTGTTCTCTTGATTCATTCGATCAAGTTTTTATGTTTGATCGATTATCAAGATTGGGATAGCAATTTTGAGGTCCCCTTGAGTTTGAAATGATATTTACCTTGAAGGTACATGGTTTCCAATTTTTTTATACTATCATTAGTTAATAATGCTAGTTACCTTCAGACTTTTGTATTTGATTTAATGCTGTTGCACAACTAGTATACCAATGCTGAAACTTGTTACCTTTACATTTTGTATTGTTAGTGCTTATAGAAATCTTCCAGTGCTAGCTTATGGAAATCTGTTCAGTAAAACCATTGTACTATACCCCATAATAAAAAAACTACTCTACTATTGCACTAGCCACTAGATTAGTGTATATTTGTACTATTCGAATGGTGTTGCATTAGCGTATGGACATATATAAAGTGTGGCAAGCTTTCCCAGATATGTGCTCAAGAAAACTACTACCTGTTTTTCTAAATACTAGACATTTGGGTACTTTAAATTGAACTGCGAAAATGTCTTATATTAAGGAGCAGAGGGTGTAGAGTTCACTCAAATTATCCCGGTAAAGCTAGTCACAGCTTTGTTAAAATTAATGTTCATTATGTTATCGGAGGAGGTCTGTATGTTTGTCTCTAATGCCTGTCGATTACATACCTGACATCATGATGTAATGTTAAGTCATTTCTTTTTGTACAGTGTCACTGAATTTTTAAGGCGGTGATGGAATTTTATTTTAGTTGAACTGCACAAAATATGCTTAAAAGAAGAGGAAAGGCCAGGAATGGTTCAGTTTTTAAGAAAATACTATTTATGCCTACCTGACATCAGCTGTTGTTGCCTTATTTATTCCTTCAAACAGGTGGTTAGAAACAGTCTTGCTACCTTTTCCCATTAAGAAATTGGAATGCTTATATTTGTGAGTCTATGCTTCAACTAGTGCCACTTTTATAGTAATCACACTTTCAATATCTATGCAAACAGGGATGCTCGATTTTAGTGGAACTGCACAAAAAGTCCAAATGGTTCAACATTAGGAGCATGTTTTCTTCCAAACCGTTATATCGAATTGGTGGCACTATGAGCTGTTCATTATGAAGGTACATGGTTTGCTACTATCTTGCTACTCTTTTTGTACTGTCATTAGATAGTAATATTAGTGGTTTGCATGTGAATTTATTGGCAGGGTGGACCTACATTGGAGGTGCAGGACATGATTCAAGGATTGGATGCTCAATTTTGGTTGTATCGATTTCACCTCTTCCATCACTGCAAACATGGATATCCTTGGTCTGATGAAGAATAGGCACTATATTTCTGCTCTGTACCAGCAAATCAATTTAGTACAAAATTGTCCAGGGCAAAACATGACAGTATCAAATTGTCCAGTGCTAAACATGACAGATGCTAAGCAGAAGAGATGTGTTTAAACCAAAAATACAAGGTGGGGTATATGTTTACTAGCTGCTTGATATTTGTGCAGAGAGATGTCTGCCCGTTGCTATTTGGCAAACAAACAAAGTGACCGCAATTTTGGTGGAACTGCACAAGAGAATAGTATAGTCACTGCATGCAGTGCCATTTGAAAATAGACACAGAAAGATTGGATAGTCACTTCATGGACTGCACAAAAGTAGTATTGTACTATTTATTGGCCAACACTATGTGCTTCATTGCTTTGGTCTGATTATACAATGGGCATAATTTTGCCTAAGTTAAAGTTTGTATTCCGAAAATAGTCTCACCATGTGATCGAGAGAAGACCAAATCATATTGCAGTGGATGTTCCTCCAGCATGTGTGGTTCATTCTCATGGTTCCAGCTGTTGGTGAAACCACTTACATTTGCAAGAGGAATTGTAGACTTCACAAACAAATTTGTCTTTCACTCTATACTGAATGTTGGCCCAGAGAAGCATCCATGTTAGTAGGAAGAACAGATGTTTTTTCTAGATCTTTGCTTTTGGAGCTACATATTTGTATATGATCTATGAATCATTGAGATGCATTAACATGTTGATCTTATGTATGGGAATCATACTATTTGGTTGTGAATTTGGGCTACGAATGTGAACATATTACAATGCCAGGCCTGTGAGTCTCGTGTGAACATTTCGAGTGGATCGGCTCTTACTACTGTGCATAGCATGATCCTTATTTCTGTGTTCTTAGTGTTTACAAGTTACTAGCAGTTCCTTATTTCTGTTTGCTCAGTGTTTACAAGTTAATGATCCATCACTGGCTAGCCTACTAATACGCTCCTGGCAGTTTTAGTTGCGACGCAAGATCCGAAGTGGCAGTTTTTTGAATAAAAATGCCTACCTCTGAAGAAACTGACATGCTGTTCTGGAGAAAATGCCATGCGAATCTAAAGAAACTGCCAGCAAAAATGTTCGCAAATGCCTTATCTCCCAGCGAACGTTCATCCGCTATTGCGATCCTACACATACCATATCCGACCGACTCGATCCTACGCGAATAACCAGCGGATCACACACGTACCTCATCTAGATGAATCGAGCGCACTCATTTGACCGTCATGCCGACGTGCGACCCAGCACGGACGGGACGCACCACTGATGGGACGGGATGGGACGGCACAGTCATAATTTCAAGTTTCTAGTTTTCCATGGCAAGCTGGCGTGCTAAGCCATGCCTACTTATGAATTGAATTCCGATGACCGCGATGACCATCGCGTTTCCCGCGACACGCTGGTTCACCTACCTTCTGCCTATAATTACTGGTTCCCGGCGTTCTCCGGTGGCACCATCACCCAACTCGCCCTATCCTCATAAGCCCCCACCGGCTCAACGTCGCTCGCCACTTGTCCTCGCTCTCGCCACGCCCATCATGCCCCCGCCCGTCTGCAATAGGCGACGCCGGAGGCGATCACCGCCGGAACTAGTGTTCGGTTTTTCACCGTAAGGCAGACGGAGGGAGGAGGCATTCTATCGGTCTTTAGATGGCAATGCAGAGTATGAGGACTTGTTGGAGCATGACCGCCTGGCGGAGGAGCAGCATATCGCCAATTTGTGCCGCCAGCGGGGCATGGAGTAGCAGCGCACCGACGCTCTGAGTCGCCAACAGAGTGCCCGCAACTGGGCCGACTACGTGGAGGCCGGAGCCCGGCAAATAGCCCTGGAGGCTGTCGGGCACACACGCGTTCGTGACGCCAAATTTTACTACCAGCTCGTCAAGTGGGTTTCCCGCTTAGAAGCCGAAGCTTCGGTGGACCACGCCGGCATGGAAAGGGCCAACGCGCGCGAGCAACGCGCCCTATCGCACCTCTGGCAAGTCCGAGGCGAGGAGGAGGACGTCGGTGCCGGCGTTTAGCATGTACCGCAGATGGCGGCCAGCATCGTCTAGTTAGCTAAGAGTAAGTTAGTACTTGTACACTACTAGAGTATTACTGGGAGTAGATAGTTAACTTGGCTATGATGGTTGTCAACGTCGAAGTTCAGTACTCTATATCTGGATTAGACCTGTTACTTTGCTCTGAATGTTGAGCTTTCCGTTTGAACGTATGGAATGGGCTGTTATTTTTTTTAATGGGTTGTATTTGTCCGCCACGGGTTTAGAGGCTGACTTGTGGGCCTACTAGGTTGACGCGTACACAATCAGGAGATGATTGTACATGGAGAGGATGACAGCAGGGACCCACCAGGGTCATGGCAGTACGCAAGCAAGTGCCTCCTTATTTGAAGCAAAAAAATGGTTCCTCCTAATGGATTTCTGACATCTGGGTCCCATGTCATTGTCAACGTAGTCAATAAACGAGAGAATTGCACAACGAGCGGCTGACACCAGGGACCCAGCAGCTCGCCCAGTTATTTTTGTTTTTGATATGGAAGCAGGGTGTCAACTGGGCTGTTCGGGGCACTCTGGCCTGTCTAGCCAGCCTTTTCTTTTATGTTTACCACAAGACCAGCCCAGTAGTTTTTTTCTTTCTGAAAATGGCTAGCCCAATTTTTTTTTTCTTTTGCAGAATACCCAACTGATGCCTACTTGCTTTGTCAGCCCTGCTGTGCTGCAAATCTTTCAAGATGAGGAGAGCTTCATTCGGCTTGCCCAGAAAATGGGCTATCAGTAATGATAAATGGGATGTACATTTTTAAAACACATCAAACCGGCAATTAGTTTCAATTTTTTTTTTCATTTTGAGATTTTAAATTCCATTGATTTTTATGTGTGGACAATTATTTTGATTTTATATTGATATAAATTTATTTTTAAAATTAGTTTGAATGTGACTCAAATTTCGGGATTAAAAACAGTTCGGACCGCACTGAAATATGCAAAATTCCGTATAATTTTTTAACCGTGGCCACAATATGGGCTGTAATGCTAACAAAAAGAATATGGCCTCCAAAAAAACCTTAAGAATTGGCAAATGGGCTGTAAATTATTAGAAATAATGGCAGATGGGATGTATGTTGTTTTCCACATATTTGAGGCTGACTTGTGCGCCTACTATAGGTTGACGCGTACGCTTTCCTAAAAAAATGGTTGACGCACACGCTACGGCGTGTCAACTTGGTCAATGCACGAGAGCAGTGACTGTTGGATGTCCATCCAACGGCCGTCGTGCTTCTTCAATCTCTGCTCTTCCTACTCCAGCCGCTCAAACAAGCGCCGGCGGGACTGCCTGCTCCCTCCTCCCGTGGCCGGCTGTGCTGCCGCGCAGGCCTCACCGCCCCACCCTACTCCCATCACTGGCCTGGCCATCCCTCTACTCACCCACACCTGCTGTTATTCTCTGGTGACGGCAGACGAACCAGTAAACCCTGGTACTCCCCTCCAGGTGGGAAACAACTGTCGAGTCTTCCCTGGCTCCGTGTCGTTCCCTTCCTAGGCCTCGCCGTTGTCCACCGCCCTGGTGCTCTCGGCGCGGCGTGGTCAACGTGGTCAACGAACGACATCCATCGGAAGTGGACTGTATGTGGAGAGGCTGACAGCTAGGTATACGGCCGCACGCAATTATTACACGCAAAATAACGATTCCTCCACCTGACAGCTGGGACCCACCGGAAGGGCCTCTGTATTTTGCGAAAAAAATGTTCCCCCTGCTGACAGCTCGGACCCACCAGCTATATCTTCGCACGCAAGGAAGTGCCTCCTTATTACGCACAAAAAAATGAATACTCCCGCTGCTAGCTGGGACCCACCATATTGGGAGGCTAACTTGTGGGCCTACTAAGTTGACGCGGACGGAGGGCTTTGTCAACTTAGTCAATATGAACAATTCTAGCTCCAGTGACCGTACGATGTCCATCCAACGGTCGTAGTGCTTCTTCAACCTCTGGTCTTCTTGCTCCAGCCGCCCAAACCAGTGCCGGTCGTGCCGCCTACTCCTGCCTCCCATGGCCGGCTCTGCTGCCGCGCAGGCCTGACCGCCCCACCCTACTCCAACCTCTGGCCAGGCCATCCCTCTACTCACCCACAACCCCTGTTATTCTGCGGCGACGGTAGCCTCATACCGCAGCCGAACCAGTCAACCCTCGTACTCCTCTCCGCGTGGGCATCCACTGGCGCGTCTTCCCCGGCTCTGTGTCGTCCCCTTCCTAGGCCTCGCTGTCGTCCACCTCCTTGGTGCTCTCGGTACGGCGTGGTCAATGTGGTCAAGGAATGACTTCCATCGGAAGAGTACTATACGTGGAGAGGTTGACCACGGCCGTAGCAAGGAAGTGCCTCCTTATTACACGCAAAATAATGATTCCTCCACCTGACAGCAGGGTCCCACCGGACAGGCCACCGTATTTTGCGAAAAAAATGTTTCCCCCTGACTGCTGGGACCCACCAGCTACATCTTCGCACGCAAGGAAGTGTGTCCATATTACGGGCAAAAAATATGATTCTCCCCCTGACAGCTGGGACCCACCAGCTATATCTTCGCACGCAAGGAAGTGCCTCCTTATTTGAAGCAAAAAAATGGTTCCTCCTAATGGATTTCTGACATCTGGGTCCCATGTCATTGTCAACGTAGTCAATAAACGAGAGAATTGCACAACGAGCGGCTGACACCAGGGACCCAGCAGCTCGCCCAGTTATTTTTGTTTTTGATATGGAAGCAGGGTGTCAACTGGGCTGTTCGGGGCACTCTGGCCTGTCTAGCCAGCCTTTTCTTTTATGTTTACCACAAGACCAGCCCAGTAGTTTTTTTCTTTCTGAAAATGGCTAGCCCAATTTTTTTTTTCTTTTGCAGAATACCCAACTGATGCCTACTTGCTTTGTCAGCCCTGCTGTGCTGCAAATCTTTCAAGATGAGGAGAGCTTCATTCGGCTTGCCCAGAAAATGGGCTATCAGTAATGAGAAATGGGATGTACATTTTTAAAACACATCAAACCGGCAATTAGTTTCAATTTTTTTTTTCATTTTGAGATTTTAAATTCCATTGATTTTTATGTGTGGACAATTATTTTGATTTTATATTGATATAAATTTATTTTTAAAATTAGTTTGAATGTGACTCAAATTTCGGGATTAAAAACAGTTCGGACCGCACTGAAATATGCAAAATTCCGTATAATTTTTTAACCGTGGCCACAATATGGGCTGTAATGCTAACAAAAAGAATATGGCCTCCAAAAAAACCTTAAGAATTGGCAAATGGGCTGTAAATTATTAGAAATAATGGCAGATGGGATGTATGTTGTTTTCCACATATTTGAGGCTGACTTGTGCGCCTACTATAGGTTGACGCGTACGCTTTCCTAAAAAAATGGTTGACGCACACGCTACGGCGTGTCAACTTGGTCAATGCACGAGAGCAGTGACTGTTGGATGTCCATCCAACGGCCGTCGTGCTTCTTCAATCTCTGCTCTTCCTACTCCAGCCGCTCAAACAAGCGCCGGCGGGACTGCCTGCTCCCTCCTCCCGTGGCCGGCTGTGCTGCCGCGCAGGCCTCACCGCCCCACCCTACTCCCATCACTGGCCTGGCCATCCCTCTACTCACCCACACCTGCTGTTATTCTCTGGTGACGGCAGACGAACCAGTAAACCCTGGTACTCCCCTCCAGGTGGGAAACAACTGTCGAGTCTTCCCTGGCTCCGTGTCGTTCCCTTCCTAGGCCTCGCCGTTGTCCATCGCCCTGGTGCTCTCGGCGCGGCGTGGTCAACGTGGTCAACGAACGACATCCATCGGAAGTGGACTGTATGTGGAGAGGCTGACAGCTAGGTATACGGCCGCACGCAAGGAAATGCCTCCTTATTACACGCAAAATAACGATTCCTCCACCTGACAGCTGGGACCCACCGGAAGGGCCTCTGTATTTTGCGAAAAAAATGTTCCCCCTGCTGACAGCTCGGACCCACCAGCTATATCTTCGCACGCAAGGAAGTGCCTCCTTATTACGCACAAAAAAATGAATACTCCCGCTGCTAGCTGGGACCCACCATATTGGGAGGCTAACTTGTGGGCCTACTAAGTTGACGCGGACGGAGGGCTTTGTCAACTTAGTCAATATGAACAATTCTAGCTCCAGTGACCGTACGATGTCCATCCAACGGTCGTAGTGCTTCTTCAACCTCTGGTCTTCTTGCTCCAGCCGCCCAAACCAGTGCCGGTCGTGCCGCCTACTCCTGCCTCCCATGGCCGGCTCTGCTGCCGCGCAGGCCTGACCGCCCCACCCTACTCCAACCTCTGGCCAGGCCATCCCTCTACTCACCCACAACCCCTGTTATTCTGCGGCGACGGTAGCCTCATACCGCAGCCGAACCAGTCAACCCTCGTACTCCTCTCCGCGTGGGCATCCACTGGCGCGTCTTCCCCGGCTCTGTGTCGTCCCCTTCCTAGGCCTCGCTGTCGTCCACCTCCTTGGTGCTCTCGGTACGGCGTGGTCAATGTGGTCAAGGAATGACTTCCATCGGAAGAGTACTATACGTGGAGAGGTTGACCACGGCCGTAGCAAGGAAGTGCCTCCTTATTACACGCAAAATAATGATTCCTCCACCTGACAGCAGGGTCCCACCGGACAGGCCACCGTATTTTGCGAAAAAAATGTTTCCCCCTGACTGCTGGGACCCACCAGCTACATCTTCGCACGCAAGGAAGTGTGTCCATATTACGGGCAAAAAATATGATTCTCCCCCTGACAGCTGGGACCCACCAGCTATATCTTCGCACGCAAGGAAGTGCCTCCTTACCTCCCATACAGCTGGGATCCACCCGGTCGAATCGTACGTAGGGTTGTTTGTCTGGTGGCGAACGTGTACGTACATACTGGTCGATCGGTCTGTCTGCGGGCTGCAACGATGAACCGTGGCCGAGTAAGGAAGGGCACGTGTCGTAGTAGAGGCGCGGACGTAGCATGTCACGCAGTCCCGTCTATATTGTGTACACGTACGTACAGCTAGGGTGCAAGAAAGTAAATACAGCCACGTACGTACATACGGGTGGGGTCTCGAACGCCTACTCGCGCATACGTACGGCCAAGGCTAGTGTACATGGAGAGGCAGCAGAGAGTAGCGACAACGTCTTGTTCATCGGCAGCCAACCGGCTGGGTCGGAACGGAGAAACTGCGTCGTGTTCATCGGGAGGCAACGGAATGCGTCTTGTTCATCGGGAGCCAACCGGCTTGGACGGTACAGCCGAAGCGAGGCCTGGCGTACCGCAGAACGGAGGAAACGGCCTTCTGTTCGACCGCCTATGGTCGAAATAGGATCCTGTTCACCGGACGGGGCCTACGTACCGCAAAACGGAGGAAACGGACTTCTCTTCGACCTCCTATGGTCGAAACGGGGTCCTGTCCATCAGGAGGGGTGTGGCACACCGCAAAACGGAGGAAACGGACTTCTCTTCGACCTCCTACGGTCGAAACGGGGTCCTGTTCATTGGGAGGGGTGTGGCGTACCGCAAAACGGGACTCCACATGCTACTATTCATCCACCGTCTACTGCCTCGCTCCAACCTCCACGGTCTACTGTTCATCCACCATCGACCTCCTCCAGCCTCCACCTGCCACTGCTCATCCATGGCGTCTCCCTCCTGCCTCCACCAGCTACTGTTCATCCAGCCTCCACCGGCTACTGTTCAACCAGCCCTCCACGGGGGTCCTGTTCATCCAGCCTCCATCGGCTACTGTTCAACCAGCCCTCCACGGGGTCCTGTTCATCCACCCCCAACCGGCTCGATTGGGGTCCTCTTCATCCAGCGGCAATGGCCTCTCCTACCACGGGGTCCTGTTCATCCAACCCCCACCGGGAACTGTTCATCCAACCCCCAACAACACTCACTGTTCATCAAGAGGCAGCAGGTTTGATTGCCTTCAGTTAGCAGTAGTAGCGAAGGAATCCCTCGATTGGGTTCAGTTAATAGCCAGGGATCGATCGATCGCTCGGGTTCAGTAACGCGTAGCCAATGCGATCGCTCGGGTTCAGTAAGCGAACGCCTCGCTCGGGTTCAGTTAGAGCCCAACGCCTCACACACATGCGCGTACGTGTATGAGAGAAACGCGCAAACCTTCATGCATCGCTCGGCCCCGACCACCCACCGTAACCGGGAACTCCTCGAAATTTTCCTCGCCCTCGCTTCTACCATGGTTTTTTCCATCATGGACAGCCCAAAGAATGTCATCCAGCTGCGTCTCCAACCCGCCCAGGACAAAAAGCCCATTTTCTGTCATGATTTTTTGTCACAGAAGTAGGAGCCCACCACACCTATGATGATACCGGGTTATGTCACAATTATCATCACAGAAGTGTCATAAGCATGACAGAAAAAAAATTCGTTCGTCCCAAAATGTCACAGATGTGTCTCTTTTTTGTAGTGTTCCCATTCGCTTTGCGCACCACCACTGGATTCGCCAACCAAGTTGGATGCAACACTCCTCTAACCAAACCAGCGGCTTCGAGTTTCTTGATCTCTTCGGCAATAAACTGATGCCGCTCCAAAGCTTGCTTTCGGACCTTCTATTTCACGGGCCGGGCATGTGGGCAGACAGCAAGGTGGTGCTCGATTACCTCCCTGGGAACACCGGGGATGTCATATGGTTGCCAAGCAAACACATCGACATTCGCCCGCAGAAAGGCAACGAGCGCGCTTTCCTATTTGTCATCAAGGGTGGAGCTGATAGTAAATGTACCATCAGCGCCAACCAACCCTGTCGGGACCTTCTTCATAGCAGGCGCAGCAACCTTTGGTCTCTTGCTATCAGAGCTCTCCGGCAAGTCATCAACAGGCACAGCGCACTCTGAAGAGGCGCGCTTCCCGGATTCTTTGTTGGCGTCCTTGCTAGCTTTCTTCCCTTTCTTGCTTTCCTTGGCGAGAGCGGTAGCTTCTGCAGCCTCTGCCGCGACAGCTTCCCGGTACATCTTATCGATGCATATGATTGCGTCCTTCTTGTCTGATGGAATGGAAATGACGCCCATCGGCCCTGGCATCTTCAAAGTGTTGTAGGAATAGTGGGATGCCGCCATGAACTTTGCCAAGGCTGGGCGGCCAAGGATTCCATTGTATGGCAGGAGGAGGTCAACCACATCAAACACGATCTTCTTGGTCCGGTAGTTCAACTCCCCTCCAAATGTTACCGGCAGTGTGATCTTCCCCTTAGGACGGCTCCTGCCGGGGTTGATCCCTTGGAAAGTACCAGTAACCATGAGCTCTTCGTCTGCTATCTGGAGCTTGCTGATGACCTTAGGAGATATCAAATTCAACCCGGCCCTACCGTGAACCAACATCTTTGTGACCTTGAGGTTACGAATTGTTGGAGAAACCAACAATGGCAAACACCCTACCGCGGTGGTGCAGTCAGGGTGATCCTCTTCATCAAAGATGATGGGTGTGCGAGACCACTTGAGCGGCTTCTGAGAATCTGCCGCTGGCTCCACGGCATTGACCTCACATGCCCACTATTTAAGTTGGTGGTGAGAGGAGTGCAAGGATGCGCCTCCATCAATGCATAGGGCGTCAGTGGCCTTCTGGAACTCCTGCTCGCTGGTTTCCTCTTCATCTCCTTCATCACTCCCATCATCACATCCCTTCTTCTCACGGCCTCTGGCAGGTTGCGCTTAATTCTGTGGGGACTTGCCGGGGCGACCTCCTCTGCCACCTCGGCCTTTCCCGCTAGCACCATCTTGGTCTCTCTCTTTGTCACGCTTCTCGTACTTAGCTTTCTGCTTCTTGATGAGCTGCTCAACTTGATGACACTCTTGAAGTTCATGTCCCTTAGTCCGATGGATCTTGCAGTACAGCCTGTCAGCCTACCCAGCCTTCTCAGCAGCCGCGGCTTCCCGGCAGTCAGTGCACACAGCAACTTCCTTGCCGGGAGCTTCGGCCTTGGCCTTCTTGCCGGTACTAGGAGTGCTCGATCCTTCAACAGCCATTACCGCCTTATCCTTGCGCTTCTTGTTGCGTTTCTTGTTCTTCTTCTTCTGATTGGTGGCGTCGTTGTCGTCCTCTGAGTCAACGTCAACGCCATCTTCTTCGTCGGGGAGTCGCCTCCCCTCCTCCATTCGGGCACACTTATCCGCCAGAGTGTATAGCTCATTCACAGTCTTGGGCAACCGAACATTCATTTTGGAACATATCCTGTGGTTGCGCATGTTGGACTGGAATGCGGCTATCACAGCTGCTGGATGGATGTCTCGAATGTTCCTGTGCACCCGGCTGAACCTCTGCATGTACTTTTGCAAACTCTCTCATTCCTTCTGTGGGAGGAGCTGCGAGTCGTTGGGCCGCCCTGGTTCTTGATGGCCGCCCGTGAAGGCGCCAACAAACTCATGGCATAGATCAGCCCAGGTCGAGATGGAGTTCTCCGACAAGTGCATCAGCCATGACCTCATGTTTGGCTTGAGTGCCAAAGGGAAGTAGTTGGCGAACACCTTAGCGTCCCTTCCTCCGGCAGCTTGAACAACGATGGTGTAGATGCTCAAGAACTCTGCCGAGTTCAATCTTCCATCGTACTTCTCTGGTATCTCTGGCTTGAACGTACGGGCAGATGGCCAACAGACTCGCCGCAGCTCACGAGTGAAAGCGGGGCACCCAACCTCGAAACACAGGTATCCCCCCTCACCGGGCATGGGTTCGTCGACATCGGGGCCATTGCACCTATCAGACTGGTGGCGGGTTTCGCGGCGTCGCTCGATGGTGACGCGCGCGTCTTCCCTCCGCCTGTCTTCCAGGACCCGTCGTTGATTTCGATGTGCCTGAGGATCATACGAAGCCATTGATACGTCATCGGGTTCTTGGTCGTGTGGCCCTGGCTGCAGCCCCTGCGCTGGCTGTCGTGGAGGGGACTGCACCATTGGAACGGCTCCCTCGGTGCGGCCGGCGGCCTGGGCCGTTGCCGCCGTTGGTGGAGGCCGTGGCAGGCCTGCCTGCTATGATCCTCCCGCCTCGGCGAAGCCAATCAAGCTCTGAATGGTGGCTCTCCACTCATCCATCTGATTGGCTGCCGGCGGAAATCTCAACAGGAGTTGGGCCCGCGCCATGGCTTCCGAAGCGGTGCTCGGCATAGATGATGATGCAGATCATGACATCGCCTGACTCCTGACGGTGCCAGTAGTGATGGTGTCGTGTTCTCGTCGTCGCGAGCCGGTTGCCAGGGTGGCATGGCGGCGGGGTGGGTGCGTGTGGGGATTGGTGACCCCGTTCGGCGCATCGCCTTGGCTAGCTTGTCCTGGGGGTGGCGCGGGCCCTATAGCCACACCCGCGGTGGGGCAGCTAGGAGGTTGCGATCCGCATCAGGATGAGCGCCATCGCTGCGGCTGTGTCCTTCGGTGAGGTGGGGAGGCGGAGACGGAATATTCTCCCCACCCGCACCTTATGGAGCATTGCCGCCGGGGTGTTGTTGATGTCGCCCTCCTCCGGTGCCTCCTGCTCCTGCTTCGGCCGCAGGGGGAACGGTGATGGCGCCGCCTGCGCCAGTCACGTTCCTCATGCCGTTGGCATCCCCATGTTCCCCCGCAGCCCCCACGGCATTAGCGTCCGCATGCGAGGGGGCCTTCGAGGTGGATGGGTGAGCTGAAGCACCGGATTTCTTCTTGGGCACCATGGATGATGAAGCCGTTGATGAAGAAAATGAAGATGAAGATGACGCGCTACTTACACTCTTGGGTCCGTGCAAGCGCTTCCCCCTACCTGGCGTGCGAAAGATGTCGTGGTATCACACGGCCACCTATGGGGCCATCCGCCCCTTGTGGTTCGGCAAGGGGACGAGCATGTTGCACAAAGAGCGGAAAGCATAGAGCAGCACAGCAATGATGACATGGGCAGTTTTTACCCAGGTTCGGGCCGCCGCGAGGCGTAAAACCCTACTCCTGCTTTGGTGGATTGATGAATGGAATGTGGTGGAGACTCAGCGCTCTAGCCAGGCAAGGTCACCTCTGGGTGAGAGCACCGAATCCTCTCTAAGGTTGCCACGGCCCTCCTTTTATAGGTTAAGGGGTTACCACAATGGCAAAACAGTCATTATGCACTGATTAGATAGCCATAGTGCTATCATACCTAACTCTGCAAACAGGACAAAGTGCATTAAATGCACCGCTTAGTGTCACATCGTGGCATGGCCCGGCAGCCTTGCCGCGCCATGCAGCCACCTTCTCGCCTGTCTGCGTGACACGTCTCCTGGATGGGTGTCATTTAGGGATGATCTCCTTCAGAAATGGCTGCCACGTACCCAATAACAGCAACATAATCACCTGGGGTCTCGACACCATGCTGATAAGTGACTTGCGTTGCTGTGACGTGGAGCGGTGGAGCCTTGGCTGGGTGATCCGCCTTCTGCGTCCCCGGCAAGCCTGCCGGGGGATCCTTGAGACTTGTCCTTGGAGCAATCTCGACCCCGCCAGGCTCGCCTGCCCGGCAAGGGAGGTTTTTCCTTAGTGATATCTTGCTTGTTGGGTTGGTCTTGGTCTTTTTGATCTGCCCTTTGATTTCTCAAAGAGCTATCTCTTCTGCTTGGCCTTGTCTTGAATGTTCCAACTTTGCTCTTGAGCCTGTGTACAGTCCGGGCAACACACGCCTGGGGTTTGTTGCACCGACAGCACCGGAGACAGCATTCCCTTCGGTTGTGTATGGACTTTTCTCTCTGTATGCACTCGCAAACAAATTAGTCCATACATGTTTCTATCAACAATCTCCAAAACACAAGGTAGGCAGATATTGCACCAACAATCTCCCCCTTTTTGAACGATTGTTGGCAAAACAGATCACATCGAATGATAGATAATGAGTTGAATGTAATGCGAAGAATAATGAAGGACGAGAGATAATTACGAAGATAAGATATTCTCCCCCTTAAGATTTGCTTCGGTTTGGGAAAATATATTTTTCTTCGTATGAGTGTCATTGACAACAGATTTCATGCTCGATTTCTTTTAGTGCACTCAACGGTGTCTGAGCCAGTTCCTGTCACGAAAACTTCGACAAGGGTTAGATGTGAAACAAACATTGTGAGATTCGTGACAAGGATAAGTCATGAAGGTTTTCTCAGAACACAATTTGAATCCACACAAGATATAATTTTCCTACATGTTAGATATTTGAAAGATCAGAGCAGGATTGAATAATAATTCGTTGCTCAGAGTGGATAAGCTAAGAAGGTGATTTTCTTGCAATAGAGATGATGCAAATGATATATGAGAGGAAAAACACTTTGTTAGTCATAGATAGCCTTCATAAGGCATTTGTGCATTGGCTGACTTTATCTTCCTGCAAGGTTAGATAATCAAAGCATAGATGGTATCACTATTTTATGATTCTCTGTTCTTCTTCGAGGAGCAGTTATGTGTCCCTATAAGATAGATAGTCATCTGTGTTATCATTCACAGCAATAACATATTTTAAAGGTACCTGCAGACAAATAGAGCGAAGCAAATAACATTGCAGGCGGGGGGTTATTAATATTACATGACGATCGAGAGTTTTAGCACCACATGCGGTGCGATAAGGTTCTTGAAGCAAATTATTCGAAGCGAAACCAAATGAAAGTTCGAAGCAAAACACCCTGCAAACCCTGATAAACTATCACTTGATGTAATTCTCCCCCTTTTTGTCAACAAGTGTCAAAAAGGAAAGAGAACACACATGAGGAATTACTCCGTGGGAGTATCTTCTGAATCAGAATTGAAACCACTCGATGAATCAGAGTCAGAAGAATGCGGAATGGTCGAGGCAGAAGCAGGTGTGGCAGCCTTGGCTTTGAGGGGCTTCGAAGTATGTGCATCTGGCTTGTAGATACGAGTGCCGATAGTGTCTGTGATTTCATCATCATGGTTAACAAACAACAGATCCGTTGAAGCAGAACGTTGTGGGAGCTCTGGAATTTGTCTTCGGATGCGCGGTACTGCGAGCAAGTCCAGATAGTCATAGTCTTTGAAGAGGCCCTTCTTGGCTAGATCCTTGCGAGAGAAATGCCTTCTTAGCAAGGTCCATGATCTCTTCCTTGCATCCTTCTCATGCAGAAGAATTTGCTGGGTGTGATTATGAAGCAGATTCAGTTCAGCCAGCAATTTGATCTTTTCCTTTCTATCCATTCTGATGTGTCTTTCCAAAGTCTGTTGAGTGCGAATGCAAATCTCATAGAGTGATGGATTTTCCTCACGAGGAACTTCAATCTTGGCTTCTTTAACCTTCGGTACATTCTCAGATGCAGAAGCAGTTGCAGCAGCATCAACAGGTTCCTTCCCCTTTCTATATTCTTTCATGATGCACAGAGTGTCACGGACAGGTGGCATGAATACCTTTGGCTCATAAGCCCAGAAGAATTTCTCATTTGTGAGTTGTTCAATGGCGAACATTATCCATGGAGCATATGCTTGAGCGATTGAGGGCTATCTGCAGCACATGCTAGATTCCGAATAAAGAAGTCAGGAATGTCAAACTTGATTCCCTGATAAATTGACATGAGAGCATTTCCCATGATGCCTTTGATGGAGTTGGGCCTGTTGGTTGGCGTGATGGTATTGCACAGAATGTGGAATAGCACTTTGTTATCGTAGGCCAACTTCTTCGGATCAACATCAATGCATTCGGCGCCCACCATCGTGGGATCCATCAGGAAATGGAGTTGTTCATCAGACACTTCCCAAAAATGCAATTTGTGTTCTCAGTCGTTCTCAAATTCACATCGAGGCAAATTTATCAGGGCCAGAAAGTGATCTGCCGAGCATTTGATTCTCTTCCTCCTAGTCATCCATTCCAGTGTCCATATTGAAGTATTTTCCATTTGCCCTGTGATGTACAGTGTGGCGTAGAACTGAAGAATAATCTCCTTGTTCCAGCCATGATTGAATCGCATAAAACCCTTCAGAAGAGCATGTTCAATATGGTCAAGTGCATTGTGGAAGTAGGGCATTTCTTCGAGCTTGGAGAAGTTTAACATCTTATGATTGAAAATCCTGTGTTTGCCAAACAAGATCCGAGCATAATAGATTGCCTGTTCCTCTGTCCAAAATCTTGGAGACAAGGAAATTCTTTCTCCTTCATAGGGGGTCTCCGCAAAGAATGCAAGCTTCGATGAGTGAAGTTGTTCATTGAATGCTGAGCCATTGGGGCCATACTTAGATGAAAATAGCAAAAATGATTCCTGAGGATTTTTCCGATAAACTTCTTCACTAATTTCCATCAGCTGAATATCATCAGCGGCAGGCGCGTTCTCACTAGAGGGCTCCATTGGGGCATGAGGTATCATGACCTCATGTGAAGCAGATGGCATGGGATCATTGGACTGACAGTCATTTTCCTTCGCTGGAACTCCTTCAGCGGCTTTCTCAGATTCAGGCACAAGGGCATTTTCTTCCGGTGAGACCTCAACTAGGGTTCGCACGATAACTTCTTGAGACTCAAGAGTCTCAGCTTGTTCTCCTTCAGCCTGCTGCGGCAGCACTGGTGGTACAACCTGGTGGGACAGAACTGGTGGTGCAACTTCTTCATATTTCTCCTCGGGAGCCATGGGCTCTTCAAGTTTCTTTTCTTCCTGCTCTGGCTATGAAGCCAAAGAGCTAGGAGAAGGGTCAACCTCCATTGGGGCAGGAGCACCAGATGAGGAGACCATAGGGGTAATACCTTGGGAAGCAATTTGCTCCCCCTCAACCTTCTTACCCTCCTTGGTAGATCCAGAGGGTTCAACATGTGTTTCTTTCAAAGGCGATGAAGTTGCCTTTTCCATCTCAATCTCTTCGTCAATCTTATCTTCGGCATCATTTTGCTCGGGCACAATGTTTACTTCATCACGATTGACATGATATATGTCCACAACATCAACTTCTTGTACGACCGAGGCAGAAAAGACAGCTGCCACGGGTTCAGCCTATTGCTCAGTAACTTCCTCGGAACAAGGGGATGGTGGAATCTGTTGTAGTGGGGCACTTGCATCAACCGGTGCATCAGAAGATACAGATTGGATACGACGATCCTTAATCTCTTACGGCTTAAAGGCTCTAGCCTAAGTTCTTTGACGTTTCTCTTCTTCCTCTCTGCATCGAGCAAGAGCTTCTTGACGCTTAATCTCTTCATTTCTTTGATCACAAAGCTGAGAGACATCCATCTTCATCTTGGAGTGCCAATCAATCTTATTATTTCTCATGGTGGTGAGGGCTTTGGTGATCTCAAGAATGGCCTTATTCACATCTTTTCTTTTAGACTCATATTTAGCTTCCCTTCGCATCTTCTCCGGAAGATTCTTATCATCGACAGGTTGATAAAGTTCTTTGGTGATTTCTTTCAGATCAGTGAAGTGCTTAGCTACCATCCTGGTAACATCTTTTAGCAGACCCAAATTACTCAAATCAGCTAGATTGGCATCATAAGAGGCACCTTCAATGATGTCGAATATAAGATCAAAATCATATTCCTCTGTGGGAGCACGAATGATTTTCTTCACCTTCTTGGCAGAGCAGTAGCTTTCTCATCAGTAATTAGCTTTCTCTTCACCACTGGGGCAGCAGAACCCGAAGGTTTTTCTGAGGGGGCAGGAGCAAGTCTTGGTGAAGACCTCACAGGAGGCGAAATCTATGCAGGAGATGGGGTTTGGTACGGCTTATCAAGCAGTGCCTTTTGATCATACATTGGAATTTCTTCGCCAGCATTATCATCAGACAAATCCTCATCAGACGAGGCAGATGCAACCTTTCGAGATTTGCTGGCAATGGACTTCTTCTTCATAGCTCGAGGGGAAATAGATTTCCTCTTCTTCTTTTATTTACGGGCAGATGCCCTTTCCTTCTTTTCCATCACATCGTGTTGAGTCAACTCAACATTTCGCTGTTCCACTTGATTTTTCTTCGCGAGTCTTGCCTCACACTTGGCCTTGGACTTTTCCCTTTTTGCAACTTCTTCAGGAAAATCAGCTATGGTTTTCAAGGAATCAGCATTAGCATTGGGAGGCGGTGCTGGCCTCACTTTTTCATCGTCCTGCCCTAGGCAGCCTTCTGCAATGCAATCACTCCAGGGTGGAGTGAATGCGAACAAGGTCTAGTATTTCCTTCGAATGTTCTCATAATTAAACCATTTCTTCACCCACTGACGGTGAATCTTTTGCAATTGGTTGTTCCATTCCTGAGCAGTTTCCACTCTAGGTGGAGTCCTGTAAGTTTCCTGATCAGACATCTCAGCCGCAGTATTCCTTTCTCTTCCTCGGCCACCCTTTTTGGGATTTCCATCAGAGAACATGGTTTTGGAGTTAGTGACAAGCTCGTCTTCTGGCTGACTGTGAGCTGAGGGAATATCGTCCTCTAATTCTTCAGTAGATTCTGATTCGGCCTTTTTCTTCGGAGCTCTTGGTGGCTTTGCTGATTTTCTATCGACCACTTTTGCCTTGCTAGCCACCCTTGGCTGCTGTGGGATTTCTTCCTCTAAACCAGAATGCTCATCCGAACTATTTGCCATAACCACTCCTGAGAGAAAAACACAAATTCTAAAGAAAGCATAGAAGAAGTCACAAGCAAGCACAGAGGAATTTTAACTCAAAACGGATAAGTTTTCGGAAGCAGCAAAGGATCCAAGGCATGCACTTCCAAGATATCATCGAGTGAATTGCAATATGCCTAAGGTTGACATAACCAATCCTCTAATCTTTCGATGCATACAGTAAACCCTAGATGAAAGAGACTAGTACGAGGAACAATTACAAACCATACAAGTCATATCTTAGAGAAACTTAAAGATCTATCGCAAGAGAAATAACACATCATAAATGGCGTCGGGAAGAACTGCCCTAGAACAAGAAGTGAGTAGAGCAAGTTCCAGATCTGAATGCCCTAACTTGGCGAGACAGATCGACTACAACAGTGCGGGAGAGAAGAGTTACCACACTGGTGCGACCACCGGCGACGGAGCTCCACCGGAGTTGCACGGCGAGGCTGGACGTCGACGCTGCTTCGAGCTCGGGCTCAGACGGAGTGCGAGAGGAGAGGTTGAATAGGGGGGAAACTGAGGAAGAAGAGACCTAGAGAGGGGGTATAAATAGCATGAGGGAGAAACCGCCCACTCCGAAACCTACGGACGAAAAACTCGGGACGTTCCATATTCAATGGACGGGATGACGATTGAGAGATCGTGGGCACGTGTCAGCCGTTTCCTACGAAAATCTCGGTAACTGAACTGGATGCCGAAAGGTTTGAAGGAGCGCAAGCGCCAAAACAGATGAAAAATAGAAGTTGATTTCATTCGCAACCAAGGACGTAAGAGTAAAATCTTCTTCAGTTCAAGTTGCATGCTTGTGGCACAACGAACCGAGAATAAACCAGAAAAGGAAACAAACTCGAAGCACAAAACTAACAAAAAAGAACATAAACACTATGAAGGAAAACTCAGAAAGATAAGCACCAACAATAATTAATCTCAGGGCTTGAGATAAACAAGAGATATCCTTGAGAAGGTTTCTTGCAAGAGGTGATTAGTTCTTCTTCACTACCCACACTTGTGTGGGAGGCGAGGATGTCATCTGCTTTGCCTTGCTTGGAGTATTTCCTCGGTGAGTCCTGTGAGACACCTGTGCGTTTTGATGATAATCATATGAATAGGCATTGAACTTGTTTCCTAATACATGAGTGTAATGATTTGAAGATGTACGCAAGTACTCCTTCTGGCGTGGTACAGGGTGACAGTCATTCGAGAATGATATTCGAGTAGACTTGGAATGATAACCATTTCCTTGTCGATGATTATCCTGCAAAGTCAGGTTAGCAATAACAGCTAGATTTTCAACGATGCACTTCTTTACCCAAATTTGTTTCTTGGGTGAACCTGCCCTGCAGTTAGTTCCAACATATTGAGCGAACACTTAACCAATTTGTTGCTTGAATAGTTTGTAATTTGAGTCATTTGACTCGTCAGTATCAATAGGAATGGGCGAACTTTAACCAGTCAAAGTTTCAGGTTCAAGGATTTTACTCTTTGCACGAACCCAAGTTGTTCGAGGATATTGCTCGGGAGTCCAATAGGATCCATCCACATTGAGTTTCTTTTGAAACCTAGTCCTTCCTTCTGAGGATTTTTGTTCAGTATGGACTTCTTGAGCACATTACATAGGGTTTGATGCCCTTTTAGGCTCCTTGGCATACCAGTCTCAAGTAAGCCCTTTAACCTGCAATTTTCTTCAGTAATAGCAGCAAAGTCCTCGGAAGAGGGGTTAGTAGTACCAATTTCAGGAGTAGCAATGTTCTTGATGACAGCATCAGAAGTTTCAACATGAGAATCTGCATTGTTATGTTCTAGGCATTTCAAGCAAGGAGGAACAAAGTCATCAGGTAATCGAACAGATTGCTCGGCGAAGAGAGAAGATTTTCTAATACCAGGTCGTTATGAGATTCTTTCAGTGACGTGAGTTCTTGATTCCTGTTAAGGAGTTCATTTGATAAATTCTCGTAGTCAACTGCAAGTGAATCATATCAATTGGTAAAATCATCAATAGTTAAAGAAAAAGCATCTTGCTCTTCGATCAACTTTTGATTCTTCTCCATCTCTTCGACCAGTAATCCTTCAGTTTTCCTGAGATTTCTTTCAAGCATCTCAAGTTCATCATGTTGGGATTTAGCAATTTTCACCAACTTGGCATATGAGATATATTCAGGTGAATATTCGTTCATGGACTTTTGGTGTTTTGCAGATACCTGATCTTTTGATGATTTTGCCATAAGCCAGAAGGCAATCGGTTCATCATCACTTGAATCATCATCACTTGACGCATTATCATCAGCATCTGATTCGATGAGATCCTTCGATGAATCAATGGCTACATATGCATTGCTTCTTCTAATCCTTTTGTAAAATTCTTCATCATCTGAATCAGTGTTTGTTGTCTCTTCTTCAGAGTCAAGAGTCAGGTTGGTACAGGCTCTATTCAGCTGAGAGATTTTCTTCATGTTGGAATCAATGATTGCTCTGGCATTTATGTCAGCGACTGGTCTCATCAAAGAGGATGAAGCGGGCTCCTTTTTCTTTGAGAGCTTAGTGTGACGATCCATTCGAGCAAAACCATTGCAGTGAAGATGCTTCCAACGATTACTAGGTGCTTCATCATAGCAAGGACAATCTGCAATTACATGACCGAATTGTTTGCATTTGAAGCACTTCATTTCTTTCAGAGGTAACTGTCTTGAGGATTCAAGCACCTCATCTTCATCATCATTCACAAGATACAAGTTTTGTCTTTTGAGATCACTCAGCCGTTGTGTGAGTATTTCCAATTCTCTTGTGATAGTGTGTTGATTCTCAACATCTTCTTCTTCTTCCTGAGAGCTGCCATAGTGAGAGAGGATTTCTCCTTCACCTTCTGAAGAAGATTCTTGATTTGCATTTTCCAATTCCATCTTTTCTTCATATGTAGATAGTAGCATCATGATCTCAACATAGTGAAGCTCTTCATAGTCTGGTCTTTGTTTGATTTCGGCTACAATAGGTTCGAATGATTCATCAAGTGCACTTAATAGCTTGTTTACCACATCTTTATCGGTGACATCGGTTACTCCTCGTTGGCGAAGTCTTTCAACAATGTCAGTCAGCCTATCCGTGAGTTCCATCACACTATCCTTTCAAAGACTTCTGAACCCAGTGAACATGGCGCGAAGCATTTGAGAGTGGGAGTCTGTTCTGGAGATAAATTCTTCGTGAACATTTTTGATAGCATCCCAGAGTTGCTTTGCTGTGTTAAGGTTTCGGAACCGAATGAACATGTTCTTTGAGATACTTGCACAGATGATATCTCTTGCTTGTGCATCCAGACGCATCATAGCCTTGTCATCAGAAGATGGAGCATCAGGGTGTTGAATGGTGTAACCATCTTCTACAATCTGCCACAGATCATAGTCGATAGCTTGAATTCTGATTCTCATACGTTCCTTCCAGTATAGATAGTCATTTCCATCAAAGACAGGAAATCTTTCAGAGTGCGAAGATCTACCTGCATACGATATACTCAAAACTCCAAGGACGTTAGACCTTTAATAAAGAGAGACATGGAGTACCTGCTCTGATACCAATTGTTAGGACCGAGAGTATATCGACCAGAGGGGGGTTAATGGGAGATTCAAATTTTCTTTCGAAGGCTTTGAAACTCAACCCAAACACAGCAGCGGAATAGAGTATCGAGAGAAATGCACTGAATCAGTTTTCTTCGTCAGAGACATATTCATCGATTAAAGCATTTACAACAGAACGAGCTTGATAGATTATAGGTTTAACTACAATGAGGGTTATGCAGCAAGCAAACAGATGTAACAGAAAGAGACATAGCATAGCTGAACTGAGAGAAAAACAACTAAAGGGTCACACAAAAATACAGACTGGCAACGAAGGAATATAGATGAGGATAATGATATGAGTTAACACAGATACACGGGATGAGAGTAAAACAACAAGACAAACGATTAGGTAAACTATCGGCACAGAGCATGAATGAAAACTACTGAATGAAATGCAGTAGAGTAGATTTAACCAGTGGTGCTCAATGGCGACAAAAGATTTGGTAAACCAGTTCACCCTTCTGCCAAAGGGCTACGTCTGGTTGGAGGGGCTGTGACTTAACACGGAAGATAAACTCTCTTCACCCTATTCTCCTTCAACGCAGAGCTGATCAGACTCAGGTTGATTTGACTCATGGTAGATCCTTGTCGGCGATCTCCAAAACTTCGATCGACCTTCGCGAACCACAATCACTCTTGGTTCCTGAAGATCAAGCTCGGTGAAGACAACAACTCTTCAACACTCGAAGCCAAACCTATCCGTCTAGACAGTGCGCAGCTCTCAAGAGTAATAGGTACAAGAACTCTCACTCAAAACTGCTGTGATGCTAAACCACTATTTAAGTTTGGGCTCTTGGTTTTCTCTCGGTGGATCTTAAACTCAAATCACTCGGAGAGGGGTTGCTCAAATCGATCTTCTCAGAAATCTCAAGTGGAGCAGCCAATGGACAACGTTGGAGCGGGGTGGCTATTTATAGCCGCAGCCTTCCCTAATGGGAAATGACCAAATTGGACATCGGCCTCAGCCAATGGTCGAACGACACGATTCCAACGATCAGATTTGAGCACAACGGTAACATTTCTTGCGGAGCAAGAAATGCTAACTCCTCGGTCCGAGGCAAATCTCTTGTCGTGAAGAAGATCACAGTCTCTTGATGACAAGTATTTGCTCGGAGCACAAAGAGATATCTCTCGCATCTTTCATAGGTTATGGCTAAGCATCACAGCTGATCTAAGCATCGAGAACCTATACCCCTCTTAATAGTACGGAGGTCCTATGACTCGAAAGACTGAAAGAAGAAAAACGAAATGAATGCTACGTCTGCACTTTGTCTTCGACTTCAATCGCTGTAGTCAATTTCTTCGGACGACAGTACCGAAACAAAAGCTTTGCTTCAGCAGTAATATTTCGAGGGGTCGATTTCTTCACATTAATCTTCTCGACTCTATCACTTCAACAAATATAGCTCATTCTTCTCTGCAGCACAGATATGCTTCGGTGAAGTTCCTTGAACTCTGCACCGAAGACAGCATTCTCTTCGGTTGTGTATGGACTTTTCTCTCTGTATGCACTCGCAAACAAATTAGTCCATACATGTTTCTGTCAACAATCTCCAAAACACAAGGTAGGCAGATATTGCACCAACACATTGCCACCATAAAAGTAGATCTTGAGGTCCAAGTGGGCAAGCTGAAGGAAGAACTCGCTAGCAGCGGCAAAGAGATCAAGGCCCTCAAAGCCGAAGCGCAGAAGGCGGCTCTCACCCTAGAGGAGTTGCAGACGTGGCTTTCGTCCAAGGACCAGGAATTAGCCACTGCCCGTAGCGCAGTTAAGGATATGAAGTCCAATCTTGCTGGTCTGGAGAGGAACCTTGAGACTGCCCAAGAGCGGGAGAAATCCTTGGTGGAGAAGCTTGCAGCCGAGGAAACCATCTGGAAGGATGCTGAGAAAAATCTCGAACAACTACAGAAGATGCATTCCCTCTGGACGGCCAAGCTAGCTGATACAGTAGTGCGCCTTACTTCTCAGCTAGCTGTCATGGATATGAAGAGCTGGAGCTTCACCGCCAATGAGCACGAGGTTGCCAGTGCCAGATTACCAAGTTCTTTGACGGTCTCATTGAGGCGTTGAAGACATATCATGAGGACAGAAGCGCAACCTTTGCCAATGAATCCCAGCAATTCGCACGCAGTGTCCTTCATGCAGTGCTGCTCAACCTTGCTCACCGCAACCCCGGACTTGACCTCTCCAAGATCTTCAAGAAGTTGCCGGAGAATACGGATGTCACAGCCGCCGACATGATTGCCTCCCCTGTTGCCGACAAGGTTCTCACGGTCCCCAGGATCCAAGGCGATTGCCGTGACTAGGTTTGTTGTCGTATCCATTGCCGTACTATCATGTTAATGGTACATTTGATCTTATGTTAGACCCGTACCATTTTTATGATGTAATACAACTTTAAGTATGTGTATGAATGCATGCTATCCCCTCGTTTTATTTTCTCTTGTCTTTGTATCATCGGGTACCCAACGCCTGCCGGAAACTTGTCGGGAGGGCAAGTACTGACCGCGAGCGCTTTGGGGACGGACCCCTACCAGCTCGCTGGCAGCATCTCCCTCGATGTTTTCAATCCAGCCACCTAAATTGTTGAGCGGACTCGAAACAAAACAAGGGCGCAAATGATCACGGCAAGGTTCCCCCGCGTGCAGGTTTATCATACAAACACAAGATAGAACAAGGGGAGTTACATAGCACAATAAAGGAATTTTAGTTGAAAATTTTCCAACTTATCTTTCTTTGCTGCGCTTCTTGTTGCATAGAATGAACGCCAACGCCGTCAACACCATTCAAGTGGATTCCTTTCCCTATTCCCCCGGGAAACTTGTACGCGAGGGATCCTTTCATTCTTTGATAAAAAAAACAAAGAAGACAAAGGAATGGTTTCAGAAACCTTGACGGTTCATTAGCAATTTCATATCAATGAACGTATATTCGCAACATTGCAAGCCTATATACGTGTATTTAACATGCACAGAAGGTTGCAATGCACTAGGAACTTTGCCGGGGGTTAGCTCGCCGTCGTAACTTCTTGATGGCTCGGGCACATTGGCCCGGGCGAACGACCATCGATCTTGCCGCGACACGCGAGCGTGGCTAAGCGTTCAACCCTGCAAGGTGATCGCCCGCCAACGCTGGACGCAGGCATGTTAATGATTGGGTCACCGCGCGCATCGTGTTGCCTTGGTAGCTTCCCTGGCATCATTCGTTAGCAGCGTGAACACTTGCCTATTCATTTTCCTGGCAACACCTGATTCCGGAATAGCCGTGCTCGCTAATCGAAGAGGCCACTGACACTTTGTCGGGCTCAACAGTTCATTGGGTCAACGGGTATCTCACCGTACGGGCGCTATTGTGCATGGTCGACAACGCCGCTCGGGGTCACGTCGCGTCCATCTCGCGACGGACGAGGCATGTGCTTCGATGTTATCTCCCTCGCCGCCGCCGTAGTCGCTGCAGCGGGAGGATCTTGGCTCGCACCCAACCGGACAGTATTACTCCGCTGGCTGCGCTCGCCACTGTGCCGAGGCGGCGGGAGTTGCATGCTCGTGCCATCTGCACCATTGTTGTTGTCTCCGCCAGAGGGTCGGGGAAGGTGACTGCTACTTCTTGAGCTTGCATTGGTTTTTCCCTTGAAGATAAAAGGGTGATGCAGCAAAGTAGAGATAAGTATTTCCCTCAGTTGAGAACCAAGGTATCAATCCAGTAGGAGGAACACACAAGTCTCCAATAGTTGCACCTGCACAAAAAAAACAAAAACTTGCACCCAACGCGATAAAGGGGTTATCAATCCCTTCACAGTTACTTGCAAGGATGAGATCTGATAGTGATAGATATAAAAGATAAGTAAAAGTGCGAAATAAAATAAAAGTAAATACATTGTAGCAAGGTATTTCTGTGTTTTTTATTTTGTAGATCTGAAAATAATATGATAGAAGATAGACCCGGGGGCCATAGTTTTCACTAGAGGCTTCTCTCTTGAAAGAAAGCATATGGTGGGTAAACAAATTACTGTTGAGCAATTGATAGAAAAGCGCATAGTTATGACGATATCCAAGGCAATGATCATGTATATAGGAATCACTTCTGAGAAAAGTAGACCGACTCCTGCCTGCATCTACTACTATTACTCCACACGTCGACCGCTATCCAGCATGCATCTAGTGTATTAAATTAACAAGAACGGAGTAATGCCTTGAGAAAGATGACATGATGTAGAGGGATAGATCCAATCAATATGAACAAACCCCATCTTTTTATCCTTAATGGCAACAATACAAATACGTGTCATGTCCCTTTCTATCACTGGGATTGAGCACCGCAAGATTGTACGAAGCACCTCTCCCATTGCAAGAAAAATCAATCTAGTTAGCCAAACCAAATCAATAGATCGGAGAGAAATACTAAGCTATATAAATCATGCATAAAAGAGTTCAGGGAAGATTCAAATAATATTCATAGATAATCTGATCATAAACCCACAATTCATCGAATCTCAACAAACACACCGCAAAAGAAGATTACATCGAATAGATCTCCAAGAACATCGAGGAGAACATTGTATTCAAGATCAAAGAGAGATAAGAAGCCATCTAGCTTCTAGCTATGGACCCGTAGGTCTGTGGTAAACTACTCACACATCATCGGAAGGGCAGCAAGGTTGATGTAGAAGCCCCCTGTGATCGAATCCCCATCCGGCAGAGTACCGGAAAAGGTCCCCAGATGGGATCTCATGAAGACAGAAACTTGCGGCGGCGAAAAAGTATTTTTGGTGTGCCCTCTGGTCTTCGGGGAATATTTGGGTATTTATAGAAGAAGAATTAGGGTTAGAGGAGCCACGGGGGGCACAAGCTTGGGGGCGTGCCCACCCCCCTGGGTTGTGCCCCCTGAGCTTGTCGCCGCCTCGTGGCCCTTATGGCCTCCTCCCAAAGCTTCCAGGGTGCCTTGTGGTCCAAGAAAAATCATCAAAAAGTTTCGTTCCAATTGGACTCCGTTTGGTATTGATTTTCTATAAAGACAAAAGAAGGAAAAAAACAGCAACTTACACTGGGCACTAGGTTAATAAGTTAGTCCCAAAAAATGATGTAAAATAGCATAATAATGCATATAAAACATCCAAGATTGATAATATAATAGCATGGAACAATAAAAAATTATAGATACATTGGAGACATATCAAGCATCCCCAAGCTTAATTCCTGCTCGTCCTCGAGTAGGTAAATGATAAAAATATAACTTTTAATGTGGAATGTTGTCTAACATGTTTATCATGTAATCTTTCTTTATGTGGTATGAATATTCAGATCCATAAGATTCAAAACAAAAGTTTAATATTGACATAAAAACAATAATACTTCAAGCATACTAAAAAGTAATCATGTCTTTTCAAAATATCATGGTTAAAGAAAGTTATCCCTACAAAATCATATAGTCTTGTTATGCTCCATCTTCTTAACACAAAGTATTTATCATGCACAACCCCGATGACAAGCCAAGCAATTGGTTCATACTTTTTAACGCGCTTCAGCTTTTTCAACTCTCACGCAATATATGAGCGTGATCCATGGATATAGCACTTTGGGTGGAATAGAGTATGATGTTGGAGGTTGTGTGGAGAAGACAAAAAAGAAGAAAGTCTCACATTGACAAGGCTAATCAACGGGCTATGGAGATGCCCATCAATTGATATCAATGCAAGGAGTAGGGATTGCCACGCAACGGATGCACTAGAGCTATAAGTGTATGAAAGCTCAAAAGAAAACTAAGTGGGAGTGCATCCAACTTGCTTTCTCATGAAGACCTCGGGCATTTGAGGAAGCCCATCATTGGAATACACAAGCCAAGTTCTATAAAAAAAATCCCACTAGTAATATATGAAAGTGACAAAATAGGAGACTCTCTATCATGAAGAACATGGTGCTACTTTGAAGCACAAGTGTGGAAAAGGATAGTAACATTGTCCCTTCTCTCTTTTTCTCTCATTTTTTACTTTTTTACTTTTTATTGTTGGACTCTTTTTGGCCTCTTTTTATCTTTTCGTCCGGAGTCTCATCCCGACTTGTGGGGGAATCATAGTGAAAGATCGTGGATGTCGGCCTAGGGGGGTGAATAGGTGCTTTAAAATAATTATGGTTGAGGCTTGAACAAGTGCGGAATAAAACTAGTGTTTAATTTGTCAAGCACAAAACCTAAATCGACTAGGCTTACCTATGTGCACCAACCACTTATGCTAAGCAAGATAAACAACTAAGTGATAGCAATATATATATCATGTCATACTATGGCTATCACAAAATAAAGTGCATAAGTAAAGGGCTCGGGTAAGAGATAACCAAGGCACGCGGAGACGATGAAGCATCCCGAAGTTCACACCCTTGCGGATGCTAATCTCCGTTTGGAGCGGTGTGGGGGCACAATGCTCCCCAAGAAGCCACTAGGGCCACCGTAATCTCCTCACACCCTCGCACAATGCAAGATGCCGTGATTCCACTAAGGGACCCTTGAGGGTGGTCACTGAACCCGTACAATTGGTAACCCTTGGGGGCGGTCACTGAACCCGTACAGTTTGGCAGCCCTTGGGGGCGGTCACCAGAACCCGTACAAATTGCTCGGTGCGATCTCCACAACCTAATTGGAGACCCCGACGCTTTCTCAGAGCTTTACACCACAATGATTGAGCTCCGAGGCACCACCAACCGTCTAGGGCGCCCAAGCACCCAAGAGGAACAAGCTCTAGGGTACCAAGCACCCAAGAGTAAAAAGCTTCTCAAACTTCACTTCCACGTATCACCGTGGAGAACTCAAACCTATGCACCAAATGCAAGGGCAAGGGCACACGGAGTGCCCAAGGCCTTCTCTCCCAAATCCCACCACAACAACTAATTCTATGGAGGAAAATGAGAGGAAGAACGAAGAAGAGAACACAAAGAACTCCAAGATCTAGATCCAAGGGGTTCCCCTCACATAGAGGAGAAAGTGATTGGTGGAAACATAGATCTAGATCTCCTCTCTCTTTTCCCTCAAGAAATAGCAAGAATCATTGGAGGGATTGAGAGATAGCAAGATCGAAGAAGGTCAACAATGGGGGAAGAACACGAGCTCAAAAGATGGGGTCCAATGGGGAAGAAGACCCCCTTTTATAGGTCCCCACAAATCTGCCCCTTAAGTGCAGAAAATTGTAGGATCGGTACAACCAGTGTAAGTACCAGTACAACCGGTTAAAGCAGAGAAAAAGCCTACCTGTAGGAAAAGCACAAAGCGGTATAACCGCCTGGGGCACAGGTAGTACGGGTTAAACTGGAACTAACCAGTACAACAGGCCCACAACCACCAAAGAACCGCTCCATAATAGAACCTAGTCTGGTGGTAGAGCGGTACTGGGCCGGTACAACCATCGGACCAAGTCTGGAGCGGTACGACAGCCCCAACCACCGGTAGTACCGGTCGACCGGTACAACAGGTGTAAGAAGCGGTACAACTGGTCTAAGAAAAATGGGTAAGCTCAAAACAGCAATAACTTTCGCATACGAGCTCCGAATTGAGCAAACTCAAGCTTGTTGGATAGAGGACAACAAGAGCTATCCAAAAGCGATTGGCTAAATTAAGAACAAGCAATGGAGAATAAATGCCACTAGGATATGCAAGATGACCTTCCCAAGTCATATCCGGCAAAATCTCCAACACCAAAAACACAAATATGATGCATACGAAATCCATTTTCGATGAACTTGAGATTATCATCAAGATGACCATAAGCACCAAATCTCACAAAGAGAAAAAACAAACAAGAACCAAGAAAGATGATGCAAGGATGCAATGGTTTGAGCTCTCTATGAGCGAGACGATCAAGCTACTCACTCGAGAGCCCCCCTTGATAGTACGGTAATCAATCCTATAACCCGGTCTCCCAACTACCACCATGAGACCGGTAAAACAGAAAACCTACCAAGGGGAAACCTTTGCCTTGCACAAAGTCCACTTGATCTAGATGATGACGATCTTGACTTCCTCAAGTTGGACCACCTTTCTTGATTGCGTTGGCTTGATGAAGACTAGTTGATTGCTCCCCCATACTCCACTATGGGTGATCCACTCTTCAGCATATCTTCACCAGTCCATTGTCACCACAATGAAAGGCAAGATTCAAGCATGATCTCTTCATGATGCTCCACTTGAACTTGCACACCGCAAATTTGATGACGATCACCACTTGATGTCATCCTCCATGGGTTGTATGAGATCTTACTTTTGATGCACGCCCATGGAAGCAAACCTAACCCCACAACAAACTCTCACATAGACCATGGGTTAGTACACAAAGCGTAATGGACAATGCTTACCATACCCTGAGATCACTCGATCCCACACGGTACATCTTCTATGCTTTGTGTGTTGATCAACTTGAATCACTCTTTGACTTAGTCTTGATCAACATTGAATCTTTACAACTCTCTTCATTAGGATGGTGTCTTGAAGGTAAACATGAATGTTCACACAATCTTCTTCTTCAAGACATGCTTGCAATAAGCTCAACTCTCACATGACCAATCTTTGGATAATTCCTTGAAGAGCACCTTCGCCAACACATAAACTCCTTGAAACCAACAAATGTACTTCAAGAAAAGCCTATGGACAAATCCTACAAATATAACTCAAGGAAACCATTAGTCCACAGAGAATGTCATCAATTACCAAAACCACACATGGGGGCACCACATATTCTTTCAATCTCCCCCATTTTGGTAATTAATGACAATCACTTTCAAGAGAGTTTATATAAGTAATTAAGCATCACCATGCAATGCAACAACCAATAATGCATGAGCATGAGATGCAAAATGTTTAGGAACAAAACCAAAGCAAGATACCAAAAACCCTCTAAGCTCTCCAAACTAAACTCTTGAAACTTCTCCCCCATTGGCATCGATTGCCAAAATGGGAGAAAACTTAGAAGGCCAATATAATATGTGTTCCTCCATAAAGTGTGTATTTCTCAAAATATGAGTGCAATGAAATACACATATCCAATGATGAATAGTTGGAGGAGGACAAACTAGATTGAGGACCCAAAGATTGCAAATAGGATGATATGCCACACAGACATAACAAAAAGAGAAGCAAGCAATCAAAAGATACATATTGAAACAAGCAATCAAATGACCCTACAAGCCACATGACTAAAAGTTATTATGATATGAGCAAAGGAGTGTTCTAAGGAAACTAGAGAAGCTCCCCATGATTTGTGCATAGATAAGAATATTTGTATGTGTATACAATGTGCACAAAATAGGATCATCACTCTCCCAAAATCAATAGAAACTCAAGTGCAAGTGAGCAAAGATAATAAACAAGGCATAACACTTGCAACAAGCATCTGGTTGAGCAATATGTAAAAGAGACAACTTGGGAATAGGCTCAACCAAACCAATGTGTGTGAGTCATGGCAAAGCACTTGAGAAGACTAATATATGGATGAGCATTAAGCATCAACATAGTCTTGAACAATGAGATACGAGGTGCAAGACATGTCCTTCCCACACACACAACAACAAGAAAATGGGTTCACAAGCTCACTAATAAGCAAATTAAAATACCAACGCTTGTGACAACCCATGGTGAAGAAATACAATGATAGCCTCGTCAAGAGAAGGGATACCAATCGAATGGCAAGCCTCATCAAGACAAGCATGAGGAAAACAATCTTCACCACAAATGAGTGCATCAAGATGCAACGAGATAAGACCCGCACTCAAGGCAAAAGCTTTCACGGAGCCACCAAAGAAATAACACGAGAAAGAAAAGTGGACTTGAAAGACAAGGATATCAACTAGATGTGTAACTTCTCTCAAGTGTAAAAGATTCTAGGTAGATGAAAATCATGATGATATCAATCCACAAGGAAGGATGTACATACGAGATCGTTACAACACGAAGGAACACGATATCCAAAATGAAGTCATAGATATACCAATAAGATCTTTGCTTGAAAGCATAGCACATGGCTTGATATTGTCTTATTGTATATCAATGAACTCCAATCAACTGAACATCAAAGACATCACAACTAGCAACAAGAGATCATTGTTGGGATGCTTTGAGATAGGAAACAAGTATCGCAAGATAGAACGAATATCATGCCATGATGCAATCTACACATGGTTGAATGCAAGAAAAGTATGCATGAATAGATACTTATTACCGAGATAGCATTGGAAGGATGTAGTAGATACCAATTGAAGGTAGTAGATAGTAGTTCATTGATCATCCTAACTTGACTCCAATAAGCACATGGTGACAACACCTTCCTTGTGAGTGAGCCGAGCATCCAATGCATCTCCAATTGTTCCTAGAACAACAACACAAACAAAATGGTACCCAAACTCATTGGGGCCAAAGAGTTAGAGAACAAACAATACATAGGACAAACTCCACATACATATGTGCATATAGATAAGAAAATGAATTTCATGCACATCTCATCCAATTTGAGACTTGGTGGAGTTTCCCCCATATATTGGGTCAACGAAAGAAAGCATGCCAAAGAAAATAGATGAAGTAAATATGCATGCTCAAGACTTTCAAGAACCGATACCAAATGAAAAATAAATACCAAGTGAAGAATAAATACCAAGTGAAAATAGGATACCAAATGGAGAGAGCAACACTTGGAAGATATCAATTAAAAGATACATCAAGGAATGAGATATCCATTGATACACACAAAAATAAAGATATTGAACTCCCAAAAGAGAGGATGGTTCAAACAAACCAAGCCCTCTACAAAGTTTCACGATGGCACAAAGTACCAAAAAGAGACGGCTTGCCTTCCACCAACACACACTTGAAAAGGATCACAAGATGAGTGTTCTATAGAAAATAGGATAGCTCCCCCAAGTGTTGTGCATTATAGATAATTTGCATTTGAATACAAAATGCACAAGGTGGGATCACCACTTTCACCATATCTAGAAAAACACTTAGACAAGATCAAGAAAACAACAAGATCCATAAGTGGAACGGAAGGCAATGGGAGTTGACACAATCCTCGGCAAGAGATAAGGCAAATAAAAACAAAAGCCAACGTAAAGATGATTAACAGTTTCTACCACATAAATGAGTACCAATTGTAAAGAGACAAGAAGTATTCGGAAATAATTCCCGGTGGTAGATAGCAAAGATATCCAACATCATCTTCACACCAAACAAATAAGCAAAATGTAACTTGTAGAGATAACATGTCACCTAGGAACAAGATAATTTACAATATCAACTCTAGGTGACAATATCTCAAATGTACACATTTTCTAGGCTTGTAATATACATAGCATATTACTCCCCCATAATGTGATACCAATGGAAACTTAACAAGAGGCAAATAAAAAGATCCAACAAGAGATAATTAATGTACTATTTAGAATTTGAATTTCTCATGAGAAGACATACCACATAGAGACTAGATGAACTTGAAATATCAACAGTAGGTGGTATTCCTCATGTACACACATTTAGCATCGTGAAGTTCACAAAGCACATCACTCCCCCAAAATGGGATATTCCATTAATCTCTCACACAAGCCAACTAAGATACAAACACTATGCAAAAAGGCTCAACACAACACTCACTCATACATGATATGCAAACCAACATACACATACTTGATTTCTCAAGATAATCAAATTGGAAGCACAACATATACAAACACATGCAAGGCACAAAACCAACACATGCAAAGGGGCAAGTAACTTTTAATGTAAACAAATTAAGTACAAGTTACTGCAAGGAGGCACATTGGATATAAGATAGAAACTTAATAATCCAAATGAATTGGCTTGAAACAATATGAATGATGAAGACCCCTTAATTCTTCATAATGTAGCCAAGTCTCCAATGCCCTCCATCAACATCTATTGATCAAGTTTGAGCTTGTTGGTCCCCAACAAAGTTGGGTCCTAAGAGGTTAGTTACAATAGGCTTGGCTACCCAAATGGTTCTTTTCTTGACACCACTTTGAGTACCAACAAACTTGGCAAACACATTGCCCACCTTATACTTCCCAAGAGAATAGATATCATCAATTAGAATATGATTGGATAAGGTACCATTCATGCATGAAGAAGCGACGTGACCTTTCTCACGACATAAGTAGCAACGTCTACTCTTCACTTTCTTCTCATTTGATTTCTCAACTTGAGAAGCATTAGCTTGAGTCTTCTTGGGAAGAGGCCTTTCTTCAACTTGGGTTGAGCATGAGAATGAACTTGTGGCCGCTTCCCTTGTTGCTTTTCACTAATGGGCTTCTTCTTCAACGGGCAAGATCTAACATGATGCCCTTCAATTTTGCACTTGAAGAAAACAATCTTGGCTGAATTCTTGACTTGTTCTTGGCCCTTATTCTTGATGATCCTAGACTTCTTCTTCTTATTGGAGTTGAATCCAAGTCCACCTTTATCATTCGGGGATTTTTGCACACTCAAGATATTGTTGAGTGTGGACTTCCCTTCATGACACTTTTCCAAGTCTTTCTTCAAAGAAGTTACTTGGGCCTTGAGCTCTTTGATTTCCTCTACATGGTTAGTATCAACACAAGTACTAGAGGAAGTATAAGCCTCATCGTTAGAGCAACAAGGCAAGGAAAGCAATTCATCACAAGATGTAGCAACATTGTGAGTAGATGAATTACGAGGACCAGCACATGGCAATATAGCATTTTGACTTGAAGTAGTGCTAGTATCCACATGAGGCTCACTAGATGTTACCATAGTAGAAATAGCCTCATGAGCTAACTTTAGCACATTATGGGATACTAGAAGATCATGAGAGCTTGAGAGATTTACATGACTTCCTTCCAATTTCCCATAATTGCTAGATAGCAACACAAGTTGAGCCCTTAGCTCAACATTCTCCTTCAAAATGGATGCTTCACAAGAAATAGAGTTAGTAGCACAAGCATCATCATTAACAACGAGAAGGCAACTTGGCAAGCTCTTTTGAATATGAAGCTTTAAGATGAGCATGAGACTCGGTGAGTTCGATGAGCTCACCCTTAATGACCCTTGAGCCATTTTCGAGGTGCTCAAAGTCCTCAAGGAGTTTGACATGAGCAACTTCAAGCTTCTCATTTTTAGTTTTGAAATCATTAGCCACCTCAAGAGCTCTATCATGAGATTCCCTCTCTCTAGATAATTCTAGAGCAAAAGTCTCCTCAAGAGATTGCTTGAGAGAGGTCCGCGATCTCATTAGCGTAATCACGCTCATGATCTTCCATTTTATCAATGGTGACCTCATGCTCCTTGAGATGAGATTCCAACTCCTCAATGTATTTATTGCCCTCAATGGCAATAGACATGATTTCCATGAAGATGGAACAAGAAATTTTATTTTTATGAAGAGCTTTAAAAATCATTTCCCCCTTAATTTTTAAGAAGGCAACATTATAATTCCCTTCATCATTATCCTCATTCTCATCAACATCAACATCATCATCAAGAGATATATTGGGATTCGAAGTAGGAGATACCTTCAAAGCCTTAGCCATAAGGCAAAATTGAGAAGCAATAGATGATTATGTAAGATCCCTTAAAGCACCATTCAAGAGCAAATCTTGCTCCATGGAGTGTTGGGTTTCCTCTAAATTGTTAGCACAACAACTCTAGGAAATACAAGCATTTTTATCATGGCAACAAGACATAGCAAGCATATCATCATGAGATTTAGTCAAGAAATTTCTACATGATATGCAAGGACTATCAACACAAGCATGTGAAACATGTAAGGTGCTCGAAGTGTTAAAGTCCAAAGATGGAGCATTGCAATAAGATAGCGATGAGGGATCATCAACGATAAGCACACTATCATCATTGTAATGACCAACACTACTCGCTATATCATTACCTTGTGGCAAACCACATGTAGGTGAAGTAGACGAAGTTGAGAACACAATACGGCCGGAGGTGGAGGGAGAACAATCATCCCCATAAATCTTGGACACACCATATTTATCTTGAAGCTTTGTCCACAACTCATGAGCATCCCGAAACGGCATGAGTTGAAATATAACTACATTGCTCAAAGCATCAAAAAGCACATTAGAAGATTGAGCATTGAGATAAGAGTTTTTCTCTGTTGAGGAACGTAGTAATTTCAAAAAAAATCCTACGCACACACAGGATCATGGTGATGCATAGCAACGAGAGGGGAGAGTGTGTCCACGTACCCTCGTAGACCGAAAGCGGAAGCGTTAGCACAACGCGGTTGATGTAGTCGTACGTCTTCACGATCCGACCGATCAAAGTACCGAACACACGGCACCTCCGAGTTCAGCACACGTTCAACTCGATGACGTCCAGCGAGCTCCGATCCAGCAAAGCTTCACAGGAGAGTTTCGTCAGCACGACGGTGTGGTGACAATGATGATGATGCTACCGACGCAGGGCTTCGCCTAATCACCGCTACGATATGATCGAGGTGGATTATGGTGGAGGGGGGCACCGCACACGGCTAAGAGATCAATGATCAATTGTTGTGTCTATGAGGTGCCCCCTGGCCACGTATATAAAGGATGGAGGGAGGAGGAGGCCAGCCCTCACAGGGCGCGCCCAAGGTGTGGAGTCCTACTAGGACTCCCTAGTCCTAGTAGGATTCCACCTCCCACATGGAATAGGAAAAGGGGAAGGGAGAAGGAGAAGGAAGGAAGGGGGCGCCCCCTTTCCCTAGTCCAATTCGGACCAGTCCATGGGGAAGGGGTGCAGCCACCCTTGAGGCCTTTCTCTCCTTTCCCGTATGGCCCATTAAGGCCCAATACGAATTCCCGTAACTCTCCGGTACTCCGAAAAATACCTGAATCACTCGGAACCTTTCCGATGTCCGAATATAGCCTTCCAATATATCGATCTTTACCTCTCGACCATTTCGAGACTCCTCGTCATGTCCCCGATCTCATCTGGGACTCCGAACAAACTTCGGTCATCAAATCACATAAACTCATAATACCGATCGTCACCGAACTTTAAGCGTGCGGACCCTACGGGTTCGAGAACTATGTAGACATGACCGAGACATGTCTCCGGTCAATAACCAATAGCAGAACCTGGATGCTCATATTGGCTCCCACATATTCTACGAAGATCTTTATCGGTCAAACCGCATAACAACATACGTTGTTCCCTTTGTCATCGGTATGTTACTTGCCCGAGATTCGATCGTCGGTATCTCAATACCTAGTTCAATCTCGTTACCGGCAAGTCTCTTTACTCGTTCCGTAATACATCATCCCGCAACTAACTCATTAGTTACAATGCTTGCAAGGCTTATAGTGATGTGCATTACCGAGTGGGCCTAGAGATACCTCTCCGACAATCGGAGTGACAAATCCTAATCTCGAAATACGCCAACTCAACAAGTACCTTCGGAGACACCTGTAGAGCACCTTTATAATCACCCAGTTACGTTGTGACGTTTGGTAGCACACAAAGTGTTCCTCCGCTAAACGGGAGTTGCATAATCTCATAGTCATAGGAACATGTATAAGTCATGAAGAAAGCAATAGCAACATACTAAACGATCAAGTGCTAAGCTAACGGAATGGGTCAAGTCAATCACATCATTCTCCTAATGATGTGATCCCGTTAATCAAATGACAACTCATGTCTATGGTTAGGAAACATAACCATCTTTGATTAATGAGCTAGTCAAGTAGAGGCATACTAGTGACACTCTATTTTGTCTATGTATTCACACATGTATCAAGTTTCCGGTTAATACAATTCTAGCATGAATAATAAACATTTATCATTACATAAGGAAATAAAATAATAACTTTATTATTGCCTCTAGGGCATATTTCCTTCAGTCTCCCACTTGCACTAGAGTCAATAATCTAGTTCACATCGCCATGTGATTTAACACCAATAGTTCACATCACCATGTGATTAACACCCATAGTTCACATCGCTATGTGACCAACACTCAAAGGGTTTACTAGAGTCAATAATCTAGTTCACATCGCCATGTGTTTAACACCCAAAGAGTACTAAGGTCTGATCAAGTTTTGCTTGTGAGAGAAGTTTAGTCAACGGGTCTGCCACATTCAGATCCGTATGTATTTTGCAAATTTCTATGTCTACAATGCTCTGCACGGAGCTACTTTAGCTAATTGCTCCCACTTTCAATATGTATCCAGATTAAGACTTAGAGTCATCTGGATCAGTGCCAAAACTTGTATCGATGTAACCCTTTACGACGAACCTTTTGTCACCCCCATAATCGAGAAACATATCCTTATTCCACTAAGGATAATTTTGACTGCTGTTCAGTGATCTACTCCTAGATCACTATTGTACTCCCTTGCCAAAATCAGTGTAGGGTATACAATAGATCTGGTACACAGCATGGCATACTTTATAGAACCTATGGCTGAGGCATAGGGAATGACTTTCATTCTCTTTCTATCTTCTGCCGTGGTCGGGCTTTGAGTCTTACTCAATTTCACAACTTGTAACACATGCAAGAACTCTTTCTTTGACTGTTCCATTTTGAACTACTTCAAAATCTTGTCAAGGTATGTACTCATTGAAAAAACTTATCAAGCATCTTGATCTATCTCTATAGATCTTGATGCTCAATATGTAAGCAGCTTCACCGAGGTCTTTCTTTGAAAAACTCCTTTCAAACACTTCCTTATGCTTTGCAGAATAATTCTACATTATTTCCGATCAACAATATGTCATTCACATATACTTATCAGAAATGTTGTAGTGCTCCCACTCACTTTCTTGTAAATACAGGCTTCACCGCAAGTCTGTATAAAACTATATGCTTTGATCAATTTATCAAAGCGTATATTCCAACTCCGAGATGCTTGCACCAGTCCATAGATGGATCGCTGGAGCTTGCATATTTTGTTAGCACCTTTAGGATTGACAAAACCTTCTTGTTGCATCATATACAACTCTTCTTTAATAAATCCATTAAGGAATGCAGTTTTGTTTATCCATTTGCCATATTTCATAAAATGCGGCAATTGCTAACATGATTCGGACAGACTTAAGCATAGATACGAGTGAGAAACTCTCATCGTAGTCAACACCTTGAACTTGTCGAAAACCTTTTTGCGATAATTCTAGCTTTGTAGATAGTAACACTACTATCAGCGTCCATCTTCCTCTTGAAGATCCATTTAATCTCAATGGCTCACCAATTATTGGGCAAGTCAATCAAAGTCCATACTTTGTTCTCATACATGGATCCCATCTCAGATTGCATGGCCTCAAGCCATTTCGCGGAATCTGGGCTCATCATCGCTTCCTCATAGTTCGTAGGTTCGTCATGGTCTAGTAACATGACTTCCAGAACAGGATTACCGTACCACTCTGGAGCGGAACGTACTCTGGTTGACCTACGAGGTTCTGTAGTAACTTGATCTGAAGTTTCATGATCATCATCATTAGCTTCCTCACTATTTGGTGTAGGCATCACTGGAACTGATTTCTGTGATGAACTACTTTCCAATTCAAGAGAAGGTACCACTACCTCATCAAGTTCTACTTTCCTCCCACTCACTTCTTTCGAGAGAAACTCCTTCTCTAGAAAGGATCCATTCTTAGCAACAAATATCTTGCCTTCGGATCTGTGACAGAAGGTGTACCCAACAGTTTCTTTTGGGTATCCTATGAAGACGCACTTCTCCGATTTGGGTTCGAGCTTATCAGGCTGAAGCTTTTTCACATAAGCATCGCAGCCCCAAACTTTAAGAAACGACAGCTTAGGTTTCTTGCCAAACCATAGTTCATACGGTGTCGTCTCAACGGATTTAGATGGTGCCCTATTAAACATGAATGCAGCTGTCTCTAATGCATAACCCCAAAACGATAGTGGTAAATCGGTAAGAGACATCATAGATCGCACCATATCTAATAAAGTACTGTTACGACGTTCGGACATACCATTATGCTGTGGTGTTCCAGGTGGCATGAGTTGCGAAACTATTCCACATTTTAAATGAAGACCAAACTCGTAACTCAAATATTTGCCTCTGCGATCAGATCGTAGAAACTTTATTTTCTTGTTACGATGATTTTCTACTTCACTCTGAAATTCTTTGAACTTTTCAAATGTTTCAGACTTGTGTTTCATTAAGTAGATATACCCATATCTGCTCAAATCATCTGTGAAGGTCAGAAAATAACGATACCCGCCGCAAGCCTCAATACTCATCGGACCGCATACATCGGTATGTATTATTTCCAATAAGTCCGTAGCTCGCTCCATTGTTCCAGAGAACGGAGTTTTAGTCATCTTGCCCATGAGGCATGGTTTGCAAGCATCAAATGATTCATAATCAAGTGATTCCAAAAGTCCATCAGTATGGAGTTTCTTCATGCGCTTTACACCAATATGACCTAAACGATAGTGCCACAAATAAGTTGCACTATCATTACTAACATTGCATCTTTTGGCTTCAATATTATGAATATGTGTATCACTACGATCGAGATTCAATAAACCATTTACATTGGGTGTATGACCATAGAAGGTTTATATTCATGTAAACAGAACAACAATTATTCTCTAACTTAAATGAATAACCGTATTGCAATAAACATGATCCAATCATATTCATGCTCAACGCAAACACCAAATAACATTTATTTTGCAATAAACATGATCCAATCATATTCATGCTCAACGCAAACACCAAATAACATTTATTTAGGTTCAACACTAATCCCAAAAATAGAGGGAGTGTGCGATGGTGATCTTATCAACCTTGGAATCACTTCCAACACACATCGTCACCTCGTCATTAACTAGTCTCTGTTCATTTTGCAACTCCTATTTCGAGTTACTAATGTTAGCAACTGAACCAGTATCAAATACCCAGGGGCTACTATGAACACTAGTAAAATACACATCAATAACATGTATATCAAATATACTTTTGTTCACTTTGCCATCCTTCTTATCCGCCAAATACTTGGGGCAGTTCCACTTCCAGTGACCAGTCCCTTTGCAGTAGAAGCACTCAGTTTCAGGCTTAGGTCCAGACTTGGGCTTCTTCCCGGGAGTAGCAACTTGCTTGCTATTCTTCTTGAAGTTCCCCTTCTTCCCTTTGCCCTTTTCTTGAAACTAGTGGTCTTGTTAACCATCAACACTTTGATGCTCTTTCTTGATTTCTACCTTCGTTGATTTCAGCATCACGAAGAGCTCGGGAATCGTTTTTGTCATCCCTTGCATATTATAGTTCATCATGAAGTTCCAGTAACTTGGTGATAGTGACTAGAGAATTCTGTCAATTACTATCTTATCCGGAAGATTAACTCCCACTTGATTCAAGCAACTGTAGTACTCAGACATTCTGAGCACATGCTCACTGGTTGAGCTATTCCCCTCCATCTTGTAGGCGAAGTACTTGTCAAAGGTCTCATACCTTTCGACACGGGCATGAGTATGAAATACCAATTTCAACTCTTGGAACAACTTATATGCTCCGTGGCATTCAAAACAATTTTGAAGTCCCGGTTCTAAGCCGTAAAGCATGGTGCACTAAACTATCAAGTAGTTATCATACCGAGCTTTGTCAAACGTTCATAACGTCTGCCTATGCTCCTGCAATAGGTCCGTCACCTAGCGGTGCATCAAGGACATAATTCTTCTGTGCAGCAATGAGGATAATCCTCAGATCACGGATCCAATCCATATCATTGCTACTAACATCTTTCAATTTAGTTTTCTCTAGGAACATATCAAAAAATAAAACAGAGGAGCTAAACGCGAGCTATTGATCTACAACAACATAGACAAGCAAAAAACTATCAGGTACTAAGTTCATGATAAATTTAAGTTCAATTAATCATATTACTTAAGAACTCCCACTTAGATAGACATCTCTCTAATCATCTAAGTGATCACGTGATCCAAATCAACTAAACCATAACCGATCATCACGTGAAATGGAGTAGTTTTCAATGGTGAACATCACTATGTTGATCATATCTACTATATGATTCACGCTCGACCTTTCGGTCTCAGTGTTTCGAGGCCATATCTGCATATGCTAGGCTCGTCAAGTTTAACCCGAGTATTCTGCGTGTGCAAAAATTGGCTTGCACCCGTTGTAGATGAACGTTGAGCTTATCACACCCGATCATCACGTGGTGTCTCGGCACGACGAACTTTGGCAACGGTGCATACTCAGGGAGAACACTTTTACCTTGAAATTTAGTGAGAGATCATCTTATAATGCTATGGTCAAACAAAGCAAAATAAGATGCATAAAGGATAAACATCACATGCAATCAATATAAGTGATATGATATGGCCATCATCATCTTTGTGCTTGTGATCTCCATCTCCGAAGCACCGTCATGATCACCATCGTCACCGGCGCGACACCTTGATCTCCATCGTAGCATCGTTGTCGTCTCGCCAACTATTGCTTCTACGACTATCGCTACCGCTTAGTGATAAAGTAAAGCATTACATGGTGATTGCATTGCATACAATAAAGCGACAACCATATGGCTCCTGCCAGTTGCCGATAACTCAGTTACAAAACATGATCATCTCATACAATAAAATATAGCATCATGTCTTGACCATATCACATCACAACATGCCCTGCAAAAACAAGTTAGACATCCTCTACTTTGTTGTTGCAAGTTTTACGTGGCTGCTACGGGCTGAGCAAGAACCGTTCTTACCTACACATCAAAACCACAATGATAGTTCATCAAGTTAGTGATGTTTTAACCTTCACAAGGACCGGGCGTAGCCACACTCGGTTCAACTAAAGTTGGAGAAACTGACACCCGCTAGTCACCTGTGTGCAAAGCACGGCGGTAAAACCAGTCTCGCGTAAGCGTACGCGTAATGTCGGTCCGGGCCGCTTCATCCAACAATACCGCCGAACCAAAGTGTGACATGCTGGTAAGCAGTATGACTTGTATCGCCCACAACTCACTTGTGTTCTACTCGTGCATATAACATCTACGCATAAAACCAGGCTCGGATGCCACTGTTGGGGAACGTAGTAATTTCAAAAAAAAATCCTACGCACACATAGGATCATGGTGACGCATAGCAACGAGAGGGGAGAGTGTGTCCACGTACCCTCGTAGACCGAAAGCGGAAGCGTTAGCACAACGCGGTTGATGTAGTCGTACGTCTTCACGATCCGACCGATCCAAGTACCGAACACATGGCACCTCCGAGTTCAGCACACGTTCAACTCGATGACGTCCAGCGAGCTCCGATCCAGCAAAGCTTCACAAGAGAGTTTCGTCAGCACGACGGTGTGGTGACGGTGATGATGATGCTACCGACGTAGGGCTTCGCCTAAGCACAGCTACGATATGATCGAGGTGGATTATGGTGGAGGGGGGCACCGCACACGGCTAAGAGATCAATGATCAATTGTTGTGTCTATGGGGTGCCCCCTGGTCACGTATATAAAGGATGGAGGGAGGAGGAGGCCGGCCCTAACAGGGCGCGCCCAAGGTGTGGAGTCCTACTAGGACTCCCTAGTCCTAGTAGGATTCCACCTCCCACATGGAATAGGAAAAGGGGAAGGGAGAAGGAGAAGGAAGGAAGGGGGCGCCCCCTTTCCCTAGTCCAATTCGGACCAGTCCATGGTGAAGGGGCGCAGCCACCCTTGAGGCCTTTCTCTCCTTTCCCGTATGGCCCATTAAGGCCCAATACGAATTCCCGTAACTCTCCGATACTCTGAAAAATACCCAAATCACTCGGAACCTTTCCGATGTCCGAATATAGCCTTCCAATATATCGATCTTTACCTCTCGACCATTTCGAGACTCCTCGTCATGTCCCTGATCTCATCCGAGACTCCGAACAAACTTCGGTCATCAAATCACATAAACTCATAATACCGATCGTCACCGAACTTTAAGCGTGCGGACCCTACGGGTTCGAGAACTATGTAGACATGACCGAGACACGTCTCCGGTCAATAACCAATAGCAGAACCTGGATGCTCATATTGGCTCCCACATATTCTACGAAGATCTTTATCGGTCAAACCGCATAACAACATACGTTGTTCCCTTTGTCATCGGTATGTTACTTGCCCGAGATTCGATCGTCGGTATCTCAATACCTAGTTCAATCTCGTTACCGGCAAGTCTCTTTACTCGTTCCGTAATACATCATCCTGCAACTAACTCATTAGTTACAATGCTTGCAAGGCTTATAGTGATGTGCATTACCGAGTGGGCCCAGAGATACCTCTCCGACAATCGGAGTGACAAATCCTAATCTCGAAATACGCCAACTCAACAAGTACCTTCGGAGACACCTGTAGAGCACCTTTATAATCACCCAGTTACGTTGTGACGTTTGGTAGCACACAAAGTGTTCCTCCGGTAAACGGGAGTTGCATAATCTCATAGTCATAGGAACATGTATAAGTCATGAAGAAAGCAATAGCAACATACTAAACGATCAAGTGCTAAGCTAACAGAATGGGTCAAGTCAATCACATCATTCTCCTAATGATGTGATCCCGTTAATCAAATGACAACTCATGTCTATGGTTAGGAAACATAACCATCTTTGATTAACGAGCTAGTCAAGTAGAGGCATACTAGTGACACTCTATTTTGTCTATGTATTCACACATGTATCAAGTTTCCGGTTAATACAATTCTAGCATGAATAATAAACATTTATCATGACATAAGGAAATAAAATAATAACTTTATTATTGCCTCTAGGGAATATTTCCTTCATTCTCATCCTCTAGAGATAATCTTTGAGGATCCTTTGGAGGAGAAAAACCCATATCTACAATTCGCTCTAAATTTGGGTCCATGACCCTAAAGAGATTAAGCATGCGAATTACCCAAACATCAAAATTTGTGCCATCAAAACTAAGAGTGTCAGAGAATCCTAAACCCCTAGTCGACATCTTTACTCTCTTGGCGGTTAAGCCTAACAAAGAGAGACGAGGCCCTGATACCAATTGAAAGATCGTGGATGTTGCCTAGGGGGGTGAATAGGCGCTTTAAAATAATTACAGTTGAGGCTTGAACAAATGCGGAATAAAACTAGTGTTTAATTTGTCAAGCACAAAACCTAAATCGACTAGGCTTACCTATGTGCACCAACCACTTATGCTAAGCAAGATAAACAACTAAGTGATAGCAATATATATATCATGTCATACTATGGCTGTCACAAAGTAAAGTGCATAAGTAAAGGGCTCGGGTAAGAGATAACCGAGGCACACGGAGACGATGATGTATCCCGAAGTTCACACCCTTGTGGATGCTAATCTCCATTTGGAGCGGTGTGGAGGCACAGTGCTCCCCAAGAAGCCACTAGGGCCACTGTAATCTCCTCACGCCCTCGCACAATGCAAGATGTCGTGATTCCACTAAGGGACCCTTGAGGGTGGTCACCGAACTCGTATAGTTGGCAACCCTTGGGGGAGGTCACCGAACCCGTACACTTTGGCAGCCCTTGGATGCGGTCACCGGAACCCATAAAAATTGCTCGGTGCAATCTCCACAACCTAATTGAAGACCCCAACGCTTGCTCGGAGCTTTACACCACAATGATTGTGCTCCGAGGAACCACCAACCGTCTAGGGCACCCAAGCACCCAAGAGGAACAAGCTCTAGGGTACCAAGCACCCAAGAGTAAAAAGCTTCTCAAACTTCACTTCCACGTATCACCGTGGAGAACTCAAACCTATGCACCAAATGCAATAGCAAGGGCACACAGAGTGACCAAGTCCTTCTCTCCCAAATCCCAACACAACAACTAATGCTATGGAGGAAAATGAGAGGGAAGAATGAAGAAGAGAACACAAAGAACTCCAAGATCTAGATCCAAGGGGTTCCCCTCACATAGAGGAGAAAGTGATTGGTGGAAACGTAGATCTAGATCTCCTCTCTCTTTTTCCTCAAGAACTAGCAAGAATCATTGGAGGGATTGAGAGATTGCAAGCTTGAAGAAGGTAAAAAATGGGGGAAGAACACGAGCTCAAAATATGGGGTCCAATGGGGAAGAAGACCCCCCTTTTATAGGTCCCAACGAATCTGCCCGTTAAGTGCAGAAAACTGTAGGACCGATACAACCGGTGTAAGTACTAATACAACTGGTCAAAGCAAAGAAAAAACCTAACTGTAGGAAAAGCACAAAGTGGTACAACCGCCCGGGGCACCGGTAATACCGGTTAAACAGGAACTAACCGATACAACCGGCCCATGACCGCCCAAGAACCGCTCCACAACAGAACCCGGTTCGGTGGTAGAGCGGTACAGGGTCGGTACAACCATCAGATCAAGTCTGGAGCAGTACAACAACCCCAAACACCGGTAGTACCAGTCAACCAGTACAACCGGTGTAAGAAGCGGTACAGCCGGTCTAAGACAAACAGGTAAGCTCAAAAAAACCATAACTTTCGCATACGAGCTCCGAATTGAGGAAACTCAAGCTTGTTGGATAGAGGACGACAAGAGCTATCCAAAAGCGATTGGCTAAATTAAGAACAAGCAATAGAGAATAAATGCCACTAGGATATGGAAGATGACCTTCCCAAGTCATATCCGGCAAAATCTCCAACACCGAAAACACAAATATGATGCATACGAAATCCATTTTCGATGAGCTTGAGCTTATCATCAAGATGACCATAAGCACCAAATCTCACAAAGAGAAAAACCAAACAAGAAACAAGAAAGATGATGCACGGGTGAAATGGTTTGAGCTCTCTACGAATGATACGATCAAGCTACTCACTCGAGAGCCCCCCCCCTTGATAGTACGGTAATCAATCATATAACCCGGTCTCCCAACTACGACCATGAGACCAGTAAAATAGAAAACCTATCAAGGGCAAACCTTTGCCTTGCACAAAGTCCACTTGAGCTAGATGATGATGATCTTGACTTTCTCAAGTTGGACCACCTTTCTTGATTGTGTTGGCTTGATGAAGACTAGTTGATTGCTCCCCCATACTCCACTATGGGTGAGCCACTCTTCGGCATATCTTCACCAGTCCATTGTCACCACAATGAACGGCAAGCTTCAAGCATGATCTCTTCGTGATGCTCCACTTGAACTTGCACACCGCAAACTTGATGACGATCACCACATATGTCATCCTCCATGGGTTGTATGAGATCTTACTTTTGATGCACGCCCATGGAAGCAAACCTAACCCCACAATGAACTCTCACATATACCATGGATTAGTACACAAAGCGTAATGGACAATGCTTACCATACCATGAGATCACTCGATCCCACACGGTACATCTTCTACGCTTTGTGTGTTGATCAACTTGAATCACTCTTTGACTTAGTCTTGATCAACCTTGAATCTTTCTAACTCTCTTCATTAGGATGATGTCTTGAAGGTAAACATGAATGTTCACACAATCTTCTTCTTCAAGACATGCTTGCTAATAAGCTCAACTCTCACATGACCAATCTTTGGATAATTCCTTGAAGAGCACCTTGGCCAACACATAAACTCCTTGAAACCAACAAATGGACTTCAAGAAAAGCCTATGGACAAATCCTACAAATATAACTCAAGGCAACCATTAGTCCATAGAGAATGTCATCAATTACCAAAACCACACATGGGGGCAACCATTAGTCCATAGAGAATGTCATTAATTACCCAAACAACACAAAACTCAATAGAAAACTCGTGAGATCCGTTAGTATAATAAAGGAAATCACCACTTTTAGGTACTGTTGTAAACTCATTCCAATTTCATATTAGCATTATACCTATTGTACTCTAACTTCACCATGGCTCATACCCCCCGATACAACCCATAGATTCATCAAAATAAGCACACAATACAACAAAAATAGAACAGTTTGTAGTAATCTGAATTTTGACCATACTTATCTAACTCCAAAAATTCTAAAAAATTAGGACAACGTAGGAAATTTGTATATCAATCATGTGTAAAACATTCAGAATTTTCCACGTTCCATCAAATATTAACAATTCTGCTACTGGACGCAAAAGTTTCTGTTTTTCACAGAATCAAATCAACTATCACCCAAACCATCCTAAAGGCTTTACTTGGCTCAAACACTAACTAAAATACTAAAACACAATCATAACAGTAGCATAATTGCATATTTATTGAAAAAATAGAAAAGAAAAGAAAAAAATTAAAAGATAACTATTGGGTTGCCTCCCAACTAGCGCTATCGTTTTATGCCCTTAGCTAGGCATATTGCATAGATCTAGGTATTGTCATCTTTGGTTTTCAATTCCTTAATTGCACATCCATACTTCCTAGGGATTTCATTAGGCTTATTAATGATCATGCTCCCAGGTAAAATATCAAGGAATTCATTTGTAAGAGTAGGTTCCTTAATCATATTGATAAAGTTAGGGCAAATACTTATCATCTTAAGATCCTCGTTTCCTTTACTAGATGATCCACCTTTAGTTTTAGGAACATAAATAAACTTAGTAGTTTTATTAGGAGGAAATCTTGGAGTAGTTTTGACAGAAGCAAAAATGAAACCCAAATTGGTAATAATCTCCTCCAACTTATCGATTCTAGCAGGACTTCGTTCTTCCTTCTCATTAATTATAGGCTCCTTCTCATTTAGCATTTTTAAAGTAATTCCTACCTTTGACCCAGTTTGAGTAATATGATTATGAATATTTTTATCCAAGTTTTCAATATGCTCTATGGTAGAAATTTTATTCTCAATAATATCTAGCCTTTGCATCACATGTTCCAAGGTTAATGTTGTTTCATTAATCATGATTGGTGGCGAACCCACCAAATTTCACATAGCATTAAAAGCGTCCATACTGTGACTATCTAAGAAATTACCCCCAGTAATAGTGTCTAACACAAATCTATACCAAGTGGTAACACCCACATAAAAATTTCGAAGAAGAATGGTAGTAGATTGCTTACGAGTAGATCTATTCTGAGCATCGAAAATTCTATACCAAGCATCTTTTAAATTCTCTCCCCCCCCCCCTTTGTTTAAAATTAAGAACCTCATTTTCCGGGGCACATACTATGAGATAAGAGCTAGCCATGATGACAAAGAAAGCAATCTAGCACACAAGCAAATGGGAAGAAGGCAAATAAAAAGGCAAATATTTTTGTATTTTTCTGAAAACGTTTTAGAAGTGGGGGAGAGGAAAACGAGAGGCAAATGGAAAATAATGTAAATGCAAGAGATGAGAATTTGTGATAGGTACTTGGTAGGCTTGATGTAGATCCTCCCCGGCAACGGCGCCAGAAATTCTTCCTGCTACTTCTTGAGCTTGTGTTGGTTTTTCCCTTAAAGAGGAAAGGGTGATGCAGCAAAGTAGATATAAGTATTTCCCTCAATTGGGAACCAAGGTATCAATCTAGTAGGAGGAACACAGAAGTCTCCAATAGTTGCACCTGCACAAACAAACAAATACTTGCACCCAACGCGATAAAGGGGTTGTCAATCCCTTCACGGTTACTTACAAGGATGAGATCTGATAGTGATAGATATAAAAGATAAGTAAAAGTGTGAAATTAAATAAAAGTAAATAAATTGTAGCAAGGTCTTTTTATATTTTTGATTTTATAGATCTGAAAATAATATGATAAAAGATAGACCCGGGGGCCATAGTTTTACTAGAGGCCTCTCTCTTGAAAGAAAGCATACGGTGGGTAAACAAATTACTGTTGAGCAATTGATAGAAAAGTGCATAGTTATGACGATATCCAAGGCAATGATCATGTATATAGGCATCATGTCCAAGACAAGTAGACCGACTCCTGCCAGCATCTACTACTATTACTCCACACCTCGACCGCTATCCAGCATGCATCTAGTGTATTAAGTTAACAAGAACGGAGTAACGCCTTAAGCAAGATGACATGATGTAGAGGGATAGATCCAATCAATATGAACAAAACCCATCTTTTTATCTTTAATGGCAACAATAAAAATATGTGTCATGTCCCTTTCTGTCACTGGGATTGAGCACCGCAAGATTGAACCCATTGCAAGAAAAATCAATCTAGTTGGCCAAACCAAATCAATAGATCGGAGAGAAATACTAAGCTATATAAATCATGCATAAAAGAGTTCAGAGAAGACTCAAATAATATTCATAGATAATCTGATCATAAACCCACAATTCATCGGATCTCAACAAACACACCGCAAAAGACAATTACATCGAATAGATCTCCAAGAACATCGAGGAGAACATTGTATTGAAGATCAAACAGAGAGAAGAAGCCATCTAGCTACTAGCTATGGACCCGTAGGGCTGTGGTAAACTACTCACGCATCATTGGAAGGACAGCAAGGTTGATGTAGAAGCCCTCCATGATCGAATCCCCCTCCGGCACAGTACCGAAAAAGGTCCCTAGATGGGATCTCACGAAGACAGAAACTTGCGGCGGCGGAAAAGTATTTTTGGTGTGCCCTCTAGTCTTTGAGGAATAGTTGGGTATTTATAGAAGAAGAATTAGGGTTAGAGGAGCCACGAGGGGGCCCACAAGCTTGGGGGCGTGCCCCCTGAGCTTGTCGCCGCCTCGTGGCCCTTCTGGCCTCCTCCCGAAGCTTCCAGGGTGTCTTGTGGTTCAAGAAAAATTGTCAAAAAGTTTCGTTCCATTTGGACTCCGTTTGGTATTGATTTTCTGTAAAGACAAAAACAAGGAAAAAAATAGCAATTGCCACTGGGCACTAGGTTAATAAGTTAGTCCCAAAAAATGATATAAAATAGCATAATAATGCATATAAAACATCCAAGATTGATAATATAATAGCATGGAACAATCAAAAATTATAGATACGTTGGAGACGTCTCAGTGACCGCCTCCAGTGCCTCCACCCCCCGCTCCCACCGCAGTGGGCATGGCGACCATGCCACCTACGCTGGTCGTGCCTACTGCGACGTTCGTGCCGTCCGCGGTGATGACGCTGCCTGCACCGCCCGTAGAGATGTGTGAAGGAGCTTGGACGTGGAAGGCTTCGTTGCCATGGAGCCCTTCTTATTGGGCACCATGGATGATGATGATGGTGAAGAAACTCGACGAAGTCGATGCGCTGTTTGCAAACCAGGTTCACGCTAGTGAATCCCCCTACCTGGCGCCCCAAAGATGTCGGGGTGGAACGATGATCTATGGGGTGGTCTAGCCCCCTTTGTGATTGGGCAAGGGGAGTGCACAAAACGCAAAGAGCAGGGTGAACAGAGAGCAGGACGATCATTTACCCAGGTTCGGGCCACCTTTGAGGTGTAATACCCTACTCCTGTTTGGTTGCATTGAGAATGTGGAAGCACAAATACAAGGAGCGCTTTCCCCCAGCAAGGCGCAAGGGGAAGGCAACTACATGAGCAAGTGTGCGTGGAGTTTGAATGGGTTTGAACCCCTGTAACGGTTGCCCTGGCCCTCCTTTTATAGCTCAAGGGGTTACCATAGTGGCAAAAAGGGAATTACATCATGATTGGATAGCAAACAGTGGTATCATACCTAACTCTGCTAGTTAGGACAAAGAGCATTTAATGCGTCGCTAGGTGTCATGAGGAGGAGAAGCCCCTGCAAGGATGTTGCACCGCTTACTTAGCTAACTCCTATTATCTTGACACGCTACTTGGACGGGTGTCGATAAAGGTAATTTTCCTTCCAGCATGCTGACACGTGCCGACGAACTCCACCTAATTGCCTGCGGGCTTGACACCTCACCGATCGGCGACCAGCTGGCTAGTGAGGTGGAGCCCTGGAGGTTGGCGGGGGTTTTCCTGCCTCGAAGCTTGCCGGGTCTTCGCCTTGCCGGCTCGCCCTTGCCGGCAAATGTTACTTCTGTGGTTGATCTTTGAGGCTTGTTTTGAGCCTTTGTCTTCTTGATGCGCTCCTTGGCCTCCCAAAGAGCTGCTCCTTTGATTTGGAAACTTCTTCATAGCTTGTCGGCTTTGATCTTGAGCTGGCATCTGGCGAGCTCCCTTGCCGGGGACACTGTCACTGCACGTGCATAAGTCTGGGGTACTAAGGGCCCCATTCTTAGTGCACCGATAGTCGGGAAAGAGGGTTTAGGGGGGGATGGGCCAAGGGGAAGGGGTACTTATAGGGGAGATGCTTGGGGGAGGGGTCAGGCGACGGGAAGGAATGAAATCAGGGAGGGGCGACGGCGCCGGCGACGGGAAGGAAAGAAAGGGAAGAAGAAGGAAGGGGCGATTGCGGGCGGGATCAGATGGGGTGGGTCCCACTGGTCAGTGAGAGAGAGGGGGGAAAGAGATCGAGCGGCCGATCCGGACCAGATTCGGTGCGGGGTGAGGCGAGCTGGGCCGGGAGAGAGGGAGAGAGAGAGAGAGTGGTTGGGCCGGCTTGGCTGGGCTCAAAGGCTTCGGCCTATTTCTTTTTTTAAAATTAAACTCATAAAGAAAAATAAAGAAAAAATAAAATTAAAATAATATATAGGAATATAATATATCAAAATTTTAAGAAAAAGATTTCCTAAAACATAAACTATTTTTCAAAATCAAATAAAGTCTAGAAAATTTCAAATAATGCAAATAGTGCTACTATTGCATTTAAATTTAATAAAAAATATTCTTAAAATACCAAAATGATTTCAAATTTATTTTCTCCTAATTTTCCATTGAAGGGAATCATTTTACCCTTGTTTCCATTTATTTATTTTTAGGAGGAAAATAATTTGAATAAAAGCCAAATAACTCATAATTGGGTTTGAATTTCAAACCACTTTCAAATATTTTCCTGTTTTTTCCTTGGCCAAATATATTTCAAATGCCTCTGAATTTTGAGATGTCATATTACTTCTCTCACTTTCAATAACTTTCAGAGAATTTGAAATTCGAAAATTCAAATAACTTCAAATTGAAAGTTATTTTCAAATAACTTCAAATTCAAAATGATTCCTTGAAACCTCCAACTCTCTTTCTTGAAATTGGAAGAAGTCATTTTATCTTCTCTCCTGAAACTCATTGAGTTGCATAAAGTTTCTGAATTTGAAATCTTTTCAAATCCCTTTCATTTCTTTAAATGGAAGAAATCATACTATATCTTCACTCTAGGGTTTTTGTGTTGAAATGAATTTGAATTCATGGAGATCAAAATGCAAGATGGAAGTTTTGGGAAAATCCTTTTGCTCCCTCTCATTCAACTTTCAAAAGTTTCAAAATTTTCACTTAATTTCACTCAATCAGTCACACATCAATCAGACAAAACAACCATATTTATTTATTTAATATAACATTACAAAGTTTAGAATTTTGGGATGTTACACTACTATCCTTTTACCACACTTGTGCTTCAAAATAGCACCATGTTCTTCATATAGAGAGTCTCCATGATTTGTCACTTTAATATAGTAGTGAGATTTTTACATTATAGAACTTGGTTTGTATATTCCGATGAAGAGCTTCCTCAAATGCTCGAGATCTTCATGAGCAAGCAAGTGGGATGCACACCTACTTAGTTTCATATAGAGAGCTTTCATACACTTATATCGCCAGTGCATCCGTCGCATGACAATCCCTACTCCTCACATTGATATCGATTGTAAGGCCTCTCCATTGCCTAATGATCCGCCGAGTTGATGCGGGACTTTCTCAACTTTTTGTCTTCCCTTATAAACTCCAACCATCATTCTCTTTGCCATCCAAAGTGCTAAGTCCATGGCTCACGCTCATGTATTGAGTGTAGTAGAAAAATCTGAAGCAAGAAAAAGTATGATACAATTGCTTGGTTTGGCACGCGGGTACTCTTGATTTGATATATCTATTCAAGGAAGACTGAGCGTGTCATGCTTACCATAACTAAGTGTAGGAATTATGAAACAATAATGGAGGTTGTTTTCTTTAGCTCCATTATTATGAAAGAAAATGATGAATTACATGCATGTTTTCTATTATTGTTTCAATATCAAATTGATAGACTATTTTCTTGGATCACTCATATCCTAATATTCATGCCATTATTATATTATTTCATCAAGATTGTGCTACGTAGCATTCCACATCAAAAATTATCTTTGTTTTACCATTTACCTACTCGAGGACGAGCAGGAATTAAACTTGGGGATGTTGATACGTCTCCATTGTATCTATAATTTTTTATTGTTTCACGCCAATATCCTACTATTTCCACATACTTATGTCAACAATTTATATTATTTTTGGGACTAACATATTAATCCAGTGCCAAGTGCCAGCTCCTGTTTGTTGCATGTTTTTTTTGTTTCACAGAAAATACATATCAAACAATGTTCAAACGCGATAAAATTTTACGGAGTTTTTTTTGGAATATATGTGATTTTTGGGAGAAAGAATCAACACAAGACGGTGCCTGAGGGCTCCAAAAGGCACCAAGGCGCACCCCTGCCTTCTGGGCACCTCGTAGGTCAGTTGGAGCCCTTCTTTCGCTGCATGAAATATAATTTCTGGAGAAAAATCACCTCAAAATTTCAGCCCAATCGTAGTTACGGATCTCCAGGAATATAAGAAACGGTGAAGGGCTCCCAAAACAGGCGCAAAACAAAGATGAAAATAGAGAGAGAGAGAGACAATCTAGGTGGCTTCGGCCCCTCGGGGGCCATGGTGGCCAAGGACCAGAGGGGGTATCCTTCTCCCATCTAGGGTCAAGGCCAAGAAAGAAGAAGGAGGAGGGGGGCTCTCTCCCCCTCTCTCTTGGTGGCGTCGGAGCGCCGCCGGGGGAACCATCGTGGCGGCGATCTACTCCAACAACTATGACATCTTCCTCAACACCTCCGTCACCTTCCCTCATCTATTATCAGCAGTCCACTCTCCCGCAACCCGCTACCCCTACTTGAACATGGTGCTTTATGCTATATATTATTATCCAATGATGTGTAGCCATCCTATGACGTTTGAGTAGATTCTTTTTGTCCTATGGGTTGATTGATGATCTTAATTGGTTTGAGTTGTATATTTTATTTTGGTGTTGTCCTATGGTGCCCTTCGTGTCGCACACATGTGTGGGATTCCCGTTGTAGGGTGTTGCAATATGCTCATAATTTACTTACTGTCAGGGTTGCGTGAGTGACAAAAACACAAACTTGGGTAAGTAGGTTGTTGCGTATGGGAGTAAAGAGGACTTTACACTTAGTGCTATGGTTGAGTTTACCTTAATGAGCTTTAGTAGTTCCGTATGCTTGCTAGAGTTCTAATCATAAGTTCATGTGATCCAAGTACAGAAAGTTTGTAAGCTTATGTATCTCCATCATAAAATTAAAATAATGATTACCGATCTTGTTATCAATTGCCTAGGACAATTTCGCAAATCCTATCACCACTTTTTCACACTCTATACTAACTTAATTGTTCTTTTATTAAAACAACACCTAAATTTTATTTTCATGTTCTTTATTATCTTGCAAACTTATCCCACTACACCTACAAAGTAGTTTATTTCGTGTTTCTAGGTAAAGCAAACGTTGGTGTGCGTAGAGTTATATCGCTGGTCGATAGAACTTGAAGAGAATATAAATTCTACCTTTAGCTCCTCGTTGGGTTTGACACACTTACTTATCGAAAAAGGCTACAAATGATCCTCTATACTTGTGGGTTATCAGTCAGCCTTAGAATAGTCAAGGCTATCCATGTCGTCGAAATGGATATCCACCTGCGCCGGTCGTAGACTAGTTTTAACTTAGTCTGGTATAGTTTTTAGTTAAAAATATGTCCAAAATGTAAACATTTTCATCTGGTTTGTATGGAATCCACTATGTTTGCATGAATTTCATACGGTTTTCTGAAAAAGTATTTGAAATGTATGCTTGCAGCGTTGGATGGCGGCCTCTGGCATCAGTGTCCGCGTACTGGTCCCCTTGTCCGTAGACAAATGCCGGAGCAAATTTGTGGGTCACCGTTGGAGATGCCCTAAGAACAAAGGTTTATCGAACCAATAGGAGACGACACACATACAACTTTTAGCAGTACTTGCACACACACAAACAAATGCTTGCACCCCAACAAGGCAAGGGGGTGCCACACCCCTTGTTCTTGCCCATTGTAAGTTCAAATCTGGTAGTGGTAGATATAATAAAAGTGAAAAGAAAACAACAACGAATTATAAGATTTGTTTTATAATAGAGGTGAAAGGACCCGGGGGCCATAGCGTTCACTAGAGGCAACTCTCTCATAAATAGCATCGGTGGGTAAACAAATTACTGTTGGGCAATTGACACTATAGCGTGTAGTTATGATGATCATCCAAGGCATAATCAATATGTAGGCACTATGTCCGTGACAAGTAGACCCTAATCCAACTGCATCTACTACTATTACTCTCCCCAAGATCAGTATCCAGCATGCATCTCAAAGTATTAAGTTCATGACAAACAGAGTAACGCATTAAGCAAGATGACATAATGTAGATAGAGTAAGATCAAGCAATATGTTCAAACCCCGTCGTTTTATCCTTAGTAGCAACAATACAAATATGTGCCTTGCAACTCCTCCTGTCACAGGGTAAGGACACCGCAAGATTTAGCCTACTAACTAGCACCACTCCCACTGAAGATAAATCAATCTACTTGGCTAAAGAAGGATAGATAGGAGAGAAATACAAGGCTATAAATTATGCAATCATAGAAACCTCAAAGGGCTCAAGTAATATCAATGAATAATCTGATCATAAACCCACAATTCATCGGATCCCAACACACCACAAAATTTTACATCAGATTGATCTTAGATGAGATCACTGTATTGAAGATCAAGAGGGAGAGAGAGAGAGAGAGCCATCTAGCCACTGCTATGGACCCATAGGTCCTATGGGAACTACTCACACATCATCATGGAGGCAACAAGGTCGATGAAGATTGCATCCCCAATGGTTTCCCCCTCCGGCAGAGTACCGAAAAAGGCCTCCAGATGGGATCATGGAAGAACAGAGGCTGGCGGCGGTGGAAGAATTGTTTCAGGTCTCGCTCTGGGGGTTTCCAAATATTTATCAATTTATAGGCATGGAATTAGGGCAAACAGAGCGACGATGGGCCCACAAGCTCACATGGTGCCCCTTGGGGGCGCGCCACCTGAGCTTGTGGCACCCTCGATCATCGTTTGGTGCCTCCCCAAAGCTTCTAGGCTCCTGGTCTAGAAAAAATAACTATAAAGTTTCATCGTGTTTCGACTTCATTTAGTATGCTTTTTCTACGAAACAAAGAAGTAGGCAAAAAACAGGAACTGACACTAGGGACTGAGTTAATAGGTTAGTCCATAAAAACAATATAAAATGGCATATAAAGTATATAAAAATGATAAATAATAGCATGAAACAATCAAAAATTATAGATACGTTGGAGACATATCAATGGCTTCCAAGCAGACATTAAATAATACTGCTTAGATTTATGATGCTTTTGATCTTAGCTCTTTGCTTGAGATATGTGCTGGATTACAAGATTTGGAAGCTCCATTCTCTAAAGAAGAGATTGATGTTGTGGTGGCCTAACCTCCTTCTGACAAAGCACCTGGGCCTGATGGTTTCAATGGAGCCTTCATCAAGGCCTGTTGGAATATAATTTTTGAAGACTTTTATAAGCTGATTCAGAATTTCTTTCAGGGTATTATTAATCATCAAATTATCAACACTTCCTACATCACCTTGATTCCAAAGAAGGATAACGCAATGCTTCCAAGTGATTTCAGGCCCATATCCTTACTAAACCGAACTATTAAGATTATAACAAGGCTCTTGGCAAATATGCTTCAAAATCATTCTTGATTTGGTTCATATCAATCAATATGGTTTTTTTAAGTCAAGATACATTCAAGATTGATTGGCTTATGCTTTTGAATACCTACATCAATGCCATCAGTCCAAGGAGATTATCATTCTTAAACCGGACTTTGAGAAAGCATTTGATCTTATTGAGCATAATCTCATCTTAAACATTTTGGAGGATAAAGGGTTTTGGACAAAGATGGATTGGTTGGATTAAAATGATGTTTAAGTCTAGTACTTCTGTTGTGCTGCTAAATGGGATTCTAGGAAAATAGTTCCACTACAAAAGGGGAGGGAGGCAGGGAGATACTCTCTCTCTCTCTCTCTCTCTCTCTCTCTCTCTCTCTTACACTTTGTCCTGAATGCTAACTTTTTACAGTCAGTTCTTCATGAAGCTATGAGAAACAACATCATGTGTGCTCCACTTCAGGTTAATTCATGTCGTGATTTCGCTGTCATCCTATATGCAGATGACACCATATTAGCCTTGCCTGCTAAGATATGCAGCTGCTCCAAGTCAAAACATACTTTTGCATTTTGTTGCTCAAACTAGATGTCGGTGTACTAAGTATTGGGCCGTTAGTATCCCGTACTTGTGCACGGGCAGTTGTAGCCATACTCATGGTCAGGCTTATCGGGGAACAGTTCGAGGTTGATTCAAGTTATCGAAGAAACACTTAAGACAAAGATCTGAGGATCAGCAGATAAGAAGAGCTGAAGACCGAAAGCCAGCCTCCCCGGCAAGATCTTGCCGGGGTGGCCTGCGAAGCCCGGCAAGATTCTGCCACTGTGCCACCGCTTCGGCACAGCAACAAGCCTGACATTCTGGGTCCTTCTCTGGATGCGTGGCAACGCGCCAGTGGAGGAGAGCTTAAGCGGTGCTGATGGGATGGCCCCTTTTTCCATCCCCAAGAAAGTGAGGACACCTAAACGGACACCTCACGGTGCATTAAATGCATTCGTCCTAATCCGTCAGTGGTTAGGTATGATGACCCTGTAGCTACTTTACACCTCAATGTATGTACATTTTGCTACTGTGGTGACCCCTTTGAGCGTATAAAAGGAGGCCCAAGGCAACTTCTATAGGGGAGGAGGATCTTCTGGCCCATTCTGCATGCGTAGCTGCTCTTTGAACGTACTGTTCATTGCAAGCGCTCCTGGAGCCTGGGCTCAAGAACACTCATAATAAAACAACGCAGGAGTAGGGTTTTACGATGATCAGCGGCCCGAACCTGGATAAAATCGCCCCGCGTCAATCGTTGGTTCTGCTCTTTGTGCATACCTCTCTCCCTGCCGAATCATAAAGGGGTCCTTTGGGGTCCCATAGGTGTCGCACGCCGACATCTTTGGCGCGCCAGGTAGGGGGGGGAGGACACCTGTCGCCGCCGCCTACGCCAGCGGAAGCTTTGGCACGTGCGCAACTGCTCCTCGATTTCCCTCCTACTCCGGAGAAGATGGAGGAGTGGCGAGCTACTATCCAGAGCCTCATTGGCTTCGCCAACAAAGATGGGCCACAGGAGGCAGGGCCCTCACAACGGCGGTCCATCGATCCGGCGCGAGCCAATGTGGAGAAAACCGGAGGTGGAGCGACCATGGTGCACTCCCCTCCACGACACCAGCAGCGGTCGACCACCCGGCGGACTGATGGCCGTGATGATGATTCCACGGCGTTGTCCGATCCACGGATGCGCCGCGACCAGCGTCAAGTTCTCTAGGAACGAAGCAAGGAGGACGCTCGAACTACCATCGAGCGACGACGGGAAGTGCGCTATCAATCTGATAAGCGCGCAGGGCCCGCTGTCGACGAGCCTGCGCCAGGGGACGCAGGCGACTTGCCTTACGAGGTAGGTACTCCAGCATTTACCCGTGAGCTGCGGCAAGTCCAGTGGCCCAATTCCTGAACCTTCAAGCCAGAGGTCTCGGAGAAATACGACGGCAAGACTCACCCCTCGGAGTTCTTGAGCATCTACACCATTGCGGTGCAGGCTGCCGAGGGCCGAGACGACAAGATACTTGCCAACTACTTCCCGTTGGTGCTCAAACCCAACGTCAGGTCGTGGTTGATGCATCTGCCGGAGAATTCTATTTCTTCTTGGTCAGATATGTGCCATCAGTTTGTTGGCGCCTTTGTTGGAGGCCACCAAGCTCCTGGCCAAGAGAGTGATGTGCATATCATCCCTCAGAAGGAGGGCGAACCCCTGCGCAAGTTCATCCAGAGATTTAGCCGGGTGCAGTACAATATTCCTGACGTTCACCCTGCCGCTGTTGTTAGCGTGTTTCATCAGAATGTGCGTAACCGCAAAATGCGTGAAGAGCTGGCGATGAACAAGGTCAGGAGTATTGCCGAGCTTTACGCTTTGGCCAACAAGTGCGCTCGGGCTGAAGAAGGAAGGAAACTCCCTGGCAAGGCTGTTGGCCCAGGGGGCGAATCAGAAGATGAAGACGCTGCAATCCCGTCAAGGAAAGGCCGGCAGCGGAACAAGAAGCGCAGAGGCAAGGCCGTGCTTGCTGTCGAGGAATCCGGCAACCCCGGCACCGCCAAGAAGGCCAAGGTTGACGACCCCGGCAAGGAAGTTGCCGGGTGCTCCTCCTGCCAGGCCTTGGCGGCTGCCGACAAGTCGGAAAGCTCCAGCAAGCAGTATTGCAAGATCCATCGCACCAAGGGCCACGATCTCCAAAACTGCTGGCAAGTTGAGCAGCTTGTCGAGAAGCAGAGAGTTGAGTATGAAAGACGGGATAAGGAGAAGGCCCAAGACGGTGCTGAGGGGTCCAGCAAGAAGCGCGGTGGCCGAGGGGGTCACCGCGGCAAGGCCAAGCAACAAAGGGAGAGGGCCGCTCGAGGCCGTGACAGAGAAGAGGATGATGATGATGGAGAGGATGATGAGTCCAGTGAGCAAGAATTTCAGAAAGCTACAGAGGCCATGTGTATCGACGGGGGCGCCTCGTTGCATTCTTCCCACCGTCGACTTAAACAATGGGTGCGAGAGGTTAATGCAACGGAGCCGTCATTCGATGCACGTAAGCCCCTGAAGTGATCCAACACGCCTATCATTTTCGATGCCGAGGATCACCCTGATCACACAACCGCGGTCGGGTGCTTGCCATTGTTGGTCTCACCGACAATCCGCAACCTCAAGGTGACGAAAATGCTAGTTGACGGTGGGGCCGGACTGAACCTAATGTCGCCAGATGTGCTCAAGAAGCTCCAAATTCCTGATGAAGACCTCGAGGAAACGGGCACGTTTCAAGGGGTCAATCCAGGAAGGACCCAGCCAAAAGGCAAGATTACGCTACCGGTGGCAGTTGGTAGCGAGCTCAACTACAGGACAGAGAAGGTAGTGTTTGATGTCGCCAAGATCCCCATGTCATACAATGGGATCCTCAGCCGCCCAGCGCTGGCTAAGTTTATGGCGGCATCACACTATGCGTATAATGTGCTGAAGATGCCTGGGCCGTTGAGTGTCATCACTATCCACTCCAACAAAAAGGATGCGCTCATCTATGCCGACCAACTCTACCGGGAAGCAGTTGCAGCACCTGCCGTCAAGGCATCTGCTCCTGCCGTTGGAACTCCCGGGGGGAAGAGGAAGACCGGCAAGAATCTTGGCGCAAACTCCGGCAAGCGCACCCCCTCGGAGTGCTGCGTTTCCGTTGAGGATGCACCAGAGAGTTCCACCGGCAAGAACAAGAAATCCAAGGCTGCTCCACCAGAGACCAAGAAGGTGCCTGTCAGGGAGGACGGAATGGGAGGGACTTTCACCATAAGTTCCACCCTAGATGACAAATAGGAAAGCACGCTCATTGCCTTCCTGCGGGCGAATGTCGACGTGTTTGCATGGCGACCGTCTGACATCCCCGGTGTTCACAGGGAGGTAATTGAGCACCATCTTGCTGTCTGTCCTCACGCATGGCCCGTTAAGCAGAGGGTCAGGAAGCAGGCCTTGGAGCGGCAAGAATTCATTGCCGAAGAAATCAGGAAGCTTGAAGTGGCAGGATTGGTCAGAGGAGTGCTTCACCCAACGTGGTTGGCTAATCCGGTTGTAGTGCGCAAGGCGAATGGGAAATGGAGGCTGTGTATTGATTATACAGACATCAATAAAGCCTGTCCAAAAGATCCTTTTCCCTTGCCGCGCATCGACCAGATTGTGGACTCCACTGCTGGCTGTGACCTATTGTCGTTCCTTGATGCCTACTCAGGGTATCATCAGATCTTCATGGCAAAAGAAGATGAAGAAAAAACCGCATTTATCACCCCATGTGGTACGTATTGTTTTATACGAATGCCTTTCGGGTTGAAAAGTGCTGGTTCTACATTTGCGAGAGCGGTCCAAATTGGTTTTGAGCCTCAACTCCATAGAAATATGGAGACATACATGGATGACATAGTGGTGAAAACCAAGGACAAAGCGACGCTCATACAAGATCTAGAAGAAACATTTGCAAATCTGCGCAAGATCAATTTAAAGCTCAATCCTGAGAAGTGCGTGTTTGGTGTTCCTTCCGGCAAGCTTCTCGGATTCTTTGTATCTCAGTGAGGGATCGAAGCGAACCCCGACAAGATCAAAGCTATTGAGCAGATTGAGGCGCCAAGACGCGTCAAGGATGTACGTCGTCTTGCCGGCTGTGTTGCTGCCCTAAGCAGGTTTATTTCCAAATCTGCTGAGCGCGCTCTGCCCTTTTTCAAAATTTTGAAGAAGGCAGGTCCAATGAAATGGACTCCAGAAGCGGAGGCTGCGCTGCAAGATTTGAAGAAATACCTTTCTTCTCCGCCGACACTAGTCGCGCCTAAACCACAAGAGCCGTTGCTGCTGTATCTGGCAGCGACAAATCAAGTGGTTAGTGCTGCGTTAGTGGCGCAGAGAGAAGCTGATGAGGAGGCAACACCAGCGGCAGGACCGTCAAGCGACGCGGCGGGATCTTCCCCGGCAAGGATTGATCCCAGCAAGACAGGATCTGCACAGTCAGAAGAACCAGTGCAAAAGAAAAAGGTGGTGCAGCGCCCAGTTTATTTTGTTAGCTCTCTTTTACAAGGAGCTAGGTCAAGATATTCGGCCTCCTTATGGCCTCGAGGAAGCTGCGCCATTACTTTCAAGCACATGAAATCACTGTCGTCACTCGCTTTCCGTTGCAACGGATTTTGCAAAATCCAGAAGCAACCGGCAGGATTGTGGAGTGGGCGTTGGAGTTGTCAAGCTTTGGTCTCAAGTTTGAAAGCACTTCGACAATTCAGTGCAGAGCCTTAGCAGAGTTCATTGCGGAATGGACCCCAACGCCAGACGAAGAGGTTCAAGAAACGACTCTCCCCGGTAAGGAAATTGATCAAGAATGGGTTATGTACTTTGACGGGGCTTTCTCGCTGCAAGGCGCCGGTGCTGGCGTGCTGCTTGTCGCACCCACCAGAGAGCACCTCAAGTATGTAATCCAGATGCATTTTCCCCGAGAGAGTTTGACAAACAACACTGCGGAGTACGAGGGGCTGCTTGCCGGTCTCAGGATCGCGGCAGACCTTGGTATCAAGAAGCTCGTCATCAGAGGCGATTCGCAGCTTGTTGTCAGGCAAGTTAACAAGAATTATCAGAGTCCATTGATGCAAGCTTACGTGGATGAAGTGAGAAAAATGGAAGAGCGCTTTGACGGTCTGCAAATGAAGCACATTCCTCGTGTCGAGAACAGTATTGCTGACGACTTGTCAAAGCGCGCTGCCCTCAAGTTGCCTGTGGAACCAGGAACTTTTGTGCTCCATTTGACTCAACCATCTGTGGCGTCATCAATGCGACAAGAAAAGAGAAGAAAGTTGAATTCTGGACAGTACTTTCCGGCAGAGCTCCCTAGAGCCGCCGGCAAGGAACTTGCCGGGATCAGCGACAAGCCTGCCAGGGAACAACAGGCTCCGGCGGAACCTCACGCTTTTGCTGTCGAGACAAATGTTCCCCTGGCGGAAGAGATGCCTTTAGTCCTAGCTGTGGAGCCCCAGGCTCCAGCATGGGCACAGCACATTGTCCATTTCCTTCAGACAGGAGAGCTCCCCAAGGAACAGGAAGAGGCGGAAAAAGTAGCCTGTCGGTCTGTTATGTACAAGTTCGTCGATGACGTCCTGTATAGAAAGAGACCAAACGGTGTGAAATTGAAGTGTATTCCTCGGGAGGATGGACTAGAGCTGTTGGCAGAGATACATGGAGGCATATGTGGCTCTCACATAGGATCAAGAGCACTTGTCGGGAAAGCATTCCGGCAAGGTTTCTTTTGGCCCACTGCTCTCCAGGATGCAACTGCACTAGTAACCAAGTGTGAAGCGTGCCAGTTTCATTCGAAGAAATCACATCAGCCAGCTCAAGCTCTTCAGACGATCCCTCTCTCCTGGCCATTTTCGGTCTGGGGGCTCGACATACTGGGCCCCTTCCCTCGTGTTACCGGGGGCTTTGAGTACTTGTACGTCGCGATCGACAAGTTCACAAAGTGGCCGGAGGTGGAAGCAGTGAGGAAGGTGAAAGCACAGTCAGCCGTCAAGTTCTTTAAGGGAATAGTTTGCCGTTTCGGTGTGCCCAACAGGATCATCACCGACAACGGCACGCAATTCACAAGTCGCACTTTCATGCAGTACGTCCAAGACCTTGGCGGCAAAATTTGTTTTGCCTCTGTTGCTCACCCGAGAAGCAATGGCCAAGCAGAGAGGGCTAACGCTGAAGTGTTGCGCGGTCTCAGGACCAGAACCTTTGACAGGCTGAGAAAGTGCGGAAGACGCTGGATTGATGAGTTGTCGGCAGTTCTTTGGTTAATCAGAACGACACCAAATCGAGCCACCGGCCAGACACCCTTCGCTCTGGTCTACGGAGCGGAAGCAGTTCTCCCCACGGAACTCATATACGGATCACCTCGAGTGCTCGCTTATGATGAGCTTGAGCAAGAGCAACTGCGGCAAGATGACGTTGTGCTCCTTGAGGAGAATCGTCTTCAGGCTGCTGTGCGAGCTGCACTCTACCAGCAAGCTTTGCGCTGCTACCATAGCCGCAAAGTTCATGCCCGAAGCCTTGAGGAAGGCGACCTTGTTCTTCGACGGATTCAGTCCGCCAAGAATTCAAACAAGTTGACGCCGAAGTGGGAAGGCCCTTATCGGGTAGTACGAGTCACCAGGCCCGGCGCTGTCCACCTGGAGACCGAAGATGGCGTTCCAGTGAGCAATTCCTGGAATATCGAACATCTTCGTAAGTTCTACCCATAAGGCACGGTTGCCGGGGGCCCCCGGCAACCACCTTTTTGTACAAAACTTGCCAGCGAGGCATGTAATCCTTTGTACAAAGCCAGGCGCAGACCCTGAGCCCAGATGAATAAGTTTGATTGTTATGCATTTCCTTATCGATTTCCATGTTCATATATATATATATATATATATATATATATATATATATATATATATATGCATGCTTGTCTAAGATGTTGTATGACACTTGTTCCCGGTGAGTTCTAATGAACCGCCAAGGTTCCATATCTTTATTTTCTCTTCTTTCTTTTTCTCAAAAGACAAAAGGATTCCTCGCGTGCACGTTTGCCGGGGCGGGGGGGAGGAAGATATGAGTACCAGTTGGTGACGTTCAGAATTGACACCTTACCGGAGGAAGAACAGCGACAGAAAGCTAAGTTCTAAAACTTGAAGCAAGTTTCTTTTATTACAAAGTTATTTTCCTTAGACGATTCCGACTTTTGTATGGAAAACCTGCACGCGAAGGTACCCTTGTCGTAATCGGTTGCGCCCTTATTTTGTTTCGAGTCCGCTCAACAATTTAAGTGGTTGCGCTGAGAACGCCAAGGTGCCTTGCCAGTCGCTGCACCTCCAGCAGGCTGCTGAAGTCGCGCACCCAGCGCTCGCGGCAGGTTGCGCACCGGCAAGTTTTCAATAAGCGTAGGGTATACTCCGTACATAAAGGAATCAGACAAGGGAAATAGCATGCACATACCCAAACATACGCAAGTTATATTACATCAATAAGTTGCCGCAGTTCTAACACAAGACTTTATTGTCTTTTGGCATGGAATGGTGGCGACAAGGGAAAATGAGGCAGCTAGTCCCTACGTCGGCCCTCGATCCTCTTGATTGAATCTACCTTCTCGAGGATGGGCGCGACAAGCTCCTCAAGTGCCTTGAGATCTGCATCCTTCGGCAAGTGGTCGAGCACGTTGCTGAGATCAACACCAGGGTTATTATATACCACCTTGACGAGTACCTTGCGGAGGACGGCCCGGCAAAGTTTGCGGGATTCATTGGCCAGTTGGGTCGCTCGATTGGACTGTAGCAGCTTCAAAGCGTCAACGATGCTTTCGAAGAACATGCTCAACCTGGCGCTTGAAGATATCCTTTCTTCGGAGGAATACCTGAAGTTTTGCAGGCCATCCTGCCCCATGGTTGACAACTGTGCAGTGAGCCTCTCCGCGGCGTCGACAAGGAGATCAGTCCAGATTTGCACCCCCTTTTCATAGTCAATTTGGGCGGCGGCAGCGCTCTTAAGCAAGTTCCTTTCTTCCTGAAGATCTTTGCTTAGGGTCTTCTCGCGGGCCCTGCCGTCCTTGAGGGACTTCTCCAGTGTGGTCAGCTTTAGCTTCAGATCGGCAATGGCATCGTTGGCTGAAGTGAGCTGCTTGGTCTTGTCGGACATGGCAACTTGCATCTCCGCCAGGCTGTGGAGAGTTTTCTCCCTGTCCCCTTTGAGCGTCGAGAGCTCCTTGTCGTGTTCTTCAAGATCCACCTCCAGCTTCTTCACTTTGTCGCTCAGCTTGTTCTTGGCGGCCTCTGCAGCCTCGGCAGCATCGACGGCCTCCTTGAGCTTGCCGGCGTGATCTACAGTTAGAGCTTCGAGCGGCTCCTTGTGCTTTTGCTCCAGCTCCTGGATCCGCTGCGCGACAAGCTTATCGATCTCCTCATCTTTGCACAAAGCTTGGCGGCGAGCGCCTGCTCATGCGCGACAAGATCTTCCTCGTGAGCGTCAAGCGCAATGCGACACTCCGTCAGGAGAGCGTCTTCAGCGGCGGTTCTTTGTGCAGCTTCCTCTTGCGCTTTCTCCAGATCAGATTGTTTCAAGAGGAGCTCCGCTTGTTCCCGGTTGGCAGTCAACTCTTGAAGGGCCTCGGCGTACCAGATTTGCATTTGTTCGACGCGCTTCTGAAAATCTACTTCGGCTGCCTCGACAACTGCCATTCTGGAATCTGCTTTCTCTTTCCGAGCATGGTGGAGTGCTTGGAGCTTGCGGAAATTTTCGCCCATGGCCTGGAGGAGCTGATCCTCTTCAGATTTGCCACTGCTGGTGCTTGGATCATCAACAATCTCAAGCCCGGCAGCGGTGATGATTTCTTCATCAAAGGCTTCCCCTTCGGTCGACGTTTCAGTATTTGCCGTGCCCGGCAAGTTGATGAATAAGTTGTCGCCGACCTTGAGATATTTGCTTAATGAGGGGGCTTCGGATGTCGATGGTTGGTCCTCGATGTTCGTCTCGCCGGTGGCTGGGGGCTCTGTGGCCGATGTAGCGCCTGGCGCTCCTGCGGCAGGAATGCCGTCAGTATGGTCATCAGTTTCCTCGCCGGCCCTCTCGACAGATTTCTTGATGGCTTCCTCGACAATAGTTTTGCCGACCTCGGCGGTGGCGTCTTTGGCAGCCTCGCTAGCGGCGATCCTGTCAGCTTCGGCGGCGGCGTCTCTGGCAGTCTCTTCAATGACAACATCGACATCCATGTGTTCCGTCACAGGGAATTCTGGAGGACGAAGGAAGGAAACCAAATAAGATTAAGATTGAAGTTCAAGAAGACAAAAAGAAAGAAAGATAACGAAAAGGATAGCAAGCGCTCTAAGGCAAGCAGTTACCTACATCGAGTTGTTGAGAGGTGGCCTCGCCCCTCCCGGCAATGTTGGTTGCCGGGGAAATGTTGCCGGTATCCATGCATACCGGCTCTTCCTCAACCAGGATAGGCTCGTCAGTGGTAACTCTTGCCAGGGATGCGTTTGTGGGCGGCGCGGTAGATGGAGGCGGCACAACGGGGGCGGTTTCCACCTCTTCCTGTTGCTGTTCTTCTCCTGCAAGCCCAAAGATATCAGCGACAATGGTAAAAACCTCAGCGCCCATCAGCGGAAAACGAGTGGAGAACTCACGCTGGGGGCTGCGTTGAGGGCTGAGCTCCGGGCTGACGACGACAATTTCCGGCGCGCTCGTAGAGCCAGCCGGGGGCTCGTCGCCCGTGGAAGTTCTCAACCTCTTCGCCGCCCTTTCCGCCAAGGTTTTTGCATCACTGCAGAGATGAGACAAGATAGAGCAAGGCTATGAGATTACTCCAAAATTTGGAAGATAAAGGCTATGACAGGATACTTACTCTTCTTCTTCTCGTTCCGGGCTAAAGCCGGAGATGTCGAAATCGACCTCCGTTGCAGTGTCCGTGTGAGGAGGCGGAGGAGGGGTCCTGGGTCGCTTGGCTGTAGCAGGCGCAGGGGGTTGGCGTGATTCCGCCACCTCAGCCTCCGGTGCAGTTGTGTGGGACGCTCCTACCGCTTCAGTAGTTGCCGCAGGTGCGGGTCTCGCGTGCCACGCAGGTTGCTATCGAACCCCTTGCCGCAGCACAGTCTTGCCGGCCGCCTTCTTGCTGGGAGCCTCACTGCTCGAAGAAGGTTGGCCTGCTGGGATGCCAGAAGCGGCCTTTCGAAGAACGCGCTTGGTCTTCTTCGGAGCTGGAGGCTCCTCCTGCGGCTCTTCTTCGGCTACGTCCTCGTCGGACGAGCCCTCAGCGGCCGTGCTGCTCTGTTCCCCGGCAGCCTCGGCCTCCCCGGCAGGATTTTCTTCCATCACAACCTCTGCGTCACTGGTTTCCCATTCTGTGAAACCGATACTGCCGGCCTCCGCGGCAAGATTCGCTTCTTCCACCCTAGAGGCAATATATGCCACTTCTTCGTCAGTGGTGGCGCGAATGAGGCCCGTCTCTTCCCGGATGGCTCTCTCCGACAAGTTGTCGAAGAATTTTTGTGCTTCCTCCTCGGTTGGCTCGGCCCAAGTCGCGTCAAGACCGTCACTACTGGAATCAGCTTCTTTGCCGTCCGCCATGCCGGACGGCAAAGGCATAGATCACAGACGGCAAAATGCTTTGCCGTCCGCTAGCGGACGGCAAACTGTCCGGATGAAAGCCTACCAGCAAAGGATTACGCCGTCCGCCATCCGAGGCCAGCAGACGGCAAAGACAGCTGACGGTAGTGCGGTGGCGTGAGAGCCGTTAGGGGGTTAACGGCGCTCTTTGCCGTCCGCCAGCGGACGGCAAAGAGCCCAGCTAGGCAGCACTGGGAAGCTGCCACATGTCCAGATATGCCGTCCGCCAGCAGACGGCAAAGAGGTTTGAATCATTGCCGTCTGCTGGCAGACGACATAGATGGTCACTTTGCCGTCCGCCAGCAGACGGCAAAATGACCAAATAGGCAGCCAGTGTTCCCAGTTTGCACAGGTGACTGCCACATGTCCTCTTTGCCGTCTGCTAGCGGATGGCAAAGCTCTTTGCCTTCCGCTAGCGGACGGCAAAGAGGCTATATATCCCCTGTTTTTATTTAAATCCCATTAATTAGACATGGTTTCAAACACAGATATACATGCATACATATCCGACATATCCAACAGCATGTCCAACAATATATTTCATCCAATCCAACAACATATTTCAACAAAGTCCAACATATCCATATATACATAACCAGAAACAAGTTTCCAACAACATATCCATATAGACATACATATCCAAACAAGTTTTCATAAACAACAAGGAAGCACCACAAGAATAGTACACTCCATGAATCCAAGCTTCCTCATGTAAAGCAAATCTGCAAATTGGGAAAGATGAAAGTTAGAAGAAGAAGAAGAAGAAGAAGAAGACTAGTTAGAAGAAGAAGAAGAAGAAGATTTTTTTTCTTCTCTTTCTTTTTCTCCTCTCCTCTTCTTTATCTTCTTCTTCTTCTAACTAAGGTAGGTAAAAATGTCATTTTATTGCTAAGCTAGGTAAAAATGCTAAGTGTAGGTCATTTTAGAGCTAAGGTAGGTAAATAGGTCATTTTGGAGCTTAGTAAGGTTATTATGTCATTTTCGAGGAAAATAAGCTAAGTCTATATCATTTTGGAGCTAACAAAGATTATCACGCCATTTTTTACCTAAGTATGCTAAGTATGTCATAAATGAACTGAATAAGCTAAGTATAGCTTATTTTTTATCTAACTTAGGTAATTATGCCATTTAGGAGGAAAATAAGCTAAGTATCCATTTGTAAAGCAAAACACTAGAGAAAACTTACCCTCATCACAACAAATGTGATGAAGATCGCAACTAAGGTAACAATTGATCCAACGGCATAATGATACCAAGCCTCATTATCAATGGCATATTTTCTAATCTTCTTAAGCTTCAGGCGCATTGCATCCATCTTCAAGCGCATTGCATTCATCTTCATCTTGTGATCATCGATGGCATCGGCAACATACAACTCCAATGTCATCTTCTCTTCTTCAATTCTTTTAATTTTTTCTTTCAAATACTCATTTTCCTTTTCAACTAAATTTAACTTCTCGACAAGAGGGTCCGTTTCAAATTCCGGTTCACATACCTCCTAGATTAAAATATCTCTATGTCAACTTGATGGCCATAATTTGCATAAATGCGAAATGCAACAAATAGTTATGAAAGAGAATTTACCACATCCGAATCATAAAGAGGGCGAGGGCCGACTGGGACGGAAATCAAGACCATGGCAATATGTATAAGAAACAATCATACAAAGTAAGAAAATTATAAATACCAACTATATAAATCATACAATCATACAAATAACTATATAAATCAAGTACAACATAAAAATTTGAATACCTAATAATCATTATCGGTAATGACGTGCTCATCATCATCATTAATAAAAGCATCATCATCATCACTATCGGTAATGACATGCTCATCATCATCATTAATAAATGCATCATCATGTGGAAGGCCACCTTTACGTAATCGTTCAAGCATTGACAGGTCATCTGCAGCAGTAACTTCTTCTTCTTCCGGCTCTTCTTGTTCCAGCTCAGGGGTGAAGTCGGATTCACTATCGTTGTCTACTTCAATGTTCTGGGGTGGAGTAGAGCGGTTCTTGAAATGTTTTTTGGAAAGACGTGTTTCTTGGAAGAATTCTCCTTCGTCATATGTGTCTTGGTTAATGTGAGGTTCATAATCCTTTTCATTGGGGGGAGGTGGTCTAACACGTGGCGGCACTTCATAAACGACGTCCCAACCACTGAGATTTGGATCACTTTGACAGGCCCACGGTAGATAGAAAACTTGGGTTGCTTATTGAGCCATAATATAGACATCGGGAACATCCAAATGGGTGCTTTGTTTGATTTCGACTAGCCCTATATGTTCATGAGTCCTTCTAGTCTCCCTCGGCTGGAACCAATAACATCTGAAGACTACGACGTTTGGTGGGTTTTCACCATAGAATTCAAGTTCATAAATTGCTTCAACTCTTCCATAATACTCGATACCTCCTTCGCCGATAGCAGAGACACAACAATTTGTAGACTTTCGGTCGGCCATAGATAGCTCTTTGCCATAGGTACGAAAGCGATACCCGTTGATGTCGTATTTGTCAAATGAACGGACCTTATAGTCAAAACCATTAGCTACTTGTCTCAATTTGGCATCCATAATCTCTGAATTAGCCTACAAGTTTAATACGAAAGGATTGTTGCATTAGTCGCAAATTAGCCAAAGAAAAAAAGTGTCTAATGGAAATTACCATTTTTTTGAACCAAGAGATGAAACCGGGAAATTCGGCTCCTTGTTTTGCCAGAAGCTCATACTCTTCGACGGAATCCTTTTGGATCACCGCTCCATACGAGAATATGGCGACGTATCAACTGCATCAAAAATCCAGGAATAAGAGAAGTTCAAAGGAATTAGAAGTTGTGAAACAATGTACCGAGATCTTACTCGATGTACGGCCGCACTTCTGTTAGGTTGTTGAAGAGATACAGCGAAATGGTCCGCCATTCTTCAACATCCAACCTTACTGGTTTCCAACCACCGGCTGGTGCGAGATTCCCTTTGAATAGGCTGAGGTTGGATTGACCCTTTTGAGGTTCGTCGCATTGTACCGAGGCTTCGGATTATGCAAATGACGATTTTTGGCTTCGTAGTGTGCGGTCACGAAGTTTGCCGCCTCCTCAGTGATGAATGCCTCCGCCATCGATGCTTCTATTCTACGTTTATTTTTACATTTTGCTCGAAGCGTCTTCTGCATCCTCTCAGTTGAGTAGCACCAACGATTTTGCACGGGCCCCCCCAATCGTGCCTCGGTCGGGAGATGCAAAATCAAGTGTTGCATTGGATTAAAGAAGCTTGGCGGAAAGATCTTCTCTAACTTGCAGATCAACTCCGGCGCCAACTATTCCATTTCTTCTAGGAGGCCAGGCGATAGTTCTTTCGCACAAAGAACACGGAAGAAATAGCTCAGCTCTGCCAGTACTAGCCATTCATCCTCAAGGATGAAGCCACGCAACATCACCGGCATTATCCGCTCAATCCATATGTGCCAATCATGACTTTTTAGACCAAATTTTTTCAATTTTTGAAGACTCGCTCCCCTCTTTAGATTTGCTGCATACCCATCGGGGAACATCAACTGCATTTTCACCCACAAAATAATTTCCTTCGTAGCTGGCCTTCCAAGATTGAACCATGCCTTTCTCTTCGTCCAGTTGATCCCCTTTCCTTTCGGTTCTTTCATGTTTTGTAACGGTCTATCACATAGCTCCTCTTGATCGACTCTAGCCTTAGGATTATCCTTTGATTTCCCCTCTATGCCGAACAATGTACCAAAAATGGCTTCAGCGATATTCTTTTCAGTGTGCATCATGTCGATGTTGTGTGGGCAAAGGAGGTCTTTGAAGTAAGGCAGATCCCAGAAGCATGTCTTGTGAGTCCAGGCGTGTTCCTTATTATACCCCTTGAAATACCCTGGACGCTCTGGATCTGGCTCGAGAGCGTTTAACTGATCTAGGGTCTGTTGGCCTGTCAACGCAGGTGGTGCAGAGTGTTTGACAACTCTACCTTTGATGAAGTTCTTCTTGTCTTTCCTGAACTTATGGCCAGGATGTAGAAACGGTCTATGCAAGTCGAAGCAACTATACTTGCGCCCTGCCGTCAGCCAACGAAACTCAAGAGCTCCCTTGCATGTGGGGCATGGGAACCTTCCATGCACACACCAGCCAATGAATAGCGCATACGCCGACAAGTCATGCGTCGAGTACATGTACCAGGCACGCATTATGAAGTTCTGTTTGCTAAAGGCGTCGTATGTCTTGAACCCATTATCCCAAGCTTCTTGCAATTCGTCCTTAAGCGGCTGCATGTACACATTCATATTCTTCCCCGGATAGTTGGGCCCTGGAATTATCAACGTCAGGAAAATATTCTTTCGTTGCATAATCTGCCCGGGGGGGAGATTGAGTGGAATGACAAACACGGGCCAACAGCTGTATGGGGCTGCCATCTGACCAAACACACTGAACCCATCTGTGCTGACGGCGACTCGAGGATGCCTTGGATCTGCCGTTTTTCCTTATGTAATGCATCGAAGCGCTTCCACGCTTCACCATCTGATGTGTGCACCATCATCACATTCCCATCTGCATCTAGTTCGGTTCTTTTGCCCGTTTTGTGCCATGTCATCTGTCTGGCTGTCTCTTCGACCATGAAAAGACGTTGAAGTCTTCGTACGATTGGCATATACCAAAGAACATTAACGGGTATTTTGGTCTGCGTCTTCTCACCCATACCGTTGTCTACCACAACATACCTGGAAGAATTGCAAATGGGACAATAGTTCAAGTCCTCATACTGAAGCCTAAATAAGACACATCCTTTCTCACAGGCATGTATCTTCTCATAGGGCATCTTAAGAGCACGGAGGATTTTGTCTGACTGGTACAGGTTTGGAGGTAGCACATGGCCTTTGGGTAGAAATCGTCCGAATACTGTCATCATCGCGTCGTAGCATTCTCTGCCCAAGTTGAATTGAGCCTTCAAAGCCATTATTTGTGAGATGGCATCCAGCTGACAAAGCTCAGTGTGCTCGTGGAGAGGACGTTTTGAGGACTCCAACATTTCAGTGAAGGCCTTTGCAGATTCCTCCATCTCCTCGTCCGAGTCCCGAGCATCGTCAAAGTCTTGCACCATGTCTGCGGTCCCGGTACCATGCTCGTCGGTGCGACGACGAACCTCGGCTCTGGCACGTTGGGCAGACTCACCATGTAATGTCCAGACCGTGTAACCAGGCGTAAAACCAAACTTCTGCAGGTCTTTACTCATTTCAAGCTCGTCCCTCTTTTTATAGTTGTCGCAACGGGCACAGGGGCACCAGCTAAATTCCTGGCCATTTGCAAATGCGGCTCTAACAAACCCCTTGGTTTTTGTTAACCATTCCTCGGTCCAAACTTTCTAACTAGTGTAACCGGTGTACATCCATGCACAATCACTCATATTGACTTCCTACTAGACACACAAGAAATATATACATAATTAAGCAAACCATATCCATTAGTTAATGGAGTTTGTCAGTTTTATTACGTCCATGAGGATTAAAGCCAAGTTTTGAAATTTTCAAACAACCAAACCGACTTGAGTCAGTTTGGGTGTTTCAAGTTTCAACACTTGCCTTTTAATCGTCATCGCAGAGGCTGCCAGACAAATTCACAATGGTGTTCGACCACCATCGACGCCGAGAACTGTTGCTCTGGGACGCCGGACGCCGGCGTCACTTGTGGGACGTGGATGTAGTGTTCGACACCGACGGCCACATGTATCTTGCACCGACGATACTTGCTATTTAGGGTTCCATCGACAACGAGGAACCGCCTAACCCGCTCGACCCGGTCTCGTCGGTGATGCACCCCTAATCTTCTTCTTCCTCCTCCTCCTCTTCTTCTTCCTCATTTTCTTCTTCTTCTTCTTCTTCTTCTTCTTCTTCTTCTTCTTCTTCTTCTTCTTCTTCTTCTTCTTCTTTTTCATCTTTCTTCTTTCTTCTTAACCTAAACTAAACCTAAACTAAACTAAATCTAAACCTAAAAAACAGAAACAAAACCTAAACTAAACCAAGCCTAAATTAAACTAAACCTAATTAAACTAAATCTAAAAAAACAGAAAAAAAGAAAAAAAAAGGGATGTCTCACCTTCAGGCGCGGCAGGGGGTGCCGATGGAGGAGGTGGGCCGGGGCGGGGCGTCGGGGTGGCCGGGCGGCGAGGCGGGCGCCGGGTCGGCCGGGGCGCGGGCGGCGGGGCGGCCGGGCTGGGGCGGCAGGGCGGGGCGGGGCGGCCGGGGTGGCCGGGGCGGCGAGGCGGGGCAGCGGAGCGGCGGGGGCGGCTCGTGTGTGATGAGGGAGGGAGAGAGAGGGGGGATAGAGAGAGGGACGTGGGGCTGGCGGCTATTTAGTTTAGGTCACAGCTCTTTGCCGTCTGCTAGCGGACGGCAAAGAGCCTAGCTAACGGACGTTAGTTGGCCACTTTCTTTGCCGTCAGCTAGCCGACGGCAAAGATTCTTTGCCGTCTGCTAGCTGACGGCAAAGAAAGTGGCCGTTAGGAGGCCCTCGCTGGTACACCACCCTCCCTCTTTGCCGTCCGCTAGCGGACGACAAAGCTTCTATGCCGTCCACTAGCGAACGGCAAAGAACTGGCTGACGGCAAACACCGTCTTTGCCGTCAGCTTTCTGTATGCTGATGGCAAAGACCTCCTTTGCCGTCAGCTAGCTGACGACAAAGAACTGGCTGACGGCAAAGATCCTGATTCCAGTAGTGCGTGGGCGTTGAACATTGACTTGAAGGCAATGATCGACCCCAGCGCGGAGTTGTTGCACAAAGGGACAATTCTTGCCGGCAACCGATGTTTGTCATCGCGTTGGAATAGCTTGTGGCGGAGAGCGCCGAGCTGCATGGCCGTCAAATTATTGTTCAATCCAGGGCGCAGCCTCATGATATCCGCTGCGTTCCGGTACTCCCAAGCTGGTCTTCCCCTGCTCTGTAGGGGGGCGATGCGGCGGCGGAGGAAATCGAAGCCAATCATCTCCATTGTAAGCCCGACAGCTTTCAGGCGAAGAATCCTGGTGGTGGTGATTGTGAGCCTCTCGTCCTCCGCGGCGAGATCACTCCAGTCACTGCCGCGGACCACCTTCTGTCGTCGGGGCGAACAGAACGGATGGGGATCTGCTTCCTTGATCCAGCACCACTCAGACCGCCATTCATCCCACTTCTCGCGGTAAACTCCATCTGGGTATATCTCCTTATTCCAAGCCCGTGGAATCTAGGCGATAGAACCGGAAAGGGCCTCCCCCTTTTGGATGCGAGGAATAAAGTAATGGCGGAAGAGGGCAGTATTGGGAACTACTCCGGCAAAGTTTTCGCAAAGATGAGCAAAAACAGACATGCACATTACGGCGTTCGGTGTGAAATCAAGAAGATGGAAGCCGTATGTGTACATAATATCATTGAAGAAATCGGAGAAAGGAGGACAGAGTCCGCAATAGAAATATGCGGGGAAGAAGTGGTATCTGTCAGGACCGCTCTTGGAACAAGAACCTGGAATCACGCGAGTCGCGGGATGAGCTTGTGTCCCCTTCGCCCACATGCACTGGTACCGGTTCTTCAAGGCCCTCGCATCGAGCGTCGGAGCGAAGACGACGAACTTCTTTCGCATCTTCACCAGCTCGCTCTCCGGGACATCGGCCTTCGTCTCCTTGCTCTTGCCTTTGCCCTTGCTAGCCTTGGGCGGCATGGCGATTGCGAAGGCGGAGGCTGAGGATAGAGCGGGTGCGGAAGCGAAGAGCGGATGAGGGGAAGTCTGACTTTGAGCTCGAGAGGGGAGGATAATGGCGGAGTCCAGATTGAGAAGAAGAGGGGGGTAAATGGGCTGCGCCTCTGCAGTTTCCCTTTTTATGGGGAAGGGGCGAGGCCGCTCCTTTTACTCCCCAATGTAAATACGCCTCTGCGGACGTGCTGCAGTTGCAGCCTTTCAGCACACGCTTCCCACATCGCGCATTCAACGCGCGTAGTGGGGGGCACAGTAAGCGGGATATTTACAAGCTGTTAATCCCCTGCCACGTGTGCCCGTGCACTGTTTGGGCCTAGCCCAACAACGCCTCGCACCCATGTGTGGCCTAGGCCCGGGGGCTCCTGTCGGTGTACTAAGTATTGGGCCATTAGTACCCCGTACTTGTGCACGGGCAGTTGTAGCCATACTCGTGGTCAGGCTTATCGGGAAACAGTTCGAGGTTGATTCAAGTTATCGAAGAAACACTTAAGACAAAGATCTGAGGATCAGCAGATAAGAAGAGCTGAAGACCGAAAGCTGGCCTCCCCGGCAAGATCTTGCTGGGGTGGCCTGCGAAGCCCGGCAAGATTCGGCGCCCGGCAAGATTCTGCCACTTTGCCACCGCTTCGGCACAGCAACAAGCCTGACATTCTGGGTCCTTCTCTGGATGCATGGCAACGCGCCAGTGGAGGAGAGCTTAAGCGGTGCTGATGGGATGGCCCCTTTTTCCATCCCCAAGAAAGTGAGGACACCTAAACGGACACCTCACGGTGCATTAAATGCATTCATCCTAATCCGTCAGTGGTTAGGTATGATGACCCTGTAGCTACTTTACACCTCAATGTATGTACATTTTGCTACTGTGGTGACCCCTTTGAGCGTATAAAAGGAGGCCCAAGGCAACTGCTACAGGGGAGGAGGATCTTCTGGCCCATTCTGCATGCGTAGCTGCTCTTCGAACGTACTGTTCATTGCAAGCGCTCCTGGAGCCTGGGCTCAAGAACACTCATAATAAAACAAGGCAGGAATAGGGTTTTACGCTGATCAGCGGCCCGAACCTGGATAAAATCGCCCCGCGTCGATCGTTGGTTCTGCTCTTTGTGCATACCTCTCTCCCTGCCGAATCGTAAAGGGGTCCTTTGGGGTCCCATAGGTGTCGCACGCCGACAGTAGACTTAAAGTCAGCCATAACAAGTTTGTGGTAATTCCCATTAATGTTGCCCCTGTGAATATTGAATCTGCAATAACCACTCTTGGATGTTAGTTGGGATCCTTCCCTTTTACCTATTTGGGGTTTTCACTTAGCAAAAGCAAACTCAAAACTGAGGACCTCAATACTATGATGTAGACAATTGAGAGAAGAATTTCAAGATGTTGAACTATAGTCTCATATGATGGCAGATTACAACTTATCAAGTCCATCTTCTCTTCTCTGCCTACCTATTTCATGTGTCGTCTTGCCATTCCTTTGGGAGTAGTGGACTAGATCAACAAGTATTGGACACAGTGTTTGTGGAGGAAATTTGGATCTGAAGAAGCTGGACCAACTATGATTTCCCGGGAGGTTGTATGCAATCCTAAAAGTCATGGGAGCTTCGGAGCTTTGTACATTGCCAAACAAAATAAAGCTCTACTCCTTAAAATCTTCACAAGTTTTATCAAAAAAAAATCTTCCTTATGCCAGTCTAATATGGGAATCATATTATTCTTCAACCCCTCTTCATGGAAAACTTGAGGGATCATTTTAGTGGAAGTCTCATTTAAAGCGCATTCCTCTATACAAGGAAATGGCACAGTGCATTGTTGGCACATGATAATCAGTGTTATTTTGGAAGGATAGATGGAATGGTCCTCCCTTGGCTCGAAAATTCACATAGGTTCATTCTCAAAAAAATCACATAGGTTCACTCTTTTTCCATCAATAACAAAGTCTCTCTAACAACAATGCTAGTTGATCGGAATCTTAGTGAGAAGTTTCACAGGCCTCTTTCAAATCAAGTTTTTCTACAGTTTAATGAACTTTGAGTAGACACTCATCCAGGCCAATCTCTCTGCAACTTTTGATATTTGGTCAAACAACTCGAAACACAAATAAGTACTCCTCTAGAAAGATGTAAAAGCACATCATGAGTCAATCAAGTACATGCGTGAGTAAAGTGCATCTAGGTCCTCGAACTATTTCATAGGTGTCATGTAGGTCGTCAAACTATGAAAATAGTAATCCAGGTCCCCAAAGTGCAAAATGTGTGTCATCCAGGTCCTCAAATATTTTCAGAGGTGTGACGTAGGTCCTTCAACTATTTCAGGGGTGTCACATATGTACACACTTATTTCACTTTGAGGACCTTCGAGGACCTGGATAACACTTTTGATAGTTTGAGGACCTACGTAACACCGCTGACATAGTTGGAGGACCTAGGTTGCACTTCACTCTACCTGCTTCCTCTTTAATTGGCTCTGGAAGTGTGCAAGCAGGATCAGGCACAAAAAGAGGCAACACCAAGGGACTACTTAAAAACAAATCCTTTCACATGGATTCTTTTGGATGTGTGCTTTGCAATGAAAACATAGAGGGAAACATTCATCATCTTCTTTGGGACTATACCTTTGCTCAGTCTTGCTAGAATTCAATATCTCCAAATAGACACAGGGGAATCTCATTCTTTGATGAAGTGATGTTACTACGTCAAACTTTCCCCAAACAGATTGCCTAAGATATCATCATCATGGGATGCTGGAATATTTGGATGCAAAGAAATGGAAAGATTTTTAAAAACAAAGTTCCAAGAACTCTGCCTAAACTCAAACTAGATCTTGTGTTAGTCAAGCACAGGACAAAGGCAAATAAATGAAGATTGTCTCAATCGGTGGATTGCATCCCTAATTTGATTAACTTCTGTTTTTAATTTATATTTCTCATGCTAGAGAAAACTGGAGTTGGATAGCTCATATTAATTTCCGCAATGTAATCCCTTTGTTTTTATTTACTCCGCATATTAGCTTTGGTCAAATTCAAGCTTTGTAAACTTTGACAAATTTTATAGACAAAAGTAATACAATAACAAATCAATACCATTAGATTTATTATTGAATATACTTTCACATCGTATAGATTTGGTATTGTAAATGTTCATATTTTTTCTATATTGGTCAAACTTTATGAAGTTTGACTTCAATCAAATCTAATATGTAGACTAAATAAAAACGGAGGGAGTATATTTGTACATAACTTTACACTTTTATTGGAAAATATACCTCTATTCCACAGTCAGCCATAAGCCCCAAAAAACTAGCCCTAAAAAAAGTGAGTTGCGGAGATCTGACAAATCTCACCCGTTCAAACACATCTATCCAATACCCAATGGTCTATGTTGCTCCGATGTTTAGGCTAAACATGTTTAGTGTGCAATTAATATCATATCTAATATCAACTTTAGTGCTAACCACATAATTATATCCTACCTAATACTATCAATGTGCAATCAATATATTTCCTAATATTAACGTGCAATGCAATTAATATGTTTTGTAATATAATGTGATAATTATATTCTACCTTATATCCTTGTGCAGTCAGTACCTTTCCTAATACTCCCTCCGTCCAAAAATTCTTGTCTTAGATTTGTCTAGATACGGATGTATCTTAGATTTGTCTAAATACGGATGTATCTAGTTACGTTTTAGTGTTAGATACATCCGTATCTAGACAAATTTAAGACAAGAATTTTGGGACGGAGGGAGTATTAATGTACAATGAAATTAATATCTATTCTGATATAACGTGTACATGTAATAAACGATTACTAGTTATAGAAGGTTCACAATCGCTCATGTGTAACCAGAGTAGCCACTCAGACAAAGTACTACCTCCGTCCCAAATTATAAGATGTATTGGTAGGCTATTTTGTCCTACCAAAACATTTTATAATTTGGAACAGAGAAAGTACTAATACCGATGCAACGCACAAACATACATAGTATACACCATGCTTAATTTTGAACGATGAAGCATGTTGGCACGCATTAGTGAGAATCCTTGCAAATCTGTTCAAATCTCCTGTGTGAGCCTTGCCGTCTTCAAGTCATGGTCAAATGCCATGTTGTGCTCCCTCCGTAAAGAAATATATGATCGTTTAGATCACTATTTTAGTGATTTAAACGCTTTTATATTTCTTTATAGAGGGAGTAAGTCATAGCTCGGGTACACTAGTGTACGTACCACGCATTTGTAAAGAATCAGACTCACCTAATCATACAAGAATTGGACTTGGACACACCTAATAACTGAAATAAATCTTAAGAGGGCCGCCGAATGGTTAATTAGCGACTTGAAAATGGCAGACGGAACCATCACCATCAGCTAGCAACCGCGTGCAGGAGTATCCCATTGTCGCAGGCTCGCAGCAGCTGCCTTTCTTCCTCTTCTTCCAAGTCCGCGCGCACAAGGCCACCAACCCCACCTTCGTGCTCACCCGGCCAAGTCCAGCGGTCAACACCACCATCCCGGTCACAGTCCACACCAATCCCCAGTTCCCCACCCACCCTGCTTGCGCTACCTATTTAAATCCTTCCGTCTCCTCCATTTCCATCCAAGAAGAGCATCCCCGACCTCTTCTACTCCAACGAGCTCTTCTCTCTCACGGCTCCTCCACACATTAATCAGCCAATCGCCACATCAAAAATCCAGCTGACACAGTAAAGATCACCAGTCTCTACTCGAGCTCTTCTCTCACAACTGTTCCATCGAGACTTCAAGATCCATTGTTGATCAAACCAATGGCGGCCAACGGCAACGACGGTTTGTGCGTGGCCGAGCCGCGGAGTGCTGACCCGCTCAACTGGGGGAAAGCCGCGGAGGAGCTGTCGGGGAGCCATCTGGACGCCGTCAAGCGGATGGTGGAGGAGTACCGCAGGCCGGTGGTGGTTATGGAGGGCGCCAGCTTGACCATCGCCCAGGTCGCGGCGGTGGCCGCCGCCGATGGGGCCAGGGTGGAGCTCGACGAGTCCGCCCGCGGCCGCGTCAAGGAGAGCAGCGACTGGGTCATGACCAGCATGGCGAACGGCACCGACAGCTACGGCGTCACCACCGGCTTCGGCGCCACCTCCCATCGGAGGACCAAGGAGGGGGGCGCGCTGCAGAGGGAGCTCATCCGGTTCCTTAACGCCGGTGCGTTCGGCACCGGCAGCGACGGCCACGTTCTGCCCGCAGCCACCACGCGTGCGGCGATGCTAGTCCGCGTCAACACCCTGCTCCAAGGGTACTCTGGCATCCGCTTTGAGATCCTCGAGACCATCGCCACGCTGCTCAACGCCAACGTGACACCGTGCCTGCCGCTCCGAGGCACTATCACCGCTTCCGGTGATCTTGTCCCGCTCTCCTACATCGCGGGACTTGTCACCGGCCGCCCAAATGCCGTGGCTGTTGCTCCCGATGGCACAAAAGTTAATGCTGCCGAGGCATTTAAGATCGCCGGCATCCAACACGGCTTCTTCGAGCTACAGCCCAAGGAAGGCCTTGCTATGGTTAATGGCACGGCGGTGGGCTCCGGGCTCGCGTCCATTGTTCTCTTTGAAGCGAACATCCTTGGTGTCCTTGCTGAAGTTTTGTCGGCCGTGTTCTGCGAAGTGATGAACGGCAAGCCAGAGTACACCGACCACCTGACACACAAGTTGAAGCACCACCCCGGACAGATCGAGGCCGCGGCCATCATGGAGCACATCTTGGAGGGCAGCTCCTACATGATGCTCGCGAAGAAACTTGGTGAGCTCGACCCACTGATGAAGCCAAAGCAAGACAGATATGCTCTCCGCACGTCACCGCAATGGCTTGGTCCTCAAATTGAGGTCATCCGTGCAGCGACTAAGTCGATCGAGCGCGAGATCAACTCTGTCAATGACAACCCACTCATTGACGTATCTCGTGGAAAGGCAATCCATGGTGGCAACTTCCAGGGCACACCCATCGGTGTTTCCATGGACAACACGAGGCTTGCCATTGCTGCGATCAGCAAGCTCATGTTTGCCCAGTTCTCGGAGCTAGTGAACGACTTCTACAACAATGGCTTGCCCTCCAACCTCTCTGGTGGCCGCAACCCAAGCCTGGACTATGGCTTCAAGGGTGCCGAGATTGCCATGGCGTCATACTGCTCAGAGCTTCAATTCTTGGGCAACCCTGTGACCAACCATGTCCAGAGCGCGGAGCAGCACAACCAAGACGTTAACTCCCTCGGGTTAATCTCGTCCCGGAAGACTGCCGAGGCCATCGACATTCTGAAGCTCATGTCCTCTACATTTTTGGTTGCGTTGTGCCAAGCCATCGACCTGCGCCACCTTGAGGAGAATGTCAAGAACGCCGTCAAGAATTGTGTCACAAGAGTGGCTAGGAAAACCCTGATCACAAATGACATGGGTGGCCTCCACAACGCACGTTTTTGTGAGAAGGATCTGCTCCAGACTATTGACCGCGAGGCGGTATTCGCGTATGCGGATGACCCTTGCAGCGCCAACTACCCTCTCATGAAGAAGATGCGCGCGGTGTTGGTGGAGCACGCCTTGGCCAACGGCGAGGCTGAGCGCAACGTGGAAACCTCGGTGTTTGCCAAGGTTGCCAAATTCGAGCAGGAGCTCTGTGCGACACTACCTCAGGAGGTTGAGGCTGTTAGAGGTGCAGTGGAGAATGGCACTGCTGCAGAACCAAACCGTATCATAGACTGCCGGTCATACCCTCTATACCGGTTCGTGCGCAAGGAGCTGGGCACAGTGTACTTGACCGGAGAGAAGACTCGGTCAGCTGGCGAGGAGGTGGACAAGGTGTTTGTTGCCATGAACCAGGGTAAGCACATCGATGCTCTGCTGGAGTGCCTCAAGGAGTGGAACGGCGAGCCCCTGCCTATCTGCTAATCAAGGAGATGAAGAGAAAATGCCTTGGTTCAGAATTATAGAAACTGATAATACTGTTGTTTGATTTTATTTTACTTTTCCTCTTCTGAAGCGTTGACGCATGCAACGTTCTTCCGGAGCTAGAGCCTAGAGCTTCTGATGCTGTAAGTGATAGGGTATAAATTTTTATGACAAATGTTCAAGTTGTTGAAATGAATCCAAAGAAGCCAGTCTACTGCTGTATCAACAAGTGCAAATTTGTCTATAGTTACCACATTGCATTGCAAGCCATCGAGCAATTGGATTATCATACATGTTCAGGCACAAGCAAGATTGCCAGAAGTGATAGAAAGAACCAGAAAGAAACAACAATAGACACGAGAGGATATACACAGGAGTTTAGTTCTAGTACGTATGAACCAGTCACAAAAACTAATCAGATCAATGTTTTTTTATCCTTATATGGCAACTGATCAATCCAGTGGTACTAGCAGTATGTGCTAACAGAGGAAACAATGTAGTACACGCCTAGCTGCTTCGATAATCACATAATCTAGCAAAAAATCTGTTAAAATTTTCTGCATGGGAGATCTATGGGTAGTGGTTGCCCGTGAACAGCAAGGTCACACTGACATGGAGAACTCCAAAACCTGTTAGTTGATGCTACGGGGATCAATCTGCCTTGTGTCTTCCAGCTCATTACTTTCTTTATCAACTTCTTAAATACCTGAACGAATCCGTGGAGATAAATCGCATTTGGTAATCATCGGCATGACACTGGGCACAGACCTCTGTCCAAAAAACCACTGGCAATACTATTCCTGGTGCTCGAAACCGGGCTACCTTTGAGAAGAAACTAATCAAAACTCCTTTTGAGATTGTGTTTACGACATGCTCTTTCTTACTATATTGGGCAGGGCTTCAGGCGGAAGGAGATGCGAGGAGGTATCCAGGCGATTCGCGAAGGAACGATGAAGTTGATGAAAGCTTGTGAATCTGCCAGGAGGACGCTTGGTGAGGCCTGAAGCTGGTGTGACTGATAGATCCTGGTTTAGGCTGGACGTGATGTTCGGTTGCTTCTCTTTTGCTGAACTGTAATGTCGCTAGCCTTTTGAACTTTGGTATGTGGATTCCTGGTCTGTAATAGGATAGTCCTTTGATGTGGTGTTACCAGGTTTTAGTCCCATAGTGACCGTTTCGATGCCGAGCAGTTACAGTGGGTTTCCTGGTAATGCGTCGAACTCGCTTTCTTCCCTTTCCCTTCTCCTGTTCTTCTCCGAACTGATGTATTTCCATTCTTAGTAATGGAAAGGGGGTCAGCCCGGTTCGAAAAAAATCTCCGTAAGGATTCCTCTTCAGAGGTCTCGGTGGTAGTACTGAAGAAAGGCTTCAGCTGGCCTGGTCTGTTGGCTCGCCAGCGGTGAAGCTCCACGAAGGTAGCCGACGAGAGCATGTCAAGCTGCGGAAGCTGCCGACCAACTTGGCGTCTGGCCGGCACTCCGGCAGGTAGGAGAAACCTCCATGAGCATGTCATCTGAGCAATGGATCCTGTGCCCCCTTTCGTCTGAACAATGTTTGCCATGTGTAGTTGTGGTACGAGTCTGCAACGTGGTGTTCCAACTTATAAGAGGCCAAGACACAGTGTGCGACGACCTGAGACGGAAACGGACTCTAAGCCTACGCCAAGTTGGACAACTCCTCGAGGTGACGGTAGTCGTCGCCAAGCAGCCTTAGCTGCTGATCGAGCCCTCTGACGACCGTGTTGATGCACGGATCAAGGAAGCGGTCACCAGCAACAAACTCGCAAGCGACGCCATCGACCTCAACCATGCTGCAGCCGGGCACTTTGGCCACCTTCTTCTCCTCCATCACCAACCTGATCCTTACCACGTCCTCCCACTTGCTGGAGCAGGCGTACATGTTGGACAGCTGCACGTGCACGCCGCTGTGGTCGAGCCCAAGCTCCACCAGCCACTCCACAATCTGCTTTCCGAGCTTCACGCCGTCACCACCGTGCACCCGGCACGCATTGAGCAGCGCACCTAGCACGTACGAGTCGGGCCGCATCGGCATTGCCCGTGCCACAGCCGCGGCCTCCGCGAGCATCCCGGCACGGCCGAGAACATCCACCAGGCTCCCATAGTGCTCCACGCCTGGCTCGATGCCGTGGACGGCAGACATGCTTCCGAAGATCTTCTTAGCGACGCTGACAAGCCCACCGCCGGCACGGGCACATGCGCTGAGGACGCAAATGAAGGTGACCTCGTTGGGGCGCACCCCCAGGTTCCGCATCCGGCTGAACAGCTCGACGGCCTCCTGGCAGTGGCCGTGGTCTGAGAGCCCTGAGATCATGGCCGTGTAAGCAAACACGTCACGCTCGGGCTCCGGCATGGCTGCGAACACCTGCCTTGCCGAGTCTAGGCTCCCGCACTTGGCATACATGTCCAACAGCGCAGTAGCCACCCCACCATCCATTCCACCAGCGGTAGCGGTGACGAGAGCGTGCACCCACCGGCCCTGCTCCAGCGACCCGAGCGCACCGCATGCAGCCAGTGCGCCAACGATAGCCGCCCTGTTGGGCCGGACACGAGCCCTGAGCATCCCGTCGAACACCTCGAGCGCATCCGCGAAGCCGCCCGCGCCGACGTGGGCGTTGAGCATGGCGCTCCAGGCGATGGGCGTCTTGTGCGGCATTCCATCGAACAGGGCGCGCGCGTCGTCCATGTGCCCGGCCCTGGCGTAGGCGGTGAGGAGCGAGGTCCAGGAGCAGACGTCGTCCGTGCGGGCGAGGACGGCACCGTCGAAGACGCGGCGCGCGGCGTCGAGGAAGCCGCGGGAGGCGTAGGCGTGGATGAAGCCGTTGGAGACGTAGGCGTGCGCGTCCCATCCGAGCGCCACGGCGAGCGCGTGCAGCGCGCACACGAACTTCGTGTGGGCCGAGGAGGAGCACGGCGGCGAGGAAATGGGGATGGCTGGGGCAGCGGCGGTGAGGAGGAAGGAGAAGGTGTAGTTGTTGGGGAGGAATGCGGGGAGGATGCGGCGGAGGCGGGGGAAGAGGGCGAGGGCGCGGAGAGGGGCGTCCGGGAGGAGGCCGCGGAGGAGGATGTTTGGGAGGTAGCGGTCGCCAAGGAGGGAGGAGGTGAGGAGGTGGCCGTGGAGCTGCCGGAGCTGCGCCGCCGTGAGCGACGGGTGGGACAGCAGCCGCAGCGCCATGGCGGCGACCGAATGATACGTGGGCCTGGGGGCCTAATAGGAGGATGTGGAAGTAGATTGCCGGCCGGCCCACGGACCCAGCCCAACCGAAGCGTAGAGTGGGAGGTAAACCAAGGGCAGCAGCAGCGTCACCTCAAAAAAAAAAATTTAAAGGTAGCAGCAGCGACTTCTCCAGAGTCCAGAGTGGGTGGGGAGGGGAGCCAACTGCCAAGCGTCCTGCGAGCGGGAGGTAGACGAAGGAGAAGCAATGGCTCGCGCGGGGCAAGGAGGCGGGATGGGGAGCGCGGTGAACGTGGGGATCGCGGTGCAGGCGGACTGGGAGAACCGCGAGTTCATCTCCAACATCTCCCTCAACGTTCGCCGCCTCTTCGACTTCCTCCTCCGATTCGGTGCGCCCCCCAGATCCCCATTTCCCTCCCTGCATCTCCTTCCTCCTCCCCCACCCGTCTGCTTGCTTGCTTGCCTCAGTACGATTGGATTGGATTGGGTTGGATCTTAGCCCCTACTGCTTCCACCCGCCTCTAGGTATGATTAATTCTACGCATCGTTGAATTAGAACTATGGCTACCAGGACAAGATCTCCCTCATGGATGATATGCCCTGCTGCATTCGCCTCCATGACAGCACACGCCCTTATGCCATGGTTGACTCCCATTACCGACTAACTCAGGCATGTTGCCGATGAGGTTGGTTCAGTCAGCCGTGAATTGCCCGTTACTGCAACGGTGCTTTGCCTCCTCTAACTAATAATCACCAGAAATGCTAGTCACCGTGACTTTGCTGCTGACCATGTAGCAACTCTCTTACCTAAAATGAAAAATACTACAATGGAACCATTGCTGGAAATAGGGAATACCATCAACAAAGCTGTGCTGTAGTCTCTTCTTGGCACACGCGTCGATAATGTATTTTTAGGACGGGTTTGCAGCAAACCTATGAGATGCCAGACGGTTGCGCTTATTGCGCTTCCAGTCTCGAGAAAAAAAGAATGCATTCTTTGATTTTTGCTGTTGACCAAGTAGTAACTCTTTTGCCTCACAAAATAGACAATGGAACCATGGCCGGATATAGCGAATGATATCAACACAAAGCTGTAACTAGTTTCACACCTGAGCCGTGGGTATGGGAAATCGATTTCAATTAGTTCTGGACAGTTATATCCTGTAACTAGAATGTGACTGGTTTTGCGCGGTATGCTATTACTGGTGCGGAATGTTGGTTAGGCTCTCGAACTTGTGGGAAGAACAGAGTCAGTAGATTGGATACCTTTGAACTGTGATAGCAAATCAACAACCATGCGTATTTGTTTGTTTGTTGCTTTCTTATTCATCCTCGGCATTCTTTTTGGTGGTGCAAGGCAGGAGCTCTGCGGATTTCATTAAGATAGAAAAAGAAAATACAGAATGACCCGGTTTACAAGGGAAACTAGGCCGAAAACCCCAATGCCTGACACTGAGCGAAAACCAAAGAACAAAAAGGAAACCCAAAAAACATAAAAAAGACACTAGAGCTTGGGGATGTGGACTACAAGAACGCAAAAGCAAAAGGAAGGCTGGGGCAGATAATTCAGGACCTTGCTAATCTGACGCGCTCATTTTGCAGAGGCCACGACGAAGAGCAAGCTGGCGTCGCTGAATGAGAAACTAGACAGCCTGGAGCGGAAGCTGGAGGTGCTGGAGGTCCAAGTTAGCAGCGCCACCACCAACCCCTCCGTTTTCAACAACTAGCTAAGCCTAATTAGCTAGAAGAAGTGCTAGCACGCGGAGTTGCAGCTGCAGAGCTTACTGACGTTTCAGAGGAGCATTCTGGCTTTGTGTTGTGTTTCCTGTGTATGTGCAGTCAACCAGTCTGTTTATGTATGTATGTACGTGCCATGTAGTACTACATTTAATTGATTGAGATGTTAATTACGTATCTTTCTGTATGTTATTATGCACAATTACTAAAAGTAGAAAACCGCCCTCGTTACCTAGGCTTGCTGGTGACATGTAACATTCCAATTTTCAAAATTTGGATGTTAACATGCCATTCATTTGGATGTTAACATGTCATTCATATACATCACATATATGCATCATTTGGAGTTCATTGGAATTGATTTGAGTATTTCATAAATCCTAAATGTTTTAGGGAATTATTTAAATGATTGTATTAACTCCTATTGCATAAAATGAATTTACAAAATTGTGTTTTAGTTGAGTTATTTTTCCTTTGCTCAATATTAACTATTGGGAGGCATCTCATGAGTTGAAGGAGAGGGTTATTAGGAGTGCCCCTGAGAGGAAGAAGGTGATGCAACCAATATGTGGATGAAGATGGTGACGTTCGTTCGTAAGGTGGCTTCAGAGGAGTTTGGCATGACCAATGGAAGTAGAAGCGAAGATAAAGATATCTGGTGTGGAACGATGATGCCCAGAAGGCTATCAAGGAGAAAAAAGGTTGTTTCAGACACCTACATTTGGTAGGAGTGTAGACAACATAGGGAATTACAATGTGACAAAAAAGACCGCAAAGCGAGCCGTGAGTGAAGCAAGGAGTCGGACATATGAGGACTTCAACCAGCGTCTAAACATGAAGTAAGGCGAAAGGGGCATTTATAAGATGGCCAAGATCGGAGAGAGGAAGATGAGGGATGTCAACCAAGTCAAATGCATAAAAAACAGAGCATATCAGCTTCTGGTGAAGGACGAGAAGATCAAACATAGATGGCGAGAGTACTTCGACAAGCTGTTCAATGGAGAGAATGAGAGCTCTGCTGACAAGGATCTAACCGACCTCACGCCGCCACCATCTTGGCTTGCACGTCAAGATGGTCCTTTGCTCTCTATCTAGGCCTTCGGGCTCCTCCCCTGATGTTGGTGCTTCACGGGGTCACTCGGGCCCCGAGGCAAGCCTGCTGCCAGGCTTATTATACCGTTAGCGAGGAAATAATATTTTTTCATCCTAAGATCACCATGAGCACTTCCGATGATTCGAGTTCTTGTTTACTTTTAAGATAATCATAGGTAAGTCTCTCGTGATCCACTGAGAGAATCATGACGGCTGGATAATTCCTCAAATTTTGACAAAAGAGCAGAATGCTCATTGGTCAACATTTGGTTTTTCTCCATCTCCTTGACCAACAAACTTTCTTGCATCACAAGCGTCTTAAGTTGCTTATCAAGAGAACCTTGTTGCATAGAGGCAATTTTAACGAGCTTAGCATAACTAGGTTTGTTATGAACAATTTCCTCAGAGGAAGAACCATCACAAGAATCAACCTGAGATTTCGAGGAGATACCTTGGAGACTTTTGCCATGAAGCTGTGTGCAGGTGCTTCATCGTCACTACCATCATTGTCGAAGAAGGATTGACACAGGTGTGGAAGCGCAGGCAATTCCTTCCATGCCAGAGTCAGAATCATTTGCGGACGATTCTTCTTCAATGGCATCAGATTCAGAAACTTCTTCGAAATCCATTTCCTTCAATATTAGTCATAGCCTTGTGAGAGTTCTTTTTTTTTCTATTGGAGCTGGACTTCAAGGAAGAACTCTCTTCCTTCTTGAAATGTTTCTTCTTCTTGTCGCTATTAGAATCATAGCTCATTCTTGACTTGCTGCCCATATTGAACTTTCCACTGTTCCTAGCCTCAACTTCCCATTGAGGACAATCAGCAAACCATTTCTCTTGCACTTGAAGGAGGAATTATCTCCAAAAGAATTTGAGCTTGAGGTAGCTTGGGATCAACTCTTGGAGTTCTTCTTTGAGAACTGATTCTTCTTCTTGAAACGGTTGAAATGTTTCATTATCAGGTGAGGTCTTTGCCAAAGCTGTCGGGGTCATCAAAATCTCCATCAACATTTTCCTCGCCCTTTTCCGAGGAAGAATTTGAAGCAGCTTTTGAGAACTTGACTTTTGCTATAGTTGGACCATACAAATCTTTATTTTCATATTCTTGTAGCTCATGAGTGTTAAGTCTCTCAATGATATTAGAAGGGTTGAGACTTTTTTAGTCGGGGTATTTCTTGATCATCAGAACTAGTGTGTCAAAATAATTGTCCAGAAAATGCAGCAACTTCTTCACCACTTCATGATCAGTAATGTCCTCAACACCAAGTCCTTGAAGCTCGCCAGAGAGATAACATAAACGATCATAGGTATCTTGGACACGTTCATTTCCAATTATATTGAAACGATTGAAGAGGTTTCGAAGAGTATCAATGCGAGAGTCTCTCTGGGTGGAGACACCATCATTCACTTTCTCAAGTTTATCCCATATTTCCTTTGAAGTTTCCAATCTTCGGTGTTGAATGAATTGCGGCTTTGAGAGATAATTGCATATGATATCCTTAGCCCAAGAATCAAGTTGCTTCAATCATCTCTCAACAGGAGTGATTTAATAAGGATCTTCGATGACATAGCCATTCTCGATGATGCGCCAGAGATCTTCATCAATAGCCCTCGGACGAATCTTCATCTTCTCTTTCCAGAAGGGACAATCCTTTTCCATCGAAGACAGGAATCTTCTTAGAAGACTTGAAATTATCCGCAGTCAACATACTCAAAATTGCACACAGTTAGATCAAAATGTGTAGAGACAAGGGAGTTCCTTGCACTGATACAAATTATAGGATCAGAAATCAACTAGAGGGGGGGGGGTCTTCTGAAAAAGTACTCAACACAGAAGAGTGGAATAATATGACTATGGCAATTCTACATAGAGGTAAAACTAAGGATGTAATTGGGACCTGATGGCAAATATTTTATTTACAGATTAGTCCCTGGCAGTCAAACCCCTCTAACTTTTTGCTCGTAACTCCGAATCAGGTGAATCCGACGCCCACTTCTTCATCTCCTCGAGCCCGTTCCGGTGAGGACACTTTAATAATGTTTACACATTCTGAAAAAGACCATTTTGCCCTTGCCTCTATTCAGCCCCTCCGAGAGAGAACCTTTTCCGGCGAGTTCTTCCGCGGCTTCACCGCACTTCCTCCCGGAGTAATTCTTCGACCCCAGGCAAGCCGACCATCTGATATATGCCCTAAAGCATTGCTCTGTGATATTTATTGCATGTTTAAATTAATATGCTTGTGCTTGTCTGAGTAGTAGTGAGCTGTATGTGACGCTGACAAACCCTTGCTTGCACTTTCTTCGGTGACGGCACCACGCCTGTGTTCTGAGCTGTTTCCGGCTGTCCGGGGTGGATGCCGACTTTTATTTCTCTTGTCAGCAACTGTCCGTGTTCTGAGCTGCTTTTCGGCCGTCTCAGGCAGCTGTTGAATTTCTTTCCGTAGCAGTGACCCTATGCTCTGAGCTGTTTTTCAGCCGTCTTAGGGAACTGCTACATTCTTCTTATCAACACTGTCTCATGCTCTGAGCTACTTTCCAGCCGTCTTGAGCCGGGGTTGAGTTATTCCGGTAATGTCCCAGATCTGAGTTGTAAAGACCGTTCTGGTGGCTACTGGTTTCTTTGCCGGTTTTATGCAAGGGTTCCGATGGTCGTAACTTACAGCTCGAACTTATAAAGTGATAACTTGCCATTTAAATCTTGTTTCACTAAGGACCTGTCGTGATATCATATGGAGTTAGGTTGTTATGATCATGCATAGCTACTACCATCTCAAGTTATTGCGATAAACAACCATGCTGGTTAAATAATGGCTAAAACTAAACCTAGTCGGTTGATCTTGAGTCACCTGTCCGGGCTTATTCGTGCAACCACATTTGCTGGTATGGGACGGCCTTGACTTGGTCTGATCGCGTGCTCTTTCACCGGTACCTCCATCTAGGGAGGGTTATGCATGCGTGCTACCCTGATCAGGTAGACGGCGATAACCCTGTGAGCCCAGTTGGTTGTTCGCACGCGGTCCCCGTTTGGGACAGTTTAGTTTGGCCACGACGGTGGCAGGTGTCACAAGGTGACACAGGGGCCACCCAGGGCTTGACTCCAGGGGAGGATAATTGCCGGTGGTACGATGGAAGAGTCACGGGTCAGGCGAGTTTCGTTGGAGCAACGCTGGTCCACCCGAATGGGATCACGAGGTCAGGTGCTCCATGGTGTGGGTAAAGTGCGCAACCTCTGCAGAGTGTAAAATTTATTCGAATAGCCGCGTCCACGGTATTGGACAGCCCATCCAGACCTCACTAGGTGGTCAACCGTAATGATGATAATAATGGTGGAAGAACTTGTCCTGCATAGACATCAGATGTTGTCAGGAATATGGTATGTTAGCCATGGGATGGCTATGGAAGAGATAGTCGGATGACCACATGATTTGGATTGGACTTAGATCAGTTTCAGATTGGATCATGAGAATGTTCGGAGTATGGATTATATACTCAATATGCTTTACTTTACTGTACTTTACTTCAGTAGTTATCTTGCTAGATAACCCTGTTATGTCATGGTGATCAATGCTGCTAGATGTTTAATCATGCTAGATAGTCTTGCTACGACATGATAATTTCATAGTACTAGATAGGTATGCTTTGCCATGATAATTAATGTTGCTCTAATAACAAATACATGCTTGAATGCCATGGATTGCATTGCTTGGTGTATATGTTGGTTTGGTTTGCTTGCGAGTACATTCAAAAGTACTCAGCGGCCTTCAATGTGGCCAGGTTCACGTAAGGATCCGTCGCCGAGGAGCCGGAGCTTTCGTGGGCTAGGATAGTAACCCAGTCAGATCCCTATGGATTGGAGCCGCACCAAGACCCTGCTGCCTTAGATAGAGCTTTTCCGCTGCCATCACCTCTGTAATATATCTCATGTAAGACCTATATACCCATTAATAGAAATGCCTGTGTTCATGATACTTGTTGTAACAGCGCATGCCACAGTGATTTCCTGGGCTGGTATGCGTGGCGACTGTCTGGCTACAGTGGTAATCAGGCGGGGCGCCACACCGGAGAGGTGAGTGCTTGAAGGTATATCTTTAGATCTTGCAATCAAATATTTTAGTTTCTTGTTTTATCACTAGTTTGGTTCATAAAAAGAAAACTACAAAAAAATGGAATTGAGGTTGCATCATATTATTCATCTCTATAATGTCTTTCGTGAAAATGATGGAAAGGAAAATTGTGCTCAATTGATAGAAGAAGAATTCTATAAAATGTTTGACAAAAAAATCTTTGAATGATGAGCATGATTGCAATATTGTTGGTATGAACTCCTTGAATATCCATGACGCTAACGATATGCAAAACCATAAGCTTGGGGATGCTATATTTGATGAAGATGATATTTTTAGTCCCCCAAGTTTTGATGAGAAAATTTATTATGATGATAGCATGCCTCCTACTTATGATGATTATATTGATGAAAGTGGGTTTGGAAGAGTGTCAACTCTAGGTACTAATGATCCCACTATTTTGGAGGGTGTTGAATCTTATTCTAGTAATTACGAAAGTGGATTTGGAGAGGTCATGACTTTATTTAGTGTTGAATCCACTATTTTGGAAGAGGTTTTAATTGACTATGACAACAAAGTTGCTATCTATGATGATTATGTTGATGACATGTATGCTACAAAGAATAATGATAACCATGAAACTTATCATTATGATTTTAATTTTCAATCCCATGATAGTTATTTTGTTGAGTTTGCTCCCACTACTATTCATGAGAATAAATTTGCTTATGTGGAGAGTAATAAAATTTCTATGCTTATAGATCATGAAAAGAATGCTTTATGTGATAGTTATATTATTGAATTCATTCATGATGCTACTGAAAATTATTATGAGAGAGGAATTTATGCTTCTACATATTTCAACAATATCAAGTTTCCTCTCTATGTGTTGAAATTTTCGAAGTTTTACTTGTTTTGCCTTCCTATGCTAGTTGATTCTTGTTCCCATAAATTGTTTGCTCACAAAATCCCTATGAATAGGAAGTTGGTTAGGCTTAAATGTGCTTGCCATGTCATTCATGATGCTCTTTCTCATGTTTCAATTACTATTTTTATGCGAGCATCATTGAAATCATCATGCCTAGCTAAAAGGCATTAAAGAAAAGCGCTTGTTGGGAGACAACCCAACACTTTTACCTACTGTTTTTGTGTGTTCACATGGTTAGGCTACTGTAGTGATATTGTTTTATAGCTTTTGTTTCAATAAAGTGCCAAGTAAAGCCTTTGGGATAGTGTGGATGATAGTTGACTTGATTCTGTGCAAAAACAGAAACTTTTGCGTCCAGTGCAGAAATTCTTGTCTTTTACTGGACATGGAAAAATTCTGATTTTTTTACAGTTGATGGGTATACAAATTTTCTAAGTTTTACTAATGTTTCATAATTTTTTGAGTTACAGAAGTATGACCTTAATTCAGATCTTTACGTACTGTTCTGTTTTTGACAGATTCTGTTTTCAATGCATAGTTTGCTTGTTTTATGGTTTCTATGGCTTATATTGCTTAATATAAATTATGGAAATTGTAGAGTACAGTAGGCATTGTGTGAGAACTATTATGAATCTTGTCTTTGACAGTACCAAAGTGAATGATTTGTCTTTATCATACTAACCCATCTCACGAAGTTCCGTTAAGTTTTGTGTGATTGAAGTTTTCAAGTTTTGGGTGAGATATCGATATAAGGAGAATAAGGAGTGACAAGACCCTAAGATTTGGGATTCCTAAGGCACCCCCAAGGAAATATTCAAGGAAGATCCAAGCAACTAAGCTTGGGGATGCCCCGGAAGGCATCCCCTCTTTCGTCTTCAACATTATCGGTAACCTCACTTGGAGCTATTATTTTATTCATCACAAGATATGTGTTTTGCTAGGAGCATCATTTTATTTTATTAGTATTTGATTGCTGTTATTTAGAATAATGTTTTGCATTTTTATTTCAATAAAAGTGGCAAGGATAGCCCTCACCATGCCTATTTTGCAAATATATGAGTTGCTGTTTCAAAACAGAAAGTTTATCGCTGTTGCAATAATTCTCCAGAAAAGTAAGAATGTTATAAAATGTTAAAACCTTTTACACAATAAGATCTGATAAATTTTCTACAGTGTGGTAAATTTTCAGAATTTTTGGAGTTAGTTAAGTATGATTACAATTGTACTCTTTACAGACTGTCCTGTTTAGACAGATTGCTGTTATGTTCGCATTGTTTGCATATGTTTGCTTGTTTAATGATTCTATTTGAGGATAGGAGTATTAAATATGCAGAGGCATTTAGTATGCAATGTTCAATAATAATTTTAGTGATTTGCTACAGTAGAGAATGATAAGGTTTTTGCCTTGATTTATACTAACTTATCTCACGATTTCTTGTTGAGTTTTGTGTGGATGAAGTTTTTAAGATTTAGGGAAACCGTGATATAGAAGGAATTAAGGAGACACAAAATCTCAAGCTTGGGGATGCCCAAGGCATCCCAAGATAATATTTCAAGAAGTATCAAGCATCTAAGCTTGGGGATGCCCCGGTAGGCATCCCACCTTTCTTCATCAATAATTATCGATTAGTATCGGTTGAGCCTAAGTTTTTGCTTCTTCACATGATGTATGCTATACTTAGAATTTCATTTTTTTTTTGCTTGCTGTTTTAATAAAATAATTAGATCTGAAACTTTTAAACAAGAGAGAGTCCTCACATAGCTTCCCATTTACTTAACTGCTCGCTTGATCTTCACTTATATCTTTTTGGAGTAGTTTGTCTTTTGCTCTCGTGCTTCACTTAAATTTATTTGAGAGCTTGTTAGTAGCAATGGTAATATATAAATTTAGTCCCAAAGTGATAGATATTCAAGAGGGATATAATAAAAACTTTCATGTAGATCATTGGATATGATAAGTTTGATTCCTTACAATAGTTTTGCGAGATGGAGATAATAATATGTGAGTCATGTTGGTGAGTAATTATGCTTTAGTAAGAATATTGGTGTTAAGGTTTGTGATTCCATATGCAAGCACGGAAGTCAATAGTTATGCAATGAAATTACATCCTACTTGTGGTGCATTATTCGGTGTTAGTTATGCTCAATGCCCGTTTATGTGAATTTTCGTTTCTTGGTTGGTTGCTTCTCAATCTATTTGCTAGCCTCCATTTGTACAAAGTGGGAATACTACTTGTGCATCCAAACTCCTTAAAACAAGTTGTGCCAAATGAGTCCACCATACCTACCTATATGCAGTATTTCCATGCCGTTCTAAGCAAATTTGTATGTGCCATCTCTAAATTTTCAAAATGATTTCCTTTTTGTGTGCTCGTACCGCTCATGAAGCGGCAGGGGGTGGCCAATATTTTCCATGCTAGATGTGTTATTCTCAAGATGAGTGTATATTCACTTGTCATTGCACGAGAGTACGGCAAAGGTATTAGGGATGCCCAGTCCCGAAATGAAAAATGAATTTACTTTATGTTGTCAAATAATAAATTCCTTGGAAAGTGTTGGTATGGAGGGCACCTGTGGATATGGCTAGCCATGGATTGTGAAAGAATGGTGGAAAAAGGAATAAACTTTATTTTTTGTTTGGGAACCGCCTATGATATATCTAGCATGGAAAGTGTTGGGGATTACTCGGTCGTTTTCGTTGACGGGAAAAGTATGCCTCCCAAAATCTTTTATCTCTTAATTTAAGCTTTGAGCTCTGGCACCTGTACAAATCCCTACTTCCCTCTGCGAAGGGCCTATCTATTTACTTTATGCAATTTTTATTTTTATTTGAGTCTCCATCTTCTCTTATAAAGCACCAACTAAGGGGCACTATGATCGTACTTGAGCATTGGATATAGCTAATATGCGAGTGTGTTTCATGAATGGATCAATGATTGAGCATGATCGGCTAGGGATAGCTTTCTTTAGTGTTGATATTTTGAAAGACATGGTTGCTTGTTGATATGCTTGAGTATTGAAACCTCCATGTCAAAACTAGACTATTGCTTTGAACCATATAAAAGTCCATATGTCCATGCTACAAAAGAAAAGAATATGTGATGAACATATTAGGCAGCATTCCACATCAAAAATTCTGTTTTATCATTTACCTACTCGAGGACGAGTAGGAATTAAGCTTGGGGATGCTGATACGTCTCCAACGTATCTATAATTTTTGCTTGTTCCATGCTGTTATATTATCATTCTTGGATGTTTTACAATCATTTTATAGCAACTTTATATCATTTTTTGGGACTAACCTATTGACATAGTGCCCAGTGCCAGTTGCTGTTTCTTGCTTGTTTTTTACTTCTCAGAAAATCAATACCAAACAGAGTCCAAACACAGCGAAACTTTTTGGAGATTTTTTCTGGACCAGAAGACACCCGGTGGGCCAAAGAAGTACCAGAGGGGAGCTCCGAGGGGAGCACAACCCACCAGGGCGCGCCTGGGGGCCCCGACGCGCCCAGGTGGGTTGTGCCCACCTCGGTGGCCTCCCGCACCACCTCTTCGCCCTATAAATTCCCAAATATTCTAAAAACCCAGGGGGAAACCCTAGATCAGAAGTTCCGCCACTGCAGGCCTCTGTAGCCATGAAAAACCAATCTAGACCCCATCCCGGCACCCTGCCGGAGGGGGAAATCATCACCGGTGGCCATCTTCATCATCCCTGCGGCCACCATGATGAGGAGGGAGAAGTCCACCCTCGGGGCTGAGGGTTTGTACCAGTAACTGTGTTTAATCTCTCTCTCTCTCTCTCTCTCTCGTGTTCTTGAGATGTCACGATCTTGATGTATCGCAGGCTTTGTTAATATAGTCGGATCATATGGTGTTTTCCCCTCTCTATCTTGTGATGAATCGAGTTTTCCCTTTGAGATTTCGTTTTATCGGATTGAATACTTTTATGGATTTGAGAGCACTTGATCTATGTCTTGGCACTCAACTCGCGGATTCTCGAGGTGACATTGGGGTAATCTATGCATAGGGGTTGATGCACGTTTTCATCCTTGTTTCTCCGGTAGAAATCTTGGGGCACTCTTTGAGGTTCTTTGTGTTGGATCGAGTATTATGAATCTGAAATTGTTTGATGCGTATCGTATAATTAACTCATGGATACTTGTGGTGACATTGGAGTATCTAGGTGACATTAGAGTTGGTTGATGCGTATCATATGGTGTTATTTTAGTACGAACTCTTGGATAGATCGAACAGAAAGAATAACTTTGTGTTATTTTAGTACGAACGCTTGAATAGATCGAACGGAAAGAATAACTTTAAGGTGGTTTCGTACCCTACAAACAATTTCTTCTTATGTTCTCCGCTAGATAAGAACTTTGGAGTGATTCTTCATCGCACGTTGAGGGATAGTTATATGATCCAATTAGATTAGCATTGTTGAGAGATTGCACTAGCGAAAGTACGGACCCTAGGCCTCATTTTCAAGCATTGCAATACCGTTTGTGCTCACTTTTGTTACTTGCTACCTTGCTGTTTTTTTATTGTTACTATTACAAAAAGCAATATCTACTATCATTACTACACTTTTATTACCATCTCTTCGCCGAACTAGTGCACCTATATAAATTACCATTGTATTTGGTGTGTTGGGGACACAAGAGACTCTTTGTTATTTGGTGGCAGGGTTGTTTGAAAGAGACCATCTTCATCCTACACCTCCCATGGATTGATAAACCTTAGGTCATCCACTTGAGGGAAAATTGCTACTGTCCTACAAAACTCTACGCTTGGAGGCCCAACACGAGTGTACAAGAACAAGTTGTGTAGTAGACATCAGTTACCAACGTCTGGACAGTGTATGAGGATGCCGCCGAAGCGCACCATCGGAGGGAGTGGCGATGCCGGGGCTGGTGAAGCACCCGCGCAACGCGTGAAGCTAGGCACAGAGGTTGCCATCGCCGCTAACGAGGTCTCGCGCGGGCAGCAGCATGACCTTGACTTTGTCGGCACCGTCGTGCCCCCCAGCCGGAGCCGGAGGTCAACAGCAACTCCGGCAACGACTGCGACTCCCACGGAAAACCGGTTAGTCATCTATATACCCATTTGTGCGGCAAACATATCATGTGTTTTCTCTGGTTACTTACCCCCTCTCTAATTTTTTTGGAATACAAATCCTATGGTTATGTTCTCTCAGTCCATGAAATCAGAGTAATTAAGATCCGTTAGATGCACGTAGTGTATTGATTGTTTGAATGTTATCCGTATAGAGTTATTGATTAATTGTTTGTTCTGTACAAATGATTTTTGCTAATAATCCAACTAGGGTTAGCGTGCATGCTAATAATTCATGGCCAGATCTTGAGAATTGATTTTAAATGTCCTACATATATGTTTGTGCCTTTTTTCTTCCAGATCTTGAGAATTGATTTTGAATGTCCTACATGTATGTTTCTGCCATTTTTTTTCTTTCAGATTGGTACGTACACAGATGAGGCTCCGGCCAGCGCCGCCGTCAGATGTAGATCTTGGACCCGGCTGCGTGGCCAGAAGCGGCCACGCCCCCATAGACCTGAGGAACCAGTAGAATCTCCGACAGACCGCATCAGCGATCTCCCGGACGACATCCTTGGGGAGATCATCTCCCTTCTCCCCACCAAGGATGGCTGCCGCACACAAGTCCTTGCATCTCAGTGGCGCACTCAGTGGCGCGCCGCGCCTCTTAATCTCGACTGTCGTCAGCTATCTGTCGATGATGATTCTGAACTCCCCGGAGCCATCATCTCCTCCCACCAGGGCTCCGTTCAACGCATCTGCATCCCGGCATGCTACCTGCTGGACATACCCTGCACGGTGGCTGCTTGGCTGACATCCTGTCAATTCGATAAACTCCAACAGCTTGAGTTCTACCATGACTATGTATGTAACATACCACGAACCGCTGTATCTATGCCCTCACGACCGATGTCCATCTCGTGGTTTTCCTCCTGTCTCCACACCGCCACCTTCGCCCGGTGCCATCTAGCAAACAATCTGGTACAAATGCTTCGACTCTCATTGCTAAAAAAACTTGCGCTTGTGGTGGTTGATCTGTCGGAGGCCGCACTGCACAGCATCATCCACTCTAGCTGCCCTGCCCTGGAGCGCTTGCTGCTTGTTTTTGGAATAGAAATTCGTATCCGTTGTCTCAAAATAAAGTCGCCCCACCTTGTAAGCATGGGAATTTGTTTTTTTTTGGACATGATCTTATCATCAAAGATGCCCCTTCACTTCAAAGGTTGCTCCTTGATTCTACTATAGTACCTTTGTAAATAACTGTAGTCTCTGCGCCTAAACTGGAGACCTTGGGTGCAATTCGTGATCCTTTTAGATGGTTCAAGATGGTATTTGGCTCCACACCTATTGAGGTACTGTATATTATTCACGTAAACTTTTGTAATCTGTTTTTTTTTCATTTGTGCGCATAAGTTAAGTATCATCTTGTAGTACACTTTTGTTACTAATATTATGTTCTATGCTCAATGAAGAGCTTGTCCATCCTATCAGTGGCGGTGGATTCTGTCAAGACCTTACATATCAGTATGTGGTGTTTTGATCTGAACACGATTATTGGCTTGTTGCAATGCTTTCCATGTCTGGAGAATTTGTATATAAAGGTGATGATTTCACGCACATTGAAAGCCCATATATAATGTACTATAATTAATCGTTCAGCTATCACTCTTTCAACATAATCTTTTTTAGAACTTTAACTATTTTCAATCTTCATCTCTATTTAGGCACTAACACATGGAGAAAAAGGTATAACCAATCGATGGTTCAAGAAGCACCGTGATTTCTCAGATCTCATGACATTCATTTGAAGATAGTAACGCTGGAAGGATATGCATCCAACAATGCAAACACTAGCTTTGTCACGTTCTTCATGTTGAATGCGAGGGCACTATTGTCCGTGAGGATTAAGTTTTTCGACAAGAAATTTCTTATGGCTGCAAGTGTTGAACAGCATAAAAAGAAGTTTCAGGTGGACCTAAGGGCTTCTGATCGTGCTCGGCTTCTATTTACAACTGCTTGTCATCATGGACCAGTAGAATTTCTGGCCCGGGATCTTGATTTTATGGATCAGACCGATCCATTTGACTTTAACTACCAAAAACTTTGGTTGAGTTAGATGTCATTGTCCTGTTCAATCTGGATTTTGTCTAAACCTGATGAGCAATTAATCCTTGTGCTTTTGTACCGTTTGTAAGCTGGAGTTAGATATTGTTGCCCTTTTCAACTCAGCTTTGACCCTTATTTTCTTTCATACTGGGCCAATGGCTTGCCATTTCTTTAATTAATACATAAATATTATAAGCATTCACAACATAGGGAAAGAACATCACTCTCGCGGGATCCTTGAGATCTTTATTCATTACAGAACCGCAAGTTCTTAGCGCCCACCAACACCCACAAACTTATTTTCAGCTAGCACACCAAATGGGCTGTAATTCTTAATAAGAAGAGCTGCATGGTAGTGACAGATTTGGATTTGTCATTTGGGACCCATGAGGAAAAAGCCTATCCAGGGCGGTGCCGACTCAACAGTAAACATTGAGAAACCTGGTTTTAAAATTACTGTAAATCCAAAACTCGCCTCAAAATCATGAAACTTGGCATGGTGTATGACATGGCACCAACATGCTGTGGTAAAAAATTAGTCCAATTTGGGACAAGTTTTGGTACAAACTTCTTACAAACCGGAGCTTCTCTCAAAAAGGCTCATGGTTCCGAGACGGAACTTGTCACCTATGTGTGCGAAACGACATACGCTGTCTCTTCCCGCCTTGATTTATTTTATAGAGGCAATGTGCAACTATAGGAGCGTCGTCCTAAAAATATGAAATTATTCAGGGTTCGTTTTGCCTTTTTATACATTATTTGAGTTTTCTAGGCATTTTGGAACATACTTTGGTGTGTGCAAAGGTCATGTGTGTACTAGCCACAATCAAGTCCTTATAAGTTATAAGTACATATGCTGTTGTTCTGTGTGCAATGACATCGCACACAGACCATACTAGGGAACTCGTCGGTGATGATTTCATCAATCGCTGACAATTGTATACCACCAAGCGTTTGCCCACAACACACACGGCTTATTAGCAGCAATCATCTGTATTATTATCGTTCTTCGCACACATTTCTAATTACAGACCTGTTTGCCGCGTATCACACACATCTTGTTAAATTGAACCGTTTCTGTTCTCTTGGCTCAAAGCAAACAGTTCATCCAAGTGAACCGTATGCCGTATATCGCACACACCTTGATATGGCTGACCGTTTCTTTTGGGTTGCCTAATCACAAATAGTTCATCCGAGTGAACTGTATGCCGTATATCCCACACGCCTTCATCTGCCTGCCCGTTTCTGTTGTTCTGCCTCATCGCAAACAGTTCATTGAACTCAACCGTATGCCTAGCATCGCACACGCAACTAAAATCTGAACCGTGTTTGATGTATCCGCCATCGCAAATGTTTTGCACCTTTTTTAATGGTTTTTTACATCACCGTTTGCGATTAATGCATCGCACACAGTTTCATCGAAGGGTCTCTGATTGTAGTGTCGCGTTAGCAGCATCCTGCAGTAGTGAGAGAGAGATCTAACTACTATGGATCCGTAGGTCCTAAAGGAACTACTCACACACACCATCATGGAGGTACCAAGGTTAATGAAGATGGCCACCCCAATGGTTTTCCCCTCCGACAGAACTCCGTAATAGGGCTCCAAATGGGATCGCTTCAAAACAGAGGCTTTGCGGTGGCGATAAAATTGTTTCGGGTCTCGCTTCGAGGGTTTCTGAATATATGTAAATTTATAGGACAAGAATTAGGGAAAACGGAGGCTCGTGGGGCCCACAAGCCTGGGTGGCTCAACCACCCATAGGCCGCGCCATCCACTCTTGTGGGAGCCTCCTGGGCCCTCTGGTCTTCTCCTGAGCTTCTAGTGTTTTTTTTTGTCCAGAAAAAATTGTCAAAAATTGGCATCATGTTTGGACCTCCTTAGGTATTGATTTTCTATAAAACCAAAAACAAGCAGAAAACATCAACTCCACTGGGCACTAAATGAATATGTTAGTCCAGAAAAATACTACAAAATGATGTAAAATGATGGCAAAGGTATGTATTAATGATAATATAATAGCATGAAACAATAAAAAATTATAGATACGTTAGAGATGTATCAATGACACCTTGAGTGTTTTGGATATTGTTGGACAAAACTGTGAGGGACTATTGTGTTTGCTAGTGCACACAGAGAAATATGGGGAGTATCGAGGAGTTTGCTATACACTAATGTGATGATTATGTATGCAGCAGAGAAGAATGCTAAAGCCATCGAGGAGATTCTGTGTCAGAGATGACCCCCAAAAATGGATGTGCTGAAGCAATTGTTGCTGAGTGTCGTTTGAGGAGAATTGACTGCAGCAGAGAAGAATGAAAATGTAGTTTTATTTTGTAGTTTCATTTTCTTTTATTGAGTCATAAGGAAACCATACTATTAAGAGGGATTCAAATGTTTCGAGACTTCTGGCTATGTCGATGCTTAACCGAAATGTATCCCAAGCGAGATGAGAAAAATCTTTATGTGCGTTGAGTTTTTACTCGTCAAAGACGTTGTTCTTCTGGGCTTCGAAAGAAATCCTCAAGAAATAGATCCAGCTTGACTTGTTCCTCAAGTAATTTGTTTGCGTGTGTTTGTAATCCGACTATTGGAGACGTGTTGGTTGGCCATTGGTTTGGCTGAAGGCCCTAATTGGTCATTTCACCTTCAAGGTTGCCCAGTCTATAAATAGCCACCCCTCCCAACCGTTGTTGGTTGGCTGCTTCATTTGATTTGAGAAGTGTTTGTCTGAGCACTCCTCTATGAGAGATTAAGTGAATCCACTGAGAGAAACCCTAGATCCAAAACTTAGATAGTGGTTGAGCATCACGTGAATCTAAGTTGAGAGTTCTTGAGCCTATTACTTTTGAGATCTGCCTACTCTCTAGACAGTTAGGCATCTGTCTGAGCGACTAAGAGTAATTGTGGACACCGAAGACAAAGTCTGTTAAAGGTTTGGAGATTGCCGAGAAGAATCTACCATGAGTGAAATCAATTGAAGTTCAAAGAATTTCACATTGAGGAGAGTAGGACAGAGAGAGGTTTGGTATTGTGCTCAATCGCAAGTCCCTGCAAGCAGACGTAGCTCTTTTGCAGAAGAATGATCTAGTCTACCAAATGCTTTGTTGCCATCGAGCACCTCTGGTTCTTTCTCATTACCACACTACTTTCTGTGATTTCTTTCAGCTGAGTTATCTTTCGTGTGGTTGTTCTTCATTGACTATGTATGTTCATTTATCTTGTGCATTCCTATCAGTGTTGAGATCATGTCCTATTTCGTGTTATCTCTCATTATGCTTAAGATAGTTTGTCTTTTTTTTTGTCTAATATTCATCTATAGCTACTTAGTTATTCTTTTGTCGCTGGCTCTAATGGATATCTCGCAGTAGTTGCTTAGTTTTTCATCTTAGTCATTCTCGTCAGTAACTTATCTTCAAGTTTTTTTTGCTTCTATTAGTTTATTTCCGATGTGTAGTGCTGATAGTTTTGAAGTTTCGCAAGAAATTTTAAATCTCCCATTCACACCCTCTGGTTGATATACTTAGATCCTACAAGATCTCAAATTATGTGTCAATGTGCAGTGGGGGTGCAAAAAAGAAAAAGTACAAGATTTCGAAGTACAAAATGTTGGGGGAACCTTCATGGAACATCCTAACAAAACGAGGATCATCGCTAAACCTGTACATCGTGTTTTGATAAGTCACTACATCGTGCTTGTCCAGGGTTCTCGACTTCCAATTGAGTTTTACATTCAATTATTATTCACTCATGGTTGCTATAGTAGATATTTAGACATCATACATAGAATAACCAAATGCATGTGCACTTCATTAGGTTCCTGCCATTTATAGGATCTGAAATACACAATGATCAGGCTAGTTCATAATATGCTCATGATGTTTAGTTGCACCTAAATCTTGTCATACCAATGATGTTCTTTAGGTCTGCTTGTATGCTTGTGGTTTTGGTATGTAATTAAGTGGTGTGGAAGAGTTTCTCACACGCATGTTCATGTTCAATTTCTTGTTTGTCTGAGCCAAACTACAACTGCTCAGTTTGATTACTTGTTGTTCGTGACCTAACTGAGTTGGCCAATCATATACATATAAGAGAGTGATCCCAACTAACTTATTTATCTCAACATGCAAGCATGCCACATCACCATACAATAATGGATGGGATAAGGCCCACATTAACATGCAATCATGCATGGAAAAAGATCCACCATCACATATAATAAGTCGTATGTATTTTTAATTTTGTTTCACATGTTATTAATCTAAAATATTATATTTCATACAATCAAATATCATTGAAATATATTGCAACCGATTCCCGCAACAACGCGGGGGGTATCATCTAGTTATTTAAAAACTCCTCCCTATTGTAGTGGGCTTGTAGAACTCATAGATGGCATAAAGGAATGCATGTGCACTTAATTAGACTCGCCAAGAGTTCCTGGAGGTCCATTACACAAATGTACATCTAGTTTATACTAGGCACAAAACATTAAATGCTTGTTTCATTATGTGCAAGAGATATGTCATGTATCATTGTGTGGTCTCAATGTATTACACATCGGTGCTTTAGTGTTGCCCACATAACAGAATGTATGCCTATTTTTCTTCCATGTAAGGAGATATGAAATTAGTCGTCTCACCTTGCATAGGGGGTACAACAAAGAAAAGGCACAAGATTTCCAAGTATATCATGTTAGGGACACCTTCATGGAAAATCGCAAACAAAAGGAGGAGGAGCGTTGAGCCTGTACAATCCATTATGGTAAGCCACTTGATACGTCTCAAAAGTATATATAGTTTTCAATTATTTAATGCCATTATGTTTTCAATTTTGTATACTTTTTATAGCAATTTATATTTTTAAAGACTAACTTATTAATTTAGTGCCCAACGCCAGCTCCTTTTTTCTGCTTGTTTTTGGTTTCGCAGAAAAATTAATATCTACGAAGGTCAAAATACGTTGCAGATTTAACATGATTTTTTTGGGCAACAAGAAACACTAAAAACTTTTAGAGGAGTCGAGACGAGCCACGAGGGGCCCACATAGATAGGAGGCATGACCAGGGGTGGCCGCGCCCCTCGTCCATGTGGGGGCCACAGATACCGCCTTGACCAGATTCCACCGTCATGAATCCTTATAAATACCGAAATCATCCGTTGTACCTCGAGAAGAATTTTATTGCTGCCACAAGCCTTTGTTCCAAAGAGATCCCATTTGGAGGGGGAATCCATTGCCGGAGGTCTCTTCATCAGCATTGCTACCTCCATGACCATGTGTGAGTAGTTCCTTTAGGACCTATGGTCCATAGTAGTATCTAGATAGTTCTCTCTCTTTTGGATCTTCAATACCATGTTCTCGTTCTTGATCAAGATCTACTCGATGTAATCGGTGGTGTGTTTGTTGGGACATGTTGAATTGTCACTTTATGACCAAATTTTTCACTGCAATCAATTGGATCTATTTGGGTTTTCTTGATGCATAATTAAATAGCTTTGTATTTCTCTCGGATCTATCTATCTTCTTTGTCCAAGTTCGATTGATTTATCTTCAGCAGGAGAAGTGCTTTGTAGTGGGTTCAATCATGCGGTGCTCCAACCCAGTGACAATAATAGCCAAGAAACATATTGTATTATTGCCACTAAGGATAAACCGATGGGGTTTTGTCATATTGATTGACTTTTTCCTGTCTACATTATGTCATTTTGCTTATTGCGATACTATATTCTCTCAAACTTAATGCCTTGAGATGCATGCTGGATAGCGATTTTGGGGTGGAGTATTAGTAGTAGATGCAGTTGGATTAATGGTCTACTTATCACAGGCATAATGCCTATATGAGATTATGCCATGAATGATCAGATTCATAAATATTGCAATCTTTTCAATTGCCGAGCACGGGCGTAATGCCTATATGAGATTATGCCATGAATGATCAGAGTCATAAATATTGCAATGTTTTGAATTGCTCAACTGTAATTTGTTTACCATGCCATTCGCTTGTTTTCGAGAGAGATGCCAGTAGTGAACCTATGGCCCCTGGGTCTATTCTCCCTCAATACTTTCTTCTACAATATTGCCTCTTCATTTTCCTCTTTCTATTTGACGTTTCACTTTACCACCACTATCTACCTCTATTTCCTTTTAGCCTTGTAACTAGCAAGACAAGGGGCTTGCCAACCCTCTTGCAACATTGGGTGCAAGTTTTTATCTTGTTTGTGTGCAGGCACTACTAGGGAAAAGCCTAGCAGTAGCATGAGTCTAAGGTGTATCAGTAGCGCGGGGTCCCGCGCTACTGATACGACGCTACAGCTAACTTGTAGCAGTAGCGCATGTTGAACAACGCTACTGCTATACATGCATAGCAGTAGCGGGCTTCTCCTAAACAAGCTGCTGCTAATAGCTGTAGTGCTTTACCGTAAGCAGCGCTACCGCTAAGTGCATGCTGCTGCTAACTTCACTCCCCTCGCTACTGCTAGTTTTATTAGTTTCTGATTTTTTTTCTGCATATTTCTTTTGTATTTGTACAGACTTTATACAATAATCTCTAGTATATCATGCACATACAAATGTAATCATAGCATGCACATACAAATAGTCTCATCAAATCATGTCATCATCATAATCATCATCCAACACAAAGTGGTCTCTCGTCATCATCTCGAAAATAGCGATACAAGTCTCGAATACTTGCAACTACATCGTCATCCATCTAAACAATGATATACACGAGAAGAGCTATCACTATGAGTGAGAGCGGAACTATGCAGTACATGAGGCGGTGGTTATGAGTCCTCTCCCGCACTAGCATGAACCTCAAGTAACTAGCTTCTGCTTCTTATCTACTTTTGAAGCCTTTATGGCTGGCACCCGAGACCCGCTCCACTTGCGCCTGACACTCGGGCCACTCGTCGTACACTCCCAGAACCTTCCCTTTGTACACGACATAGCACTTCTTCTTCGCCATCAAGGATCTAGGTACCTTTTAGAGATGCATCTTCATCAAGAGAATGTACAATCATATGCAACAAAATATACTTGAGCAACACAAAAAAGAAAGGGTTAGCAAATAGCGGAAATCCAATTCGGTGCCCAGGCTCATCTGCTCCCGCTCAGAAAAAAATTCAAAACAAATACTAGCAAAATTCAAAAAAATCCAATTTTTTTGTGTGGTAGATAATTTGATGCGTGAGGTCCGCTCCAAATTTCAACTCATTTGCACATTTGAGCGGCTCTCGGCAAAAAAGAAAAATCGGATCAAAATAGTGCATGAATAGTAAACTTTTTTATAGACCCTGAATTTGTCTTTTTTCCCGAGAGCTGCTCAGATTTCCAAATGAGTTGAAATTTGGAGCGAACGTCACGCATCAAATTATCAACAACACAAAAAAATTCGATTTTTTTGAATTTTTCTAGTATTTGTTTTGATTTTTTTTTCTGAGCGGGGGTGCAGATGAGCCCGGGAGCAGAAACTCCGCACTCCAGCAAATAGATGCAACATATAGTGAACATAGATAATCAACGCAGTTTCATCGTACGCAAGCTAATTAACTATAGGTACGCTGGTCATCATACCCAAACTAACAAAGTAGCGTTACGCAAGTTCGGCAGGGACCATTGACATCACAAAGTTTCATCGCTACAGAAAGTATACAAGTTGAACCGACACATATCATCATCATCAGCATCGTAAATCACTAGAAGTTCCATCCTTCCGTATCATCGAGGATGCACCCTAGCTTCTTGAATGGGCACGGGTGCGGGTGGGGGTGTGGGCGCAGTTGCGTGAGCAGGTGATGGTGCGGTTGTGATGTTCACCGAGTTGCTCCCGACGAAGCTGGGCATGGGGAAATCATCTACCATCTTGTCTGGATTTTCCTTCATCCAGTTGATGATAGCCGGGATCAAGTTAGTAGCGAAATCATTTTTGCAGGCATCTACAGCTGCAGCGACTGCCTGCTGGACCAACTCATTTTTCTCCTGAGCTGCTTTTTTCGCGTCCTCAGCTGCCTTTTTCTCGAACGCAAGCTTCTCCTTCTCGTTGATGTCGGCCTGACTGAACTTCTTTTTCTGCTTCTTGGCCTCCGGGCCCTCGTTGTAAAAGACCTTCCACGTGGCGCCGTCTCCGGTGCCGTGCACACGTCCATATTGCGGCCGCTGGTCCAAAGGGAGTCCCTTAAGTTCGTTCAAGGCCCGGTTGAGAGGGGTGTCCCACTTGGGCCTCATCGACGAAGACTCACTTTCGGCTGCAAGCTTGTGTTGCTTCTCCTACAGAAGGAACGTGAACTGTTTACGAATGTGTAGTCGACTTGATCATAAGCTAAATGTAAGGTGGTAAAAGAATAATTACCAGTATTCTAATCAATTTCCTCGTGATCGGGTCCGTGTAAAAAACCTTCTTTTCCTTGTCCCACTTGTAGCGGGCCCTGATAAAGTCAAGCTCCAAGGGGGCGGTGAACTTCGCGAAGGGGTCTGGGAGACCTGCGGCTTCACATTTCGCGTCCTCCTTATCCCATATGGGCCTTTTGCCAAGGTAGCCATGGCTTCCGAGGCGTTGGTTCCCCGTGTTCCTTTGCTGAAGCGCCTTGAATTTCTGAGCCTTAGCCTTGGCGTCCTCGGTAGCGCAAGTGTCCTTGAACTTTTGGAACTCCTCTTCCGTAAGTGTCAAATTTTCCTCTAGAATCTTGGAGAGGGGTTCATCAGCCTCAATAACTCATTTCACCCTCCCTTTCCAGGAGGCCAAATCATTGTTGAACATGCCCATGGCGTGATTGTTAATCTTTTTCATCTTTGGATCATCCCACGGGAATTCTATGCTGTCATCCCGGTCGGGGAACTGGAATCTCTTGTGCAACTTCGTTAGGAGCAACTACTTCAAATGTTCTTTACCCCTTAAGTCATCGTCGTTGATGTTCGCGGTTTCCCTTAGGATGCATCCGAGTTGGTTCCCGTAGCACTTGCGAGGTTCATCCGGCTCTAATGGCTCAAACTTGCCAGGGGCCATCTTTGTGATGAGCAGTCGTCCGATGCTGAGTTTGTTAGGTTTTCGTATCCTCTGCTTCTTCTACTTCTTGTCGTTGGCGGCTTCGGCGCCGGTACCTTCCCCGCCGGTCTCGGCGCCGCTATCGGTGCCGGTGCCATCGGTGTCGATGTCGGCGTCAGTACTATCACCGAGGCTGCCCTGCAAACCTTGACTGTGCTTAGCAGCCAAATAGTCGAGGTAGGTATGTTCACCCTCATAATCCATCTCGTCTGCATCGTGGTCAGAAGCCCCGGTTTCTTCGTTGTTTGACATGTTTCCTACAATTAAGTCTCCTTGTTTAATTCTTAAACTATAATAAAATGAGAAATGACATAAAAAGGTCTATGGTTTGCCGGAATGCCGTTTCATTCCCGTCGCAGCAAATCCTGGCACTCGATATGCCTACTTTCTAGCACAAGTCATGCCAAAATTCACGGGAAATTTCAGCATGACCTTTGCTAAAAAGTGGACATATCAAGCGCCTGAAATTCACCGGAACGGAAATAAATCAAAATTCCGGCAAAACATAGGCCACTCGGATCATTTACCCTGCACATAACCATCATTTTCCAAATATCACATGTCCACTTCAAATATAAGCTAGCTAGTTGGGGGTTGTTCCACCACGGCCCTGTTTGAATCACATGTCCACATATCACATGTCCAAATGACATGTCCACATATCATATAGGGTTCATATAGCAACAATAGCTTTAACTAAAAAAATCAAATAGCAACAATTCTGTTTTTTCTTTAAATACCAATAAAATTCCTAGAATAATATTTCTGTCCTAATTTGATACCTAGCTAAATACCAATAAAAATTCCTTGAATAAAATTTCTGTCCTCATTTGATACCTAGCTAAATTCATATATATCAAAATAGCTACCTAGGGTTTATACCAAAACCTAGCTACCTAGGGTTCATACTAAATCCTAGGGTTCATACTAAAACCTAGGTTTCATACTAAAACCTAGGGTTCATAACTAAATTCATCACCACAAAAAAATAACTAAACGAACCTACTGCCCTCTTGCAAAGTATTCACCTAAGTAAATTAACCTAAGAACCTAATTAACCTACTGCCCTAACTGAAAACATAACCTAACTAACCTACTGCCCTAACTAAAAACATAACCTAAGAACCCTAGAAGCGGTGGGGGGCTTACAAAGGGTGCAGGGGCGTCGACGGCGGCGAGGTAGGCGCGACGACGACCGAGGTAGGGAGAGGAGGAGGTCGGAGCAGCGTCGGGGTCAGGGTCGGGCGGCCGAGGGAGGGGGCACGACGGCGAGGGAGGAGGCGCGCGGCGTCGGGGTCGGGGCCGGGCGACGGCGAGGGAGGTGGCGTGCGACGTCGGGGGCGGCGCTGGCGCTCGGGCGACGGCGGCGACGTCGGCTACACAGGGAGGAGTGGGGAGAGTGAGGAGTGGGGAATTGGCGAAAGGAGGGGAAGCCCGCGCTGGTTAACTCAAAATAGCGGTAGCGCGTTTTGCCAAACCGCGCTATAGCTAAGTTAGCTATAGCGCGGGTTAAAAAAGCGCGCTACCGCTATAGAAAGTAGCTATAGCGCGCTTCGTTAACAAGCACTACTGGTATTGCTTTCATTTTTTTTTCTTTTCTTTTCCTGTTAGTTTCTTCTATTTTCTTTTCCTTTATTTTCTTTCCTTTTTCTTTTCTTTTCCTTTTTTTTTGAGAGCCGGAACGAAGGGAAGGTGATACAATGTATGTAACTAAGGCGATATATATCACATTATTTGACCCATAACGTTTAAGTGTGTATACAAAATAGGAACATATATATTACATCATTTGACCCATGCATAATGGTTAAGTGTGTACATAGAATAGGAACATATATATTACATCATTTGACCAATAACGGTTTCTCAGCATTGACGTTTTCGTTTTTGAGTGAGCTTCTTTCCCTTCTTGTTCGTTGACGAATAATTGAGCCCCTCATTGTGACTTTTCCTTTTCCATGGAGTACGATCTTTCTTAGGTAATGTAGTATTGATTCTTATTTTGACGTATACTTCATCGTCATCGTCATATTCCCTCATCGGGTTGCCGTACTAGTCATAATCTTCCTCGTTGGCGACTCCATCCATTCCAGTGATGTTCCTTTTGCCTCTCCTCACGACAACACGGCTGTGATTGCTCGGGTCAGTTATGAAGAAGCATTGTGTCACATGCTTAGCGTGTACCCATGGCTCTTTTTTTGTGATGGCGTTCATGGTAGCGCTCTTGGTGTCGGGTATAGTCATGGTAGTGAAATACCGGTTTTCTCTTTCGACATTCTTATCCCATCTGACATGGAACATCATCGCGCTGTGCAGTCCAGAGTAGTCAAGCTCCCAGATCTCCTTGACCCTTCCGTAGAATCTCTCAGTTACGCCGTTGTCGTCGGTCATGCATTCCATCATCACCCCTGAGTTCTGAAAATCACTATTCATATCTTTGGCCTCCGTGTAGAATGTGTATCCGTTGATATCGTATGCCTGATAGGTCGCGAGGTTGGCCGCGGGGCCATGTGCTAAGGCGTATATGAGCAATCCGTCCTTAGAGCCCTCTTCCAGGGGATTAGCAAGAATATGCTCTTTGAACCAATGCAGGAAAGTGGTGTTGTGCTCTCTAGTAACTTCGGCGTCCGTCCTGCATAGCCCACAGTCACGATACTTCTTTGCGATGGTTTCTTTGTGCAGCGTCATGAAAGGATCTACCTCGTCTAGGTGATGTAGCACTACTAAGTTTGCTATGTCAAAGTCATTGCGTCGATCCGAGTAACCCACATGCAGTTCCCTGCGACCGTTGGAGTGACCTTCTCCTTCGAGCCTCCCAAGGTGCTTCTTAACGGGCAAACCAACACCGGGCCGGTCTCTGCCATATAGATAATTCTCATAGAAAGAGATGCACTCTTGTGTCAGATAGCCCTGGATGATGCTTCCATCCGGATGGGACATGTTAGGAACGAATCCTTTGATGACCCCATTCATCCTCTCGAATGACATCATGTTGTGCAGGAATGACGGCCCCAGGTCTATTATGTCGTCCACAATATGGACACACAGATGCACCATGACGTCAAAGAACGCGGGCGGGAAGTACATCTCAAGCTCATTTAGTATCACAACGATCTCTTCCTGTAGCCTTCGGAGCTGCTTCACACTAATCGACTTTTGAGAGATGACGTTGAAAAAGTTGCAGAGACCAATAAGCGTGTCACGGACGTGCTTGTCCATTATCCCTCTAAGGGCAACAGGTAGTATCTGCATCATCATCACATGACAGTCATGGGACTTCATCCTGTTGAACCTTTTCTTCTTCGTGTCTAGAAATCTGCTTATCTTCCCAGAGTAACTGGAAGTAACTTTGATTCCGGTAAGGCACTTGAAGAATTGATCGATCTCAGCCGGACTTAAGGTGAAGCAAGAAGAGGGGCAATAATCCTATTCCTTCACTTTTTTGCCCTTCTTCTCCCGCACCGCCGTCTCCTTCTCTGTCTCCTCTGACTTTTTCGGGGCAGCATGTGCAGATCTGCCCTGATATTCAAATCTTGCAAGTCTCTTCTTGCCTTCGGTCCATCCTTGGTCTTATCCGGCATGTTCATCAGTGTCGCAAGCAAGCTCTCAAGGACATTCTTACAGATATGCATTTGATCAAGGCAATGAGGCTTGTCGAGTTTGTGCCAGTACTCCAAGTCCCAGAAAACAGACCTCGTCTTCCATACCTTCAGCAGCGGCTCCGACGCCTTTTTCATCGTCTTTCTCGGTGCGGGGCACTGTTCCTAGTTTTTCAACAGCTCATCAATTTCGGCGTCGCTCCGCTTACGTGGAGGTCCCCGATGCTCAGCCTCACCATTGAATAGATCTCCACGGTTTCTCCATGGGTCGTCCTTCTCGAGCCATCTTTGATGCCCCATGTACACGATTTTCCTAGACCCGCCTTCTTTCGTTGACGTTAGCTGCTGAGACGTCATATAATCCATTGAAAGGATCGAGAAGAGGTGTCTAGAGGGGGGGGGGGGTGATTAGACCCTCAACAAAAAAAGTAGCAGTTTTTAAGTTCTTCAAGTTAAGGTGGAGTTTTAGCACAAGTTTAAACATTCACAATACATTTCAAGCAAGCATGGCAAGAGTATATGAGCAGCGGAAAGTAAAGCATGCAACTTGCAAGAATGTAAAGGGATGGGATTGGAGTGTGCAAACGCAATTGGAGACACGGAGATTTTTGGCGTGGTTCCGATAGGTGGTGCTATCGTACATCCACGTTGGTGGAGACTTCAACCCACGAAGGGTAATAGTTGCGCGAGTCCACGGAGGGCTCCACCCATGAAGGGTCCACGAAGAAGCAACCTTGTCTATCCCACCATGGCCATCGCCCATGAAGGACTTGCCTCACTTGGGTAGATCTTCACGAAGTAGGCGATCTCCTTGCCCTTACAAACTCCTTGGTTCAACTCCACAATCTTGACGGAGGCTCCCAAGTGACACCTAACCAATCTAGGAGACACCACTCTCCAAAAGGTAATAGATGGTGTGTTGATGATGAACTCCTTGCTCTTGTGCTTCAAATGATAGTATCCCCAACACTCAACTCTCTCTCACAGATTTGGATATGGTGGAAAGATGATTTGAGTGGAAAGCAACTTGGGGAAGGCTAGAGATCAAGATTCTAGTGGTTGGATTGGAATGTCTTGGTCTCAACACATGAGTAGGTGGTTCTCTCTCAGAAAATGAGTAGTGGAAGTGTAGGCACGTTCTGATGGCTCTCTCACAAATGGAGAAGGGGGTGGAGGGGTATTTATAGCCTCCACACAAAATCTAACCGTTACACACAATTTACCAAACTCGGTGGGACCGAATAGTGAAACTCGGTCAGACCGATTCAGTTCAAAATGTGAACGTTAGGATTTTCGATGGGACCGACAAGGTCAACTCGGTGGGACCGATGTGCTAGGGTTAGGGTAAAACCTCATCTCGGTTTGACCGATTACACAAACTCGATGAGACCGATTTTAGTAATAAGCAAACAGAGAGTTGGCCAAGCAAACTCGGTGGGGCCGACTACCTATTTCGGTGAGACCGAAATAATTGCAGTAGGCAACAGAGAGTTTGCAAGCCCATCTCGGTGAGACCGAGATCCCATCGGTAAGACCGAACTGATTAGGGTTTCTGGCAGTGGCTATGTCAAGTGAACTCGGTGGCGCCGGATAGATCAAATCGGTGGGGCCGAGTTTGACTTTTGGTTTAGGACATATGTGGAAATGAGAAAGTGGTTGAGGGCTTTTGGAGCATATCACTAAGCATTTATAGCAAGCAAGCCATTAAGAAACACCTCATCCCCTTTTAATAGTATTGGCTTTCCTATGGACTCAATGTGATCTTGGATCACTAAAAATGAAAATGTAGAGTCTTAAGCTTTTGCCAATATGTGTCCTTAGCATCTTGAAGGGGTTCCACATCCTCTTGTCCTGCCACTCCACTGTTGAACTCATCTGAAATATACTAGATGAAAGTATTAGTCCAACAAGAGATATGTTGACATTAATTACCAAAATCACCCAGGGAGCACTTGTGCTTTCAATCTCCCCCTGTTTGGTAATTGATGACAACATACATCAAAGCTTTTAGATAAAGATATGAAGTGTAACAAGTAAAGCTTTGGAAGAACATGCAACATGCATTGGCTCCCCCTACATGTATGCAATCATGTGAAGATAGAATATAATACCATGTGAGTGCATAAGCATGTCAGAGCAAGTAATGAGTTACATGTATCTTGGCTATATGCATCAGAGCAAATGATGTAAAGTGCAAAAAATGTACCTACATGTTCCTGAGTCCTTCTTGCAAACAATATTTACATCAGCAAGAGATCCTCATGCACATGAGTGTGATGCATATACTTACCTTGTGGTCTTGAGCTGACTTTGGAAGAGATGAACCTGAAACAGGGTTAGATAACACAGGAACATCTACTAAGCAGAGCAAGAATAGGAAACCACAAGAGTACCAAGACTGGGATGACATGTAGTGAGTAAGTACTTAGTACTCTATTTGGATATTGACATGTCCCCAAGAGATAAAGATGTGCAATGAATTCCAAAGATTTTCTTCCCTTAGATATCTTACTCCCCCTGAATCTGATACTGGATAATGGGAGAAGGTAGGGTAACAGAAAATCAGAGCAAAGAAAGACAGAACAACATACTCAAAGAAACATCTACTAACATGTCTTTCCCCTCTTAAAGACATGTGGCTTCTCTCCTCTTTGAATTACCAGGCATCTGGGATGGCTAAGAAGTCTCCCTTAGATATGGTTGATCTTTGATGTTCTCTCTCTCCCCCTTTGACATCAATTTCCAAGAAGGGATCTTCTGGAGCATGAGTCAAGTAGGTTTGATCCTTGAGTCACATTACAAAGCATTATGTAATTTCGGATGCTGGTAGAGGACAAGAATCATCGAGTGGATGCTGGAACAGATATGCAGGATGCAAATGGCAAAACGTTTCTTTAGTAGTGAAATCGGTAACACCGAATCTTTTCAGTCGGTGACACCGAGTTGGTTCGGTCTAGCCGAGAAGAAAAGATCGGTGAGGCCGAGTTCAGCACAGAGAAAACTTTTGTCATCTCAGCTCACTAGGCAAATAAGATCTCACAAAGATTTTCAAGGAATTAACTGAAAGATTTGCAAAGAATTAGATGCAGGGAATGCAGAAAATAATCAGAGAAAAGAAAAGAAATCTAGATGAAGATTTTTTTTATTGTTTTATTTTTGAAAGGGGAATATGTATGCAAGAAACAAATGCAAAAACACAGAAAAACGCAAGAGAGCTTCATCTAGAATTGGTCGGTGACAAAGTCACCTATGTTAGAGTATGTTGACTTAGGAGCCAAGTGAAGTCACTTGATCATAGGTCATACTCATCGTTTAAGCTCAAAATGGGGTTGCCATTTTTCGTTTAAGCATTTTGATGTATTCACATCTTGTTGAGTTGCTTTAACCCATGTCTTGGGGTAAAGCTTCTCTAAGATGGAATAACATACCTTGGGTGATGGTGTTGATCTTGATCATGTAGTTGAACTTGTGTTGGATGCTCAAGGTTGATGTAGTTCATCAAGAGTTGGGAGCACCACTTGTAGTTTGAGTTCACCTTCCTACATGGGTTAGTCTTGCAAGGAAGAGCACTTGTGTGTCCAAAATGACAATAATGAAACTTGATACCAAATGAAATTTGATATATTGTCAAAGGATATATTGAATGGATTCATGCTTCCTTGCCTTCAACCACCATATTGTAGAGACTTGGCGATGTAGGGATTGCTTAGGATGTGAGTGAGTTGCAATCTCATAGGGTTGGGCTCATCCAAGTACCTACAAGGGTTAGATAACATGCAAGGGTACAAGTAGGTCCAAGATATATGATCATCTTCATAAGAGAAATATCAAGGATTAGTCATATAAAGGCTCATGCCTTGCATGCTTCCCGATGGAGTTTCTACTCCAAGTTTGAGGCATCAATGATGTTCAATTCACCTCTCAAACGGCAAAATACTTTCTCATCAAGCTGTTTGGTGAATATATCAGCCAATTGCTTATCGGTACGCACATGCTTAAGATCGATATCTCCTTTAGCAACATGATCTCGAATGAAATGATGACGAACTTCATTATGCTTAGTTCGAGAATGTTGCACGGGATTGTGAGCAATCTTAATAGCACTCTCATTATCACAAAGCAATGGAACATGTCTCACATAGATCCCATAATCTTTAAGAGTTTGGGTCATCCAAAGTAATTGAGCACAACATGAACTAGCGGCAATGTATTCCGCTTTGGCGGTCGATAAGGATACCGAGTTTTGTTTCTTGGAAGACCAAGACACAAGAGATCTACCAAGAAATTGACAAGTACCCGAAGTGGACTTTCTATCAACCTTGTCTCCGGCATAGTCCGAATCAGAGTAGCCAACAAGATCAAAAGAAGACCTCTTAGGATACCAAATGCCAAAGTTTGGTGTGTGAATTAGGTATCTCACTATCCTTTTCACAGGATTAAGATGACATTCTTTGGGGGCCGCTTGATATTGTGCACACATGCACACACTTAGCATAATATCGGGATGAGAGGCACATAGATATAACAATGAACCAATCATAGAGCGGTAAACCTTTTGGTCAACCGGTTCGCCATCCTTGGTCAAGTCAAGATGTCCACTAGTAGGCATGGGTGTACTCATACCTTTGCATTCTTGCATGTTGAACTTCTTGAATGAGTCCTTGGTGTACTTTGTTTGAGAGACAAAGGTACCCTCGTTAGTTTGCTTGATTTGCAAACCAAGAAAGAACTTGAGTTCACTCATCATAGACATCTCAAACTTCTCCGACATTAGCCTTCCAAACTTTTCACTAAAATGAGGGTTAGTTGAACCAAATATGATATCATCCACATAAATTTGGCACACAAATAATTCACCATTAACCCTTTTAGTAAAAAGTGTTGAATCAATTTTTCCAATCTCAAAGCCTTTTTCAATAAGGAACTTGGTCAAGCATTTATACCACGCTCTAGGAGCTTGTTTAAGACCATAAAGAGCTTTGTGAAGTTTGTAAACATGATTAGGTTTCTTAGGATTGACAAAGCCGGGAGGTTGTTTAACATAAACTTCCTCCTCAATTTCACCATTTAGAAAAGCACTTTTGATGTCCATTTGGTACAAGGTAATATCATGATGATTTGCATAGGCAAGTAAGATTCATATGGACTCAAGTCTAGCAACAGGGGCATATGTCTTACCATAGTCCATACCTTCGACTTGAGTGTATCCTTGGGCGACGAGACGTGCCTTGTTGCGAACGACTTGTCCATCTTCGTCTTGCTTGTTGCGAAACACCCATTTGGTACCGATGATGTTGTGGTCGTTGTCGGGCTTCTCAACCAATGTCCAAACTTGGTTCCTCTCTAAATTGTGTAGCTCTTCGTGCATGGCATTTATCCAATCTGGATCTTCTAGAGCTTCTTCAACCTCCATAGGTTCAATGCTAGAGATAAATGAGTAATGCTCACAAAAGTTAGCTAAGCGTGTTTTAGAGCGTGTAATTCTCCCTGTTTGGATATCGTCAAAGATTTGTTCGACGGGATGATCTCTTGAGACTCTTGCTCTAAGTCGTGAGAGCTTTTGCTTAGGTCGGGGTGGAACATCCTCTTCAACATCTTGTTCTTCCTCTTGGCTTTCATCATTGTTGGTGTTGTTTTTCTCTTGTGGAGGTGGTGAGGGAGGTCGATGTGGTTCATCTTGGTGTACTTCCTTGTTTTCTTCATTTTGGCGTGTCCCACTTGTGGATGCCTCCGGGTCAACTCGTGGTTCACCTTGTCGTGAGGTAGAAGCTTCCACTTGGACGGACGAGGTACTCTCCTTCACCTCCGTTGGACGAACCTTGCCAATAGACAAGTCTTGGATTGCTTCCGAAGGGTCTTTGTCTCCTACATCAATTGGCAATTGCTCTACTTGCGAGCCGTTAGATTCATCAAACTTCACATCTACCGTCTCTTCAACCTTTCGGGTGAAATTGTTGTAGACACGGTAAGTGTGAGAGTTTGAGCCGTAACCGAGTAGGAAACCTTCATGAGATTTAGGAGCAAATTTCGAACGACAATGCTTATTAAGAATTTAGCACTTTGAGCCAAATACTCAAAAGTATCCAACTTGGGGTTTGTTACTGGTGAGAAGCTCGTATGCCATCTTGCCGAGTAGCTTGTGAAGATATAGACGATTTGTCGCATGACAAGCTGTCTCAACCGCTTCCGCCCAAAAGTGTTTTGGCGTCTTGTATTCATCAAGCATCGTTCTCGCCATTTCAATGAGCGTCCGATTCTTCCTCTCAACAACTCCATTTTGTTGAGTCGTGTATGTAGCCGAGAACTCATGTGAAATCCCTTCTTCGTCAAGAAAGGTGTCCACATTGGCGTTCTTGAACTCCGTTCCGTTGTCGCTGCGAACCTTCTTGATCTTCACTTCAAATTGATTTTGGGCCTTCCTAGCGAAGTTCTTGAAGATCTTTTGGACCTGCGACTTATCATCAAGAAAGAACACCCACGTAAATCTTGAAAAATCATCGACTATGACTAAACCAAACAAATTTCCACCGAGACTTTTATAGGCGTTTGGACCAAAAAGATCCATATGAAGTAGCTCGAGTGGTCTTCTCGTGGTCATGATTTTCTTCATGGGGTGGCTTCCTCCAACCTATTTTCCTGCTTGACAAGCACTGCACAATCTATCCTTGTCAAATATAACATCTTTCACTCCAAGGATGTGATCACCTTTAATAAGCCTATCAAGATTTCGCATGCCCACATGACCTAACCTTCTATGCCACAACCAACCTTTAGAAGATTTAGCAATTAAGCAAGTTCTAGGTTGAACATTTTTAGTGAAATCAACAATGTATAGATCACCTCTGCGTATGCTGGTAAAGACCATTTTATGATTATCTCTTCGAAACACTTGGCAACCTACTTCAGTAAATAGGACATTGAAACCGAAATCGGCTAGTCTAGATACAGAAAGTAAATTATAGCCAAGAGATTCAACGAGCATGACATTTTGGATGGAGCTATCATGTGAGATGGCCACCTTACCAAGGCCAACCACCTTACCCTTTGAGTTATCACCAAAAGTGACATACTTTCGAGGGCCGTTGTTTTCAGCGAGCTCACGAAACATATCCTTGTCTCCGGTCATGTGATCGGTACATCCACTATCAAGAACCCATTCCTTTCCTCCAGCCATGTAGCTGCGAAGGTTAGCCATAAGACCAAAGTGTCTCATAGACTCATTGAGATCAAAGTCAATATCATCATCCTCATCATAGTATCCATGTTCAACATTGTCTTGTGATTGATCATTACCTAGAGAGAGTGATTCATTAGCTTTATGACGATGACAATGTGCATCTTTATGAATTCTAATGACTTCGGAAATGATATTGCTAATGATTCCAACATCTCCTTTGGCACGCATAAGGTCACGAAGCTCAAATAGACAATCACCAAACTTAGGATCATTAGGGCTCATCTTATTTAAAGCAATGGACTTATGAAGAATCTCATCTAAGTTTTTCAAGGAGTAGTTTGGAAATCGTTCCTCAAGAAATCTCCATATAGTGTAGGCACAATCAAGAGTAGGCAGCGAGTTATCAAGTTTCTAGGCAATCTTCTAGTGATAAGATTGACAGTTCTAAGATTGCGAATCATGTCGAGAGATTCATTGGGGGTAGGATGCAAAGGATCAACAAGAGGCGCACAAGGGCTAGTAATATACTTGTTCAAGTGATATTCATTGAAAATCTCAAGCATCTCATTTTTCCAAGCAATAAAGAACTCTCCATCAAGTATGGGCACTCTATGTCTAAAACTCCCCATCATAGACTCATCCATCTTCCTCCAATGGTGATTAAACCAAAGCAATGGAGACCAATGCTCTAATACCAATTGAAAGGATCGAGAAGAGGTGTCTAGGGGGGGGGGGTGATTAGACCCTCAACAAATAAAAGTAGCAGTTTTTAAGTTCTTCAAGTTAAGGTGGAGTTTTAGCACAAGTTTAAACATTCACAATACATTTCAAGCAAGCATGGCAAGAGTATATGAGCAGCGGAAAGTAAAGCATGCAACTTGCAAGAAATGTAAAGGGATGGGATTGGAGTGTGCAAACGCAATTGGAGACACGGAGATTTTTGGCGTGGTTCCGATAGGTGGTGCTATCGTACATCCACATTGGTGGAGACTTCAACCCACGAAGGGTAATGGTTGCGCGAGTCCACAGAGGGCTCCACCCATGAAGGGTCCACGAAGAAGCAACCTTGTCTATCCCACCATGGCCATCGCCCACGAAGGACTTGCCTCACTTGGGTAGATCTTCACGAAGTAGGCGATCTCCTTGCCCTTAAAAACTCCTTGGTTCAACTCCACAATCTTGACGGAGGCTCCCAAGTGACACCTAACCAATCTAGGAGACACCACTCTCCAAAAGGCAATAGATGGTGTGTTGATGATGAACTCCTTACTCTTGTGCTTCAAATGATAGTCTCCCCAACACTCAACTCTCTCTCATAGATTTGGATATGGTGGAAAGATGATTTGAGTGGAAAGCAACTTGGGGAAGGCTAGAGATCAAGATTCTAGTGGTTGGATTGGAATGTCTTGGTCTCAACACATGAGTAGGTGGTTCTCTCTCAGAAAATGAGTAGTGGAAGTGTAGGCACATTTTGATGGCTCTCTCACAAATGGAGAAGGGGGTGGATGGGTATTTATAGCCTCCACACAAAATCTAACCGTTACACACAATTTACCAAACTCGGTGGGACCGAATAGTGAAACTCGGTCAGACCGATTCAGTTCAAAATGTGAACATTAGGATTTTTGGTGGGACCGACAAGGTCAACTCGGTGGGACCGATGTGCTAGGGTTAGGGTAAAACCTCATCTCGGTTTGACCGATTACACAAACTCGGTGAGACCGATTTTAGTAATAAGCAAATAGAGAGTTGGCCAAGCAAACTCGGTGGGGCTGACTACCTATTTCGGTGAGACCGAAATAATTGCAGTAGGCAACAGAGATTTTGCAAGCCCATCTCGGTGAGACCGAGATCCCGTCGGTAAGACCAAACTAATTAGTGTTTCTGGCAGTGGCTATGTCAAGTGAACTCGGTGGCGCCGGATAGATCAAATCGGTGGGGCCGAGTTTGACTTTTGGTTTAGGACATATGTGGAAATGAGAAAGTGGTTGAGGGCTTTTGGAGCATATCACTAAGCATTTTGGGCAAGCAAGCCATTAAGCAACACCTCATCCCCTTTTAATAGTATTGGCTTTCCTATGGACTCAATGTGATCTTGGATCACTAAAAATGAAAATGTAGAGTCTTGAGCTTTTGCCAATATGTGTTCTTAGCATCTTGAAGGGGTTCCACATCCTCTTGTCCTGCCACTCCACTATTGAACTCATCTGAAATATACTAGATGAAAGTATTAGTCCAACAAGAGATATGTTGACATTAATTACCAAAATCACCCAGGGAGCACTTGTGCTTTCATCCATGCACCACGTGCATCCGCAATATCCATGGCACACCTGGCCTGCGACATATCCGTTAACGAGATAGTCGTGCACCGTCGTGATCAGCGCGACTCTCATATTGAAATACTCGCCTTTACTGGCGTCCCATGTCTTGGCCGGTGTTTTCCATAATGTGTCTAACTCCTCTTGAAGTAGCCCCAGATACAGATTAATATTATTTCCCGGTTGTTTCGGCCCTTGAATCAGCATGCTCATGTGTATGTACTTCGACTTCATGCACAACCAGGGGGGATGTTGTACATCCAAACAAACACGGGCCATGTGCTATGGTTGGTGTTCTGGTTGCCAAACGGATTCATGCCATCGGTACACACGCCAAGCACGATGTTCCTTGCATCACATGCGAAATATCGATATTCGTCGTTGAACGCTCTCCACTGGCTTGCATCCACGAGGTGTCTCAGCCTCGGATCATCTCCATTGTCGGGCTTTGCCCTCTCCACATGCCAACGCATGAGCTTTGCTTCCTTGGGATCTACAAAATAACGTTGCGGACGGGGAGTGATCGGTAAGTACCATACAACTTTCTGGGGAGATTTCTTTCTGGCCTTCTTGTATCGAGAAGCATTGCACACCGGACAACTGGTTTTTTCCGCGTGCTCCTTCCGATAAATTATGCAATCATTAACGCATGCATGGTATCTAACGTGCGGCAGATCAAGAGGGCACACGATCTTCTTGGCCTGATCCACACTAGTAGGACATAGATTCCCTGCGGGAAGAACATCCTTTAGGTACTTGAGAAGCTCATCGAGGCTAGTGTCGGTCCATTTGTTTTTAGCCTTCGTCTTCCGAAGTTCGAGCGTGAAACTCAAGCGCGTCACCTCGGGATCGCAACCATCATACAATGGAGTGTTCGAGTCTACCACCAGTTGCTCCAGCTTGGCCTCCTATCTAGAAGCAGCTCTGTCAGTACTCTTCTCCTTGCGAAGCAGTTCTTAAACATGAGGGCCCGCACGATTGAATTTAGTAGCGATGAATTCTGCGGCGTGGAGTCCACGTTTTCTCCGCCGCCATGTCCGGCCTCTTCTCCGCTGCCATGTCCGGCCTCTTCCCCGCCACCATGTCTGGCCCCTTCTCCGCCGCCATTATCGGTCATTGTCGGTGTCAAAACCGGCGGATCTCGGGTAGGGGGTCCCGAACTGTGCGTCTAAGGTCGATGGTAACAGGAGACGGGGGACACGATGTTTACCCAGGTTCGGGCCCTCTCTATGGAGGTAATACCCTACGTCCTGCTTGATTGATCTTGATGAATATGAGTATTACAAAAGTTGATCTACCATGAGATCGTAATGGCTAAACCCTAGAAGTCTAGCCTGTCTGATTATGATTATCCTTACTGACTAAATCCTCTGCTTTATATAGACACCAGAGGGTGCTAGGGTTGTACAAAGTCGGTTATAGAGAAGGAATCTTCATATCAAACGCCAAGCTTGTCATCCACGCCAAGGAGAGTCCCATCCAGACACGGGAGAGAGTCTTCTGTCTTGTATCTTCATGGCCCATCAGTCCGGCCCACGTTACGTAGCCTAGACGCCCGAGGACCCCTTAATCCAGGACTCCCCCAGTAGCCCCTGAACCAGGCTTCAATGATGATGTGTCCGGCACGCAGATTGTCTTCGGCATTGCAAGGCGGGTTCCTCCTCCGAATACTCCAAAACAGACTTCGAGCACAGAAAGCGTGTCTGGCTCTGTAAAACAAGTATCACACACAACCGCAGAGAGTATAATATTTCATGAGTCCCATCTGCTGACAACTTTTTGTAATGCGACACCATGTTTCTGCACGGTCATTATTTCGAACCGTTTTCTTTTTAGCCTCCTGCTCCACGTTTCGAGAAGCGGTTTTATTGGCACGTCTTGTCGAAGCAGAGATCATGTCCCCTTATTATGGGATTCTCATCGATACGGGCGTGGGTAATCCAACCATGCGGTCTGCACGGCCCTTGGGAATAGGCGAGTTTTAAGGCGAGTGGGGAGGCGCTTGATATTCACCGCCTTAATAAGGAGATAAGGATTCACCCCTTTCACCCACGCCTTCTCTTTTTCTCATCCTTGCCAACCTCGAGTTCCAGCACCCAAGGTTCAATTTATTCGTCCCGAGCCTCCTAGCCATGTCCGGACCCAACCTTCAAGGCTGGTGGGTGGCCTCCTCCGTCACAGAGGAGGATATCGCGAAGCTCCTGGCGGCAAAATACCTGACCGCGGAAATCCTCCACAGGCTCCCTGCTCAAGGGCAGGTCATTCCTACCCCCAGATCTGGTGAGAGGGTCGTATTCATCTCTCACTTCCTCCGAGGGCTAGGGTTCGCTCTCCATCCCTTCGTCCACGGACTCATGTTCTATTACGGGCTAGATTTTCATGATCTGGCTTCGGACTCCTTTCTTCACATCTCGGCGTTCATCATCATGTGCGAGGCCTTTCTCCGTATTCCCCCACACTTCGGCTTATGGCAAGTAGAGTGCGGCGGTGCGATGGTGAGCAAACTCACCCACACACCTTGGCCAAAAGGCTCTTTCACGGAAGCCTCCAACCTATGGCAACGGGAGTGGTTTTACATCACTGAACCCCGTGGTACCAAGTGGGCAGCCACACCTGCATTCCGGCCTGGCCCTCCATTACAGCTCGCATAATGGATTAACAAGGGGTCGGACTGGGGATCAATGGACGAGGTGCAAACGCTGCAAAGCCACATCCGGAGCCTCCTCGAGAAGGACACCGGCCTCATCGACGTAATCCAGGTAATGCTGGTCCGCCGGGTCCTGCCGTGCCGGAGATGGCCCCTCTGCATGTGGGAGTTCAATCCGGAAGGACCACGGACTCTTCAGCACTTCTTTGGCATGACGCACAAAGGAATGTGGAAGTTATTCTTCGGGACCCGAAAATAGTGGCCGGATACTGCCGAGGACATCGGCCTCGACTGCAACCATCCGGATACCTCGGTAGGCCCTCGACTCCTGAACACAATTTAGTTAAATATCTCGTAACAATATACTGAGAAAACCATCTTCGACCAGGGCTGGATCAAGAAGGCGGAAAGAATTAGGTGTTCGGCCCCTCTTCCCGAAGACTCAGCAGATCCTGTGTTAACAAGGATGCTGGCTCTAGCACCATACCAAGTGCCGGCGAAGGGGGACAAAGAGGAGAGCAAGAAGGCCGAAGGTGGCCTCTATTCTACAGGTACACCAGACAATATGTCCGGGGAGATTGGAACTCCCTCTTCCGAAGACAAAAGAGAAGGAGAAACTGACATCTCCTCTCCCGATGGGAAGACGAGGGCCGCCTCTGAAGATTTGGAAGCAAAGGCTCCTAAGCGAGGGAAGATGTCCCTGTCAGGTGGCTCGGGTTCAGAAGACGACGTTGTCACACAGTTCCTCCGTAAGGACAAGCCTTCAGCCGAATCGTAAGTGAACAGGGGCGTCCGAAACATATCCCATTGCTTTCCGGTTACCAGGGTAACATTTAAATATATGTTTGCAGTCCGGCACGCAGTCTTCCTCAATAGTCCTCCTCCTCGGGGGATCTTCTTCCGGAGATGATGGAAAGCGAGACGCCTCCACAGACCTTCTCGCCCGACAGGGTAGACGACTCCGAGGTGTCATCCCGGAGGATCTCTCCCGACCAACAAGCGGTGTGAGGGACAATGAAAACTACGCCCGAAGGTGATACTTCGGCCATCCAGAGTCCGGGGCATGCGGACCCTATGGGGACCAAAAATAAAGGGCCCGGACTATCTGGTTTACAGCCGGGGACGACTCTAGAGCCGGGTAGACATATTCTTTCGAAGGGAGTCCATACTCCTGTGGCCGCTCCCAGGGATCCGGGGGCGCCAGATACAATGACGGGCATGCTGCAACATGCGTCCGTTTCAGAGGAACATCGTACCTTAATGGGTACGGTAGCTGAGAGGATTCTGTCCGCGAAAAGTGGATTGAACGAATCCTTCATGAGCCTGCTAAGAGGCTTCGAGGTATGCAATGTAATATCTTTAATTGCACTTCTACGTGCAAAATGCACCTGTGTATAGGTAGTAGCCCCTGAGACTCTGGTTGCCGTCCGAAGGGAGGCGATCAGAGGATCAAAAAAGATATTCCCAGGAAATAATCTGATGAATTGGAACACAGGCTGTTTCATCCATGACGACTACCCAAGCTACAGAGTTTGAAAGACTGAAGCAGAAACTTGATGTGGCGGATGACGACCTTACACTTATTAACAGGCGGCTCGACGAGGCGCAAGGTATGTTTTTGGGGCAGTTAGTATATGTAAATACGATAATATGAGCATGACGCTGAAAATTGTATACTGAGATATGCATAACTGTAGATAATGCTGCCGCAGTTGAGGCCCTACGGGCTGAGCTTGCCCGAGCCAAGGAGCAAGCCAGGATGAGTGAGGCGGCTGCCAAGAAGGCAGTTGCTGAGTTAAGGGCCGAACAGGCTGCTCGGCGCCAATGTGAAGAGAGAATATCTACCATGACACGCGAGCTAAACGATGCCAATGTTCGATGCGAATTCCTTGAGAAGGATAACAAAGCCAGAATGGTCGAACTCGGCAAGGCCTTACAAGAGGCTATAGAAGCACGGTCCGAGTCTAGAGCGGCTCGGGAAGAAATCCAGCAAGCTGGCGAGATAGCGGCCGGTAAGCCTTTCTTATTACAGACTAAATTCAGCGATCCGAAGTATGCTCCCCTTAATCAAATGTGGAGTTCTCCAGATGCATTCTTGGACTTGCCGAAGAGTGTCTCCGATGCGGCGCAGTTTTTCCAAGCACAAGAAGGACGTGCAAAGGAGAAGCTTTTCTGGTCGCAATTCAGCATGCCGAAGCGTCCGCTGTTGCTGAACGAACAGATGGCCCAGTGGGCCGAGCACCACAAGATATCCGGATCTGCCATGAAGGACGTCGTGGTCCGGCTGTGGCCGACTGAGCCAATTCCGAATAGTTATTTCGGTTTGGTGCAGCGACTTGTTGATGTGGTGCCGCGTATCGACGCTGCTAAGCGGTCAACGTGCATTGAAAGTGCACGGATGGCCTTTGCCCGCATCAAGGCGTACTGGGCGAAGATGAAGGCCACCGATATTGCAGCGAAGAGTCCACCTGAGGGCAAGGACCATCACACGCCAGAGCATTATTTTGAGGATGTCCTAGAGGGTGCCCGCTTGATAGAGGGTCAGTGCTCGAAAGATATGATGTTCGAGTGAATATACCAAGTTTGTAAAAACAATATTATGATATATTAAGGCTATATTTTTATACTTTTTCCTGAAAGTATTGGCTCCTCCTGTGCGGCCATTTTTCATATAATCTGAAAGTTTGCCAGTCGTCGGCTTCAGCCCCCTCGCATATAATGCGGGGGTGTTCGGAAAAGCACTTGATCACTCTTAACCCAACGTCTTGGTCCATGAAGGAGGTGTCAATGCGGCAAACTAGGCAATTGGACTATAGGGCTTTAACACTTTCACTTAGCCATAGGAGTTCGATGGCGGGTCTACGATATAGCCCCTGGTATGTACGCGTTTACCTGAATACGGTGCGTTACATAGGTGACCAGAAAAACGGTCCTTCATGTAATACGGAGAGAATCGTGAAGGATTCTGATGAGTCATCAAGTGGTTGACCAGCTCTCGCCGCATCATGACAGTCAGTTTTCGGCTTTCTCTACTGAGGTGCTCATCCGGATGAACCGGGACACAATCGCAGTAGTTCTCCCTTTACTACCCTAGCCGATATAGCGGAACGTAAGGTAGTAAGCACAGGAGCCGGGCAACCCAACTATTGACCAAAGACATGATTCGGAGCTGATGCATATAAGGCCAAACTCGTGACGCCGAAGTGTGCTGAAAAGCTGTTCGGACTTGTCGGCAACTCATGTGTTGCCATATCGAGCCCCTGGCAATTTGTGCCGAGGTGCGTTCGTGAAACAACCGAAGAAGCAAAATTCAGTACGTAGAAAAAACGAATACTGAATACGGGTTATGTTCACTGAAATCTGATTGAAACGTTAAACACAATTCTACAGATTATAACGCCCCTACCCGGGCTATTTAACATGCCGGGGGCCGAATGCTGAGGAAAAAAGGCACTTTACAGGTTTAAAAATAAAGAGTGCGGTCTTACAAAAATCATTAGGACCTCCTGTCGCACGTCTGCGCTGCCTTGCCTCGGTGAAAGGGCTCCTTAGTAGGGATAGCCGTTTGGTTATTTATACAAAGCCGAACTTTAGAAAAAGTCCGTAAGATGACCAGGCTTGGAATCGCCTGTTGAGAAAGATAAAAAAATAGTTAGGAAAAGTAAAAAGACTATGAGGGTGCGGACCGCATTGTAGGCCTATCCGTACTGTGCCTTTGCCGATGACCATGGTATTTTAGGTGCATAATTATATATGGGCGATATAAACTTCACGACTATATAGGGCGGACGACGGAGGCCGAACTGCTAATCCAGCTTTGAGATTGATTGGTCCTGTTTAGTAGAGACCGGCGGCTTGACGACCGATGAGATACGCGGCTTGATAAGGCCGCTTTGTACTTCGGCTGCAGCAGCCATAGTACGCTCCTCTGTATGAAGGGAGCATTCCGTATTTCCGTTTATAGTGATGACGCCGTGTGGACCGGGCATCTTAAGATTGAAATAGGCGTAATGTGGGACCGCATTAAAATGAGTAAAAGTGGTACGCCCGAGTAGTGCGTGGTAGCTGCTGCGGAACGGTACAATATCGAAGGTCAAGCCTTCACTCCTGAAGTTGTTCGGCGAGCCGAAAATGACTTCCAATGTAATTGATCCCGTGCAGCGAGCTTCTACGCCGGACACTACTCCTTTGAAGGTAGCTGTGGTGGGCTTGATTCGTGAAGGATCAATGCCCATTTTGCAGACAATGTCTTGGTAAAGTAGATTAAGACTACTGCCGCTGTCCATAAGGACTTTAGTGAGATGGAACCCATCGATAATTGGATCGAGGATCAGAGCTGCCGAACTTTCGTGACGGATACTAGCTGGGTGGTCCTTGCGATCAAAAGTGATCAGGCAGGCCGCCCGTTGGCTTAATTTTGGGGTGCCTGGCTCTATGGCATTGGCGTCCGGTAGTGTGCGCTTGCGCTCCTCTGTAGGGATGTGTGTCATGTATACCATGTTGACTGTTTTTACTTTGGGGGGAAATTGCTTCTGACCCCCGATGTTCGGTTGGCGAGTCTCTTCGTCATCGCTGTCACTGGGCGGCCCCTTCCCCTTGTGTTCGGCGTTAAGCTTGCCGGCTTGTTTGAAGACCCAACGGCTTCTGTTGGTGTGATTGGCTGGTTTATCGGGGGTGCCATGTATCTGGCAGGGCCGATCCAGTATCTTGTCTAAATTGGATGGTCCGTCTATGTTTGCCTTGAATGGCTTTTTCCGTTGACCGGTTTTGGAGCCGCTGAATCCGGCGTTTACCGCCGTGTCTTGCGTTCCTTCATTAGTATTTCGACGCTTGTGTTTATTGCGTCGTGGCTGGCCGTTGCCGTCTCGAACTTCGGAAGTGCCCGGATCGCTGGTGCTGTTGCTTCTACGAGCGAGCCAGCTATCTTCTCCTGCGCAAAAGCGGGTCATCAAAGCGGTAAGGGCTGCCAAGGATTTTGGTTTTTCTTGACCGAGGTGGCGGGCAAGCCATTCGTCTCGGACGCTATTTTTAAAGGCCGCGAGGGCTTCGGCGTCCGGACAATCGACAATTTGGTTCTTTTTAATTAGGAACCTAGTCCAGAGCTTTCTGGCTGACTCCCTGGGCTGCTGGATGATGTGACTTAGGTCATCGGCATCTGGAGGCCGGACATATGTACCTTGAAAGTTATCATGGAAGGCGTCTTCCAAGTCTTCCCAGCTGCCAATGGACTTCACTGGGAGGCTGTTCAGCCAGTGGCGCGCTGGTCCCTTTAATTTTAGTGGGAGATATTTGATGGCGTGGAGGTCATCACCATGGGCCATGTGGATATGGAGAAGGAAATCTTCAATCCATACTGTGGGATCTGTTGTTCCATCGTATGATTCGATATTCATGGGTTTAAACCCTTCCGGGAATTCGTGTTCCATTACCTCATCAGTGAAGCGGAGGGGATGTGCGGCGCCTCTATATCGGGCCAAGTCATGACGTAGTGCGGATGTAGTCCGTCTGCGATTTTCGGCCCGGACGTGGTTATGTTCGGTACGTCTGGCTTGATAGCCGTCGTCGCGCGCCAGGGCCTGCCTCCGCGATCCATAGATCGATCTGGACTGACCTGCTCTGTTCTCCGAGTTTTGCCGTAGGTCATATGTGTATTCCCGAGCTGTGGTATCTTTGCCTTTACGGTGAGGTAATATGGGCAAGTGTCCGACTTGAGTTGCCGCTTTGTCCCGGCCACGTGGTGGTCGGTCAGCCGCATTGCGTGTTGATGGCATGGGCTCAGGTGCCTCGTCGTTGAGTTGGGGTAGCAACTTACGCTTCGAGTAACTTTTAATGGGGCGCTCGAGTCCGTATTCCTCGGCTGCCAGGACATCAGTCCATCTGTCGTTGAGCAGATCTTGATCAGCTTGAAGCGGCTGCTATTTCTTTTTCAGGCTCCTCGCAGTGGCTATTAGCCGGCGCTTAAAGCGCTCCTGCTCGATGGGTTCCTCAGGCACGATAAAGTCTTCGTCGCCGAGGCTCACCTCATCTTCGGAGAGTGGACGATAGTTGCTATCTTCCGAGTCTTCGTTTATGGTCTGTTCGTCAGGGCTGACTTGCCCATCTTCCCTACCGTCCCGTTCGGAAGTCGGCTCGGCGGGATCTTCTTTGTCTTCGGCATCGTCCGGAGTATTGTTTTCTCTTGTGCCGGTATTGCTGTCTTTTCCACGACGTGATTTAGAGCGGTGTCCCTGATGTCGGCGCTTTGGTTGTATCTCAGGAGATTTATTATCGACTGGATCTTTCTCGTTATCGCCATTATTCTCTTTGGGAGTATCCACCATGTACACATCATACGAGGAGGTGGCTGTCTAGCGCCCAGTAAACGGCGGGTTTTGTGCCTGCTCTTCTCCGGCATCGTCGTCCATACCGTCGATGTCTTCGGAGTCATAATCGAGCATGTCGGTTAAGTCTTCGACAGTGGCAATGAAGTGGGCGGTGGGTGGGAAGCGAAATTCTCCGTCATCAGCCTCCAGTTCAAACCGGATATAATTCGGCTGTGAGTCCCCCGCTAAGGAGAGGGTTTTTAGTGAGTTTAGCACATCACCCAAAGGTGAGTGTCAGAAGATGTCCACGGAGCTGAACTCGACGATCGGCGCCCGATCGAGCTCGATGGGCATGGACGCACGCGGTTCGGAACCTGTGGCCGGAGACGAATCCGAGGTTCCGGTAACACAGATCCCGTTCGAAGTTGGGTATGTGTGCGGCTCCAACGCCGCTGAGTCTGCGGCTTCCGTGGCGGGGTTGAGCTTCCCGTCCTCGGATGGCGCAATCTGCTCCGGATCTAGGGCCAGGGCAGTTACAAGCGCTATCTCCCGGGTGTGGTCCGATTACAGATTTAGGTCATGTTCATCGCGGTGGTAGGGAGCGCCTGCCATGGGCTCGAATCCGTCGAAGATCAAGTCTCCACGGATATCAGCAACGTAGTTCAAGCTTCCAAACCTGACCTGATGGCCAGGGGCGTAGCTGTCGATCTGCTCTAGATGGCCAAGCGAGTTGGCCCGCAGTACGAAGCCGCCGAATACGAAGATCTAGCCGGGGAGAAAGACCTCCCTCCAGGCCGCATCTTTGTGGATGATTGATGGAGCCATCGAGTCTTCTGGCGACGACACAGTGGAACTCTCAATGAAAGCACCAATGTCGGTGTCAAAACCGGCGGATCTCGGGTAGGGGGTCCTGAACTGTGTGTCTAAGGTCGATCATAACAGGAGACGGGGGACACGATGTTTACCCAGGTTCGGGCCCTCTCTATGAAGGTAATAGCCTACGTCCTGCTTGATTGATCTTGATGAATATGAGTATTACAAGAGTTGATCTACCACGAGATCGTAATGGCTAAACCCTAGAAGTCTAGCCTGTCTGATTATGATTATCCTTACGGACTAAACCCTCCGGTTTATATAGACACCGGAGGGTGCTAGGGTTGTACAAAGTCGGTTACAGAGAAGGAATCTTCATATCAAACGCCAAGCTTGTCATCCACGCCAAGGAGAGTCCCATCCGGACACGGGAGAGAGTCTTATGTCTTGTATCTTCATGGCCCATCAGTCCGGCCCACGTTACGTAGCCTGGACGCCTGAGGACCCCTTAATCTAGGACTCCCTCAGTCATCTCTTCGTCTTGCCCTGTGTCGTCATTGCCTGCCACGTCGGCGTCCTCATCATCATCATCATCTTCAATTATCCATCGAGTATAGCCATCCATGAAACCAGTCATGAGCAGGTGCGCCATCAAATGACCATCCTCATAGGGGTCGAGCCAAACTCCTCCTTTGCATCTTTGACACGGACATAAAATCTCTGTCCGGTTATTTTCATTCATGTCCTGCACCGCCGACCACAACCACCTTTCCACCATCGTTCCACTGACCATCATGAACGCCTGCACGATAATAATAAACAAATTGATTATAAAAATGCATGCATGCATCAAAGTCATACAAAAATTCGGCATGACCTTCCCTAAAAATAGGACATATAGAGTTTGCCTGAAATTCACCGAAACAGAAATAAATCGACATTTCGGAAAAACATAGGCAACTCAAGCACAATTCGGCGGCAACTCATGCCACACACACACAATTTCCATCATATCGCCCGATTATGTCATATCGCACACATACACATATTTCCATTCTTGCAAAAGCACAAATTTTTAATCACCTATCTCGAGATCGAGCACGGTGATGATGATGTCACGGTGATGATGATGTCGATCGGTGTCGCCACACACCTAGCTAGGGAATGATCAAAAGTGGACAAAGCTTACTTCTTGACATGGCTAGATCTAGTTAGGGAGGTACATAGGTCACTTCATTAAATGCTAGATCTACCTAGCTAGTTGGGGAAGGAGATGAGTTTAACTAGTGGAGGGGGAGGAAAAAGAGAAAGGAGATGCATTAATGGAGGTGGTGTAGTTAGCTAGGAGCAATAAAGAGAGAGAAAGAGAAGTAGAAGAAAGAGAGTAATGGGGGGAGAAGTAGTGAGGAAGAAGCAAAGTGAGGGAGAGAGGACGTGGGAGCTAGGGGAAAGTGAAGGCAGAGAGGATGGGGGAGGGGGAGGGGGGAGGGAAAAGGTGGCGGCTGCGGTTTAGCAGTAGCGCTGGGGAGTAAAATGCGCTGCTGCTAAAAAGATAGCAGTAGCGCGCCCCTGGGAGAAGCGCTACTGCTAAGTGGGGCCCGCCATGTGGCCAGGTTCAAACTTAGTCGTAGCGCCCTACCCAAAAAACGCGCTACTAATATTTAGTTAGCAGTAGCGCGGTTATTCGAGGGGCGCTACTACTAAACCTAGCCTAGCGGCAACGGTGGGGCAATTTTAGTAGTAGCGCTGTTTGTTCTTGCCACGCTACTGCTATGTCGATAGCAGTAGTGCTTGTTGTGGACAAGCGCTGCTGCTAAGTAGCAGTAGCGCCTATTTTTATCCAGCGCTACTTCTAAGATTCTGTGTATAAGGTTTTCCCTAGTAGTGAGGTGTTGTTTATCTTGTTAGCTAGTTGACTCCTACTGGTTTGATTATACCTTGGTTCTAATTAACCGAGGGAAATACTTTGCTTCTATTCTACATTGTCGGAATCGGGGCTCCGGGGACCCAAGAGGTTCGAACTCTGGGGTGCGCTCTTTCCTACCGCCCTACTCCTTCCTGCTACTAACCATGGCGAGGCTACGGTGAGAACGAGCTAGCGGGGGCCGGCCTGAGACACATCAGTTAGCCAGGTTCGGGCCACCTTGCGGTGTAAACCCCTACTCTTGCTTGGTGGTTCGATTGAACTCGCGAGGGAGAATGAGAGTACAAGGGTTGGGGGAAAGAATCCTCTCCCTCCTACGGCGGCACCCTACCTTCCTTTATACTTGCCTTGGTCCTCTTCCCCCAACATTGGCGGGAAGGGTTGCCACACAACGACAATTTGAAGGGGGACAGGGGCGCAGTCTATCCTGACTAAAGGTGGTCTTCGTCTGCAAATCCACCGCCCATGAAGCGTCGGTGGTCTCCGTGATGACCTCCGCCCTGCGCGTCTGTCGGCTTGGTCGCACCGATCAGGCAACCTTTGGGGGTTGCTTTGGGAACCGACATGCTGGCCTTGCTCCCTTAGCATGAAAGAGGAAAGCCTCCTCATCCGCGCCTGCTGGCACGGCCTCTGGCGTCGATCGTCGCCGCACGTGTCACCCACGTGAAGACTCTGGGCTGCGCGACCGGGTTCAGCTGCTCCTGACTTGTTCGCCTCCGAGAGGGGCCTCAGAAGGCAAACTCGGGGGGTCGCCTCACGAGGCTCCTGGTGGAGCCTCCAATCCGCCTGGGATGCCTGCTGACGCGTGCCTCGCGAGGCCGAGTTCTTGCTCGTGAAGCTTGCTGATGGGCCATCCACTGGGCCCTTGATTGCTTGTATCTACGTTGGTATTTCCCCAAAGAGGAGAGGATGATGCAGCACAGCAACGGTAAGTATTTCCCTCAGTTATGAAACCAAGGTTATCAATCCAGTAGGAGAACCAAGCAACACTATGTAGACGGTACCTGCACACAAAGAACAAATACTTGCAACCCAACGCGTAAGAGGGGTTGTCAATCCCTCCACGGTAAAAAGATAGATAAAATTGTATGAGATTGGATAAATACATCTAGCAAAAACACGAAATAAAATAAGTAAAGAAAAAGTGCAGCAAGGTATTTTTGGGTTTTTGGAATAATAAATCTGAAAACAATATGATAAAAGATAGACCTGGGGGGCGTAGATTTCACTAGTGGCTTCTCTCGAGAAAATAGCATACGGTGGGTAAATTTTTTACTGTTGGGCAATTCATAGAAGAGCAAATAATTATGACGATATCCAAGGCAATGATCATGTATATAGGCATCATGTCCAAGATTAGTAGACTGACTCCTGCCTGCATTTACTACTATTACTCCACACATCGACCGCTATCCAACATGCATCTAGTGTATAAGTTCATGGAGAAACGGAGTAATGCAATAAGAACGATGACATGATGTAGACAAGATCTATTCATGTAGGAATATACCCCATCTTTTTATCCTTAATAGCAACGATACATGCGTGCCTCGCTACCCCTTCTGTCACTGGGTGAGGACACCGCAAGATCGAACCCATCACAAAGCACCTCTTCCCATTGCAAGAAAAATCAATCTAGTTGGCCAAACCAAACCAAAGTTTCAGAGAAGAAATACGAGGCTATAACAATCATGCATATAAGAGATCAAAGAAAACTCAAATAATATTCATTGATAGATCTGATCATAAACTCGCACTTCATCGGATCCCAACAAACACACCGCAAAATGTCATTACATCAAATAGATCTCCAAGAACATCGAGGAGAACATTGTATTGAGAATCAAAAAGAGAGAAGAAGCCATCTAGCTACTTCCTACGGACCCGTAGGTCTATGGTGAACTATTCACGCATCATCGGAGGAGCACCAATGAGGATGATGAACCCCTCCGTGATCATGTTCCCCTCTAGCAAAGTTCTAGAATAGGGATCTAGATTGGATCTCATGGTTTTGGAACTTGCGGCGGCTAGAATTGTGTTTCGATGACTCCGCTAGGGTTTCTGGAATATCTGAGTATTTATAGAGCTAAGAGGCGGTGGAGGGGACCTTCATGGGCCCCACCACCCATTAGGGCTTCAGGGGCCTCTCGCGCGCCCAGGTGGGTGGTGGGCCCCATGGGCCTCCCCTCGTGCACTTCCTTTGCTCCCAAGTTGTCTTCTGGGCTGAAAAAATCTCCAAAAAGTTTCGCTGCGTTTAGACTCCGTTTGATATGTATATTCTGCGAAGTAAAAAACAAGCAAAAAATAGCAACTGGCACTGGGCACTATGTCAATAGGTTAGTCCCAAAAAATGATATAAAGTTGCTATAAAATGAATATAAAACATCCAAGAATGATAATATAACAGCATGGAATAATAAAAAATTATAGATACGTTGGAGACGTATCAACATCCCCAATCTTAATTCCTGCTCGTCCTCGAGTAGGTAAATGATAAAAACAGAATTTTTGATGTGGAATGCTGCCTAACATGTTCATCACATATTCTTTTCTTTTCTAGCATGGACATTTGGACTTTTAGATGGTTCAAAGCAATAGTCTATAATTAACATGAAGACTTCAATACTCAAGCATATCAACAAGCAACTAAGTCTTTCAAAAATATCAACACTAAAGAAAGCTATCCCTAGCCCATCATGCTCAATCATTGATCCATTCATGAAACACACTCGAATATTAGCTACATCCAATGCACAAGTATGATCATACTGCTCCCTAGTTGTTGCTTTATAAGAGAAGATGGAGACTCAGATAAAAATAAGAATTGCATAAAAGTAAATAGATTGGCCCTTCACAGACGGAAGCAGAGATTGTAGAGGTGCCAGAGCTCAAAGCTTAAATTGAGAGATGAAAATATTTTGAGAGGCATGCTTTTCCCGTCAACGAAAACGACCGAGAAGTTCCCAATACTTTCCATGCTAGATATATCATAGGCGGTTCCCAAATATAAAATAAAGTTTATTCCTTTTTCCACCATTCTTTCACAATCCATGGCTAGCCGTATCCACGGGTGCCTTCCATACCAACACTTTCCAAGGAATTTATTATTTGACAACATAAAGTAAATTTATTTTGATTTTGGGATTAGGCATCCCTATTACCGCCACACTCTCATGCAATGACAAGAGAATAAACACTCATCTTGAGAATAACGCATCTAGCATGGAAAAATATTGGCCACCCCTGCCGCTTCATGAGCGGTACGGGCACACAAAAAGGAGATTCATTTTGAAAATCAGAGTTGGCACATACAAATTTACTTAGAACGGCACGGAAATACCGCATGTAGGTAGGTATGGTGGACTCATATGGCATAACTGGGTTTAAGGATTTTGGATGCACAAGTAGTATTCCCACTTAGTACAAGGAAAGGCTAGCAAATAGATTGAGAAGCAACCAACCAAGAAATGAAAATTCACATAAATGAGCATTAAGCATAACTAACACCGAATAATGCACCACAAGTAGGATGTAATTTCATTGCATAAATATTGACTTTCGTGCTTGCATAGGGAATCACAAACCTTAACACCAATATTCTTACTAAAGCATAATTACTCACCAACATGACTCACATATTACTATCATCATATCTCAAAACTATTACAAAGATTCAAGTTTATTTTGTCCAATGATCTTCATGAAATTTTTTATTATATCCCTCTTGAATATCTATCACTTTGGGACTAGTTTCATATATTGTCATTGCTTTTGACAAGCTCAAACAAATTTAAGTGAAGAACATGAGCATAATTTTTTTTTCATCTCTCAAAATAATATAAGTGAAGCATGAGATAATTTCTTCAAAAAAATTACGAACTCTCAAAATAATCTAAGTGAAGCATGAGAGCATATTTCTTCAAAAATTAAAGCACACCATGCTCAAAAAGAAATAAGTGAAGCACTAGAGCAATTCCATAGCTCAAAAAATTTAAGTGAAGCACATAGAGCAATTCTAACAAATCATAGCATAATTTTGGCTCTCTCAAATAGGTGTGTCCATCAAGGATGATTGCGACAAACTAAAAAGCAAAACAAGCAAAGACTCATATAATACAAGATGCTCCAAGCAAAACTCCTGATATGTGACGAATAAAAATATAGCTCCAAGTAAAATTACTGATGGTTGTTAGAAGAAAGAGGGGATGCCTTACGGGGCATCCCCAACCTTAGTTGCTTGGTTCTCCTTGAATATTATCTTGGGGTGCCATGGGCATTCCCAAGCTTAGGCTCTTTTCACTCCTTATTCCTTCATCCATCGAGATCTCACCCAAAACTTGAAAACTTCAATCACACAAAACTTAACAAAATCTTCGTGAGATCCGTTAGTATAAGAAAATCAATCTTTGCTTTAAGTACTGTTGAAAACCCATTCATATTTTGTTATTGCATTATACCTACTGTATTCTAACTTTACCATGGCTTATACCCCCTGATATAATCCATAGATTCATCAAAATAATCACACAATGCAACGAAAACAGAATCTGTCAAAAATAGAACAGTCTGTAAAGACTCGAATTTTACTCATACTTCTGAAACTCCAAAAATTATGAAAAATTATGAAAACATAGGAAATTTGTAAATACATTTTGTGTAAAAAATTCCAAAAATTTCGTCGCTTCTGTGAATTTTAATAATTCTGTTACTGGACAAAAAAGTTTCTGTTTTTTCAACAGGATCAAATCAACTAACACCCAAAGCTATCCTAAAGGCTTTACTTGGCACAAACACTAATTAAAACATAAAAATCACAATCATAACAGAGGCATAATTGTGCAAACACTCAAGAACATAAATAAAAAATAAAAAATAAAAAATAAAATTTATTCATTGGGTTGACTCCCAACAAGCGCTATCGTTTTATGCCCCTAGCTAGGCATAATATTTCGATGATACTCACATGAAAGATAATAATTGAAACACAAAGAGGGCATCATAAAACATGTGAAAAACAAGTTTAAGTCTAACATACTCCCTATGCATAGGAATTTTATAGGGAAAAGATTTATCAAGACAAGCAAAAACTAGCATATGCAAGGAAGAAGAGAGAAACAATAGCAATCTCAACATAACGAGAGGTAATTTAGCAACATGAAAATTTATACAACCATATTTCCCTATCTCATAATAATTACATGTGAGATCATATTCAAATTTAACAATATAGCTATCACATAACATATTCTCTATATGATCCACATGCATGCAAAGTTGACACTCTTCCAAAATAGTGGGATTATCATCAAATAAAGTCAAGACCTCTCCAAGCCCACTTTTAACAAAAATTTCATAAGATTGATCATTCTCCAAATATGTGGGTTTATTTTTAGCTAAAGTTGACACTCTTCCAAAACCACTTTCAGTATTATGGCAAACAAATTCATCATGAGGCTTAATATGTAACACCCTGGTTTTCGCTCCAGTTTTTTTTCCTTCGCGGGATTTGACTCCCGTCTTTTTTTTTCTCGGTGTTATCGGATTTCTTTAGCTCTTGGGTATATGAAGATGGTCATTTAGTCTTGCCTTCCCTATCCAACCCGAGATTCTCTCTAGACCAACCTTGCCACCCAAGATCTATTCTCAAGATTTTTCCATCGAAACCCTACCTTCCGAGTTATCGGAAGGAAAACCCTAATCCTTGCAGTTGCAAAGGAACCCCAATTTCCTTTGATCTGTTGCCTCCCAAACTTTTTCCAATGATCATCCCACATCTATAAATCCTGTATATGCAAAAATATTGCCAAGTCATTAGCAATATTTTTCATTTATAATTAATTCCTTTTTATGTTGTTTAATGGAATTAAATCCAGGAAAATATCTATCCATCTCCAAAGTTCATGAAAACTTGTGGAGACATTCTTTGTGATCATATTGAGCTCCCATAAAAATATTGGCCATAATTAAATAAGGGAAATTGCATTTTCCTATTTAATGCCAATATTGCATTTTGGGCAGTTTCTAAAGGAACTACCATTTTGGTAGCCAAGCAAAATCCCAAATAAATTGTGGAGCTTATCCTATCCATATATTCCCCATTTCCATCAAGGTCAAAGTCCCATATTTCAAAGTTTGAGCACTGCATCCATTTGCAAATTCTGTCCAGATTTCTAGTTTGCAAAGGAAATGCTTGAACCCTTGATCTTTTTGAGCTGAAATTTTTCATGGTGGTTAACATTGACAAATCACCCATGGATACCAAAAAACAGCTCAATTCATCTATCCATTCTTCCACGGCATTTTTCTCAAGTTTCTGTCCATTTGAAACCTTTGTGAAGGAAGTGCCATTTTGGTGTATCCAAATGGTATGAAACTTTTACAGTGGCTTCATATATTCAAATAACTCATCTCCTCCAAATTTCATCTCAATGCAAGCTAGTATGTGAGTGCCACATCAAAGTTTGCATTTTTGACCAGTGGGGCCCATTCTACAGCAAGTGTCCTCAATTCTTATCCAAATGGCACCAAATTTTACCAGGGTAGTCACCTTGGTAGATTATTACTGCATGCTAAATTCCAGATCTTTTCACCCAGTGATCTCTCCAAAAACCACCACAAACACTTGCTGGTCAGAACACTTGTGAGCTCTCATCTGTCATCTCCTGCCTCCACTTCCCTCCAAAACTCGACAGGTCAACTCCAGGAGCATTAATACATCTATTTGACATGTCCTGGAGTCAAATAGGTGCTCTGGACGCGTGGTGCCCATGGTGACCACGGGTGTAGCCCGCAACAGTGGCGCTCTGCGCGTCCCTCGCCTCGGACAAGCCAGCTCGAGCTGCCGCGGCTTGTCCGTTCGTGCCGACTAGCTCCGTAGTCGCCGCGTGCACCCTCTCCCGTAGCTTCCCCCTCTCTTCTTCTTCCCCACACCACGGCAACTCCAGTGAACTATTCCGCCCATGACGCCGATGTCGTTTTCTCCTTTGTCCTTTTCCTCCCCGAGCTCTCCTGAAGCTCCTACGAGCTCCTCAGCTCTTCTGGGCACCTTGCCGACATCGCCCCCGTCCTCCGCGTGTCCTCGAGCCCTAGTGCGCCGATGAGGATGCCACGGTGGCCGTGGTTATCGCCTTGCTCTGCTGGCTATAAATAGCCTAGCCCGAGCCCTCCTCGAGCTCACCAGACGCCTCCCCTCGCTCCCAGCTCCCTCCCCAACCTCTCCATCCCTCGCCGGAACCCTTTCCGCCTGCCAATCGCCACCGTCTCGGCCACCTCGTATTCTGGCGAGTCGAGCTCCATCTCTCCACTCTTCCACCTCCAGCAGATCTCCACCACCACCAGGGAACCGCCCCATAACCCTTCCCCTCCTCTCCGCAGCGGTAGCTGCGAGCCCCTCTCTGTCCGCCTCGGCCGTCCGCCCGGCCCAAGGCTGCCGTCGTTCCCGTCGCTTCTAGTGTCCGTGCGCTACCCAGGTGGATGCGCCATGTTCCCCTGAGCATGCTCACGGCCGGAGCGCCGCTAATGGTGGTCTGTGCCGCCGGGGATCGCCGGCGCACGCCCGGCCGTGGCTCCTCCCTGTTCCCCATCGAGGGCAAGAAGAAGGAGGAGCGGGAGGAGAGAGAAAGCCACGTGGGGCCCGCGTGTAAGTGGTTGCCGCTCGGCCCCGCCCCGCCACGTCATTTAAGTGGGGGTGGGTGCGGGTGGGCCGGCCCAGTGGAGGCAGCCGCCTCGCGGGCGCCCAGGCCTCGGCCACTTTTGGCCTGAACCGGCCCAGCTGCATAGTGCAGTCTCCTTTTATATGCAGAAAAACTATCAGGGGCCCGATAGTAAATATTTTATTTGCAGAAAGGTCCCTGGCAGAAAAACCCTTCTATCTTTTCGACCGTAACTCCAATTCAGGTGAATCCAACGCCCACGTCTTCATCTCGCCGAGCCCGTTCCAATGAGGTCACTTTCATAATGTTTACACATTCTAAAAATGACCATTTTGCCCTTGCCTCTAGACAGCCCCTCCGAGAGAGAACTTTTCCGGTGAATTCTTCCGCGGCTTCACAGCACTTCTTCCCGGAGTATTCATCGACCCCCAGGCAAGCCATGCCCTAAAGCATTGCTCTCTGATATTTCTTGCATGTTTAAATTAATATGCTTGTGCTTGTTTGTGTAGTAGTGAGCTGTATGTGACTCTGACGAACCCTTGCTTGCACTTTCTTCGGTGACGGCACCACGCTTGTGTTATGAGCTGCTTCCGGCCGTCTGGGGTGGATGCCGACTTTTATTTCTCTTGTCAGCAACTGTCCATGTTCTGAGCTGCTTTTCGGCCGTCTCGGGCAGCTGTTCAATTTCTCTCCGTAGCAGTGACCCTATGCTCTGAGCTGTTTCTCGGCCGTCTTAGGGAACTGCTACATTCTTCTTATCAACACTGTCTCATGCTCTGAGCTGCTTTCCAGCCGTCTTGAGCCGGGGTTGAGTTATTCCGGTAATGTCCCAGATCTGAGTTGTAAAGACAGTTCTGGTGGCTACTGGTTTCTTTACCGGTTTTATGCAAGGGTTCCGATAGTCGTAACCTACATCTAGAACCTGTAAGGTGATGACTTGCCATTTAAATCTTGTTTCATTAATGACTCATTGTGATGTTATATGAAGAGATGTAGTTATGTTCCATAGTTGTTACCTCATGCATAGTCCCCACCATGTTAAGTTATTGTGATAAACCACCATGCTTGCTAAATATTTGCTAAAACTAAACCTAGTCGGTTGATCCTAAGTCACCTGTCCGGACTTATCCGTGCAACCACATTTGCCGGTATGGGACGGCCTTGACTTGGTCTGATCGCGTGCTCTTTTATCGGTACCACCAACTAGGGAAGGTTATGCGTGCGCGCTGCCCTTGCCAGGTAGGTGACGGTAACCTTGTGAGCCCAGTTGAGATATTTGCCGACGTCCCCCTTTGGGATAGTTTAGTTGGCCACGACAGTGGCAGGTGTCACGAGGTGACACAGGGGCCACCCAGGACATGACCCTGGGAGGGTATGATTGTCGGTGGTACGATGAAGGAGTCACGGGTCAGGCGGGTTTCATTGGAGCAACGCTGGTCCACCCGAATGGGATCACGAGGTCAGGTGCTCCATGATGTGGGTAAAGTGTGCAACCTCTGGAGAGTGTAAAATCTATTCGAATAGCCGCGTCCATGGTATTGGACAGTCCGTCCAGACCTCTCTAGATGGTCAACCGAAATAGTGATTATAATGATGGAAGAACTCGCCTTATGCCTTGAGATACTAAGTGGATCATGAATGTTCTGCGGGTTGTAAGGCAACCCAAAAGTTCATGAAAAAAATATTGCCAAGTCATTAGCAATATTTTTCATTTATAATTAATTCCTTTTTATGTTGTTTAAAGGAATTAAATCCAGGAAAATATCTATCCATCTCCAAAGTTCATGAAAACTTGTGGAGACATTCTTTGTGATCATATTGAGCTCCCATAATAATATTGGCCATAATTAAATAAGGGAAATTGCATTTTCCTATTTAATGCCAATATTGCATTTTGGGCAGTTTCTAAAGGAACTACCATTTTGGTAGCCAAGCAAAATCCCAAATAAATTGTGGAGCTTCTCCTATCCATATATTCCCCATTTCCATCAAGGTCCAAGTCCCATAGTTCAAAGTTTGAGCACAGCATCCATTTGCAAATTCTGTCCAGATTTCCAGTTTGCAAAGGAAGTGCTTGAACCCTTGATCTTTTTGAGCTGAAATTTTTCATGGTGGTTAAGATTGACAAATCACCCATGGATACCAAAAACCAGCTCAATTCATCTATCCATTCTTCCATGGCATTTTTCTAAAGTTTCTGTCCATTTGAAACCTCTGTGAAGAAAGTACCATTTTGGTGTATCCAAATGGTATGAAACTTTTACACTGGCTTCATATATTCAAATAACTCATCTCCTCCAAATTTCAGCTCAATGCAAGCTAGTATGTGAGTGCCACATCAAAGTTTGCATTTCTGACCAGTGGGGTCCATTCTACAGCAATTGTCCTCAATTCTTATCCAAATGGCACCAAATTTTACCAGGGTAGTCACCTTGGTAGATTATTACTGCATGCTAAATTCCAGATCTTTTCACCCAGTGATCTCTCCAAAAACCACCACAAACACTTGCTGGTCAGAACACTTGTGAGCTCTCATCTGTCATCTCCTGCCTTCACTTCCCTCCAAAACTCGACAGGTCAACTCCAGGAGCATTAATACATCTATTTGACATGTCCTGGAGTCAAATAGGTGCTCTGGACGCATGGTGCCCGTGGTGACCACGGGTGTAGCCCGCAACAGTGGCGCTCTGCGCGTCCCTCGCCTCGGACAAGCCAGCTCGAGCTGCCGCGGCTTGTCGGTTCGTGCCGACTAGCTCCGCAGTCGCCGCGTGCACCCTCTCCCGTAGCTTCCCCCTCTCTTCTTCTTCCCCACACCACGGCAACTCCGGTGAACTATTCCGCCCGTGACGCCGATGTCGTTTTCTCCTCTGTCCTTTTCCTCCCCGAGCTCTCCTGAAGCTCCTACGAGCTCCTCAGCTCTTCTGGGCACCTTGCTGACATCGCCCCCGTCCTCCGTGTGTCCTCGAGCCCTAGTGCGCCGATGAGGATGCCACGGTGGCCGTGGTTATCGCCTTGCTCGGCTGGCTATAAATAGCCTAGCCCGAGCCCTCCTCGAGCTCACCAGACGCCTCCCCTCGCTCCCAGCTCCCTCCCCAACCTCTCCATCCCTCGCCAGAACCCTTTCTGCCCACCAATCGCCACCGTCTCAGCCACCTCGTATTCCGGCGAGTCGAGCTCCATCTCTCCACTCTTCCACCTCCAGCAGATCTCCACCACCACCAGGGAACCGCCCCATACCCCTTCCCCTCCTCTCCGCAGCGGTAGCCGCGAGCCCCTCTCCGTCCGTCTGGGCCGTCCGCCCGGCCCAAGGCTGCCGTCGTTCCCGTCGCTTCTGGTGTCCGTGCGCTACCCAGGTGGATGCGCCATGTTGCCCTGAGCATGCCCACGGCCGGAGCGCCGCTAATGGTGGTCTGTGCCACCGGGGATCGCCGGCGCACGCCCGGCCGTGGCTCCTCCCTGTTCCCCATCACAGGCAAGAAGAAGGAGGAGCGGGAGGAGAGAGAAAGCCACGTGGGGCCCGCGTGTAAGCGGCTGCCGCTCGGCCCCGCCCCGCCACGTCATTTAAGTGGGGGTGGGTGCGGGTGGGCCGGCCCAGTGGAGGCAGCCGCCTCGCGGGCGCCCAGGCCTCGGCCACTTTTGGCCCGAACCAGCCCAGCTGCACAGTGTAGTCTCCTTTTATATGCAGAAAAACTGTCAGGGGCCCGATAGTAAATATTTTATTTGCAGAAAGGTCCCTGGCAGAAAAACCCTTCTATCTTTTCGACCGTAACTCTGATTCAGGTGAATCCAATGCCCACGTCTTCGTCTCGCCGAGCCCGTTCCGATGAGGTCACTTTCATAATGTTTACACATTCTGAAAATGACCATTTTGCCCTTGCCTCTAGACAGCCCCTCTGAGAGAGAACCTTTCCGGTGAATTCTTTCGCGGCTTCACCGCACTTCTTCCTAGAGTATTCATCGACCCCCAGGCAAGCCATGCCCTAAAGCATTGCTCTCTGATATTTCTTGCATGTTTAAATTAATATGCTTGTGCTTGTTTGTGTAGTAGTGAGCTGTATGTGACTCTGACGAACCCTTGCTTGCATGTTCTTCGGTGACGGCACCAGCTTGTGTTATGAGCTGTTTCCGGCCGTCCGAGGTGGATGCCGACTTTTATTTCTCTTGTCAGCAACTGTCCATGTTTTGAGCTGCTTTTCGGCCGTCTCGGGCAGCTGTTCAATTTCTCTCTGTAGCAGTGACCCTATTCTCTGAGCTGTTTCTCGGCTGTCTTAGGGAGCTGCTACATTCTTCTTATCAACACCGTCTCATGCTCTGAGCTGCTTTCCAGCCGTCTTGAGCCGGGGTTGAGTTATTCCGGTAATGTCCCAGATCTGAGTTGTAAAGACAGTTCTGGTGGCTGCTGGTTTCTTTGCCGGTTTTATGCAAGGGTTCCGATAGTCGTAACTTACATCTAGAACCTGTAAGGTGATGACTTGCCATTTAAATCTTGTTTCATTAATGACTCATTGTGATGTTATATGAAGATAGGTAGTTATGTTCCATAGTTGTTACCTCATGCATAGTCCCCGCCATGTTAAGTTATTGTGATAAACCTCCATGCTTGCTAAATATTTGCTAAAACTAAACCTAGTCGGTTGATCGTGAGTCACCTGTCCGGACTTATCCTTGCAACCACATTTGCCGGTATGGGATGGCCTTGACTTGGTCTGATCGCGTGCTCTTTTATCTGTACCACCAACTAGGGAAGGTTATGCGTGCGCGCTGCCCTTGCCAGGTAGGCGACGGTAACCTTGTGAGCCCAGTTGAGATATTTGCCGACGTCCCCGTTTGGGACAGTTTAGTTGGCCACGACGGTGGCAGGTGTCACGAGGTGACACAGGGGCCACCCAGGACATGACCCTGGGAGGGTATGATTGTCGGTGGTACGGTGAAGGAGTCACGGGTCAGGCGGGTTTCGTTGGAGCAACGCTGGTCCACCCAAATGGGATCACGAGGTTAGGTGCTCCATGGTGTGGGTAAAGTGTGCAACCTCTGCAGAGTGTAAAATCTATTCGAATAGCCGCGTCCATGGTATTGGACAGTCCGTCCAGACCTCTCTAGGTGGTCAACCGAAATAGTGATAATAATGATGGAAGAACTCGCCTTATGCCCTGAGATACTAAGTGGATCATGAATGTTCTGCGGGTTGTAAGGCAACCTAGAAGAGAGTAAGTTGGAATATGTTATGGTTTGGATGGGATCCTGAGAATGTTCGGAGTATGGATTATTTACTTGCTATGCTGTACGGTATTTTACTTTAGTATTTATATTTCTGGATAAACCTGTTATGCCATGATAATTAATATTGCTCTAATAACAAATGCATGCTCGAATGCCATGGATTGCTTTGCTTGGTGTAAATGTTAGTTTGGTTTGCTTGCGAGTACATTCACAAGTACTCAGCGGCCTTCAATGTGGCCAGGTTCACATAAGGATCCGTCGTCCATCGACGAGGAGCCGGAGCGTTCGCGGGCTAGGAGCGTAACCCAGTCAGATCCCTGTGGATTGGAGCCGCACCAAGACCATGCTGCCTTAGATAGAGCTTTTCCGCTGCCATCACTCTTGTAATATCTCATGTAAGACTTATATATCCATTAATAGAAATGCCTGTGTTCTTGATACTTGTTGTAAACATGCATGCCAGAGTGATTTCCTGGGCTGGTATGCATGGCGACCGTCTGGCTACCGTGGTATTCAGGCGGGGCACCACAACGAATGGTATCAGAGCAGCCAGGTTGACTGTAGGTTACCCTAGCCAGACTTCATTGTCTTGTGATTAGTAGAAAGCCCAGATGGATTTTAACCATCTTTTGCCAAGCTGGCACGGCAACTATTGATCATAAGGCAAGCCCATAGGTTTTTGGCTCCATCAGACCCCGACTCTCGTGGCCTTGCCTCCGGTATGAAATATTCGCACCAGGCAATGACCCGTGAGCCCTGAACCCTTAGGTAAACTAGACATCCTTACCTTGCTTGCTAGCCATGGCATTCCTCTCCTTAACTCTAGTTTCCTTTGGGAAACGCCTATAATTCTATCTCTCCCCAACAACCTTAGGATCATTGACTAAGCCATTTTGGCTATGGTCATGCATCGAGTATGATGTTCCCTCAGGAAGTAGCAGGAGCTTGACACCAATTGCTACCAGGAGCATTGTGTGGTTTCGCTTCTAAATCCTTAGAGGTACATCGAGTGCGCTATAATAGTTATACTAGTGAATCTTCGGCCACATGTGAAAGGTCCGCAAAATTTGAGCTTTCTTTGCTTTTTGGTTTCTCGCGGTTTTTGTTTCCTTTATCGGTTCCGTTTCTTCACTCCGACTGGATCCATCCGCAAGTGCCGTCAAGAAGACCAGCATACAACTAGGATAATGCCCAATAATCCCAATCTAGCCAGAGTCAAGCCAAGTCAACTGCCCAATATTCAGAACATCAACCCTGGATCTGTCAAGAATGAAGAATGGGTCAGAAGTAGAATATGCGTGCAACAGACAAGGCTAGAATATACCTGAGAGAGTTTGCCTCAGAACAGATCACATCTGAGGAGCAGTCAGATGAGTTACCAAGAATGAACACCAGTAAGGACAAATTATTCAGTCTGCGATACAAGGACTATTTCAGTCAGTGGGGTGAACCTTGAGTCTTTTCTCAACGGATTCAAGAATCGTTTATTACCCACCGAAGACATATTTCAGGAATGTGAATGTGCCAAGAGCAGCAACAAAACTCCGGTGCGTTGATACAAATTTTAAAGCAAATCTTGAAGTTCACCGATGCAAATACAAAAAAATTCGAGCACTGTGAACAAGGGTTGCAAGGGAAATGGATAAGTTCATGGTTGCCAGAATCAAGGAGCACGCAACATGACTAGAAGCTTAGCTGAACTGAATGGAATTATCCGTCAACTGCTTATTGTCGGCAACACTCGGTTTGAATGCAAAGGGTATTCCGCATTAATTAACAACATGAAGCATACATCAGTTCTGCAACCTTTACAGCAGCAAGGATCAGACCAGCAGAAGGACAAGCGGTGTGCATGACAACAGAATATATTCAGACAAAGTATAACCTATATCAAATTTTGGCTTCGCTATGAGTAAATTCCGGATACTTCGGAAGGAAGCCAGAATCGGCCATAGATCCGACTGCGTACACAATGAAAGGCTTCTGGTATAAGGAACCCAGCCTTCCACCGCAAGCTACCGACAAGAGCTTATGACACCAGACTGCCAATATTCCTCGGTACGCTACTTGGTGAGGAAAAATCTTCTGGGGTACGACACTCTCATCTCCTACAGCGTGCTACCACGGAAAACTTCCGGCATAAGGCACCCGACCTTCTGTAGCAAGCCACATGAAAGAAAGCTTCTAAGGTACGATATCCAGCCTTTTTCAACACGCTACCCGGGCAAAAGCTTCGAGCATAAGGAATTCAACCTTCTTCAACACGCCATCGTGCCTACAACAAGCTTGTCAGAAGCACGAATCAGTCTGGACGCACATTCGCCTCAGAACTCAGTGGTTATGAAAGGATTTATCCTACACCTGCATATGTTGTGAGCATGCAGTCCAGTGGATCAGTTCATGCGAGCCACTCGTACACGGGAATGACTATGTTCAGAGAAACATTGGCCCCATGTTGGAAAGAAGAATATGAGCACAGCAACCCCTATGAGGTATGCAAGAGTAAGTTATGAGAACAAGCCTGACAAGCCAGGAAAACAATCAAGGAGCCGTGTTGGCAGGTCATGACAGGCCCATCAAAGGAACCCTCAAGAACAAAGAAGTTGTGGATAAACAACCTTCGTGACAGTCGACGAGATACAGTTTCACAGACAGAGTTATATTACCAATCATTATCAGACTCTTGCATATACGGCCACAATAATGCAGCCATCATGTCATACTCATTATGAATATGGGCCATCAACTAAGATAGGGGGCTATACTCCGAAGGATACACCGGATGATAGCGATACTATGTTCAGCTCAGTGGTCATATCAAGGACTACAGAGGCTATATATGACAGAGCCATCTCCACGAGCAACAGAGTTTGAAACCAGACATTCAGATAGAATGGCTCAAAGCACGTCAGCACCAATAGCTCATAAACATCATGATTGCTCTGAGCTGTTTCTCGGCCATCTTAGGGAGCTACTACATTCTTCTTACCAACACCGTCTCATGCTCTGAGCTGCTTTCCAGCCATCTTGAGCCGGGGTTGAGTTATTCCGGTAATGTCCCAGATCTGAGTTGTAAAGACCGTTCTGGTGGCTACTGGTTTCTTTGCCGGTTTTATGCAAGGGTTCCGATGGTCGTAACTTACAGCTAGAACCTGTAAGGTGATGACTTGCCATTTAAATCTGTTTCATTAATGACTGATTGTGATGTTATATGAAGATAGGTAGTTATGTTCCACAGTTGTTACCTCATGCATAGTCCCCGCCATGTTAAGTTATTGTGATAAACCACCATGCTTGCTAAATATTTGCTAAAACTAAACCTAGTCGGTTGATCCTGAGTCACCTGTCCGGACATATCCAAGCAACCACATTTGCCGGTATGGGACGGCCTTGACTTGGTCTGATCACGTACTCTTTTATCGGTACCACCAACTAGGGAAGGTTATGCGTGCGCGCTTCCCTGGCCCAGTAGGCGACGATAACCTTGTGAGCCCAGTTGAGATATTTGTCGGCGTCCCCGTTTGGGACAGTTTAGTTGGCCACGACGGTGGCAGGTGTCACGAGGTGACACAGGGACCACCCAGGACATGACCCTGGGAGGGTATGATTGTCGGTGGTACGGTGAAGGAGTCACGGGTCAGGCGGGTTTCGTTGGAGCAACGCTGGTCCACCCGAATGGGATCACGAGGTCAGGTGCTCCATGGTGTGGGTAAAGTGCACAACCTCTGCAGAGTGTAAAATCTATTCGAATAGCCGCATCAACGGTATTGGACAGTCCGTCCAGACCTCTCTAGGTGGTCAACCGAAATAGTGATAATAATGATGGAAGAACTCGCCTTATGCCCTGAGATACTAAGTGGATCATGAATGTTCTGTGGGTTGTAAGGCAACCCAGAAAAGAGTAAGTTGGATCTGGTTAAGGTTTGGATGGGATCCTGAGAATGTTCGGAGTGTGGATTATTTACTTGCTATGCTGTACGGTATTTTACTTTAGTAGTTATATTTCTGGATAAACCTGTTATGCCATGATAATTAATATTGCTCTAATAACAAATGCATGCTCGAATGCCATGGATTGCTTTGCTTGGTGTATATGTTAGTTTGGTTTGCTTGCGAGTACATTCAAAAGTACTCAGCGGCCTTCAATGTGGCCAGGTTCACATAAGGATCCGTCGTCCGTCGACGAGGAGCCGGAGCGTTCGCGGGCTAGGAGCGTAACCCAGTCAGATCCCCGTGGATTGGAGCCGCACCAAGACCATGCTGCCTTAGATAGAGCTTTTCCGCTGCCATCACTCTTGTAATATCTCATGTAAGACATATATATCCATGAATAGAAATGCCTTTGTTCTTGATACTTGTTGTAAACGCGCATGCCAGAGTGATTTCCTGGGCTGGTATGCGTGGCGACCGTCTGGCTACAGTGGTATTCAGGCGGGGCGCCAGATAATAGATTTTCAAGATCATAAGAAGCATTATAACCCCAATCATGATCATTGCAATAAGTAGTGGACATAGCAAAATTAGCATCCCCAAGCTTGCGGTTTTGCATATTGTTAGCACAATTGACATTAATAGAATTTATAATAATATCATTGCAATCATGCTTTTCTTTCAAGGAGCTATCGTGAATCACTTTATAAATTTCTTCCTCTAACACTTCATCACAATTTTCAGATTCACGATTTTCAAGCAAAACTTCATAAAGATAATCTACTGCACTCAAATCACTAGAAATTGGTTCATCGTAATTGGTTCTTTTGAAAATATTAGCAAGTGGATGAGGATCCATATCAATAGATTTTAAGCAAGCGAAGATGCAAGAAAATAGAAGACACATGGCACACAAGCAAAGATAGCAAACGAACAAAAAGGCAAACGGAAAGAAGGCAAATATTTTTGTGTTTTCCGTAAAAACGTTTTAGAAGTGGGGGAGATGAAAACAAGAGGCAAATGTCTAATAAAGTAATTGCAAGGAGATGAGATTTGTGATTGGGAACCTGATAGATGTTGATGATGTCTCCCCGGCAACGGCGCCAGAAATTCTCCCTGATTGATTGTATCTGCGTTGGTATTTCCCCGAAGATAAGAGGATGATGCAGCATAGCAACGGTAAGTATTTCCCTCATTTATGAAACCAAGGTTATCAATCCAGTAAGAAAACCAATCAACACTATGTAAACGGTACCTGCACACAAAGAACAAATACTTGCAACCCAACGCGTAAGAGGGGTTGTCAATCCCTCCACGGTAAAAAGATAGATAAAATTGTATGAGATTGGATAAATAGGTCTAGCAAAAACACGAAATAAAATAAGTAAAGAAAAAGTGCAGCAAGGTATTTTTGGGTTTTTGGAATTATAGATCTGAAAACAAAATGATAAAAGATAGACCCGGGGGCCGTAGATTTCACTAGTGGCTTCTCTCAAGAAAATAGCATACGGTGGGTAAACAAATTACTGTTGGGCAATTGATAGAAGAACAAATAATTATGACGATATCCAAGGTAATGATCATGTATATAGGCATCACATCCAAAATTAGTAGACCGACTCCTACCTGCATCTACGACTATTACTCCACACATCGACCGCTATCCAGCATGCATCTAGTGTATTAAGTTCATGGAGAAACAGAGTAATGCAATAAGAACGATGACATGATGTAGAAAAGATCTATTCATGTAGGAATAGACCCCATATTTTTATCCTTAATAGCAATGATACATGCGTGCCTCGCTACCCCTTCTGTCACTGGGTGAGGACACCACAAGATCGAACCCATCACAAAGCACCTCTTCCCATTGCAAGAAAAATCGATCTAGTTGGCCAAACCAATGTTTCGAAAAAGAAATATGAGGCTATAGCAATCATGCATATAAGAGATCAAAGAAAACACAAATAATATTCATAGATAGATCTGATCATAAACTCGCACTTCATCGGATCCCAACAAACACACCGCAAAATGTCATTACATCAAATAGATCTCCAAGAACATCGAGGAGAACATTGTATTGAGAATCAAAAAGAGAGAAGAAGCCATCTAGCTACTGCCTACGGACCCGTAGGTCTATGGTGAACTACTGACGCATCATCAGAGGAGCACCAATGAGGATGATGAACCCCTCCATGACCATATTCCCCTCCGGCAAAGTGCTGGAATAGGGCTCTTGATTGGATCTCATGGTTCTAGAACTTGCGGCGGCTGGAATTGTGTTTCGACGACTCCCCTAGGGTTTCTGGAACATCTGAGTATTTATAGAGCGGAGAGGCGGTGAAGGAGACCTCCGTGGGTCCCACCACCCATCAGGGCACGCTAGGGGCCTCTGGCGCACCTAGGTGGGTGGTGGTCCCCACGGGCCTCCCCTCATTCACTTCCTTGGCTCCCAAGTTGTCTTCTGGGCTGAAAAAAATCTCCAAAAAGTTTCGCTGCATTTGGACTCCATTTGATATGGATATTCTGCAAAGTAAAAAACAAGCAAAAAACAGCAACTGGCACTAGGCACTATGTCAATAGGTTAGTCCAAAAAATGATATAAAGTTGCTATAAAATGAATATAAAACATCCAAGAATGATAATATAACAGCATGGAACAATCAAAAATTATAGATACGTTGGAGACGTATCAGCCCTTGATATGCGCCGTGCTCTGGGTCGTAGGCAAACAGGCCTGGCTTCCCCCAGTCCCACGGGCCCGACAGTAGCCCTCGGGCCCACGACGCGCAGGTCTTTATGACCCACAAGTATAGGGGATCAATCGTAGTCCTTTCGATAAGTAAGAGTGTCGAACCCAACGAGGAGCAGAAGGAAATGACAAGTGGTTTTCAGCAAGGTAATTTCTGCAAGCACTGAAATTGTCGGTAACAGGTAGTTTGATAGCAAGATAATTTGTAACGGACAAGTAACGGTAACGGTAAATAATGTGCCACAAGGTAGCCCAATCCTTTTTGTAGCAAGGACATGCCAAAACGGTCTCTTATAATAAGCAAAGCGTTCTTGAGGGCACACGGGAATTTCATCTAGTCACTTTCATCATGTTGGTTTGATTTGCGTTCGCTACTTTGATAATTTGATATGTGGGTGGACCGGTGCTTGGGTGCTGTTCTTACTTGAACAAGCCTCCCACTTATGATTAACCCCCTCGCAAGCATCCACAACTACGAGAAAAGTATTAAGATAAAATCTAACCATAGCATTAAACATAAACTACTGCAGGATGCTGCTAATGCGACACTACGATCAGAGACCCTTTGACGAAACTGCGTGCGATGCATTATTCGCAAACGGTGATGTAAAAAACCATAAAAAAAGATGCAAAACATTTGCGATGAAGGATACATCAAACACGGTTCCGATTTTAGTTGCGTGTGCGATGCGGGGCATACAGTTGATCCGTACGAACTATTTGCGATGAGACAGAACAACAGAAACGGGCGGCCAGATAAAGGTGTGTGCGATATACGACGTACAGTTTGCTCCAATGAACTGTTTGCGATGATCGAGTTGAACACAAATGATTCGGCGTAACAAGATGTGTGTGATACCTGGCAAACAGGTCGGTAGTCAGAATTGTGTGCGATCATTATAGACAGCCCATACGGTCTTTTTTTGTGAATTGTGTGCTCGTCAGGGCACACAGTTCAAGAAACCAACCTGTGGGCGATAATGTAGAAGATCTCTGTTGAATACGTATTACTAACCATCTGCGATGAGATTGACAGGATAAACAGAGATAACAAATTAATATGAGCAAACGGAAACAGAGATATATACAGTCTGCTTAATTTAGTCCTTCTTCTTCTTGTTGTTGTTGGATGGCCCCGCGACATCGTCTTGGCGAGGACGCTTCTTGCCGCTGACCGTTGGCTTTTCATTGCCGCCGCCGTCGTCATCGTCGTTGCTGTCGTCGTCGTCCTCCTCCTCCTCGTTCGACCATTCCTCCTCATCATCGTCGTCGTCCTCTTCTCCATCCTCCGACGGCTCCTCGTCCACCTGGTTGTCATCTGATGACTCTGGAGGCGGCGTCCCTTCCATGATCCGGATATAATCAAGGTCTGGGCTCGACGTCGGACTCATGGAAGACGAGCGGGATGATTCCGATGTTGACCTATCATCGGGCGCCAGACTGCTGGCCGAACTGTCGTCCTCGCTGTCGCTCGACATGGCTACAGTCGTATAAAAACCACGAGAAAGTGAGATTGCAGAGCATGTGCAAGTGTGTAGCGCGGCCTGCCGGGGATGATGAAGATGGTGGACACTTAAGCGGGGTATGCAGAGAAGAGGAATGCCAATTGAAGCGGGGGTTGACATATTATCTAACCGCTGATATAATCAACCGCAATTATTTGTACCCAGTTGCTCCAAATTCCCGGGGTTGCGCAGTTCTCAATGTGATAATTAATTACGCACACGCATTGGAGCGTCCAAATATGAAACAAGCATTTTTCATACTTCTACTCCTTCCGTACCGGCGACCTAGGTGGGGGAAAAACGAGAGAACTTGATGATTAGTATTTGGTAATCAATACCATTGCGTGCAGAGAATTGACCATTGCATGCATGTTATGCTAAGTAGTCTGAAGTCATTGAATACATACTAGCCGCAGGACTCCTATTGGCTGATTTCTTTTTTCAGGACAAAAACAAGGAACGAGTTTTGGGATTATGCACCGGTACCGGTACGAACGGAGTAGGACAGTTGGCAAGCAATACATTGAGCTCTTCTTATTGATGAAGCCAGTAATAATCAAACTACAAAGGAAAAGAAAAAAAGACAAAGGAAAATATCTGCATGAATCTTCGCCTAACATCAATGGCATAGGACCTAGATGTGCATTACTTAGAGCACATCTAGATGTGCTTTAGCAATACTGACAAACAAAACCCCTAATCATCATTGCAAACAGCGCATAGAACATGGCTAATGCGACAACCACAACTACACATGCTAGTTCCTTCTTGTCTCTTGCTTTCATCTGTTGCCTGTGATTGATTCTTTCTTGCTTCATCGTACTGATTGTACATTCCAGATCAGACAGTTTCTTCTTCAGCTTTACGTTATCTTCTACGAGCTTGGTGATAACACTCCGAGCCCTGCCATGCCATTCTTCATCCAGCCAGTTAATAAAGGCACAAGCCTCATATCCCTGCCAATGTTAAATAGTATTCAGGATGAGCGGTGGCATTAACTCAAGTAAAATGATGAACTTAGCACTAACCTCTAAGGGGCAACTAAGAAACTGCCTGCCAATGTCGAATCCCTCCGTGCATACATGTCGAGGAGGAGTGTGCCCGTGCACACTGAGGGAGTCCTGGATTAAGGGGTCCTCGGGCGTCCAGGCTACGTAACATGGGCCGGACTGATGGGCCAGAAGATACAAGACAGGAGACTCTCTCCCGTGTCCGGATGGGACTCTCCTTGGCGTGGATGGCAAGCTTGGCGTTCGGATATGAAGATTCCTTTCTCTGTAACTGACTTTGTACAACCCTAGTCCCCTCCGGTGTCTATATAAACCGGAGGGTTTAGTCCGTAGAGAATAATCACAATCATAATCAGACATGCTAGACTTCTAGGGTTTAGCCATTACGATCTCGTGGTAGATCAACTCTTGTAATACTCATATTCATCAATATCAATCAAGCAGGACGTAGGGTATTACCTCCATAGAGAGGGCCCGAACCTAGGTAAACATCGTGTCCCTCGTCTCCTGTTACCATCGACCTTAGACGCACAGTTCGGGACCCCCTACCCGAGATCCACCGGTTTTGACACCGACATTGGTGCTTTCATTGAGAGTTCCACTGTGTCCTCGCTAGAAGACTCGATGGCTCCATCAATCATCCACAACGATGCTGCCTTGAGGGAGGTCTTTCTCCCCGGCCAGATCTTCGTATTCGGTGGCTTCGTACTGTGGGCCAACTCGCTTGGCCATCTAGAGCAGATCGACAGCTACGCCCCTGGCCATCAGGTCAGGTTTGGAAGCTTGAATTACGTTGCCGATATCCGCGGAGACTTGATCTACGACGGATTCGAGCCCATGGCAGCCGCTCCCTGCCACCGCGATGAACATGACCTAAATCTGTCATCGGACCATATCCGGGAGATAGCGCCTGTAACTGCCCTGGCCCTAGATCCAGAGCAGATTGCGCCATCCGAGGACGGGAAGCTCAACCCCGCCACGGAAGCCGCAGACTCAGCGGCGTTGGAGCCGCACACAGACCCAACTTCGGATGGGATCTATGTCACCAGAACCTCGGACTCGTCTCTGGCCACAAGTTCCGAACCGCGTGCATCCGCGCCCATCGAGCTCGATCGGGCGCCGATCGTCGAGTTCATCTCCGCGGACATCTTCCGACACTCACCTTTGGGTGATGTGCTAAACTCACTAAAAACCCTCTCCTGAGCGGGGGGCTCACAGCCGAATTATATCCGGTTTGAACTGGAGGCTGATGACAGAGAATTTCACTTCCCACCCACCGCCCACTTCATTGCCACTGTCGAAGACTTAACCGACATGCTCGATTACGACTCCGTTGACATCGACGGTATGGACGACGATGCCGGAGAAGAGCAGGCCCAAAACCCACCGTTTACTGGGCGCTGGACAGCCACCTCCTCGTATGATGTGTATACGGTGGATACTCCCAAAGAGAATAACGGCGATAACGAGAAAGATCCAGTCGAGAATAAACCTCCTGAGATACAGCCAAAGCGCCGACGTCAGCGCACCGCCCTAAATCATGCCGTGGAAAAGACAGCAATACCGGCACAAGAGAAAACGATACTCCGGATGATGCCGAAGACAAAGAAGATCCCGTCGAGCCGACTTCCAAACAGGACGATAGGGAAGATGGGCAATTCAGCCTTGACGAACAGGCCATAAACGAAGACTCGGAGGACAGCAACTATCTTCCACCCTCAGAAGATGAGGTGAGCCTCGGCGACAAAGACTTTATCGTGCCTGAGGAACCCGTCGAGCAGGAGCGCTTTAAGCGCCGGCTAATAGCCACTGCGAGGAGCCTGAAAAAGAAACAGCAGCAGCTTCAAGCTGATCAAGATCTACTCAATGACAGATGGACTGATGTCCTGGCAGCCGAGCAATACAGACTCGAGCACCCCATTAAAAGTTACCCGAAGCGTAAATTGCTGCCCCAATTCGACGACGAGGCACTTGAGCCCATGCCATCAACACGTAATGCGGCTGACCGACCACCACGTGGCCGGGACAAAGCGGCAACCCAAGCCGAACACCTGCCCATACTACCTCACCGTAAAGGCAAAGATACCACAGCTCAGGAATACACATATGACCTGCGGCAAAACCTGGAGAACAGAGCAGGTCAGTCCAGATCGATCTACGGATCACGGGGGCATGCCCTAGCGCGCGACAATGGCTATCAAGCCAGACGTAACGAGCATAACCTCGCCTGGGCCAAAAACCGCAGACGGACTACATCCACACTACATCGCGACTTGGCCCGATATAGGGGCGCCGCACATCCCCTCTGCTTCACTGATGAAGTAATGGAGCTCGAATTCCCGGAAGGGTTTAAAACTATAAATATCGAATCATATGATGGAACAACAGATCCCGTGGTATGGATTGAGGATTTTCTTCTCCATATTCATATGGCCCGCGGTGATGACCTTCACGCCATCAAATACCTCCCACTAAAACTCAAGGGGCCATCTCGGCTGGTTAAACAGTCTGCCTGAAAACTCTATTGGCAGCTGGGAGGACTTGGAAGACGCCTTCCGCGACAACTTCCAAGGCACATATGTACGACCTCCGGATGCCGATGACTTAAGTCACATAGTTCAACAGCCTGGAGAGTCGGCCAGGAAATTCTGGACTAGGTTCCTAACTAAAAAGAACCAGATCGTCGACTGCCCGGATGCCGAAGCCCTAGCGGCCTTTAAGCATAACATCTGCGATGAATGGCTCGCTCGTCACCTCGGCCAAGAAAAGCCGAAGTCCATGTCAGCCCTCACGGCACTCATGACCCGCTTTTGTGCGGGCGAGGATAGTTGGCTAGCCCATAGCAGTAACACTGCAAGCGATGCCGGTACCTCTGAAGCCAAGAATAGCAATGACAAGCCCCGACGCAACAGGCACAAGCGCCGAAGCAATGGTGGCACTGCCGATGACACGGCGGTCAACGCCGGTTTCAGCGGCTCCAAGTCCGGCCAGCGGAAGAAGCCATACAAAAGAAACAATGCGGGCTCATCCAGCTTGGACCGCATACTAGATCATCCATGTCAGATCCAAGGCACCCCTGTTAAACCAGCCAATCATACCAACAGAGAATGTTGGGTTTTCAAACAGGCCGGCAAGTTAAATGCCTAAAACAAGAAGGGGTCGCAAAGCGAGGACGACGACGAGGAGTCCCGTCCGCCGAACACAGGAGGACAGAAGAAGTTCCCTCCCCAGGTTAAAACGGTGAACATGATATACGCCACTCATATACCCAAAAGTGAGCGCAAACGAGCGCTCAGGGACGTCTACGCGATAGAGCCAGTCGCCCCAAAGTTCAACCCATGGTCGTCCTGCCCGATCACCTTCGATCGCAGGGACCATCCGACCAGTATCCGTCATGGCGGTTCAGCCGCATTGGTCCTCGATCCAATTGTTGATGGTTTCCATCTCACACGCGTCCTCATGGACGGCGGCAGTAGCCTGAACCTGCTCTATCAGGATACAGTGCGCAAAATGGGCATCGATCCCTCAAGGATCAAACCCACAAAAACTACCTTTAAAGGAGTCATACCAGGTGTAGAGGCCCGTTGTACGGGCTCAATCACACTGGAGGTTGTCTTCGGATCCCCGGACAACTTCAGAAGCGAAGAGTTGATCTTCGATATCGTCCCCTTCCGCAGCGGCTATCACGCACTACTCGGACGAACCGCATTTGCTCGATTCAATGCGGTGCCACACTATGCTTATCTCAAGCTCAAGATGCCGGGACCACGCGGCATCATAACAGTTAACGGAAACACGGAGCGCTCCCTCCGTACAGAGGAGCACACCGCGGCCTAGGCAGTGGAAGTACAGAGCGGCCTTGCCAAGCAGAATCTTAATTCAGCGTCCAAGCTCCCGGACACTGTGAAGCGGATCCGGACTACTCCGCACCATAATAGTCCAGCTCGTCAGGAGTCAGACTAGCAATCCGGCCTCCGTCTCCGTCCCGGCCAAATGGCGGCATACGTACCACGCGTACATAACTACGCACTTAAAATACCATGGGCATAGACGGAGGCATAATTAGATTGTGGTCCATAATACGGCTCGACCTCCCCTGGACACACATACTTTCACTTTTTCTTTTTTATCCTTTTCAGGTTTCTTTTCTACAGGCCCCTCAAGACGGCCTGATCATCGGTCCTTTCGAAGGATAGAGACACCAAGACAGCAAGAAACATTGAGGTATACGGGAATCTTTAGGAGGTCTTTTTGACGATCACTTCACCTGTTCTCAGGACCCGCACGCAGCTCTCTCTTGGTCACGGCATGTTAAATAGCCCTGTTGCTTATCGCACTACTTATACACTTTGACATATCAATAAAATTATAATGGAAACAGTTCGTGGCCCAACTTCTGCGGCACTAGCTTACTACTTCATTTTTTCTTGATAATCTTATCAATTGCACCCATACACTTTGGTACGGCTTAAGTTCGCCAGGGGCTCTATTGCGCCCCATATTACGGCCACAAAGTCTGAACACTTTTTACAGTATAGTTCGGCATCCCAAATTTAGCATTATATGCATTGGCTCTGAATCATGTCTTTGGTCAATAGTTGGGTTACCCGGTTCCTGTGCTTGCTACCTTATGTTCCGCTATATCGGCTAGGGTAGTAAAGGGAGAACTACTGCGATTGTGCCCTGGTTCATCCGGATGAGCACCTCAGTAGAGAAAGCCGAAAACTGACTGTCATGATGCGGCGTGAGCCGGTCAGCTCTTCGGAGGTTACAAATCTTTTGCGATTTTTTCCGCGTTATGCGACGAATCGGTCTCTACCCGATCAGGTGTTTACAGCACCCTAGTTCGGACTCACGAATACTAGGGGCTGCGCCTAAATTTCTATTATAAAACTCCTATGGCTAAGTGAGGGTGATAAAGCCACATAGTCCGATTGCCTGGTTTGTTGCGCTAAACACCTCCTTCAAGGACCAAACTCTGGATCAAGAGTGTTTAGATTTTATCACGAACACCCCCGTACTACCTACGTGGGGGCTGAAGCCGACGACTGGCCAACTCTCAGATTTAATAAAATGGCCGCACAGGAGGAAAAATCTTGATATAAATAGGAGGCCCTAATCACCTCGGCACAAATTGCCAGGGGCTTGATACGGCAACACACGAGTTGCCGACAAGTCCGAACAGCTTTTCAGCACACTTCGGCGTCACGAGTATGGCCTTATATGCATCAGCTCCGAATCATGTCTTTGGTCAATAGTTGGGTTGCCTGGCTCCTATGCTTACTACCTTACGTTTCGCTATATCGGCTAGGGTAGTAAAGGGAGAACTACTGCGATTGTGTCCCGGTTCATCCGGATGAGCACCTCAGTAGAGAAAGCCGAAAACTGACTGTCATGATGCGGCGAGAGCTGGTCAACCACTCGATGACTCATCAGAATCCTTCACGATTCTCTCCGTATTACACGAAGGACCGTTTTTCTAGTTACCTATGTGATGCACCGTATTCGGGTAAACGCGTACATACCAGGGGCTATATCGTAGACCCGCCGTCAAACTCCTATGGCTAAGTGAGGGTGATAAAGCCACATAGTCCGATTGCCTGGTTCGTCACGCTAAGCACCTCCTTCAAGGACCAAACTTTGGATCAAGAGTGTTTAGATTCTATCCCGAACACCCCCGTACTACCTGCGTGGGGGCTGAAGCCGACGACTGGCCAACTCTCAGATTTAATAAAATGGCCGCACAGGAGGAAAAACTTTGATATAAACAACTAACATTATATTACATATTAGTTTTGTTCCATTGTGCAGGACAGGATAACATGAATATATTCATCCAAAGATAATGTCTTTTGCACACTGCTCCGCCACAATGCGGGATCCCTCTAGGACATCGTCAAAATATCGCTCGGGCGTGCGGTGCTCATTGCCCGCGGGCGGTCCCTCGGTCGCGAGCTTGACGGCGTTCATCTTCGCCCACTGTATCTTGACACGGGCGAAGGCCATCAGCGCACCTTCAATACAGACCGACCGCTTGATGGCATCAAGCCGAGGGCAGGCAGCAACCAGTCGCTTCACGAGCCCGAAGTAGCTGTTGGGTATGGCTTCGGCAGGCCATAGACGGATTATCAAATCCTTCATGGCCAATTCGGCCACCCTATGCAGTTCGGTCAGCTGTTTCAGCTGATCACTGAAGGGCACCGGATGCTCTAGCGCATGGTATTGTGACCAGAACAGCTTCTCCGTTGAGCTCCCCTCTTCGGCTCGGAAGAAATTCGCAGCATCAGCAATGCTGCGTGGCAGATCCACAAACGCTCCTGGAGAACTCCAAATCCGGGTCAGTAAGAGGTACCTTTTCTTCACAAATTTGCTTTGCATTATAAAGGCCTTACCCGCCGTGATTTTCCTGGCCTCTTGGATTTCCTGGAGGGCACCCTGGGCCTCAACCCGGGCCTCTTGTGTGCTCTGGTGGGCCTTAGCAACTTCGGACTTTTGATCCGTAATCTTGCGCTCCAAGGACTCGCATTTCTTTACAGCGTCCTGGAGCTCTTGTTGGACCTCACCGACCCTGGCCTCGTGCTTTTTGCGGACGGATTGTTCCTCCGCCGCTCTCTTTTCAGCCTCGGCCAGCGCCTTTTTAAGGGCCTCCACCTCGGTCGCCGTTCCTACAAATATCATGGCACTATGGTCAATACAAATCATCTATCCTTTCTGATATACAGAAGGTCATGGCATACCTTGCTTGTCCTCCAGCTGCTTTTTCACACGGCCGAGTTCTTCCTCGGCCCGCTCCAGACTCTGCTTTAGTTCGGAGACTTCGGCAGCATGTGAGTTCGCAGCCAACAGCGACGCCTGCTTTTTCACATAGACATGTATGGTTAGTCTCCTGCGAAAATTGTTTGATCCTCTGTCCGGCTTTTCTTTTCGACCACCGGACAGTGTCTCAGGGGCTACTGTCTATACTGTGACATTCTTTTTACATAATTTCGTTTCATACCTCAAAACCTGTTAGAAGGCTTGTGCAGGCTTCGGTCAGTCCGCTCTTCGCGGACTGAATCTTCTCAATCAATATACCCATGAGGGCACGGTGTTCCTCTACAACGGAAGCACTTCGCAGCGCCTCCAGTAGGTTGTCCGGTGCCTCTGGTTGGACAGAGGTCACCGGCGAAATAGGCACACCTCCTTCTTTCGAAGGAGGTTGCTTGCCGGATTCCGGAGCCATATGGGTCTCCGGGACCGTATTCGGCCGGGGGCCGAATTGGACCTAGCCCCCATTGCCAGTCTCCATGGGGATTTGCTCCCCCATGTGTCCGGCGGTCGAGGTTTCACCCTCTGGCGCCACGCTGACGGCCTCCTGCATCTCTCCCTGGCCTGGGATCCTTCGGGACAACGCCTCGGTGTCACCCGTGGCCTTGGGAGAAGAGGCCGTCGGAAGGGACCCGCTGTCCATCACCTTCGGGTCCAACGAATTCCCCGAAGACGAGGATCGCACGAGGTCGGAACAAACCGGACTGTAAGTACATGATTTAACATGCTAAAATTGTGGAGAAAAGAGGCTGGATATATGAATGCGCCAGGGTCTTTGAGTACTCACGACTCGGCCAGGGGCTTATCTCTGGGGCGCCGCTCTGGGCTGCTGTCGACGTCCCACGCAGAGTTATCCGTGAGGGAGACCTTCCCCTTCTTGGACGCCTCTGCCTCCAGATTTATGGGGGCCGCCCTTTTCTTCCTTCCCCCCTCAAGGGGAGAGTTGCTTTCCTCCGCCTCCTCGTCGTCCTCTGCGGCGGTGGAGTGAGTCTCGGCATCTTCGGACGTCGCGTCCGATGTTCCCTTGCGATGAAGGCCACTTCTGGTCTCCTTGGCCTTTTTCTTGGCCTTCTTCTCCGGCGCCTGGTAGGGCGCCGGGACCAGCATCTTCGTCAGAAGCGGGATGGCTGGTTCCTCGGGCAGCGGAGCCGGACACTTAATCCGCTCTGCCTTCTTTGTCCAGCCCTGAAAAAATAAATAGGGAGGCTTAGGCATTTTCCCTGAGTAAGCAAGTAAAGGATACACCTTGAAGCGCGAAAGACTTACCGGACTAGCGGGATGGGCCAGGTCGTGCCCACGGTCCTCAGTCGTCTCCGGCCACTTCTCGTTGGCCTTAAAGAGCACCTTCCAGATGTCTTCGTGCGTGGTTCCGAAGAACTTTTGCAAGGTCTGGTGCTCGGCCGGATCGAACTCCCACAAATGGCAAGTCCGGCTTTGGCATGGAAGGATCCGGCGAACTAGCATCACCTGGATCACATTGACAAGCTTGATGTTCTTGTCCACCATACTCTGGATACGCGCCTGTAGCGCTGTCAGCTCCTCCGACGACGCCCAATTCAGGCCCTTCTCTAGCCAGGAGGTGAGCTGCATTGGGGCTCCGGACTTGAATTCGGGAGCCGTGGCCCAGGTGGCGTCGCGGGGCTCTGTGATATAGAACCATAGTTGTTGCCACCCTTTGATGGTCTCCACAAATGTACCTTTGGGCCATGTGACATTGGGCATCTTGCTCACCATGGTGCCTCCGCACTCTGTGTGTTGGCCATCCACCACCTTCGGCTTCACATTGAAGATCTTGAGCCACAGTCCGAAGTGGGGTGGGATGCGGAGGAAGGCCTCGCACACAACAATAAATGCCGAGATGTTGAGGAAATAATTTGGGGCTAGATCATGGAAATCTAGCCCGTAGTAGAACATGAGTCCGCGGACGAAAGGGTGGAGTGGAAACCCTAACCTGCGGACGAAGTGGGGGATGAATACCACCCTCTCATGAGGCTGGGGGGTGGGGATGATCTGTCCCTTGGCCGGAAGCCGGTGGGCGATTTCCTTGGCCAAATACCCCGCCTCCCGGAGCTTCGTGATGTCCTTCTCCTTGACGGAGGAGGCCATCCACTTGCCTTGCGCTCCAGATCTGAACATGGTCGGAGTGCTTCTTCGAGGAGGAAAAGATGAGAACTTGGGCGCTGGAGCTCTGGAATGGAGAGGCCGAGAAAGAGAAGGCGTGGGTGAAAAAGGGTGAATCCTTATCTCCTTATAAAGGCAGTGAATATCAAGCGCCTCCCCACTCGCCTTAAAACTCGCCTATTCCCAAGGGCCGTGCAAACGGCACGGTTGGATCACCCACGCCCGTATTGATGAGAATCCCGTAATGAAGGGACACGATCTCTGCTGTGATGAGACATGCCACTGGAAACCGCATCTTAAAGCATGGAGCGCGGTTTGGAATAATTACCATGCAGGAACGTGGTGTCGCGTTACACAAAGTTGTCAGCAGATTGGACTCGTGAAATATTATACTCTCTGCGGTTGTGTGTGGTACTTATTTTGCAAAGCCGGACACGCTTTCTGTGCTCGAAGTCTGTTCTGGAGTATTCGAAGGAGGAACCCGCCTTGCAATGCTGAAGACAATCTGTGCGCCGGACACATCGTCATTGAAGCCTGGTTCAGGGGCTACTGAGGGAGTCCTGGATTAAGGGGTCCTCAGGCGTCCAGTCTATGTAACGTGGGCCAGACTGATGGGCCAGAAGATACAAGACAGAAGACTCTCTCCCGTGTCCGGATGGGACTCTCCTTGGCGTGGATGGCAAGCTTGGCGTTCGGATATGAAGATTCCTTTCTCTGTAACCGACTTTGTACAACCCTAGTCCCCTCCGGTGTCTATATAAACCGGAGGGTTTAGTCCGTAGAGAATAATCACAATCATAATCAGAGAGGCTAGACTTCTAGGGTTTAGCCATTATGATCTCGTGGTAGATCAACTCTTGTAATACTCATATTCATCAATATCAATCAAGTAGGACGTAGGGTATTACCTCCATAGAGAGGGCCCGAACCTGGGTAAACATCGTGTCCCTCATCTCCTGTTACCATCAACCTTAGACGCACAGTTCGGGACCCCCTACCCGAGATCCGCCGGTTTTGACACCGACACACACAACTCAGCTTTTGGTACTTCTCGGTGGCGCAAAACTCAAAGTCGAACTCGTGTTGCGGGAGTCTGGAGTCATGCTCCGGATCCGGCGGCAGATCGCTTTCCTGGGGGGGGGTCATTCAGGACGGATTCAGCAAGGAGCTACTTTGGGCATGCTAAAAAAGATCGAGATAGATTGGAACCTGACAGGACGATTCGGATCCGTAGTACACCTGCCTTCTGATGACCTTAGGCAAGTGCTCGGCGGCGACCGCCGTCGTGGCGGCGCTGTCGAGAGCGGCGATACGAGCAGGAGCAGCCGCACCGAATCCATCAGCACCACTCGTTCGCATTCCCCCAATGTCAACGCCACGCGAGGGAATTTGGAGGCTATCTAGGGATTTGGGGGAAATGGGGAAACTGTGAGGATAAGCTAACTGTCGGGAACTACTTATGGCACTATATGTTGTATACCACACACTGTTTATACATGTCGTTTGTTTTAGGTATTACAACTTCACACACGATTTCCACACCAAACCGTGTGAGAAGACAACGTAGGTGAGACACGGTTGCCGTGACATAATCATATGTGATGTACTACCCTGTACATATAACTGAGTTACAGTGATACCGTGTAAACAGCCGCTCTGCGGATATCCATCAAAAAATAAAACAGCCGCTCTGCGGATATCCGTCATAAAATAAAACAGCCGCTCTGCAGATAGAGATGGCGGCGGCGGCCTAGGCAGCTGCTACCGGATAAGAGGTCAATCCTCGGTCGGTGGGTGGTGGCGGCGTCATAGGAGGTCAATCCTCGGTCTGCGGCGGGAGATAGGAGGAGCTCAACCATCGAGGTCGGTGGCGGCGTGATTGGAGCACATCCATCGCGGTCGATGGTGGGATAGTGGAGGTCGAACTTCAGGAGGCAGCCGCACTAAGCTTTGCTCCTCGACCCTGCTGTCTCGGCGTGCCCCCGCATCGCGCTTCTCTGTCTGCTGGGTGGAGGTCGCCGCGCGGCTAATTAATTAAGGTATTCTTTTCATGAGTGGCTTAATTAAGGTATTCAATTCCTAAGGGTAATGTTGTAGTACTCTGCGTGTAAATTGACTGGCCATTAATTTTTGTCATTGCACCTCTAGATAACAATATGGAGCGCCCTCGGTAATTATGAAAATAAAACCTTGTGATTTATGCACGCATCTTTGGGCATCAGTTAATCCGTGTATTAATGTTGTTGTTTTGTTTTTATTTACCATTCGTGTGGTGCAGATGGAACGATCTGAATGGATGAAGAATCGGAGAACCACATATTTTATCAGTGGCGTGACAGAGTTCATGAATTTGCCTGAAAGTACAAAGAGGAGAATTGGTGATGCGGATTACATCATGTGTCCATGTACTCATTGTGCCAATACAGAGTCACGTGAAGTTGCAGATGTCCAGTGGCACTTACTCTCTCGGGGATTCATGGATGGATATACACGTTGGACCAGACACGGTGAAGAGAAGGTCATGGATGAATATACCCAGGGCTGCGAGATGCCAAACCCCGATCAATGTCACATGGATGTTGAATCTAACATCGGGGCAGAGGTGTCAATCTACCAATGGAACACTGGAAAGCCGAAACGCCCACTGGGAAACCAAGACGGCGACACAGATGACGATGATCTTGATATTCCAGATTTTGCTACTATGATTGCAGATTTCAAGGGCCCAAAAAAGGATATGATTGGGTACAAGGATCTGCCAACCATTGGTGCGGACTCCAAGAAAGAACTGTATCCAGGTTGCAAAAAGAAATATTCCAAGTTGAGTGCCACCCTGGCGCTTCTCAGATTTAAGGCAGCAAATGGTCTATCAAACAAGGGATTCACAGAGATTTTAGGTCTTTTCAAAGAAATTCTTCCGGAAGATAATGTGCTCCCCAGAAGCACGAACGAAGCAAAGAAAATAGTTTGCCCATTGGAACTTGAAGTACAGAAGATACACGCTTGTGTGAATGATTGTATATTGTACCGTGGTGAGTACAAAGATTTGCGTGCATGTCCCACATGCAAGCATGCACGATGCAAGCACAGGAGAGCAAAGGACAAGTACAAATTGGACGATGAGATCAAGACAAGAATCCCGTTCAAGGTTGTTTGGTACTTGCCTTTAATTCCAAGGTTGAGGCATTTGTTTGCAAACCCTAGAGAGGCAAAGAGGTTGCGGTGGCATTATGATGAGCGAACTGCGGATAAATATATGAGGCACCCGAAAGATGGGGCTAAGTGGGAATTAATCGACAACAAGTTTGAAGACTTTGCCAAGGATCCTAGAAGTATAAGGCTCGGGGAGTTTACTGACGGGATGAATCCTTTTGGCGATATGAGCAACAATCACAGCACATGGCCGGTGCTTCTGTGCATATATAACCTAGCTCCTTGGTTGTGTATGAAGAAAAAATACATTATGGTGTCAATGATTATCCAAGGCCCGAAGCAACCTAGGAATGACATCGGCATTTACTTTCAGCTACTGGTAGAAGAACTGCTGACAGTGTGGATAGATGCGCCTGCTGTAAAATGTTATGATGCTTACAAAAAGGAGATTTTCGATCTACATGCGATGCTGCTGCACACCATTCAAGATATGCCAGCATTAGACAACACATTGGGGCAGAAAACAAAGGGAGATGTAGGGTGTGTCATGTGCATGGATAGGACAGCTAGCCGATTTCTTTCCAACTCGTGCAAAACCGTGTATTTGCGTCATCGTAGGTTCTTACGGAGAAATCACCCATACCGAAAGATGAAAGCTGAATTTGATGGTACAGTAGAGGTAGATGTGGGCCCAAGACCCTATGCTGGGGAGGTGGTCCACAACATGGCTAAACAAATTAATGTTGTGCTTGGCAAGAAGCACACTTTGACGGTGAAATAAACACCCAAGGATCAATTGTTTAAGAAGAAATAGGTGTTCTGGAAATTACCTTGCTAGGAGATTCTACGTGTACGTCACTGCATCTATGTCATGCACGTAGAGAAGAACGTATGTGAAAGCATCCTTGGTACTCTGCTCAAGATTAAAGGTAAAACAAAGGATGGTGACGGTGCATGGCTTGATATGCTTGCTGATCAATCAAAACGCAAGAGTGATGCAGAAGATGATAACAAATTCATCAACGCTCGCCAGAGTTACAATTTCAGTACAGAAGAAGCAACAGAGTTCTTGACCTATTTGTTGTCAGTTAAGACACCCTCTTCCTACTCCGCAAACATCAGAATCTCGTGGATGTGAGCTCATGTAAAATGAAGTTGGGACACATGAAGTCACATGATTGCCATGTAATGTTGACACAAATCCTCCCGGTGGCCATCATGAATCTGATGGACAAAGATATAAGAAACACACTCATTGAGCTCTGTGATTTCTTCAACCAACTATGGCAGAAAGTTCTAGATCCTGAAGAGTTGGATCATATGGAAGATGACATTGCAAGAATATTGTCCAACCTAGAGATGTTTTTCCCACCGTCATTCTTTGATGTCATGGTCCATCTCACTGTGCACCTTGTCGACGAGATAAAGTATTGTGGTCCTGTGTTTCTTCACAACATGTATCCCTTCAAGTGGTTCATGGGAATACTGAAGTGCTATTGTCGGAACCGAAACCATCCAGAGGCAAGCATCCTACAAGGTTATACCACGAAGGAGGTGGTTGAGTTTTGCACCGAATACATGAAATAAAGACCTATACGTTTGCCCCTCTCTCGCCACGAGGGAAGGCTGAAAGGTAAGCCGGTCCTTGCTGGCACGCAAAAGGCTGCACCTAGAGAATTGGCAGAGAAAGCCCATTTGATGGTACTGCTTAACAACCCAGTTCTCAGCGAATATGCCGAAGAACAGTTGGCGGAGATACGCCAAAGCTTCTTACCAATGGTGCCTTCATCAGATGTGGAGATGAAGGAGCACACTAAAAACTACGCTGAATGGCTGAAGAATCGTTTGGCACAAGGATCCATCGATGACATTGCTACGTGGTTGGCACAAAAGCCATCACCTACGGTGCTGACGTACCAAGCATATGACATAAATGGCTACACGTTCTACACCGAGGAACGTGATGAGAAGACCTCATATCAGAACAGCTCTGTTCGAATAGAATGCATGACTGTAGATGAAGCTGATAAAAGGGTATACTATGGAACCATCAAAGAGATTTGGGAGCTTAACTATGTGAAAGTTAAGGTGGCATTATTCAGGTGCACATGGATCCCTCTTGGTCAGGTAAAGGTTGATGATTACAGGAAGACCTGTGTTAACAGGACAACGATGGCATATCACGCGGACCCGTTCATTCTTGCCAGCGATGATACCCAGATTTTCTATGCGGAAGACCCCTTGCATAAGAACTGCCATGTAGTGATGCATGGGAAGAGGAGGGTACTGGGTGTCGAGGATGTTGCCGATGAGGACGAGTATGATGAATTTGCTGAGTTGCCAGCCAAGGGATCACGCACCCCTCTAACAGAGAAGCGTAAAATCATCAGAAAACCCAAGTTCATTCGGGGTCAACGTAATGATCCCAGTTCCCCCATGTACATGGGAATTAAGCCGTAAGACTAGTCTTTATGCCTACCCTGCAACTTAATTCGTTCAATTTAGAACTGTCGTGTGTACTGAATTTGTGAGTTATACCCGGTTTTCTGTTGATGTAAGAACCATTATATATGTTGACCATGATATGCTGTCAGCTCATACAATGAATATGAACTGTTTATTATTATTATTATTGTTATTATTATTATACCATAGAGGTAGCACACTCAATTGATCTCACTCATGTATGAACAGAAGATATGCAATCTGGTTTGCGAATAGCACATGGTTCGTTCATGAAAGCTGTGTGCCGACCAAACCACGCGCGCGATCTGAGTCGTGCATTTTGATTGGCCAGAACCCAAACCCCACAAATCATACGTCTGCACCGTTGGATGCTCCCAGATTGAACGGCAATCCTCATCCCTTTCGACAGCAAATGCAGTTCCAGTTGTAATTTTATTTATATGCACAAAATGCATGTTAAACTCAAAAAATATCTTAAATATAGCTAACGATACCTGAAATGCGCCAGAAAATCAAACCCGTGGTACAATGGTGATTGCGTACCGTGGAAATTTTTATGAGGCCAAACGATGAAGTCACCGGCCACTGGAGTTTGAATTGACACGTCTCCTTTTGGAAACCATGATCCTTCTTGTGAGATGCTCCGGTTTGGAAGGAGCGATCATCGAAACTTGTGCCAAACATTACCAAATTTTTTCCACAGGGTCGTGAGAGCACGCCACGGGCACACATCGATTTTGATGATGTCCGGACTCCATCTGAATTTCCTGTAATTAAAATACCAACTAGGCCTAATGCCGGTGGCCGCACCTCGCGGCCGAAATGTTTGAAACTTCTCCCCACTTCTCGGACAAACGGATGAAAACTCGCAAAATGACGCACAAATGATTTGTACACCTTCTTTGCTAAGGCTGGCCATAGTGGGGGTATCATAGCCGGTATCATGCACTCGGGAATAGCAAATAAGATGATGTGGCAAAGAATTAAAGAAGGGAGAGTGGGTTAGATTAACATAGGTAGATACCGTAACATAATAAATGCTATACTACTTTGTGTCATGCATGGCCATAAATACAGTCATCTATGATACTGCTCTATGATACTATGCACTACTCCCTCCTTTCCGGTTTATAGGGCTTATCACAATTTTTCATTTTTCCGATTTAAAGGGCTCATCTTCATCTCCTTTTGAGATTCCGAGGCGCATTAAATCTTTGCATGCAAGAATTAAAAACAAACTCACCAATGCATAGAATGCTACTACTCATCTAGTGGCCAAGCATGCATACACTGCAATTAATCTCAATTAATGAATCACTTTAGTTTGGGTTGTTTTGTAAAGTACGAGATACATTCCACCACTCACCATGTGCCTTGGTTGATGAGATTTCAGATTTGAGCCCTATAAACCGGAAAGGAGAGAGTATGAAGGTAGTATCATACACTAGTATCATAAGCATGATACTAGTATATGATATTCCCCACTATAAGTAGCCTAACTAACACCCACATGTAGTTGTAGTAGGGTTTTGGCTTTATATGCACTAAATGCAAGGTAAGTGAAAAAAATGACTTAAATATAGTAGACGAGACCTGAAATGGGCCAGAAAATCAAACCAAGGGTATATCCGTGATTGTTTACCATGATTTTTTTTGAGGCGGAACAATGTAGTCACCGACGATTTCGAGTTCGAAGTGCCGCATCTCCTTTTTGAAACTATGATCCTTCTTGTGAGATGCTCTGGTATGGAAGGTGCGAGCACCAAAACTTGTGCCAAACTTTACAAAAAAAATTTCCATGCGATCGTGAGAGCACGCAACAGTGACACAATGATTTTCATTATTTCCAGACTCTATATGCATTTTCTGTAATTAAAATACGAACAAGGCCTACGCCTCTGGCCGCACCCTGCGGCCGAACTTTTTGAAGTTTTTTCACGTTTCTCGAACAATGAATGAAAACTCGCAAAGCGACACACAAATGATCTTGCTAACACCCACGTGTAGTTGCGACTATATATATATATATATATATATATATATATATATATATATATATATATGTGTGTGTGTGTGTGTGTGTGTGTGTGTGTGTGTGTGTGTGTGTGCAAAAAATGACTCAAATATACCAAACAAGATCTCAAATGCACCAGAAAATCGAACCATAGGGTACAATCGTGATTTCTTACTGTGGAAAAAAATTCGAGGAGAAACAATGAACTCATGTTTTCATTCAAATGAAAATATGCTGTTAGTTCATGTAAATGTTTTCAAATAGCACACGGTTCAATCACGAAAGCCGTGTGCCTACTAAACCGTGGCCGATGCACCCCTGCCGCGTGCGTGATCTGATTCGTGAGTTCTGATTGGCCAGAACCCCAACCCCATGGATCGTACGTCTGCACCGTTGGATTCTGTGGCACCCCGGCTCAGAGAAACCGGAACGCCCCGTATTCCAGCCCAGAGATCAAGGAGAAGTCTTCTGGAATACGGCACTGCTTAGCATAGAACAAATCAGCTCTTTATTACAAGCTATATGGGTACAAGGGGATTACATCGGCATGGCGACCCTACGCCCACCACGGTTGCTCTATGCCAGCAGCAGAACAACATGAAGCAGCGGAATAACTTCTAGCAGCAGATAACGACGACGGTGATGAACTCCACTCCGCAGGGACTCTGGCTGGAACGCTTATCCTAGCTCGCAAACAACTGATCCACGGCAAACAAGCAATCAAATCCGGCATGACCTGCAAACTGGCATGACACGCCAGGTCAGTACATTGAATGTACTTGCAAGTTCACAGCAACCAAAGGCAATCAAGACAAACAACAGCATGGCAATTACAGGTTACTTAACAATGATGAACACGATACTATCAGAACAACATGGCATGTACAACATGATACAGCTAGAACAATACGAGCGTGGCATGAACATATGAACATGATGATACTAGCATGCAACATGATGACGCTATCATGCACCAACTTACTCTGCTCGGGTTACCTCGTAACCATCACATGCACAAGCTTACCATCACGGACATCACACGATCATCTTAGGATCCAATCAAGCTTGGTATTACAATACCGTAGTAATCATTACATGACCACAAGGAGCTTGACCTTTACCCTTGACTCTCGCATAACACCACAAATATCCAACAACTCGGTATCCTCGATACCACAGTGATCCTCTCATGATCACATAAAGATCAACCAACTTCGGTATCCATGATACCTCTGTGATCCTCTCTCAATCACAACCAATCTCTTTCTCATCATTGAACCAGGGTTGTTATTAAGCACATTATTATTATTACTGTTGACCCATAGTGTGACCGACTACGAACTGGGCCCATATCCGCGGGCGCGGCTATCGATAGATTAAACACACACTCTGCAGAGGTTAGTACACTATACCCACACCACGGAACCCATGGCCTCGCACTCCCATTCGGGTGGACCAACGGCGTTCCAACAAAACCAATCTATTGCCATCACACCCTCCCGGCCACTCCGACAAACTCCCCTTTGGGCTAAGTCCTGGGTGGCCCCAATGTCAACTCGTGACATCCGCCACCTATGTGGCCGGCCACCGTCGTGGCAAAACATAAACGGTCCCAAACAGGGACATGTGCACATAACCAAACTCGAGCTCACAAGGCTTATGCCGTCCTACCCGGTCAAGGTAGCGCCCGCGCATAACCTTCCCTTGTTGGAGGCACCGGCGAGAGGCATGACAATAGATCCAGTTAGGACCCCCCATAAGGCAAGTGTGGTTGCACTGGTCAGCTCGATTTGGTGGCACCATGACTCAGCCAACAGTTGTTCAAGTTCATTTAAGTCCGGTTAAAACTTGAATGCAATAAGCTGAGCCATATTAAAATAACATGATGCAACTAAAATGCATGAGCATGATATCAACATAAGCATGGGGGTGCAACATAATCATCAAGCATATCGACAACAATAAAACATATATCCGAATGAACATGGCATACCGACGAGCATGAATATGACAAGTATAACACTACTCATAGCATAACATGACCACTAGCAATGGAAATAACTACCATGCAAGAACATAACGGTAATATTACCAAGTAAGCATATTGTAACACCCCAAAAATTTAATCATGTTTTTAGTAAGTAAAAATTTGCCTAGAAATAAAATTTTGAAGTATATTAAGTCCTTTGTTATTTTCGGAGTATTTTCCTCCCTCTGTTTTTCAAAATTCTTCAATCCATATGGAAATTTTTGGAAATAATATAGTGGCTTTGGGAGTTTTCTTAAACCATTTCATTACTACTTTAATAACAATAGGAATTATTTTCATAATAAAAATTGCCCCAAAACAATTCTTTTAATAGCTATTTCTATATTTTAAATGCCTCTGTTGCACTACAACTATTTTAAATAATTGTTTTTAAAATTCCACAAAAATTGTGGGAGGTCATCTGATGCCTACAGATCACTTTTATGCAAAAACCCAACTTGGTCTTTTGAAAAATTTGAGTGAAACAAGCTCTTTTCATTTCTGGTCCAGATCAAATTTTGCACTACAACCTCATTTTTCCTTGCTCCAAAAATCCTGAAATTTTTCCCACTTATTGTCCTTCCAACCAAACCCTTAAGTACAAAATTTCAGCTCCATTGGAATCATTTTAGTTCACTAAATATTCCTCTGTAATTTCTGTCCAGAAATGAAATTCCCCCAAACTTGCACTAGCAAGTTTTGCATTCTGCCAAACCAATCACACCATCATTTTACTCATCTAAGGAGACACCATCCTGGAAATTTTCGTGCCCAGAAAAGCTTCCTAGATGGCCCTAACATTCTGTCGAGCACATCATGAGCATGACAAAATTTGGCAACCTCCTTAAACTACATTAGGATATTGCTCCTCTGGTCAAACAAACATGTCCAGTAGCCTTGCCAACCTTCTCAGCATCATCATACCAAAAATTAGCTCATTTGGAGCAGCCTAACATGCATTGGCATTTGCCCGAGCACCTGGAGTGCATGTCCCGTGCGCGGCCAGAGTGCGTGTATGGCACCATTGGCATCGAGCTTCTGCCACTCCCTCTGCTGACCCTACTCGCGCGCAAGCCATCCAGATAGCTTCACGGGGAAGCCACGGAGCCCGCCGACACCTCCCGTTGTCTCCTAGCACCACCCTGCACCATCCAGCGCCGCCGCCCGTGGCGGCCGTCTCGGCTACGCCACCGCCTAGGACGCGTGGCTCCAATTTGAGCCAGCCAGCGCGCCCCTCCATCACTGCAAGCCGCCACCATCCTCACCGAACCCCGCCGTCCACCAACGGCCTCGCCACCGTCCTTGCTTGCCATTAATGGCCGCTGCCACGATCCACTCGGGGATGGCACCATCCACGCTACTCAGCACTTCCCCGAGCCAGCCAGCTCACTTCCTGGACGGTGGCCTCGCTCAGAAGCTAGTCCACGTCGCGCCGCCCTCGCAACTGCCATTTTGGTGCAGTAATGGTGATGGCCACCTCGGCCATCTTCTGGAAGCCACGGAGCTGACCCTCTCCGACTATATAAAGGGCTCCCGAGCTCACTCAACTCCTCATCATCACTCCCTTCCCCTCTGCAGGCCTCTCGGAGCATCCAACCGACCGAGAGCTCCCTTCTTCCCCGTCTCCGGCCGAAACCACCACCGCCACCACTCGGTTGATTCTGACGCGAACGACGCCTCCCCCTTGCTTTTCCCCACCACACACATCCTGGAACACTCGCAAGACCATCACATCCATCAATTTCACCAAACGGAGCTCGTGGATGGAGTTCCTCTTTCGTCCGATGCTGTCGTCCGCCGGGAAGCTCACCGCCGTCACCCCTATCCACCCCGGAGGCCAAGACGGGTACACAGAGGTTCGCCTCGACCCCCTAAGCACGCTCATATGCTTGGCTTCCCGAATGGTGCCGCCGTTCGCCGGCGAGGATCACCGGAGCACCACTCTGCTCTGTCGCGGGAAGACGACGCCGGCGGACCAGTCAAACATGACAGGTGGGCCCGGTGGGACCCACTGTCAGTCACTCAGCCCCTGCCAACTCAGCCGTTTAAGAGGAGACGGGTTCCATTCAGAGCCGTTTCCGCGCGAGGAAGGCGTATCCTTAGCTGTGCGCCTTCGACGTCGGCATCCTCCCGCGCAGCCGAACGGCTGGGCTCGGCCCAGTGGCACCGCACGGCTAAACGCCGTTCAGGGCGTTCCTCTGTCTTTCTCTTTTCTCTTTTTCCAGCAGATTTCCAATAATTCCCCTGTGGCCATTTCAAAACCAAACTTGATGGTTCAAATTTCGAAATACTTCTAAAATCCTGCCCTATTAATCTAGACTAGGTGAACATTTTTAGTAAGCTTAGTTTCTGTTGGGTTTAATAAAAAGTCCATTTAGTCATTTACTCCATCTTGGTAATTTCATAAGTAATTCATATAAACTCAAAATAAATTGATTCCTTTTCTGTTATTCCTAATTTTTCATCTAGTTTATTTTAGTATTTATTTCAAAATTTTCCAAACAACTTTATAGCACTATTTTTGAATTATGTGTTAATTTAAATATTTTGAAATAGGAAATGGAAGGGAGATAAATATTTCAAACTTTTGGAGTGCACCCCACCCTCCTGCATGTTCAAGGCAAGCATCTTGAACACTTGATATGGTGAAAGCATGGTGAATTATTTGCTAGAATAATTTAAACATGACTATGTTGAATTCAAATTAAATTGCATATTTCTAGTTGAGCATGCATGGTCATGTATATTTTCTCTTGCATGCATTCCACTCAAGTTTTGACATGCACAAGTTGTGAGGATCCAGGAGTGTGCTCCTACCTTGGACGTGCCGGCGGGCACGGGCCATATTTGACACGGGGGTGTCACGTGATATATGTGGAGCATGCAGGGGTTGTGGCCCTGTTTGGTATTGCTGTTGAAAAAAAATACTTTGTTGTGCTAACCACTGCAGGAAAACTTGTACCTCCTGAGTCGACCGTAGATCGAGTCTTGTTCCGGTAACCCCCATACTTGATTCATGCTACCACTTGTCCCTGCCACGGGTGGGGTATGGTTCAGTAAGTTGTTAACCCCTTTCCGTGCACACACCAAATAGAGGGCTACGATGAGGGTTTCCATGTTGGTGGACTAAATCCTGTCATCGGGTCAGGGGGCATGGGTGTTTCCAATTGTGACTGAGAGGGGGGGCACCCCTTGTAATCCGCGCGTATTAATAGTGATCCCATGCAGGACGTTGGTCTCTCCATCTTAAAGTTTTTCTTGAACAATGCTTTGGGTGATTCCTGGCATCCGGAAATATAATCTGGTGTGTGCTGGTTAGGTGTGTTTTCAACCCAAAGACCATAAAGGGAATTAGTCTGTGTCACGGTACTGACTAAAGAAATCCTTTACTTGTGGGTAAAGAGTACACCCTCTGCAGAGTTTAAACCTATTCGAATAGCCGTGTCCGTGGTTAAGGGCTACGGTCTGGGTTGGTCAAGTGTCGTTCTTCGAAGGAAAATAATTGAATTGAGCCTAAATTATTTTGCAGGATAATTGTTGTCACCCTGATGCTACCATGAATATTTTATGCATGTTAATATTATTATGGTTATGCATATTATTGAGGACTAACCCGTTTCTCTTATTTTATTTCTTGAGTGTCTCAGGGGCTGGCTAGACTACCCCGGGCACTCAACATTATTTTCAAGACCTCTCGTGGCGTCCCTCGAGTTTACTGGCGGTCCCGCCACTACTCTTGTGGACACCCGATTGGCATTTCTCTTCAAGTCTGACCATGGCGTCACTTGACACCCGACTGGCATTTCTCTTCAAGTCCGACCGTGGCGTCACTTGACACCCGACTGGCATTTCTTTTATTTTTTCTGAATGTCACTTGGGCTGGCTAGACTACCCGTGGCATTCATTTGTGTTATTTCTGAGAAGTTTGATCATGACTAACATGCTATATTTACTTTCGTATCATTTTGCTATTGTCATGTCATGATTTAGATTTGTGTCAGCATGAGCATTTTAGCATGATCCAGCATGAGCATACGCATATAGTTTGGTTCAACATGATCATATATTTTGTCTGCTGCATTCGGTATATCTCTTGTTCATGATGTTTGCGAGTACATTCAAACGTACTCACAGGCTTGTCCCTGGCTATTTACTTGGCCAGGTCAGGAGTTCTACTAGGAGTACCACAACGACGACCGTGCGGAGCCTAGGATAGCAGCCACGCGGATAGGAATTATCTGGGTCAGCTGTTCTTGTGGGAATGGAGCCCCATCGACGTTGGAGAACCACGAGTCATTTCCATCATCCACCACCGGAATCACTATTGTATCATTAGACCTTTATGGTCTTGTATCCAATTCTTGTAATAGCTTGGTAATCTGTAACAAGGACGTGTCCACTAGTAACAGTAATCCTGGGCTGGTGGTAACACGAGGGGTTCAATTTCTGGGATTTCATGTCCCGGCCCCGGCAACCTTGGTATGAGAGCCAGGCTGACCATTGGCTAATCCTATCTTAGCCTGGTCACTATCCCTAGGTTTCCACATCATCCACATATTTTCTCCATCCACAGTCAAGCCCACCCCATCCGATAAGTCCACACAGTGGCCTGCCGACACCTTTTGGCAGTCGGTGCCCAACCTATCAACCTAGCTCATAGGCCGTGTGCCTGTGGCCGACACCTGCATTGTCCCATCCACAAGCGTGTGATGGAAGACTCCGCTAGCTTATAAGGGAAGCCTTGCCCAACCCAACACATCACAGCCCTCACTCTCAGTTCAATACCCAACACCCCAAGATGCCTGGTCCCATCGTGCACAACGAGACCACCGCAGCCGAGCTGGAAGGCTTTGTAGCCATCCTCGCCAATCTCACCCGTCGTGCTCTCGGCATCGAAGAGCCGCCAGAGTATGTCGTGTACCAAGATCACGCGAGTGATGCCATCCATCACTACTGGGCCACGGTGCACATCTACGGGAGGGGCATCACTGCAGAGCGCCCTTACCGGTTCACCGGGAGGACGACCACCGACGAGCCCCAAGCCATCCAACTTGCAGCCCGAGAGGCTGTAGTTCAACTCCGGCATCGGTCGCCGAGGGTTAACTGCCGCTCCTTCTACTACTACCCTAGTCGTGAAGGCTATGGTAGGCCGACCCAAGTCGCTAACGGAGACCACGAGACGGATCCTGCTCTGGTGCATCTGGTGCGCTACCTGAGAGCGCAAGAGGCACTATTCGATCAGGTCACCAATGATCTGATTGAGACCCGCAGGACGCTTGCTCTCCTGACCCTAGTGAGAAGTGAATCTGCACCTGCCACTGACAACCCGATAGTACTGTTCGGGAGACCAATCGAGCCTGCGAGGTCTGCCCCTGTTGCCCACCCGGGCAATGCATTCGTTTCCCCGGATGAACTCCGTCGTCTCTTTGGGATTTCCTCCAACGGGACTGTAGCCACTACACCCCGCGTGGGTCATCATCGCTACCCCAACCCTGCAGCTCCTCATAACACTCCAGCCAACTCCGACGTTGAAGCCCCCGGAGAAGCCTTGACGTCCGCGAGACACGCCCGTCTGGACGTCGACGAAGTGGACTGAGACTGCTAGAGTAGTTGCCATGTCCCTAGCAACCCTATTGCCCTGTAAATTCCACCATCATGCCGTAGACGAATATGTGTATATTTCTAGCAGTGTGTAGTGTTTGATTGAATGATGTGCCTGTGTGTTATTGTCTTTTGCATGATTGCTTGTCTGTTGTGATTGCATTTAATTCTTCCGTCCTTAACAAATCTCGACGATGAGATTTTCTTAAGGGGGGTAGAGTTTGTAACACCCCAAAAATTTAATCATGTTTTTACTAAGTAAAAATTTGGCTAGAAATAAAATTTTGAAGTATATTAAGTCCTTTGTTATTTTCGGAGTATTTTCCGCCCTCTGTTTTTCAAAATTCTTCCCTCCATATGGAAATTTTTGGAAATAATATTGTGGCTTTGGGAGTTTTCTTAAACCATTTCATTACTACTTTAATAACAATAGGAATTATTTTCATAATAAAAATTGCCCCAAAACAATTCTTTTAATAGCTATTTCTATATTTTAAATGCCTCTGTTGCACTACAACTATTTTAAATAATTGTTTTTAAAATTCCACAAAAATTGTGGGAGGTCATCTGATGCCTACAGATCACTTTTATGCAAAAACCCAACTTGGTCTTTTGAAAAATTTGAGTGAAACAAGCTCTTTTCATTTCTGGTCCAGATCAAATTTTGCACTACAACCTCATTTTTCCTTGCTCCAAAAATCCTGAAATTTTTCCCACTTATTGTCCTTCCAACCAAACCCTTAAGTACAAAATTTCAGCTCCATTGGAATCATTTTAGTTCACTAAATATTCCTCTGTAATTTCTGTCCAGAAATGAAATTCCCCCAAACTTGCACTAGCAAGTTTTGCATTCTGCCAAACCAATCACACCATCATTTTACTCATCTAAGGAGACACCATCCTGGAAATTTTCGTGCCCAGAAAAGCTTCCTAGATGGCCCTAACATTCTGTCGAGCACATCATGAGCATGACAAAATTTGGCAACCTCCTTAAACTACATTAGGATATTGCTCCTCTGGTCAAACAAACATGTCCAGTAGCCTTGCCAACCTTCTCAGCATCATCATACCAAAAATTAGCTCATTTGGAGCAGCCTAACATGCATTGGCATTTGCCCGAGCACCTGGAGTGCATGTCCCGTGCGCGGCCAGAGTGTGCGTATGGCACCATTGGCATCGAGCTTCTGCCACTCCCTCTGCTGACCCTACTTGCGCGCAAGCCATCCAGATAGCTTCACGGGGAAGCCACGGAGCCCGCCGACACCTCCCGTTGTCTCCTAGCACCACCCTGCACCGTCGAGCGCCGCCGCCCGTGGCTGCCGTCTTGGCTACGCCACCGCCCAGGACGCGTGGCTCCAATCCGAGCCAGCCAGCGCGCCCCTCCATCACTGCAAGCCGCCACCATCCTCACCGAACCCTGCCGTCCACCAACGGCCTCGCCACCATCCTCGCTTGCCATTAATGGCCGCCGCCATGATCCACTCGGGGATGGCACCATCCACACTACTCAGCACTTCCACGAGCCAGCCAGCTCACTTCCTGGACGGTGGCCTCGCTCAGAAGCTTGTCCACGTCGCACCGCCCCCGCAACTGCCATTTCGGCGCAGTAATGGCGATGGCCACCTCGGCCATCTTCTGGAAGCCACGGAGCTGACCCTCTCCGACTATATAAAGGGCTCCCGAGCTCACTCAACTCCTCATCATCACTCCCTTCCCCTCTGCAGGCCTCTCGGAGCATCCAACCGACCGAGAGCTCCCTTCTTCCCCGTCTCCGGCCGAAACCACCGCCACCACCACTCGGTTGATTCCGACGCGAACGACGCCTCCCCCTTGCATTTTTCCCCACCACACACATCTTGGAACACTCGCAAGACCATCCCATCCATCAATTTCACCAAACGGAGCTCGTGGACGGAGTTCCTCTTTCGTCCGATGCTGTCGTCCGCCGGGAAGCTCACCGCCGTCGCCCCTATCCACCCCGGAGGCCAAGACGGGTACACAGAGGTTCGCCTCGACCCCCTGAGCACGCTCATATGCTTGGCTTCCCGAATGGTGCTGCCGTTCGCCGGCGAGGATCACCGGAGCGCCGCTCTGCTCTGTCGAGGGAAGACGACGCGGGCGGACCAATCAAACATGACAGGTGGGCCCGGTGGGACCCACTGTCAGTCACTCAGCCCCTGCCAACTCAGCCGTTTAAGAGGAGATGGGTTCCATTCGGAGCCGTTTCCGCGCGAGGAAGGTGTATCCTTAGCTATGCGCCTTCGACGTCGGCATCCTCCCACGCAGCCGAACGGCTGGGCTCGGCCCAG